>JBANSL010000018.1:43485984-44791484 GCA_037127255.1 Persicaria tinctoria
GAATTATAAATCACATATTCTGAACTTTTTTAGATTGAATTCTAACCGATTTTCCATTATGGAGTTTACCCCAAAATATATAGAGTTTTCTCCAAATTTAGGGAAGCATCTCCATTTCTTCTCTCCATTCTCTATTTTGGAGAATGTAATGGGGAAGCTGTTGGACCAAAATCAACCTCAATATTCTCCAAAACCCAATATGGGGAATCTGTTGGGGATGCTCTGAAAACTCCACAAATTTTAAATTTCCTTTTCGAGTCTCTATAAAGTAAATTATTTTAACAACTTTATTTACATTATTATTATTATTATTATTATTATTACTAGTGCATGTTCCGTCTCGTATATGAAAGTATGGTAACATAATATTTTAAATTACATTTATTATCTATTAAATAAACATATTAAAAATATGATAAAAAAATAATAAATTTGAATTACAATGTGAAAAAATAAACTAATAACGATCAAAGTGAGCAAGAAATATAAAATAAAAATAAAAATTAACTAGATATAAATTATTCATTCTACCAAAAACTAATATAGAAATAATAAAATAACATTTATTAAATAATTAACTTCGATATAAATAACATCTTATGAAGTTGAAAGAGTGTGGGAAGTAATTACACGATGTTCGTTGAAAGGGAGTGGGAAGAGAGAGAGATAGTGGAGACGAATTTGCGAGAGAGGGATGATGAAATGTCAAAGTCAAAGGGCATTCTTCATAGAAAGAGAATGAGTCACCGGCGAGAAGAAAATCGCGAGGAAGGGAGGGGTTTTGTGTGGTGTTATGCAACAATAATGATTGTTGACGGAAGAGGAAGAATTCGGCTACCCACTTACAAATCAAGTAAGCACTCACTCTCTCCTTCTTTCGTAATTTGTGTAGATGGTCACTTAGTGTAGGATTTGTGGTCGATTGGGGAGAAATTGGTTGTCAATTGGTTCAAACCCTAACTTATTCGGGATGGAAGGTTTGGGGGCTTTAACTGGCGATTTGATTCCGCTTTGATGTGCAAATGTTGATGGAAACCGAAATGGATGATGGAAAGACGAAGCAATTGATGGTTTTCATGTGTTTGAAGGGTGTAAGAAATGAGGATAGATGGGTGGATGTGGAGTGGGGGGACTTTTGGATGACATGAAATTTCAGTCGGTTGTCATTGAAATTGATATGTGTGTTATGTGTACGGAAACAATCATGGAACAATTGGAATGACATGAAAAACTCATGCACTGTCATAGAAAATTGATTTATTGACAAGGCGGTGTTAGGGATTCATGAAAAATGAATGGGGGGATGTGGAATGGGGGGATTTTTGGATGATAATGGCGGTGGATATAGAATGGGGGGACTTTTGGATGACATGGAATTTCAATCGATTGTTATTGAATTGGCATGTGTGTTATGTGTAAGGAAACAATCATGGAACAATTGGAAATTTGGAATGACATGGAAAACTCAAGCACTGGAATGGAAAATGAATTTATTGACAAAGACGGTATTAGGGATACATGAGAAATGAATGGGGTAGGTGTGTCATGGAGCATGATAGCATGGAAACCAGTGTCATAGAAAATGGGTTTCCTAGCAGGGGTGGTGTGAGGGATACATGGAAAATGGCATGGAAAATGTAACTAGTGTCATGGAACATGTAAAAGGTGTCATGGATTTAGCAACGGCTATCATGGTATTTATGAAGGCTTCTGAGTTTTGATTGATAGTATAGTCTAATGTGTGATTTGTGCAACTGCCTTGCAAGTAAATAGTGAGTCGTGATTAGAATCAAGGGAGGAAGGGTGAGGTGTAGGTGCCATCCCGCGGAACAATAAATCCGATTACCCGCAATAGTTTTCAATGACTCATGTGCCTTTCTTTTGTGCTAATCGTTTTGTCATTCGTAAATGCAGTCGGCGTACATAGTCTCCCTTGAAAAGTACTTTAGGGGAAGGGCAAACCAGTTTTCATGGATGACGTTGTTGAGGCACATGAATGAATGTCTCTCCCTCGCCGACTGGCAAAGCTGACGGATAGCCCCCTTGGGGGGGATTGTAAAGCTATTCTACCATGTGCAGTTCTGGTGCAACTCTTTCACTTCTTCCTTGAGTGGCAGTTAAAGACACTGGAAAACTATAGACATGGTACCAGGTCTAGGGTCGTCTTATCCGCTTCTCCATCAAGGAATTTACCTTGGTGATAGGTATAAACTACAAACGCCACCAACCTGACATAAAAATGAAGCCCAAAAAGACTGTAATCCATGACTTCTTCGGGACCAACAAGGTTACCCTTGATGATCTAGACCTCTCCTTCAAGGTAGCTCAAACGTTGAAGAAGTGCATCTATAGGAGGTTCAAGCTCACCCTCCTCCTCATCGACGATGGAATCCTTTTGCTTGAGGAGAATTGAGGCAAGTCTGTGGGTGGGTTACTTGAAAACATGGAGGGACTCCTCTTTTACCCATGAGAGAAGGTCGTCTACGAGGCAATGCACGTGGAAAATTGCCCCTAGCATTCCTGGTACGGTTAACACACTTCTCTCTTGTTGTTTTGAAGTTGTAAATTAAGCTTATACATGGTTTCTTCACACAAAAGAGATTCCGTGCAGATTTGGATGTACGAGGCGGTTCCCAGAATCAGCGAGACCTTCGCCAAGAAGACCCTGGGGTTGCTCTATTCTTGTTGTGCAAGATGGTGAGTGAAAGGCACGTGTGGGTCCCATATGACAAGTTACCGAAGCTACTGGACAAACCCATTGAGGACGGCATCAAGCTCACTATCGCTAGAATATCTTGTTAAACTCCCCTCTGTTGTACGCTTGCCATTTTGAAGATGAGTTGTTGCAAGCCGAGGCACTTAGTGGTGCTTCACATTTTGGAACATATGTCAAGTGTAGAATCCCTGCTTGGCAAACACTTAACTGTCATAAATTCCTTTGATGGTGCTCGAGTGGTTGTCTAACAACCACTTCAAATCAGGGGTATTCGGGATTACTCTAATCATCCGTCGAAAGAAGAAGACCCATGAAGCGTCATTTTCGCCACCCATAACCACAAATGCAATCGCTTACATGCAACGGTTGACATCTTGCGTGGTTGCACATAACAGGTACCCTTGAACTTTCCCTTGAGAAAGCCCCCATCAACAAATATGACCTTTCAATTGTGACAAAGAAAGTCAGAAACTCGTCATGGAAAAAAATATGTATGCCATATCAAAACATGTGTGTCATGGACATAATATTGGGGATCATGATCGTGTACCTTTCATAGGTGGGGGGGTGCCCTCCTCAACACACCAAAGCTTACGAATGTGTATTTGAAATGGTGATTGGCGTGCAACTTGAGCCATGGGTACATCTCAGGGTTTGCCTGCTCGAGCATGTAAAAGTACGAATGCATGATTTTGTATCATTGATTGTACGTTGTGTCTGACGTTGACATCACATGTGTGCTCCTGTACATACTTTCGGACCTTCCACAAACTAGTGTTCTTGAACTTGGATACCCGATATACCCACGTATACTTGGGATTGATGCACGCAATGGTGTACACTAAAGGTGATGATCTCTCACATGAGTTTCGAAACACCCCTGGCTCCAACGGAGTCCACCTGATTCGGTTATGCACCTTCTCCTTCAATTTCAAGAACAACCCTTTGTGAATGTCGGTGATGTTGTGGTGATGGTCCCTAAGATAGGAACACCCTTCTCCACCATTGCCTCGGCCTTCTCCATGGATATGCGTTCAGTCCTTGGCCTCTCACGTAACCCTTCAACCTCTTACATCTCCTCGTCGGATGTGAATAATACTGACCCGGGGAAGAAGTTGCCTCTCGGCCCTGTCCTCTAGTGTGACCTCTAAGTGGATGTCGTTGTCTTCATCTGACGAGCTCCCCAACTGGATAGTTAGTACATGCCCCTGATCATCCTCCCTCGTGTAAGAACGACGCGAGGCCTCCCTCGCGCTAGAATAATGAGACTAGAAATTCCAAATCACATGTGAAAAAATAGACAGAACAACAAGCTCACTCAAGGGTTGGTAGTGGAAAGGAAACATTTTTTACTATCTACCCTTTCTGTGCCACAAAGTATAAGCATTTTAAGTACGCCCTTAATACAAATATTTTATGTCAAAGTTGCAAGATGAACTTCACAACATAAGCTTTAGGTGTTGAATTAACCACCCCAAAGTGTAATGCAAACAATATTGCTACTTTTAATCGAGCGAGAGTTCATAATCAAAGCCTCAAAGGATGAGTTGCAATACTACTAATGGTAGATCTCAAGGGAACTCTAGCCATCAACCATCAAGAAGATATGCAAAACCACTGTTATTTGTGCTCGAGGATTTCCTAATTAAGCTGGGAGTTGTATTGCTTCTAATGGCAGATTTCAAGGGAATTCTCGCCAACATAAGACCATAGTAGATTCATTTTCAAAGTATGGCTAGAAAACCAATGAGCTTAATATATGCACACCAAAAAATCGGCGACACAACTTTTGGTAGATCAAGTAATAGTAAAAGGGCTATGAAGTCAGCAGTAGAATCCAATAGAAGACTTCATTCTAAAGGCATCACTACTAGCAAAGACGCCACTATTGAAAAACAAGGTGGTGCAATTGCAGGTTCCAAACGTGGAAGTGATAAACGTTGTTCTTGATTGAAAAGACATGTTGATGAAACTTTGAGCTCCTAAAAAAGGTTCAAAGGGAGTGCCTAATGAAAATCGTTGTGCAAATAGATTTGATGAAACTGCAAACATGCACCAGACTTTCAAAGGATGATGAGCCAGGTGCTCTTTCGATAAAATCAAGACGTACGGAACCCAGAAGTCGGCTAATGACTGGTCATCAGAGGTTTTGTTGCCTCGTGTGATGAGAGCCTAGAAGGATGAGACAAGACAACTATGGGATTTTGCTTAATATTAAGGCCTCAATAGATGAGGACAAGACTCCCTATTCACCTTAGGACTAAACAAATTGCCTTACCTAGTTTTGTACTTAAATTTAGGGAAAATGATATGCCTGTGTTATTCCATAGTCTCCATCTAGATTTAACCTCTTTTATTTAGGCTTTTTGGTCTAGCTCAGTATTTTATTTTAGTTGACAACCAATAAATTGTTTTTATTTAAAAGCAATGCTTGTGGTTTAGCCCATTCTCAAAATTGAAACTCGAGTATTTGGTTAAGGGTTTCCCAGCTAATTAATTGTGCCTTTAATGAGTATATCCAATTTATATATAAGTTTATACTCTTGAGATGAAAAAATTTGATGAAAGCAATCTTAACGATTCATAATGATCCTAAAAATACATGATATTGAACCAAACAATCACATCCCCACACATAATTCTACCTTTTTTTTTGCTTCAATCATACCATTAGCCATTAGGGTCCGACATGTCTCCGAAACTAATTATTGTTTATAGGGATCCTTATAGATCATCCACCAAAACTGTCCATTTGTCGCCATTGATAATACATGTATAATCTCGCTTGATTACACATGATCAAACATGGATATTCTATTTTATCTGGTTCATCTACCTATTTATATTCATTGGTACGAATAAGATCATATGATAAGATCTCTCATAGCGGTCTCGAAATTGGCAGCATTGACAATGATCTTGATTTCGTTTATTAGATTATTCATCATTTAAAAGTTTGATCCCCATCCGTCAATTTTTAATTATAATTTGTCAAATATGCCCTTTGTGCTATAAGTTACTTCATTTTTCCATTTCCATGTTTTTTTACAGTAGGCAAACATTAGAATGTCTTTATACAAGATCATTCTTGATCATCTTTACAGATGATGTTACAAAGATCCCTATTCAAAGAAAGAGTAGAAATATTACAATCACAACTACTTTTAGCTATAAAATCAGCTGCGCAGTTAGCTTCTCAGAAGCAATGTTGGATCTGAGCTGTCAAGAACTCCATCTTCAACCTCTTGATTCTCTCTATGGCTCTAAGTGCATCCCAAGGGGGAGTTTGTAGACCTTGAGATGCTTTAACTACATCCAAGTTATCACATTCAACAATAATATTCGGCCACCCTCTCGTACGTGCTAACTCTAATCCTTTACAAACAGCAAGGGATTCTGTAAGGATGACAGATCCCCTAGAAACTTCGTGATGACTAATATCAGTAACCTGGCCATGCCAGTTTCGAACAATAATCCCAATATGGCAATCCTCGGATTGTCTGACCGATCCATCTACATTTATTTTATATGTATTCATCGGCGGTTTGATCCATTTTGAGTGTTTATTCCTTCTTTTCATGTGTATTGTTTTGTCCTTTACTTGTGATTCCTTCCATTCTTTTATAGCTTTGGTTTCCTTAATGGTAATAGTTTTTATACTTTCTAAATTTCTATTTCTGAAAATGCTATTGTTTCTAGCTTCCCATATAGCATGCCAAATGAAGCATAGCTTTTCGAAATGAACGTTGCTCTTATAGATAACTTTCATATTCTTGGTAGATGCCAAAGGCATCCTAATACCAATGAAGTAGTTTCCTATTTCCGCTTCATACTTGTTTATGACCGCTTTTGTGTATGAACAGTGAAGGAGTAAATGGTCATTGTCTTCTTCTCTAGTGCCACAAAAGCAGCAACTAGAGGGGACTCTATCGAAAAATCTATTTAATCTTTCTTTTGTTGCTAATCCATCTATTGTGATTTTCCAAATAAAGTGTTGGATTCTAGGTGGGATATGAAGCTTCCAAATCCAGGAGTTGCTGGCATTGGTTATGTTTTGGGGAGTGGTAGGGTTTGTAGAGCGCTTAGTAGTGAAGACACCATCTCTGTTATATTTCCAGATTAGCTTATCTGGGGTATCCCAAACCGGGATCAGTATTTGTAAAATTTGGTGTACAATCTGGGAGGGAAATAATTGGTGTAGGAGGTTCATATTCCATCTCTTGTCTTGCGTTAGTAGTTGAGACACCGTCATATCAAGACTATGGTCACCTCTGTATCTGTCTAAGATTCCTTCCATAATCCATGGATCTGTCCAGACCTTGATCTTTTCACCATTCCCAATGATCCATAGAAGACCCTCTTGGAATTGGTCTTTAAGTTTCAGGAGACGGCCAAATTGCCATGATGTATCGTGGATATTGAGGTCATTAATATTTTTATTTCGGAGATATTTCTCATTGATTACTTTTTACCCATATATTGTTCGGTTGAGTGTAGAGTCTCCCAAGAAGTTTCATCTGGAGAGAGATGTTTTGTTCTTCAGCTGTTCGGATACCTAATCCACCCGAGTGTTTGGGGGAACAAATTATTTCCCAACTAACCAGGGGGTTGTACCTTTCATTATGGGTTTTGTTCCAGAAGAAGTTTTTATTTATTTGGTCAATCTTCCGAAGGACTTCCTTGGGTAGGAGAAAACTCTGCATAAGGTAATTCATTTTTGAACTAAGATTTAATTGCCTTTTATAAGTGTTGCTCTCTCAGCTTGAGACAGAGAGGATGTCTTCCATTTAGGGAGTTGCTTCTTAAGGTTTTGAATCGCATCATCAAAGACGCAGTTTTTTACTCTACCATTTATTATTGGGATCCCCAGGTATTTTTCCATTCTCCTAGCCATTGGAATGTTCATCTGGTGAGCCAAACTTCTCGCTTTACTAGGCTCCACATTTTTTGAGAATTGCATTGAGCTCTTTTGATAGTTAATGGTTAATCCTGATTTGTTGGAAAAGTTATTAATTATATTCTTGATGGTGTCAAGACTTTTATAAGATGCTTCCGCGAAGATCAAAGTATCATCCGCGAAAGTTAGGAAAGGTATAGGATGAGCACTTGGGGAAAGCTTAATTCCCACAAGAGCATCATTTTGCGCAGATTCTTCTTGGAGTTCTCTGGCTAAACTTTCCATGACTATGACAAATAAATAAGAAGCTAAAGGATCTCCTTGTCTAATGCATCTTTGAGGTTTAAAAGGTTTACCTGGTATATTATTGACCAAAACTGAAAGAGTGGGGATGGTTATACATTTCATCACCCAATGAACCCATTGGGGATGAAAGCCGAATTTCCTAAGGGATGCCTCAATAAATTTCCAGCTAATCTTATCATATGCTTTCTCCATATCCAAATTTAGAGCCATCCAACCCTTCCTACCTCTTCTTTTATGGAAGGAGTGGAAAATTTCATGGGCTATAAGTGTGTTGTCTTGGATTGACCTACCTTCTACAAAGGCCCCTTGGAAGGAGTTTATAATGCTGGGACGAATTGGCTTTATTCTATTAGCTAGTAGTTTGGTTATAATTTTATAAATAGTGTTGCAGAGGCTGATTGGCCTAAAATGGTGAATATTAGTGGGATTATCTGTCTTTGGCACTAAAGCTATAAATGTTTGATTTATTTCTGAGAGCAAAGTTCCAGAGTGGAAAAACGCTTTGATTGCTTTGCAAACTGAGTTTCCCACAATATCCTAGTATTTTAAGTAAAATTAAGGATGAAGCCATCTGGGCCTGGGGACTTATCTTCAACCATACTAAGGACAATATTCCTAATTTCAGCTACCGTTGGTTCTTTAATCAGATTTTCATTTTGCACATTCGAAATTTCATTTGTTATGTATTTGATGTCTTGAGGGTCAATGTTAACCAAGTTCGGAGAGACGAATCTCTCCGCCATTTCATCAGTGATTTGCTCTCTAATTTTATCTTTATCTGTTATTAGTTCACCCGTCTTGGAGGTAAAACTTGTTGTTGCATTCTTGCTACTTCTTATCCTAGATATAGTTTGGTAATACTTTGTATTCTTGTCAGCCTGTTGTAGGAATCTAGACCTTGCTCTTTGTTTCCAAAATTTGTGACTGAATTTCATAATTTGAACTCGTTTGTTCTCTAATCTCCCTAGACGCTCAACATCCTTAGAGGAGAGAGTGCCCCAAGGGAGGGACTCTTGCAAGGTCTTGATCTGTTGATCAACAACCCGTAGTTGTCTGTCTAGGTTGTTCTTGTGGGTTTTGCACCAAAGCTTGGTATTCTTTTTGAGTAATTTTTGTTTTTGTACTAGTTTAAACCCAAAAGACCCTTGTATCTTGTTTTTCCAAACTTCTGAAACAATATTTCTATATTCCGGGTTTGTGGTCCACGCCATTTCAAAGCGAAATGGAGAGCCTTTCTCTATCGTGGTAAGGCCTATATTCATAGTGATTAGGCAGTGATCAGAAGAGGTAAATGGGTGATGGTGTGTTACTAATTCTTTGAATTTGGTGAGCATATCTTGGTGAACAAGAATTCTGTCTAACCTTTCAAAAGTGTTGTCAATGTTATTGCGGTTTTTCCTCCATGTGAATGGAGAACCTATAAATGAGGTTGTGTGTAGGTTAAGCTCTTGCTTTACATCCTTGAGACGGCGAAATCTACTTATAGGAGGGCAAACACCACCCATTTTCTCAGTATCATTCTCAATATCGTTTAGGCCACCCACTATTATGATTGGTAGGTTATGTTTGTAAACTTTTGGGTAGAATTCTCTCCAGAAAATATTTTTTATCATGTTCATTTGTTGGAGCATAGACCATGGCTAACATTAGGTCTAACCCATCTATGGACAATTTGATCATCACTATTCTGTCTGTAGTTTCAAGTATTGCTTCATCACTAATCAGATTGTCATTTCTAATGAGGATCCAAATCCCCCCTTTGGTGCTAGTTGAGGGAATGAAGATAAGCTGCCAATCCAACGGGGGAGAAATGTTTTTTGTTTTTGTTAGGGCCAAAATGTCTCGCTTGTGTTTTAGCCTGATTTGTTTGATCTCCTGCCAAAGCAATAGTTTTTTAGAACCTCTAATATTCCAATAGCCTACTCTAATCATTAATATTCTGTTTGGAATGCCCTATGCTCAGGGATTTGAAGTTGATGATGTTACTGGAATTGTCATTCCTATGTTTCTCTCTCTACTGACTTTTACTAGTGGATTTGTTATAGTGAAATGAGAGAATTGGTACCTTTGTTATGCCTTGTGTTGGTATGTTATACCCTTTAGCATCTAGCTTGCTATTATTTCGTATGCTGTCATTCTCCATGAAGGAGTTTGGCCAGCATGTTTCCATATATTGTTTAAACACATAATGTTTATTCATCTCATCGCCGAGATTATTGTTGAACTTGATTGTTATGATTAATTGTTGGACTGAAATTTTGGTTTGGGAATTCCCCACACAACAGAAACTGTTGATAGGAATACACCCTAGAGGTTTTGCATAACAAGAGAGAGAGGAAGAGCAAATTACCCAAATTATCGGTCAAAGAGGAGCAAAGATTTGACCACCACTTCAGAGTTAAGACAAGTTCACTCACAGGCACCCTCAGGAGAAGCCAGTGAAGGCCACTCGCAGCCATCAGCAGGGAAAGAAAGAATCTGAACAAGTTCAAAGCAGAAAATAAGAGAAAAAACATATAGAAAACCCAATCATAATTAATAAAGTTAGGCCTAGCATTAGAAGGGCGATTAACTTCTAGGGGACTTCCAGCGAAAAGGGAAAATTGTTGAAGATCCCAATACATCTTGCCTTTGATATAACAAAACGCTCTAGAAATAAAGATTCCTTCATGGGGACACCGACAAAAAAGATAAAACAAATACTTAGAAAGAACAAGGTTGGTGTTATTCAGACTAGAGGGAGCTTTATAACGTTCACTGCCTTCGTTCATAATCTTCCTGCCGATCATCATCACATCTTCTTTTTGGACTTCTTGGTGGCTGGGGAAGAGGTCTCGGCTTGGTCTTCATCATCTTCGCGCTTACCAGAATCCGAGGGGCTCGTATTTGTTTCTTTGTCATGAGGCTTGATCACTATACCACTCATTTTCCTGACCATAGAATGATCAGATTTGAGCGAGAGTTGAGAGCTTTCAGAGTCAACTCCTTTTCCTTTAGCCTGGGCAGCAATAACAGCCTCCAAGGTACCTTTAATCGGATGGTGAGAAGCTATATTGTTTGAGCTGCTGGGCACCATGATGGTGTGAAGGATTGAAGGAGCAATAGCAAAGGGAGGAATCGAGCAGTCTGCAGTTAGTCTAGAGGCATGCGCATTATTGATGGAGATGAGGTGGTTAATGAGATCAGCAGAGTAACCATGGGTACTCTGGGGCAAAGAAGGAAGTCTGGTATTGGTCATAGGAATGCTTGTTATAGGGCTCAAACCATATTCCCCAGCACGAGAAGTTATGGGGCTCAATCCATGTTGTTTTTCCTGATAGCATCTCTCCATCACTTTATTATCCAAATAAATGTCTTTGGCCTTTTCTTGTAATCGAAGATATATATTTAACATTTGTCGTTTTATATACAAATATTTCTAACATTTTTCCTCGTTATTGTTTTCTGAATCGTCTCATCTCTACTATTTTCTTCTTAAATTATTTAAGTTTATGAAACATTCTTTGTATATGTCAGTACTTAGTTAATATTTCATGCATATTACCTTATTAGGACCTGTAATATTCTCATTTAAATAATCCAAACTTTCTTAACTAAACAATTGGTCAGATAAACAATTTTTATATTTTCACCACTGAAACCCTTCTCTTTTTTCACCATAAAGAGGTTTTACTATCCTCATTGTGCAATTGTGAGAAATTTTGAATTTTTACATGGGAGGGACAATAAACCTTTTTGCATCACAAAAACAACATGAAAGTAAAAATTTATAGCACATCGAGAGAATTCACAAAGGCAAATTTCTAAATTTCTAGATCATAAATACCCCTGAATTTTAACGAAATTATAATTTTAGACCATACCTAACTGTAAAGAGAAAAGTCAGAATAAAAATAAACTTGCATTACATTCATCTCCCTAATTCGCAACGAAATTTATTGGTAAAGTTTCCTCCAATCTCTTGAAATTCGCCTTGGACCCCTTCAAAATCCAATCCTATTTCCGATTTTGTATCCCTCGACTATTTTTGCCTCTTTTTTGCTGCTCTGTGCTTGTTTAGTCGCAACTGAATGTGAATTTTAAGTGTGGGATTTGTTGTTAGGGTTTCCAATTTCAGTCATCATCCCCTCATTTTTTTTCCATGTGAAGCAACTTTTTCTCCCTTGCTGAGACCGATTTTGCTCGCAAAGTAGTTGCTAATTTCGCCGCTTAAGGTACTCTTTCTTCAATTGCATGTATTCATCGGTTTTTCAGTTTCAAATCCGATGCATTTTTTTATGTTTATCAAATTTCGTATATTATTTTTGACACTCTCGTAGTTATTTTATTATATGTTTGTTGGATATCTTTTAGCAATTACTGAATATCCGTAAATTTGGCTTGCCTCTATGGCGTAGACTAGAAGCGGGAGCATCTGAAAAGTATTCAAAAAATTTAACTAAATTTGAAAAGGGAAAAGAAACATATAAAAGATAGCAGTGGGGTTGTTTAGTCATTTGTGGTTAGTGTTGTTTTAACCTTGACTTAATTTATTTAAATCATTTTTACATAATAAATTAAATTCTGATACTCCATCTGTTTCAAAATAAAAGTCGCTTGACGTTTTGCACGTTTCTTAAGGATCTAAAACTCTATAAAATATTATTTTTTTAATCAAATTTTTTTCATAAATTGATACTTATTACTAATAATTATCAATTTATGAAAAAAATTGATTAAAAAAATATTTTATAGAGTTTTTATCTCCTTAAAAAACGTGTAAAAAGTCAGCGACTTTTATTTTGAAACGGATGAAGTACAAAAGTTGATTATGAGATTTGAGAT
This sequence comes from Persicaria tinctoria, assembly GCA_037127255.1. NCBI lineage: Eukaryota > Viridiplantae > Streptophyta > Magnoliopsida > Caryophyllales > Polygonaceae > Persicaria > Persicaria tinctoria. The sequence continues at coordinate 43,498,728 of JBANSL010000018.1, forward strand.
TTCACACTGTTTTTATGAAGCAAACAGAATGATTGATAAGTTAAACCAAATCAGAAATTTTCACTTCAAGAACTTGGGGATAAGTTAAAACCAAATCATAAATTTTCACTTCAAGAACTTGGCGGAGGAAGGAGTGGGGTTAGCGGCGGGAGTGGGTAGAATAGTAATTTAATTAAATTATAAGGGTATTTTCGTTTTGGTGTAAAAAGATATTTTTACCTTTTTATAGAAAATAAACCCCTTCAAATAAAACTTCAAAAAAAAAAACCCTAAACAAACGCTCCTCGCCCGACCTCAGAAGACAGAGCTCGCCTCTCATCGCCTCTCTCTCTCTCTCTCTCTCTCTCTCTCTCTCTCTCTCTGCTCTCTCGGTTGCTGCCAGTGCCAGTAGCCACCGCCACGGCCACCCACCGCCCACCGGAGACGGCCACCTGAAGTCTGAGCAGGTTTGTCTCTCCTTTCTTGTTCTTCTCTCCCTTTGGCCTCGACTGTCCACTAATTCACTGTTTGTGGTTCAGATAAAAACTTATGCAATTTTCGATTTGATATAGGTCGACTGAGGTTCGTCTCTCCTGCCACAGCTTCCCCTCACCGGCCACTACGAGCTTACCCTCAGCCCCTCACCGGCCCGGTCACCACTCACCAACTGAGGTTCGTCAATTTTCCAATTTTTGGATCGAACTGGCGGTTGATTTCTCAAATTCTCAGTTGTGAAATTTCGATCTTCTTAGATTATGTCTACTTCTAAATCTAATTCGTCCATTGATGCTGAAATAAGAATACTTCTAAGCTAATCAGAAGCGAGCCCCTCCTCGGTAAATGATTAGCAACAATTATACCAGAAGGGAAATGTCAGCTGATCCAGGATACTTATGGACCAAATTGCAGGTTGTAACCAATAAAACTGTTCCATTTGCTTTGTTTGTTTGGTTGCAATATCATAGTGTTGTAATTGCTGATGTGGAAATGATCTCCGAGTGTGTCACTGTGTCTCCTGATGAGCCGGAGTTGGAGAAAGAATTCTTAGTTGAAGAATGATGTCGTATGACATGTTGTTGTTGTTGAGCTTGCTTGATTATGTTTCTCTTTTGAACTTTGCCTTGTTCATTCTCGTTTTTTTTTCTTTCCTGGACTCGATATTAAACACTTGTTGGTTTTAATGTAGTTTCCTTTATATATGTTTTGATGATATATATTTAGACCTTTTAAACAACATATAATGCAAGTTACTGTATCCTTGCAGTATCATATCCTAAATTTTTTTGGTTTGCCGTATCCCTGTGTCGTATTCTCGTATCTATATCTGTATCCATGTCCGTGTAACATATGTGAGGCTGGCTCACTGTGCAAAACATAAGTTTCTATTACTTGGATTTTGAAATGTTACTACTACGTGCAGAGTATGTAGATCCAGGTAATTCATTGTGGAGGCATTTCAAGGATTTATAAGGTGGATTACCATTGTGCTTTGCCCTTTCATTTTTTGAGGTATTTTACTTACTTTATCAACTCATCTTATCTATTTTCTTTCAATATATTAAAGTGATCACACGTTTCTGCCATTTGTGTATCAGGGATGGAGTGCAACAAGGAAGAGGCAATCAGGGCCAAGGGAATTGCAGAGAAGAAGATGGAAAACAAAGATTTTGTTGGGGCTCGTAAGATTGCAATCAAAGCCCAAAGACTTTATCCTGACCTGGAGAATATTAGTCAGATGATCTCTGTGTGTGATGTGCACTGTTCTGCTGAAAACAAAAACTTCGGGAACGAGAAGGACTGGTATGGAATCCTTAAAGTGGAGCAGTCTGCAGATGAAAGTTCAATTAAGAAGCAGTACCGCAAGTTGGCCCTTCTTCTTCATCCCGATAAGAATAAATTTGCTGGTGCTGAAGCCGCCTTTATGTTAATTGGAGAAGCTCAGAAAGTGCTTCTTGATAAAGAAAAGCGTCCCATCTTTGACGCAAGATATATGAGGTTCCCTCAAAGCACAGCCCCAAATCCTCCTCAGCCAAAAAATAATCCAAACAATGCAAGGCCTCCCACAGGTCAGAGAAATGCAAAGCCTCCCTCGGGTCAGAGCAACATGAAGCCTCCGTCAGGTCAGAACAATACGAATAAAAGTTCCAGCCCACATGTGACAAAGCAGCCACAACAACAAGCTCAGTCAGGGGTTTCTACTGAAGTGGGAACATTCTGGACTGTCTGCCCTTTTTGTGCTGTTAAGTATCGGTATCACATGCATGCCCTTAATCTAAATCTTCTGTGTCAAAATTGCAAAAAGCACTTCATAGCCTATGATATGCGGGCTGAATCGACAACTACACAGACAACTCCACAGGTTAATGCAAACCAAACTGCATCTTGTGCTCCAGCAGGAGCTCCCAATAAGGCGGTGGGCTCTAATGGTAGATCTCAAGGTAATGCTGGCCAGCAACGATCAGGGAGTAAGCCAAATCAAACTGCTGCTTCTGCTCGAGGAGTTTCGAATCATGGTGGGAGCTATAATGCTTCTAATGGTAAATTTGAAGGGAGTTATGACCAAAAAAAGCCCGGGGTAGATTCATTTGCAAAGACTGGGCAGAGTGACCAAGTCCACAGGTCTATGAAAACCAATGAACTCAATATGGGTGCCAATAAAATCAACAGAACAACTTCTGGGGGATCTAACGCTGGTAAGAGCAAGAAAAAGAAAGCAGTAGAATCCGACGGAAGTGTTCAGTCTAAAGGCAGCACAGGTAACAAAGACACAGTTGTTAAAAAAAGTGGTATTGCAGTTGCAGGTTCCGGATCTGGAGGTGATAGTAGTGGTCACCAACTCCCTTCTCAGTCAAAAAGGCCTGTTTCTGAAAATAAGGTTGGAAGTCTTGATGAAACTTTGAACTTGTCAAAACGGTTCAAAGTTAATCCTCAATCATCTTCTCCCACCAAGCAGACTTCTTCTCCCACCAAGCAGAGTTCTTCTCCCACCGAGCAAACTTCTTCGAAAGTTGGGTCACCTAATTTCACAAAGCCAGGTTTCACTGTTGAAATTGATAGAAGTGCAAAGAAAATGCCTGACGAAAAGGATTGTGTGAAAGAAAATAATCTCCAAGGGAGCTGCAAAGTTGATAAGAGTGCAAATGGATTTGACAAGAGTGCAAAGGACAAGCCTGAGGAAAGTGATTGTGTAAAAGAAAATAGAATTGTAGAGGATGTCCCTGATTCTGATTTCAACGATTTTGATCAGATCAGGGAAGATAATAATTTCAAAGTTGGACAGATTTGGGCAATTTATGATACCATAGATGCAATGCCTAGATTCTATGCTCAGATCAGGAAAGTTCTCTCGCCTGGGTTCAAGCTGCGGATCAGTTGGTTAGAGTCAGACCCTGATGAAGAGGATGCTCGTGGTTGGGTTGAGAATGATTTGCCCTTTTCCTCTGGAAAATTTAAAATTGGAGCCTCTGAAATTACAGAAGACCGTCTTATGTTCTCCCATCTCATTTCCTGGGAAAAGGGACATGTGAAAGGTTCTATCATGATACACCCCAAGAAAGATGAAACATGGGCACTTTTCCGGGACTGGCATATGGATTGGAGGTTCAATCCACGCAATCACAAGGAGTATCAATATGAGTTTGTTGAAATACTTTCTGACTATGATGAAAATGATGGTGTGCGTGTTGCAGTTTTGGGCAAGTTAAAGGGTTTCTCTTGTCTTTTTTGTCAGAAAGGCGGAGATGAGATACAAATACCACCTAGTGAGTATCTCAGGTTTTCTCATAATGTTCCATCATATAGGATGTCTGGTGAGGAAGGGGAAGGCGTCCCAAGGGGCTCTTTTGAACTTGATCCTGCTAGTATACCCCTCAACCTTGAAGAGATGTCCCTCCCTGAAGAAACGAAGTTAGGAATGGCAACTGGTCATTTTTCTGTCTCTGACACTGGACTGAAAGCTGGAGATCCTGGTGTTGTGGTCAAGGAAAACGAATCAGAACGTCAAAATGAGCAGATGATCATTGATGACAAAAATCAAAGTAGCTCTGATGCTGTTGCTGAGCACGCGACAACTGAAGCTTCCACCCTAGAAGCCTTTGAACTTCCTGATCCTGAATTTTTCAACTTTGATGTTATCAGGAATCTGGACATGTTTCAGGTTGGTCAGGTATGGGCTTTGTACAGTGATACGGACGGTTTGCCCAAGTACTATGGTCAGATTAAGAAAGTTGATCAGGATTCAGAAAAGGCCAAGCTGAAAATAGCATGGCTTGAAGCCTTTTCAACAAATGATTTGAATAGGTGGAGAAACAGGAAGATGCCCATTTGTTGTGGGAATTTCAAGATTAAAAACCGTAGACTTCAGTGTTATTACGATTCATCTCCATTCTCTCATCAGTTACGGGTAGAGACAGTCAAGTCAAATGTGTTTGAAATATATCCACGGAAAGGCGAGATTTGGGCCTTGTACAAGAACTGGAATTTGGATATGACTCCCTCTGACCTAGAGAATTGCGATTATGATTTTGTTCAAGTTCTTGAGGAGAGCATTCAAGGTTCCCACACAAAAGTCTTGGCTTTAGAGCAAGTTCCTGGTTACAGCTCTGTTTTCAAGCCCAAAAGTGGGAGCTCTTCATCCACCTTGGAAATCCCCCACAATGAACTGCTGAGGTTCTCGCACCAGATCCCTTCTCATGACCTGACTGAAGAGAAAGACGGTAGCTTGAGAGGCTTCAAAGAGCTCGATCCTTCAGGATTTCCAGCATCCTTCTTCTTGCCGAAAATGAGGTAGACACCGATGCACCCTTTTATCACCTGTTAACTTGATCTAATATTTCAACATGTATTGAATATACCATCAGGCTAGATGAGACTGGTCATATCTCAGTTGCTTTTACTTTGATTGCTTGAAGCATACATGGATTGCACCAAAGTCAGAGGTCTCCTCATAGGATCACGGGTACCTGAACCCATCTCGTAGAATGTTGCGTAGAATGGTATTTTTCAGTGTCAGTTTTTGAACCGCAACTTACTGAACCACGCCCATGACAAATTGTTAAGCTGTTCAATGAACCCAGTGCCCCAGGTGAAGGCTGTCCTAGGACGGCTACTCTCTCCTTTTCGACATTGAAAACTTGTAAATTCTTAGATGATTCTCTTAGTTTTTAGAGTGTGGTAGGTTGGCAAATTCCTCATCTACATCAGCAGATACAGATTATCTTAAGACTATCTTTAGTTCGTACTTGTGAAAGGAACGAATCTAGGTATTGGGTTGGTGGGGGACTTCATTTTGCTTGTTTTGGTGTTTGTTCATTTTGTATGCTTCCTATCTTGTTCTTTCACCTTTGCAAAACGAATGAACGGCGGATTAAATACATTGATTTCTAGCCCCAGTATTGATGCCAAACCAAATTGATATTGGCACGGTAAATCTCTCACCAATTGATATGGGTGGTGGTGCAAGACCGTTCTTAGTTGGAGCGATTTATCAATATCTCACCAATTATGGCGATGATCGTGGTTTTGAAAGTCCTGCATAGGGGTGATGCCGGCCCCTCTATTCAATAAAAAAAATACCCATTGGACTCTTATTGCACATGCTTCCTGCGAGGAAGATTCGGACAAGGAATTCTTCTTTACTCCACGGCAATCTGTCTCGTCCACGTCGTCTTCTTCCACCTCTACTCCTGCTATTGATAGTTCTCCCAATTGGGCACCCGCTTCCTTTACGGCGTAGTAAGAGCCTTGGCGATGGTCGCAGTTTTATGAACCCTGATTGTTCGTGGGAGCCTGGGATGGTTCTTTGCTCTCCAATCTGCCCCCCTTCCCCTCGGTCTTCAATTGCTCTCATACCTCTACTATCAATTCCATAACAAATTTATGGTTTTCAAACCTTTAAATGAAGATTTATAAAAGAGAAAGGAAATAAGAGGGCAAATTTTGCCAATTTGATTAGAGATTTATGAAAATTGGTGTAGAAGGAGAGAAGGCAATTTGGAAGGTTTGCATTTAATTGCATGAGATTTGTGTATGAATTTTGTAGGTTGAGATCACCTAGTTTGCAATGGGGAGAATTTGTTATAAGTAGTTGGTCTTTGTGGGAATTAAAGCCTCGGCAGGCAAAATTGCATATCCCCAAGCGGAGTGAGGTAACTTAGACCTCATTAGCATTGACATTGATATCATTTGTAACCGTTTAATTAACGACTTTGTCATGCCGTTTTGTGTATGTTGGTGAGCTACTGGATGCTCAACCACAATGCCATTCAATAGTCATAAAACAACTTTGAAGTGAACTCTCCCGCATTGTCTAACTGATTCTTTTAATAGAATAACAAGGAAAGTGTGCCCTTAATTTGATAATTTGGGCTAAAAGTCTTGCAAATGCAACATTCCGTGTTGATAGCAAGCTTCGGACCATCTTGTTGATGCGTCAATCAACACCATAAAATATCGAAATGGTCCACAAGGCAGTGTAATTGGTCCACATATGTCGCCTTTAATTCAATCAAGAAACATTGGAGAATCTGTGTTCACCTTTGTTATTGACAGTCTTGTTATGAATTTGCCAAGTGAACAAGTCGTGCATGTCAAGTCACCCTTTTTTAGGGCCTTCAGGTCCTTTAGTGGGTATCCGTGTGAGTTTGCAATGATCATGTGCATCATTGTTTCACCTGGGTGACCGAGTCTATCATGCTAGAAAGAAAATTTGGCAATGTTTGCTAACTTCTTGTTAGAAACATTATATGATTCAATGGGGCAAATTATTGTGCCATATAAAATCTATTTTAGGGTTTGTTTGGAAGGCCAAGCATTATAAGTTTATAACTTACTTATTAAGGGCTAGTTTGGTATAAACATGTAAGGTAAACGGAATGAAAACAAATTTTATATGAGAAAATATATCAAGATGAGAGAAGAATACTATTTTTTATATGAAAATAACATAGGAGGGGTAATGATCAGAGGAGTATATGGGATATGGTTACCCTTTGTTTAAATGGGGAAAAAGTGAAAAACAAAACCAATTTTGTAAGAAAAGTAGGGAGAAGAGGGTAATGATTACAATTTTTAACAATGTATCTTCAGTGAGGCTAGAGACAAGATGATGGAATGACTATTGACAAGACCGATACCACTAAATTGCATGATAAGTCCTTGTCCACTTTTAAAAATATTTACGAATTTGCCCGATAGGAAACGAAAAACCCTATGACACTCATATACCTATCGAATTCGTTGAACCTTATCCTCAAAAAGTCATTGAATTATAAGAAGAAAATACTAGATCTAATTAGTGAATTCTTTCGAATGGTTTTCAACGATTTCGAGATGGTTTTCGATCGGCTTATCCTTCGAAACGAAGGTCGAGAAAATTTTCTGAGTAAATGACCTAACCTCGTTAAATGGAGCCGAGATAATGCATTAATCTCGACAACATATGCTGAGGCTATGCAATAGCCTAATTTATCTAAGTCGAGGTTATCTAGTTAGCTCATAAACATTGTTATAAGAAGACAAATATCTATTGATGTTACATTGACGGTGTTTATATGAACAAATAAAATTAAAATGTAGAGATAATAAATTAAATAAGTTATCCCATTGGTTATACCTTGTACATAATCCGTAAAGTCTCAGGTTCGATTTCAAATTGCCCATAATTTTTTTACTTGTAATTTTTTTTACTTAGGATGAGAAGGAAGTTCGACAAAAGTAACCGAGCTTAGGATGGAACCTAAGCTATATCAAGCAAGGGTATGGTGGGAGCTCGGTTATATATATCGAGCTTCACATGTCACCTTGTTCTAGGGTAAATATTTACCAAAACGGAGCCTACAAAAGCTTGGGATCGTTTTGGAGGGCAAATTAAGAGAATGGGAGGGAAAATTTAGTGTTTGATGAGTTAAAAATATCTATATAAGATCGTCATAGTGGTACAAAGTATTCACAACTCAAAAGGATGGCGGAAAAACACAAGCAACATGTTCGCAACCTTGTTGAAGTTCGATGTTTCATGCGGAATGTGATGGAGGAATTCGGGCCATCAATTGTTGGATCGAACATTCGCAAGGGAATGTGGTCTCTTCCAACCCTAGATGCGATGTATGAAGAGGAATTGAACCACTACAACTTAAGTAGGAATCCCGATCTTCAACGATTGGATCAAGCGGACAAATGGGTGCTTGCACTATCGGTTGTCGATTTGTGTATCGTCAAAGAAGAAGGTCCTTGAATATCAACTAGAGTGAATAATTTGAAGAAAAATTAGCATTGAATTTATCTTTTTTCAATTTAATTTTTAGGTTTAGTTATGAATTTGTTCTTCTATGGCTTTTGGATTGTAATGAAACTATGATGTTAAATATATAAAACGTTAAATTTTAATTGACATAATTGTTTTGATGTTGATGTTTATTCCATAGTTATCGATGATTGTGTAAACTATCGTGGTCATAATAATGAAACTCAAAGTGACTGAGGTTATAACATAGCCTCGATAAAATCTAATGAGGTTATAACATTGCCTCGGGAAAAGTGACTGAGGTTATAACATAGCCTCGACAAAAGTGATTGAGGTTACTTTAGGCTCGGTGTACATATACAGGGTTCATCCGTAAATTTGGACAAGGTTGTTCGAAAACGCTAAATAGGTACATAAATGTTACTATCCTTAATTTCGAAAATTTGAAGTACTCCTTCCGTTCGGCAAAACATGTCGTTTACTATTCACAAACGCTTTTTTAGAGTGATAAAAACTATATAAAATATTCATTTTTTTATAATTTTTTTAACAAGTTTGTACTTATTAATAATAACTACGAAATTGTTAAAAAAATTTATTAAAAAACTATATATTGTAAAATAGAAGAATAGGGAGAAGTAATTGTATTCAATCGTATCCTAGGGAAACCACCAAATACAATATATATAGGCCTAACTTCCTTAAGCTCCAAGAACAAGATCTTTACTAAAAGATAAAACTTTCCTAAGTAAACCTTGTACATCCATAAATAATATATATTATAACACTCCCCCTTGGATGTACAATCTTTATTCTGCTGACTGCCTCGTTAAAAACCTAGCTAGGAAAACCCAATGGGACAAAACCATAGCTTAGGGAAAAAGAGTGCAGTCTCGTACGCTTTGCTGGTGCCGCCTCGTTAAAAACCTTGTCAAGAAAAACCCTGTGGGACAAAAACCTGATCAAAGGGAAAAAGAGTGCGGCGCGTTCATTTCTCCCCCTCATGTGAGCTTATCTCTTTTCAAGCTGCGCATTCCCATCTTGTATATGAAACCTTGGAATGTTTTCACGAGTAATGATTTGGTAAACAAATCTGCTATGTTGTCACTTGATCGAACTTGTTGCACATCAATCACCCCCTTTGATTGAAGCTCGTGAGTGGAGAAAAACTTCGGAGATATGTGCTTGGTTCTATCTCCTTTGATGTATCCTTCCCTGATCTGGGCAATGCAAGCTGCATTATCTTCATATATCACCGTTGGCCTAGGCATACTCGACTTCAATCCACATGAGGCTTGAATATGATGGATAAATGATCTTAACCATACACATTCTCTACCAGCTTCATACAAGGCAATCAACTCTGCATGGTTTGATGATGTGGCTACTAGACTCTGCTTTGTTGAACGCCATGAAATAGCTGTTCCGCCAAACATAAACACGTACCCTGTTTGTGACACGGCTTTGTGTGGATCGGACAAGTAACCTGCATCGGAATAACCCACTAAACCTGCATTTTATGAAAGATGAGATCTTTCAAAATACAACCCCATATCGATTGTTCCCCGTAAATAACGTAGAATTTGTTTGACACCATTCCAATGTCTTTTTGTGGGGTTTGAGCTATGTCTAGCTAGCAAGTTTACTACAAAAGCTATATCCGGTCGGGTATTATTTGCTAGATACATTAATGCTCCAATCGCACTGAGATATGGTACTTCAGGACCCAATATCTCTTCATTATTTGATCTAGGGTGGAAAGGATCCTTGTCTACGTCAAGGGATCTTACTACCATCGGCGTACTTAATGGATGTGCTTTATCCATGTTAAAACGTTTTAGTAATCTTTCCGTGTAACTTGATTGATGGATAAAAACTCCACTCCTTGTATGCTCAAATTGCAGACCGAGACAAAATTTTGTTGTTCCTAAATCTTTCATCTCAAACTCCTTTTTCTAATAATCTGCAGCTTCTCGGATCACTTCTGGAGTTCCAATAATATTTAAATCATCAACATACACAGCTATGATCACATAACCCGAGCTTGTCTTCTTAATAAACACACATGGGCTTACTTGATCATTCACAAAGCCTTTCTTTAACAAGTATTCACTCAAGCGATTATACCACATCCGACATGACTGCTTTAGCCCATATAAAGATCTATTTAGTTTAATGGAATACATGTGTCGGGATTTGGACTTTAATGCTTCAGGCATTCTAAATCCTTCAGGGATTTTCATGTATATGTTTGTATCTAGTGATCCATATAAGTAGGCAGTTACTACATCCATTAGTTGCATTTGTAGTTGTTCCCTAACAGCCAAAGCGACTAGGAATCTCAACGTGGTTGCATCTACTACTGGTGAGTATGTCTCCATATAGTCTACCCCAGGCATTTGGGTGAAACCTTGTGCAACCAGTCTAGCTTTATACCTTACCACTTCACCTTTCTCATTCCTTTTTCGTACAAATACCCATCTGTAACCCACTGGCTTCACATTTTCTGGTGTTAGTGCTACAGGCCCAAAAACACTACGTTTACTTAATGAATTAAGTTCTGCCTGAATTGCCTCCTTCCAATTATTCCAATCATCTCAACATCTGCATTCTTCCATTGTTCGAGGATCATCGTCATCTTCTTCCATGACTGTAAGGGCAACAGAATAAGAAAAGATATCATCTATAATCTCATCTCTTCGATACCACCCTAATCCGGTGTATGCATAATTCAATGACATCTCAAAATCATTATCGTCTTTGTTTTCTACTGTTTGGATCTTCTATAGGGATCTCTTCTGGAGATTTATCCTCATTAGTGTCCATATTTGGCACATTAATATCTTTTCTCTTTCGTGGGTTTGAATCCTTAGATCCAAGCGGCCTCCCACGCTTCCGACGTATTTGAGAAGTCGTTGCCATATGTTGATTTGTGGTTGCTTTTGGAATGTCCAAATGAATCGGTGCATTTTCAGCTGGTATATGTGACTCTGTCACTTTCTTAATGCCCGTGAATACATCTGGGAGTGTGTTTGCTACACTTTGCAAGTGTATGATCCTTTGAACTTCAAAATCACTTTCACTCGTTCTTTGATCTAAATGTGACTATGAATCTACACTCCAGTCAATGTCTCCCTTAATTACTTTCTTTTCTTCTCCCCCTAATTTTGGGAACTTGATTTCATCAAAATGACAGTCTAAGTATCGAGCCTTGAATACATCACCTGTCATAGGCTTCAGGAATTTAATGATTGATGGGGACTCAAACCCTACGTATATTCCTAGCCTTCTCTGTGGTCCCATTTTATTTCTTTGTGGGGGAGGAATTGGGACATATACTGCACAACCAAACACCTTCAAAAATGAAATATTTGGTTCTCTTCCAGAGATCAATTGTAATGGGGAGAATTTATTTGTAGCGGTGGGTCTTAGACGTATTAAAGCTTCAGCGTGCATAATTGCCAATCCCCAAGCTGATAAAGGCAATCTCGATTTCATCAAGATCGTTCTAGCTATCATTTGTAACCTCTTAATCAACGACTCTGCTAGGCCGTTTAGTGTATGAACATGGGCTACTGGGTGCTCAACTACAATACCAGTAGATTGACAATAATCATAAAAGGATTTTGAGGTAAATTCTCCAGCATTATCTAGCCTGATTCTCTTAATCTGGTGATCTGGAAAATGAGCCCTTAACTTAATAATTTGGGCTAATAACCTTGCAAATGCAACGTTCCTTGTTGATAACAAACTTACATGGGACCAACGTGTCGAGGCATCTATTAATACCATAAAATATCTGAATGGTCCACAAGGTGGTGTGATGGGTCCACACATGTCTCCTTTAATCCGTTCAAGGAACATGGGAGATTCCTCATTCACTTTTGTTATAGACGGTCTTGTTATTAACTTGCCAAGAGAACACGCATTACATGTCAAATCATCCTTTGAAAAGATCTTTAAGTTCTTTAATGGATGACCATGCGAATTTTCAATAATTCGACGCATCATTGTTTCTCCTGGGTGATCGAGTCTATCATGCCATAAAGAGAAAATCTCCTTTTTGACCAACTTCTGGTTAGTAACATTATGCGTTTCAATAGGGTGGATTTGTGTGCCATATAAACCAGATGTGTGCATACCCATTTTTTCTAAGATATGCTTATCATCATTCTCACAAGATGTAAGAAGCAAATACTCAATGCCATTGTCATTCATGGTTTCTATATGAAAACCATTTTCTCTAATATCTTTGAAACTGAGTAAACTCCTTTGCGATTTACTTGAATATAGGGCATCTCTAATGAGTATCCTTGTTCCTTCGGGTAACAAGATTGAAGCTCTTCCGGAGCCTTCAATTAGATTACTCTTCCCTGAGATTGTGTTTACACTAGTTTCCATCATTTGTAGGTTGGAGAAAAACCTTGGACTTTTCAAAATAGTATGAGTAGTAGCACTGTCGATAAGGCACAATTCCCCGTCATTTAGAGTCTCGTTATATCGATCCATCTCTATATATACACAAACATATAAATATCAAATTCATAACGATGAAACATAAATAATTCAATCGGCAAAATAGTAAGCCCACTCTCCATAACGATTTGAAGCATAATAATTTAATAATCAAAATAGTCCTAAAATTTAAACAATGGCAAAGTGCCGTAACAATTAGAGTCCATAATAAAACAAGTAAATGAGAAAGGAATCAAAAACAAGTTACTGGCGAAACAAAAACAAATCCTAAGGAAACAATAAATAATCAAATCCATAATGCAGTACTACATAATTGAAAGGGATTTATAATAATAAACTAAAACATAAACTTCAAGCAAGAGCTGCCACTAATTTAGGAGATCATCATCATCATCATCATAGTTGGACTCTCTCTCAGTAACCGGCTTGGATTCATTAACTTGTTTGAAGAAATCAGCAGCCTCAAGATGGGTCTTTCCTGAACCCTTGACAGTTGCAAAATTTGTCTCTGCATCTTTGTCTTTTGCCTTCAAAGACTTTTGATATAATTCAACCAGGTGCGGTGCGGTGCGACATGTGCGCACCCAGTGACCCGCTATTCCACATCTATGGGAGAGGTTTTCAGTTTGAGGCACATATTTATCAACTTGAGAATGCCTTTCATCTTGATTTTGCTTTTTGAATTTGTTTTCATGCTTCTTTTGAATGTCCTGATTAAACCATGCGTTACCTTGCTTTTGTCCCTGGTCATGTTCATGACCTTGACCGTAACTACGACCACGACCTCGACCACGACCACGACCGCGACCACGAGATTGCCCACGTCCTCTTCCACGTCCTCTACGTGATGAGATAGCATTTGCTTCTGGCATATTTAGCGATCGATCGGGAAGCGGTTTCGAACCGGTTGGTCGATTGTGGTGATTGTTTATAAGCAATTGGTTATTTTCTTTGGCCAAAATTAGGCATGTAAGGAGCTCTGAATATGTCTTGAACCCCTTTTCTCTATACTGCTGCTGGAGTACGAGATTTGAAGCATGGAATGTAGAGAGTGTTTTCTCCAACTTATCTGAGTCTGTGATAGTTTCTCCACATAGATCTAGGATAGAGGCAATACGACACAACTCCGAGTTGTAGTCATGAACCTTTTTGAAATCCTGCAATCGAAGATGCATAAATTCATACCTAGCCCGAGGCAAGGTAATAGTCTTTTGGTGTTCAAACCGATCTTTCAAACTCTTCCAGAGTTCGTGTGGATTCTTAATCGTTAGATATTGGGCCTTCAAATCCTCATGAAGGTGGTGCCTTAGCAAAATCATTGCTTTTGCTTTATCCTGATCGGATGTTGTAGACTTTTCTTTGATTGTTTCTCCCAAATTGTGGCTAGCCAGGTGGAGTTCCGCATCAAGTACCCATGTCAAGTAGTTTCTTCCGGAAACATCAAGGGCAGAGAACTCCAACCTTGCGAGATTCGACATGTCTGGTATGATAAAAATATAAGTATATGATATGATTATAGAAACTGTATATGTAAAGATAAAAACTTTGATAAATGCTAATCGATGGTAATGATATACAATGAAACGATGCATATAGAAACGATGTAATTTAACGGATATCTCAATTGAAGAAAGATCATAATCAAGCAATCATCTTTCGGCATATATGTATATAGCAGAGTGAAAAATAATTATACCGCAATACCAAACAAACAATTATCTTTCGGTGATACAGTAGCATGCTATATAGGAACAACCAATTAATCAAGCAATACATATATATAGAAATTTGCCGGAGAGGATGGGTCATGAATCCTATACTAATCATAGCATTCGCAAAGGATGGCATCAGAAACATTAAAACAAAGCAAGAAAGGACATATGAAACTGCAAAGGCATACCGAAAGTATAAAGCTTTATTGAAATTCATTAAAGAATAAAAAGCAATATTGAAGGCAAGGATCGTATGCAGTGTTAATATATAGAAAACAATCAATTATGTTTAATGGTGAAATTCATTATGATGGTATACAGTGTTCAAATCGTATGCAAAAAAAAAAAAACTAGGCAGAAGCAATTACGCAGAAGCAAGATGAGTAACGATTTGCAAAGACTTAATCAATTACGATCGTTACAAGCGTATGAAAAATTACTTAAAAACGTGCGTACCGTATCGAAGAGCAAATCAAACGGCAAACCTTCGAGCAAATCAAAGAGCAAACCCTCATGCGTGTCGAAGAGCAAGTCAAACGGAAAACCTTCGAGCAAATCAAAGAGCAAACCCTCGTGCTGATAACGTATTGTAAAATAGAAGAATAGGGAGAAGTAATTGTATTCAATCGTATCCTAGGGAAACCACCAAATACAATATATATAGGCCTAACTTCCTTAAGCTCCAAGAACAAGATCTTTACTAAAAGATAAAACTTTCCTAAGTAAACCTTGTACATCCATAAATAATATATATTATAACACTATATATTTTATATAGTTTTTATCTCCTAAAAAAGTGTGCGTGAATAGTAAAGGGACATGTTTTGTCGAACGGAGGTTGTACTCAAATAAAGCATCTATATGAATAAGGAAAGAGATAGATACAAATTTCGTAAAATTTTATGAATATGTAAAGAGATAAAAACAAACAAATTCATTTGGTTGAGACATGGGAGGATTTTCATTTGCTTGTGATCGACGTGGAAGCCTTGGGGTTCATCCTAGCTCTTCGAGCCGAGACGTTTAAATGTTCACGAGCCCCTCTAACCATCTGCATTCATAAAAAAGAACGGTTGAATGAATATCAGCTAACTTTTCACAAGAAAGGCAACAGAGTATTTGCTTTTATTATATTTAAAAGCATTTAGGTAAAATAATCACTATAAGGGAAAAAAAATTACATGTGTGGTCATCAGAACGGATAATCCTTGAATGCCTGAAGCTATCTTCAAATCACCAGACTTCTTTAGCACCACTTCTGTCATATGCTATTTAGACCCAAGTTCAAAACCTAAAGTGAAATAAATAATGATTATCTTGCAGGATTAGGCAGCTTCACAAAAGTGAGACTAGATAGTACATATTGCACTACACTAACAACCAACAACAACATGACTACTGCATACTAAAATGAAAAAATTAAAGATTGCAAACCACATGGTATAAGATCTATTGATAGTTCATCTGGCAAAATATGATTAAACCAACAGAAACAAAAATCACACAGTTGGGTGTCTATTTATGGAGAAAGCATGTCAGTTATAGTGGATACCAAGCAAAAAACCAAGTCACACTCTTCCCTTAACAGCTAAGGGAATGCAGGAGGCTCAATGACAACACTCAAGGTTATGCAGGATGATGCAGGACCATCCAAAACACCTTTGGACACACCTATACTTGAGGATGGACCTATGATTCGAGCTCGTAAGAATAATATCATCCTCAAAAGGAAGAAAAAGACTCCACCATGGGAGAAGGTCCAAAGGTGCAAGCTTGATTCTTGACGTTTTTAGACTCGTTCAGAATAGTTGACAGCTTTTTGATGTCTCAGTAAAATGGGTCGTTCGGAGTCTGTATTTATCGGATTGGGTCGTGTCATACCTTGTCGAAACGAGGACGAAGATATCTACAACTTTTCTGTAAATGTTTTTTCCATATTCAACCTAGAGCTTGACCGAAAATCACATTCTTTGAAGCTGTCACTATTTTAGACGGGATTTGTTAAGTGTTGGAACACTTTCTTTATTGCTATTTTTAGAGACCTTATTTACGTAAGTTATTTTAGGTAATTTAGGGGTTATTTTAATTATTTCTTTTATTATTCTTTTCATCCAAAAATCAGCCTTTAGGTTATAAAACACGGCTGCCTCTTTTGTAGAACATTCACGTTGAAAATTATGAAAGTCTCTCTTTTTGTGTGAAAGACATGAGTGCAAAGTCAATCGATTTGAAGCAGGGCTCATCGATTGCATCTATAGGTATTGATCTCAGCTTGGTTTGCCTTGTGTTCATCAACTTCGCAAGACTTGGTGATCTTGGTATCCACGAGCCCCCTTTTTGTGTCTCCAAGTTTTCCGCTTGGTTGTGTAGGGTTGTAGATGCGGGTTATATAGTCATTGGTCTTCATCTTGTTCTATATAGATGGACTCAGTCCTTATCGGTCTTGTCTTTCAATTCTTGCATTCAATTTCGAGTCTTTATTAATCTTTATCGAGTCTTTGTGTTTTATTTCTTAGTCGACATCGAGTATCCTTCAGATCTTGGTGATCTTGTCGAGTCTTGTTGCATTCTTGCTGCGTTTTTTGGTTTTCTTGGTTGATCTTGAACCCTTCTTGGTCGATTATTGAGTTTCTTGTTGAGTCTTTCTTGCTTCCGTTCTTTAGTTTCTTGTTTGATTGTCGAAGATCGGGTCATCCTAAAGCTAACCCCGTATCAAATTGGTATCAGAGCTTAGGTTTCCGACATCAAAGTTGTGTCTTTCTTTCATAAACATAAAAACCACAAAAAATAGAGTCTTTTCTTGTTTTGGTCTTTTACTTCTTGCATTTTTTAATTTGATTGCATCTAACCTTGTTTGTTTGTGATTGTTGCGGTTGCTTTAGCCCAAACACAAGCCTATCCGAGACCCTTGGAGTCGACCAGCCGTGTGCACATTCCCTTGTGCATCACCCTAGCTGAAGACACTTTGTGTCCCCATAGTCACAACCTTGGCCGATTCCACCTACATCACAAACCCTAGTTTGTTGTTATATCATTGGCATATTTTGATCTATCTTGTTCTATCTCCTATTTGCCTTATTAAAAATTTGATTTTTATTGATAGATTTAATTCAATTATATCTATCTTATATCATAAAGGCTTTAGATAGATCCACTTACCAAAATTAGCCAAATTGCATCTATATCTATTTCATTAGGGCTAAGTTTTTATTTCATTCACCTACTTTATCAAATTTTCAAGTCATTTACATAATTTTAAGTCTTTCTTGCATTAGTTAAAAAAAAAAACAGTCCGAAAAATCAAAAAGAAAAAAAGAAGAAAAAGACGAAAGAGACATACATACTTGGACCTAGGATGATAAAATTCACTAGGGGCAAAAGTAAGTAAAAAAAAAAGGAAAGAGATTTGTTGATCTAGTGCAAGAAAGCTTCCAAAGGAAAAAATTTTGGTGAACCTTCAAGCCTTAGTCGACATTACCTCAAACACATACCTTCCAAACACAAAATTGAAACCTTACCTTGCAACTACAACATCCTAACTTCAGAGTTCAATCAAAAAGAGGTAAATTTCCAAGTTGCTTCTTTTATTTCTTTCTTTCCCACAAAAATCAGTCTTTTGTCTTGTTTATTTTATTAGTGTCAAGTGCTCTTACCTACAGTCGAGTACTCTTTTGCCTATAATCTTGTGTGATTGTGTCTTTGTCGAGTACTCTACACCTTTTTCAAGTGCTCCTTGTGTTAGTCGATTGCTCTTGATCTCTTATCGAGTGCAGTCTTGGTGTTGTTTCATTCATTCTCTTGATCTCTTATCTTGTATTACTAGGTTTTAGCTTGAGTGTTGATTTGCCCAAGGCAGATTGAAACAACAAGCGTGACATACCAATTAGAGAGGGAGTGTGAGTGATACACTTGTGAGTTGTTTATATTTTACTAACCCTTTCACGTAGTTCTTTGTTTGTTTATTTGTGATGTCTAACCAGGGCAACAACACGAATACTGAAGCTGAGATCATCAAATTTTTGAAAGCCATGAATGAGAAATTGGTAAAGGTAAATGAAGGATTGGTAAAGATAGATGAAAGATTAATAGCACAAGAGCTTCGGTACGGCTTACCGGTACAAAGTGTTGATTGTTCTTACCCCGTGTTTAGTTCTTGTTTTGGCTCTAACACGGTGCCCGGACAAGGAGTCCCACCTGGAGGTGAAGTGCCAAGAGAAGAAACTCATCCTATTGCTCCTAATAATGCTAACCAACATAATGTTTCTTCTAGCATAGATAATTCTCTTATTGCTGAAAACGTAGAGCATGTTGATAATAATGATCAAGATCTTAATCTACTTGCCTATGATCATGAAGATTGCATTGAATATGAGCATGAAGATTCTTTGATTGTTAGTAAAGTTTTAGGTGTTCACCTTATGCTTTGTGATGATAATCAAAGAGAAGATTTGTGTCATACTAAATGCATAGAAAAAGGCGACATTTGTAATATGATCATTGATGGTGAAAATTGTTCTAATATTGCTAGCCTTGAAATGATTGAAAATCCAGCCTTGAAAAAGGACGAAAACTTGCTAGCATTGGATGGAAATTTAGAGATCAATGAACAAGATAAAGTGCATATTAAGTTAGAATATAATGAAGATGATATGAAATATGAATTGTGCGCTAATCAATTTTCTTTTTTTGATTTTGTAGTGAGCTCTAGTGGTATACAACTTGACGAAGCCAAGATCAAATCCATCCATAAGTGGTCAATCCCTACAACAATCGGCCTTGAGAGGAGTTTCCATGGGCATGAGGTATTCGATCCAGGAGCTCGCGTGGGTGCATTTGCGGAATCTTATGCGACCTTGGATTCGAGGACGAATCATTTTCAAGAAAGGGAGATTGATGCGGGACCATCCAAGACAACTTCGGACATACCTATACTTGAGGATGGACCTATGATTCGAGCTCGTGAGAATAATGTCATCCTCAAGAGGAAGAAGAAGGCTCCACCATGGGAGAAGATCCAAAGGTGTAAGCTTGATTCTCGACGTTTTTAGACTCGTTCAGAATAGTTGACAACTTTTTGACGTCTCAGTAACATGAGTCGTTCGGAGTCCATATTTATCGGATTGGGTCGTGTCATACCTTTTCAGAATTAGGACGAAGAGATCTACAACTTTGCTTTTGAAGATTTTTTCAGATTCGACCTAGATCTTGACCGAAAATCACATTCTTTGAAGCTGTCACTGTTTTATACGGGATTTGTTAAGTATTGGAACACTTTCTTTATTGCTATTTTTAGAAACCTTATTTACTTAAGTTATTTTAGGTAATTTAGGGTTTATTTTAATTATTTCTTTTATTATTCTTTTCATCCAAAAATCAGCCTTTAGGTTATAAAACACGGATGCCTCCTTTGTAGAACATTCACGTTGAAAATTACGAAAGTCTCTCTTTTTAAATGAAACACATGAGTGCAAAGTCAATTGATTCGAAGCAGGGCTCATCGATTGCATCTATTGGTATCGATCTCAGCTTGGTTTGCCTTGTGTTCATCAACTTCGCAAGACTTGGTGATCCTGGTATCCACGAGCCCCCTCCTTGTGCCTCCAAGTTGTCCGCTTGGTTGTGTAGGGTTGTAGAGGCGGGTTATATAGCAATTGGTGTTGGTTCCTACCCTCTACGGAGGCCTGAGGTCTTCATCTTGTTCTATTATATAGATCGACTCAGTCCTTATCGGTCGTGTCTTTCAATTCTTGCATTCAATTTCGAGTTTTTATCAATATTTATCGAGTCTTTTTGTTTTATTTCTTAGTCGACATCGAGTATCCTTCAGATCTTGGTGACCTTGTCGAGTCTTGTTGCATTCTTGCTGCGTTCTTTGGTTTTCTTGGTCGATTTTGAACCCTTCTTGGTCAATTATTGAGTTTCTTGTTGAGTCTTTCTTGCTTCCGTTCTTTAGTTTCTTGTTTGATTGTCGAAGATCGGGCCATCCGGCCTATGGCTAACCCCGTATCACATGAGGCTCGGTTAAATCGGTCGAGGATATGTAAGAGGCTCGGTTAAATCAGCCAAGGGTATGCAGGAGGCTTGGTGAAATCAGCCGAGGTTACTGCCTTCCCTCGATGACAGAAGCCGAGATTACAACCTTCCCCCGGTGACAGCAGCCGAGATCCCATCCCGACAGCAACTGAACTCAACATCCGACAAAAACGAATCTCATCTCTTACCTCAACTATTTTGATCAATTTATGTTCCAATAACTCAACATCCGACAACCACATCACATTAATCAACTATCCAACATAAAACTCCAACAACAATCAATTTAATCAAACCATAATCACCAAACATTCAAACCCGAAAACCCTCAATTTCATACAAAACCAAACCATAAACACCAATCCTAATGAATTTTCTTACCTAAAAGTTGATATATCTATAGAAATCTCTGTGAAATGAACCTTAAAACTCTAAAAAATTGCTGCTCTTGATGGCTCGTTGAAAGCACACGAAGTGTTATTGGTGTGGCGTCAAATAAAGGATGGGAGGGGTTTTGATTTAGTCTTGGCTAGATTTGCAATTACTTTGTTAAATGGGAATGACTTATGTGCAATTTTGTGAAAATAGTCTTGTCAATAGTCTTTTTCTCATCTTGTCTGTAGCCCTTATGAAGTATATTAGATTATAAATGACTACATTAATTACATTTCCAAAATTTAAACCAAACGAGCCTTAAATATATGAGTGTTTTGATTTAACCATTTGGTAAATTTGGAATTACATCAAATCACTTGTATTAACCATGTTGTCAACAAAACACCCTGACGACCCATAACCTTTTGTTGTTTAGTGCTTGTTAAATTGATGCAAAAAGACATAAATAAATAACTAACGAGGGAAAAGACATCACAACTTGGCCAATCCATATACAACTCTCATTTGAAGACTACTGAGTATACCTCATTTGACAAACAATGTCCACCGCCACTCAACGTTTAACTATGATTTGGTGATTTTGTACACTTTTTTTTTTAGTAGGCAAACCTTTGGCGTACTTTACGCAACGCGTAAAGTACAACCATGATCATCCTGAAGGATGATGGAATACAAATCCCTATTATAAGGGAGGGTAGATCTATTATAAATGATGCCATGTCTAGCTATATAGTCAGCTACTTTGTTGGCTTCTCTGAAGCAATGACAGAACTCTATTTGATCAAAGTCTCTAACCAATGAGCGGATCTTTTCCACTTGATGTGTAATTTCCCAATTGACGATACCATTTTCATTTATTGCCTTAATAAGTGTTTGGTTGTCACCTTCGACTAACACCTTCTTTAAACCTCTCGTTGTAGCTATATGCAGCCCTAAACAGATCGTCGTGACCTCTATTTGAAGGGTTGTCTGATGACTCCCCCCACCTGAGAGGCACCCGTGGGTTTCACGGAGCCATCGACATTAATTTTGAATATATTAACGTCTGGTCTATTCCATTTCGTGTTCCGTCTTCTTCTTTTTCGATGCAAGAGTGCTTGTGTATTTTCTTCATATCTCCAATCACTCTGGTATGTTATTATTTGTTGGACCAAGTTGGGAATGTATGGCAATTTCTTTTGCTTGAATATGAGTTCATTCCTGGAGGTCCATATCGCTTTCCAAATGAATCTCATGTCTTCCATCGTAGTTTTGGTCGTTGTGCTAGAAAGTATTTCCAAAATATCAGTTGTATTGCACCTCTACTATTTATGATCTTTTTTTTCCCAATAATCTTTCATAATGAAGAATTACCTCTCTTGTGTACTTGTAGTTAAGAAATAGATGTGTGGAATCTTCATCATGAGAATCACAAAGACTACATTAAATTGGGAGGTGATTTTGTACACTTAATTAATTTCATGAAACAAAGTGAGATTGAGGTAAAATTGGTGATTGTGCATTTTGGTAGAATGAACTATTTATTTTTCACATTATAATTTAGATGTATGTTTTTATCATATTTTTAATATGTTTTTTTAATAGATAATAAAGGTAATCTCTTCTGAGACATCTGATAAAATTTGGTGATAGATCGGAATTTTTTTTAAATATTCACTGAAAAGTAAATATTTAACGAAATATTCACACTTTCGAACTATTTACAAAAATATTCATGTTTATTAGATTTAAAAGAAAAATGCGGTATCAACGAGCGTTTTACCCACAAAATCCAAATTTAAAAAGTGAAAGAAAAGTGGGGGAAAAAATAAAGGAAAGAAACGCGGTTTGAAACCGCGTTTCTTATTCATTTATTTTTTTAATTTATAATTTACATTTTTTTAAAAAAAATAGTAGATATTATTTTTTTCTTTTGGGCAAATCCGCAATTTAATTAGGCATTTTTGTAATAAATTTAGGTACATTTGCAGAATAAAATAAAATAAAAGGTATATTTGCAAATCTCTTATAATTTAGATGTATTTTTTATCATATTTTTAATATGATTTTTTTAATAGATAATAGAGGTAGTCTTGTCTGAGACATCTGATAAAATTTGGCTATAGATCGAAATTTTTTTCCAAAATATTCACCAAAAAATAAATATTTAGCGAAATATTAACACTTTCAAACTATTTACAAAAATATTCATTTTTGTCAGATTTAACAGAAAAACGTGGTATGAAACTGTGTTTTACCCACAAAATCCAAATTTTAAAAGTGAAAGAAAAGTGGGGAAAAAATAAAGGAAAGAAACGCGGTTTCTTATTCATTTATTTTTCTAATTTATAATTTACATTTTTTTAAAAAAAATTGCAGATAAAGCGCGAGCTAAGACCGCATTTTACATTATTTTTCCCTTTTGGGCAAATCCGCGATTTTATTAGGCGTTTTTTAATAAATTTATGTATATTTACAAAATAAAATAAAAAAAGGTATATTTGCAAATCTCTTATAGATTTGGGGTAATTTTTGCTATTCTTCCAATCATAAATTACTTAAATCGTAAATTTTAGGTTTTTCCCCATATATTTTAACATAAGAAAAAAAAATCCTCAATTTTTGTAAACTTTCTCCTTAAAATGATGAATTGATCCTCCACTATATACTGTAAATAAAGTAATTATTTAAAGAAATAGGGGGCACAATCCGAGAATTGAACTCGGGACCTCTCGCACCCTAAGCGAGAATCATACCACTAGACCAAATGCCCGTTTTGGGAATGATTACCGATATTACCTTATACAACCTTTATATATTGCGCGGAAAAAGATTACTTCCCGCCGAAAACTGAACCACGGTGGTAATGGGTGAGCCCCACCACTTCACTCTATTTTCCCTCTCTCGACTCTCTCTATCCCTCCGTTTCCCCCCCAATTCAAACCCTAATTATCGCTCTGTCCGTCCCTGTGCGTCTGTGTGGATCAGGATCTGTAATTCCGATCTGTGGGATCTCTCTCTACTTTGATATTTTCGGTGAAAGATTCAGTCTTTAAAGCTTCTTTCCATGGATTCTCTCAGTTTTGATAGGAAAATTGATTTCACTTCACGATTTTTGTAGGTCGAGTAATAATGGGGTCTCTTGGGAGCGACAGCGATGAAACTCAATCCTATAATGGAAACTCTGATATTGACATTGGCGATACTCAGCATCTGGATTTCGATTCTCAGTATTCACCTTTTCCCGGTAAAGTGTGAATTTGTTTTGCTCTAATTCTGATTGAATAACTGATAAGGTTGATATCAATCAGAACTTTGGTATTTTTGCTAGAATTGATTAGAACCAATTCAGGGTTTCTGATTTTCCCCCCCTCCCCACTTTCCCTTGTGTTTCTAATGTATCTAATTAGGTGAAGACAATGATGACATTTTGTATGGATTGCAATTCTTGGATGGCCATCAGCCCCTTGGTGACACTGTCCCCGCTAATGATGCCTTTGAAACCCAGCAGTTAAATTTCGATTGTGAAACACAGCAGCTGGATTTCGACTGTGAAACACAGCAGTTGGATTTCGATTGCGAAACACAGCAGTTGGATTTCGATTGCGAAACACAAAAGTTGGATTTTGATTGTGAAACACAGATGTTGGACTTTGATTGTGAAACTCAACGGTTGGATTTTGACTGCGAAACACAGCCGGTGGATCTGGCCGAGGAAACTCAAGTGATAGATTTTGTAGAGGAGGCTCATGAGCTGGACAATGAAGGTGATTGTGGTAAAAATTTGGAATCTATGTTGATATTGGAACCCAACGAGGAAGAAACAATTGAGGCTAGTGATGAGGATAGCATTGGGACTGAAGTTTTGACTGACACAGAGGACACAACTGATATTGACTCGCTTAAGAGAAATATTGATAAAGAGGCGGGCAGTGAGGGGATGCAGCCTTCTTCTTTTCGGAGCCGAGCTGAGAGCTCAGCTCACTCCCCGGATGCAGCATGCAGTTCAGGTTAGTCTTTGGCTGTTTATCCTGAAATCCAATGTAGCATATGGATAAGAATATCTCTATTGCAGTGATATAAAGTCTTATAAACTTCAGGACTGCTGCTTTGTTGTTAATTAGGCCAAGAAGTTCATTATCTATAATCAGATGTAGAAATCTAGTCTACTGGTTAACAAAATTATTCAGTTTCTTTCTTGCTCTTGAGAGCACTAAAGTGATAGTGTAACAATCTTATCCATTCATTTGGACACTGTGCTGCTTACTTTTTTTGCAATGATAATTTATTCTGTGGATAATAGAAAAATGAGGTGCAATTTTTTCTTCTGTTTTGTATCTTGACAATCGTACTTTCTCCTGCATTTTAGCTTCTCATTATCCTGTCATAATTTAGGTTCTGTGAGGCGGGGATTTACTTCAATACGCATTGCTTCACTACGGAATTCTGGTCTGTCAGCTCGCAAGAAAAGTTTGAAGATTGCAGAAAGCGCAGATGCTACTAATCAAATTGGGGTGAAGTCATCTGGTTTATGTGATGAAGAAATTGATCAGGAATCTGATATGCGAAAGAGCAAAGAGGATATGGAAGGGCTAAGTAATGATTCAAGTAGAAAACTCGGTAAATCAACTGCAAGGAAACTTGTTTTGGATGACATTGATGTTGTTGAAAATGAGCACGAAGACTGCACTAATGATGTTGCCAGAGGAGAAGACCTAGTTCAAGTGCATAGTTGCACTAATGATTCGGCAGGGTTAAGCTATGTGAACTCTCAAGAGCCTGGAGACTTGTCACAGGCCAATGCACTCGACTTTGTCGAGCAATTTCTCAAAGTTAATGTCTGTGATTTGGACTTTGGTGCCAGACAACTAGATGGTACCTGTGGAAATCAAAATCCCACATTGAGTGCAAAGGGTACTCAGAAACTAGCTAAGAAAGTCAATCTCAGATGCTCACTTGCAGAGAATGCAGTGTATGATTGGGATGATACAGTTGAGGATGAAGGAGGTGGTGAGTTTCTCACTAGAAACAAGGAACGATTGTTTTGTAAGAATTTCCGAGGCTGCAAATCTCTCACAGAGCCTCAGAAGCCTAAGCATCTTCCCCGGACGAAAAGGGTAACACATCAGAAGTTCATAGTTGAGGAGTATCAATCAATAAATGCTCATGATACAGTACTGGCTAAAGCGGTGTCTGAACCCAAATTCACCTCTGGTAGAAAGGTGGATCAACTTGAGAAATTGAATATTAACAGGAACCTGAATGATGACTTTGAGAAGCAACTTTGCACAGATCTTACCATTATGCAAGTTGAAACAGAAGCTGTTGATCCTGAGATGCTTGCAATGGATGGTGTTGGAGTTGATACTCAAATGGCTGCTGAAGCTATGGAGTCACTGTCAAGAGGAATTACCCTTTCCACGGATGGTGAAAATGCTTTTCAAGGTGAAGACTATAGAGGCCAGCTGAAGGATAAGATGACAAAAAGCAGTACTGTGAAACAAAGTTCAATGCAGAAGAGAGTGCATGCGACGGACTTGGGAGTTACTACTCGGTCCAAACGAACTAAGGGGAACAGTAATCACGTGGGTAATGAATCCAAACGTTCTGCTGCATCAGTGAGACGTCCCCAGAATGCAAAGAAGCAAGTAGTAGAAGGAAAAGCAACCAACCGAATACAAAGTACTGCAAAGATGACCAATCTAAATGTGAAAGGTATACTAGAAAAGAAAACTTTGGAGGTGAAGGATAATGTGAAGAAAGGAGCTCGTGACAGAAAGCTGGATGAGGATGGGTCTGTGCGTACTAAGAAGCGGTGCATAGAAAAGAAAATCAACAGTGTTTCACCAATTGCATCAAGGACTTGGAAAGACAGGCTAGCAACTGTTACCGCTGCTAATACTGCAACAGAATCATCTGATGATCCTAAGAGAAAGGCAGAAAGTTTGACAGTGGTGAATACTGTTGGAAACAAAAGGAAAAGAAAAAATCGCCAGGTTGATACTAAAATGAAGGCTCTAACACTCACTACCCTGAGGGATGGTATCCATTGCGATGAATTAAACCACAGCAGGGGAGATGTTCAGAATAGGTCTGTTCAGTCAAGTGGAAAAGGTAAAAGCAAGGGTTCGCTTGAAGAATTTGCTAGCCTTGATTTGGAAGGACAATCTATCACAAGAAAGAGGAGATCAAATAGACGTGGGGTGCCACAAAAACAATCTGAACCAATTTTAATTTCCAATGAGCATGAGGTTTGCTGTTCACCATCCACTGAAAAGGCACAGCCGGAGGAGCGCCTCACACAAGGGACACCCAAGGAAATGGCAAAATGTTCTCTTTCTGCTTGTACTACACCTGTCAACTTGAGAACACGTATAGATACAGCATCACCTGTTTGTATGGGTGATGAGTATTATAAGCTTTCATGCAAGAAAAATCTTACAAGGTCATCCCTCATGAAAGAACTTAATAGTTTAACACCCTCTGGACCAAAATGTAGTTCGCCCGGTCTAAGGAAGAGGAGAGATATGGCTAGCATCAGAGTTCTATTTAGCCATCACTTGGATGATGATATTATTAGACACCAGAAGAAGGTAAATTTATGTTGCATCATTTAACAAGACTTTTTTTTTTTGGCAACGAGCTCAACCATATTATCTAATCAATGTCTTGCTATATCCAGATTCTGGCTCGGTTAGGAGTAGCAGTTGTGTCATCAATATCGGATGCTACTCATTTTGTAACTGATGAGTTTGTGCGCACAAGGAATATGTTAGAGGCTATTGCTCATAGCAAACCAGTGGTAAATCATTTATGGCTTGAAAGCTGTGGACAGGCTGGGTGCTATATTGATGAAAAGAATTACATACTGAGAGATGCAAAGAAAGAAAAAGAATTGGGATTCAGCATGCCGGTGTCAATGGCACGTGCTAGTCAACATCCTCTTCTTGAGGTGATGTTTGCCTTTAGCAACTGGCGGGTGGCTGGTTTGGTTCATTATACTTGGCTGTTTATTAAACCAGTTATTTATGTGCAGGGCAGAAGAGTTCTAATCACTCCAAATACAAATCCCGGTGTAGAAATACTTTCAAGCTTGGTAAAGGCAGTCCATGGTCAGGTATACAACCTCTTAAATGGTTTCTTTCTGAAGCTTTGCTCATCTGAGTTGCTATCCAACTCTCCTGCTTCAGCTTCATAAGCTTAAACTGTTGGACCTGATATGCTCTATTTTACATCAAGATTAGAGATCTTGTACTGAATTTATTTGGATTGATGTTAGTATGCCACTTCTTGAGGATAGCAGAAAATGAAGCCACTGTGCATGAAACTATTCTAGTTGCTTGTTAATGGGTTTTTTGGCCTTGTTTACCTCCTGATTATAAACAATAGAAAATGAACAATGTAAAGATGAAGATTTTACGCTTTGCAAGGTTTCGTAGTAATAGGTTTTTTTTTTCTCGAAAGAATCTGGTAAATGTTAGTACTTCCAAATGCTTCCAGCCGCATTGATGTTCCCTCCAAATTTGCCCTTTAAATGAGCTCCCAGCTGCTCCCTCCAAATTTACCCTTTAATCCCTTCTGCATTGTACTATCCAGCATATATTGGTCTGTTAGAATTGTATTTGAATCTTATCTTTGGGATCTTCATGCTAAGAGCTCTTAAAATAATTATTTTCAGGCATTTGAAAGAATATGCAGATCTATCTATGAAGGCGATAAGCTTCAGAATGACCTTCTTGTTTTGTCTTGTGAAGAAGACTATGACTTCTGTGTGCCTCTCTTGAAAAAAGGTTTGGACAACTATACCGCACAAACACTGAAACTCATGCTTGGAGAAATTCTTCTCATTTTCAATAACTTTGCTCTGTACTTGCAGGAGCAGAAGTTTATAGCTCAGAGCTGCTACTCAATGGCATTGTTATTCAGAAATTAGAGTTTGAAAGGTGTGTTCCCTATTTCCATGTTACTCTCTAACTTCACCCTATTAGTGACAAAATTGTTGCTTCATTTTACAATGTATCTTTAAAGTTGCTCCAACTAGGAAGATCGTATTTTTTTTACAGAGGGTTGAGTTACAAAGGTTTTTTACAACAAGAGATTATATTTATATATCACTTTTGCATCACAAGTGGATTTCAGATATTCAAGCGTTTCTAATTTTGAAATAAAAAAGAGTGCTTTTAGCTTGGTTAAAAATTTCAACGCCAGAAATTTGGTTTTCTGAGCATAAAGTATGATTTGAGTGAATGCCAAAAAGAGTGAAAAAATAAAAGGTTGCCTACGTGCTTGCTTATATGTCTCGTGACCAGTATTAGTTCTCTAGCATTGGAAAACCTAGATAAGAATCCTGAAGGACTAGTGAACTTAATCATCAAACTGTGGCGCCTTTTCGATGACAGAAACGAGAGTGATGATTTTATATGTATCTGTAATGCCATTTTCTTTGAAATGCAGACACCGTCTCTTTATGGATCAAGTCAAGAAAACACGCTCTACGATCTGGCTGAAAGAGAATGGAAATGGGTTCCATCCAGTGACTAGACACTAATGAAATGCGGTTCTCTTGCTTCGTGCAGCAGCCTTGGTCACATATGTGAATGATATTTATACAGGGGCAGGTGTATCTGCCTTTATCGGGTGCTCTGGAATGCCTACCCAGTTTTGATGTACAGTTTTTCCTTGGTACTTTGATTTGGGTGCACTTTTGACAATTGCTAGCGCATCCCCCGTGCAGACGATCTCCCAGTGCGCTTGAAGACAAATGTGCCTAATCACCCTCTTAAATTAAGCAACATGTTTATGCTTTGTAGCTTACTAGTTTAGTAGTTTGTAATTCTTAGTCCCTCTGGTTGAATTCCAATACTTCATTTGTGAACCGATGTGGGTTATTCGTAAGAGTGGAGTGCGTTGCCGAGAAATATCACTACGAAGTTTTTTTCGTGTGTATGAAGTTGACCTGTTCTTTTCTCACTAATCACAATTCCTTTCAGCATGAGAAAATTAGCCAACTCATCAGCTCCATCAGAACGTTGCGTACTGCTTGCCTCAACATTGCCAGTGGAGTTTTCTGGATCCAACAAGGTTCCTGAACAAGCTCCAATTCAACGAATAACACTGACAACATAAATAGGGCATGAATTCTAAACGAATTTTAAGATGATAGTTAGTCCAGCAAAAGCAAACATAAATTTATGGCCACTCATCAAAATCCGAAATGAACTACACCTAGCAATTAGAAATGTGGTGCAAAAGGAAAGGCTCGTCAACAGTTCAATTTGAAGTAGCCTCCAAGAACAAGCATCTGGGATAACATTTTGGTTCATTTCATCTTTGCTTCCGTGAACAGAACATGACGATTCACCCGGGGGTCATATTTCCTGAACTCGAGCTTTTCGGTCATTTTCTTGGGATTCTTCTTCTTTACATAAAAGAATCCAGTGCCTGCAGAAGATACCAGCCTAATGAAAATTGTAGCAGACTTCTTATCTCTACCCATCCTTCAGTTTATACGCGATACGAAACAAGGATCTGCGGACAACTGAAAGCCAGGAAGAAACAAAGAGATCATTAAACACTGAATCAAGGGCTTAACTGCATTATCTAACATTAATGCACTATGGGTCAAGCTCAACTTTTTAAAAATAATAATTTGCCACTAAGATCACTTATAAACGAGACTAAATAACACACAGACTGTTTGTTCTATCATACTTGAAATCACTGATTTCCGTCAAAAGATTGTCTAGCTCAAGGAGTAGCTTAATTCAAATAAATTACAAAATTTTGCAGTTTGATGTTTCTGAACCCTTATGAGCATTCAGACATGAGCTTTTCAATCACATACTTGAAACAACCCATACTAAAGATCGAGCAGGAAAGGAAGACATTTTAAGGCATTATTCTTGTGATTTGCATTGAACATGAGTTCTAGACAAATGACTCAAATAAAAAACAAAATAACCAGCCCTTCAGAACACACACTAAAGATGAACAAGTCTAAGCAGAGGAGTAACAAGTCAGGGGCTACTAACAAAGCAATAGCTTCACAGAGGCACTTGATGGAATTGGTTCCACGCCATCAGCTTAATAAAGGCACTTCTTTTGGCCGGAAGATAACCCTTTGGGATAACAGTTTACTTCATCTCCTTTCGAGTCTTTTTTATGATGCCGCAAGGTAGCGGTAAGTTCAGTATGTGTAACTGAAATAAAATCAGATGTTTCCATACAAACCTGATGCTTCCGTGAAACCTAGTTTCAGCTATCGTGCAGCCTCGCAGTCAATTTTAGGTATTCTTTTCAAACTTCTAGCAAATATGACATCCACCAATCAATCAATCCAATCATCATCGGCCAAAAAAAAACAGAAAAACAAACAACAATCAAGAATCGGCCGATCTTGCAATATCGAATTTGAGAAAAAACTGGCCAATTTCTGTGACAATCCGCGCAAAAAGATGTTGATGCGAATGAAAATCAAGCGAATTGTAGAGCGAAAATGAATCTGTGAACAGTACGAGGAGCTAAAAAAAGGTTCATTGATATGAGATTAGGAGCAAATTCACAGCAGAAAAAGAGATGGATATTGTAGGGAAGGAGATTAAGAGGAAATTGGACCTAAAATACATTGGATTTGAAGGTTCTGAGTAGATGAAGATGCTTACTTGTTGAATCTTTGGCTTCGTTGAAGAGGGAGGAGAGAACGAGTGTGCAAATGGCGAAGGCGCTAAGGGAAGCTACAACGAATAGGTTAAGAAATGGAAGATCTTTTTTAATTTACAATATTACCCCTGAAATGCTATGAATTATGAGGAAATGGCCGTAACTAGACCAATTTTTGGGCCTATTTGCACAATTAGACCACAAGCCCAAAAAATGTGTCAAAATAACCCTCTACCCCCGAGCAAATAAAAGTGCCGGTTTTTTGGCACTGTTTGGAACCGGGTGCAGCAGGTGGACATGCGGGAGTTTTAAAGGGAGAGAGACTGAGAGGAAGGGGCTTGGCGTCGGGTAGGGCTCGAGGGCGTCGGTGAGGAAGATCCACCAGGCGAGGCGTCGGCGAGGAAGATCCACCAGCGATTTGGGATTTTGGGGAGGAATTGCTTTTCCAGCAGGTTAATAATCGCAACAGCAATGGTATCAAGGATCTCCACAGGGAGGGTGTTTCCCTTGAGGTACTTGATTCTTCATATCAGCTTTTTTGGTTAATTATGTTCAATTGATTGATTATTTATGCTCCTTACCTGTTTGATTTCGTGTGGGCTTATGTTTGATTGTTGGATGTGCTTTTTAGGGTTTAAATCGATTATTTGTATGTTATTTTTTGTAGTGTGTAAATGGGGAAGGAATGACCCCTTTGATTGCCGCTTGTATGAACCCAGAACTCCACAGTGTTGCTAAAACCCTAATCGAGTTGGGTGCAAATGTGAATGCTTATCGCCGGCGTATGCGTTTTTGCTACTGCCTTTTTTTTTGGAGCTTCGCAGTTTGAATTTAGGGGTTCTTGAATTCATGATAAGACCTTCCACTTGTGAAGTACTTCATAGCTTTTCTCATTGGTTTTCCCCTTATGAATTATGATGATTGTGTCGATGGTTAAAGGTTCACTGAACAAGATTAGTCTGTTTTAGCTTGTGTGAATCTGTAGCTGGGGATGAAAATTTAGACTTGCAAAATGTTAAAGCAAGTCTTGATGTTAAACAGGGAGAAAATATATATTTCTCTGTTGGATTTACTATGTGAATTGCAAAGAATCTTTAGTTTGCTTACTTAAAGAGATTGAAGCCTGCCTTTCACCTTGGTATTGAATCTCAAAAAATCAAATGAACACTCCTGTACATCTAATGTAATGGCTCGTGAGGGAAATTTTCTCTTCAAATTTTCAGCAAATGCGCTGCTTTTGAATGCTGATTACCATACTCCTCTGGGATTGCTCGGGCAAAAGGCTTCACCAAAGTTGTCCTTAAGATTGAGGTAGTACTGTTGTGTAAAAGTAATCCATGCCTTCATCGGCCAGGTTCTCTAATTTTAAGCTTATCAATGCTTGTATCCAGTGTCTTACTAATTGTATTGTGTGCTCTGGATTTGGTAGCTTTGATGCTAGTAACTGTTGGTTGTCTTGTTTTAGAATCACAAAGGTCTGCCCACTTAGAGTTTCTATTTGTGGATTTTCAGGGCCATCTTTGCTTATTTTCTGGGTGGTTACGAGAGCTTTATGGACCAAGCTTCCTTGAACTACTGGCTCCTCAGTTTTTCTCTAGAAAAGTGTAAGTGTTGATTCCATCATGAAACTATATATATTTTAAAGTAGACGAGGAATAGAACTCATTTACCTGCTTTTTAGTTTTTAAATGAACTTCAAGTTTGGCATGATACAGCTATTCTTTTAAACATATATAGAGATTAATGTGATAAACCATGTATAATTATTTTTCATTTTAAGTTGGGCCTATATTTAATCAATTTGTACATGGATATGATCCTTTCAAAATCAATTTTAAATTCCCTTGCCTTTTGTTAAATGTTTTTATTTTATTTGTTTATTAGGTCAACCTCACTCAAGTATGTTATAAGTTGTTCAAAATGTCTATTTACTTTTCTCTCTGTTAGATTCTTTTTAGCGCTTAGTGTCCAATTCTGCTAATTAGCAGTCTGATGGAATTCTTAGTCCTTCAAACAACGTGACTTGCAGCTGGGTTGTCGTTGTACCTTGTGGCTCTCCGAACCTTCAGCGGCCTTTCAAATTGGAACTTGCCATTTATGACAGGTTACAAGTAGTTTGTGTGACTTGATTGTGTGAACGTGAGCCAAGTTGTGCCACTCGGCACTTTGTCATCTGCATGCTCTCTGTCTTACACAAAGCAGCTCTAGGTTTCTTCCTCTTTATCCTTTCAGATTTATAAAGTTTGTGAAGGTAAAGAAACATGCCTTTTAATAACTTAATATGCATTCATAATGAAGATGGATGGAAAATAGCCTATTAGCTTAATTGGTAGAGCGTTGTGTTTGCACACAAAGATGTGAGTTCGACTCTCACATAGGCTAATACGGAGTATGCGTTCATATCTCTATGGACTTATACGATTGAACATGGTAGGAAATATATACACTAATGGCCGGACAAATTTGTGAATCTGGTACGACAAATTTATGAATTATCAATATCTCTGAACTTATAAAATTATGAATTTGGTAGGAAATATATAGACTAGTGGTAGGACAAATTTGTGAACCTGGTAGGATAAATATACGATATTGGTATGATAAAAAATGTAATCACCGAAATTCCTAAGTGTATAACTTGACACTAATGGTAGGATAGATGTACACGAATGGTAAGATATAGTTGTACTATTGGCAAAGAAGTAGAATTAATATTGACCAATCCACAAATCCCAGACTGTAATCATTGAGGTGTGAATCGACCCTAATCTCAATCTCAATTACCAATCCATAAATCCCAATCTCAATCCAATTTCTATCAATCAAAATTCATGAATCCAATCTAATTCAATGCTAGAACGACTGAATTAGAGCCTCTACCCTTGGATATAATGTTACTTAAGTTTCCTTCATCTTATGTTGTAGACTGGAAACCCTCTACCCTTTGTTGTTTTTCTGAAAAATGTGGAACATAATTTGCTATGGTTTCTAGCTTGATTTTCCTTGAAAGCTATTTAAACTGGTAGGATAGATGCACAAACATGGTAGGATCAAACAACGATATTGGTAAGATCAGAATGGTAGGATTGATGGAAACTAATGGTACGAGAAAACAACGATATTGGTAGGATCATAATAGAAACCCAGTAATTCATGTATAACTTGACACTAATGGTATGATAGATGCAAACTGATGGTACGATATATTTATACTATTGGAAAAATGTAAATGCATAATTGACTTTACGAAAAAAATTTACTTCCACATGAATCTCAGAAAAGCAAAAGGAGAAGGCAAGCTCCACAGACAGAGACTGAAGTTATATGAACCACAGATGTAAAAGCTATACATGGATATAGCATGTTATGGTGTTTCAGATCCTCCTCTCAAGCTTATATCTGTTCTTAGGGACACCCATCAATGCAATCATTGCATTTTTCCCTCATAAATGTTCCTCCCTTTTCCCCAAAGGAGGAACCCTGTTTTGGCGCCAAAACTGCACTGACAGCCCGCCAAATCAGCTACAATAAATCCCCTTCAGATTCTCTCCAAAATATCTCCAGGTATAGAAAGACAGGTTTAGCCTATTGGTAGGACCAATTCATTCTATTGGTAAGATGGGCAGTATACAATTTTTTGAAATGAACGGATGATGTCTTTTGGTGCCACATGTCACTGACAGCTACTGATAGCTACAGTATCCCTCCCCTTCACCTGCAACTTCCTCTCCCGGTTGCATTTTTTATTTTGCAAAAATATACCACTTTCTACCCCTAGTAAAAAAAATAAGGACATGTCTAGTTGTGCAAATGGGCCCTTTTTTTTTGTCTATTTATGCAAATTGGCCATGGATTATTCTGGTAATTTCTGATTGAAGCCCTTATCTATATCTATATATCTATATATCTATATAATACTTTAAAACAGAAGACATTGCTGATGTGTCGTCCTCCCCTTAATTGTAGCATATTTTTTTCCAATTACAATTAATCTATATCTATATATCTATATATCTATATATCTATATAATACTTTATAACAGAAGACATTGCTTATGTGTCGTCCTCCCCTTAACTGTAGCATTTTTTTTTCCAATTACAATTAAGTAACTTTTAAATCAATTTTTACATTTAAGATTTTTACCCATTTACTAACCATTGGGTTTAATTTAAAATATTGAATTAAATCTAATATATAATATTAATTTCTCGTATTATGTCTTTTTCTTTTCTTCTTCGTCTCTTTCACACATTTACATTTTTCTCATTTTTATTTTTACTCATTTACTAACCATCTATATAATACTTTAAAACAGAAGATATTGCTGATGTGTCGTCATCCTCTTAATTGTAGCATATTTTTTTCCAATTACAATTAATCTATATATCTATATCTATATAATACTTTAAAACAGAAGACATTGCTGATGTGTCGTCCTCCCATTAATTATAGCATTTTTTTTCCAATTACAATTAAGTAACTTTTAAATCAATTTTTATATTTAAGATTTTTACCCATTTACTAACCATTGGGTTTAATTTAAAACATTGAATTAAATCTAATATCTAATATTAATTTCTCTTATTATGTCTTTTTCTTTTCTTCTTCGTCTCTTTCACACATTTACATTTTCTCATTTTTATTTTTTACCCATTTACTAACCATCTATTTAAATATTTATATATATATATATTATAATAATAATAATCTATATCAATATAATATTTATATTTAAAAACCTTTTTGATGAAGCCTAATTTTATGGTAAATATTTTTGCCATTTTCTTAAATATTTCAAGCCTACCTTGATTATTTTATCCAAACTTTTATTAATATTTTATAATATTAATTTATTATGTTGTTAAAAATTTATTTATTAAAAATCGCGCGGGAATCGTACTAGTTAGTAACTTATTTTCGTAAATGGACCCATCAAAAACCCATTTTCCCAAATCTTCCTAAACCCTAAACCCTCTCCCTTTCGTCTTCCTTCCTCCACCCCTCCACCGTCCACCGAGAACTTCTCTCCCGCCCCCAACCATGTCCCTCTCCCGCCTCCTCATCCGCTCCCTCCGCCGCTCCACCTGGTCATCTCCTACTATCTCCATTTCCCAAACCCTCTCCCATCCCCACCCTCTCCAGATCCCACACTCCCTCCACCCTCTCCGCTCCTTAGCCTTCTCCTCCGCCGAAGAAGCCGCCGCCGAGCGCCGCCGCCGTAAGCGCCGTCTCCGTATCGAGCCCCCACTCAACGCCCTCCGCCGCGATCCCTCCAGTCCTCGCCCCCCGCCGGACCCCAAGGCCCCGCGCCTCCCCGATACCACCTCCTCTCTCGTCGGCCCCCGCCTCAACCTCCACAACCGCGTCCAATCCCTAATCCGCGCCGGCGACCTCGACTCCGCCTCCTCCCTAGCCCGCCACGCCGTCTCCTCCCGCACTCGCCCCACCGTCTTCACCTGCAACGCGATCGCCACTGCAATGTACCGCGCTAAAAGGTACGATGATGCCATCGATCTCTTCAATTTCTTCTTCAATCAATCGAGAATCGTTCCGAATGTCGTTTCTTACAATATTCTGATTAACACTCACTGCGATTGCGGCCGTGTGGATGAGGCTCTTGCGGTTCACCGCCATATCCTGGCGAATTCGCCATTTAGCCCTTCCTCTGTCACCTATAGGCATCTGACTAAGGGTTTGATTGATTCGGATCGAATTGGGGAAGCTATGGACTTGCTTAGGGAAATGCTTAGCAAAGGCCATGGTGCGGATTCACTTGTTTACAATAATTTGATCAAAGGCTATTTGGATTTAGGGAATTTGGATCGAGCGAATGAGCTCTTCGATGAGCTTAAAGAGAGGTGCCTTGTGTATGATGGGGTTGTGAGTGCAACATTCATGGACTGGTATTTCAATCACGGGAAGGAGAAGGAGGCAATGGAGGCATACCGATCATTGCTCAGTAGGGAGTTTAGGATGATTCCCGCGACTTGCAATGTGTTGCTGGAGTGTTTGTTGAGGCATGGGAGGAAGAAGGATGCGTGGGCTTTGTTTGATATGATGCTGGATAATCACACTCCCCCGAACTTCCAGGCGTTGAACTCAGAGACATTTAGTATAATGGTGAATGAGTGTTTCAAGCTTGGGAAGTTCTCGGAGGCTGTTGATGTGTTTAGGAAGGTTGGTGTGAAGTCGAATTCGAAGCCTTTCTCCATGGATGTTGCAGGGTATAATAACATTATTGTGAGGTTTGCTGAGCATGGGATGATAGAAGAGGCCGAGAAGTTCTTTGAGGAGCTTAGATCGAAGTCATTGAGTCCTGATGTGACTGGTTATAGAACACTGATTGACACTTATCTTAAGGAAAAACGGATTGATGATGCTTTGCAAATGTTTGACCGAATGGTGGATGCTAATTTGAGGGTGCTTCCTTTATGTGCCAATAAGTGGTTTAGTGAACTGATCGTCAATGATAAGGCTCTCGAATCCTCTCAGATTTTGACAAAAATGGGAGAAAAAGATCCAAAACCGGATGTCTTGACCTATGAGATTGTGATGAAGGGGCTGTGTGAAGCGGGCACATTTGATCAGTGCAAGGATATGATCGACCAAATGATGGGCTATTCTGTTGGTGTGACCCCTTCATTGCGCGAGTTTCTTCTCGAAACCTTTGAGAAAGAGGGCCAAAAAGATGAGATTGAAAGACTGTTAGATCCGAGAAGGCAGGTGCCTTCTAGACCTCAGCCTAGTGGACCTTCAGGGCCTCAAAACCCGAGGTTTCTACAATCTACAATGCCTGCTGGATCTGGGCAGGCAGGGTTTGTCGAGCGTGCTAATCAGGTTGGATCTCAAGCTGGGTCTGTAGCATCTCAGACACCTGCAGGACCTTTCAGACAACCAAGAAATGCAGGATTTGCGGGGTCTTATGGATCCAATGGTGTTTCTGCTTCAGTAGGGGCAAACGGATTTGCTGGACATGGTGGATATACGAATACGGGACCTGCTTATCAGGCTGGATCTCAAACTGGATCCATAGTTTCTCAAACACCTTCAGGACCATTCGGGCAAGGGGATAATGCGAGATTTGCAGGATCTTATGGATCTTCATCAAGTTATACCTCAACTGGAGCAACCGGGTTCGTAGGAGACGTGGGACATCAGTTTGCAACTCAAACTGCACAGTTGGGGTCGCTGGGGCCAATGGATAATCGCATGTATCATGATACTAATCAAACGGGATATACAGGAACAGGATCCCCCAATCACTTTGTGCCCCAAAGTGGATCAATGGGGCCTCGAGGGGACGTAGAGAGCGCTAGAAATCAAGCTGTTTACGAACCTTCTGGGTTTCCCTCCCAACCAGGTTCACCAAAAAGTTTTTCTGGACAGTTTGTTTATGGCAGACAACCAGGATATTCAGGATATGTTGGTCAGTTTGCAGCGCAGACTGGACCGCAGTCGCCTCCAAGTTACACGCAGAATGCTAGATATCGAGATGGTCATGGAGATGCTGAATCTCCTGCTCAGGTAGAATCTGCGGGATATTCTCAATCGTTTGGACATGGACAAGCGAGGTATTGAGGTAACGGAAAATACTGCGAGTTTTAAATGGCCTTGAGTAATACCTATTGAAAACTATACTTGGATTTACAGCCAGATTGAAATGGAGGGTGATTTATAGGCGATATCGAATTTTTGTTTCGAATTGGATGTTTATTTGTATGAATACTGATTTTAACGGGTTCCCCACAACAATTGTTGGTTATTGGCATTCCATATTTCTCCTAAGATTGCTTTAGCCAGGTTGAAAGCCAGAGATTTGATTGTTTTACCTCCATTAGTGCTTACAATGCAAGATTGGATTTGCAATTTCTTCTTGCAGACATGATTCTAAAAGTCCCTTTCATTTGTGATTGAATGCAAAATATGAAGTTTTAGCATGATTTTACTCGTTTCCTGCAATTGTATACGTTGGAGGTATGGTTCACAATGGGGATTTTTCAACTTGTCTTTTAAACTTCACTTGTCCCACATTGATTGCAAAGGTATTTGAGGAGGTGCTTTAAAGGGGATAGGAATCCCACACGTGCACCGCCGGCGCCACCGGTCTTGATCGTGACACGTGCACACTGAGGTGCTGGTCCTTTTTGCAACGGTGTTTAATTTTATCAAATAAAAGGCATCGGATAAGGATGAATTAGGTTTTTAGATGACTTCTTCCATCCTTGTTTTTTTGTTAAAACAATTTTTATTCTCTCCTGATTTTCAGCATGTGGAGCTTCTGGTTTTGTTTTATAAATGGTTCTCACCTTTAAGTTTTACACACGTTCAACACCTTCTCCTCTCCTCTTATGAGAAACCGTTCAGAGTCCAAGGTGGTTCCAAAACTTCGGCGGCGAGTGCATGCAGTCAGAGTTCGTGTGTATCTTTGGGGGGTGATGCCTGTAGCCGACCTGCACCACGGTATCGGGGCGATTTCGCTTCTAAGGCAGTGGTTCTCTTTATACCACGCCACAACATTAAAACACAGGTTTTAGGGTTTCATATTCAAGCGGTTTTTCACATAAATTGAGGCCAACATTCGCGATTGCACT
The DNA here is from genome assembly GCA_037127255.1 of Persicaria tinctoria. Taxonomy (NCBI): domain Eukaryota; kingdom Viridiplantae; phylum Streptophyta; class Magnoliopsida; order Caryophyllales; family Polygonaceae; genus Persicaria; species Persicaria tinctoria. The sequence continues at coordinate 43,538,796 of JBANSL010000018.1, forward strand.
AACAATTTAGAAGCAAAATTCCTTGTTTCTGCGATGGCTTTTCAGTTTTTCAAGCCGCTGCTCGATCCCACCAAATTGGAGCCGCTCGATGGGACCAACTACAAGAGGTGGTAGCAGAAGATGCTCATCTTCTTCGAGCAATTGGAGGTCGACTATGTCCTACTTCGCGACGTGCCTACTGCTGCTGCAACCTCTTGGTCCAAACATGTTATTGGCGTTGTTGCATATCCTGATGCCGCTGCTAATAAGGTCAAGAAGGTCGTGGACGCTAATGCAACCGCTTTTGACAAGGGTAAAATGGTTGTGGATGATGACCTCGCTCTCACACAAGCAAAGCAGTATGAGACCGACAACAAAACTATGCGAGACCATCTTCTCAACCACGTCTCAAATCCTATATTCGATTTGATTTCTGTTCATAAATCTGCGAAACTGATTTGGGATCTGTTGGAGAAGAAGTATGGTGCTGATGATGCAGGGAAATAAGTATGCCTATGGAAAGTTCATGCAATTCAAGATGGTCGATGATAAACCAATCATTTAAAGATGCTGATGATGCAGGATAAAATGGTTGTGGATGATGACCTCGCTCTTTGAGGGCATGAAGATGTGTGAGGTCCTGCATGCGAATTTTCTTATAGAAAAGTTGCTTGACTCGTGATCTGGCTACCACAATAATTTGAAGCTCAAGAAAAAAGACCTCGCTCTAGAAAAGCTTGTTGGTCACATGAAGATCGAGGAGGCAAATCGCCTTAAGGACAAGCCTAAGCCCAAACCTACTGATTCTGTGAAAGCTAACTTGGTTGAGTCCTCTGTGAAATCTGATAGGTCCAAGCAGAGAAACCAATCTGAAGGCTCTAAGTAAAACATGAAGCCTAAGAAGGGTCAGGAATTTAAGAAGTCTGGCAAGCAGCCAGAGAAGCAGCAGAAAGAGGGAGGGATTGGGATTGGCTGCTATGCTTGTGGCAAGCCAGGCCACAAGGCTTGGCAATGTCGCAATCGGAATGATCCAGAATCAAAGACAACAACAGAACAAGCTTGCAGGTCTAGCCCAGCAATAAGCCAATGTTGTCCAACACAACAACCAGCTGATAGTAATGATACTGAAGTCAACCATGTGGGTGGACAGGTCGATTGGCTCTTGGACAGAGGAGCTACTCGACACTTCTGCGCCAACAAGGACCTGTTTACTGAGTTCGAGGATGCTACAGACATCGACCAGGTCTACATGGGCAACTCGAGCATCTCTTGAGTGCTTGGAAAAGGGAAGGTGACAATCAAGCTCACCTCAGGGAAGTCTCTTACCCTAGTGAATGTGAATGTGCTTTATGTTCATTATCTGTGCCGAAACTTGATTTCATGTGGTTTGCTTGAGATAGTTGGAATTAAGCAAGTGATTGATGTTGAAAAAATGGTTTTAACCAAAAATTGAGAATTTATAGGAAAATGCTTGAGACCATGATTAAGAATAATGAGAATGCGTCTACTTCTGCTTAAATTGCTGAGTCTGTTGATTTATGACATGTTAGACTAAGACATGTGAATGCTAAATCTATATGTCGATTGCATAATATGGTTTTGATTCCTAACCTATCCAAACATGACCATAGCTAATGTGAAATATGTGTTGAGGCCAAATTTCATAAAGAACCTTTTAAAACGGTGAATGAAAGGACAACTAAATTGTTGGAGTTAGTCCATTCTTATTTGGCTGATTTTAAAAACACAGAAAGTAGAGGTGACAAGTGCTACTATATCACATTTGTGGATGACCATTCTAGATATACTAAGGTATACTTGCTTAGGTCTAAGGATGAAGCAGAAAGCATGTTTTATGTGTATAAAGTTGAAGTAGAAAACCGATTGAATTGCAAAATTAAACGGCTTAGATCTGGTAGAGGTGGTGAATATGTTACTCTTTCTTTGCGAGAATTCTATGAACAAAATGACATTATTCATGAATTTACAACTCCTTATTTTATTGCCCACAATAAAATGGTACTGCTGAAAGAAAAAACAGATCTTTAAAAGAGATTATGAATGTTATGCTTTCTAGTTCTGGTTTGCCTCATAATATGTGGGGGGAAGCTATCTTGTCCGCTAATCATATTTTGAATAGGGTACCTGATACGGGGTTAGCCGTAGGATGGCCCGATCTTCGACAATCAAACAAGAAACTAAAGAACGGAAGCAGGAAAGACTCAAGACTCAATAAAGAAAGCAAGAAATTCAAACAAGATGCCCAAGAATGCAGCAAGAAGTCACAAGAATCGTGCAAGACTCAACAAGAGCTTCAAGAACAAAGGTGAACTCGAAATCGACCAAAAGAAAGAAACAAAGACTCGATGAAACAATATAAAGACTCGAAATTTAAGAACAAGACACGACCGATAGTGGACTGAGTTGATCTATATAGAACAAGATGAAGACCCCAAGCCTCCGTAGAGGGTAGGAACCAACACCAATGACTATATAACCCGCCTCTACAACCCTACATAACCAAGCGGACAACTTGGAGGCTCAAGAAGGAGGCTCATGGATACCAGGATCAACAAGCTCTCGCGAGGTTGATGAATTCAAGGCAAACCAAGCTGAGATTAGTACCAATTTGCAATCGATGAACCCTGCTTCTAATCGATCGACTTTCACTCATATGTTTCACACAAAAAGAGAGTTTCTGAATTCAATAATACGTGCGTTTGACAATGGAAGCATTCAGCCTTTTATAACCCTAACAAGCACCTATGGGCTGAATTTGATAAAAATAAGACTTAAAAGAAATAATAAAAATAACCTCTAAACTTTCCTAAAATAACTTAAGTAGAAAAGTTACTAAAAATGGAAATAACATAATGTTCCAACACTTAGCCAAAATCGGCATGTCTAAGACTAAGGTGGATCGATGGGTTCTTGAATCCCTATGCACATATAGGTCTTCAATGTTGGCTCCGGGAGTTGAACCGTGCTCGAGAACAATGCGTGACTCACAAACATGAATGAGTCTCTCTGAAGCTTCTTAGCTCGGGCTCGAGTCCTAGGTCCTTCTCCAAGTATGATAGACGTCTCTGGACTAGTCGTAGAAAATGGTCTTGCATCGACCTCCCCTTTTTGGAAAAGATTCGACCACGAATCCAAGTCCTCATCCACAACGAAGTAAGGGATTAGATCGACGACGTTGAATGTTGCGCTCATGCCATAGTCTCCAGGAAGCTCCAATTGGTAGGCATTCTCACCCACTCGACGTAGCACCTTGAATGGTCCATCACCTCTAGGTCCTAGCTTGCTCTTCCGTGCTTCTGGAAACCTCTTCTTCCTAAGGTGCACCCACACGAGATCCCCAGGATGAAATGTCACCAATCTGCGCCCTTTGTTGGCCTTATTGGCGTTGTATTTAGCCTTCTCCACAAGATTCTGGCGCGTCCGTTCATGTAGCTCCTTAACGAACTCGACATGCTTACCTGCTTCAAATGATTCTTTCTCTCTCATAGGATATGGAGTAAGATCAAAAGGGGTTAGTGGATTAACACCATAGACACATTCAAATGGAGTGATTTTGGTTGAGGAATGCACAGTCCTATTATAAGCAAACTCCACATGAGGTAAGGCTTCTTCCCAAAGCTTTAAATTCTTTCTAATAATAGCTCTGAGGACGGTTGTCAAAGTTCTATTAGTCACCTCAGTTTGAGGTAAGGCTTCTTCCCAAAGCTTTAAATTCTTTCTAATAATAACTCTAAGGACGGTTGTCAAAGTTCTATTAGTCACCTCAGTTTGGGGGTGGCTAGAAGTAGAGAATATCAATCTAGTTTCTAATTTACTCCATAAGGTTCGCCAAAAATGACTTAAGAATTTAACATCTCTATCACTAACAATTGTTTTAGGCACACCATGCAACCTAACTACTTCTTTAAAGAACAGATTAGTTACATTAGTAGCATCATCGGTTTTATGACATGCAATAAAATGAGCCATTTTAGAGAATCGATCTACAACTACAAATATAGAATCCCTCCCCTTCTTAGTTCGAGGCAACCCAACAATAAAGTCCATAGAAATATCTTCCCAAGGGGCTGAGGGCGTGGGTAGTGGGGTATACAATCCATGGGGAATAAGCTTAATGCATCTTTTAAGGCAATGTTCTACATCTCTAAGCATATGTGGCCAATAAAAGTGTGTTTTTATTGTATGATATGTTTTATCTCTTCCAAAATGTCTCATTAAACCTCCACTATGAGCTTCATTAACAAGTAATAATCGAAGAGAACATCTAGGTGTACACACTTGGTCTTTTCGAAAGAAGAAACCATCATAGATATAGAAATTGTCGATTGGCCCCTTATCTTTACATTTTTGAAAACTTTCCCCAAAATCAGCATCTTGTGTAACACCCCCTTTTATAACCTAAGGGAATGTCACAACGCCAGTGATTACTCGGACTTTAATGTCTTTGTAATCACCTTAGGCTTATATATAGGGACATGCAACCATGCTCCCATAAACAAGATGATAATATTAAATACTTAAATTGAATACAATTAAATCGCGGAAGACTAGTGAAACAAATGATTAAATGTACAACAATGTCGTTACAATGTTTCGATAGCAAAATTAAAATAACATTTATACACTAATGTTAAAAGAGACTCTTGAATCAAAACAATGGTAAAATACTAAAAATATTTGAAGACGATTCCGACTCACATTTCCAACCTTCGACCTTGTAATGCTTTATCTAAACCTGTGAAAACCAGCCATCCAAACAAAGAACGGTTAGTTCGCGAGAACTAGAAGTGACGACATGAAAGCAGAGACAACTTTGGATTCAAGTGACCATGAAACGGTAAGAATTAAATCCAAATGAGATTTGAATATTTGAAATGAATTGGCTTATTTGTGACCCGGCCCTCCTATGACACGGATAACCCGAAAGGGTTGAGTAAGAAAAGATGTATTAAGAATCATATCCCGATTACAGATGGAATATGACATAACTTGAAACAATTTATGATTACTACCCATTACATTATTAATACATTGTTATATTATACTGTCTAAACTAAGTATTGGTTCAAAAGGTACTCGATGTAGCCCAAAATCGACTCAGAGGGCAGGACTCTTCCAGAGAGTTTTAAACCGCGACCTGAGACAGTCGATTAAGGGTTGATCTTGTGTCCCCCAATACCTAGTTCAAACCATGTTTGTTACTTGCACATTATTCTTCACTCACTTACTCACATGATATGCATTTTACGTCTTTTATCTTTTTATTGACTACTACCGGTCCCACTCTGTCTATAGTGGATAGCGACCTACAACCTCTTTGGTTGTGTAACACCTCGCATGAAAGTGTGTTAGTTTCATGAAACCTTAAGACCGAGGAGTAACGGCCCCGACCTAACTCAACACTTTACTTTACAATTTCAACTTTATGATTCACATTGCTTTTCAATTCACTCGCAACAAACAATCCTCACATTGTTACTACTTATTTAAAACAACCTAGGCGATCACAACGAAATAAACAATATGGATACATAAAAGAAACATATCCTTTTCCTTAACCAATTAGCATGAAGGAACAAAATAAATCATGTTTTAATAAAACAGTGGGTATCTATGTCATTATTTTATAGAGACGTCGAATAATAACATTACCCAATTATACTTGCCAAATCCAAACTAACGGATAAATAAATCACACAAAGCAGATGAATTACAATTTATTTTATTTAATTTGGCAACCACTAGTGGAAAGAAAACAACTCGACACGAAAGCACTGAAATGAGCAGAAAGGCTCGGAATGTCACTTGCCTCGATTTGGAGTTGCAAGCGTTAACGGTTGGTCGGACTCTAATTCCTTGGTAGCGGCGTAAGGGTAGCCTAGCTTCTGCGAATTAACGAAATTGGAAGCAATTTATGTCCAACCAAGAACATGGGTTAGAATCTGGAATTTTAAAAAACTGAACAAGGGCATATTTTACGAAAATCGGAATTATGGGAGGTTTTATGCGATTACCCTTCTCCAATACTCAGCCCGACACAACACTCCAACAGGTAGTTGCCGGCGACACTCCGACGACTCTTCGGCGAGCTTCTGGCGCTTCGAAGGGGTACGGAGTCGGACGTGGGTGGTGGCTTTCGGCCCCTGGTGGCTAAGCGCTCCTCCGGGTGGCGGCTGGTGGCTCCGACAACGGTGGACGAGGGCTACCGAGTTGCTCCGACCAGGGAATTCGAAATTGGGGTTTTGGATTCGGGATGATTTTCTGAAATCTTTGTAAGAGGAAACATTTCTAGAGGCGTTTAGAATGTCATAGGATAGGTTGAGAGCTCGGAAGTGGAGAGAAATGGAGGTGGTGTGCTTCGAAAGTGAATCCGAGAGGGGTATATATAGGGGGAGGAGTAGGGAACGAATCAAATTAAAATAAATGTGTAATTCGTCTGAATAATCCCCTTCAAGCTTATCCCAATCCCCAATTTGGTGAGGTCCAGCCTGACTTGGGCAGATTTGGGTGAGTTTCGAATTTGGGGATAAACTCGTTCGGTTGCGTTTTTATACCGAATCACAAAAATCGGTTGCATAAATCTGATCTTCAATGCGTAGAGAACATTCTAGAAACAAAAACGGTATGATTCGGGCGAGATTTGAGGAGGTCGAAAATCACCCAATTTCAACAGTGAATGCGGGCGGGAGGTTGAAGAAGAAGCAGTTCAGTGAACCCAGTTCACGCATTTTTTCTTTTGATGGTTCGGTTTAAGTAAAGCCAAAAATAAAAATGCTTTAAACCTATAACTATATAGGTAACTGAATTTTGTTTTATTTACAAATCCATGCCATTCAAATAAAAATAATAAAATATTTAATTAAATAGTACATTTTATTTTATATAAAATATTTTCCTAAAACCTCATATTACTTATATTTTACGGAAATTAAAATAAGTTACAATAATAAATCCCTCTTGATTTGAAGAAAAATATGCAACCTTGTTTTAAAATAATATGATTTAAAATATATAACCTATTCATTAAATTTCACTTAAACGAATAAAAATGAAATGTGTCAAAATAGTTACGAACTTTATATACATTTAATTTCCAAAAATCATTATTAAGTTCAAAATAAAAGAACTTTTATATAACTATATATTTTCTTAAAACGAAATCCTCAAAAATACTTTGGGGTATTTCATCCTGTTCATACAATTCCTTTATGTAAACAAAGCCTAAGACTCTAGAATCCAAAGTGGTTAAAAGAACATGTCTCCTAGATAACGCATCAGCAACCACATTGTCTTTGCCTTTCTTATACTTAATTATAAAGGAAATGTTTCTATGAATTCCATCCATCTACCATGTCTCCTATCAAGTTTATCTTGGCTTTTAAAATGCTTTAGAGATTCATGATCAGTCCTAAGTATAAACTCTCTAGGCCATAGGAAACATTCTTCCGGAGAAAGGAGACGTCTCGATACACACTACCACGACCCCAGCCTATCCCGACTTCGACTACTAGAACCCCGTCAAACGGAAAAGAAAGTCCAATCACGCCAAATGTAAAGCCACATGAGAACGCCTGAACCGAAACGCACCAGAAGCCCTAGCCTAGCAGGATTTATGCTAACCCCGTAGGGGATTTGATGAATATATTTATACAAGTAAATACATATAAATATATATATATATATATATATATATATATATATATATTTTACCTATCAATTCAGGTTGCCCCAGCCCAAGACATAACCTTGGGCCCAAAGCACAACTCGACAAATTAAGCCGATAGCAACCCAGAGCAAATAGGCAAAGAGCGCCGCCGGGAGGGGATAAACGCAACAGGCCGACGGAGAGGAAGGGATCCCCGCACAACTAGAGAGCAATGGAACCCCAGGGAGGGAAGGCAACGGCGACAACGACGAAGAAGACGACGCCGACCGAAGCACAACCTTCGCCTGACCCGGAGAAAAAGATGGACAATCATCCCCCGTCAGGTTGAGGCCGAGGCGCCAGAGGAGGGAAAGAGCCGATCGCGCCCACCATCACCACCGAACGAGAAGTTCCGGAGGACAGGGACGGGGAACAGTGAGGCAAACAACCGGTTTTGGGCGAGGCTGACACCGAAACCACCACGGATGAAGGCCGGAGAAGCCAGAGAGAGACCGCTACCCACCCAAAGACCCCGATTACAACAGGAAAGAATCGAGACGGGTAAGCGCTCTCCAAACGAAAAGAAACAATTGGCCTAGGTTTTCGAACACGGTTTGGAGAAAATTACACCACCATATGAGATTCAATCATGAAATAACTCACAAATTTCAACATCTCCGAAGAGATTGGTAGAGAATCCGATCCGAAAAGGAACCACCGACGATGGATTTCTAGAACACGGAGGAAGTTGGATTCGGTCGCAAGAACAAGGAAACAACAAAAGCCCCATCCTTAATACGACATTAAACGAAATCCGACAAAAGGAAGTCGGAGTGGGATTAACCGGTATACAATCTTCATCACACCCAACCAAGGGAACGGTTGTGAAACGGCGGGTTAGAGTCGGTCGGAACCGGAGACAGAGGAGGCCGAAGTTGGGGTAGAGCCACTGGGGCTGAGGTAGTGGCGGCCGAAGCCGAGGTTGTTCAGGCCGAGGAGGATCAGTGGCTCCCGAAGGAGATTTGGACTCCCGGAAGGAAGGGTTAGAGAGCTCTCCAAAGAGAGCGTTTCTCCCGATTTACGTTTTTGAATTTCAGAATGGAGGTCATATGATAGACCGAGGAAAGGAAAAAAAGATTTTGTTTTAATTAATACAGGGGTAAAAGGGGAATTATGGAAAAATTCTTAACATTTGCTAACAAAGCCCAACCCCTAAGACAATTTCTAAATGGCCTATTGGAAAAGGTCTTTTGGCCAAATATTTTCTTTAAATTATCAGATCCGGCCATGTTTTTTGTTTTTTGTTTTTTTTTTTTATTTTTTTTATTAGGAAATAATTCGAGAGTCAGGCATACCTGACTACTCGAGAGGCCGACTAAGTCGGCAGACGGTGAAACCGTCTATACATGTATAACAAGGTGCAGCAACTACAAAGTGGGAGGCATAATCCCGGACGAGCAAGCGAGCCAAACCCGTACACGCTGGAGACAACGTAGACTAAAATCCGGTGCCAAGCATCCCCAGGCGGCGATACAGTTGGCCAGCGGTAAATCAGGAGCCAGTCCTGTGGGCAGTGAAGACGATCCTCCAAGGAATAGCCTGACGCGGAGTCGCCTCGATACACACTACCACGACCCCAGCCAACCACACCGGTTGCCAGAGCTCCAGCACGGAAGAGGACCGCCAAGCAACAGGGATGTCAACCCAGAACCAACCTTGAAGACGCGCGCCTTTAATCCTTTTCAGAAGAAAGAGAATTTATTTAACCCTAACGGGATTTTCAAGCCCTTTCAGGAAGGATTCGACCCTTTCGGGTTTTATTTTTTTATTTTTTTTATCCGAAGGCCCGGAGGAACCAAACTTGGGCCCCAAGGACCCGAAGCTTGGGCCCCAAGGACCCGAAGCTTGGGCCCCAAGGACCAAGGAGGAGCATGGGGATCTCGGCATCGCCGGAGGAGGGGCGGCCGCGTCGACACCGGAGAGAACAGCCGGACCAACGCCGACATCCAAGCACCGGCCGACACACACCACGGCCCAACCATCGGAGGTCGAAGGGGAGGCAACGCCGGACAAAAGAGGCAACGGCGGCCTCGAGTCGCCGAGGGGAAAAACACCCTAACCGGCCGAAACGGAGGAAGGGTGGTCCGAACCGCCCGAGGATCAAGCCGATTGGGTTAAGAAAGGGGGGATGGCGCGGTTGACGGTGGTGGCCTGAGAAGTGGCGGCGGTGGCGTTGGGTAGGCAGGGTGGAGGGATTAAGGGATTTTTAGTTAGGGTTTTTTTAAGGAGATGGTGGTGGGGTGGTGCGGTGGTGCTGTGATGGGGTGGTGGCGGTGGTGCGGTGGTGTGGTGGTGCGGTGTTGGGGTGGCAGTGGTGCGATGGGTGTAGCGGTGGGGGTTTGGGGCCGGATTCTAGAGAGAGGGTAGAGCCCTTCTCTCTAGAATGGTTCTTCATACCATTAGATCCGGCCATGTGATCCAGCTAAACTCTCAACATGTATCTTTCAATTAGTTTAGGGATAGCCTAAAGAGATTTTAACCCGTTTGTACACTCTTCTTCTTTTCACGGAATAAGTACAAAATAGTATAAGTTGGATTTTTTTTTATTTTTTTTCTTAAATAAAAAATAAGTACAAAATTAGTATAAGCTGTATTTTTTTAATATTTAAATCAAGTAAAATAATTATTGAAATGTGTAAGGCTAACACTTTGCCAAAAAAACCATGAGGAACAACTCTTGATTTATACTCCGTATAGATCTTCGGCACATGACACAAATCGAACGACTAGCTTGATCGATCTTTATATGATTACTTAATGTTACAACTCATCTCATATTCCAAAAGTGTTAATCCAATGGGTTGTTATAGAGATACCATCTTTTTTTTTTTACCATTTACATAGTGGACGTACCGATTTCAGAGGCCGGTGATGATAAAGTTTGAAGTGTCACCGACATTCAGTAATGCATCCTGAGTTGGCAAGACCACTTTGTGTAAGCAAGTCACCTCTAGCTTTTCCACCACCGATATCTGGTGTCGATGATGCCTTTGTCGACACTGACATCTGATGTCAATGTGACTCTCCCTGTGTTGAGATTTTTTTCAACAGGTAAAAGTGTTGGAATTTCAGTCAAAAGTGTTGAAAACTTATTTACAACTGTCAAAAGTGTTAGAAATTCCAACCTTTATACCCTTGAAAATTAATAGCATTGAGTTTTACCGACTTCGGTAGCCGACTAGCCGATGTGGATAAAAGTCAAAAGTGTTGGAAATTCCAACTTTAATATCATTGAATTTTTTTTATTCGAATCGCGTCATAGTTTTATCGACTTTAGAATTTTGAGAAAAGTACCACTCGGCAATCGATTTTCACGAAGATATTTTATTATTGATTCAACCATCTTAGACCGTACTCGAGCTCCTCCAACATTGCTCATCTCAGCTCGTAGTTGCTGGAGCAGTCGCTTCTTGAATCATACATCCTTCTGCCATTGTGCTAGGTTATTGGACTATGACTTAATTTTACATGTCTTCCACCGCATACCTATGCGGTGGATGTTATACGATCGTGTCAAATCTCCACCGTATCACGACTTTACAGTGGGATTTGGCACCTCATATTAGGACAACCCCATGTCCTCATCTAATACGGTGGGGTTTAACTTCTCCCCCAATAGGGTCACAACCCAACTGTTGCATGATATGGTGGGGTTTGGTGCCTCGTACTAAGACAAAAACTCACCGTCACGATATACGGTGGGGTTTGCCACCTCCAATAGGGCCACAACCCGTGGGATTTGGTGCCTCATACTAAGACAAAATCCCACTGTTATGCAGAGGCGGACCTAGGGGGTCACGTGACCCACTCCTCATCCGAAAAATTACCTAAGTGTATTCTCCTCGTCGATAGCTTCGTTTTGATATATAATACGCCCTAATCCGACATCTGAGTAACAAGTTATGAATGTTTGAAAATTACAGCAGTATTAATCACTTTAGTTATACTATAATACTTTAATATTTTACTTAAATTGACATTCACATATTATAATTCATGTCGAGAGCTTCGAAACCATAGGTTATATTACTTATTTTGAGAATATGGTAAGAAGTTACGCAAGTTTAAATTTTTTTATATCTAGTTATACATTATTACATGTTAATAATGCAATGTTTATTTATTGCGTTTTATATATTTATTTTTCGTTTTTTATCCTTATTTTCGTATTATATATTTGTAGTATTTTCGAAACCATAGGTTGACCCTAGTTTGTACTATCGATCACGTTGTGTTTTGCGATTTTTTTCTCGATCTTATTGTCGACTACTATGGTGACCCCCCCGTTACAAACTTTCTGGGCCTGCCACTATTGTTATGTGATACGGTGCGGTGAGGATCCTCTGGTCCGCATATATGGTCAATTCTATAGTTCACTTCTTTTTATTGGTTAAAAGCAATTATAATACTACCCTACTCCGTATTTATTAAGAAAAATAATAAAATACTTCGGCACAACCAATCACGCGATATGGATCACATAATGGAACGTGATTGCAGACTAGGTGATCTCAACCTGATACGGTGGGGTTCGACACCTCGTACAAAACCCCACCGTCACGTCATACGGTGGGCCGCCCATGTTTATAGCCTCCGCAGTCTTCGATTGACATCAGGAATATAATAGCTTCCTCCTGAAACCCTAGTGGAAAATGATTGGATGACCCATTTTTGGGTGACCCTAGGGGTATTTCAAGGTTATTTTGAAAATATGTTAAAAGAAAAAAGGAAAATAAGTGAAAGTAGGTTAGCTTTTTCTAAAAGGCTATACTCTAGGGCTAGACTCCCCATTCTAATTTATCTACTCTTTTCTTTTTGGGTTAAGTTATAATTCAACTTTATTTTTTTTTATAATTCTTTAGTAATTTGTAACTTAGTGTTCATTTATAATTCACATTTTTTTTTATAATTCTGTTTATATAATAAAATCAGTCTTATAATTTACATTTTATTAACCACAGTGTAAAGTTATTTATTTGACTTTTATTTAAACCGGATCGAATTATCATAACATCCCGAGTTCGCCTGAAAATAATACTCCCTCCGTTAATTAATAAGTGTCGTTTGACTTTTCGACACGTTTGCTAAAAACTATACTCCGTATAAAATATTAATTGCAACTCTCGTTTTATAAATTCTAGGATCCTTTTTCCATATAATTACCCATTTTATAAATTCTACAAATTAGTACTAATGGAAATATAATAACAGGCATCGGATTGCCGAAAGGCCTACGGGCATTTGTTTGTGTGTATATATAAAGTTTTTAATCGATTCTTACAACATATCGTTTTTATAAGACGTTCTTTAAAAATTATTTGCCCATTTTTAATAAATTAATAACTACACTAATCTCGTTTTTCCACAAATGTATATTATGTATTTATTTTTTATACGAAAATAAGAGACGGCGGATTGTCGATAAGCCCGCGGGCGGTTATAATGAGAGGAAACGGATTGCCGATAAGCCCGCGGGCAGTTATAATGAGAGGCAGTGGATTGCCGATAAGTTTGCGGGAAGTTATAGTGAGAGACAGCGGATTGCCGATAAGCCTGCGCTCAGGTACGCTCTCTCTTTATAATGAGGATTGAGGGGCTACTGATATCATGCTCTCCTCTTGATCTGTTCACTCTCTCTCTACGCTCAGGTACGCACTCTCTTCTCCCGTGATTCTCTTCTGCCCTTCTTTTGTCTTTCTTCTCTCCTTGTTCTTGAATTTGGCTTGTTGGAATCTATGGGCAATCCCAAATTCGAAATCTAGGGTTTGTCGTTCTTCACTTTGGCTTGTAGATTAGGGTTTGTGCATTTATTTGGGCGATTTTTGGCTTGTTGATTTAGGGTTTGTTGTTCTTTGCCTCTACAATTGAAATTAGGGCATGTACAATATGAATTTAGGGTTTGTAGATTAGGTTTGTACAATATGAAATTTGTGTTGGGTTTATTTCTTTGTATGCATGACATCTTTAATGACATTGTCAGTATTTAAAAAATGAACTCATTTAGCTCCCAAACAAATGTGTATGGAATCTGATAATTATGCCAGCTACAAATTAAGATATGCACTCCGTTCGTTTATTAAAGGCCAACTGTGACGCTGCGGTGGTCGTGGAAGGAGGTTGTGGGGTTGGGTTTATGGTGCGAGACGATGAAGGTCGGATCATCCTTGGAGGTGCCCAGAGGGTCCAAGCTTCGTCGGATGTGGAGCTCGTTGAAGCGGAGGCGGTATTGTGGGCGGTGCGCGAGTGCAGAGCCCGGAATTTTAACCGAGTGGTGGTGGAGAGCGACAACCTGAGGCTGATGTCGAAGATTAGCAAGGGTGTGCCTCCCATTGGTGAGTTGGGGAACATGACCAGGATGATCCGAAGGCTGGTTAGAAGTGCCGAGGATTGGAGATGGCAATACGTACGAAGACAAGGTAATGGGGTGGCCCATGTTCTTGCAAAGATGCGCCCACAACAACCATTTATTTCCAGTTCAATTGAATGCTTTCCTGCACTTTTAGCTTTTGTATTGGATGATGATATAATTAAGTGAAGTGGTTTCTTTTGCTCAAAAAATAAATAAAAAATTAATATATAGGTGATCTTGTTCAAAAATAATATTTCATTCACGAAGAGACCATCCCCTACTGCTAGACCAAACTCAAGTGAGGAGTCCGCCACTACCAACAATACCAAATTCCTAAACACATACATGGTAGAAGTACATACACAAATACTTCATACTTTTTTTTTGGTCGAACAAATACTCCATACTTTAGCATCAACAGTCAAAACTTCTTTTATCTTTCTAGTTGGGCCGGAGGCAAAGGTGGTTTGGACTTGGTGATATATGGACATTTATGACATAAATTTGGGCCACCTTTTATATTGCACTTTAGCCCAAACATAGAAAGTTCGATACTTGTGGAACACTGGAACGCATATGTCACAGCGAAGGGGTATAGACGATCAATGTTAATCAAGCGTTTCTCACATCCTTCATGATTCAAAAGCAACATGCAGACTTCGTTGAAGATTCAAACAAATGAAAACGCCTCCATTGCAGATTCAAAAGCAACACATGCAGACTTCAAACTGATAAAGAATAGTATGTCTAACCTTAAATCGTCAGCGAGTTCGGTGATCAGAAACCTTGAATCTGACGATCCACCACAAATTCCGGCGAGTTAACTCTCCATTCCGGCGAAAACGTGTGAGGAGAAGTTGGAGATTGAGAGTTTGAATAACTTGAGAGTTTGTAATTGAATAAAATGTAAATTTGTAATTCAAATATTTGATAGGAAAAGTAAAATTAAAAACATCATTATTAACCTAGGCTAGAAGTAGGGTACTCATTACATACTTTTCAGATTTTAGTTTCCTTTTATCCATTTGAATTTTTTTATAAAATTTACATAACTACCCTTGGATCACCAAAAAATGGGTCATCCAAGTATTTTCCAACCCTAGTCTGAATGCACATTGTTTCTATTTAATAACCTACCAAACTTGTAAGTGAATGAGTCACAACATCAATTGATTTTTCGTCTTTTCTTATAAAGATAGCTCACTCAATCATTGTTTTCATGCAATGACTACCTCCGTTTCTTTGGAACCGAGCACCCAGCACTGCAGGGTCGGCCCCTATCGAATAGGGCCCGAAAAAAATTATATTATATATATATAACTAGAGTATTGTTTACTATTATATTTACATGTAATAAAAAAATTTATTAAAATTTATACATAAAAAAAACTCATCTGTGATATGACTTATTTATTTATTCAAAATTCTGAATTAACGACAAAAAGTGTAAAAAAGTCTCTGTATTTCAATTTTTGTTATAAATGAAAAAACGAGTGATTTTGAAGTAATAACTTATGCTACTTTAATAAATTTATTTAAGTGATTATAGTATTTTATTTTGATAAATTTGCAAAATAACGATATGTTTTAATTGTTTACCATACTATTTTACATTCATGAGAAAAAAATAGAATATTAAAAAGAATTCACCTTTATTTCTCACTAGAAGAATCACTTTTTAATAGGACTTGTAAGGAAATATAATAAAATTTTGTAAATAAGTATATTGGTAAATCTAAAAACGTAGTCTTTTGTTGTGTTATGTCGAGACATTGTTGCATTAGTCATACTCATATACTACTGAAAGTCCATACATTTTATTCTCTTTTAGTGATAAAAATTAATGGTTTTTGATTTGTTATTATCTAAACGTAAAATCATAAACAATATTGGAGACAAAGAAAAAAAAACAGATAACATATGAGCATAATGAAAAGATCCTAAATCTCCATGAATTCCGATCAAGAAGATGATCAGAGGATGGAAGGAGATGATCTTTGATCTCCACTTATATTTACACTTTTATAAATTTTTTATCATAAACAATGACCGATGTTTAAAAAAAATATAAACTAGTATAGTCATTCTTTTAAATATATATATATATATATATTTAAATCATATTTTTTCATAATAAAATTTTATACACATATAAATGTAATTATATGAAATACATATATAATTTTAAATTTTTTTATACAAGCTCTGCTTTTATACAAGCTCTGGTATATGGTACAATGACCATATTACCCCTCTATCACCCGCCTAACTTTGTTCTGTATTTTATACAACGTTACATGTCTGTATACATAAATTTAAAAAAAATACAGAATGAGCTCGAACGCTCCACATGAACGTTCTCGCCGGAGAATTCAGTTAATGTCAAACCAGATATCATAAAAATATAAATTCAAAAAAATTGCGTATATATCATTAATTTAAATGCATGATTTTTTTTTTCCAACCAATCAATGATGAGCTGTCAAGGCATTTAAGATGTACGGATAAGAGCTCCAATTCAGATTATGGTGAAAAAAATTATCACAATTCAATATTTACCCATCAATTTTTTTTTCTTATTTATCCAATTACTCCGTATAAGATTATCAAAAACTACTTTATCAGTTTCATATTTTGTTTTTTTTTTTAAAAAAAAAGAGAAAGTGCGCCCCACTCTTCCCCTCCTCCTATAAATACCCCCCATCTGGAAATTTTCCCACTAACCCACAAAACGTTGTCTTATAATTTGTAGGCACCTTTGAGCCCTTCTTTTCTCTAGATTGATTATTTTAGGGTGGTAGGACAAATACTTTCTTTTATTTTTTAATATATAGGGTTAGAGATATTTGTAGAAGGTAGAGCGGATTAGAGGAAGATGGCAATTGATGAGTGCAGCGATTTAGAAGATACCAAGAAAGGCAATGGCCTTGAAGAAGTAGAAAAACCATTCCTTGAACCACTAAAGGATGTTGATCAATCTCCTTGTATTTCAATGGTTTTGCTTACCACAGCTGTTGCTGTTTGTGGGTCTTTTGAATTTGGATCCTGTGTAATTAAGTCTCTCCCTCTCTTTGTTATCAGTCCTTCTATACGGATTACGGAGTGTCTATATATATAGCTAAGATGAGATTGATTTTGCAGGTGGGCTACTCAGCACCCACTCAATCAGCTATCAGGAAGGATCTAAATCTCTCTCTTTCAGAGGTATGTGTGTTAAATTATTCACCTTTTTGTTTTGGTAAGAAAGTTTAATTATATAATTAAAAATATAAATGGTGCAGTACTCCATGTTTGGATCAATACTGACAATTGGTGCAATGCTTGGTGCCATTACTAGTGGAAGAATCACAGACTACTTTGGCCGAAAATGGGTATGGCATAACTCATAACTCAACTCACAAGTTATAAATAACACGGAAATTTCGTACGGTACCCATGATTTCTCAATTGGAATATGGATATATACAGGCAATGAGAATGTCCTCTTGCTTTTGCATTGTTGGTTGGCTGATTGTCTTCTTTTCTACGGTTAGGTTTCGTCTCTAATACCGATTTCTCAAATACAATACTCTTCTGCCTTTAAACTAAAATTACCAAATTAATGCAGGAAGCTCTTTCACTTGACATCGGTAGGTTGTTCACTGGCTACGGAATCGGTGTCATATCGTATGTGGTAATTAACCTTCTTTTGTTGCTCTAAGATCGAATATAATAAATAGAGATTGGCATTGAAAGGATATTTAATCCAAATGAGCTTTTCGTTTGGTTTGTGTAGGTTCCGATATTCATTGCTGAGATAGCTCCTAAGAATCTAAGAGGAGGGCTTACCACATTAAACCAGGTATATATATATATATATGATAATTTCACTGTATAAATTAATTGTTTCGTGTCGATCAACATTTTTAAAAGTAAATTAAAGACTATATAATTAACTTGGAATCTTGCTCGTGCAGCTTATGATTGTCACTGGAGCATCCTTCACATACTTGGCAGGATCGCTAGTCTCGTGGCGGATTCTTGCACTGATAGGTGAAATCTCTAATTTCAAAAGTGATATTGAAAATAATTGAGATTGTTAATTATGAATTCACTTTATAATTATATTATATGTCTTTGCTGTTCCAATTTGGGTCTGAAGGACTTGTGCCGTGCATAGCCTTGCTCTCGGGCCTCTTCTTTGTACCGGAGTCACCCAGATGGCTGGTTAGCATCCAGCTGCCTCTTTAATCTTTTTCATAACATTCCTTTTGCCAATCGACAAAAAGTGCGAGCTAGCTGAGATGTTTTCGCCTTCTTGTTAAAGGCAACTGTTGGGCGCCGCAAGGAGTTCAGGGCCGCCCTGAAGCAGCTTCGAGGCAATGCTGATATTTCACAAGAAGCATCTGAGATTGAAGTAATAATACACATCAACTCTTTGAATGCTCAAATTAAGACCACTCTAAAAAGATCCATACTGATACGAAAAGGATTATCTGTTTTATTATATATGGCAGGACTACATTGCGATACTGCAAGCTCTACCGAAAGCCAGGCTGGTGGATTTGTTCCAAAGAAGATATATCCGCGCTGTGATTGTAAGCAACTAAGCCCTCTACTCTAGCATCGGAAATGACTGAAACTTAACTCACACACGCCCTTTCGGAAATGATGTGCAGATTGGAGTAGGACTAATGGTGTTTCAACAGTTTGGAGGGATCAACGGAGTTGGTTTCTACGTCAGCCAAACCTTCGTAGACGCAGGTACCATCTTCTGTTAGATTTCAAGATCTTGTACAATTGAAACCGATTCGTAAAAGCTTTTGTGTATTGCAAAATATGCAGGGCTTCCTTCAGGCAAAATCGGCACCATTGCCTATGCTGTCATTCAGGTCCCAGTAACGGTACTAGGAGCACTCCTTGTCGATAAATCTGGCCGCAGGCCACTCGTAATGGTACTCTAAAATTCACCTCACCCTCTTTCCTATTTGTAAATCTCCTTCTCGAAACTTCACAACAACAACAACATGACTTATTCTCCATTCGCAGATCTCGGCCACAGGAACTTTCATAGGCTGCTTTCTTACAGCCACTGCATTCTTGCTTAAGGTAGAGTTTCTTAAAAACCGAGATTTTCATCTCCACCTGAGTTTCTAATGTCTTTGTTATACCTTCGTCTTCAGAGCTACGCGTTGTTTCTTGGCTTCGTACCCTTCATGGGCGTCGGTGGTGTACTGGTACGGATAAGCTCATCCAATAAAACATTGTTCATCACACTAAACTTGAAGCTAACTTTTGAGTTGTCTTGTTTGCACTTTTCAGATATACATCTCGGCTTTCTCGATTGGGATGGGAGCCGTACCATGGGTTATAATGTCTGAGGTAACAATCCTTTTCACAACCAAGACACAGAGATTTATCGTGATTCACCAAAATTGGCTATATATGCCTAATCCTATTGGATTCAATGTGTCGTGGTGCTAGATTTTCCCGATTGATGTGAAGGGCGTGGCTGGGAGCTTGGTGGTGCTGGTGAACTGGTTCGGGGCCTGGCTCGTTTCCTTCACCTTCAACTTCATGATGAGCTGGAGCCACGCAGGTTAGTCGAATAACGCCTCTACTAGCTTCGAATCCATCCATGCCTTTTTTTCCAGTTAGTCTAGGAAAAATTAATGCTAAACCTTGTTTTGTCATCAAAGGTACATTCTACGTATACGCCGTCTTCTGTGCGCTGACGGTCCTGTTCGTGGCAAAGATGGTGCCGGAGACAAAGGGGAAGACGCTAGAGGAGATTCAGGCATCTCTCGACTTCAAACAAGATGCGACATTGGTGTAGAAGACGCGTATATTGTTAATATCTTGTATGTATGTCGAGATGTTTTCTTGTCCGTCGCAACAACAATCGCCTGATTGAGAGGATAGACGGTTTCAGATGATGATAGAGACAGATAGCGAGCTCGAGATCCATGGAGGAAGAGATGTGTGGTTGTGGTTTTGCTAGTAGAAATAGTGTTTGAAGTTGGCTTTATGTTAGAAGTTGGTGAAACGATGTATGTTATTCTTTGGGGGTCTCAATATCCATCGCAAATCTGCGGAATAAATTTGTTAATCAACGTATGTAAGGTTAATTAGACCATAACATCCAATTGGACGTTGTATTTTAGAATATGCAAAGTTGTTGAATGCAACGTTGTTAATCTTGATCGGGGTGGGCCCGGTCGGGCAGACAACATCGCCCAATTTGACGTTATAATATGGATGTATAACGTCTATTAAGACGTTTTTATTTCAATACTATTTCCATCAAGCATGAAATATTTTTATTGTAAAGAAAAATCATATAATTGAACCTAGAGCATATAGATGTGTGAAAGAGAAAAAAAATAAAGACAGGGAATTTTATAATTGAACTTATATAATATAATATGTGGAATAAGATAATATGGATGTTTTTATAATAGATGGTAGAATTTTATTTTACAACGTTTAATATAATAGTGCAACGGTTGCTAAACATTGTGTCACGACTGTTAAACATATTGTAGGGGATGACCTTTTTGAACCCACAATGCTCTAAATCTATCAAATCCGTTGACGCTCAGGTGATGGTATGTCATCCATTCATGCATTGACAGAGATAAAGGAGCGTTGGGATATATAACCATGCATATCTGCAATAAGTATATTAGAATGTTGATTTTTGTAATTTATAGATGAAATACAATTAAAGCGAGAGTAACACATATTAAACTCACCGCAGCAAAATGATATTCGTTCCTAATGCATGTCAATCCTAGTGTGATCTCTTGAGGGGCGTTATCTTAGAAGTCGCAAAGGCAAAGAAGGGTGGGTAGCAATAAAATTGGATATAGAAAAAACTTATGATAAAGTAGACTAGAGATTCGCCAAGCTAATTTTGACAAAATTTGGTTCCACCACAGTTCATCCAATGGACTGAAGAATACATATCTATAGTTTACTTCTCCGTTTTAGTTAATAACTATCGTCGATGCGTTCAAACCTTCACGAAGACTCCGACAAGGTGACCCACTATCCTCGTTCCTATTCATCCTAGGAGCAGAAATATTGGCTAGAACGCTAACTACTAAATCTACCTCAACAGATAAATTTATTGGCTTTAAATTCAGGGGAGATGGTCCGTGTATTCCCTTTTTGTCCTTCACATATGATATCATTATTTTTTACCAAACGAAGTGTGACAACTGACAACATATCAGAATGTTAAATCTATAATTGAGGATTACCCTAAAATTTTAGGGCAAAAGGTAAACTTATACAAGCCAACCTTTTCAGACAACTGCATGTATTACACGTAGCAGAGCAATTGAATTGGAAAAAACAACAACTCTGGGATTCCAAAAGAAATCCAGAGCATCATGACATTGGACAAAACTTACGGAAATTAAATAAAAATTCTGCAATGGATTTATTTGGCAAGTGGAAAATGGAAAACAATTAGATTTTGAAAAGACTACTGGGTAGCTTTGTGACCATCTATTGCCTATTTGCCAGGTTGATGAGCAAGAGAACTAATTTGGGAGGAGGAGAGTAGGCTAAGTGTAATGATTAGACTTGTATTTGTTTTTTTTTTTTTAATTTGGGAGGAGGAGAGTAGGGATGATATAAAAATTAGAGTAATGATTACATGTAAAAATAGGTTAAGTGTAATGATTAAATCTAGAAAGATATGTATTTTTGACAAAATTAGACGGGCTAAAAAGACATGTATTTTGAGACGGAGGGAGTATTGGATAACAAATAAAGATGGGTGGTTTTCTACATCTAGTGCCATTATACATATTACAAATTAAATCACAGAACCAACAACCAAATTACAATGCTTGGATTTGGATCATGGACGTTCCTAAAAATGAAAAACTACATATGGAAACTCTGGTTGAACGACCTTCCTACAAAACAACACCTCGCACTTAAAGGCGTAGCGGTACCTAAAGCTTGTGCACTATGTAATTAGTCGGCCAAAAACTCTACACATTTATTTATGGTGTACCCTAACACCCTTAATCTCATAAAGAAGATTGACGCTAACACATTGAATCACACAAAGAAAGTGTAAGCTACACAAAGCCCTTAAGCACCAGCAACGAAACTTTCGTGGAAAGACATAGCGAGATGGAAAGGAGACTGCGAGGAAACATAGGGCTTCACTGGATAGTAAATCGCTAAAGAGGAAGATCGTCATAACTTTCTCGGATGGGCCCGAGGGAGATCCGCCCATCACGATGGGCAACAACATTGCTAGGATGCTAGAAGATGTGTGGAGAAATGCGATCGTGTTCAAAGTGCTTGGATTTCTGGTTGCCTTTCCAGTCATGGAGAGGAAGATCAGGGAGATATGGAAGTATGAGGAGAATATGTAGGTTGTGGATTTGCCGAATGTGTACTTCATGAATCGATTTGAAAATGAAAGTGAACTCACAAGTGTTCTTACGGGAGGACCTTGTTTGATTTTTGGGAGATGCCTTATCATGAAATGGTGGACGCCGGAATTCGCAACCTCGAAAGCGATAAATTCAGCACCAACATAGATTAGAATTACATAGGTTCACCTGCATTGGTATGAAGAAAACATACTCTGGAGCATGACAGCAAGAGTGGAAAAACCAATATTAATCGATCCGTAAACGTTGTTCATGAATAGAGGAAGATTTGCTAGGGTGTGTGTTGAAATCGATTTAGGGAGGCCCCTGAAAAGAGCGATCACGATCAATGAAAGAAGATTCCCTATAGAGTACGAAGGCTTACACACAATATCCTACAAATGCAGTCGTAAATTCAACCCATTTCGCTTCCAAATTCAACCCATTGCAGAGCTCGTGGTGCACTCCCATGGCGGCCGACGACCTGGCAAGTCCACTCCGTTTCGCTCCATCCTCAATCGGGGTGCACTCCCATGGTGGAGCCGGCGATCCTGGTGAGTCCGACGACTTCCTCGACGAGCTCCGCTCCAATCTAGAAATCGCTCGAGGACGGACATTTTTGAAAACTTTCCCTTTTTAGAAACTCCCAAAATCCGGTCTTTACATATGCATCCTCAAATTTCCGTAGCAGAGGTTGTTCGTCAACTTGTACTTGTGACCGCAATGACGACAAACGGCTTACAACTTCCCCGGGTCTTGCTCGACCTTTTGGAAATGGTCACGGAACAATGTCGTACGAAGATTATTGACGGATGCGGATTGGTCGAACATGATAACGAGTTAGCGACTAACGAGATTACGAAAATGAAATGTAAGTTGATGAGATAGGTGGATAAGATGTGAAAGTGTGAAGGGAAATGACGGGAATATTTAGCCGACCTCCTAGCCGTTGGGCAACGGGCAAATTTTAAAAAAAAAATTCCTGGTGAGGCCCTCAGTTTAATGGGAATTTTTTTTTAAAAAAAAGGTGGCCAGCCGGGTCGAACCCTCCAGTTCATCAGGTTCTGAACCCCCCGACCCTAACCTTAACCCGCAACCCGCCCCCACCTGCTGACCCGAGGACCCGTACTCACTGGGTCACCAACCCGGCGGGTTGTTGACCCGTGCGACCTAGCGGATCACGGGTCGACCCTTGACCCGTGCGACCCAACGGATCATGGGTCGACCCGTGACCTGTGGCCATGCCTAGTCTGAATGACACTCTCATAGTACTGCTTCTGGCCAAGGTGGGAAAGTTTAAGAGTATTAAATAGTTCCTCCCTATCGCTCTTTGCATTGTCATGTATAAAATAATCTCAAAAACTCTTGTCATGAGGATGAAAAAGTTTATGGGAGAGCTTATCAGCCCCACTCATGGAAGCTTCATCCCGGGAAGATGGATACAAGACAACACCTCTTGGTGCAGGAAACTGTGCACTCTATGAGGAAAAAAAGGTTGTGGAAAAATGGATGATCCTCAAACTTGACCTAAAGAAGGATTACGACAAGCTGAGGTGGGACTTCATGGAACATACTCTTATAGCTACTGGGTTTTAGACTGATTGGATTGAATGGATTCAGGCTTGTATGTGATCTACTAGTATGCGAATCTTGTGGAATGGGGAGGTCTCGGAGGAATTAATGCCCACTAAGGGAGTGAGACAGGGGGATCATTTGCCTCATAATTACCTCTTTGTCCTTTACATTGAGAGACTGAGCCACATGATCAACAATTCTATTGAGGGTGTTGACTGGAAGCCCATCAGAATCTAGAGGAACAGACCGCACATATCGTACATGTTCTTCGCTGACGACATCATTCTTTGTACGAAATCTTTTGAGCATCAGATGGGAGTCATCATGAGAGGTTTGGATGTGTTTTGTAAAGCTTCGAGGCAACACATAAGTAGAGAAAAATCTAAAATCTTAGAAAAACCCACCTGACACTAAGTCCGGGTTTGGGTATTTGCATGTAAATTCGAAGAATAAAAGAACGGGGGATCCAAAAGGATCATATGTCAGAGCTAATGCCCTTCAAAGCTAGGACGCAGCCTAGCTTTAGCAAGGAGACAAAGCCAAAATGAAAAAAGCAAGTGTATGTTCCGACCAAGGTGTAACTTGGCCAGACACATACAAAATGTCAAAAATACACAAAAAGGGAGAATTCGAGGCACGCATGCCTAAGACAACTCCAAAATACACCAAAAGATCTTGTTCCTAGGGCATTCAGGCCCACAAAAGGACACAAGCCAAAAATCCAACACATGAGGGATGGTTCCCGGGTGTACGTAGGCACCAAAGGCACGTAGGCCCTAAGACACCATCCTAAAATAAAATCAGAGTAGGTGATCGAGGTGCAAGAGAGCTCAAGTGGACATGTTTTCAATATCATTAAGCGTGAAGGAAGAATGAAGCAAACGGTAGACATGGGTGGCGATCGATGAGTCTAGCCACAACTTCCTCGGGGATCTTGTTGTCATCATAGATCATTGCGTTCCTAGCATGCCATATATAGTATATGGCATCCGAGAAAGCAAAGACATTTGCCTTTGTGTCGCATCCCCTCATCCTTTTCCTTCTTCGGAGCCACCTTAGTCCCTTCCCAATGCTATTAACTTCCTCCGGGATAAAAAACGCAGCCCTTTTTCTCCTCCAAATATCCATTGAGTATGGACATTTGAAGAAAAGGTGGTCGTGTGTTTCTAGCTCGTCTTCATCACAATACCTACAACAATGGTTAATGTCCAAAAAGAACAATATATCAAGAGTAGTAAGTTCACCCAAAGTTTCAAGCCATAAGATGAAGCAATGTTTGGGGGTGTTACCCTTTGTCCAAACTTTCTTGTGCCACCTAACTTTGTCATTGTCACCTTTGCATCTAAGCTCTTCGTAGGCTTTCTTGGTCTTCAACTTTCCTTCACTACACCACTCATCAAATTTCTCATTAAGGTTAGCATTTAAATCAACAATTTTATTTTTAACCTCAATGATGGCCTTGCTGAGAGGGGAGTCACGCTTATGAGCCTTCCAATCCTCAATCTCTCTTGTCGCAAGATACTTATGGTGGACCCATCGAACCCATATTCTTTCCTTTCTCTCATGAATTCTCCAAAGATACTTGCACATGAACGCAAGGTTCCAAGTGCGAATGTCGATGAGGCCTAATCCACCTTCACTCCTCAAAACGCAAACTTTGCTCCATTTCACCCTTGGGGACTTCCATAGGAAGCCCCGACAAAGGCTAGTGAGCGCCTGGATGATTGTCTCGTGGACGGGGAGAACCGAGACCCAAAAACCCTAAATCCCTTGAAGGACCGAGGTTATGAGCTCCTTCCGACCTGCATAGGACAAGTGTTTTCCTGCCCAAAAGTTAAGTTGCTTACCGATCTTATCCAAGAGAGGTGTGTAATGGGTCACACTCAAGCCATGAGGACACATCGGCACTCCAAGATATCTAAACGGGAATTCCCCATCTTTGAAACCCGTAGCCCCTTTGATCCCCAAGGCCTCATGGTTAGGCATTGAGGCTAGGAACACCGCTGATTTGTCTCTATTCACCTTCAACCCGGAAACTCTTTCAAACTTGTGAAGGCACTCCATGAGGATGCTGACCGAGCCTATATCTCCTCTTGAGAACATCACGATGTCATCGGCAAATACAAGATGTGCAAGCCTAAGACCCTCGCAATTTTGATGGAAGTTAAAGCCCGACTTACTTGTCTCCGCTTTCACCAACCTAGAAAAGAATTCCATGGCAATGACAAATAATAATGAAGAAAGGGGGTCGCCTTGGCGAAGGCCCCTCCTCCCCTCAAATAAACCATGCATGTCATTGTTAATCTTTATAGAAAAGGATGGGGTAGTAACACATGTAATGATCCAAGCAATAAATCTAGGAGGGAGGCCTATTTCCTTCAAGGCAAACTCAAGAAATGGAATCATAGGTCTTAGCAAGATCTATATTGAGAAAGAACCTCCTAGTGTCCCTCTTCACATTATATCTCCTAAGGAGCTCTTGGACAAGAAAAATATTGTCCGATATAAGCCGTTCGGGGAGAAAGGTCGCTTGGGCATGGTCTATTAGATAGCCCGTGCAATGCCCAAGTCTTAAGGTAATGATTTTATACACAACATTACAACAAGATATAGGCCGAAATTTACTTACTTGGTTTGCCCCACTTGTTTTCTAATACGTTTAGGATACTCGATCCAAGATCAAGAACCACGCCGTATATTTGCCCGATCTTGCAATGCTCTTCCAATATCTCCTGATTACCAAATTAACTAAACTAATTAAGAAACTAATTAAGGCAACAGAAATAACTTAACCAAATTTAAACTAGACAATAGCGATGAAAAGGGAAAGTGAGGGAATCCTGGGCGCGCGCGGCGCTTGGTGCGCGAGTGCTGAGGAGTGATCGTTGGAGCGAGACCCGGAAGCCTGGGAGCGAGAGCGAGCACCACGAGCGTAGACGCCAAGGTGCCAAGGGTGCCGGGCGCTTGCGAGGATGAGTGCCGAGTGTGCCGAGCGCTTGCGGAGAAGACGCCGACGCCTAGGCACGCGAGGCCGTGAGTCAGTGCCAAGGAGTTCGGCTACTGTTCTTGCGACGGTTTAGATCTTAGGGTTTGTGTTTAGTTTATGGTTGCCGATTGTGATCAAGATGGGGGTGATGGTGATTGAGTGCCGAAGGGTGATAGAACACAAGAGAAAAGATAGCTTTGGGATTGAAATCAAAGAACCCTTTAATACATAAATGGGTTCCTCAATTTTATTCAATCTGACTAATTCAATAGAAAGTACAATGTTTAAATAGAAAACTAACAACCAATTCTAATCATGCAAGATAGAATTTAGGTTGATAAAGATAGATCAAAATAACCTAACGATAATTCAAACCTAAATAAGATAATAGATAAATAACTTAATGGACAAGAATTAATCTATAGAAGATATAATTCTTGCAACTTATTAAATCTACTTACATAAAATAACACTAATTAATTATGCAAATAAATCAACTCGGCCCACACATGGATGGTACTCGACATGGGGTTGTGGCCCGCTCGACATGGGTCTTGTGTGCACTCGGCATGTATGGATACCGAGTGGTCCATGTGTTGTATCGAGTGGTGTCTTCAAGGTGGCCGGTGGTGACGAGTTTGCATGAGTTTTGTTTGAGGACGAAAGCTCATCTCTTGTTCCGGTAGTGTAGTCTTGAGCAAAGTGATCCAGGGTGGCCTGAACCCTTGCTCCAACGTTCCTTGATAACGGACAAGAAGGGCTTTGGTTGCATCTTGAATTCTCTTGGCCCTTGCACGAGTGATAGGACCATCGAATGTAACCTTCATATTGTCCTCAATGTCACCAGGAGTCATCGACAATTGCACTGCATCATTTTCGGAATTAAGCTTACCACCGTGTGAGTTAGTTGCCTAAAGAGAGTCCCATTTCGAAAGAATTCTTTCACGGCTGCGCACACTTCACTCCCGGTGATGTCCCAAGTTCTTTTGAAGAAATTGGAGGTGTACTCGTCTGGTCCAGGTGCCTTGTCATCGCCAATCCCCCAAAGCGCAGCTTTGATCTCATCATTCGACACCGGCCCTTCGAGCATCTCCTTGTCCTCATCCTGCATCGTGGCACCCCTAGCAAACCAAGAAGGATCCGCCACTTCCTCTTCTCCTGCACACCCAAGCAAATCATGGTAGTAGCTTACGAATTCATCAACCACCTCTTGAGATGAGGTAGTAGTAGTTCCATCTCTTTTGACGATACAAACGATGTGGTTTCTATGAGCATTATATTTCATAAAAGAATGAAAATATACTTATTACATTGATCACTAGATAGAAGATACTTAGCTTTGGCGTGTTGCTTAAGGAAGGAATACTCCGCATTGTTAAGCAAAGTAGCCTTCTTCTTAGCTTGTTTCAAAGCCTCCAAACTGTCAAAACAGTCCGGCCTTTCTCTTGCTCCTTCCATGGCGTTTTGCAGCTCCTCATTAGCTCTCTTTGCTCTCGAAGTAATGTGCCCAAAGTGCTTGGCATTGAGGCTTTTGAGGGGTCTTTTGAGGTTCTTTAGGAGCTTGCAAAGACGAAATTGATAGGTGCCACCTCTTTTAGCCTCTTTTAGCCTTAAAACCATCATGATCGCTCCACGTGTTCAAATACTTGACCATGCACCCTCTTTTAGCCTCTTTCCTACACATAGACACAATTGTCGGCTTGTGGTCTGATAGGTTCCACAAGTCAGGGTAATACACATGACAATAGATATTTAAATCAATCCAATCATGGTTTAGAAGTACCTGGTCTATCTTGATCCATTTGCTTCCGTTGGACCATGTAAACTTGTTTTTGCTAGTGAAAGGCACATCCACAAGCCCATGGGTGGCACAAGCATCTAACATGTCTCGGCATTCATACATGGAGACTGGCTCTGCATTTATCCTCTCTTCATGCCTCATCACACAATTGAAATCACCTAAAATCATCCACGGTAAACTATGGCTGCCCAAGAGGTTAGGTAGTGCTTCCCAAATGCCTCTTCTATGGACTACAGAGTGCATCCCATAGACAAAGCAAACCTCCACTTTTGTACCTGATATGATGCAAGAGATAGAACATCCATTCATTTCCAAGAATGTCAACACCGAGATTAAAGCTAAGATTAAGGCGATCAGTGGCATTAGGGTCACTACGAATTAGGGAACTATCTTGGTATGCCGGTTTTGCATCAGAGAGTGTCAAAGGAGTCGTTCGCTCTTCTTTTGTATAAAATTAAAGCTAGGCTTGCTGGGTGGAAGAGTAGAACGCTCAGTGGCATTAGGGTCCAATATTTTTTTAAAAAATAAATAAAATAATACACACAATTTAAATATATAATAAAAATTCATTAAATATACAAAATTTACAAATATAATAAAATTCCATTAATTATACAAAATTTACACATAATAAAATGTCACAAACTACATAATTTATATACAATAAATATACATAATTATAAAATTTACATAAATATAATTATACCAACCTTTAAGAAAATAAAATATAAAATAAAAAGAAGAAGAGTATAGATGCAACTAACTAATACCATAAAAATGATAGTAATAAATAAATAAGAAGCTCACTTGCAATTAATATAAGCATTTCATTCTTTTTTGTAGAAGTTGTCCATCTGCCTTTGGTGTGCTGGACTGTAGTGGGATTACACTCGTACACCTAATCAATTTCATGTCTGTTTGCCCATCTTATTTGCGGGTTCATCATGACAGCAAACTTTTTCTCTAAGAAGTTACTGCTTTTGCAATCCCATCCTGCAAATTACAAGCCAAAATACATCTATCAGGAGAGCATTCGGAATTTGGATTATACCTAACATCAGTTAGCTATAGTACAAAGCACATACTGGAGTTTGATAGCAGGCAGGCAGGTGAAAATGAAATACAAGTCATCATAGGCAGCAAATACTAATATCCAATTTTTAGAGTATAAACCTATAAGACAAAGCACATACTTTATGCAAACAGACCAAAGCATGACAAACTTACATATGACAACATATAAACTTCTAATGTTACTCTGGGATAGGAAACTGATTAGCCTATGAACTAACTATCATCAATGAAGTATACTTAGACATTTCACTTTCACAATAAATTATTGTCAACAAATAGACTTTCTATTGTAGCTAGTAGTAAGAAGCTCCGACCCAAAAAAACAAAGTATGTAGTGAGAAACTGATAGATCAGAATAATGCATGAAAATCAAAGATGACACAACCTGAAACATCACCATTAGATTCTACATGTAGAAGACGCATCTCCCAAATTTGCTGGCAAATTTGGGAATGTTGTTCAGAATAATGCAATATTTTGCTGGCATGCAATGCTGTTCAGATACAGCCCCATCAGATACTGCATTAGTATCTCATCTACTCTTCCCTATTCTTTTTCTTTTAACCGTTAATATACACCACCTAAGCCGTTCAGATACTACATTTGTGCACATTCTGAGTTGTCAAAAAATTGGAGACAAGCTCCAAACCACATTTACAATAAACAATATTAAAAGTGTATAATTATAAATAAAAAGCAAGAGGACATCATGAAAGTAAGGTATCAAAACCAAATAAATAGCAAATTGTTACATGCGAGTCAGAGAATGGTTATACAATCATCAAAGAATGGTTCATAGATAATAGAGGTAAACATAAGAGAGATACTGCTTTATTTATATAGAAAATGGTATCCATATAGTAATTGGAGTCAAATCTGATAAAAATAAGACCTCTTCGTAGAATGCTGCTTGCAACTCTTTAATAGGCTAACCACGAGCCATGCTTCCATACACAGAACTTCTTCAGAACAAGATGGGAGAGAAAGCCTCTGATTAGGAGGCAAAGAAGCAAGAGCACGGGCTGCAGCCCTGGTAAGGACCTAAAAATATTCAAATAGTGAGTGATGACATAAAGAAACTTTTCTTACATAAAAATGAGCTAGAAATCAAGATGTGAAAACATAGTTAACATATATACTATAATACCATTTATATATTATAAGATAGAAAGAAATTTCTTTAGAATTTTTCTGAAGCATATGTATTAACATATATACTATAATACAATTTACAAAGTGAATCAACTAAAAAAGGCAAGAGCAGTAAAGAATGACAGTAATTCCAGGGAGGTATATGCCTAACAATGGACAGCAAACCCAACTGTTAAGCCATAGCCAACAGAAACTGAATCAAAGTAGAAACAACAGGCAACAAGAAATGAAGAAAACAAGGACTACTACAACAACTCAATTCAGAAGGGGAAGGATTCGGCATTCATTAATGCATTGATAGGATCAAACAAAATCATAGAGGCTTCATACTCATAAGCTACAAGGTTTTTGTAACAGAGTTTCAAAACTTGGCAGTTCACAATTTGATGTGTAATTTTGTTTTCTAATGTCTATCAATCAACATCTTTGGTTTGACACTAGAGCAGACATTATAACAAACATCTCAGCAGATTAAAACGGCTAGAGCATTAGCTATATAAATAGGGTAATAACAACATGCAAGCATGGTAGCAGCCATGGTAGCAATTTTCATTGTGGTTTTAGATAGAAAAAATAAAGGTTATGTTCGGTATACACACTTATTGTTCCTATAGTAAGTGATAAGGCCTAAAAAGGTAAATTGAGTGATAATGTGCTGATACGGATATCTTATGGGTACATGAATGCTTTGCCAAACAACCCCAACGTCTAATGGGAGTATATGTTTAGTCAAAATAGCTAAATGTGACTGTGTTAGGTAACGATTAATTGTAATTGTAATCCAAACATCTGGCAGATTCTGGATACACCTCCTTCCCCTCACAAAGGCTAGTGACAATTAGGTTTGAGTTCAATTTTGGTGCCTCTGCATTTATAAGACAATGAGGCGCCTCTATAAAGAAGATAGGAAGATGTACAGTTTGAGTTCAATTTTGGTTCTTTCAAAAATGATTATTTGAATGCACATTCACAAAATCAAATATAGACAAGCCTATTAATGCAATTACAGCTGAAAGTGTAATTGAACGCCATTTACAATTGTCAGTTGGCAATATGCAAACAAGTGACTATGAAACGAAATTACATACATATTCTCTGCACCTGGCTAAATAAATCAAATATAACTTGAATACAAAGATAACTTGAATAAAAATATAACTTCAATGATTAAACACTCACTCCCACTCTTACCTACAATTCCAACATGATTTGACCCCTCATGATACTAAATGAATATAAATATAACTTGAATTAGCTCACAAAGAAAATCATGCTGAGAGCCAGGAGATAGACAAGGATGGAGTAGAGCTATATAATTACGTGAATGGTGGAATAGAAAATAGAAAATAAATAAATCAACAAAAGAAGTGCAACTTGGGGAGGGGCAAGCATACGCAAGTTTGTTCTCTTAAAAAAAAATGCCATTAGCAGTTTAGCACACACTTGCTTAGGAGATTTAGGCAGGGTTAAAACAAGTTTAACATAAAACCCTAGCTAGAAATCTGCGTGGAAGGAGATTAAGGGAGGAAGATGGCTTAACAACGCCAATTGCGGTAAGAGACGAGGGAGAGTCGGCGGCCGAAAGAAGAAGACGTGCTCAGATGTAGGCCGACTTCAGACCGGAAGAACAAACGACGGCACCAGAGGCGGGAGGGAACAAATTGGACTTCGGATGTAGGCCGACTTCAGACCGAGATGGACTACCGACTGGCGATTTCACTTCGGGCGACTTTAGACATAGAACACCAAACTAAGAACGATTTTCCCTTCAACTCACATCCATTTTCGAAGCTATCTACATTTGGAGAGAGGAGTTTGTGTTTCGTGCCTCGGATTTGAGCGATTTAGGGTTGAATGTGGGGAGATTTGGGGTTGAATGTGGGAGATTTGGGATTTGGGATTTAGGGTTTGAACGTGGAGAGAGAAGAAGACGGAAAGTGGAGAGAGAAGAAGAAAGAAAGTGAAAAGGGGTTTAGATTAATTTTTCGGTATAGGGTTAGGGTAGATTGGACTCGCCATCCCAAATTTTTTTGCTACGGCTGAATCTTGCCGTCACACCCATGCCCGTCGGATGAAGTAAAGCTAGCGAAGCTAGCCACGGGATAGATGTTTCCGTGGCAAATTTCAGCTACGGCTCCTCATCCGTTGCTAGACGACAACCAAAATCTACCTACTAGCTACGACAAACCCTTGCCGTTGCTACCATGCTCCTCATCCGTAGCTCCACCGTGGCAAAAATCACCCTACTAGCTACGGCAGACCCTTGCCGTTGCTACCGTGTGTGGCAAAATTCTTTTTTTTTTTTGTAGTGGGAGCATCAAAGTTGGGGAAGATGAGGTGGTGAGCAAAGGGATGAAATGGGTTCTCGAGAATGGGGTTATCATCTAGTTTTGGACCGATTCTTGGGCTCTGAACACACCCCTTGAGCAACACACTAATGGTGGAGTCCAACTAGAACAACAATAGAGGAAGGTAAAGGAGTTCTGGACGAGCGATGGTCATTGGCACCGGGAGATGGTATTGGACTTGTTGCCGAACGAGGTACTCATACAGTTATCTAGTTTTGAGTTGTAGACGGAGGAAGAGGAGGATGAGGTGAGCTGAGCGCTCACGAACACGGGAAATTACATAGTTTCCTCCACCTATGATCTTGTCCACGAAAATAGAAACAAAAGTTCAACGGGTCAACACATCTTCGAGGGGATTTGGAGGTTGAACGTCCAAGAAAGGGTGCGTACATACGTTCATGTGAAAATGTCTGCAAGGGGTTGTCCTTATGAATGTGGAACACACTAGAAGACACCTCGCCACTTTGTCGGAGTGCACGAGCTGCGATGGGTAGGAGGAAAGCCTGGGGCACTTGTTTCGGGATTGTAAGGAAGCTAGAACAGTTTAGGAAAATCTCAATGCGTGTAGATATGCCAAGGATTTCTATAAGGAGCCTTTTGTTGCGTGGATTAGAGGTAATTTCACAAACCCTTCCTATTGTCATGACAATATTATGTGGAAAGATTTATTCGCATGAACTTTGTGGTGGCTTTGGAAATGAAGAAACGATTGAGAAATTTCAACAACAAGAAGTGGTATGGTTGCAAGAAGAGCCTCATCATCAATCAGGCCATCAGTTACAAAGAGAGCTAGAGCAAACATGTGAAGACGAATGAAGAGCTGAAGAGAAAAGAAGAGAAGATCGCTTGGTAGAAGCCTAGAGAAGGATGGGTTAAGATCAATACGGATGGAGCTGCTCATTTTGATAGTCATGGTACGATGGTTAGAGTTAGGGGATGTGTCGGAAAATGGCACCATGGGTTCCTTATGAACTTAGGTACTTGTACAATCCCCAAGACAGAGTTCTGGGGGGTACTGCAAGGACTTAAGCTCGTCTGGGAGGAAGGCCACACACGGATGATGTTGGAAACATACTCTTGTACGATGGTGGCCCTCCTAGGCAAACAAGTCCCACGATGTCATCCGCTTGCTAGCCTTGTCGGTAAGTGTCAAGGCTTTCTGAAAAGGGACTGGGAAATCCAGTTCCGACATGTTTTTCGCGAAGTGAATTATACCGCGGATTACCTTGCTAGTCTAGTTTTCTCTTATGACATTGGTTTTTTTTTTTTTTTTGTATTGTGTGACCCTCTTGAGGATGCTTTAGATTGTCTGCAAAATGATGTTAGGGGTCGGGCTATACCTCGTATACAGACTACTTAGCCATATTTAAAGTTTAATAAACATTATATCGCGGAGAGCTCCATCTCTCATTTTAACAAAAAAAATATGCAAATCGGGATAGTACACACGACACAACAAATTCATAACATATTCAGGGTTTTGGATAAGAAAAATAGAAAGCTACGTTAGCGAGCACATGGTGGGGAATTTGGACAATAAGGACTATAATAGTTTTCAAGGACCTCAATACGTTGGTGGAACATGATTAGGAGAAATTAGAGGTGGCAATCGGGCGGGTCGAGCCGGGTTCAGGTTCGGTTAGTCGGGTCATTCGGGTTTTGTGTAATGTTTAATAATTTGGTCATTCGATTGGGTCGGGTTCGGGTTTCGGTTGTATTGACTTTCGGTTATTCGAGTTTCGATTGTCTCGGGTTTTGATTATCTCGGGTTTCGGTTGTCTCGGGTTTCAGTTATTTTGGGTTTGGATTGTCTTAAGTTTTCATTATTTCAATATTCATTTTAAAAAATTTACTAGAATGTATCTTAAAGTTTGGGTTATTTGGGATTTCGGTTATAACGGGTTAAGGTTTTAATGGGTTTCGGTTGAATCGGGTTCGGTTCATTCGAATTTGGGCTAGTTTGGGTTATCGGTTACTCGGATTTCGGGTCCAAAATGGGTCGGGTTGGATCGGTGTTCAGAACAACCGGTTCTGGGTCGACCGGGTTGGATTTTCGGATTCGTGTCGGGCTTTGCCAACTCTAGGAGAAATATATACGACAACAACTAATAAACTGAAAAAAGCACTAAGATTATCTTCGAAGAGGATTTGGTACCCCAAAGATCTATAGTACAAACAAGACCGTGAAAAAAGAAGAATGGGAACCTCCGACCAGAAGAGCCTATAAAATAAATTTCGATGGATCAAAACTTGCTTCTAGAGAGGCTACAATTGGTTATTTGTCATTCGTGACCATTGTGGCACGGTTGTGGTTTGTGATGCCTCATCATGTTGGTCAATGTTGCCAATTAATGTCGAGACCCTCACTCTTCACGCAAGTGTTGTTGCTACCAAGGCAATTGATGTGCGACAGATAGCAGTGGAGGGAGATAACTTGACACTCATCAATGTCATCATGAGACTTTGGAGGTGTCTATGAGAGATTGAAATGCTGCTCCAGCCCCAGACTTTCGAGACGGTAGGCTTCAGTCACTTTTTTCGGGAAATCAACATAGTGGCGGGCTGCATTGTTCGAATTCACCATACGATGGGCTCCGAACTACTAACGACGCATACGGAGTTCCAATCTCTCGCCCTCAGGGATACTTTTGGATAGCTCAACAACTCGAGCTCGGCTCGGGATTGGCTCGAAAAAAGCTCGACTCGAGCTCGTTTACTTACCTAAACAAGCCGAGCACGAACATGATATTAAACTCGGTTGAAAGCTCGACTCGTTCGATTTAGGCTCGAATAGCTCGAATAATATGAAATTTCTAAAATTTTCTTTAAGTTAATATGTTATGACCAAGTAAAACTACTTAAAGTTAAAAAAAACCTCGGTTCGAACTCGTTCATTTACTAAAACAAACCGAGCTTGAACAAAAAAGAAAGCTCGTTTAATATTTGGACTCGGCTCGATCTCGTTTCACAAATGAACAAGCTTGAACATGCCAAGCTCGACTCGTTCAGCCCGAATAACACCCTTACTTTTGAATGGCGTACTAGCTAAAGCGTAACTAGGGATGGCAAATGGTACGGAAATTACCATATCAACCACGTACCAACCACAAACCGACTATGTTGGTAACCACGCTTGTGGTAACCAACATGGTGGTAACCATCGTGGTGGTAACCACATGAAGATGGTACGGTAATGGTAATGAAATCTGAATACCATGGTTACCGAGTATATATATAATTTTTTTAATTTAATGTTTTTTGTTATGACCTTTGAGTTTTAAGTTTTTAACTTATATTTTGTGTTTTGATTTTGATCTAAATTGGTCATTTTTATTTTTTCTACTATGAACAATAGGAACATTTTGAATGTTTGAAGGTTTTGAACTTGTTTTGTTTGAACTTACAGGAACATTTTGAATGTTTGAACAATTGAACTTTGTTTGTTTCTTCAAGACTTTGAACTTCGTTGGTTTGAATTGGCTTGTAATTTATGGTTGTGAACTTTATTTATTTGAACTTTTAAAAGATGGTAACCATATTATTTTTTGTAACCATATTTTTTTTGTTCGATAATTTTGATAACCGCCGAAAGGTAGCTAAGAGGTTTAAAAAAAATACAAATAAAATTAATACTTGGTAACCATGGTAATGTACCGATGGTAACCACAAATCGTGGTTACCACATATGCGGTAACCACGACTTGTGGTTGGTACGTGGTATGAAAATTTGCGTACCACCAGTTTGTGGTTGGTACGTGATAATCACCATTTTTTTGTAGTAACCGTACCATGCCAACCCTAAGCGTAACGCTAACAGCACCCAAATCCTTGTTTTGTCAAAAAAAAAAAAACAAAAAAAAACTTTAAAACCATGTTTGCAAAAATACATCCAACAAAACGGGAAAAAAGCATCAAACAAGAGCCTTTCATTAGCTGATTTATCTCAACAACCCCAAATCTTATTCGGTCAATCTTAGGGGTTATCCAAATTCGTTTAATTTCTCCCCAAATTGCTCGAAATTCGAGCCTAACTCAGCACCGATGGTGTCCTTCTTCAATCGATTGGTCACTTTCGACGAAGCGGATGACGGAATTGGGGATAGTGTGGGCAACTCTCACACTCAGGCTTCGGAGAAGCGATCGAACCAGCTCGATCATGAAATCGCCCAGCTCACGAGGCTCAGATCGGGCCCCACGAAGCCTGTATCGACGGTGAAGCTGTTGGCTGCTCGTGAGTGCAATTCGTCAGGCCGGGGTAGGTTTTCGTCGGCGGAGAGCTGCCATATTTTGAGTAGGTACTTGCCTGTTCATGGACCTTACATGGTGGATCAAATGGATAGCTGTGCTTACGTTTCCCGGTTCTCCGCCGATGGCTCGCTTTTTGTTGCTGGCTATCAGGTACTCTCTTCAGTTTGTTGTTCTTTATGAATTTTGATTTCTCAATTGGATTCTAGCTTGGACTGCTTAGGTTGTGTTTAGGTATTTCTCAAATGGATTTCCCATACCAAACCTAATACAGGCTTGGATTAGGAGATCACTGGAAGCAAGCACTCACCACAGTGTCATCAGACCTGTGATTTAGGTTTGGTTTGGGATATTAATGGTATTTTGGGAATTGAGTTCAAAATTTAGAAGGTACAAAACAAACGCTTGGATTAGGTGGCTTTTGGTTCTAATTCGGGTTTCAGTATGGAAATAGAATTGGGTTGATATTGAAATTCGACGCATGAGGCTTGTTTGGTTTGTTCAGGAATCAGAGTTAATTAAGTATTGGCCAGAAAATGGCAGAAATGAAGTGTGGGTTTGGAGAAATTCTGATGTGCAGAGC
This sequence comes from Persicaria tinctoria, assembly GCA_037127255.1. NCBI lineage: Eukaryota > Viridiplantae > Streptophyta > Magnoliopsida > Caryophyllales > Polygonaceae > Persicaria > Persicaria tinctoria. The sequence continues at coordinate 43,576,995 of JBANSL010000018.1, forward strand.
TTTTTGTAGAAATGTTTTTGGATTTAAGAATTTTTTAGAACCTGTAGTCTGTAAAGTCCTAGCATTTTATGCCCCCTATGGCCAAAAAAAATTCAAGGGCTTTAATTTTTGTTAAGAAAATAATTTACCTTCCTTTCATCCAACTAAATACTTTATTTATTTTTGACATAGAAGATAAAATAGTAAGAAAAAAGTTTTAGCATATGAAGAAAAAGTATCATAAAAATTTTAACCAATTTTTGGTATAATTAGATGAAACTTTTGTAAAATTTGTATTAATATATGGAAGGTTGGTTTTAACTTAACCATTGAGCTAAAGTTAGTTTAATGATCTATTTTGAAAGCCTATAATTATATCTCAAATATTGAATTAAAAAAACAACCTACCTTTGGTATTCTCATGAGCTCTACTTTTTCTCTCTTTTTTTTGTTGGAAAAAGTAAATTTTTTTTATGAGTATCTATGGCTTGACTGATTTTCACTAGTATTGGTGTCTGTATTTGGTGCACATGTGTTATGATTTTAATGTGTACCTGTTTCTGCAGGGAAGCCATATTCGAGTATACAATGTAGAGGATGGATGGAAAGTGCAAAAAGACATAAAAGCAAGAAGCTTGAGATGGACAGTGACAGATACATGCCTTTCTCCGGATCAAAGATCTCTTGTAAGTATGTAGCAGTTTTGTTATGTTTGAATTGTCTTGATTAAATAATTTGAATTACTTTTGTACTCGAGTATTGGACCAAGTGTCCAGCTAGAGATGTGACGAAGAAGAAAAATGAATAAGACGGTTACTTGCACATGCACGTCTCTTTCTTTCTTCTTCATCCCTGTTTGTAACCTTTTCAAACTTATTGAGCTTTCATCCGTGCTTTTTTAACATCTCATTTGCCATTTAGAAAAGAAAGGGAATTTATGTGTATAATTTTCTCTCTTTTGTGAATTCTTTGGGATTTGAAAATGTTGGTTAGATATGCTTTATTTTCCCCATGCATCAATCCTTTATCAGCTTATGTACTTGTTCAAATGAATTTCACTTTCTCTAGTTCTATTATATATTTTCAGACATTTTATGATCTTCTTTGGCTTGTCATCTGCATTATTGTCTGCTTATATCGATAACATAAAATAAATTTGGCAGGTTTATTCAAGCATGTCACCTATTGTCCATGTTGTTAACATTGGATCCTCTGTGACGGAGTCGCTTGCCAATGTGACTGTATGTACTTTTAACTCTTTTCTTCCCTCTTTCGCGCTGCTACTGCTGGTTGGTTTTTAGTCTGTTGGGGCATGTTACCTTGAAAAGGGAGATAACAGAACTATTTTGTTAGGCAAAACACTGCCGTTTTGTAATTCAAGGAGGGAATAACTTTTCATTATGAAGAATTGAAGATATTATTTTTTAAGTAGCTACTGTGCTTGACTGCTCATATTTTGATTAGTTCTATTAAGCTCTCTCTCGCTATATATATGATTTTTATATATCTATCTTCTTTGTACAGGAAATTCATGAAGGTTTGGACTTCTCCTGTGGCCTTGATCATTATGATAATTTATTTGGGATATTTTCCATAAAATACTCAAGAGACGGAAAAGAACTTGTCGCTGCAAGCAGTGATGATTCAATATATATTTATGATCTTGAAGCACACAAGCTTGCGCTAAAAATTCCCGCACATGAGGTAGTTGCATTTGATATTTATAGTACTCCCTCCGTCTCGACATTCATGTCGTTTTAGCCTTATGCACAAATTTTAATAAAAACACTCATCCATCAATCAACATCATCATTCCACTGACTTTTTCATTAATTTTATTACCCACTACATTTTTTAACCAATCAAAACCTTCAAAAAAATCAACAACACACAAATCAATACAAATCATTACTATCCACTACCTAGAAAACCTAAAACGACATCTATTTTGATACAAAACTAAATAGCTAAAACGACATGAATTTCGAGACGGAGGGAGTATTGTTTTGGGTCAGCATAAATGCTTTATCAGTTTATCATATTATTTCTGTTCACAAATCAAGAGTTACCCCTAGTGCATTTCGTGTTCAGGGTGCTGCTATTCCTATAATTTTTTTAGCTATTCTCCATTCTTTCAAGTTTGAATGAAGGTTGGTTATTGCAAATGTTCAACATTTTGCACATTTTCTGTTACAGGAAGATGTTAATGCAGTATGCTTTGGTGACGAGTCTGGGCATCTTATATATTCTGGAAGTGATGATAACTTGTGCAAAGTAAGCTCCTATCAACGGAATTGCCTAGCATGCTATGAAATGTTGAATTGAATCTAATTGTATGATTTGCTTCCATAAACAATTAGCTCTCATTTTGTACCTCTGTTGATGGCTGCATGCTTATGCCTTTCAATTTTCAGAATATGAGAAAATGACAAATAAAATCAGGGTCTGTTAATCTGGTTATCGGGTAATCACTAAATATGAGGCATGTGTTAGATATTTTTCGCATTGTTCTTGCAGAGGAAGTTCTGCTAACTCTTTTTTTTTAATCAGGTATGGGACAGGCGTTGTCTCAATGGTCGGGCTCAATCTGCTGGAATTTTGACAGGCCATATTGAAGGCATTACATCCATTGATAGCCGAGGAGATGGGCGCTACCTTATATCAAATGGGAAAGACCAATGTATAAAGTTGTGGGACATCAGGAAAATGTCATCGGGTGCTTGTCGGTATGTCGGTTTAACCACTTTAACTTGTTTTTAAGCTCTGAACATATGATAGCTTTCCCCTTCCCTCTCATTCGTTGAAATAATAGAAAATGGATTCACCAATCTTATGGATCTTATTATGGAAGAGAGGTGAGATTTGTAAAAGAGATCACTGAGAGTTGATCTACCCTGCTACCTTGTAGGATGATTATCATTTCATTTGGAAATTCTTGGATGTTTTATTTTTCCAGTTATCACTGATTCCTTGTTGTAGCCTCAGTTATGATTGTTGAAATTTGTCACATTTTCTGGAGTGAAAATAGTGTACTAGCTTGTGCAATCCTTGATGTGATCTTATTCCTTCATTCAGTGTTCGAAAGCCAAGAAACTCAGACTGGGACTATAGATATATGGATTATCCTCGGGAACGACTGCATGCTCAGCATCCAAATGATCAGTCATTGGCAACGTACAGAGGACACTCAGTTTTGCGCACTCTTATAAGATGTTACTTCTCACCAGTAGAAAGGTATTTCAACCAAACTTATTTTACATGCTGTTTAAGTACCATAATTATGTTTGAGATGCCCTGGATTACCAAGTAGCTCATTTCGACTCTTGAATTCATCCTCTGAACCTGGGTGTGAGACTGTGATCATTAATGGGGTTGATTTTTTATTTATTTATTTGATGTTATTGCTAGGCAGGCACCGTATAAGGAATAGCTATTTGATGGGGTAAACTAATTGAATCGTCATCAAATCACTTTAAAGTGAATTCTAACCTCATCGGGCAGGGAACCTTTTGTTTAGGATTTCTGAATCTGCTAATGTGGCCCATTTCATTCATAAAGCGGTCCATATACATATATATGTGTGTGTGGCCTTTGTAAGTGTCTGGTGCTTATGACGTCAACGTTGCTTGAACCACCTCTGTAGAAGTTACCTAATATCTTTTCCCTTGATATTAGTCATTAAATGGATTTAGGAGTAGAAAACTGATGAACCTGGGATTCATATCCATCTTTAACAGGGCCGGAATTTGCAATTGTTAGTTCTTGGTGATTGGCATGATTTAGTACGAGTATATGAGTATTTGCAGTTTTTTTTTTTTTTCAAATCTTCCTTTTTCCTGCATTTGCCGATGTCACACTTCTTTTTCTGATTGGTCCGGTATTTGTTCTGTATAGCACTGGTCAGAAGTACATCTACTCTGGATCAACCGATGGGTGCGTGTACATTTACGATTTGGTAAGTAACTTGTCATGATGATGATTACCTACTTTCTTCACCAAAAAAAAAAAAAAAAATCATGTCCTTGAATTTGAACCAATCTTATCAAGATAAGCACTTGCCCAAACTGACAGGTGAGCGGTGATCTGGCGGCGAAACTAGATCACCACGAATCAACTGTAAGAGATTGTTCTTGGCACCCCCATTACCCTATGATGGTAAGCTCTTCATGGGATGGTTCCGTTATAAGGTGCGAGTTCCCCAAGAAGGGCGACCTACGCCCCCCACCTCAACGAAGAGGGAGCTGGAGAAGATACATGTTGTGAAACCTTTCCTGTAGGTAATCATCTCAAAGTCAGTACTCTCTGATTACATGGTCATCTTTCTCAGATAGAACCCATGATGGAGCTTCATCCGAAAAAAACACAACCCAGGTTTCACCTCGGAAGTTCGAAACTCATTCGCTGTCCGTATGTAACTACCATCCTCCTGTATAATAGAAAATGGTTTATCCAGTCAAATAAGTGAGTGATGTTTCTCTTTCCTCAATAGTATCAAACACAATTATAATGTGTTGCTCATGGAATTATTCTCTTTAGTTTGAATCTATACTTGTTACCATAGCTCATTCAACACTCCAAGAATCGGCCCTCTTATTGCTATGTATGACCTTCCGTTTCTACGGACTTTTTTTTTATACAAGGCAAGGGTTTGGGTGGTGTTCAAGCCCGGTGTGCTGACCCATCACCACAGGTGACAACTATTTCTAAACTGAATAGTACCGGTACCCTGCTGTATTCAGTCATGTGGTTTATGTTCCTTGAATAACTAAGCTCTCACATGCTCCCAAACCAATAAGAAGATCTTGGATCTGCCTTGAAACATTTTGATGCTAGTTAGCTCCTAAGTCATAGCAAGACATGAAGTAAATTGTGACCGTCCTCTCACTGGTTCTACTTGAAAGCTACTTGAAACATTTTACTTTCTACCAAACCAATAAAAAAAAAGGCCTGATGAATGTGGTTATAAAACTTCCATCTTTAAGTAATCAGAAACTTCTCAAGAGGATTTCCTCGCCGAATATTACATTGAGAGAAGATATCAAATGGAGATGCGTCGTTTTTTCCTCTCTTCACAATTACAAATACGCGCGACTAGACACAATTCATAGAACTACTTCTCAGTACTAACCAAAGCAGTCTCTTCTTCACATTTTTCGTCAAATTGTTGGAGATTAGTCTGACGGGGGTGGGATCGACCCTCCAGCATCCACAATTTGTTGCTCCATCTGCACGCGCAAACAAAGTATTCATTTTTGAGAGCTTCGTAATCAAGTACTTTTAAGATACTCGGAACTCTGAAAACTCTCACCATTAGTAACTTCTGAAGGTTTTCCTTGATGATGAAGTACTCTTGCTTCACTTGTTGCAGACAAGCTCGACACCTACAAGCATCCGACATTTCTTTGCTTTTAAGGGTGTTTCAAGAACTAACAAGGATCGACTTCCAAAAATATGATGTATTTTTGAAGTAACTAGCTCTAGAGATGCATATTTGCGAAAGCTATAGAGACTCACGATTGGACATCTTGCACCTCACATAAACTGCGGAAGTTGACACATGCATTCTTAACCCTCTGTGCACCTATGCTGTGAGGAAAACATTCAAAAAAAAAACTCCCACAAATCAATCACTAAATGTAAAGATGATGCTAAAATGGGCTTCAAGCCACAAAAAATGGATGTAAACATGCTCCAGAAAAATCTAATTGCAACCCACTGCAAGATCCAAATTGAAGTCTCGCAGAGAATGGTGCAACTTTAACACATAAAATAAGTAATGACAGAAAAGCAATCAACAAAGAATATAATTGTTTAGTACTAAGGTAGTGGTTATGAGTATGGATTTGGATTTGGATAGATGATTTTGATAGGAATCAGGTTGGATTGTTGGAAGGCCACCACGCACAGCATCACAATTGGTATCACCAAACACTACTCAAGATAGGAAGGGAATTTGATCCCAAAACAAATCTAGAACGTTGGATTAAGAAGATCAAGGGTTCAAATTTAAAGAAAATTTTGAATTGTAAAATTATTTGCCTAAAACAAGATAATTATTCGTTATGTACAAAAAATCATATTGCAACAAACAAATAATTTTTATATGAAAAGATGGTTAATACATAAGGATAATTACATTACATCAAATGAATAATTATGCTGTTATGTACGAATAATTAATCAGTTCATGATTTGTACCATAAAAAGTGTTTATATCGAAATCATCCCATACAGAGAGAGAGAGAGAGAGAGAGAGAGAGTTGGCTTTATTTTTTAAAATTAATGTGAATGGATCATGATCCATTACTAGTGCCCTTTCTAAAAAGAGTCACAATCATTATGGGACCGAATTGAACCATTGAGTGAATGAATATACAGTGATTGCATATAATACGGAGTACTCCATTTTGAACTTTCCCAAACACATGAGGATACAAAACAGTCAACAACATAAACAGTGATCCATAAGGTGAAACTTAAAATAATACCTGGAGCTGCTCCCCTTCAGCTGGTGGACATGTGCATCAACCTTCTTGAAGTCCACAATTTGCTGACTTCTACACAGAAGCAGAAAGATGAAATCAGTCAAAAGGTGGAGACAGAAACAGTTGGAGAATTCAAATCAGTCAAAAGGAAGATTAAGTAGGAGAGAGAGAGAGAGAGCTCCTCACAGAGCAAGAGAAAGATCATTGAGGATCCTCTCAGAATCCTCAAAGAAAACAGTGACAACTTCCACCACAAAATCAGGGTTGCTTTCATCTTCCAGCATCTGTAGCTGAATGAATTGGCTGTCCAGAAACCCCTTCATCCACAAAATTAAAGTAAATACTCCAATGCAAAGACACCCACACATCAAAACCAACAAACCCACCAACAAAACACAAACAGAGAGCCAACAAATTAAGAGGGAAAATAAAATACTGTATCAGAAAACAAGGAAATTTGTTTGATTAATACGGACTAATAGTTTTGACAGCTTTCAGCCTATATTTTCATGGTTTTTACACTGCAAATTCTAACTAATACAACAATTGTTTTTTAAGACACAGAATACATATGTTTTTATCAGGGAAAAAACACATTTTTAAAAAAATAAAAATGAAATAAAGAGATGTAATTTATAGGAAAAAAAAATTAAAAATAACCCCTACAACAATAGGAGGTGCTTGCCAAGATTAACCCAAGAAAACCCCTTTTTAGCTTAAAGAAAGAACAAACAAGCAGAGCAAAGCAAAACCCACTAAAAAGGAGCAAAATTGAGACAAACCCATGTGAAATTGAACAGTTTACGACCCTCACCTGATCAAAAAGCAGCTTCCTGTGCTGAAGAAACTGATTCATCATCTCGTTCAGCCCCATCTCCGTCTCTTTGGGAACAAGAGATGAAGCTACAGAGCGGCTGGAGTTCGATCGATCGCTTAAAAACAGCAGTAGAGAAGGCGGGGAAGATGAAGAAATATACAGAAAGAGAAGAGAATCAAGAAAATGGAGGGAATTAGAAAGAAATTGAAAGAGTTTAAGGAGGTATAAATCGGCCAAATGAATGCACTGTGTTGGGTAAAGCGAATGGAGATGATACTTTCCTGGTTTAAGGATTTGGAGTTTTGGGGAGGAACGACTCCAAATTCACATAAAGAGAGCATCTTTGATTGATTACTCCACTATTATAATAAGAGTTTTGCAAAATTGCAGAAAACTTCCCATTAAATAGTGTATTTTGCAAAAAACCATGCTTTAAAAACTAAAATTGCATAAAACCACCGTTAAAACAATTTGTTTTAGCATAGTCACATCTCTTACCCAATTTCCATTAATTAAATGTTAAAGTGCATGAAAAGTCAATTATATCCCTTATTTTTATTATTATTTTACCCCAACCAATAGGCATTTATTAATTTTTAACTTTTTAACATCTTTTTCATAAGTAAAAAACTCTATAAAATACCAGTATATATAGAATATATATAATTTCATATTTATTAGTAAAAACACTTATAAAAAAGTTGATATAATTGATTTTTTTTATTTATAAATGTGTATATTACTAAAGGGATACTTGAAGAAAAGAAAATCTAAAAAAAAAAAGATATTTCATATATTTTTTTTTGTTCATTATTCTGCACACATTTTTAGAATGATAAAAACTATATAAAATCTTTTATTTTATTTTTCTTTTCTGCAAGTAGCCCTTTAATAATACACATTTTTTAAAATGTATTTTTTTTTAAGCAAGGTAAAATTTAGGAAATTCGCCGTCGACCAGGCCTCTTTCCTAGCGCGTCCAAACGGACGAGAACTTTAAGTTCTTGATCCTCAAAGCTATCGTCGGCAGGGATGCTGTAGGCCAGACGTGCGATCCTGTCAGCCACCGCATTCGATTCCCTGAAAACATGACGAATAGCAACATGAGACATATAATATAAATTTGTTTTCATATCTGCCATTAACAACTCAATGTTCTAGGGACATGACCAGTCACCCAAGAGAGCTTTTATAACAACTAGACAGTCTCCTTCGATCAGAAGGTATTTAATTCCCAACAGTTTTGCCCTAGCCACACCCATGTGAAGGCCCAATGCTTCTGTAAAAACCGTTGAACTGTTGTTACATCTACCCGACCCTGAGGCAAGTATATGTTACCGCAATGATCGCGAATAGCATAACCGTAGGTTCCTTTCTCCGGCTGACAATACAAGCCATCAAAATTTAACTTGTAATAACCAGTTGGTGGTCTCTCCCAAGGTTTTGTTTTATGCTGCTTGTAGCCGGTAGATTTCTGGTTTGATAATTGCGCCATGTCTGAACCATTTCGTTATGAGGTATACACTTTGTTAGTTTGTTTGTTACTTTCACTCCAAGTATGACTTGAAGTGTTACAGAAGAGGGCAATCTCTTGTGTTTTGACAGAAGTCACATGTCTGAACACAAGTTGGTTTCTGAAAAACCAAAGACTCCCGAAATTATTTTTAATTGATATTCCTTAAAACCCACCACCTCCGAAATTATTCTGCTCAAATCTTGATTAAATTTGTTAATATCAATTTTACCTAGGGGTGGGCACGGGACGGGATTGGGCCGGGACGGGACTCGTCCCGCGAAATTTTTTCGGGACGGAATTGACATTTTTTTTTCGGGACGGGATGGTGTCTAGACGGGACGGGACGGGTCTTGTCCCGCATATAAAAATAATAAAATATTATATAAATTTGCAAAGTGAAAAATGCTTTCATAATTCATTATTTAGTATAATATGTTGAATACGGTATTATTCTCAACTATATTATTCAATAATAATAATAATAATAATATTATTATTATTATTAATATTATAATACTATTATTAATTCATACAATGATTGTATAATTAATTATAATGTTCAACATATTTGGTTACATTATATTACTAGATCAGGACGGAAAGGAATTGAGATGAGATTTACCAATATTGTCTAATTATCGATTGATAGTTAGGAAGAATATCGTATTTAATTAGCTATTTGCCTCTTGTAACTCTAAATGGGTATAATAATAATAATAATAATAATAATAATAATAATAATAATAATAATAATAATAATAATAATAATAATAATAATAATAATAATAATAATAATAATGAAGAAATTGGCAGATATATATTTCGCGAAGGTTGCTGCTACATCGGTATCTGCTTTCTATTTGACTCCGCGGCAGGTGGCATTATGGAAGTCTCAGCAGGATGCTCACTCCTCTGATTGGCTGCGTGCAGTACCTATTTCTGGGCTGGGGCAGGTTATGAATGGAAGGACATATCGTAGTGTGCTTAGCTATCGACTGGTTGTTCCTTTGTTCACGGTGCCTAGGCCCTGCCCAGCTTGTTCTCGTGCCTTTGAGGGTGATGTTTATGGCGATCATGCTGTGTCATGTGCTGGTACTGTGGGTATTAAACATCGACACAACCTCGTTCGCGACACTTTATTGGATATCTGCTATAGAGCTGGGATTTCTGCTGGTAAGGAGGTTGATATCGGTTTGATTGACGGGCATGATAAGCCCCTTCGTCCAGCGGATCTGCTCCTTTATTCCTGGGACAGGGGGCGGGATGTGTGTGTTGATTTGACGGGATCATCCCCCTTGACTCAGTCTGCAATGTCTGGCTTTGTGCCTGGTCGTGTTGTTGTTGATGCTGCCCGACGTAAGTGTGCCAAGTATCGTGAGTTGTGCACGACAGCTGGGTATGGTTTCTTACCCTTCTCCTTCTCTTCGTTGGGGGAGTTAGATACAGATGTTGTAGCTTTGCTGAAACGGATTCAGAAATTCTCGGTATCTCAAGATGCTGGGGCTCGGGCTGCCACTTATATTTTTACTAGACTAAGCTTTGTTATCGCTAAGGGAGTGGGTGCCCAGATAGTATCTCGGCTACCCACTAATTTCTTGTAAATTGTTATTAAATAATAATAATAATAATAATAATAATAATAATAATAATAATAATAATCCCACGTTATAATTAAAAATAAAATAAAATAATACTACTTATTTTTATTATTATTATTATAAAATAATTATACTTTACAAGAAAAAAATATAATATGATATAATAATAATAATAATAATTTTATTATAAATTAATATTATTATTAAATTATATTATAATATTATATAATAATAATATTATTATTATTATTATAAATTGAAAATTATTATTATAGTTATAAATAATATTTGCTCAAAATAATAATACTAATAATATATTATTATTATTCTATAATATTATTATTATTATAAAAATTATTATTATTATTATTATTATTATTATTATTATTATTATTATTATTATTATTATTATTATATGCGGGACGGGACGGGATTTGCGGGATCCCACCGGGATCGTCCCGCGTTTCGTCCCGCATAATTTTTGCTGGACGAGATCGAGACGGGATTCACTATTTTGTCCTAAATCCCACCGGGATCGGGACGGGACCGGGACGGGATCGGAATTTGCGGAATTTGTGCCCACCCCTAATTTTACCCGTCCTTTTATATTATATTCTAATAAAAAGTTAACAATTAACAAAAAAAAAGTATCTATGAAATTGTGAGGAGACCGTTGACATAAATTTAGGAGCTAATGGAGAATTATATATAAATTTTGTAGTTTGAATATGTTTGGCAATATCAGCTAGCTTTTCAAAGCTTTGATTTTGATATTATATAGTTTGAAATAAACTAAATATAATATTTTAGTTTAATTAACTTTTAAAAATATTTGAGCTTTTCAACAACTACTTACTCAAGCTTTGATGTGGATCAAGATGATCTTCTGTGGGTCAAACAATGACCTTGATCTAGGCGAGCTATCAAGATCGATTCGAGGGCTATTGGAAGAGAAGCGTGTCATCCTTAAAAGAAAGAAGAATGCTCCACCATGGAAGAAGGTCCAAAGGTGCAAGGTGAGCTAATGTCCAAGTTTTGGTTCGTTCAGAACTGTTTGACAGCTTTTCGACGCCTCAGTAAAATGGGTCGTTCGGAGTCCATATTTATCGGATCGAGTCGTGTCATATCTTGTTTGAACGAGGACGAGATGGAAACATGGCTCTCATATATATGCAAAGATGGATCTTTGACCAAACAGATTGAAATTGATGACGGTGGAGTTTGAGTTTATTAGCTTATGTGCTTTTAAAAAAAAAAAATTAAATGAACCAATTTTGATGACAAAAGGTTGGTGATAGTGTACATTAAATTTTCGTATGCTTAGTTTTATCCCCTCTAGGGTGTATGCTCACCTAGTTCTAGGGTTTCAGTTTGTTGACAAAAGTGAGTTAATGTTTTGTACATAGTTGGTGATAATATGTTTAAGAAAATAATATGGTGACAATGTTTTGGGGTTGGTGACAATTTTATGTAGTTAGGAAAATAAGTGGTGACAATTTTTAATAGTTGGGGACAATGTAAGTGCGTGGTTTATAAACTAGCTTAAAATCAAATTTAGTACTTAATTAGTTGATGAAAGTGTAAGTGCGTGATTTATAAACTAGCTCAAGTCTAATGGTATACCCAGGGCTCTCCGATTTTTTTTATTGGTGACACTATCTTGGTGATATTTAGTATGGTGATGACAATTTTTTTTTATTACATGGTCTTGGTGACAAATATTTGTTGAAATAATATTTTGATGACAATAGGTTGATGACATTATTTTATTGTCGGTGACAACAAATTACTAAAGTAAGTTGGTGACAATAGGGGGTGATGATAACGTTCTCTGTTTAGGGATAATAGATTGGTGGAAATGTTTTTTAGTTGGTGACAATTGCTTTGTGACAATGTTTGGTGAAAGTATTACCTTGTTGGTGAAAATAATTTGATGACAGTGTCTCGCAATTGTTGACAATAGGTTGGTGACAATATTTTGTAGTTGGTGATAGTATGTAGTTAGTAAAAATTGGTAGTGGCAATATTTTATAGTAGGTGATAAAAAGTTGATGATAATGTTTTGTAGCTGATGACAATGTTCTGTAATTGATGACAATAAGTTGGCGACAATGTTCACTAGTACCAGAAAAAAATTACGTTAAATGTCACTAGAAAAAAATAAAATGTCACCAAAAAGTCAACTGTCACCAAAATAATTATCACAAATAACTGTCACCGATAAAATATACACAACTGCCACCAAAAAAAATTGTCACCAAATGCAGGCGTTGACCAAAATAGTCAATATTGACTAGTCAATGTTAAAATTAAAAATGGTCAAAGAGGAAAGGGGAAGAGGTATGGATGGGGAAGGAGGGGCATTTTTGGAAAAAATAGACATTTACTTAATTATGTAAAAAAATTGACATTTACTTAATTTTCACATCTAAAATGGATATTCACCAAATTTAACCTTAGATTATCATACGTACAAATTTTGCATTCTTTCATAAATATTAAGATTGAGCATTGCTTCAAAAGATATGATATTAATTAATTACCGTAGCGACCAGGGCCGTGTCGATACTTTGGGGGACCCTGTGCTAAAAGTTTAGCTTATCCCTATTCATAGTGTTGGTGAATTTCAAAGTACTATAGTTATATTAGATAAATCGTTTTGCTATTGTAATACTCACCTGTCTGATTATAAATGTTGTTTGTCTTTTTGGTATGCTTAAAACTAAAAACTCTATAAATACCAACTTTTCAAAGTTATAATTTTATACTTTGGTATTTATTACTAGTAAGTATAGAAAAAATAAAAAATAATTTTTAGCTTCCTAAAAAGAATTAAAAAAAGGCCAAATAATTTTTAATAAGAGATGAAAGGAGTAACACACAGCTATTTTTCAATTAAAAAAACACAATTCTACTCATGCTTACAAAAAGTATAAAATACAACGACTACTTTATTCAAAATGTATATAGTATAGTGAGTGATTTCAAAAAAAAAATGTATATAGTGAGTAATAATAATAATTTAATACTCCATCTGTTAATTAAACTTATCGTTTACTATTAATGCACGCTTTTTTAGAATGATAAAAACTATATGAAATATTAAATTTTAAAAAAAATTGTTTTTTATAAATTCATACTTAATAAGTTAATAGTAACAAGTATGAAATTATTTAAAAAATATATGAAAAATGTTAATATTTTATATAGTTTTTAACACCTTAAAAAGTGTGCATGAATAGAACAGAGGGAGTATGGTTTTATTTGTAAAAAAAATAGAAGAAGTTAACCAAAAAAGGGAAAAAAGAAGTTAATAGAAAAAGGAATAAAAAAAACAAGAATCGGAAAAGGTAACATGAAAAGCTGGGGACGGGATTCAAACACGGGTGAATGAGCCCCTTTCAACAAATAGAATTTGGGCTCTCTAACCACTAAGGCGAGTCAACCACATTGTTTCTCATTGGAAGATTTTATTTATAGAGTAGAAATTATAATGATCGATATTGTGCCCCAAATTTCTTGGGGGCCCTATTCCGCTGGGCTGTTTGAACACCCTCAGGCACGGGCCTGGTAGCGACACACAAAATACGTTTATATAATATTATTTGAATTACAATATTGTTGTGAAATCATACAAAACATCATTTCGTAGTTTTCCCTAATATTAAGCAGTTTAATTAATTTCTTAAAATATAATAATATACTCCGTATTAAATATTTTTTTATACAGTAAAAATTCGAGATTAAATATGTCTGATTTTTGAGAGATCGGTAAAACCGATAGATGAAAACAGAAAAAGTGCATTGAACATGTTTAAATGCAATACTACATTTGGAACTAAAGTCAAATGAAAACCAAACTAGTTGAACAAACAGAAGAGGACTAAGTTACACACCACCACTATAGCCACTGATATATCAGGATTCAATTTCCTATGAATAATGAAAACAATGTTCCAAGGAAATGTCTCAAAGAAAACGGAGCTGATATACATACGGTATTAATTACCATGAGAAAATACTACATGCTCTTTTTATTGGTGAAACAAAGTACTTATAAAATATATGCATCAGAATATATTCTCTCTTACCAATACAATTATTAATACATGCATGCATATCATAATACGAATAAACAAAATAAAAACCCATTTTTCTAGATCATCACAATCTTAATTACGAAGTAGACATGAAGTACATCTACCTGTTTGAAACGTGAACGGTATGGTATACATATGAAAATCCAACTTGTCCTCACCCTCATATATTTTAGGATTTGGATGAATTCATTTCAATTTAATTACGGGGCTTTTGCATACATATACTCATTCAATTTCTAATAAGGATAATGTTATAAGGGTATTTTATATACTTTAGAAAGTAATGAGGAGAGTTATGTAATTAATTGAGATTAGTGGGTGGAAGTCTATATAAACACTCACCTCCTAACCGACACTCAACCACTTCTGATTCTCTCTTCTTTCTCTCTTCCTCTCTACTATAATTCTCTCTGTATCTTCTTGATTTGGTTTAATACAAAGCTTCACATGGTATCAGAGCAATTGGAGCTTTGATTGTGCGTTTGGGAAAGCGATCGGGTTACAGGCTTCGCTGTGTGCGAATTTCACTTGGTGCGATTTTTGTTGCCGAATCTTGGTGATTTCGGCGTTTTTTGTGAGTTGCGATGGCGGATGAAGGGAATTTTGGGGTTCTTGGAGGTGGAGGATTGCACAGAAGCGTGAATGATCCTCTCACATTGGCCAATTCGGACAATCCTGGAGCGCAGCTGCTGTCATTCCAATTCTCCGGTTTGAATTTCTTGGGGTGGAGTCGAGGAATTCGGCTCGCGCTGGGTGCGAAGAACAAGCTTGGATTTATTGATGGCTCGTGGGAGATGCCTCTGCTGGGTTAGATTGATTTGCATAGGTGGATTCGCGCCGACTATATGGTGCGATGTTGGATCTTAAATTCGATGGTTAGCTCTATATCTGAGAGTTTCATGTGCGTGGAGTCCGCGAAGGATCTTTGGGTAGAGCTATCTGAAAGGTATGGTCAAACAAACACCCTTTCATTTTCCAATTGAAGAAAGAACTGATTCATATTACGAAAAGGGATAAAACCATAGCCGAGTATTTTAATAAACTCAAGCGTGTATGAGATGAGATGCAAAGTGTTGAGGGATTCCCTAGTTGTGTTTGTGGTGCCATGATGGCATGTTCTTGTCGATTGGCGAAGAAGGTCTGTGAGACTGAAGGAAGGAACCGTTTGATGCAATTCTTGATGGGTTTGGGTGAGGGATATGAGTATGTTTGTAACAATATCTTGGCGACAGATCCCCTACCTTCGATCAACAAAGCGTATTCTTTGGTTCAACAATTTGATGGTGGAAAAGGGGTTGCTAATGGGATTCAGTCAGAGAATATGGCTTTATTTGCTGCGAGGGATATGTCAAAGTGACAAATATCAGGGAAATAAGAAAGATGTCAAGAAAGATAACAAAGATAAGATTTGTTATCATTGTCGTTCTAAGGGTCACATAATGGAGAATTGCTTCAAGTTGCACGGCTATCCTGAGTCATATAAGGGTCCTAAAGAAGACAAATCTGTTGCAAATAATGCTTTTGACACTACTGAAGGTGAATTGGAGTCACCACTTGAGGAAGATGATAGCAAGGGCTTATGTTTCAATACTGCCAGTAATGCTGGTTCTAATGGCCTAGGAGGAAAAATGGATCCTTCTCTAGTCAATGCCTTGTGTCAAGAGTTGTTGAAGGCTATGCAAGAGAAGAGCCAACTGAATTGCGCCACTGTGACTAACATGGCAGGTATTTATAAGGTTTACAATCTAGCCTTATTAGCTCGTTTTACTAAGAATACTGATTGGATTATTGACACTGGTGCAACAGATCATATGACTACATATGATTATTTGCTTTGTGATAGGAAGTTGCTTAGTAAACCTATTAATGTTGGTATGCTTGATGGCAATATTTTTGTTGTTAATGAAATAGGAACTTTGCATCTTAATGATAAGATTGTGTTGCATAATGTTTTGCTGGTGCCTAGTTTCAAGCATAATCTTTTGTCTATTGGAAAGTTAGTAGATGATTCTTGTCTTGCAGATGTATTTACTGCCCATGGTTGGTTTTTCCAGGACCTTGGCACTAATCAGGTCATTGGTTTTGGAGCCAAGCATCATGGACTTTACAAGCTGCAATCTGATCATATACAAGTTGAGCAACTGCCTATCAAGATCAGTGATGCATGTTTACCTGTTATGAATAATTTCATTTCAAATGTTTCAAGTATTTGTAGTGTGAGTAAGAATGATGTATTGTTTCAACAACTTCATGTTAGGTTAGGCCATGCTTCTATGAGGAAAATGATTCATTTACATGGTCTTCATTCTAAGCAATTGCCTAGTTGTGAAACATGTGTCTTAGCAAAAATACATAAACTTCCTTTTCCTTTGAGTAATTTTGTGTCCATTTCTTGTTTGTATTTAGTACATTTGGACATTTGGGGTCTATATAAAGTCAAAAGTGTGGATGGTTTCTCTTATTTTCTTACTGTTATGAATGATAAAAATAGAGTTACTTGGACATTTTTAATGCCCAATAAAACTCATGTCTTTCAAATACTGTCTTCCTTTATTACCTATGTACAAACTCAGTTTCAAGTCACCATCAAATGTTTTAGAAGTGACAATGGATCTGGGTTTATACAAAAGGATTGTGTTAATTTGTTTGCATCTGAGGGAATTATTCATCAAAGGAGTGCTCCTTATACTCCTCAACATAATGGTAAGGTGGAGAGAAGGCACAGGTATTTGATTGAAACTGCACGTGCTATTAGAATTCATGCTAATCTCCCTCAAAGGTTTTGGGGTGACTGTGTTTTGGCAGCTACTCATATTATAAATAAGCTTCCTTCTGCCAATCTATAATGGAAATCTCCCTTTGAAGTTTTGTTTGGTCATCCTCCTTCTATGGATGAGTTAAGACCAATTGGTTGCTTGTGTTTTGCTTTGAATCCTCATTCAAAGAAAGATAAGTTTGGTATTAAAGCTTTTCAAGTGTATTCTGGTTAGGTATCCCTTTGCTCAAAAAGCTTATAAGTTGTTTTGTTTAGACACTAAAAAATATATGATTAGTATACATATTCAGTTTTTTGAAGATAAATTCCCTTTCAAGGATGATCAAGGTGTGGTGAACATTTCTTCTGAAAAGGTTCAACTTCCAGTGGTAAGTCCATCTGATGAATCAGATTTACTTTCACATGTTCAATTTGAAAACATACCGATGCCTTTACCAAATGATCAAGGTATGGATGGTTTGTCTCCAAATAATGAAATTGTCAGTAATTCTGATTCCTTTACTAAGATCAAGGTTCTACATATTCAGGTAATGAAGTGCAATCTCATGATCACACAACAATTGGAGTTCAACATCATGAGATTGTGCAACCAAGAAGGTCGGGTAGAGTTCATCAACCCCCTACAAAGTTTTCTTTCAATAGTTCTTGGTGATACTAATCTTTACTCAAGTGATTTTTTTAGCTCATTTGTCATCATGGTCCAGGTGCTTGAACCTCACACATATATACAGGCAAAGAAAGATCAGAATTGGATAGAAGCCATGAATAAAGAATTGATGGCTTTGGAGAAAAACAAGACATGGGTGACTACTGCATTACCACCTGGACATACAACAATTGGTTCAAAATGGGTCTTTAAACTCAAATATAAGCCCGATGGCTCTATTGAAAGGTATAAGGCAAGGTTAGTAGCTAAAGGCTACAATCAGGTAAAAGATAAAGACTATAAAGACACTTTTTCTCCAGTTGCAAAGTTCACTACTATTAGATGTTTATTAACTCTGGCTACTGTTAGAGAATGGCCTATACATCAACTAGATGTTAACAATGCCTTCTTACATGGATTTCTTGATGAAGAAATCTATATGAAACCACCAGATGGTTATACTAAGGCTACTTTAGGTCAAGTGTGTCTCTTAAAGAGATCACTGTATGGCCTGAAACAAGCTAGTAGGTAGTGGAATGTTGAACTTACAAAGTTCCTCATTTCAATGGGTTACACACAATCTAAACAAGATTATTCTTTATTTATTAAGAAAGTTTCCAAAGGCATTGTAACTGCCCGTGCGTATGTAGATGATTTATTGTTGACAGGTGTTGTTGCAGGAGGATGGTCAAGTATGAAATAAATATAAAATATGAAATCAAACTGACTCCCTGTCTCAGCAAATAAATAGTAGAAGGCAGTCAAGATCGATCCACGAGGAAGTGTGTCAGCGCCCGCCTTTCAAGTTCCAAATCGCTCTCAAAATCGACTCAGGGACCACTCGATATCGACCAAGGGTTAGTCGATATCGATTGAAGTCAGTCAAAATTTCTTTAGACCTGAACAACAAAAGAAACAGAATCGAAATCGAGTAAAGGGAACTCGATATCGACCTTAGTATACTCGATATCGACCAAGGGTTAGTCGATATCGACTAATGAAGAAACTCAAAATTTGCAGAAAAATAAATAAAAACGTCGGAAAAGAAATTTAATTCAATAAACTAAAAGACTTCCAAGGTCGGGGTTTCAATGCCACAACGATAACCATGTAGGAATCATGAAAAAGGTATAAATGATCATGCTTTTCATCAAATAACTTTCGTTATTAACAAATAAGAATATAGAGGCTTTCGCATAAACCCTAATTGTTATTAACCCTTTTCACAAAATTAATCCAAGTTGTATTAAGATCACTTTCGCTTCAATAACACAAACAAGGATCACCTTCGACTTTCACAAAAGAATCATGCTCATAGGGATAGAAGACAAAATCGCATCAAAAGATCGTACCTTTGTCGCATTGCCTTACATAGCTACCGTCGGGCTCACCCCGAGCCTAGAAGTTGGGTGACTACTCGCTCTTCATCATCAAGAAACACATCAATAATAAAAGGGAACTAAATTGCATAAATAAACTCAAACAAAACTTACAACCGATCGAAGCCAAATCCGCTCTCGCCAAACAAAACCTCTCTCGGCTCCAAGCTCTCTCTATTCAATCCCCGCTATCCAAGGAAAGAATATCCCGTCTATATCTAAAATTATCCATCTCTTTCCTAAGATAAATGTTTGATAAATAAAGGAAATAAAACAAATAAAATCCCCTTAAGTAAATATGGGAAGTAACTAAAGTTGATAAATATCTTTCATCTTGATAGAATATCCTTTGTTTCATGTAGAAGATATCCAGCTCGGAATTCGGACTGCTCGAAATCGGCTTCTGGGGGTTACTCGATATCGACCAAAGGTGAGTCGATATCGACCTTTCTTCTCAGCTTCACTCGATCTTGGCTTCTGGAGTGGATTTCGACCATGTGTTGACCCGATATCGACCAAAGTTGGTCGATATCGACCTCTTGAATGTTGCTCCCAGTGTCTGGTTGATTTCTGGCATTCCTAGTCGATTTGCTATACTCGATATCGGCCATGTTAGGTCGATATCGACCTTCTTGACAGTTCTCAGCATTTTGCATTCGTCTTGAAACGCACTTTCCCAAGTCCTCGTTCGTCCGATTGACGCATATGAATATGCATTGGAAAGCACTTTGCGAGGGCTACAACTCTCATGAAGACATCATAACTTGATTCAGAATAATGAATGACGAAAAGTGGGCTTTTCTCTAGCTGCACCATCCTTTGCTCTTTCTTAGCTTCTCCAATGTTTTCATGACTTTCCTTTAAGCTCCAAAGTGCATCCGCTTTCTGCGAAATATAACCAAAACTCGTGTAGACCTCCATATATTGCAAATAAACATAAACAACACAGATTTTGTATTATTCTAACCCAAACGTATGAAATGCATGCAGAAATTGTTATAAAAGTCAATATAAAACATGGCAAAATATGCTCACATCAAACACCTCATACTTAAGCTTGCTTGTCCTCAAGCAATACTTTTAATGGTCATACAGGGGAGGAAATTAAACTTTTAACATATTAGATCCATTCTCATATAACCCTGTAATCAATTACCATCCTCGAAAAGGTACTAATGTCACAATTCCATACATGTGCAATTAAAAAGCAACATCTACTCATAAAAGGAGGGTTATGCAAAAACAATTCATAAGTGACAAAGCATAGATAATCAAGAGGACTTTAATTTAAGCTCAATAAGGGGTAGATTGATAAAAGGCTAAAGGTGGGCAATTTTTTGCCATGTAGTGCTAATGATCCGGGGAAATGGAGTACTTTCCAAACTTTCATACCACATTCCTTCTTTCTTTGATTTCTCACCTTTCGCTCATCACTCAATGCTTTTTTTCAATATTATGCTTTTACCTCTCTAACCTCGGCATTGACTTATCGCGAGTCGCAAACATGGGTGTAATGAATGGCCCCGGATACTTAGTGCTTCGGACTCCTCACCTTGGTGTCCCATCCTGCGGAACTAACATCTCAACGCAAGCAGGGTCGATCTACCTTTATCTCCCGAGGTGACCAGATTTTCTTTCTCTCATTAAATTTTTCATAACTTTGAAACTTTCCTGCCAAACTTCAATAATGATATATAACAACACAAACACCATATAACAATCTCCATAATGTGCCATCATTCTCAACATAATCCCCGGTTAGGAAATAAGGTAAAGAATGAGCAATATTTAGATTATGTGGAGCAAATATGAAATAAGGCTCAATATGGCTTTGTGATGCATAAGCATAGGTAAGGCTAGGAATATAAACATATGAGCATTTTATGGAAAATATAAAGCCCTCCATCCTCTTATCATGCAACATGTCAAAAGCAATTTCAAATTTTACCTCCTTTAATGGTTTTCAAGAAAATAATGCAGTTCATTGTGACTTACCTTTACTAGGCAATTTCATGCTATATCTCTAATGAATCCAATTTTGCATCGTCGAGTTAAATTAAAGCTTCCATGACACTAATAAAAAATTTTGATAAGGGTGATGAAAATAAACTTTGGAAAACAACTTGTAAGCACATATATGAATAATCATATCCAAAGTAACCATGCATGAGCAATATGAACAAATATGCATAAAGTAAGCATTTCCCTCACCCCATACTTAAACATTATAGTATCCTCACTGTATAAAATATGAAAAACTAAATGTCTAATAATACAAGCTCTAGACTTTATAGTCGCTAGACCGACTTCTTCTTTGTCGCTCAAGGTGGCATCTGCAGGGCCCATGTGGCTTGGGCCTCAAATAAGACTTCATTCTTGTCCATAAGTTGTAATCCTCCGGAATGGATCTTATGCACCGTGAATGGTCCCATCTTCTTCTCCTTGAACTTGTTAGGGAACCAATGATTCTTTGATTTTGAGACATATACCTTGTCTCCTACTTCGTAATCTTTCGGGTCATCATTGGAAACCCTGCATAAGCGCACATACCAAGGAAAACCTCTTCCATGTATAGATATATATTTTATTAAAATTGGGGAAGAAAGGTCCATATCTCGGCTTACCTTTGCAGATTCTTCGTTATTCAGCTCTTGAGGATCTGGTCGAAATCAACCAATATAAGTCGATATCGACCTCTAGTGCTCGATTTCAGGTGAAAGTTCAGTCGATTTAGACGAAGATGGCTCGACATGGGTTGGTCGATATCGACCTATGCCCCTCAAGTTTTGGTGAAGTTTCGGTCGATGTAGACGAAGACAGCTCGACATGGGTTGGTCGATATCGACCTATGCTGCTCGATTTCTGCTGGCTTCGTCTCCGGAGGTAGAGCCGACTTGACGTGGGAAGCTCGATATCGACCAAAAATAGTTGATATCGACTGCTGTTGTGGCTCAGTCGACTTTGATGCGGAGTGTTGGTCGATTTCGAGTGACCCACTCGATATCGAGTGGTTCAGCTCGATTTCGACCCCATACTTAAGACCTGACAAAGCATCCGAAAAATAGTTAGTCGACGTCGACTTACCCTGGTCGATGTCGCATAGATTCTCCGTTTTCTCGTTCATGATTTCCATGATTTCCTTCACCTGTGCTTCCATATCTCTCTTCTCCAGCTCTTCGAGGGTCACATTTCTTACCTTAGGCTCCCCGCAAGTGATGTACCTGGCTGAGATTGATTTGACCTCTTCCATAGGACTTGTATGTCTTTCAGTTTTATTAAAAGAGTACTCAATTACCTCATCGCTGATGTTGAAAGTGAGCACTCCCTTCCTCACGCTTATGTTGGCATCCACCGTCGCTAAGAAGAGCCTTCCTAATATAATTGGACAAGCAGGGTCCTCTGCCATATCAATAACTAGAAAATCAGCAGGGACAAAGAACTTACCTACCTATACCGGTACATCGTCCACCATGCCTGTTGGGATGACTACAGTGTTGTTCGCCATATAGAGTTTAGCATCCACAGGCTCTAGAGCACCTATCTTAACTTTGGACCAGATTGATAAAGGCATTATACTCACACTGGCTCCCAAGTCACATAAAGTATTAAATTTATATTGACCAAATCCAATAGTTATAGAAAACTTACCTGGATCTGACCTCTTCTTTGTAACGTCTATCTTGCTGCATTCCTCTGCGATATCAACCATCGACCGCTTCTTGCTCTAAATCTCCTTAAGGAATTTGACGTAGGACGGCATCTCATGAAGGGCTTCTGTGAAAGGAATGGTGACATTGAGCCTCTGAAGCATCCTTATGAACCGTTGAAACTTCTTTTCTGCTGGAACCTTCAAGGATTTCATCGGGAATGGCAGGTTTTTTTTTCTTCGGAGGTGCTGGAGTTGGATCGACATCGACTGGAGGTTGGTCGATATTGAGTTTGGGTTGGTCGATATCGATTGGAGGTTGGTCCATATCGACTGGTGTCGCTGGCGTTGGGTTCTGTTGTGGGAGAGTTGGGTCGATTTTGACCCTAGGGGGGTCGATATCGAGTGGGGACTGGTCGATATTGACTGGGTTGGTCGATATCGACTCGTCTCCAGCTCCCTCCTCCTCCGTCGTTTGCATCTGACGCCCACTCCTTAGGTTCATGGCAGCCACCTGTCCTGTTGTTTTACCTTTAGGGTTCGGTTCAGAGGATTCAGGGAGCGTACCTGATTGCTTAGGGATAGATGAAGCCAATTGACCCATTTGGGTCTCCATAGATTTCCGCCAGATATCAATTTGTCCAAGCCTAGAGTTGACGTCATGCAGCTGTGTGTGGATGGAATTGAGGGATTGTTTGCTGTATTCATGATTCCTCCGCATCTCCTCAAGTATAAGCTGCAGTTCATCTTTCTTACCTTCTCTGTCAGGGTGACCAGGAGCTCTGTAGGGCGGGGGATTCTGATGTTGGGGCTGGCGATATTAGCTCCAGTTCTGATTCTGATGCTGCCCTGAATAGTGTCCCGCGTATCGTGCCTCTTCGTGGGTTTCAGTGAGGTGTACTTGATCGACATGGGGGCACGCAGTAGTGTTGTGCCTCACAGACCCACATTCCAAACAAGGTTGATTTTTGGACAAGAATTTGACTTGTTTGGTAAGACGACGTACCTGGTCATTGTGGAATTGGTCCATGACGTTCGGATCAATCTCCTTTGGTGGCTCATACAATGGCATAAATGGGGCAGGCATTTCATACCTTTCGTCTGAAGCCACAAAAGTCTCATATGTGTTGTCATAGTTGGCCAGCGTCTCAAAGGTCTCCCAAGCACGACGTGGAGTGTACTCGAGATACCCATAGGATGTCTAGTTGTTGATCCTCTCCTTAGTTGGTACATCCAGGTAGTTGAAGATGATCTCCTGAATGACGTAGGGTGGTTGTCCATGTGTAGGACAGGATTTCAGAAGCCTTTTGTAGCGCTCCTAGACCTGTGCATGTGTTTCTCTTGGCTTCTGTCTGAAAGTCGTGATTTGTTGTCTGAGCGCTGCTGTCTTTGCAGGAGGAAAGAACTTGTTGAGAAACAAATCCTATAGTTCATTACATGTGCGAATTGATCGTGCATGCAATCCTTCCAGCCACTATTGCGCTATTCCTGCAAGGGACCAACGAAAAGCCTTTAGTTTTAAATATTCCAAATTAGCACCATCAGGAATAGCTTCGCATAAATCTATGAAAGTGGTGACATGTAATAAAAAACATTCATTGGTCCTTCCCTTAAATTGATTCCTCATAATTTCAGTAATAAAAGAAGGACAAATTTCAAAATTGACAAGGGGAAGAACGATCGGTGATTCTAGAACTTTCAGAGTAGGATGCAAATACTCCTTTACGTTTGCAGTGATGTGCTGAATCTGCTCCTCAAGTTCCCTTCTAGCATTGACCTCGCGATCTACCCTTGCCTCCCATCGTTGTTGGTTTTGCCTATATTCCGCCTCTCGTTGGGCGTGCTGTGCTTCTCTAGTGGTGAGTTCCTCAATTCGTAGGCGGAGTTGCTCAAGCTCCTGTGCTGGTGTGAGCTCGACCACGTTCTCATTTTTGGGAGTCGACATGAGTCTCTTCCTTAGCCTTTGCCGAAGATGGAAAAAGCGTTCTGGCTCAAGAATAGGTTCGATAGGTGTGCGATCAGTTCTTCGCATGCACCTGAGAAACAAAAGAAAAAAGAAACAAGTAAAAAAAAGAACTAAAAAGCAAAAAGAAGAGTAAAATGAACTAAAAAGGGGTCGATTGATTCCTTCCCCGACAACGGCGCTAATTTGTTGTTGCATGAGGTTGGTCAAGTATGAAATAAATATAAAATATTAAATCAAACCGACTCCCTGTCTCAGCAAATAAATACAAGACTTCCTCCCGTTGTAGTAGAAGGCAGTCAAGATCAATCCACGACGAAGTGTGTCAGCGCCCGCCTTTCAAGTTCCAAATCGCTCTCGAAATCAACCCAGGGACCACTCGATATCGACCAAGGGTTAGTCATTATCGACTGAAGTCAGTCGAAATTTCTTCAGACATGCACAATAAAAGCAACAGAATCGAAATCGAGTAACGGGAACTCGATATCGACCTTAGTATACTCGATATCGACCAAGGGTTAGTCGATATCAACTAATGCAGAAACTCAAAATTTGCAGAAAAATAAATAAAAACGTCAGAAAAGAAATTTAATTCAATAAACTAAAAGACTTCCAAGATCGGGATTTCAATGCCACAATGATAACCATGTAGGAATCATGCAAAAGGTATAAAGGATCATTATTTTCATCAAATAACTTTCGTTATTAACAAATAAGAATATAGAGGCTTTTGCATAAACCCTAATTGTTACTAACCCTTTTCATATAATTAATCCAAGTTGTATTAAGATCACTTTCGCTTCAATAACACAAACAAGGATCACCTTCGACTTTCGCAAAAGAATCATGCTCATAGAGATAGAAGACGAAATCGCATCAAAAGATCGTACCTTTGTCGCATTGCCTTACATAGCTACCGTCGGGTTTACCCCGACCCCAGAAGTTGGGTGACTACTCGCTCTTCATCATCAAGAAACACATCAATAATAAAAGGGAACTAAATTGCATTAATAAACTCAAACAAAACTTACAACCGATCGAAGCCAAATCCGCTCTCGCCAAACAAAACCTCTCTCGGCTCCTAGCTCTCTCTAAACTCTCTAACTATTGTGTTGTGTTTTTATTGGAATGATAAAAAACCAGCCCCTAGGGCTTTATTTATAGTATTCAATCCCCGCTATCCAAGGAAAGAATATCCTGTCTATATCTAAAATTATCTATCTCTTTCCTAAGATAAATGTTTGATAAATAAAGGAAATAAAACAAATAAAATCCCCTTAAGTAAATATGGGAAGTAACTAAAGTTGATAAATATCTTCCATCTTGATAGAATATCCTTTGCTTCATGTGGAAGATATCCAGCTCGGAATTCGGACTCGGACTGCTCGAAATCGGCTTATGGGGGTTACTCGATATCAACCAAAGGTGAGTCGATATCGACCTTTCTTCTCAAGTTCACTCGATCTCGGCTTCTGGAGTGGATTTCGACCATGTGTTGACTCGATATCGACCAAAGTTGGTCGATATCGACCTCTTCAATGTTGCTCCCAGTGTCTGGTCGATTTTTGGCATTCCTAGTCGATTTGCTATACTCGATATTGACCATGTTAGGTCGGTATCGACCTTCTTGACAATTGGAGCGTCTCGAAATAATACCAGGAGGAGGAGACTCAATTAAGCGAAATTCCGAAGCTGAAATTTCACCCCTACCATCAATAGGTTTAGCCAGGGCATTTATAACACGACCCAAATAATCCTCACTGACTAGTATCTGAGCAATCCTTCCCGTTGCTTTTACAGAACTTCCTTCTTGTATCATCAAACCATCGCCCATTAAGACAACACCAACATTATTTGACGCCAAATTTAGAGCATTGCCTATTGTACCCTCTTCAAATTTGACTAATTCGCCCGCCATTACGGCCTTTACCACAACGACGTTGTCCATAGATCAAATTATTTTTTGGATCTGCATCCGTCTTGAAACGCACTTTCCTGAGTCCTCGTTCGTCCGATTGACGCATATGAATATGCGTTGGAAAGCTCTTCTCGAGGGCTACAACTCTCATGAAGACATCAGAACTTGATTCAAAATGATGAATGATGAAAAGTTGGCTTTTCTCTAGCTGCACCATCATTTGCTCTTCCTTAGCTTCTCCAATGTTTTCATAACTTTCCTTTAAGCTCCAAAGTGCATCCGCTTTCTGCAAAATGTAACAAAAACTCCTGTAGACCTCCATATATTGCAAATAAACATAAACTACACAAATTTTATATTATTCTAACCCAAATGTATGAAATGCATGCAGAAATTGTTATAAAAGTCAATAAAACATGGCAAAATAAGCTCACATCAACAGGTGATGATGAGGACATTATTATCAAAACCAAAGAGCTCCTGCATTCAAAATTCACTATCAAGGATCTTGGCCAAGTAAGGTATTTCTTGGGCATGGAGATTTCAAGATCATCTGTTGGCATCACAATTCATCAAAGGAAATACATACTGGATTTGCTTAGAGATACACAGATATTGGACACCAAAGAAGTTGTCTCTCCATTGCCAAGAGGACTAAAGTTATCTCTAGACGAAAGATTGCCAATGGAGGAGCATGAAGCCTACAGAAGACTGGTTGGAAGGCTTCTTTTCCTAAATATGACAAGGCCTAACTTGTCATATGCAGTCCAACATCTCTCTCAGTTCATCAGTTCACCAAAAGTTCCTCATTATCAAGCTGTAATGCACGTTTTGAGGTACTTGAAATGCACCCTTAGTGCAGGGTTGTTCTATTCCAAGGAATCATCTCTGGATTTGGTTGCTTACTCAGATGCGAACTGGGGTTCATGCGCTTATACATCAAAGTGCATATCTGGCTATTCTATGTTGTTTGGAAAGAATCTGGTGTCTTGGAAGACTAAGAAGCAGAAGACAATGTCAAAATCCTCTACAGAATATGAGTACAGGGCAATGTCTTATGCCTCCAGTGAAATAATCTGGTTAGAAGGCTTGTTTGCTCAACTGCAAGTCTCCATTCCTCGTCCTCTACCTCTGTACTGTGATAACATATCAGCACAACACTTAGCCGCCAACCTAGTCTTCCATGAGCGAACAAAACACTTGAGAATCGACTGGCACTTTGTGAGAGAGCAACAACAAGAAGGGTTTCTCCATACTCATCATGTTCCATCAGCTTTGCAGTTGGCAGCTCTCATGACAAAGGCACTTGGGGAAGCTCAACATCGATTTCTAACAGTCAAGTTGGGCATGGTCTTTGAGGCCCCATCTCCAACTTGAGGGGGGGGGGGTAATAAGGATAATTTTATAAGGGTATTTTATATACTTTAGAAAGTAATGAGGAGAGTTATGTAATTAAGTGAGATTAGTGGGTGGAAGTCTATATAAACACTCACCTCCTAACCGACACTCAACAACTTCTTATTCTCTCTTCTTCCTCTCTTCCTCTCTACTGTACTTCTCTCTGTATCTTCTTGATTTGGTTTAATACAAAGCTTCACAGTTTCCATTTTATAAAAACATACTAAAAGCATTAATTGCATATGGTCCATAATGATAGGAGGAAATGGCGCTAGGGTGCTTCCCGTTAGACATGCACATTGGACTAATTGATCGAGTTCGAGTCAGGTCACATTGACTTAAATTAGATTCTAGTCAGGTAAGTGTATAGGTGATAAGGAATTGAAGCCAACAAACAAAGGAAATGAATTACGACAACTCCTCAAACGGAACCCAGCAACAAGAAAAGGGCATTGGGAGGTCAGCTGGTGATTCTCCGGATCCCACCCGGGTCAGTAACACCACCTAAAATTCAGCGATAAAGCGAATACATAGAGAGAAAAGTGACGCTAGCTGGATCTATGGAGATTGAAACACAGGGATCTCCTCAGAACCACCACACAGAACAGGGCAACCACGATGGGGACATTGTCTCGACACACCTGGGGCCTACCCCTATGGAGGATGTGACGAAACCCAACTACAGGAATGTGGTGGTGGGTGGAGGGGATGCAGGCTTCGGAATCCCACAAACAAGCCAGGTCACCCAAGTGCCGCCAGGGGGAGCAAGAATACGATATTGATGACGATCTCGACCCTTAGGATGACGACCCAAGGTTTCCCGACGATAACTCTGTCCAAAGCGGAGAAGTTAGAACTGCGAAAACCTTGGAGGAACACTTTGATCGTGAAGCTATTCGACAAGGGCCCTAGGTATATGCAGCTCCACCAACGACTCTACCATAAATGGGGCCTCAGTGCGCTGTTTTCGCTTGTTGATCTAGGGAATGATTTCTACACAGCGAGATTTGCCAACTATACTGATTATAATCATGTATGTGATCACGAATGACTCTTGGATGATTGGGGACAACTACTTGGCTATTCGAAGTGGGTTATGCGGTTCAATGCTGAGACTGAGCAAGCCACCACCCTGATTGTGTGGGTCAGGATTCCATGTCTCTACATAGAGTATTTTGACCCGATGTTCTTGCACCTGGTTGGGAGCAAGATTGAAAAAGTACTGCGAATCGATAACACCATAGCCGCTGCGAATAGGGGAAGATATGTCAGGCTAAGCGTGGAGATTGACCTATCCAAACCCCTCTTATGTAAATTTAAAATGGAGGGGAAGTTTGGCCGATTCAATATGAGGGTCTCCGGCTAATGTGCTTCAAGTGCAGCAGGGTCATGGTATGGAGGCCTGTGAAGGCGAGGGAGGTCAGTCTATAGAGAAGTCAGCAACTCGACCGGTGCCCATTGAGGACCTATCTTGATGTGTCCCAGCCTCCCTCATTGACGGTACAAGAAGAGAAGGAAGTTGTGAATGTCCGTTCCGACGGACCAATGACTAAAGCAAGAGCCAAGGCGATCGCAAGAGCTGTCGCGTCCATTATCACTCAAGGATTCGCTTCTAAACCGGAGCAACCACCATCCTGATGTGTCACAACCTCCCTCATTGATTGGGCTTCTTGTCCTACCACCAGATGTTCAATCAGTGGGTATTACATTACAATTGGTGCTTCTCCGATCTCTTGGAAATCAAAGAAGCAAGCCACGATCTCTGTCTTCAGCCGAAGCCGAGTATCGCTCCATGAGAAGGGTAACTACAGAGCTTGCTTGGCTCAATTAGAAGTTTCAGACATCACTCCCATCCCTCTGAAATGTGATAGCCAAGCAGCCATATACATTGCGAAAAATCCCGTTTTCCACAAGAGAACTAAACACATTGACTTAGATTGTCATTTTGTGCGTTCTCGGTTGCTTGCTAGCCTGATCAGATTACAACATCTGCCTACGTATTCCTAATTAGCTGATGTTTTCACAAAGCCTTTGCAAGGCCCTCATCACTCCTCTGTTCTGCCCAAGTTGGGGTTGATTCCTTTCAAATCACCTCCAACTTGAGGGGGTGTTGGACTATAGGTGTACATTGTATAAGCCGGGACTATAAATAGGAGTAAAGTTTGTAACTGAACTCATATTTTGCAATACAATTCTCTCTCTCTCTCTCTCTCTCTCTCTCTCTCTCTCTCTCTCTCTTTTCTGTTACAAGTCTGAACATCAACACTATGCACCCATCAAATTGATGTCCATTTTAGCAACACGTTTCGACATCACGACTCAAATGAGATGATATCAAAGAAAAGAAGGCAAATCATGGAAAACTTTGTATAAAGATAGCATTGTATCTGGTAAAGTAATGTTCCAATAGTTGAAGTATTAATGTCGGTTCCTCTAAATTTGCAAACCCCTCGATGTTAGAGCATCAGAAGTTCGCACAAACTTGTCCAGATTACCTTGTTTTCATTACAGATGAGAACGAAAATTGCCCTCTACAGATAAATTGCTGAAAAAGTTTGGTTTTTTCACATGGTAATTCATTCTACATGAAGACGTGAACTTTGTAACAAGGGGGCGTCGTACCAAGAGCGAACGTGACAAGAAACTGGTAAATGCACAACAAAACAGTCCTTACTTCAGAGGTTTGAGGATTAGCAGACCTTGCAACTCCTCATACAGTAGCCGGGAAGCTCTGGAGATCCAACCATGTACTCTGGATTCTTCGAGCACTCTCCAAGAGCTGCCCATCTCTCGCAGCTCTCACTGTGATCCGTACATCCGTCGTCCAAGATCTTGTCGAAAGAGTCCACATGGATCCATTTTGTTGCAGAAAATTTCTCACCCTCGATCACAGGACAGCCTCCGTGGAGGCTGGCTGGATCCGGGACAGCATTCGGGAAGAGGCTGAAAAAGAGAAGTGCATCCCCTTTTCGTGGTTTCACTGCATACATTTACAAATCTTGGAAAATTAGTGATCAAATTACCAGACAAAATATGCAGGAATAGCCGTATAATTTAGCAGTAAAAGAACACTGGAGATTACCCGCAACCCCCTTCTTTGCGCAGTCAGATAAATCGCCATCTGCAGCACCAGTACCATGAGACTTGTGACGATGGGCGTCCTGGTCAAAAGCAGAAATGGTTGAAAAATAGGTGACAGGCATAATATTCGACATATATGAGAGACTTGCCCGGGGATCATGAAAACTGAAAAGGTCAGAATGTAAACAAGGCAATTCCTTGTTGTAACGGGAGAGAAATAAAAACTAACCTCAGCTTCTGGGAAAACTGTTTCACCACCCTTGGCCACGTCACTAAGATACATGAGCACGGTTGCTATGCGATGGCCACCGCGAGCAATGTTGACCTTGTCATGAAAGTAGTCAAAGTGTGGGTCATATTTCTGCCCATGCTCATATCTCAGAACTTGTATATCTTCACCATTCTCTGAGAACCATTGGAAAGTAACATAACATTTGTCAGTTTTGCCTAAATCGAGGATATTAAATCAAAACACTGCCTTCATTTGTTGTACAAGTTACTGAAATAGAAGATCAACAGCATAATGTCATGCAGCCCAATAGCATGGTGTCCTCCCTTGTGAGGAAGTCACGAGGTCAATGCCCCTCTCCCGATGTTTAATGAAAATAAGAAGATTATCACTCAGAGAGCATCATAAAGGATAACAATTGATGTGGAAATGCATTCCCATATAAACAAGGAGTATAAGAACCACATGTAAAGTAGAAGTAATAATCTTCTCCAAATAAGAGAAGTATTAACACCAAAATTCTTGGCACTACAAATGTAGTTTTCAATGTCCAGAAGAATAAGGCAGGGCATTATATTCAAAGATTACAAACATTAAAAGGAAAACGTGTGATTACACAATTTCAATGAAGAAGCATTCACGCATATTAGTGTTGCTACCGAGTGAAAAATAGGGAGAGGATCAAGGAATCAGAGGTGCAGCTCGGGTGAGATGCCATCTTTTGATGTGGATATCAACAGCCTTCTCAATTATTATAATGATTAAAAAAAGGTTGAATTTACGAACAAGATAACAGTACATCTAAGTGAAAAATTAAGCTGTGATAGAAGTAATCCAATATGAATTAATGCATTAACCTTACAAAAAAACTGACAATAAATATAAATGAAAACTCAGCATGTAAACATTGAAAACAGACTCATTCTTATTGCAATAAGCCAATAATAAGCATCCGTATAAGCTGATAAGCCATGAAGAAAGAGAAGCTAATTTGCAAAGATAAAATCAGAAAAAAAAAATGAAAATACAAAGTGAGAATTTAGAATGATTATACCTTTTGGCAGAAAGGTCCATAATGCAATTTTCTCCTCGATACGGTTCACAATATCATCCTACGAAATTTCCAATAACAAATTGAAATGTAAGGCATCTGGAAGTGAGAGCGATAGGCAGAAAGAAGATATAGTTATTGAATATTTATAATCTGATTGCATAAATTATTCAGATATTGCACCAAAGATAAAGTAAAATAAAAACAACAACAAAAATATAGTTTATGCAGATTAAGAGCAAAAACATAAGAAGCAGGTAAACTTAACCAATAGACAATCTTTAATAACAACATCACGCTAATTATTCACACTATTCTTCAGTTTTAATTTATCAATTAACATCATAATGCCCAAATGCAGCCCTATTTTTCTGGCAAGCAAAGGGAAACTCTTCCCAGTGCCATAGGCCCGTAACCGACAAATTGCCCTATTTCCAATTTTAGTGAAGGACTGGGAATTGCTGATACTTTGACCAAGCTTTCAGATGACTTTTCTATACTCTTAATACTAGCAACAACTGTTGAGCTGCACGGACCAGATCAGAGGTTGGAACAAACAAGTTAAAGTGTTGGCTTTTTGTTTAAGCTGATTTCCATATGAACAAATAAAGCATCCATCTTATATAGATACAACTCAGCACGATTTGAACTGATAAAAATTACTAAATTAAAAAAAAATCATTTCAACAACTTTAAAATCACAATTTCCCCTAAATTCCAACAATGAAAACCAAATACAATCATCATATATCTCCCCAGACGAATTCACAAATAGAAAGCATACAATTATCCCATTTCGCAACATTAGTAGCTTAGTAGCTTATTTCCAAATCCATGAGGACCCATCTACGTTTCAGCTACTCAAAGACAAAAAAAAAAAAAAAAGAAGAAGAAGCAGAATTCAAGTTGAGAGAGGAACAAACCTTGGCCTTGCTGATGAAAGCACCGGAGCTAGTCCTGACCTCGCTAAGCTTGCTCTTCCCAGATTCATTATCCGCTACAGCAGATCTCTTGAGCTCCGCTTTCGCCTAATTCAACAAAACCGAAAAAACAGCTAATCACTCAAACACAAACACAATGCATAAATCCACCCAACTACGAATCGCATCACCGACGACTTACAAGAGACACCAAGTGATCGCACTCTTCATCGGTCAGAAACCCCTCGTACACAAACGCCCTGCAATTCCCAGCAAATTGAGCTATTTATGGTGGCAATTGATCTTCTGATTACAACAATGTCGGGCAGTTGGAAGAAATGAATGAATCAACTCACCTAGGCCGCCATGAGACCTGCTTGACCTTAGACGGATCGACGACAAAGGAAGATTTGGAATGTGAAGCTTCGATTACCGCCAAACAGATCGATAGCAGGACGAAAATATAAAGCGGAAGAGAACGAATCATGATTTGGAAACTGGATTTAGAGTCGATCAATGGGAAATTGGAAAGGATTTATGGTAATTGGGGTTTTAGGATTCCAGTTTCTATCAGGACACGGCCAATAATCAAACAATTTGAGATTTGATTTTACGTTGACAAATTTTATTAAATTTTTCAAGGAGTGGGTGAGTTGAGGTGTTCGACGGCTTTGACATGTTCTAATCCAACTTAAAACGCAGCGGTTTGGTAGGAAGAACATGAAACGCTGGCGTTTAGAGTATGTTTAGATTTCATTGCATTTTAATTATAACTAGTCTAGACCCCGTGCGTGGCGCACGGGATTTTTAAAATTAATCTAAGTACATTCATCTTATTTTTTCAGATGCTATCATATTAATCAATGTGTTTTAACTTTTAAGTGATATACAAAACATAGTACTCGTCTGAAAAACATAGTTTAATATATACATTTTTAGTATTTTCTTAATCTTTGAGATTATCTCAAAAATAAAGCTATGGAACTCGCAAATAGAACCGGAAAATAAATCGAACACTCGAAATACTAACAAAAATAAGATTAGATGGACCAAACCACCGAGCAGTATCTATAAAATTAATATAGATGGCTCGGTTAAGCCCACGGGCGCTTGCCAAGTGGGAGGAGTCATTCCTGACTCGGAGAGCGGTTTATTAGATGTATTCTTTCAAAATACATCTTGAGGTACGACTTTACAGACAGAGGTAGAAGCTATCATTGTAGGCATCCAGCATGCAAGAAGTAAAGGGATCCGGAAGGCTATCATTGAAAGCGATAACGAGACTATCATTAAAGCATGATTTTTTTCCTCATATATATATATATATATATATATATATATATATATATATATATATATATATATATAGGGTGAGGTTAAAGTGAAAAAGGGGCTTAAGATGAAAAATTTGTTAAAAGTGAAAATAGAGTAATCCAGTCATGTGCGTCCCGGAAAAAAAAAAGAAAAAAAAAACAAATCAACTCGGCCTTCCAATCTCTGTTCAGACACCTTCTCCTCCGCGAGTAAATCTCTCAACTGAACCGCTAGGCACGCGTCTTCCCTTCCCGATCTCGAATCTCTCAGCCTCTACCTCCACAAGGGCCACAACCGAGTCCAGAATCTCATCGTCGGCGACCTAGTCTCCGACTCCACCCTCTCCTTCAAGACCTTCTTCTCCCGCACGCTGGTACTGTAGAGCTCATGGAGGAGACCTCCCTTCGGAATTCGAATCTGAATCCCTCATATTCCGCCGCCAAAGCCACCGTCGTCTCAAATGTTCCCCAGTGCTCCGACTCCTCCTTCAAGATAGAGAGAGTATTGGCCACCATTTAGTAGGTGCTCTAGTAGGTGAACACAAAATCACTCTCTATTTTTTCTGATAGTTGTGTGATTTCTAATTGATCCTTTTGCAATTTCATCAGGTTTGTTTAGCTTTTTTGATGTCTAATTTATCAAGTGCTTGTGCCCGATTTCGGTTGAGATTGTTCGATTAACTGCACATCTTGTTCAATCTGTATAGAGTTCGACTTTGGGAAATTTGCTCTATTCAATTATCTGCATATGTTTTGGATTATTGATTGCTCACTAAATTAGTTTGGATTTAGAGGTTTGTTGAAGGTAATTTAACATGTTTATTGTTCAAATTGCTGCAATTCATCAGCAATGAAGTTGTGATTTTGTCTGCCTACAAAGTGTTCGATTAAATGCTGGAGAGGGAAAGAGAATATATGTTTTTAGTTTGGACTTAGTATGTGGTTCTTATAGACATAGTTGTAGTTATGAGTTATAAATTTTGCAACATAAATTTTGGATTTGGATACGTATCATGCTTATTTAGCGAACTCCATTTCTTGTGTAGGAAGTGTATCATGAGTTGAATGCATTGGATAGATTTGAACAGGATTACCAACAGAAGCGTGAGGAAGCAGAGTCCTTAAATCTGCCCATCAAAGGTTAGACATTCTGTGTTGACTTGTCTTGGAACAATTATATAAAAAGCTCAAAGAGCTTGATAGTTACAGGCTTACAGTTGATCATGATTCTCGCTATGATTATGGTATTATGTTTCCATGTGGTCTTGCCGATTGATTGTGTTAGGGTTTTCGATTTGCATCTTTCGATTTGCGTGCGTTTCCGTATGGCCTTGCCGGTTCATTGTGCTAGGGCATTCGATTGGGCCACGCCACACAGTTCAAGTTCCAGCACCACTTCTATGCATTCCTCATCTCCTCAGGGCCTTCTAGTGCCAGAAGAGAGGTTAGATGCAATTCAGTGCTCTGCTTAACGCCTAAACAGTCAATATGGTGCAACTTGTGCAGATTTTTTTTTTAAAGAAGCCTAATCTTAATCCAAGCACCTTCATAGATTTGGCTGGAGGTTTCTCCAAACTAGTGTATTTCTTTGATTCAATTGTGATAATTAAGTTGTTGATCTGTAGTTGTTTGCTTTAGAACCTATACTAAGTTCAATATTTATAATTCATACTAATGAGTTGAGGTACTTGGTAAGCTCATGCAGTTCTTATCCTCCTTGTTATTGATTTGTTGGTACTGCAGTGACTAGTTGGATTATACCACCTTATTATGCAATCGCTTGAGAAGGAAGTGGATTGTTGGTACTGTAGTGACTAGTTGGATTATACCACCACTGGTGTGTCTTCAATTTAATTTTCTATCTGAATTTGTTCCAGCTTGTTGTCTAAATTTGTGAACTATTGTTGGCCTCCTTTGTTTGCAGTTGCCGGCTGAATTTGTATTAGGTCTTGTGAACTGCAGTTTTGTTGACTGAATTTATTAGGATTATGGAGTTAGGTAATTTGTTGTCCGAATTTATGAGCCCCTGAATTTTTCGTGTTTTTCATGAACTCAGTTGTATTGTTTTTGAGTCCCTGGACGGAAAATTTCAGTAGAAGCATTTGATTCTTATATCTATTCTTGCACTTAATAAGCTTTAAAAATTAAAAGCATATTAGCTCAATGGTAGAGCAATGTGCTTATGCGCAGAGATGTGGGTTCGACTCCTACATAGGCTAAATTGCTTAATTTTAATAGTGTATTATTTTTTTTGATAAAAGTGCAATTCCTAATCTTAATTGTGCACTTTATAATCTTATTCTTGCACTTTATCATTTTATTGATGCACTTTATAGTCTTAATTGTGCACTTCATGATTTTATTTTTGCACTTATCATTTTATTTATGCACTTGATAATCTTAGTTCTGCACTTCATAGTCTTATTCATGCACTTCAATACTTCATATTATTATTCATACACTTCATCGTCTTATTCTTGCACTTTATCATCTTATTTGTGCACTTTTAACACCCAAATAGAAATGTTGGTTCGATTCCTACGTAGGCTAAAAGTGCATAATTTTGATAACTTGACTTATATTATAACAAAAGTTCAACAGTAAGATATATTCATGCAATTCTATAATACAAATATTCAACTTAAAGTGCTTAAAAATCAGATTTCAGTGCTCATGAAAATCAGATTTCAGTGCTGAAAAAATTAGATTGTAGTGCAGGAACTTAAATGCTTAAAATTCAAATTACAATGATGAAACATAGTTGCTTAAAAATCAGATTTTAGTGCTGAAAAAAGAGAAATTATAGACTGAAAATCCAAATTATAGTGCTGAAAGATAGGTTCTTAAAAATCAGATTTTAGTCCTCGTAAAAATCAAATCATAGTTCTGAAAAGAAATACATTACATTGTTGAGAAATAGATGTTTAAAATTCAGATTACAATTCTAAAATTTAAGTGCCTTAAAAATCATATTTCAATGAAAATAAAATAAAAGAGCAAAATTAAAACATCGATTTCAAAAAGCCTATCTTGTGCATTATTCATGCACTTTATCATTTTATTCTTGCACATTATAATCTTAATTGTGCACTTCATAACTTTATTCATACACTTCATATATATTATTATTCTTATACTTTATCATTTTATTGATGCACTTTATAGTCTTAATTGTGCACTTCATGATTTTATTTTTGCAATTATCATTTTATTTATGCACTTTATAATCTTAGTTCTACACTTCATAGTCTTATTCATGCACTTCAATACTTCATATTATTATTCATACACTTCATCATTTTATTCTTGCACTTTATCATCTTATTTATGCACTTTATAATCTTATTCATGAACGGGAAAAAAAAACAGACAAGTGACAACCATAAATAGCCTTTGCAGGATTTGAACCCGCGTCTTTGTGCATAGCACATCGCTCTCCCATTTTGAGCTAATAGGCTTTCAATGGCACATCATGCATATTAATGCAATTTTATAATACAATTGTGCAATCAGAACTATATCAAGTGCAAAAATAAGATATATTTAGTGCAATTTTAGATAACAATTGTGCAATTTGAAGTAAATAAGTAGCAGAAGCCAAATATTAAACTTGATTTCTAAAATAGTAAAACAAAAGTGCTAATTTCTAGAAAGAGTAAAACTCCCAATCTATTTAAGTTTCAGCGAACAGAGCCCCTAAATTGTAGTGAGATACATTAGACTTGAAATGAAATATCATTCATTCGTGAATCAATAACAAACAGAATCTCACCATGAAGGAAAAAGGACTAAACATTGGATCCAAAGAGATGAACCTAGAAGGTTGGAGAAGGGAACCTGATAGCCTAACTTGTTCTCATATAAAAATAACAAGTCAGCCGATCAATGTGCAATCTGAACTATATTAAGTGCAAAAATAAGACATTTTAGTGCAATTTTAGATACCAATTTTGCAAACTACATTTTAGTGCAAACTACATTCCATCTCAGGGAAAGATCACCTTAGCTAACCATTTCTGTCTGCTTGTATTAAAATTTCATCGCAAGCATCTCAGTGTACACAAGAAACTGTACAGTATAAGAGTGTCAACATCCAAGTTGGAAACTTAAATTATACATTGCATACCGAATATGTGAATCATAAAACAGAAAATCAGTGGGTTCATACACAACCCATAACATCAAGCACTAATTCAACAATAACAGAAAGTTATTTCCAAGAGATAAAAGAATGCATATATACTGCATAACTATCCTGTCACAAAAGCTTCAATAAGACACATGCAAAAGCATTTTTGCAAATATGTGCACATGTCCAGAATAAGTTGTTTGTTTGAGAAAAGATTTAGGAATTTTCAGAGTTATAAAAGCAAAATGTTTCAGCAGCAAATGCATGATATGTAGTACGCATCACATGGGATTAAAACTTACCTGTCATTCTTCTCAAAACCAAAGCGAGCACCAAAATAGAATGCAACAGATAGCAACCATGAGTCACTGTAAACTGCTACCAGTGCCAGCCTCCATTTCTTCCATCCCATCTCTAGCAAAGTTGATTCCTAAATCTGGATCAGGAAGCTCAGGTGGCACCTCTTCCACGGGTAGAGTCACTTCCCAAGTCTCGTTCGATCCATTTCAACCATTAGATCCACAAGGTTGCATCTGTCCAAGGTAAGTCTCAATTGATTATTAAAAGTCCGATTTAAAAATGGAAGTGCAAGCTCAGACAGCAGAACAGAATATGATGCAACGGTTTATCGAAGAAATAGTTCGGGCAAACATTATAAACCCATGGAACCTTATAGATAAAGCAGTAATAAAAAAAAACCTGTATTTTCCTGAACTTGGGCCCTTGATTAGTGATTCTATGCTAGCCACATGTAGCAGATCATAAGTCCGAGGATAAGTTGAAAAAGGCTCACACCTGCAGCACTAGAAAACAAGCAATGTCAAGTGTCAAATAACCAAATTACAAGAATTTTACTATCAGATGGTGACTGTTACTGATGCAAGTTATCAAAATAAGTTGTAAGTGAATATGAAGCTTGATATAGCCTCAAAATCACACTATAGTTAACATTAGTCACTAATGAGTAATGACTATACAAGTATATAATGATAGAGTGAAAAACACAACAATGAGATACGATGGGTGTCCCATACGACGCACAAAAGCAAGCACTTAAGCAATGTATATATGTAAGGTAACCCTGAGAACTGTTAGGTTGAACCATGCCTAACGATTCTCCTAAACCTTCAAATCCTTACATTGGTGATACAAATAACTATCAAGCATTAATCTCAAAGATGAAGCTTTAAAAAAGGGGAGATTTCGAAAGCAACAGAACTTACATTGGTGATACAAATAGGCCAAAAGCAAAGATGTTACATGTAATAGGGTTAGTGTTATCAGGTGTCGGTTTATTGCAATGGTCTAAACCTTCAAATCCTTAGCTTCTTAGAGGGTTTAGTTCTAGTTAGTAAAGCAGTGTTTGGTCCCCACTATCAATTGAATTCTCATGATCTCAAAATCATTTTTCGTTCAAGCTGCAATTAAAAAGTTCATATAGTCCAATTAGGACTATCCACCAAAAAATCATACAACAATGGAATCATACAGCAATTGAGTTTGTGGATGGGATGAAATCGAACAGAGCCCCAACAAGAAGGGTGGGGTGAAAATCATACAACAATCGAACAACACCCGAACAAGAAGGATGGGGCGAAATCGAACAGCAATGGAGAATCACAAAATCCAAGAAAAAGTCGAAGAAAGAGCAAAACCTAAAAACATAATCAC
Source organism: Persicaria tinctoria (assembly GCA_037127255.1). Taxonomy (NCBI): domain Eukaryota; kingdom Viridiplantae; phylum Streptophyta; class Magnoliopsida; order Caryophyllales; family Polygonaceae; genus Persicaria; species Persicaria tinctoria. Next base: position 43,617,610 of record JBANSL010000018.1, read on the forward strand.
AAAATCGGCACAGAATTGCAAAATAAAAGGCAAAGTTGTCGTACCTTTGGAGCTCGGGAGATTGCAATGGAGAGCCAATGAAGACACCGACAATAACAATCGCGCAGAGGAAGGGACAAAGAAGTTAGATAGAAGAAGAAATTCTACGTGGATAGATCAAGGAGAAAGGGAGGAAGACATGGCGATTTTGAGCGAGAGGGCAAGACGGCAAGCGAGCGAGATCGAGAAGGATTGAGAGAAAGACAACGAACAACGGGTCGGGATTTTAATTAAACAGCGGCCCAAACATACAATTAAACCCATTTTCACTTTAAGCCAAATTTTCACTTTAAGCCCCATTTTCATTTAAACCTTTATATATATATATATATATATATATATATATTCCTCAGATAAAAATCATTGATTTTTTTAACATATGCTCTAAGGGCATAGGTTAAAAACCACATTGGAAATTTTTTCTTAAATCTAATGCATTGACACCAATAAATCCATTGTTCTAAAAATCGCGCTTAGGCGCCACCTGGGCACCGACTAGGTGCTAGGCGACCCCCCTTCGCCTAGAGCTAAATGGCCACCTAAGCACGCCTAGGCGTCCGCCTGGGCGCTAGGTGGCCCCTCACCGCCTATGATCCGACTAGCGCTTTTTAGAACACTGAATATATAAATCTACTCCAAAACACTTAACATTGATGTGTTTCATTAATATTGATGTGTTTCATTATTGTATTCATAACAAAACACTTATTTTTCTAGATATATTTAATGGCAAAAAAATATAATGTTATTCTCTATCCTAATTATTAGTTTTGATATAAATATTCAACTCAAATCTTAATTAGTTATAAAACTTACGGTTCTTTAATGTTATATGCCTAAGTAAAAACAATGATACGAACTATAAATAAATTTATAACCTAAAAAAATTACATCAAATTTAGCACAAGACAATATATATAGTAGTACGTCCTTTATTTTTTATGAATTGTATATATAATATCATACTTATAAATCTAATAAATAAATAATAGTTTAAATACATGTATAAAAAAAATTAAGAAATAAATTTTAGAAAAATAGTTAAAATTAAAATACTCAAGTTAAAATCTATCCTAGCTCTTTAAATTAATATTATTTTAAAAATTTTAGGCTGAATTTTGAAATCGAGACCCCGGATAGAGTCTACTCTTTAACTTTTGAAAAAATTAATGGTCAAGCTGAAAGTACATGCAATGCAAGACATAAGAAGAAACCACAGTATGTCCTAACTAACTTCTAGTGATCCATCTACTTCTCTCAAGTCAACACAGAAGGTAATCCCATCAAGAACGCATCCTTGCATGCAGATGAGTGCATTCGGTGGATATATTCTTAGTGGCATCAGGATTTGTGGAGTGCATTCCATCTTGATCAAGGATCATCATGGGAAGACACATTTTACGATGAATGCTAATTAATGAACTTCTAATTGAACTAAACTGCAACCAGGAAATGAAAATGAACTAACCTTACAATGATAGATTGGTTCACCCCAACTGCGGGAAATGAACAAAGAAAAGAGCATAAAATGGTCAAGCAGAACAAATATAAAAAATCAAGTGTACAAAAATAGAATAAATAGCAACATGCTAATATACCTTTCATCATCTCATCACAAGCAGCATCAGCTACATCATAAACATGAGGACCATTTGCAAGCTTCTCCCTGTAAGAACTGATGAATTTGCTTCCATATATTTGCAAATCTTTGAAGGGGTTGACATATACTTTTTAGTTTATCGAAACCCCAATGTTATTATATAGAAAATAAACTATTGCTAACTTGTGTTCACGAGTAAATTCCCCCAAAGGCAAAAATGGCAAGGAGGATTAAGGAGTAAAAAAAGCATACGTATAAATAAGCTTAAAGGATCTGTCACAAATATTTAAAGGATCTTATCCTAAATGTGCATAAAGTAGAATATAAATATAAAAAAAAACAAATAAAAACAAAAAAAAAAAAAAAAAAAAAACTACTCTCCTGAATGTACACTTTTATTTGATTCAAATATCAGCTTCTTAAATGGCGGTTCTTTTTTTTTTGTTTATTGAAGTTCTTATACGGAGTATGAACTTGCTGGAAAGATCATGAAAAATCACTTGTTAGACATTTACAAAATAAATGCAGTTTAAGTGTTTTCCTTTCTCCTAGATGAAATTATTGTAAAACTCACCATCAACAACTATATTCCAATGCACAAAATAGATTCAGAAAATAATGAAATTGAATATGAAAATAAAAATTGGCATAGGAATTAGAAACGAATCAATCTCAACATCAAAAGAAAAACGTACAGTGAATACATGATGATCGCCCGATAAAGATGATATAGTCAGCAACGATATACACCTTCCGGTGCATATTACAAAGACGCTTGACTTTGTTGATGCACATGGCCTTGAAACAGACGTTTCCGTGCATCCGAAGGACCTTCACATACCAAAATAGTTTTACCAATTGGATCAGACTGCTCATCACTGCCCATATCACCTTTGCAATCAACACCGAGATTCAAGTATGTGCAAGCCCCCTAATTCTGAAGCAGAAACACATTCCTCGGCTCCATAGCATATAGCAAAAAAACCAAAACTTACTGATCACAAAATAAAAATGCATTTCCCAGCCTCATGAGTAATCATCCACTCAAATTAATTAACCCTAACATCAAGGGATAGTATAGATGCTACCTGTTTCAAACAGATTGGAGAAGCCATAGAAAGTACCAAATAAAAGCCCTCCCCCACCGTCAACTTAATTTATCTATTGGACACCTCCGGAAATTGTTAAACATGAGCTCTCTCTTCTCAACACTGATTTCATTTTGTCCCTCTCTTCCTGTTCTTTCCTCAAAGGTTCGGCGTCAAGAGGAGAGAGGCGGACCCCTAATTTCTCTCAGCTGCTTCGGTTCCTCTCCGTTTCTCAGTTTCTCTCTATCTCCTAATTTGTTTTCTCGGTCTCTCATCCCTGACGCCGCCTCCATTTTCTCTCGCTCACTGGTGCTCTCAACTTCTCCCAAAGGAGGAGAGAGAAAAAAAAAAGAAAAAAGTTGGATGAACCGAACAAATATGAAATCTCGAAAGAGAAAACATATATGAGGGGATGTTGGAAGCAGAAAAAGATAAGTACATTGAACAACTCACTTGCAACAACGGCGGGTGAAGGAACCACCACCAACGCCATCTCCTCTGCCTCCGAAGGCATCGTCTCCTCCGAGGGCCCTCGAAGAACGACTCGCTCCACCCTTGCGTCCTCCGATGGGTCAGACTTCGAACTAAGGCTCGCCGCTCACCCCATCATACCCGCCTTCCTACTTTCTATTGGAAATTGGGAGATCGTGGGAAAGAAAAAAGAAGAAGAAAAGGGCAAAAAAAAAGAAGAAGAAGAGGCGGAGATCGTGGGAATTTGGGAGATCGTGGGAAAGAAAAAAAGAAGAAGAGGCGTAGGTCGTTCAGTTTTCAAGGGCAAAAAAGAGAAAGGGAAAAAACACATAGAGAGCTCCACGTGGATGGGCTGAGAAGGCTCCAAAGTACTCAGCTTTAAGATATATGAGGATATAATTATTTTACATCATTTTATATGACCGATTTCGGCATACTGAGTTATCTGTAAAAAAAAATCCTTACGGCATTTAGTTAGACTCTTTTGGGATTTAGTTCAAGCACTTTTGAGGGGAATTAAAAAATATCCTATCGAGATACGATTTCGGCATACTGAGTTATCTGTAAAAAAAAAAATATTTTTATATATTAATTTAGTCAAACCCTTTCAAAATTAATTAATTAGAGAAAACCCATCTTGTGCAAAAAGAACGCGCCCCCACGAGCGGAACCTATCCTCTTGCTTTCCCCGATTTGTCTCTTCGAAACCCATCCCCTTATGATAAACCTAATCTATCCGTACACATCTATCTCCCTTCCTCTTGCAATTCCTGGCCTAAGAATGGATGATTGGCCTATTACCCCTATTATCTTCTGGACCGGCTACTTCCTGTGGCCGATTGTTAGCGATTTACTAATGGTTGGATGGTTTTCCCCTAATTCGGGGTTAGTGTATGAAATTAGGTTAAGCCTCAATCCCCTTGTTCCAGTTGGATTTTGTTATGATTAGGGAGTGAATCAGGCGATGATTGCTCTATACTGGTCAAATCGACCACCGTCTTGGCCCAATTTGAGGTGTACGGAGGCTATTTATGTAGATGCTTGGCCAACTCTAATTGGCTCTAGGGTTCTCTAGCATGGGATGGCTGGGATGGGTTACTGCAACAAGTTTTCTTGGGGCTCTTTTTTTCACCCTGGATGGGTTCGCTCTCTTTCCTTCTTCCTCTCATCTTTCTCGTCCGAAATCCACTATTTAAGAGAGGATGTGAGGTGCCCGGCTACTTGCACCTTCACTTCTTCTCTTCTCCTCTACAATCTCAATACTCTTTCACTGTCACACTATAATACTCGTCTCTTTTCTGTCTTGATCATGGCTCCTTCTGGAGCGGACAAAGGGAAGCAACCTATGGTGGCAGAAGATCCTGCCCCTAAGAAGTCTAACACCCAAAAGGGGATGCCGGAGGGCAAAAAAACTCATGGGTGATGCTCTAGCTTCCTTGGCGGCTCAAGGGGCCTGTCAGAAGGAAAATCGGAAAAGAAGTTCAAGAAGAAAGCAATCAACAGGGAGAAACTGATAGCGCTGCAGGAAAGGGTCGAAGAGAACATTTCAGTTCTCAATCAGTCATCTCTCTTTGCCACGATTATTGGAGATCTGATGGAAGCCAAGGAGGTAAGAAAGAAAATACGGTATGTCTGGAAATTTCTGAAAGGCGGATTTCAACTCATTCCAATTGCAAACAATTGGTTTGAATTGAGATTCGACTTGGTGGAGGATCGCACTCTGGTTTGGGACAACCGCCCCTACCATGTGTTTGGTCAACTGATTCTACTCCGCCCCTAGAGACTAGAATTTTATCCCTGGTCTGAGCCGATCACACTTATGGACCTTTGGATCAGATTCCCTAATCTATCTCCTAAATATGTCAATGATGACATTATCAGAGACATTGTGGAGCAGAATGAGTTGGGGCAGGTGATTATAGTTGCTGCTTTCAACTCTAAAGGTGCTAGATACCTCTATCCTCGGGTTTGTGTCTCTATCGATATTACTATGATTGCTGGCAGAAGTATCTTTGTGGTCAATGAGGCTGGAGAGGTGGAATCTTTTTCTATCTGGTTCGAGGACTTTCCATCTGGATGTGGAAGCTGTGGTGCGGAAGATCATTCCTTTGAGGGCTGTCCTCGAAGGCATATGTGTAATGCTGTTGTTCCTGTTCCTGAGGTTCAGCCTACTGCTGAGGTTGAGCAAGCTGTAGAAGATATCCATGGAGATGCTCCTGGCTCTGAGTGGGCTAAGGTGGTGGGCAAGACAGCTTCCTTTGTCCCACCCCCTACCTTTGGCCACTCTAAAACTAATTTGCTGAAGTGTTTTGGTAAGAATGTTTCATTGTCATCTGATTCTTCTTCCTCAAAATCTACTGAGAAGAGTGCAGATGTGTTCACCACCACCCGTGCTGAGCCTATATTTGTGGAGGAAGAAGCTCCAGGGCCAGAGAATCCTGTGTTTACTGAACTGATTCCCTTGCCTGAGTTGCCCCCAAATAATGATTCCCTTCTTATGAAGGCGGAGTTGCAACCCGACCTTGATTTCTGGGTTGCCGACGATGAAGAAATCTTGGAAATCGATGAGGAGCAGTTTTTGGATGAGATATTGGCCGAGGATGGACTTGTAGATCCTGGGTTCAACCAGGCCGACTATGATGCAATGCTTGTTGATGTTCCACCATCTGTGGAATTCATCCTACCTGATCTGAGTAGGCCTGCTCAGCTGGCTGCTTCTACCATGGCCAGTTCACTACTCATGCTATTTGTTGTAAGGAGGAAAATCGGGACTTGCAATTCAAAATATAAGGAAAGTAAAGCAAACCAGATTCCGTCTCTTGCAAATGATTACAAGACTCCCTCCCGATGCAGCAGTGGGAAGTCAGGATCGATCCTCGAGGAAGCGTGTCAGCGGATCTCAGGTAGCGGCAAATCTCACAGGCAGAAAATTAAACAGACAGACAGAAACAACAGAGAAAAGCATAAAAGAAAGCAAAGACAGCAAACTTGGTCGATATTGAGTGTTGTTACTCGATATTGAGTAGAAAAATCGACCACAGTGACTCAATATTGACCCAAAACAGAAACAGAACACAAGTGCAGAACCTTGGTCGATATTGACTGGAGATACTCAATATCGACTACAAAAATCGACAGAAGACAACTCAATATTGACTGCAGAAACTTGAAAACTCGGAACTTTGTGAAATAAATCAATGAAGTAAAATACTTCCAAGATCGGGGTTTCAACACCACAATGACAACCATGTAAAATAACACATAAAGGCATAAAAGATCATGTTTTTCATCAAATAACTTTCGTTATTAACAAGTAAGAATATAGAGGCTTTCACATAAACCCTAATTGTTACTAACTCTTTTCACATAATTAATCCAAGTTGTATTAAGATCACTTTCGCTTCAATAACACAAACAAGGATCACCTTCAACTTTCGCAAAAGAATCATGCTTTCAGGGATAGAAGACGAATTGCATAAAAAGATCGTACCTTTACCGCATCACCTTACATGGCTACCGTCGGGCTCACCCCGACCCTAGAAGTGGGTGGACTACTCGCTCTTCATCGCAATCGCAGACATCATTAATAAAAGGAAATAACTTTGCATTAAAATAAAACTAAAAGAAAGCTTACAACCGAACAAGCCAAATCCGCTCTCGCTTTTCCACCTTGCTCTCGTCACAAGCTCTCTCTCTCTACTTACTCTACTTCTCCTTCTGAAATTGAATGCTTAGAAATCAGCCCCTAAGGCTTTATTTATAGCCTTCATTCCAAGCTAATCTAGGAAAGAAAACTATATCTATATCTAATTCTATCTATCTTATAACATAAAGATAAAACATGGAAATAAATAAATAAATCAACTAGGAATTATATCTAAAGTAGATAAATATCTTCTCCTATTGATAACACTTGATAGATCTTGATGAAATTTGATCTCGAAAATATCTCCATCAGATTCGGGATAGAAACTTAACAAGAAGTCGGTTAAGCTCGGAATCGGCTTCTGTGGTCCAGTCGATATTGACTAGCATGACTCGATATCGACCTGGCATTTTCCGTCTTCAGCTTCAGACACTCAATATCGGCTCTCAGGGTCAAAATCGAGTTGGGTGTTACTCGATATCGAGTTAGGGTACTCGATATCGACTTGCTCCTTTCTTTGCTCAGCTTCTTGACTCGATTCTGGGCGTTGACTCGATATGGGGCACTCGATATCGACTTGGTTAAGTCGATATCGACCACTGTTCTTCAGCCTTGTTGATTCTGGCCAACTCTGAGTCGATTTGGAGAATTTCGACCTAAATCTAGTCGATATTGAGTGTGCCTGGTCGATATCGACCAGTCTTCTCAGCATCCTGCTCTGTTCTTGAAACGCACTTTTCCGAGTCCTCGTTCGTCGAATTGACGCATGTGAGCATGCGTTGGAAAGCTCTTTCAGAGGGCTACAACTCTCATGAAGACTTCAAAACTTGATTCGAAATGATGAATGGTGAAAAATGGGTTTTTCACCAGCTGCACCATCCTTAGCTTCTTCATGACTTTCCTTTAAACCTCACAGTGCGTACGATTTCTGCGAAATATAAAAAAAACTTGTGTAGACCTCCATATATTGCAAATAAACATAAACTACACAAATTATGTATTATTCTAACCCAAATGCATGAAATGCATGCAGAACTTGATATAAAAGATAGTATAAAACATGGCGAATTAGGCTCACAACACTATTGTTCCAGCTACTGCAAACGAGCCTGAGAAGAAGGAAGCTAGTGTAGCATCCAAGTCCGAGTCTGGGAAGCGCAAAATCAAGGTTGAGGAAGGCGACTCTGCTTGTTCCACTTTGACTCTGATGGGTGGCACAGGCAAGAAGGGGAAGCATGTGTACACTACTAGAAAAATACGATTAGACAACTGTTGTGAACAGATGTCTTTCAAAAAAAATTCCGATCTCTTTGTGCGTGTAGTAATAGATCAAACTTTTTCACATCGGTTTTAAGCTGATGTCTTTTCTTGGTTAAAACATCTGTTTTATTTCGAATATAGATATAAATCAACCCCTCAATTTTGTTTATGACATATTCACTTGTTGTTAAACCCTCGTTATTTTTCATTTAAAAGCTTATGAAGATGTTCACACCAAGCCAAAATTTAACATTTACATCACTATTTTTTAAATAACCAACGTATTAAAACAAAATAGACATCTTTTTTATTGTATTTATTATGTGTGTATTAATTTCATATATATAATTTAAAATTTTATATTTTTTTAAAGTAATGCACTATATGGTATGTGTATAAAACTAATATTGCTATTCATATTGACATCGATTTATTTTTGGGAAAGTGATGTCTTTTTATTATTCAACATCATTTTAGCTTTCTATAACGACGTTATTATTATCAATATATATCAGTTTATATTAACATTGTAATGTAAAAACATGGGCTAGACATTGATTTAGGTTAATTAGATGATGTCTTTATGATATCGGTATCCGATGTCTTTTCGTTTGATACACAACCCACAATGCTCGATATAAGATATGATTTTGCTTATGAAAATGAACCAATCAATACTTGAATTAACTTATTATAAAACATACTATAGATGTACATTAACACAAAGGTAACATTCGATAAAATAGACTAGGCAACAATGATTCAAGGTCTAAATACATATTACATATATCTTAGTAGCTCCCATAACAATAAAAACCCAATGGCTCAAGCAACCAACCCCAAACTTTGAATTAAAATGGCTGAAAATTGAGTAAACCAACTCCGAAAACCTGGGGTAAATTGCGCCAACAGAAAAATCCATAAAAGTTTAAAAATAGCTCTTAAAAGCATCACCTAAAATAGTTCCATATATAACTGAAAAAAGCAACAGCTCCAAACAGCGCTGTATTCTTTGTCTTTCCTGGAGAGACTGCACAATAGCTTTTTTCATAGTTAACAACATCCATACCAAGCTTGTTACTTTGAGAGTGGATAACTTCTGGAACTTCAGGTCTCACAAGAAGAGCCCCAGTGGGAATATAGCCGAAGAGAGAGCTTGTCACATGTAGAGAAGAAAAGAGAAGCAGCTGAATATCAAACCGTCCATGGGAAACCAACCTAAAAGAAACACTATAAAGTGTTCTTACCTTTGCTACAGAGACAAGATCATGGTATAAACTCGATAGTCACTAACAATCACAATAGGGACCGCTTCTTAAACAAAATACAACTTGTTTTGGACAGATTTTGTCATGAAAGGGGTAACCAGCATTGTTGGAATAAACTCAATACCATCATCCCGCCGAAGTTCCTGCATTACACAAGTTCAGAGAATGAAGTTATTTTTGAGCAAATATTAATGATGATATTATGCAACTATGCCCGAACATAAGAAAATTCTTATTTTATAATATGCTTGACATTTTAAACTATGCTTGTAATGTCGTCTGAACCACATTTCAAGAATTGAACATGCAAATTTTGAGTTAACTACGACACTAAGAAGAAAAAAGTGATTAGAAGGACTTCCAATTTAAATGGCAGGATATCCAAAGGAGAGATCTTGAAAAAAAAAATTATGAGACAAGGTTTATCTATCTAAATGGTTTCTGAATACAGTTATGAAGGACACCTGCACTAGTTGATGACCAAGCATCTAATATCCATATAATCCTTTGGTATGGCAGCATCTCCAAAGAGAATGCATTAAAAGAGAACCAAAATGAAAGGTCTTTGACATAAATAATAAATTCCATCTTTGGTACATGCAGAAAAGTTCATAAGACTAGTAATATGGGGGAACATTGTCAAAAGAAATTCCAATTGAAATCTAAGAGCACAAATGTACCAACTTCGCATACCCGTTTTCCAGTGGCCTCATACTTATCAACTATAACCGGACTGAGAGCGCATTATCTCAGGAGACATAATGCAAATGGGAGCTGAATTCGCCAAAGAAGACAGACTTGCATCAGAATCTGCAAGAGATTGTAACTTGTTCTTTTCATGGAGAAATCTTGTAGAAAACATCTATATTAACATATATTCAATTAGACATGCTTAAAATAGATATGAGTAGGTTTATCTATCATCTATAACACTTTTAAAACTGTCTCTAGATTATTTCCATTAACATCTAAGACAGACTTGCATCAGAATCTGCAAGAGATTGTAACTTGTCCTTTTCATGCAGAAATCTTGTAGAAAGCATCTATATCAACATATTCATTTAGACATGCTTAAAATAGATATGAGTAGGCTTATCACTTATATATAACACTATTAAACCGTTTCTAGATTATTTACATTAACATCGAACAATCCCATTTTTGTGTGGATGTGCATCTGACCTTCAAAGAACGTAGGAGAGATGAGATTCCAGCCACCTATAGAAGCAAGCTTCGGTACGACAATTCAACCAACATCACTAGAAAAGATCTGTCAAAATTTACTTAAATGGTAACATACTTCCATCAATGGCAATTTATCTGTGGTAGTTTTTTTATCTTTGTTAATTTTCAAAAAATATTCTTGAATAAATAAACTTTAGAGGAGACTATATCAAATATAGCTTAGTTAAAGCAAAAATTATATGGCTCCAAACGTCATGAAACTCAAGTAACATTCCTAAGATTTAGGATCAATGTGGATGCTCTCGAAAATCCTAATTGGGTAATGATGCTTCTTCAAAGCTAGATTAATTGCAAAATTCAAAGAGACTAATAATATTCACGGCTTAAAAGTGCCTAACACATAAAAGACAATGATATAAAGATGATGATATAAAGATAACTCCTTAAAAAATAAGAGTAATCATAGGCAAGATAATGATATAACAAAAGTGCATACCACATAACGATAACTCCTTAAAAGTGCCTACCACATAAAGCCCGACATTTTGATATTCTGTTATAACAAAAACATAAGGGCCTGCAAACATAAAAGAAGATGGTAAAGATTTCTTTTGTTGTGGTAGTCCCTTCAAATAGTATTTGTTAGTGATGAAGAAACCTTTCATATGCTTATTAATTGATAGTTATTTAATGGTCTACACAAAGAACTTGAATAGATTTAAGAAACAAAATTGCATTTGAAAAAATATTGGTAACTTGTTATGAAAGAAAAGAGGAATTCAACCACACATAACTAGCTGAGGTGTTTCTCCATATGTAGTTTTCATACATGAGAGTTGTCTTATATTTCTGTAGTGCCCCATGACCAAACTGAACTGCAATGTGGAAAAGCTCATCTGTGCACAAGATTAAACAAAATTAGCAAAAAAAGAAAAAGAAAAAGAAAAAATGCACAGTATTAAAATGTTACAGAGACACCATCTGTAGGCTTAATCACATACTAATCTGGGAGCTCCCACAGCCTCATCCTGGCATATAGCTTTTGCCCAACCTGTTTGTTCTTCGTCTCCACCTCCATCCTTATATTGAAATCAACCTCCCTACAAATTTAAATTAAAAGAAAGTCAGCATATTCAAATATCCCAAATATCCTTAATCAGTTGTCTGGCTAGATACGACAGATTTTAACGACACTTCATTTGAAATTACAATTAAATGAAAAGGGGTTGCATTGGGGGAATAAGTTCTAAAGAATTCTTGTGACTAAGTTGTTACTTTCAATGAACAAATTCATCACAAATGAAAGAAAGATATCCAACCAAAGTAAGAGAAATGCAAACAAAGTCGCATAAAAAAAAATCAGAACATCAGATTATACAAATTTCAGATTTTTTACTACAGAAACGGCATGATCAATCTCTAAATTAAGATATTAAAAAAAAAGGGCAACATATAATGGAAGAAAAAAAATGGGTAATAAACCTTGCTTAGATGGATATGCCCAACAAGTCCGTTATCTAACTCATAACTTTCAGCAGAAACCACTGGACTCTTGTACTTGTTAAGAGATTAACCAAGGACATTACATTCTAAGACAAGTTTCATAAGAGATCTGAATAAGGAAGAAATATAGAATACAATTTCAAATTTTCAAAGAAATACTTGATGGGCAGGGCATGGAAGACACTAAAGACTATAAAGTTAGACCAAGTACAAAACCTAGAAGAAAAGGGACAATCACAACATTCTACATCATCTGCAATGTTTCTTTGCCTTATTCAAGGGGGAGGAAAGGTCTAGGTGATAAGAATGAAGCAAACACAACACACTTCATCATATTTTTCCATGCCCATTCTTGGATGGCCTTCCTAAAATCCCCACAAGATAAAACAGTATAGCCTTTTTGCTTGCTAGAACAAATGCACACCTTTAAACTCATGTGTTTCTTACACAACCTACAATCAGCTAGTGATACATCTTAAGAGATTTCAAAGCAATGAGGACTGTTAAACAATGATGGGCATTCCATCAACGTTGAGCATCAATGTTACACAGACACCATATTTCACAATCCTACATTCTAACTCCGGCTTCCGGGCAGGCAAGTGTAAAAATGAAGATATGACCACGAGGTGAGGAAGCAAAACAGATCAACACTAGTGATGAAAATAGATTTAAAAAAAATGCTTCAGGCGAATCGTTTAGTGGTAAAAATAGACCAACACTAGTGATTCAACATACCAGATCTACACCCTCCACCACCTTGTAAATCGAGAACAATAGGAATGGAGAGAGACATACCTTACAACAACAAGAACCCCGACCTAGGCCATCGCCAACCCGCCTTCGCCATAACACAACCCTTCTGATGCTCGACATCCATGGCAGTACCCCTAAATTCACCAAGATCTGATGCTCGACATCCATGGCGGAATCCCCTAAATTCAGACACTGAAATGAAAGAAAAAGAAACCCTAGGAACCTTAGAAATATAGATCTATAAAAAAAATTAAGCAAAACAAAAAAAAAGCATGGATTAGGTTTTCACAAGAGAGAATGTCGACCTGTTAGGGTTGAAAATAGTGGCAGAAGCATGAAGGCGGGGAAGGGAGAATGAGACCAAATCCAATAGAAGGAGTTCGGAGGAAGAAAACCGGTGCCAGAAGAATAGAGAGTTGAGAAGGAGGTCAGTACCTAAGGGAGTCGGCGATTTAGGGTTCTTCAACTCCCACCCATTTTCGCAGTGGCTGGGTCATCGGGATGGGCTTCAGAGAGCTGACGGCCGGAGGAAGAAGAAAGCACTGCGTTGAGGATGAGGGTCGCCGGAGCTAGCTAGAGGAAGGTCGGATCTGGAGAGGTGAATATTGGGTTGGGGATTTGGGGGCTCAGGTTTGGAAAGAAGATAGAACGAGGATGAAATGTGAGGGGAGAGAGAAATTAAAGAAGATAGAGATATAAATTTTATTTAAGTTTTGAGCTACTTTGAAAAAAGAAAGTACAATTTTGTTTTTCAAGTGATAACCTTCCCTCCAAAGCCCGCCTTCAATTTTTTTCTAACTTTTTTCAATTCCGCGCTCACTTTTCCCTAATCGCGCCCATCTTACTTTTTTTATTAAATAGAATTTCACATCTGTCTCTATATTTAACAATAGTATAAATTGTTTTACACATCACAATTTTTTTTTGATGTAATTGAATAATTTAACATCTGTCAATTGTTTAACAGACTTAAATTACATGATGTCTAATTGCAGTATTCTAGTAGTGGTAGCAAGTTCAAGGGTGAAGGGCTAAGGGTGCTCATTGTTGGTTTGGAGCACTGCTTGCCTTCAATGCAAATAAAACCATCAAGTAAGTGGCCATTTGAAGTTCTAAGTAAGACAACTAAGTATTGCTCTATTATCTCCCTCCAATTGATCTATGTTTGCTTGGAGGGCTGGCTTTTCTCTCTGCGGTTATGGCGTTTTTTAAGTATGAAATCTCTCTGCATTTTGGTTAGAAAGGATGCATTGGTATGTTATTTTATCTTGAGCCTTTCTTTTACCAGGAATCACTGGTGGATTAAGTATGTGAATGTAGGAGAATATGGGCAATGTATTATGGATGTAATTATATAGATTGCAATTGGAGATGATAATTGGATTGTAAGTAAAAAATGCGATGAATGGATAAGTATGTTTAGAATGATAACTTCTGGGCTTACTTATGATCAAAGAGATATTCCAAATGGTGCTAACCAAGCGACTAATATGAGAAGCAATTATTGGTGGATAATCGTTTATTATCACTGTCTATCTGCTAGTGCTAATCACATATTATGCGTATTATATCTTATATCTATAAACTGGCGAACTCTCAATTTGAGTCCATTCTATAATTCGATTAAGTATTACAGGTTAACATTATATCTCCCCTCCATTATTAGGAATATGAGCTTAAATTTGGCTAGTGATCTACTATTACTTTGGCATTTAAGCAACACAACAGCGAATGCTTTTAGGAGTACATGTGAGTCTCTTCGATAAGATTATGAGTACCTAGGTGTGAGTCCATATGAGAATAAGGCATACTATGTACATGGTAGTCAGCAAAGCACATAACTAATTCTCATATCTTTGGTTTATGTTTATAAACCCTATAAGAACCGCCACCAATCCCTATTTGTGAAGGGTAGACTCCAGTTTCAATTTCCACTAAAAAACCAAAGTTCCATGCATCTAAAACAGTTTAACCAAAGAAGAACTGTTAATATATACAGTGCGAAAAATCACCAAAGTATCACAAAACATTTACAAAACCAGAAGGGATCACAAAACAGAATTAAGTTACTCAGCATACTCTTGAATCCTTTTTTTGTACAAGAAAGAAGATAATGGCGCTATTTCTACCCCAAAAGGTCAATTGACATCAACAGAACTCATGACATGAATGAGGCATACAGAACGAAAAGGTGATTAATGAAAGTCTGTTTTGGAATGTACGTGGTGTAGGGAAGAGAACGTTTTGGACCGATGTTAATCCCATGAGAACAAACAACCACCTAAACCTCCTAATTATCGCAGAAACTAAGTCCGATACCGTTCCAGAAGAATCAGCATGGAGAAGCAGTGGCTTCACTAAGGCAGTTTGGTCACCTGGGGTTGGGCGTTCTGGAGGCTTTGGAATTCTATGGAATGATAATCATTCCCTAAATGAACACGTTACAGTAAAGATCCATCTGCCCCGAATTATTGGGATGGAATATGTGAATCATGATTTCAATTTCAAAGGAATGATTTTCTCAGTATATGATCCACCTCAAGAGAGAGATAAAAATGAGTTTTGGGAAATACTTACTGAATACATAACAAATGAAAGACTGACGTGCCTAGTGATTGGAGATCTTAATGAAATCAATCATAGTAGTGAAAAGGAGGGTGGAGGGGTGCCTCCTCTTGCAAGGTTCAATAGACTAAACCAATTCAAAAATTCATGCTCTCTAATTGAGATTCCGTGGTCAGGAAATAAATTTACATGGAGAAAGAAACAATACGGAGAAGGTAATATTCTAGAAAAACTTGACAGAGTATTAGTTCATCAACAATTTCTAGACGTATTTCCTAATATAAGTACACTAAATGGTGCATTCTCGACGTCAGACCACTGTCCAATTTTTGTTCAACTAGAATCGAAGGACGTCTTTAAACCCCCACCATTCAAGATGGAAAACATATGGTTTCATAGACCAGATTTCAAGAACATAGTAAAACAATCTTGGAGAGCAAAATGTGTTGGTTCGAATATGTTTAGAATAATGCATAAAACTAAAATTCTTAACAAGAAGACAAAAGAATGGAACAAGAACACGTTCGGGAATATCTTTCGTCAACTAGCAGAAGTAGAACAAGAATTAATTAAGATCCAAGCAGACACAAACACTCAAGAGAATAAGGTTACAGTAACCAAAGAAAATAATTTAATTCAAAAGAAAGAGAAATTGTTGATGTTCCAGAAGAAGTGTTGGAACCAACGGGCTAAATCTATACATCTCCAAATATCAGATACGAATAAAGCTTATTTCCATAGGGTGGCATCGGGAAGACGAAATAGAAAATATATCGGAAGTATTGCTTCGATCTTCTGGAGGAACCATTATTGTAGGGGAAGAGAATGTAAGGAGAGAAATAAAAACGGAATTTGCAAAACGTTTCACAAAAGAACCTTTAAATTTAAATCTCATGACATCCTACATCCAAATGCTTCCAAGGTTAGTGACTGACGAGGATAATTGGTTACTCATCTCACCGCCTACAAATGGAGAGATTAAGGATGCGGTATTTAATCTAGGCTACAACAAATCACCTGGGCCAGACGGCATAACAGAAGAATTCTACAGAACCTATTAGAAAATGGTCGGTTAAGATATTACACAGGTCGTCAAAGCATTTTTTCATACTGGAAAATTTTTGAGACAAATTAATCATACTTTTATCTCATTACTGCCAAAATGCAACAATCCGCAAAACAACGGACTACAGACCCATAAGTCTATGCACTACAATCTACAAGGTAATTTCAAAATTACTTACTAACAGGCTAAAAAAAGTAATGGGCAAGTTAATTCACCCTCTTCAAGACGCTTTTGTATTTGATAGAGCTATTCAATACAATATGCTAATTGCACATGAAATTTTTCATTCTTTCAAAAATAGGAAAGGCGTGGAGGGATGGTTGGCAATAAAGTTAGATATGGAAAAAGCCTACGATAGAGTAGACTGGAATTTTACAAAACAAGTCCTAAAGCTATACGGATTTCACAGAAAATTTATTGAATTAATAATGGAGTGTGCAACTACGGTCTCATTCTCGGTTCTGGTAAACAATGGTCCAACGGAAGTCTTTAATCCGACTTGTGGGTTGCGTCAAGGTGATCCCTTGTCACCGTTCCTATTTCTGCTAGGGGCAGAAGTCTTGGCTAGAAAATTAGCCTTTGAGGCAAGTCAACCGGCCAATGCTGTTGGGTTTTCCTTTGGAAGAAACTGTCCTAGAATTCCCTTTTTGGCGTTTGCTGATGGTATAATTATCTTTTCAAAAGGATATCTGGCAGCCTGCACACAGGTCAAAAGGATTATCGATGAGTACTGTCAAATTTCTGGCCAGAAAATCAACTATCACAAATCGGCTTTCCAAGTCACCTACAGCATTCCGAGGGCTCGCATTCGGGATTTGGAAGGGTGCCTAGGCATATCTAAACAGATAAAACTGGATAAGTACCTGGGATGTCCGATTGTAAATGGTAGGGTAAACAAAACAACATTTGAAGAAATAATAACCAATACCTCAAATCAGCTCTCAAAATGGCGAGCTAATTCCCTATCACATCAAGGAAGAGCAACGCTGGTTAATACAAATCTATCATCCAAACCACTCTATGCTATGCAAAGCTTTATGTTACCACCTCAAATACATAAACAATTAGACCAAATCAATAGGTCTTTTTTCTGGAACAAAGATAGTCTGCACAAACCGCTTATTGGTTGGGACAGAGTATGTAGACCAAAAGTGGCCGGAGGAATGGGCATCCGGAAAACTCATGACATGAATGAGGCATTACAGTTAAAGCTATTGTGGAAAATTATGGCGGAACCTGGCAACATTGGGGTCAGAATCATTCAACATAAGTATATGAAAATAGAACACATCCTAAAGTATGAAGGAAAAAGCCCCGCCTCATGGCAATGGTCTCAATTGCGAAAATTAATTCCAACTTTTAAGTTAGGACTAATGTTGACAATAGGTAACGACAAGACCATTAAGTTCTGGCAAGACAAGAGGAATAATCTTCATCCACTTTTACAATATTGTACTCAGCCAAATATTATAGACATAAATGAGACGGTGGATACATATATGAGTAATGGGAATTGGAACATCCAAAAGTTAGGAAAGGTCCTCCCGAGTAGTTTGGTGGAGCAAATAGCACATATTCATGTACCATCTGTGCCCTTGGAGGACCGACTTTACTGGTGGGCAGACAAGAAAGGATGGTTCTCGACTTCCAGTGCATATAAATTAGTTACAATCAACACCGACTTGATAATGGATAACAGTAATTGGATTTGGAAGGCTGACGTTGCCCCGAAAGTAAAGAATTTCTTATAGAAAGTTGCGCAAGAAGGACTACCAACTGCGGCACTACTATCTAAATGCGGTGTTGCTATACCCCCTTATTGTCCAATATGTAACCACCATGAAGAAGACGCAGCCCATATTTTCTTGGAATGTAAATACAGTTCTTTTTTTAGGAATATTGACAAAAAGATTCATAGGTTAGTAACTGATGCAATGCAATCATCGAGAAGGATTAAACCTATTATGAATATAATAGCTGAACGTTTGAATGGAAAACAGAGACAAGAAATGGCCTATAGTTGGTGGGTGGTCTAGCTCATGAGGAACCAATTGGTTTTTAGAAAACAGAAACAACCATCAATTGAGAACTATAATCAAACTGTCAAAGTGCATATGACCAACTGGCTTAGGGCCACAAGTGAGCATGCAGTAGGAAAACACAAAAGATACGACAAGGAAATTCGAAATAATAACACAAAAAGAAATAGGACGAATCAAAAGTGGATAAAACCCCCACAGGATTTTCTGAAACTAAACTTTGATGGCTAGGCGCCACACTTAGGTAACAGCTCAGCAGGTTTCATTATCCGAAACTGGGAAGGGGAGCCAATTACAGCTGGAGGAATGACATTTGGAAAAGAGTCGGCCCTATCCTCGGAGGCACGAGCATTATTTTTAGGTATAAAAAAGGCAATTGAATTGCGCGCAGATAAACTCATAATTGAAGGAGATTCCCTAATAATTATTAATTATCTTAAATATGGGACGAAATGCCCATGGAAAATTGAAATGTTAATGTCAGCAATATCTTGCCTACTCCGTGGGTTTCGCGAAGTTAGATTTTTTCACATACTTCGCAAAGGTAATCAGGTGGCTGATTGTATTACTAAACTGGCCCGTTCTACCAGAAACCCAGAAATGCTAACTAATCTAGGTCTTCTTGACCTCATCCGAAAGGATGCTATCGGATAGCGCCTCGGCGAATCCGAATTCTTACCTAATAAAAAAAAAAATTAATGGAAAATTCCGGTTGGTACCCCTCAAGTTAAGGTAAATCCGGATGGTGTCCTAGGTATTGAAATTGTCCGGCTGGTATCCTCAAGCTATGGATAAATTCCGTTCCGTGCCCAATCATTTGTTGAACCCTTAACCCCGTTTTCTTTATTTAAAAAAAAGAAAAGAAAAGAAAAGGCGACCTAACTTGTTAATTTCATAAATAGTTTCAAGCCATGGCTGGTCCTTCTCAGTCCACCATCTAACAATCACCGTCGTCATCGTCAATCTCCTCGATTCTCAACATCTTGAGATACATCGTTTTTTTCTCGCCCCCTTTGGCACCTGGATGAGCACTTCCTGCATCGATGTAAACTATTGAGTTGCGGTTGATCTCGTCCCTGATGAGCATCATCGACAAATCGGTCAGCACCTTCCTCTCCACCTTATGGGCCTTGCACCTAGTATCCACAAAATCTGCCTGGGTGCTTTGAATGAACTGGACAACTGAGCAACCCGATTTCCGATTGTAGCTTGCACCAGTGTGGGATACAATAACCGCGATAATTTTCTCGAGAGATTTCAAAAAAAAATACTACTTGCATTAAACCAAACAGAGTTTATAACCGATCGAAGCCAACTTGCTCTCGCTCCTTAACTCTTCGCGGCCACTCACTCTTTCTCTCTACCTCTATGTAACTAATTGTGTCTTGAATTGAATGAATAGAAATCAGCCCTTAAGGCCTTATTTATAGGCTTCTAATCCTTGCTAATCAAGGAAAGAAATCTCTATCTATATCTAAAGAAAAAACTTTAATAAAGGGAATATTTATCTTAAAAGGGAAATATATCTAAAAAGCTAAATATCTTCATGTGTGGATAAATCCTCTTCTCCATGGATGGATCTTGATAGACTTGATAGATCTCGGACTCCTTCGCTCCCAAGTAAGCCCAAACCGACTCGGACAGCCCAACCGCGTAACGCGGCCCAGGAAGATTTTAGTCGATATTGAGTAAACTACTCGATATCGAGTAAGGTTGTCGTCGACTTTGGCTGTCTGGCTTGCTCGAGTAAATGCTGCTCGACTTGGCTCGGGCAGGTGTCTCAGGTCTTGTTGATATTGAGCAAAGTACTCGATATCGAGGAAATACTGCCCGGCATGTCTAGGTCTTCGGCTTCTCGATCAGGTGCTCCTCCTCGACTCCGGGTATGACTTCAAGCTTTGTCGATAGCGAGTAAGGTTCTTGAGTCGGGTTGGCTTTGTCTTTAGTTCCTCGATCTGGCTTGTCCTCGATCATGCTGTGCCCGGACTCTTTGGTCGATATCGAGGAAGTATACTCGATATCGAGTAAATTGCAGCCTCCGTCTTTGCTTCTTGATTTTGTCCCGGAATGACTCCAAATTCTGTAATTCTAAACCAAAACTTATGTAGATCTCCATTTCTTATAAATAAGCATATATTACATAAATTCAACATATCCCCAGCCCGAAATATGCAAAGTATACAGAATATGGAGCTAAAATGTGCATTTCAACATGGCTATTTTAGTGGACGTCAAATCACCCCATACTTAAGCTTGCTTGTCCTCAAGCAATACTTTTAATTGTCATTCAGGGGAAGAAACACAACTCTCAACATATTAGATTCATTGTCATATGTCCCTGCAATCAATTACCATCCTTGAAAAGGTACTAGTGTCACAAATCCATCCATGTGCAAATAAAAGCAACATCTACTCACAAAAGGAGTGTAATGCAAAAACAATTCATAAGTGACAAAGCATTAATAATCAAGAGGATTTAATTAAGCTCAATAAGAATTAGATTGGTAAAAGGCTAAAGGTGGGCAATATTTGGCAATGTGGTGCTAATGATCCGGGGAAATGGATTATTTTCAAACTTTCATACCACATCCCTTCTTCATAAGATTCATCACCTTTCATAATGCTTTTATCAATAATAATGCTTTTACCTCTCTAACCTCAGCATTGCCTTCTCGCGAGTCGCAAACATGGGTGTCATGAATGGCCCCGGATACTTAGTGCTTTGGACTCCTCACATTGTGTCCCATCCTGCGGAACTATTATCTCAACACAAGCAGGGTCGATCTACCTTTATCTCCTGAGGTGATCGGATTTTCTTTCACTCATTAAATTTTCCATATTTTTCAAACAATTTCCCACCAAACTCCAATAATGATAATAATAACACAACAACCATACAATAATATCCATAATGTAACATCATTCTCATCATAATCCCCGGATAGGAAATAAGGTAAAGAATGGCAAATATTTAGAACATGTGGAGCAATAATTGAAATAAGGCATATTATGGCTTTTGTGATGCATAAGCATAGGTATGGCTAGGATATCAAAACATATGAGCATTATATGGAAATATAAAGTCCTTCATCCTCTTATCATGTAACATGTCAAAAGCAACATCAAATTTTACCTCCTTTTATGATTTTCACCAAAAATATGCATTTCATTGTGACTTCCCTTTACTAGGCAATTTCATGCTATATCCCTAATGAATCAAATTTTGCATCGTCGAGTTCAATTAAAGCTTCCATGACACTATTTCTTTGAACAATTTACAAGCTATGGGAGATGTCTCATAGAACTTTGAGTTTAGCAATTATGCACAAAATTTTAAAATTTTACTCAAAATTTCACCATGTAAAACCAAAAACAAGAATAACCATATAATAATGATAATGAGCTCTTCCCCCACCCCATACTTAAAATATACAGTGTCCCCACTGTATAAAATCAAATAAAAACAAGAGTAAAGGAAGGAACTCACTGAATAATGCGTCGAGGGAGGCAATACAGGGCATGTCGGGGAACTGGATTGGTCGATATCGAGTATTGTACTCGATATCGAGTAAACTGTCATCGTCCAGTGGAATGCTAAAGTCGAGGAGATTCTTGACTTGGTGGATATCGAGTTGGCCTACTCGATATCGAGTAACTGTGGGCTGCTCGTCTTGGTCGTTCTCGACTGGCCTAGTCGATTTTGACTATCTTTCAGGGACTTCTTATTCCACCTTTTGCAACCCTTTTATGCTTGCCGACCTAAAAGTGTTAGATTGCACACAAAGACAAGACTTTCCACATGAAGTATTTCTAAACTAAAAAACCAAAAACAAAAACCAAAATTAAAAGTTCCAAAATTCAAAAAGTTTTATATACATACTCTAGATTTTAGAGTCGCTAGGCCGACTTCTCCGTTTGTGCTTAAGGACTGTTAATGTGGGGCCCGCTTGTGCCTGACCCTTCTCCTAGATCATCTAGGTCCTGATTGTAGTATGCAAGCTCAGCTGATAGGTGGTTGCTTGCATAATCTTCCTTTTCTCCCTTCTTTCTCTTTCCAGCTCTCAGTTTCCGCAGATTCTCTCGCCACGGGGCCTTACCTCCCCTTAAATTATTTATAAATTTCTTAATGGACTGAGGAGGAGTAGAACTCATACTTGAACTTACCTTTTCGGGCCCAAAACAGAAATCTTCGGGCTTAGGGTTAGTCGACATCGAGCAATACTGGTCGATATCGAGTACATGGACCCCATACTTAGGCTCTTGGCAAGTCTGGTGCTCAGCAGGGGAAGTCGATGTTGAAGAAGACTAGTCGATATCGAGTAAAAGCTTGGTCGATATCGAGGAGGGCTTGTCGATATCGAGTAGAGTTCTGGTACCTTCCTCTGTTGTTTTCTTGATCCCGTGGTTGCTGATGCTTTTCACCTCTAGCCATGAAATTTCCTCTTTTTCAGGGCCAAAAGAGAAATCTAAGACCTCATCCCCTATTGTGAAGGTGAGCAATCGCTGTTTGACACTAATCTTGGCATCTGCAGTAGCTAGAAATGGTCTACCAAGAATAATAGGGCTAGTAGGATCTTCAACACAATCTATAATAAGGAAATCAGCTGGAATAAAGAATTTACCAACCTGGACAGGGACATTCTCAACCATACCTGTAGGGATGACTACTGTATTGTTCTCCATGTATAGCTTGGCATCCACAGGTTCTATGGACCCTATCTTTACCTTCCGCCAGATTGATAAGGGCATGATGCTTACACTTGCTCCTAAATCACACAAGGACTCATATTTATATTGTCCAAATCCCACAGTAAAAGAAAACTTACCAGGGTCAGGTCGTTTCTCAGGGAAGTGGAGCACTTTGCATTCGCTGGCTATCTCAGAGATGGATCGCTTGTTGCTTAGGATTTCCTTCAGGAATTTGACATATGCAGGCATCTCTTGCAGAGCTTCTGTAAATGGAATAGAGACATTCAGTTCTCGAAGCATATTAACAAAACGTTTAAACTTACCTGCAGTGGGATCTTTTAGCGCTTTGGAAGGAAAAGGCAGTGTCTTTTTCTGCTTCGGAGCCAGAACAGTTGTCGGCGCTGTTGTAGAGTCCTCGACATCGGCCAACTTCTCCTCGACATCGACAAGGGGCTGCTCGATATCGACAACAGTAGTCGATCTCGAGTTGCTGGGCTGCGCAGATGAGTCTGAGTTTGGCTTCCCCTCTATGTCGAGTTGGTTCTTGTCGATATCGACCAAGGTGTGGTCGACATCGAGTTGCTGCTCTGCTTTGTCTTGGTGCTTTCCGACCTCTGGCTCGTGTAATTGGTGCCCGCTCATGAGTTTTATAGTTGCGACGTGTCCGGTCTTCCCCTTAGGATTTGGTTCTGTCTGCCCAGGGAGTTGCCCGGTCGGTCGTGGGATTTGGGCCGCGAATTGACCCATATGTGTCTCTATGTTCTTCTTCCAGATGTCTAGCTCTCCAAATTTTGCATTGATGTTTTGGAACTGATTGTTGATGGTGCCTTGATTTTGGCGCATCTCATCAAGGATGAGCTGCAAATCATCCTTCTTTTGGTCCCTTTCTGGATGTCCTGGAGCTCTATATGGCGGGGGGTTCCTAGGAGCACCTTGGTTCCATTGTGTTTGATAGAACCTTTGATCCCCCATATAGTGATTGGGACCCCCTGCGTAAGCTACCTCTTCGTGTGTCTCTGCTGTCCTGACTTGCTCTGTGTGTGGGCACTCAGTAGTGGTGTGCCGCTGTGATCCGCATTTGATGCAAGGCTGGTTGATAGAGAGATACTTGACTTGCTTGAAGAGCTTGCGATTCTGATCTATGTAGTACTGCTCTCTGATATTTGGGTCAATCTCCTTGGAAGGCTCATAGAGGGGCATGGATGGGGCTGGCCTGGCATAGGCACCTTCATCATAGTTTGTTGAAGTCCCATACTTGTTGTCGTAGTTGGTGAGCTTATCTAGTACACCCCATGCGTCCGCTGGTGGCATCATCAGATACTCATATCGAGTATACTGATTTATCCTGTCCTTAGTGACTTGGTCAAGAGAATTGAAGAAGATCTCTTGAATGACATATGGTGGTTGTCCATGAGTAGGGCAAGATCGCAACAGTTCCTTATATCGTTCCCATGCTTTTGCCAGCGGCTCCCCAGACTTTTGTTTGAAAGCTGTAATCTTCTGACGAAGGAGTGCTGTCTTGGCAGGAGGGAAGAATTTGTTGAGAAATTCCTGCTCTACTTGAGCCCATGTTGTGAGGGATAGTGGTTTTAGTCCTTCCATCCACTTTAATGCGGGACCAGCGAGAGACCATCGGAAGGCCTTCATCTTGACATATTCCAGAGTAGTACCTTCAGCAAGAGTACGACACATGTCAGAAAAATTGATAATATGTTCAAGAGGGCATTCATTAAGTCTTCCATGAAAAGCATTATTTTTAAGTTCAATAAGGAAGTTAGTGCGAATTTCAAAAGTATTCTCAGGAATCAGAATAGCCGATTCAGGCACGACGAGAGTCGGGTGCATGTAATCCTCTACAGTGGTAGGATATTGGGCAAGCTCAGCTTCTGCTTGCCTCGCACGCTCAGCCTGCTGTTCCCTGGCTGCTCTCTCAGTGGCGAGAGTAGTATCTTTAGTGGCTAGTTCCCTCCGAAGCCTCTCAATCAGCTGTTCTTTTGTTTCTGCGGCCGCCATGGCTCTTTTCAGTTTAGCGTGGATGTGTAAGAGGCGTTCCGGTTCGTCTAAGCCGTCAAACTCAGGTGGTTGACCAGAATGGCGCATACACCTGTGAAGTAACTCAAAGCAAACGTGAGATTTAACTACCTAAGGCGCGAATGATTGCTTCCCCGGCAACGGCGCCAATTTGTTGATAGGAGGAAATGGAGTATTCAAATAGAATATAAATAAAATAAGGCAAAGCAAAGCAAACCAGATTCCGTCCCTTGCAAATAATTACAAGACCTCCTCCTGATGTAGCAGTGGGAAGTCAGGATCAATTCACGAGGAAGCGTGTCAGCGGATCCTAGGCAGCGAATGAATCTCACGGCAGAAGTCGACTACAGATGCTCGATCTCGACTAGGGTTAGTCGATAGAAGATCGGGCAAGTTGAACAAAGCAGCAGCAGCTCTCGGTGGTTACTCGATATCGAGTAAAACTCCTCGATATCAAGGAAGCCTCTTGTCGATCTCGAGTACCTGCACAGGAGAAGCTACATCAATCTTTGTCGATCGAATATCATTACTCGATATCAACCAGATTTAATCGATATCGAGGAAGAACAGAAAGTAACCGAAACAAAATAAAGAACAATGCTTGTGGGATTCAGAATAAACTATGTATGAAAGACAACTTCCAAAATTGGGGTTTGCAACAACAATAACAAAGCATGCATAAGGCAGAAATAAAACAGATAATCATGTAAATCGCATCGAAGGACCAAGCTTTCGCCTTTTCCAACAATTAGACAACTCTTTCAAGAAACCCTAATTGTGTCTACCGATTTTATGTTTACAATCCAAGTTGTTAGCATGGACCTCCATTATATGGGTAATAAACGTATGGGTAATTCCGCTCTTGCTTTCACAAACTTCTCTTGGCCATTCACTCTCTCTCTCTCTCTACCTTTATGTAACTAATTGTGTCTTGAATTGAATGAATAGAAATTAGCCCCTAAGGCTTTATTTATTGGCTTCTAATCCTTGCTAATCAAGGAAAGAAATCTCTATCTATATCCAAAGATAAAACTTTAATAAAAGGAATATTTATCTTAAAAGGGAAATATATCTAAAAAGCTAAATATCTTCATGTGTGGATAAATCCTTTTCTCCGTGGATGGATCTTGATAGACTTGATAGATCTCGGACTCCTTCGCTCCCAAGTAAGCCCAAACCGACTCGGACAGCCCAACCGCCCAAACCGACTCGGACAGCCCAACCGCGTCCAAGGAAGATTTTAGTCGATATCGAGTAAACTACTCGATATCGAGTAAGGTTGTCGTCGACTTTGGCTGTTTGGCTTGCTCGAGTAACTGCTGCTCGACTTGACTCGGGCAGGTGTCTCAGTTCTTGTTGATATCGAGCAAAGTACTCGATATCGAGGAAATACTGCCCGGCATGTCTAGGTCTTCGGCTTCTTGATCAGGTGCTCCTCCTCGACTCCGGGTATGACTTCAAGCTTTGTCGATATCGAGTAAGTTTACTCGATATCGAGTAAGGTTCTAGAGTTGGGTTGGCTTTGTCTTCAGTTCCGCGATATGGCTTGTCCTCGATCATGCTGTCCCCGGACTCTTTGGTCGATATCGAGGAAGAATACTCGATATCGAGTAAATTGCAGCCTTTGTCTTTGCTTCTTGATTTTGTTCCGGAATGGCTCCAAATTTTGTAATTTTCAACAAAAACTTATGTAGATCTCCATTTCTTATAAATAAGCATATACTACATAAATTCAACATATCCCCAGCCCGAAATATGCAAAGTATACAGAATATGGAGCTAAAATGTGCATTTCAACATGGCTATTTTAGTGGACATCATAATACTCCCTCCAGTCAAATTTATAAGATGTTTTAGTGTTAATGGTTTTATCATAAATGTAAGATTTTATAGGGTTTTTTATTTTTTCAAGAAATTGTCCCCCCTTTGAATTTTGAAACCGGTGACATTTTTAGTTTTTATGTTTTAGGATTGATGTTTTGAAATGACATAATTAACATTCTTCTCTCTAGTTGTTTCAATTTTAAAAGAAACAAATTTCAATATGGGAGCCTAAGTCTTCATCATTATTCTAATTATTTGTCATTAAATTCTCCTTAATCCTTGTGCCAACCCAAAAACATCTTATAAATTTGACCGGAGAGAGTATTTTTATGCGGGTTGTCTTCAAGGCAAAGGTCAGGTCTTAGGCCCAATCACGGGGTTTCGAGCTTCCCTAAACCCGAGGAAATTCCTTTAGGCCCAAGGAAAGGACTTTTGGGGACGCGAGGAGCACCTAGGCTGGATCTAGGCGGAGGGGCGTCGAAAGCCGGCGACCTCCGACAAGGACAACCCAAGGGCTGACCGAAAAAGAGGTGACGGATCCTAACCCAAAACTCCCAAAGCAAAGAGGAAGGAGAAGAAGGAGAAGAAGTAGGAGGGATGTGGCGGAGGAAGGTGTAGATTCCCGAAGAAGGAAGCCAGAATACAACGATGGCTACGCCGAAGGGACCAGATCCAAACCACCCAAATCGGAGGCCGAACGAACTTCAAGGAGGGAGAAAGAGGAGGAGTTGGGGCAGGAGGTTGGAGAGCAAAGAGGATCCAAAGGGAGGATGCCGGAAACACCTTCGACAAGCACCACCCCAGAGAAGATGAAGGAGGATGGACTAGATCCAAGAATAAGGACGATTATAGAGAAATCCATAGTGGCTCTGAGGACATAATAGAAATCGGCGACACCAAGGAGTGCCAAATGGGGATGAACAAGGCAGTCGACGACGTCGAGACGGACACCGAAGACGGGATAAGTGAGGCAGCAAGACGAGGAAGACGACACCAAAATCAAAATCTACGAGAAAGGCCCAGCGGGTGGTCGAAAATGCTTAACGGGGGGATGCCCAAAAGGATTAGAGATGGTGGTGAACAGAGAGTTGAAAACGGATGTTTGATGGAGGAGGAAGACAACCTCATTTAGGGGCGTGTGGGCAACAAGATCCATCGCGTTCATTTTTCTCAAAAAGTGGTTTGAGAGAAAGCCCAACAGCTTTAGTAAAAAATCTCTAAAATAGATATTAAAGTATCAAAATTTCTAAAAAATATTCACTTCAACTCAAACAATTTCTCTATTTTACAGATTTTTACATTTATTAAAGACTATAATAAATAAATACATATATTAAAGATATTTAATTCTACATTTCTAAAAACTTCATTTAAACTTAATTCTAACATTTAGCCTCACATTTGTCGGTGAACTAGTACATGTTACTCATGCTCTTGCACGACATATTATTATTATTATTTTTATTATTATTATTATTTTTATTATTATTATTATTATTATTATTATTATTATTATTATTATTATTATTATTATTATTATTATATTCTCACATGATATTTTTTCTAAAATAAACTTTAGTGATACAATATTATTCAAATTTAATGTTATTATTTTCAATTGGTTAATATATATTTTATTATAAACTAGATTGGTGATTGATCATATATGATTAATTTAATTAATTAACTAATAAGGCTTACTTTATAATTTATAGAAATAAAATCATTCCAATATGAGTTATGAGTTCAAGTGAATATTTTTTGAAGTGAAAATTTTATAGACTAATTTTTTTAATGTGAATTTTATAGCATGAAATTTGATGAAATTAGTTATGTTGTTTTATTTATAAAAGTTAACATAGAATTATGATGTTTTGTTTATCTATCTATATTGATTTAACATAATTAATTTATATATTATATCAAATCATATCAATTTTTGTATTAATTTTTAAAAATAATTATATTTTTATTATTCGTAAGTATGAAAATATATATTTTTTTCTATATTATGGATGAAAATATGGGGTTGTTTCATTAAATTCTATATAGGAACAAGTGAGCATTAAATTATAGAGATCAATTCTCTTTCTACAAATTTAGAGATTCTTTCCCTCTCTCCATCCATTTCTCTATTTTAGAGATGAGTCTGTTTGGGAGAAAAAGTGGCTTTTTTTTTATCTAAAATCTACCATTTTCTCTATTTTAGATAAGTTGTTGGGCTTACTCTTAGGCCCCACTATTCATGATTGTGTTTTTACCTTTTATACGTGTTTAACTTCGTAAGTTGTTACTGCATGCAAATCCTGCAACAATATTGGATTTTAAGGGTGATCATATTTGCACCCGTACGTAAGAGTATCAACAATGGTGGGGAGCTAACCTTCCCACTTTACTTTTTCAAGGCTTTTGGGCAACCCGGTTATTGTGAACAACCTCTCGATTTTTGGATGCCTCAATATATTGGGAACTTTCTCAAATCTAAAAGAACCAAAACCAATCGGATTATGCCACGTGTCCATAAAATAAATCATTGTTTTAAACTTTCATCTTTTCATTATTTTTTTTAAACTTTAGCTTTTCATTTTTTTTAAACTTCAAGTTTTATTTTTAACTTCCAGCCCTTTTCATTTAAGCCCTTTTCATTTTTTTTTTAAACTTTCAGCCTTTTCTACTATATTTTTTTCAACTTCCATCTTTTTTTTAAAAACTTCCAGCTAGCATATAGGTCATGTAATTTTTATTTTTTTCAATGACAATATATGGTTAACGTAATTTTTATAATATTTAGTTTCACTAGTGTAAGAAATACTAGTTTAAATTAATTTGAATTCATATAACATTTTTAAGATATCGAATAAATTTGTGATAGAAAGGATTCAATTAATAATTTTTAATTGACGAATTTATTAACAAGTTCGTTAAAAGATTTTAAATTATTAAAATTAATTATGAAATATAATTATAAAATCAAATTAATTATTTTTTAATTGTTAAATAAATCAAGTTATTTTAATATTTGAAATTATAGAGAAAATATGGGTCTGGAAAAAGTGATGAAATAGGTTTATTGGGCAATCCGACCATTGTGGAAGGTAGGAAATGAATTGGGGAGGGTTGAGAATAAAGTTAGTGGAATATTAGGTGGACGAATAAGAAAAGGTGATCGAGAGAAATTTTGGGGCACCCCACCATTGGAGGTGCTCAAAATTTACTATATGCACCACATATGTGCCTCTTGAGTCACACCCTTGTCCCTTTTAAGTCCCTCTGTGACTCAAGAGGGGTAGGGTTTTTTTTTTTTTCAAAAAAAAGATATGGTGTATATAGTAAAAATTTGTGGCGTAAAAATCACACCCGGATTTTAATCATACATTTTTAACATAAATGTAATCTATTCTCAAAAATCTTATCCTACTATGCTTGATTAATCTATTTTCATTAAATAAAAAAAACTTTAAATAGATTTAAATGACTTCATTTGTCCTAAACTAGACATGACGAGTTTGAATTAAAAATCTTGAACAAAAATATCACAAACTACAATCAAATAGGTTTGTAGTGTTTATAATGACTAGAAATCGAATATACATTTTCATAGGAAAAGAACCAAAGATTACATATCTCATTCAATGTAATTAGGATTTAGGATGTTTTCCAATAACCAAGTTTCATGTTTTTCTATATATAACCTATATGCGACGTACTCTTCTCCATAAGTTATGGTAGAGCTGGTAACTCAGATTTGGAGGGCGATTTGCATTAGATGATCCACATCACTCAAGTACTTGGTGGAGTTGTATTCTTCTGCATCGTAGAGCTCCTCCGAGTACGCTCTCTTCAGTGAAGGTCGTTTCATTCTCTTGATGAGGTGTTCGTAGTCTTGGTCTCCCTTTAGAATCTCCACCACCTGCACCTCGAGCATCCATTAATTTAGTGGAGTTTCTAATCTAAGACGGAATCTCATTAGACTTATATAGATAAAAATAGATCCGGACATGCCTGGCTCATTTGAGGCCTCTGGATGGAAGAATGATGGATGCACATCGACGCTGTCAATACCATCAGTTTCAATTGATCCAAGTCATAAGCATCGCCAAGGAGAGGATCGACGAGGTCCTTGAAATTATTCTTGTCCACCAATGGTTTTGCCTTCATTTTTGCATATGCATACGAGTTTAAGATGCAAGATGATTAGGTTTGAAAGACCACATTCAATTCGTCGCAAATACGTACATAACGTCGCTTAAAACAAAAAGCTACGTACCCACATGACAAGATTCTGTTGTGTGTTATCCAGAGCAAGGCGACCGGTGATGAGCTCCAACAGGAGCACACCATAGGCATAAACATCTGTCTTCTCATCTACGATACCGTGCATAAAGAACTCGGGAGGAAGGTAACTGTATCACCAGTTAAAATCCCTGAGTCAGCAAATCAATGTTGATTGATTAAGAGGTATTATTATGATTGTTTTAGATTTTTTAGGGATCATATTATCTACTCTAGATCCGAGGGAGGAGAGTAACGGTTAACTGATTTTGCAAGTACGAACCCGAAGGTGCCTTCAATCTTGGATACAGTATGGTGTGTCCATTGCCCAGGCAGCCATTTCGCAAGCCCGAAATCAGAAATCTGCAATAAACTTCCAGCCCAGCCGCCATTGTTCAAATTAATGGGATCTGAAAACCACAAGCAAGGTAGTGGTAGTATTACCTTAGGATCAAACTCCTCCGAAAGCAAAATGTAAGCGGATTTGATGTCGCGATGGATGATTCGCCTTTGACAGCCTTCATGAAGATAATGAAGGCCCTCGGCGCAGCCTAAAGCAATCTTATATCGAATATCCCACGGAAGAGCCTCCCTCAAAGTCGAATCTGTCATCGATCATAGGGAACAAATATATATATATATATATATATATATATATATATATATATGTTGGCTTCAGTTGTAACTCTGATAAATAAATAAAAAATCACCCGGCCCGGGCAAAATATAATGGTGTCAAGACCCCGAAGAAGAGACTCTAAGCATCCGTTGGGCGACAACTGAAGAACAAGGTAAAGACCCCCTTCGACACCATAGCCAATGACTTTAGCGATATAGGGATGACTGACATGGACTATGATTCCAAGCTCGGATAAGAAGTCTCCTGCCATCTCCTCTACGTCTCCTTTCATCATCCGTTTTATAGCAACAAGACTTCCATCTGGCATAGTTCCTTTGTACACTTCAGCATACCCTCCTTCACCAATCAAGGTGTCTTCCAAGAATATAATTAAAACCAGTCAGCAGCAAATAGGAGAAGTAGTTCACTGACTTGGCCTACACTCTTGGCTAAATGAGTCAATGTGCCCAAGTAATTAATGGGGTGAAATTAATACAGTTAGTTAGTAAAGCTAATTACCTTGGCTAAAGTTATTTGTTGCTAGATGAAGCTCCTCAAGAGAGAAGTTCTTCCAGGTAGATTTAGCACATGAGTACATGTGAGGATCGAAAGCAGGCAATAAAGGCATGGTGTTGTCCCTTGAGCTTCTACTTTTTCTCCTCGAAAACCTAGTAAGAGTAAGAGGATTGAACACAATCTGGATCTGCTTATTCCCTTTCTTCAACATGTGCATGAATCCTTTCCAATTAGATTGAATCTCCAAGCTTTGCGGGTTCACTAAGTCGGAAGTGCTCACCACTACACACTCCGCAGCCTCCTCCGAATCTTGCGATTGCTCATTTGGAATGTCCAACATCTCAAAATCTACAGATCGGTTAAGCTCGATTAATGTCAAATCTACATACTCAGTGACTGTTTTTACTCATCTATATATATATATATATATATATATATATATATATATATTAATTACACACCATTTGGCACAAGAGTGCTTTGGACCCTTTTAAGAATAGCTAATGTTGTCGTCGTGGATTCCTTGTCACCGGAAACACTACGTACCAACAAAGATTAATGTAACAACTGATCAGAAGCAACAAAATCATGGAACTGATCGATCAAATTGCCAGCTTCAAGCTAGCAGAGAACGAGCATTGAATCATTAAGATTCGTCCTTAGCTAGCTAGAACATCACTCGCAAAGCATATGAAAATCCATATTGACAGACTCAACGTGAATTTTATATGACAATTTTGTATCAAAGATTGTCTTGTATACATGCATCCTTAATTACTCCTGTGAGTTGAGTTCCAATTTTGACTAAGACATCCACAATTTGTTCACAAGCTACGTACGCTTAAAACATATTTCCAGCAGAAAACAAAATGTGCCTAGCTAAGCATTCATTATTAATCAGGTAAGTTACACCAGTAAGTTGTCACTTTTGTGTTCAACCACATTAGTGATGAGGATCCTGGAATCATAGTTAAACGGTTCAATTTTAAAATCAATTGATTTTGGAGCTCAATACATAGCTCAAACAATTCAATCTCAAAATCAAATATTGTGGGGAAAAAAAAACTTGAAACAGAAGGAAGAAAAGGAGATAGAGTTACTCAGAATTAGAGGTTGATGGTCCAGCATTGTCCATGTCTTGATGGGAAGGAGGAGATGGGCATTTAAGCTCTTCTTCAAAGGACTCCCAATTCAATCTGAATTACGATTTGGCACAATTTTGGGAGATTCTGAGACCAAACGTATGGAGATGAGATGATGGATAGGAGAACAAGAAAGAGAGATATCAATTATCAATTTTACAAGTTGTAAACTTTTCGATTTCCAGTCTCAATCCTCCCCGAAATTTCTTGCTCCAATATCGGACTGTGTGTCTCCGATTTCCTATTTTAAATTTATTTTTTTCCCTGAAATTTCGATTTTTTTTCCTTTTTTTTTTTCCTTCATCGTACGGTATAACACTCAATGTATCAATTAACCAGTGTAAGTCTCGTTCTATGCACGGAAATATATAGAGTTTTTTTTTTGTAGGTACTACCTCAGTCTCAAAATACTTGTCACTTTACTTTTTGGCACGTTTTTTAAAAAGCTAAAAACTCTATAAAATATTAATTTTTTTAATAAATTTTTTTGATAATTTTATAGACAGTTGTATTAAGTATGAAATTATTTTTTTAAATTAATAAAATTAATAATATTTTATATAATTTTTACCGTTCTTAAAAAACGTGTAAAAACTAAAGTGACAAGTATTTTGAGACGGAGGGAGTATCTTTTTGGTGTTCAAAATTTAAGCATAAAAGTTTGAAACTTGAAATATTAGGTGAGTGTCCATTTTTTTTCAACTTTGCCCCCTATTTTTATAAAATTTGGAAACAGTCCGTCCTCCTTATCCTCTCGCATCTACTCCTCCTAGTTCTCTCTCCCTCTCGCGTCTGCCGATCTCCGACACCATCTATCTTCACCGCCGATCTCGACCGATCTCCATCACCATCTCTCTCCACCGCCATCTCTCTCTACCCCCTCCGATCTGGAATTTTGGAGAATGAAGATCCGGTGGTGCGTTCGGCGACGGATCTCCCCCTCCGATCTGGAATTCTGGAGAACGAACATCCGGTGGTCCGATCGGGAATTTCTCATCTTCGATTTTCGATCTCTTTGGTGTGCTTGTTGCGCATGAGCCTGGCAACGCCGAAATTCCCGGCGCCAAGGTCTTTCACTACATCGTGCTTTTCTATCTCTGAAGCTCCCTGTAACTAGCTATGGAGGAGGACAAAAGCACACCAGACTAGAGAGAGTTGAACAAATCAAATGAAGAAGAGGTTTTGAATTTGAGAGTTGCAAGGTGTCAGCGAGTGGGCATTCAAGGGATTGCAGAGAGATCGATGATAGGGGAGGCATATGGGGAACCATTGAATTTTTAATTTAATTTAATTTCTACCGAATTAATTAATTAATCAATACGAGTACTCCGTAGTTGAAAATTCAAGAGCACTAACTAGCACTCTGAGCATCAGTAACCAGGGAGTAAGAATGATTAATTAATGAAAGCCATATATTATGACTCATCACCTTTCGATCATGTGCTCATCTTCAAGTAGGGACCGGATTTGATGACAAATTTTTTTAACCAGGTAAGTGCCACCATAATAAAAATAGTTTTATACACACTGTAATCACTATAAAATCATGGTAATAGATACTGTAATCAAAGAGAAATCATATGATAAGGAAAGCACAACCTCTATAGGGACTAATGAGAAGTCAAAATAAATGTGGTGACAGTTCTCCTCTAATATATGAATGGGTAAGAGGGTCATAGACACTGTCACCACTATAAAAACAGGGTCATAGACACTGTAATCAAAAGGAAAACCCTATAGACGTCGTAACCAAAATAAAAACAGCTTTATAGACACTGTCACCACTATGAAAAAAGGGTCATAGACATTGTAATAAAAGAAAAAATCCTAAGAAAAGGGAAGTACAAATCCTATAGGGGCTAATGAGAAGCCGATATTCATGTGTTGACAGTTCTCTTCTAATATATGAACGGATAGGATGGTCATATACGCTGTAACCGAAATAAAAACAGGGTCATAGACATTGTCACCACTATAAAAACAGGGTCATAGACACTGTAACCAAAGGAAAACTCTAGGGCAAGGGAAGCACAAACCCTATAGGGGCTACTGAGAAGCCAAAATACATGTGATGACAGTTCTTCACTAATTTCTAGTTTTCTAGATTTTTTAAAGTAGTGTCACCACAATTAAAAAAAATTAAAAATATAAAAGTTGTTGTCACCACAATAAAAATAAAGTCATAGATACTGTCACCACTATAAAAACATTGTCATAGACACTGTAATCAATGAGAAATCATATGATAAGAGAAAGCAAAAACCCTATAGGGGCTAATGAGAAGTCATAGACACTGTAATCAAAATAAAAACAGTGTCATAACCACTGTCACCACTATAAAAACAAAGTCATAGACATTGTAATAAAATAGAAAACCCTATAGACGCTGTAACCAAAATAAAAACAGCTTTATAGACATTGTCACCACTATATAAAAAGGTTCATATACACTGTAATAAAAGGAAAATCCTAGAAAAAGGAAAGCACAAACCCTATATGGGCTAATGAGAAGCCGATATTCATGTGGTGACAATTCTCCTCTAATATATGAATGAGTAAGATGGTCATAGACGTTGTAACCATTGTTAAAATAGGGTCATAAACCTTGTAATCACTATAAAAAAAAGGACAAAAACATTGTAACCACTATTAAAATAAGGTCATAGATACTTGTAATAAAAAAGAAAACCCTATGATTAGGGAAGCACAAACCCTAAAGTGGCTAATGAGAAGCCAAAAGAACATGTGATGTACAGTGTGGTTTAGAGTTTAGGGTTAAGTCTTTAGGGTTTAGGGCCAAGGCCCTAAACCCTAAACCCTAAAATGTTAAGTATAGTACGTCGTTAAGAGATGATTGATGTCACCAAATGGAAAACCCTAGGACAAGGTAAGCACAAACCCTAAAGGGGCTAATGAGAAGCCAAAAGACATTAGGTACGGTGGGCAGTTCTCCTTCAATATATGAATGGGTAAGAGAGTCATAGACACTGTCACCACTATAAAAACCGGGTCATAGACACTGTCACCACTATGGAAAAAAGATCATAAACACTGTAATAAAAGGAAACCATATAGACGTTGTAACCAAATTAAAAACAGGGTTATAGACACTGTCACCAGTATGAAAAAAAGGTCAAAGACACTGTAATCAAAGGAAAACCCTACGACAAGGGAGGCACAAGCCCTATAAGGGCTAATGAGAAGCCAAAATACATGTGGCGAAAGTTCTCCTCTAATAAATGAATGGGTAAGGGGATCATAGATGATGTAATCAAAATAAAAACAGGGTCGTAGACACTGTCACCACTGTAAAAACAAGGTCATAAACACTGTCACCACTATAAAAAAAAAGAGTAATAGGCACTATAACCAAATAAAAACCCTTCCAATATATGAATAAGTAAGAGAGTCATAGATGTTGTCACCACTGTTAAAATAGGGTCATAGACACTGTCACCAATATTAAAAAAGGGGGTCATATATAGACAATGTAATCAAAGGAAAATTGTATTGACGCTGCAACCAAAATAAAAATAGGGTCATAGCCACTGACAACACTATAAAAACAAGGTCATAGACACTGTAACCAAAGAAAAACCTCATGACAAGGGAAGCACAAACCCTATAGGGGCTAATGACAAGCCAAAATACATGTGGTGAGAGCTCTCTTCTAATATATGAATGAGTAAGAGGGTCATAGACGTTGTCACCAAAATAAAAACAAGGTCATATACACTGTCACCACTATAAAAATAGGGTCGTAGACACTATCACCACTATAAAAACAAGGTCATATAAACTGTCACCACTATAAAAATGAGGTCATAGATACTGTCACCGCTATAAAAATAGGGTCATAGAAATTGTAACGAAAGAAAAACCCTAAGACAAGGGAAGTATAAATCCTATAAAAACATGCTAACCACTATAAAAACAGCGTCATATACACTGTCACCACTATAAAAATAGGATAATAGACACTGTCACCACTATAAAAAATATGGTTATAGACACTGTCACCAACCTTATAACACCCTAACACCGTTGATGACACTGTCACCACTTATGTCATATAGTAAATGCATAATCGACCACAGTTGATGAATGATGACATCATTTTCAATTGTCAATCTTTATTTATATATTGGAATAGATGAGTAGAAACAATTTGGCCCCAATTGATGAAAGATGTCATGATTGTCAAACTTCATTTATACGGAGTACTCCGTATATTGTAATGGATTAGGATGCGTAATTTGCTAGAGACATCAATGGCGTCATCACCCCAACCGATAGTGGGCAGCCGGCATCATCAGCAATTTCCCTTCTTCGCCAGGAAAAAAGCACCGGGATCAATTGAGCACCAGCAACATCGATTCTTCAACCAAGCTCCATGCATCGATGTTAATGGCAGTAACGACAGCGGAAATTTCCCTTCTTCACCGTCCTCTCTCCTCCTCCATGACATAACGATGAACTCCCTCTCCTCATTCGACGGAGGAGGCGGATCCCTGTAATAAGCATTGAACTCACTAAAATTCAAAAGCAAACAAACATAGAAACTATAGATCACATCAGTTCTCCGGGATCTCCATGTCTCCCTCGGCAATCTCATCCTGTAAATCATTTGGATCCTTTCCGTCAACAGTACATCCAACGGAAACGAAATCATCGGCCTCCTCGTCAGCTTATCAGATCAATTGATTCGAAATAGGCGCCAACCAAAGCAGGAAACAAAATCGGCGCAACCAACCTAACATGGCGAGATTAATCTCCACCGTCGGCCTCCTCGTCAGCTTCGTAGTGGGAATATCAGCCCTAATTTTCACCGCACACGCCACCGCCAAGCCGAGTTTCAGATCGGAGAGGGAGTGGAGGAAAGAGATGAAATTTGAGAGGGAGACTTAGTGAAGAAGAAGACAAAGAACATAACCGGGAGTAGATGAGAGAGGGAAGGAAGATGCGCTCCATGGGAGACAAGGATGGAAAGCTCCATGGGCGGCCAAGAGGAAGAACGGGAGACGAGGGTAAAATTAAATCAGGAGTAGTGTTGGTATTATTAAATCAGGAGTAGTGTTGGTATTATGAAAATTTTTTGGTCATTTACTAGCAAAGGAAAATTTTTAGGACATATAGTATTTGGTCGAAAGGGCTATATTAATACAATATTCTAAAATTACTTTTAAAATCTATTAAATTATGACATTGAATATAATAAATATTAATTGTAATGTGAGAAATATTGGAAAAATAATATTGATCTATCTAATGAATAAAACTAATATTCACTTGGATTTTTTTGGTAACTGTCCCAAATATGGGGGATTTTTACAAAATGTCCATTTTTATAATGGCTTTTGCAAAATGTTCTAAATTGACATTTTTACCCCTGCTTATATTATCCTGTTTCTTTCTTTTTGGCCGCATACCCGTTCTTCTTCGTTTTCCACCCATAGCCGCCACCATGGCTGCCTCTAGATCTATGCTTCCGTTCCATAGTTTCGTATCTTCCTCTCACTTTCTCGCCCTTGCAGGACCGAATTCGAGCCTCGCGTTCTCAATCCAGGTTTTGAAGAGATGACGGTCGAGAGGGAGGGGACTGGGCTTGGTCTCCGGTGGCAGACGGGGTGCGACCCTCTGATTTGAGGAACTGCGAGAGAGGCACGGAGGACGACACTGGGATCCAGGTCGGCGGTCAAGAGGGAGATGATTGGGCTCGGTCTCCAGTGGCAGACGGGGTGCAAGCTCGGTTTAGGCGACCCGACAGTTTTGATTTTCCAGCAAACTCGGTTGCAAACAATTTCAATTTTTTAGCTTCTACTCGTCTGCAAGCTCGATTAAAATTGTATCCATACCTATTTTGATTCAATTCGAGCATTATTGGACTAATTGAGATTCGAATTCTATGATTGATGCAATTGCTTATGAAATAGATATGTATACCATGAGGACTCAATTGTGTAGTACATTCTGGAGGTGGACTTTTATTCTTTTGATTTCACTTAATGAAATCAAAACAGAGCGGATCAAAGTAGAGGCAGCAACAGATCGGCAAGGAGGGTGTTGGCGGCGGTGAGGAGAAGCCGAAAGTGGTGGGGAAGGTGGTTAGAAGGAATATAATGGTGGTGGGACTTTGAATACCGAAGCTAGGCTAAGGGAGCACTTCAATGGGGCATTAACGCATTCAACTCAAAATTAAAGTGATGAAACTTTGAATGAATTATGATAAAATTATTTTTAAAAAGTTGATGTTTTATAGGTTTTTAATTTGATGAAAACTTAACCAAAAGAAAATCATACGATAAGGGAGAATGTTATGAGTCGTGTCATCAAAGAAAAATAGTGTCACCACAAATGTTAAAATGGTTATTAGTCGTGTCATCAAAGAAAAATAGTGTCACCACAAATGTTCAAAGTGTTATTAGTCGTGTGATCAAAGAAAAATAGTGTCACCACAAATGTTCAAAGTGGTGTCACCACAAGTGTATTAAGGGAAAGAATGGTCAAGTGTTATTAGTCTTGTCATCAAAGAAAAATATATTGTGTCATCACAAATGTTCAAAGTGTTATTAGTTGTGTCATCAAAGAAAAATAGTGTCACCACAAATGTTCAAAGTGGTGTAACCACAAGTGTATCAAGGGAAAGAATGGTCAAGTGTTATTAGTCGTGTCATCAAAGAAAAATAGTATCACCACAAATGTTCAAAGTGGTGTCACCACAAATGTTCAAAATGGTGTCACCACAAGTGTATCAAGGGAAATAATGGTGTTATTAGTCGTGTCATCAAAGAAAAATAGTGTCACCACAAGTGTATCAAGGAAAAGAATGGTCAAGTGTTATTAGTCGTGTAACCATCCTTGATGACAACTTTTTTTTTTTTATCAATGATAGTGTCACCACTCTTATCACTGTCACCACAAGTGTACCAAGTGTTCTCGCCACTAGTGTATCAAGTAAAAGAATGTCCAAGTGTTGCTAGTGGTGTCAAGTGTCACCAAAAGGTAAAAATAGTGTAATCACTATTGTAACCAAAGAAAAACTTAGGATAAGGGAAGCAAAAACCGTAGAGGGCTAATTCTAAGCAAAATCTTTCGGTGATTACACTATATCATCGAAAAATATAGTGTAATCAAACATAATATGACCAAAATAAAAAAGAACATATAATTTTATGAAAAATATAATGTAATCAAACACAATATTAGAAGGAAAAATGGTAGCTCATGAACATAATATATAGAAACATACTCCAATATACACATGAGCTGTAAATTTCTAATGAAGATGAAAATTTTCCATTATAAAATATCCAAAGGAAACTAAATAAGAGCTCGCTTAGGAATGTCACCCACAAGCTCCTGATTTTAACATTCCTTGATACATAGTTCCTTGAATCAGTTTAGTAGCATCTATAATTCTATATCAACCGCCTATCCATCTGCATGTGATTTAGCGGCCTTGAAACGGACATGTCGGAAACGGAGAAGGAGAGGCGGGTCGGTGAAGAGCTTTGGGAGGGGCCGGCTGACAGAGGAAGTAAAGCGAGTCGTTGAAAGGAGAATCAATTTTCCCAATTTGAAACCTTCTGAACATCATTGGTCTCAAAAATAGGGAAATCGGCCGCCACTATTCATCTCCCTTCTCTCCTCAATTTCGGATCTTCAGCGCCCAATTCCTGAGAGCGTCCATTGGAGAGCACCTCGGCGAGCTCGGGAGCCTCCGAAACGGCCCTTGTCACCACCACCTCAGGCCTCTCGTGTTCGCCCCGCTTCTCCCTCCCTCTCAGATATGTGAAGCCCGGCGCCGCCTCTGTTCGATCCTTGCTCTTCGTCAATATCCTCCCCTCCTCCCGTCGAATGTAGCAGCAAACATGGAAGGCGCACCTCGAGCTTTGCCTCCTTCCCTCAGATCTGTGGGGTTCGGTTCGAAACTCATGAAACCAAGAAGGAAGGGAGGCGGCCGCTAGACATAAACAGGCATAAGTAAGGGTAAGGGCAAAACGGGGTTTCCAAATTTTTTTAGGACATTTAGCAAAAACTGATTTTAAGTGGACATTTTGCAAAAAGGAGTTGGTAAAATGGACATTTAGCCAAATTTCTTCTATTCACTTTTACTATTTACATTGATATTTTATTTATCATATTGTTAATATATAATAGAATATAATAATTTTCTTAAAGTTGTTATGATTATTATTTTTATCTACTGACAAAGTCCAGACTCTTTTTATCTTATCATAAGAGCTATTGATAAGATCATAAAACGGTTATTGATAAGACGAATTTCATAAAATTGCACAAAAAGTCCTTGACCCGATACACAGAATTCTAGGGTTTTGTGATGACAAGCAAAAGCAATTGAGGAAGATGATATCAATGATACTAAAGTATCATTTATGGATTTCAATATCAAAAGTAAAATCAAATAATTTATATTATCTGCGGCGCCATCAGAAGGGGGTCTCGATAGGGGTATGCTAGTCGAGGTGCAAGATCCGGAAGACGACAGTGACAAGGTTGAGGGTGGCGCATCCGAAATCGGCGAGAGCAGTGGACTGATCGACCGACGAAAGCTGCTCTTAGGAATCCCACATCCACGCAGGCCCGTGCCAAGGGGTGGTTCAGGTGGATCAGCCGAACAGGGTCCTCAAATTTTAAGGGGCCCAATAACGTTTTAGTTTTAGTTTTAAAAAAAACAAAGGCTGCTGAAGGAACATATAACCTACGTGGTCCACTGGCTTGCTGCGCTACAACCTTTTGCATGCTTTGCCTTGTTCCAGCGTTCGAATCCCAATAACAGCACCATTTATTTATTTTTTGTATTTGCTCTCTTTTTTCTTTCATAAAATCATAAAGAATACATAGTAATATTCTTAATGTAAATATTTTTTTTTTCATTTTCAACTTATTAAGGGGCCCTTTTTTCAAGGAATTTCACCTTTTAATTAATATTTTTAATCATTCAAAAAAATTATTCTCTTTCTCTTTAAAAAACATACAAAGCCCATTGCTTAGAAAAAATAGTGGACTTTCCCCAAAATAATAAAAAAAAACTAGTGAACTTATTACGGAAGTCATATAAAAAATCTAATAAAATCATATTTTTATCGTGTTTAAAGAATCATTCACAACCATTTTATATTTAAAAGAATATTTAAAGACTTCAAATTTTTACCTTATTCTTATTTTGATTAATTTAATGTACATAAAGTTGATTTTGATTTACAACACTGCTTACAATCGATCCTTGATGTTTTGATGTCTTTTTATGCGTTTGTAAATATAAATAGGGTCATTGTTGATTTTTTAAAATAAAAACATAATTATTATTTTTTTATAATAGCAAAACAATTTACATAATGTAACTTATAAAAAAAATAAGATCGTTAGCACAATATATAAATAAGGTCTAATTATTTTTTTGCACAGGGCCTCCAAAAGTATCCGCATGGCCCTGCATCCGCGACACCATCACCCTCGCGTAGAGCCTCTTGCGCACCAGCACCACCCGCGACCTCATCCTCCTCCTCAACAAGTTAATCTCCATCGCCACATGCGCCGCCCTCTCTGCCGCCAGGCCATCACTCTCGCACATAGCCTCTTGCGCATTGGCACCACCCGCGACATTGTCCTCCTCCTCGACAAGTCAATCTCCATCGTTGCATGCCACGCCCTCTCCGCCGTCGAGTGGCATATCCGGATGTACAATTTAGCGGGGTAGAGATGCTTTTGTATAATTTCAGAAAGTAGAGATGAAGAGGAACAAGTGATCCTTTTTACTACATAGATTTATCATTTTACATTTTTACCCTTTATCATATATGGTATTATATAAATATTTATCTATTCTTTTTTTTAAGTTGTTACGAAGTAATTTATTTATACATACTAACCATACATTGATTTTGAATAAAAAGAAGGTTAGTTTAGTTTATGATTAATTGAAAACTTCCAGAATAAAGATTCATTAAAATAATGTTAATCTTTATAATTTAGTAAAAATTAATAGTTTAAAAATAAATTAATGAAGTAATAAAACATTTTTTTTTAAGAAACCGCGCAAAGTCGCGGGCCACGATACTAGTTGATGAATAAAGTAGTGATTTAACATTTTTTAATAACATATTTTACACATAAAATATGTGTAAAATTTGAGGGTGATTTTATATAATTTTCAAATTTACATGCGTTTTTGTTAAGAATCCACTAGTGTAAGGCCTGTGACTTAGGCACGGGAATGAAATTTTTTTTATACTATCGATATAATTTTATAAGAACATATGAAACGTTTCTTATCTCCTTTATTCTTCCTTTCAAATAAAATGGTTGAAGGTATTTAAATTGAAAACTGAAATGAGCGAACAATTCACTAAGACGTTTTGAAAATTTCAAAAGAAATCATACCAAAGACAATCAAACAATTTTTAGCGAAGAATAATTCAACCAAAATCGAAAGTAAGGACATTTTACAACTCAAGCACATGAAATTGACGCAAAACTAAGGGTCAAAGAATGGACTAATTTATGTCAATATATTTATTATTAGTCCTGTGATTGTAAGAATTCAACGTACACGTAAAGAAGAAACATGTAACTAATCAATATACATCAAAGGCAATTCACCAAGACGATTTCTCAAGAAAGGCTCCTCATTAAAATAATCCCAACGAAAAAAATGAATAGCAGTCTATATCAAAGGAATTACGTACCATAGCTAATTTTACCTAGAAAATACAAACAAAAAGGAATTGAGTTCCTCCACATTAGAATCTCTTACTATTCATATATACATATAAACTGAGAAATTTCGAGCACTAACCGAGCATACCGCCCGAGCACTAACCCATTCTCCTCATAAGATCTTTGGCCCTTTTTAGCATATTATTTTTTGCATACACATTTAACATAGCAGAATAATGATTCATAGTGAGCTTCCTTTCCTTCGCCAATTTATCAAAGACTTGCCTTTGCCTTGT
This sequence comes from Persicaria tinctoria, assembly GCA_037127255.1. Classification (NCBI taxonomy): domain Eukaryota; kingdom Viridiplantae; phylum Streptophyta; class Magnoliopsida; order Caryophyllales; family Polygonaceae; genus Persicaria; species Persicaria tinctoria. The sequence goes on from JBANSL010000018.1 coordinate 43,662,165, forward strand.
CTACCTGATTCAGCACGCCCCAGGCGTTCATAATAGCAATCCATCCATGGCACTGAGGTTCTTGCTCGCAAATCTTCCAAATCCTTTCCACTTCATCTGCCTTTCTCATGCTAGCATAAAGTGCGATGATTGGGATCACAAATCTAGACAATGGATTGGTATACTTCAAGTCGCATCCTTCAATAACAGACTCGGCCTTCTCTTTCAGCCCGACTGCAGCATAGTGCTTAGCCATAGTGAGCTTTGTGAACAAATCAGGCACAAAGCCCTCGGCCTTCATCTTCTCCACGATCTCATCCATTCCGGCCATGTCACCTGCCATGCCTTTGGCATCAATCAAGAGCTTGTATGTTAGAAGTGTTGGCTTGACATTTTCCTTCATATAAAATAGTACATTAGCTATTTTTTTTCTTGTTATTCCTCTTGTATACATGCATCATTTGGTTAAATGCGCAAGCCGAGATAGCAAACCTTGATTGCTTCATTTTTTCAAATAGTATCTCGGCTTTCTTGAGGTCGTCCGAGGATACATAGTTTGTAAGCATGGTCCCGTATATTAATTCTCCTCTGAAGGACTCGGGTATCGACTCAAGGTAGCTCGATCTCTGCCTTCTGAAGCCTGTGTACTTTGACAATTAAACCAATCCGAACAGCATAATCTTGCTCATTAAAGTGAAGCATATTTTTTTCTTCCAACCACTCTGAAAACTGCAAGATCCAAATTGAAAACAAAATGTGGAATGCATGCTTATTAGATAAAATAAAAACCAATTATATAACTAATAGCCACTAAAATACACTCAATAATTTCTATGTGATTTCATTTCACCAACGTCATATGTGGGGACCATTAATGTGGCTAGGCATGTGCCTTTCACCTGTGGTTTCGAGTTTTATCTTATGGGTAACTAAAGAAAATCTCCTCTAAATTAGGAAACTTTGCATAAAATCATGAGTTAAAAACAACACTTGCATCAGCCACCTATAACTCATACTCGAGTAGTAATTCACCAACCAAGTCATTTTCGCTCAAAATGACACATGGAGTGTAAGTGAGGGGTATGTTTGACATATTGTCCTTTTTTCTTAGCATTTTTTTTACCCTGAACATTTTTTTAATATATAAAAGTAATTATACCCATTTAATTCTCAAGTTTGTGCTCAGTGCTCACAACTAAAAGCCTAAAGTTCAACCTCAAACTAAAAAGATTTAGCAACTCTGAAGTAATTCAAAGCTGGGGCTTTTTCTTTCAGCAACAAAGCTGCCAAAAATATTTTAGACTCATATGTCACTCAAGAAATGCTACAATAAACAAAATTATAAGCTATCTTTTTACATAATCTCTCCAATATAACCTTATAACTTGTATTTTAATTAGAGTATGTGATTAAGATATTTACCTATGGTACATAAGTTAAAACCCACGCGGTTAAATTGTGGATTATTTTACAAATAATCCAGAATATTTACAAATGTTGAATTATGCATTATTAATAAATCTAACTAATTCAATTGTAACCTCTACCTAGCAAATATATACGGTAAACCAATAGTTTCAGATGATCACCACATTCACCGGGTAAAGCAATGGTAATACGTTTTTACTCTTAAATACGTAGTTTATCTATTATAATTAGTTATACTCACTGTGAAGGTAAAATACGTAGTTTATTATGATATGTATAGTGTTGTATAATTCATTATGATACATAGTTTCGTATAACCCTAAAAATACATAGTTTATCTATTATAATTTGTTATAATCAATGTGAAGGTAAAATACGTAGTTTATCTATTCAATATAACCTTAACCGTACTAAAAATAGTTTATCTATTCAATATAACCCTAAACGGCCTAAAGTGGTTGGGATTAGTTATAAATTATATTTTATCCTTTTTAGATGAGATTGAATATATTTGTATAAATATTCAACCTAAATCTTAATTAGTTAGAAAACTTATCTTTTTAAAATAAATAATCTATCTAATGTCTGGTTCATTGTTAACATTCAACCTTATATCTAAATTAGGTAGAAATCCTATCTATGATGGTATATAAAATATATGTATGGATCGATATATATCCCATAAGATTTTATGTTGAATAGATAATTAATTAAGTGTTTAAGATAGAATATTGTAGTTCCTATATATACAGAGATCTATAAGGTATCCCCAAATATCAAACCTCAATTATCATTATTATCCTCTTCATTCGTGGTTATAAATATTTGCCGCAACTCAATATCGATCATTATTAGCAAAGTTGCAATTTGCAATTGAGGTATAGTAGTTTTGACAATTTATTCATCATATTTAAATCCTACTACGTGTGTGTATATATATATATCCCTAAAATAGCTTTATATTCATATATTTATCGTGTTTTTTTTTCAGTTGTTACAATGGCGAATGTATACAATAAGGTTAATGAAATTAACCCAGACATAAGTGGTCCATTAAAGTTCGTGTGATACGGTTGTGGGCAGTGAAGAAGAAGAAAACGGAGAAAGAAGATATAGGAATGGTTCTCTTAGATGAAGAGGTAAGCCCTTATATTAATTACGCATTATTTTAATTTAAGGTAATTGATAAAGTTTTGATTAAAGTATTAATTTTTCCTTATTTGAATTGTACATGCACGTTTCCATGATAGAAGCTATGGTTCCATTTTTTATCTCAAATAAATGTTATCCGATTTTGAAGGAATATTCAATTTATAGACTTTCAAATTTCACTAACGAATAAAACAATGATGATTATAAAGTCACTCAACATCGTTATAGAATACTATTTACAAATAGTACACGTCTCCAATATAACATTATATCTTAATTAGATAAATCTATATAATATTATATATTTTAATTTTATAATGAAATTGTTAATAATAATATGTTTTAGTACGTATTATATAAACAATCTTATCAAATCTATCCCATATATTGATATATTGATTTATTTATACTTGCTAACTATATATATATATATATATATATATATATATATATTGTTTTTTTTTTACAGTGGGAAAACATTAAGATGATTCTGTTTAGGAAAACATAACACATCCTTGATCATCATGAATGATGATGTTACAAAGATCCCCGTTCAAAGGGAGAGTAGACATATTATAGTTTATCCTACTCTTAGCAATGAAATCTGCTACTATATTTGCTTCTCTATAACAATGCTTAAATTCAATATGACCAAAAGAGCTAGAAAGAAGCTTGATTTCTTCAATTTGGCGCAAGATCTCCCATTTGATTGGTGTCGATCCAGTAATTGCTTTCACTGCTTCTAAATTGTCACCTTCAATTATGACTTTCTTGAGGCTTCTCTCAATCGCTTTCTGCATACCTGTAGAAATAGCTAGAATCTCGGCTTGGAGAACTGAACTCTGCCTTATCTCCCGGTGAAAAATATCAATAATATGACCATTGGAGTCCCTGATGACCCCTCCCACATAACACTGGCCAGTGGGGCGCACTGAGCCATCAACGTTTATTTTAATTACTGTATGTGGGGGTTTGTTCCATTTTTCCTTTTGTCGTTTATTTTGTGGGTTTATCTTAGTTATCTCATCATTTGTCCTTTCCCAGTTTGCAATATCATTTAGAATTCTTTGAACTAGGGCCGAAGGGCTGTCTAGTTTATTGTTGTTAAAGATAATGTTGTTTCTTGTTTCCCATATTAATTGCCAAATGAAACAAAGTTCTTCAAAATTTGTATTTTGATTTCTTAGTAGCATAATATCATCAATAGATAGATTCCTTCTTTGGAGATGTATAAAAGATTTGTTGGTTACTTGCTCATAGTTTCTAATTATCGATCTTGTTACTTGGCAGTTCAAGAAGAGGTGGTGAGTTGTAAAGACCGGAATTTAATTAATATTTATAAAATATCCGTAGGATAATCCGAATATTATCCTCCCTTAAAATTATGAAAACCCGGAAAATTTAAAAATTTTATGCCTAGCTTTACATGGATTCAATGATGGGAAAAATATACCCAAGCCACTTTTCTCGTATCTTATAAACGTAACGGATTTTAACGCTTCACGAGCTCGGGTTTTACATTATGTTAAAGAGGCCATCCACCCAAATTGCCCAACATTGAGCCACCAAACCCTTGACTTGTGGCTTGCTTGTGAATGTAGACATTCAACCACTCCCATCACTTCCTTCCCATTACACCCATGTTTTGAATCATAAAGCCAACCACCCCTCTCCTCTATAAGCCTGACCCCAAGACTCATGAGGAGCTCATCCAAAGAAGCCCCACCGTCACTTGAGAGGAGAGAGAGAGAAGGAGAGCCTTGCTCCATTTTAGGTCCATTTTGGACAGCCTTCACAAGAAATAGCATAACTCCCTCCATACTCATCCAAATTGAGAAAACTCAGTGGCCATGGATCCGTCTTGAATCCAGCTTTCCATACATATCTCAAACACAAATATCCAAGGTCGTTTGCCCAGCCAAAATTGTCCATATTTGGAGCTGCAGAAAACTGTTTTTGAAGGGTCTTGGGAGTTTGACTTGATTTCTTGGTAAGAACCCTTACTTTCTTCCAAAACCGAGTTCCAACATGTGTTATAACTCTTTTTATTCAACTTTGAGTAAGAATCTAAATCATGTTTTGGGATTTTTGGTGACAAAATGGCAAGGTGTTTGAAAGGTGTTCCGAAGGACTCCCGAGGGTGTTCTTGAGTCGTTTGTGTGGGATTCTTCAAAGGTAATACCTCCTCCGCCTCCCCCTCTCTAGGAATAGATCTTTTGTGCTTGGAAAGGGCTTAGGAAGTGGAGCCTCTATGTGTTTTTGGTTGCGTTTTGTAGCAAACGTCAAGAAACAAAATGGATATATGTGCCTTTGTAATTTGGATTTTATTTCCAATCCAACGGTCTTATTCGGATAAAATCTTAATATGATGTTCATGGAAATGTTATCTAACTTTCCTTCAAAAATTACGGCAATCCAACGGTTGGATCAAGATTTATTATAATTTTAGTAACCATTGTTTATAATGACTCGATTAAAAAACTTGGTTAAGAGAATGCTAAGAATATGGTTAAATATATGATGGCATAACCGAAACTTAGAGCATATAAAATACAGAAATGAGGTATAGCCATAACTTGGCTTATGATCCGATAAGAAGAAAATCGATTATGTGATAATACGATATAGATTATAACTGGTTAAGTCCGGATCACTTAACCAAAGTGCGTAATCTATAGAGTCGTGAACCTCATGTGGATGTATGTTGATTATTAGGTTGGGCACCATGCATTAGAATGCCACCTAATGAGATCTTAATGAAATTACTAGGCTCTCGTTGATTGGATCATTGGTTGCGTATTTTATTGCTTGCTTATTCTTCAGACTCCAGGTAAGTCCCCTGGACTTACTCATGATGGATTTATGTGATACTCTTTGTCTTATCGAGAGTCTTCATGCATCACGCGGCCTAGTAACATGTTTAGGAATATAAACCGGTAATATGACGTAGGATGAACTTAGTAAATCCAACACTTCATATGTATGTTATGTGTCTATGGTAGGACGGCCGTCAAAATCTGAATAAATGACTTATACTAGATGGAACACGAATGAAATGATGAAAGACTTATGATGAGAAAGAATGAGTATGTTTGAGAAGGATGAGTACGTTTGAGAAGATATTATGATATGACGGTGATGATGATGATGATTATGATGATGATACGGGCCCTTGTGTGTTTATTTCGCATTTATATATATCTATATACTTGCTTATGTGTTACATTTTAACATTCATGTAGTTTAAGTATGCCTCTTTATATGGCATTGAGTGTGTATATTTCCGATGATTGACCCCGATTTATTTCTTGTTTTTAGATTCAGGTACCCCTTACCCGATATGACTTACTTATCTGAATGGTTGTCGGGACAGACCTTTTGGGACGATTAGAGCGAGTGAGGCATGCCTTACGCACTCTTTACTTTCTCGCTTACTTTGATTTGGTTTGGTCCGGCTATGCCGCGGCGACTTTGATGTACGTTATTTCCGCACTTTATATTTCTGACTTGAAAATCATTTACACGATAGTACCTAAGACAGGTGAACGCCTCCAACAGGCGCGCGCATTTCTAGGGGTTCGAAATCCCCACTTTCGAAAATCATTGCTTCCGCAAAAAACAAATAACTTAGCTAAATAACTCGTACTCGGTCGTAAGATATAAAGCTCACAGAAGAATTCAAAACTCTTCTATAACGTTCCCCGAATAACCGGATCATCCGAACCTTATAAATCCTCTAAGTGGATTTATGGAGGCATATTCGGATATCCATACTTTTGGGTCGTTACATGAGTATCTTCATCCTCGGTCTTACAAAGGCAGCATTAAGAGGACACCCTATTAAAATATCTATTAAGTCTACATTTTGTAGCTAGGCCATCAACTGCTATTTTCCAAACAAGGTTCTTTAATCTTGGTGGAATGTTTAGCTTCCAAATCCATTTATAGTCATAGTCATCTTGTTGTGTTTTTTTTATTATTTGATATGCAGTTTTGGTAGTGAAGTTTCCATTCGGATTAGGTTTCCAAATCAGCCTATCTCTAGGCCTCCATTCTGGTATCTTGATTTCTTGAATTTTGTTGGCTATGTGTTGGGGGAAGAGTTGCATTAGGAGAGTGATATTCCAATCGGATTGGTTTGTAATTAAATCAACTACTTTTAGATTGCTATTTTGGTCATTTTTGTAAGTTGTTAAATCATGGTCAATAAGCCATGGGTCATCCCAAACACTTTGTGAAAACTATCTCGTAAGTTTAGAAGTCTCCCAAATTGCCCAGGAGTGTTTTGTGAAGATCTTTGTCAAATTGTGTCAGTTTGAAGATATTTTTTTTTTATGAGTTTAGTCCATATGTTTTCTTGGTTAGAGTATAGCTTCCGAAGTAACTTCATCTGTAAGCTAATATTCATTTCTTTAGCCGTCTTGAAACCAAGACCACCTTCACTTTTTGGTTTACAAATCTTATCCCAACTTATAAGAGGATTATAACGTTGAGAGGGTAATTTGTTCCAAAAGAAGTTCTTATTAATCTGATTTATTTGGATAAGTACCCTTTTTGGGAGCATAAAATTTTGCATTAGGTAATTAGTTTTAGAACTAAGATTTGCCTGTATTAGTATAGCTCTCCCTGCTTGAGATAGAGACGAAGCTTTCCATTTCGATAATTGTATTTCGAGGTTATCAATAGATTATTCAAAGACACAATTTTTAACCCTTCCACTTATGATGGGGATGTCTAAATATTTTTCCATAGCTTTTGAGACTGGGATCCTCATTTCTTGGGCTAGGCTTTTGGCTAGATTAGAGCTAACATTCTTCGAGACTTGGAGAGAACTTTTGTTGAAGTTTATAACTAGCCCCGACAGATTGGAAAAGTTATTTAAGGCGTTCTGAATGGTATGCAGACTCTTAAAAGAGGCTTCTGAGAAAATGAGAGTGTCATCAGCAAAAGTTAAGAAGGGAATTGGAGTACCATTTTTTGTGATTTTTATACCAATCAAAGCATCATCCAACTGAGCTTCCGAATGAAGCTCTCGAGCCAGACTTTCCACGACCAATACAAAAATGTATGGCGCTAGGGGGTCACCTTGTCTGATTCATCTGTTGGGTTTGAAAGGTTTATCCGGACAATTATTGACCAGAACCGAGAATGTAGTTGTGGTTATACACTTCATGACCCATTGGATCCATGTGGGATGGAAACCAAACTTGATCAAGGTTGCTTCTATGAAGCTCCAATTTATCTTATCATAAGCTTTTTTCATATCTAATTTTAGAGTCATCCAACCTTTTTTTTTCCTTTTTTCTATGAAAGCTAAAGATTCATTGAAATATGGTTAGTTTAGTTTATGATTAATTGAAAACTTCCAAAATAAAGATTCATTAAATAATCAATGTTAATCTTTATAATTTAATAACAATTAATAGTTTAAAAATAAATTAACGAAGTAATAAAATACTCCCTCTGTTTCAAAATAAAAGTTGTTTATCTTTTTCTGCACGCTTTTTTAGGAGATAAAAACACTATAAAATATTATTTTTTTGATCAATTTTTTTAAATAATTTCATACTTAGTAGTCATAAGTATAAATTTATTGAAAAAAATTCATTAAAAATAATATTTTATATAGTTTTTACCTCTTAAAAATGCGTGTAAAAAAATCAAACAACTTTTATTATGAAACGGATAGAGTATATTTTTTAAGAAACCGCACAAAGTCACGGACCACAATCCTAGTTTGAAAGAAAAGGATCTGAGATCGACCACCAGTTTGCCCTCCCCTGATTTGTTGCGTATATAGAGAGCTCTCTGTTTTTTCGTTTATGGCAGACGGGAAGAGAGAGAGGGAGAGATTGGAGGAGATCATTCATCAAACCATCTCTCGTTTTCAATTTTTTTTATTTTTCATCTCAACGAGAGATCTTCATCAATCTCCTCCAATTTCTCTTCCTCACCGGAGAAGCTTTCACAACAACAACAATAATAACCGTTATAACAAAAGGAACAAGCCGGATGAGAAAAAGAAGAGGATCTCCGCTTCGTCTCCGGCGATCTCGAGGAGATATAGCTCGGACGATCTCAGGCAACCGAAGAACCACCACAATCACAAACGCAATTGCGCAAATGAGCGGATGGATCCAAAGCCGCGGACTGCGGTGGCTCCGAATCAGGTTTGGATCAGCCGGAGTCTGAGCCCGAAGCACGTCGCGGACGTGTACGCCGGATCGGCGATCTCCATTTCGCCGTCGCCGGAGTCCCTCCCGTTGCCTTCGTTCTCGAAGAATAAACGGCAGGTCCCTGCGATCGTCGTTGACTCGGCGTCTGCGACGAGAGATCTGAGGCGTCTTCTCCGTCTCGATCGATGAAAATGGATAGGTTAATTATCCCTTGGAGGTGGACCCGAATTAATCGGATCACGGCCAGACCCAGACCCAGACCCATACCCGGTTTTTTTTTTTTTTTTTAGAGTGAGAAAACCGGGTTTGACGGATTTTGGAATCGAGGAAAGTAATAAGAAGCTATAAAGTGTAATTTGTATTGGTAAGGTTGGTGGTGGTAAAATATTAAGGGGGTTGTTATATGCACGGTCGATATCTCGCCATTTACACGGTGCGCGACCGCGCATTGCGAGTGCGCGGATCCGCGCACTCGCAATCCGCGGTCGCGTTTTTTTTTTTTTTTTTTTAAAATCCGCGCATGCGCAGTGCGCAAACGCAAATATTTTTTTTTTTTTAAATCCGCGTATGCGTGATGCGCAGACGCCGATATATTTATTTTTACCGAAAATAAATAAGATATATACGAATCGAAATAGGATAGATAATGATATGTACACGGAATAAAATAAGACAGATAATCGAATATCCTATATATTTAGATATAGATATATTTGGAGATAATGTCAATAGATATATTTTTTTCCAATAATAAAAGATGATGATCTCTATATATACAATGCATGTTTATGTCACAAATATGAAAATTTTGACACCTCTAGTAAAGCTAATATTTCGAAGATCCTAAATTTCTCCATATGTCGTCGCCAGTTGAAGATGATCTACCATTCAACCCATACGATTACAGCAATCCGCAAGAGCTTCTAACTCATGTCGATGTAAGTCTAAATACGATTGTACTAAAATCTCATGTATATATCTTCCATGTTTCCAATATTTTTGAATATATAGTTGTATATGTCAATATTAGAGAGATTTATTTAACATCTACTCTATCGATTTCACAATACTTGGGTATTTTAGATGGTAATTTTTGCTTCAAATTAGATGATGTTAGATATTTTATAGGTAGGTGATTGTAATAATTTGTATTGTTTTGTGTATTGTTTACTTTTGAAAATATTATAATTGGTTAAAATGTGTAGTGGGTATATAAAAATAAATATATTTGTGAAAAAGTTAGTAGAATAATGATGTATTTTTTTTAAAAAAAGTGAGGTGACAATGTATTATGAAACGGATGGATTTTATGTTTTAAATGTTTTTGTTTCCAATGTGTGTGTATTATATCATCAATATGTTTCGAATTGTAGGATCTCGCCGACTTTTCTCTAGAAGAGGGTACCGATTATTCAGATATGTTTCGGATAGATGGATATTTCTTTGACTCCAGGAATGCAAAGGAGTGGGCTCGTTTTATGGGTAGAATTAGAAATATGGTGTTAATAACTCATAGGTCTTGGAAGAACAAGCGAAACGGGTTAGGTGTCTTTCGTTTGGTTTGCGGGTACTATGGCTATCCTAGAGATGCGGCCGATGTGGTTTGCGAGTACTATTTCGTTTACCTATTTTTGGGTTTAGGGTGAAATCTTACATTTTTTTTTGCATTTTCATCTATTTCATAAACATTTAATATGACGCTAACTATACTGTTGCTTATATATTTCGAAATTAATTTTTCCTATCTTTGTAACTCCTAAAAACCTTTATTTCGCTGACCTATTGTCAATGTAATTTTATCTAACTCATGACACAATGAATTTCGATCATATATTTTCGGTTGCTTATTTCAACATAAATGATACATACAAATTCGTATAAAAAAAATTCTTTCAACTAAAATGAACTTACTAAACATTATTACAATTTCTAATATTTCATGGAACTTTTTTCATCGTCATTACATCTTACAATTTCTAATATTTCATGTAACTTTTTTCTTTTCTCACTAAACATTATAAATATCATAAAATTTATCAAAACTAAAATGAACTTACTCCTCTCGCTCTCTGACGCTCATCCTTATCTTGCGAAGATCGATCCCCTCGAAGCCAACCCATGGCACTACTTGCAACTTTCTTCATTTTGGATGTCATGATTCCCGATTATCTACACGTAAATTTAATTAATGTAAGCAATAAACAAAACCTAATAATGCATAAAGAAGAAAATTAATCTTACCTCTTCAACAAAATGGAGATGCGATGAACAGATCGATGCTAAACACAATGAACAAAATTTCAGATCCAAAGTTAATGAAAAAGGAAGAAAACATTTTAGATCCAAAAAAAATTCAAAAGCACAATGATGGAGCAAAGGAGCTTCAATGGCGTTAAATTTCAGAAGCACAATGATCCAAAAAAATTTCAGATCCAACAAAATTTCAGATCCAAAATGAAGATAATGAACAAGAAAGAAAATCTCTTACCTCTTAAACCGAATGAAAGTGCCGAATGAAAGAGAAAAGGAGCTTCAATGGCGTTAAATAGGCAAAAATTTCAGATCCAAAAAAATTTCACAAGCACATGGACTGCCGAAGGAACTGAAATTTTTTTCACAAGCACAATGATGGACTGGGAACTGAACAGCAAAGATGGCGTAGCCTTGCAGAGATTCCCTCGAACTGCAGCGTCAAATCCGGTCATTCAGAGATTCTCGCGTGCAAAGTGCCGTCACATCCGCGCAGTCGTCGTGCGCAGACGCTGATCCGCGCTCTCGCCGTGCGCAGACGCTGATCCGCGCTCTCGCCGTGCGCGGCTGCGGATTCACAAATTCTTCAGCGCTCTCGCTGTGCGCAATCGCGAAGGTCGGCCGTGTAATCGGCGATAAATTGATGGTGTATATAGCAAATCTGAATATAAAAGGGAAAACGACTAAAAGTCGATACAATTTCAGGATTCAAGTTTCTTTTTTTTTCCCTCGTAATTTGAGGTTTCAAGTTGATGCTAGAAATAATATAAAAAGAACACAAAAAGATGAACCGATTTTTTTTTTTTTGATTAGGTAAGAGTTCGGGTGGAAATACCTACCCGATAACATGCTTATGAATGAGGTCTTAGAAACCTATATCGTTATAGATGTCGATATCTGGCAGCGCCACAAATGTGCGCAGCCTTATTAGCTACTATGTTGCCATCACATGGTACGTGAGAGAATAACACATCTCTCACTCTCAAACAAAAGAGTTTTAATGTCTAATATAGTCATTTCAATTTACCAAGTACATTTAGTTTGTATTTTGAGGTGATTCATGATTATTAGGGAGTCTTCTTCAATCTACCATTTGTTTATACCTAGTCGCAATGATTGGGTAATGCCTTATCAACAAGGCCGACCCTGAACAAGTGCAAAGTATGCACTTGCCCATGGCCTCACATTTCTTAGGCTCAAGGGTATACTTCTATATTTTTTTTTTAAATGTCTTGTATTAGGCACGCTTCCTGGTGAATTGAAAGCAAGGAAGAGAAACCGAGAAAGGGCACGCCTCCCTTACCTCTTCATCTTCTCGATCCATTTAATTTCTCAGATTCTCAAGAACACCTCTTCAAGCTTCTTCCTTTCTTCAAAACTTATCGAAATCTAAATCAAATTAAGGGTTGTTTTCGCTTCTTCTCTGCAAAATAATCTTCTTTTGGTTGTTGCTTGTTGGGGTCTGGCTGGTTCTTCTGGTTGTTAGAGGTTTAAGGTACTCAAGTAATTGTAGCAGGTCGCCGACTATAGGAGGTTAGGGTCCGGCTTGTTCTTCCAGCCATTGCAGCAGGTCGCCCATCGCCCGCTGTTTTAGCCTTTTTGTGTTCCGGTAGGTATTGCGGCCATGTTCAATTGTTTCCCCTCTTTTAGAATTGATAAAGTTGGTTTAGGGGTTGTTCAATTATGTTCTTGTTTCCCCTCTTTTAGAATTGATAAAGTTGGTTTAGGGGTTGTTCAATTGTGTTCATGCATATTTACTGGTTTTGGGATTGTTGAGTTGTTTGACTTTTACCCCCTCTTTTAGCAATGATAGAGTTCCTATCGGTTATGTAATTTGCACCCTAATTTTATTTTTATTTTGTCCTTTTGTAGTTGTTATTATTTTATATTTGAAGTTTTGGACGAGCAATAAGTTCATTTCAAACTCGATCTATTCATATTATTCTTGCTATGTTTCACTCCTTTTAGCTTGATAATTTTGGTGCCAATTCTTCTTTGTATTGCGATTAATGGTTGGATGTCCGAAAAAATTTCACTTAATTATGTCTTTTAGATTTAAAAAATTTAATAGGAAAACAAAAATTAAAGAGTTAATTAAGTCTAAGAAAAGACTCTTGATAAGTTTGTAGTGAGAGAACCTCAAAACAACGTAGGAATCATATTATTGATGTTGTTAGAAAGCTAATTTAGAAAATCCTATTGTTGATGTTGTTGATGTGGATACTTGTGGTGTGACATTGAAATTAATGGTGGTGAAGTTGTTGATGGTGAACTATTTGATAAGTTAAGTATTATTTTGTTGTTATTTTAATTAAGAATTATTTGACAAGTATTTTATTGTTATTTTTTAATAACAATTATTTTCTTACGTTGTGTTATGTAAATTTCATCTATTTTTTTTTGTTGAATACTATCTCATTCAAGGTTTTGCACAGGGCCTCTGAGCCCCATTGGCCGATCGACCCTGCTTATCAATGACTTATCTTGTCATAGCCAATATGAATGGTTTGACCCTCCCGGTCTCGTATAATAAAAGTCAGTCGAGTTGTTGTTATTTACAAGAGTTGATCCATCAAAGTTGAGTTTGAGCGTGCCTAGTGGGATTGTATTTCCATTTGATTGTTTTTCATTGATGATTTTTCTTAGTCCTCTGGTTAGGTGCTTTGGTGTAATTTGGATCTGCATTGATATCTTGTTCATAAGTGACAGCTTTTTACCAGTTTTCCATGTGCATTCTGGTTATTTGTTTGATGGCTTCTTGTGATGGTTGTGACTCATGCCGAAATATAATTTGGTTTCTAACATATCATGGTGTCCACCAAGTGAAAGCTAATTTTTTTTCTTTTCTGGTTTCTTTAATTTGTTGCCTAGTAGCACTAAGATGGACTTAATTTATCATGAGCTTGCAATATGTTGTGAATGGTTTAGCGGATATCCATTGTCAATGATGGTTGGATACTATTGTATTGGCATTCTATGAAGAGATGTGTATCGTCCTCAACTGCATGGTTACAAAGACTACAAATCAACGAGAGAAACCCCTTTTTAGGTGAGTCGGGTTGCTGTTGGGAGTCCTGGCTGACGCAGTTTCTAAAGGGAATTTTTAACCTTAGGGGGGATACTGACTTTCCAAATCTACGAGTTCTCCTTATTTTCTGTTCTGTTGTGAGAGGTGATTAATTTATAAGCGCTTGTCGTTGTGAACTACCCTTCTATGTTTGACAACTAGTACATTTTATCCTCAAACTGTTATTGGTGATATAATGTCCATGATATCTTTTACTAAGCTTTGTGGAAGGGTTGTACTTAGCAAAACAAGTGTTCTACGTACCAGATCCATCATATAAAAAAGGGTCTATTGTTTTAGCATCGCGAAGACGGTTCTTCAGTGATGAGCTTGAAAATGAAGTGGAAGATATTAGCAAATCAACTATTCCTTCTTTGTTTCGGAGAATGGATGATGATAATATTGATCAAGATTTTTAGCCATGAATGGATCACGATGAAGGGATGTATGTTGAAGAATCAAATGCGGAAGGTTCTACGCAATCAAGGAAACGTCGCGTGGCGCCAATACTAAAAAGAAAGCAAGATGATTGTTTTGTGGGAGTATACTTTTATTTAATTGCAGATCATCTTATTTCATTCGTTTTTCTGACATGACATTTTTTTTTTGTAATTTTAGTTAATTTTAGATATCAATAATTACTCACTAGTGTTGATGTTTTACAGTGATGGGAAGATATTTTTTTAATGCATAATGATTTCATTCTAGCATAGATGTGGTTATGATTATTGATATTGTCAAAATATATGTTTTTTTTTAAATTATGATTTGTCTGCTAGTAATAATGTACTTCATGATTACTGATTTTGTAATAGGTAACGAATGATTATGTACCTTCATATTGTATATAATTATATTAGCTAAAGGTTTTATTTGTGAAAAATTAAGAGGTCGTGATTGTGTTTTTTTTCTTCAGATTAGCTTCTAACCAAATAAGCACATGACCTCATCAAGTGGAAAGGCAACTGAAAGCTTAAGTGAAGGAGAAAATACTACTAGAATCAAACGAGGGCGCAATCTTTTGTCAAAGGTACTAAGACAAAAAAGATAAAGGTCAAAAGTTTAAACTCCAATTGAATAGCAAGGGACAAACAATAAGGGAAAATAGTGCAAACTTTAAGAGTTATCTTGGTATATGTACGCGTTCTCGTGTGAGCATCAATTTTCCACGTTGGGATCAAGTTCCTAACCATATTAAAGAAGCTATATGGATAGATGTCCCAGTCAATTCTTTTACAATCTTACTCTATTTTTAAAAAAATGTTCATATATTTTAGCTTAGATGTAGAAATTTTGAAAATTAGTGAGTACATGTAGTCAGTGCATGCTTGGAATTATTTTCTTACTATGACTTCTTTTTTTTAATGGGTTTCACTTGTAGGGTGTATATGATATTCATGAACGGAAGAGATCTTGGCTATTGAGTACTACTAATGCTATGTGGAGGGATTTTAAAAGCAAATTGGCATCGATGTTTATGTTGGACGGCGAAAACAAAATCAACCCACACCCTTCATCCAAATACTCATTCATTGATCAAGAAATGTGGGATAAATTCTTGAAGGCTAGACAAAGTGACACATTCAAGGTATTTATATGCTGAAGGTATAAATTGATGTTTAACATACCAAGTTATCTTTTTATTACATTCCTTTTTGTATCAATAGGTTGAAAGGGACAAACATCGTGAAATTGCTAGAAAGAATGCGTACGTTTATAGAGCATCTTGTAAAGGATATTCAGGCGTTGAAGATGAGATGGTATAAAAAGAAAAGAGTATGTGATTGTCTTTGATTTCCATCAATATTATGCAGTAATAAAATTTACTTGGTACAGATTTTAGACGCATAAAAAAAACAAAGTGATTCTCAAAATCGTGTTGCAACATCATCTGCAACTACTATACCACGACATAATTTGTGGAAAAAGGCTAGGAAAACTAAAGACGGGAAAATGGATGGCGATGTTAGGAAAATAATGGAGCAAATGGTAACCTCACAACTATGTATCTAGCATTACATTATTTTCTTGTTTGGTTCATATAAGTACCATTGATAATTTCCCTATTACTTCTAGTATAGAATGTAGGCTTTCAGTTTGTTTTTTGAATGTCTAATATTGAAGGATGTAGTGGAAGAACAGGTGGCTAAAGGGAAAATTGTTTTACCTGCACAAGAAGACATATTATCTACCATCTTAGAAAAGAAAGACCATCCTAGCCGTGTTATTGGTGTGGGAGCAGAAGTGACAATTACTGAATTTTGGGGTAAAAGTAATACTACAACTCCAAGTGATGAAAATGAAAAAAAAATGGGAGTTGAGCTCCTAATGTTGAAGCAGAAGGTATTACAGTGGGAAAAGAAAGAAAGACAAATACATAACCAAGAAGCTGAAATTCCAAGTGAGAAGGGTAGTTGTCCAGATATCATTTTTCCAGAGGTAACTCTAATCCAAAATTTATATAACAACATCTTATGAAATTACAATACATTTTTATCTCATTTAATTCATTTGTAGATGGATCTTAAAAATTGGAGGAATCGACCTTAGAAACCAATGGATGGACACCATTTATCTGATTTTTGATTGATAGATTACATAGGTCTTAATATTATATAGTGAGCTAAAAGCCCATTAAGGCCCAATACCTTTGTAACCTATATATATATGTTATATCAATGAATGGAAACACCAAGGAGGACTTCACATCAATTCTAGAATCCTACATGGTATCACGGCTTTTTCTTCTTCACGGAATCCTAATTTGATCCTCCCGTCCAACCCCTCCTCTTACCGCCGCCGAGGTCGTCCTCTCGCCGCCGCTCTCTCTCTCCTCCCTCCCCGGCCTCCTTCCTCCCCTACTGCGCCACCGCTTCACATTGCCGCTTCCGCCCTCCTCTATCACCGCCCTCCTCTATCAAATGAACTCCTTAATTGTTGACCGTACAATTAATTTAGCATTGGTTAATTAATTAATTAGGCAAGTTCTCAGTTGCTTCCGCCATATTTGAGTCTCTTTGGAATCGAAGTCCACTGTCTCAATTGCAATTCAAGGTCAACGCCGACACGTGGAATCGACTTCAAGAGGAATTGCTCATTCCAGTAGAATTTGTGGTACTTTAATTATTGCAAGGCCAACCGAATCGAGACTATTAGCGAGCACGGGTCATGTCTTCTCCGCACCGTCTATACCCGAGCCAACAGGGACTTCTTGGGCCCTCTCCGCACCGTCCGTATCATGCCTTCGCAGCGGGATCATCACCATCATCCGTCGATCCGAATTGGTACATGGATAGCGGAGGCACTGCGCACATACTGCGCTCTCATCGCGTTGTTCCGCCGGATGGGCATCACGCCTTCTCCTCTATGCAGCCGACACCTTCAGACTCTTCTTGGTACATGGACACTGGTGCCACCTCCCACATGACGAATTCCTCAGGTAACCTCTCATCTCTTTCTTTTAAGGGTCCTGCACACTCTATTATCGTCGGAAATGGTGGTCGTCTTGCTACTTCGGGGATTGGTCACGCCACATTACAGACCCCAACCCACCCACTACACCTTAACGATGTCCTCATTGCCCCAAAGATTGTCAAAAACCTTATCTCTGTCCGTCGGTTCACTACTGACAACAACGTTTCCCTTACGTTTGATCCCTATGGTTTCTCTGTGAACGATCTTACTACGGGGGTTACTCGAATGAGATGTAACAGCACCGAGGAGCTCTACCCTGTCACACCACCTCCCGCGTCCAGTCAGTCGTGTCCGGTCGCCCTCTCGGCATCATCATCCAGCCTTTGGCATGCACGCCTTGGTCATCCCAGTCCTGCAGTTTTAGATTTACTTCGTTCTAAGAGTCTTGTCCAATGTCATAAAGAGCATCGCTCTAGTTTATGTTCTTCTTGTCAGTTAGGCAAGCATGCCAGACTTCCTTTTCAGCGTTCTTTAAACACTACTTTTGCACCTTTTGATATTATTCATAGTGATATTTGGACATCTCCTGTGCCTAGCAAGGAGGGTCATAAGTATTACCTGTTGTTTCTGGATGATTATACACATTTCTTATGGGTTTTCCCTTTGCACTTTAAATCTCAAGTGTTTCCTATCTTTGCCAAATTCCACGCTTACATCAAAACACAGTTTCACACCTCTATCAAGTGCTTTCAATGTGACAATGGTCGTGAATTTGACAACAAAGATTTTCACACTTTCTTCAATACCAATGGGATCTCCTATCGCTTGTCCTGCCCCTACACCTCCCAACAAAATGGAAAGGCCGAACGAATCATCCGAACCATTACCAATATGATGCGCACTCTCCTCTTCCACGCATCCATTCCCCCTCACTTTTGGCCTTATGCCTTAGCCACCACGTGCTACCTCCTAAACATCCTACCTTCCACCACCCTCCACCATCGCTCACCATTTCAGGCACTGTATTTCACTTTACCCAGGTATGATCACCTTCGTACCTTTGGATGCTTGTGTTTTCCAAATCAATCATCCACCGCCCCTCACAAGCTTCACCCACGCTCCACCACTTGTGTCTTTCTTGGGTACCCGTCTGATCATCGCGGTTACATCTGCCTCGATATCAAGACCCACAAGATCATTCTCTCTCGCCATGTCACCTTTGATGAGTCGCGATTCCCCTTTGCGTCTCCCACACCCACCGTGTCTCCGTCAGAGTCTGAGTCACCATTTCCGCATTTTCTTCTTCCCCAGAGCTCTCCCGGTGCTCCTGCCTCTCCCCCTCCCCCCCCCCCCACCACCACCACCCCCCACCAGACCACACACCCGCAGCGTCTCTGGTGTCTTCCGACCCCGTCAAATCGTCTCGATGACCACCACACATCACCCCGCCAATCAACTAAACCATCCTCACCCTCCGTCCCACACACTGGCGGCGCCCGCAGCACCCCTTGCGGCGCCCGCCGCCAGTCAACTAAACCATCCCTACCCTCCGTCCCATACACTGGCGGCGCCCGCCGCAAATCAACCCCGCTCCGCCCCCCTTGCCCCCGTCCCTCCCGACTCCCACTCAACCCCTTCCTCCACCTCGACCTCCCTGTCCCCCATCCCCACCTCCCACAAAACAGCCCTCCTCGACCCGAATTGGCAGGCGGCTATGCTCGACGAATACAGGGCCCTTACAAAGAATGGTACTTGGGTTTTTGTCCCTCGCCCTCCAGCGGCGAACGTCGTTCGCTGTATGTGGCTCTTCCGTCACAAGTTCCGCTCTGATGGGACGTTGGAGCGCTATAAAGCACGTCTTGTCGTCAACGGTCGATCTCAGCAGGTAGGTATTGATTGTGATGAGACCTTCAGCCCCGTGGTCAAGCCTGGCACTATCCGAGTGGTATTGAGCTTAGCTCTGTCGCGCAAATGGGCCATTCATCAGCTGGATGTCAAGAACGCTTTTCTGCATGGTCACCTGAATGAGACAGTCTACATGTTTCAGCCGCCGGGATTTACTGATGCTGATCGTCCCAAGCACGTCTGTCTCCTGAAGCGCTCTCTGTATGGTCTGAAACAGGCTCCGCGAGCTTGGTTCCAGCGCTTTGCTTCTCATCTGCTCCGCTTGGGTTTCATTGGCAGCCGCTCGGATTCGTCCCTGTTCATCTATCGCAGAGGCTCCGACATGGCATTTCTGTTACTGTATGTTGACGACATCATTCTCACCGCCTCTTCTGATGCTCTTCGGACGTCGATTATTTCACAGCTGAGTGCTGAATTCGCTATGTCAGATTTGGGTCAGTTGTCTTACTTCTTGGGAGTTGCTGTTCAGCGGCATGCATCTGGGCTATTCCTCTCACAGAGTAAGTATGCTGCTGAGATTGTTGCTCGGGCTAAGATGAGTAACTGCAATCCCGTCGCCACCCCTGTCGATACATCCAACAAGCTCAGCGCTCACTCTGGTCCTTTGGTTGTTGATCCGACATTGTACAGGAGCCTTGCTGGTGCTCTTCAGTATCTCACCTTCACCAGACCTGATATCAGTTACGTCGTTCAGCAGATCTGCTTGTTCATGCATGCACCCAGGGAACCCCACTTTCATGCCTTAAAGCGGATCATTCGGTACATCAGCGGCACACTCGAGCTCGGCACCACGATCACTCCTTCCTCTAAGCTTGACCTTGTTGCTTACACTGATGCGGATTGGGGTGGTTGTCCTAACACACGTCGCTCCACGTCTGGTTACTGTGTCTTCCTCAACGACACCCTTGTGTCGTGGTCGGCCAAGCGTCAGTCTGTCGTGTCTCGCTCCAGCGCTGAGGCCGAATACAAGGGCGTTGCCAACGTTGTCTCCGAGTGCTCTTGGCTCCGCAATCTCCTGCTTGAGCTCCGTTGCCCTGTTATGAAGGCCACTCTGGTCTACACTGATAACATTTCTGCCGTCTATCTGGCTAGCAACCCGGTCCAGCACCAACGCACGAAGCACATTGAGCTTGATCTCCACTTCGTCAGAGACAAGGTTGCCATAGGACATGTCCGCGTTCTACATGTCCCGTCCTCGTATCAGTACGCTGATATATTCACCAAGGGTTTACCTAGACAGTTGTTCATTGATTTTCGCTCCAGTCTCACCGTACGACCCCCTCCAGTTTCGACTGCGGGGGTTTGATAGATTACATAGGTCTTAATATTATATAGTGGGCTAAAAGCCCATTAAGGCCCAATACCTTTGTAACCTATATTAATATGTTATATCAATGAATGGAAACACCAAGGAGGACTTTACATCAATTCTAGAATCCTACATTGATAAACTAAAATCTTGCATAAAACTTATTTATCTTTTAAGTTGCGTATTGTGAAGTCTGACAAAAACTATTTTTTATCAACAATGTTTGATTACTATCACCTAAGAGAAACATGATATCAGTATAGAGGTAAATAACCAGCTCTTTTATCGGGAAACTATTTTTTATATATAGAATGCTATTACTTAAATTAACCGATTCTTACATCTTTTATATAATATATTATTCTTTTCCATTTATAGTTGTTTCATACAAATTTAATTGAACTTAGGGTTGGAGTCAATGTAAAGCTGCTTCTACAGAACCAGGCAATCCAATTGTGGCAACTGGAAAAGTATATACCCCTCGATAAATGGAGGGTGTGATGATTCATAGTAAGCCACCATTTTGGAGACTAATTATTTCTAAATTTATAACATTTAGTTATATTATCTTTTAATGTTGAAGGGACTACAATCAGAAAATAATAAAAAGAAGATCAAAGGGGTACCGTCAGAATCCTCTAACACGACACATAAGGGAAAAACAAGGAAGGTAGATCGGAATGAAGTGAGCAACACACAACAAAGAGCCAAGCTTACATCCCTACTGTAAAGGTAAATAACCAGCTCTTTTATCAGGAAACTATTTTTTTTTATAGAGAACACTATTACTTAAATTAACCAATTCTTACGTCCTTTATGTAATATATTATTCTTTTCCATTTATAATTGGTTCATACAAATTTATTTGAACATAGGGTTGGAGTCAATGTAAGCTGGCTTCTACAGAACCAGGCAATCCAATTAAGGTAATTGGAAAAGTATATAACCCTTGAGAAATGGAGGATGTGATGATTCATAGTAAGCCACTACGACCTGGTCACAAGAAAGTTACTATCATCGATGCTCTTGTGGCAGAAGCAACATTGTCGGTACCTACAAGCGAAGCTTCTATTGTATCTGATGCTAGAGATGCTTTTTGTTGAATGACCACAAAATCTCATTTTTCAAGATAAGGTAAATACTCATTACCATTTTGGAAACCAATTATTTATAAATATATAACATTTAGTTATATTATCTTTTAATGTTGAAGGGACTACGGTCACAAAATAATGAAAAGAAGATCAAAGGGGTACCATCAGAATCCTCTGACATGACACAAAAGGGGAAAACAAGGAAGGAAGATCGGAATGAATTGAACAACACACAACAAAGAGCCAAGCTTACTACCCCTGCTATGAATATGATGCATATAATTGCCAGAAATATGGACCAAACAATTTCAGTCCCGCTTCCTAAAAATATCATCTTTGAAGGTAAGATATGGGTTACAAAGGAAGAGGTCCTTCTGTGGATTTTCCAAGTGCAAATCCAAGCATCCCATATATCTGTATATATTGGGTAACCTATCATTTATTTGTGAAAGTAATATTTTTCTTATAATTATTTTGGTACACGTTTTAAACTAAAAAACTATCTATTTGATAGGTATTTGGTTGGGTATATATTTGAAGGAAAAAAAGAATATAAAAAACTATGTATTTGGTTGGATTTCTATCTTCGCATAGAATTGCTGAAATTCCGATTGAGCTTTCAAATACTCAATCCAAAGAGCGTCCAATGACAATCAAAGAAGAGCGATCAAACGAGCGGGCAAGGTATATTGCAGATGCGATGAGAGAAGTGTCAAAGCATCCTATGTTTTTTTGCTCCATATAATGTCGGGTGAGTCTTAATATCTTTGCTTCTTTTGCTTTTAATATAAAAAAATTAATATGTTTGCTTTGATCTGGTTGATTATTATATTTCAATATGTATGAGGCATTGGAAACTTTGTGTTATTGGTCTTTATGCAGAAACGATTTTTTGGCTTGACTCGGCTAGAGCCCTTAGAGGTAAAGTAATTAGAGATGACATCAAGCATGTAATTAAAATGCAAGTTTTTTTTACTTATTATTGCTTTGCATGGATAACATCACGATGATAATGACGATCTATCATCTTGTATTTAAACAGGTCTTTGGAAATTTGGATCGCTGGAAAGAAGCTAAATAGACTCAACTCGAAACCAAAGTGGCATGTATTAAAGGTTAGTTAAATTATTATGGTGGGAGTATATATTACATAATTACATAAGTTCTCATCTGAATGACATAATTTATCAACAATTTTTCATCCTAGAGTTAGTGTTTTTACAATTAATGCTCTTTTGTAGTGCCTTTTTCAAACAAATGGAATTGATTGTGGATATTATGTCCTTCGATTCATGTGAGAAATCATCACTAAAGACTCTGCCCTTGAAAAGGTAAATATATTAGCGTTAGCACCGTTCAGATTTTAGAGCCATGTGTCGACCAAATGATATTAGCTATGAAATGCCGATTGAGTAGCTCGAATTTGACCTGAATTGATTATGAAGCTACTGATGTCATGGTATAATGATCTGAAGCTGGAATGCCTTAATGTGATTGTTATCTCTCATCTTTGATGGTCGGATCATGCAGTCTTTTAGGCTACTTCTTTTATTTCTGGAAAAAAATATATAAGTTTTTAGGATACTCTTGTTAGTATAGACAGGTCCATCACAACTGTTAGTAGGTTCGTTCCCTTGTTGAATGTAGATGGGGTTTGTACCTTTTTCTCATCATGAATTGATGCTATCATACTTATTGGCTTTCACTAATGTTTGTTCAAAATCATTTTTACTTTATTATTTATTCCTTGTGTAAATATGTGTCATGCTTTTTATGTATATTATATATAACTTTGTTTTGTGAGATATATGCTTCTTGTATATATCTGGTTTCTAATTTAGCTTATAAATTTACTTTGGCAGTTAAGTCTGCCATCTGTTGTGTTGATACCACATTATACACATGCCATGATAGATGAAATTCGAGATCAATGGGCAAATTTTGTTCAAAACTTCATGTAGTACGTACCTGTAATGTGCATATGATAGGGTAGGGTATGAAATGCAGGTTTATTTTTATTAGTCAAATTTTATTAGCTAGCTATGCATTTTTTTTAATTAAGATGTTAAATGGGATTAATTACACACACACTAGTAAGCTTGCTACTAGTGTTTTACCATTTCCTACAGTGTTGTAGTTTTGTTTTTATATACAGTTTGTTATTGTAATATTGATTGATTATCGACAGGAAAATTGGAAAATATAATACTATTATAAATATTACAGTATTTGGGAACCCATAAAACGTAATTTACCACGATTCAATTAAAATGTGTAGTAAATTTGCATACACGAATATTACCACGTCAACAAAATTACCCACGAGTGATCAATATTACCACGTAAACAATTTTACCATATATATATATATATATATATATATGAAGTTGTTCCCTTGTGCACACTCCTTATAGTGTATCTAGTGCACAAATCTAGGTCTTTAATTGGTGGAAGATGGAAGGCTAGGATTAAAAGGAATTTTTGGTTTTTTCTTTTTAATATAGTGGGACCTACGTGGCATAACAAAAAACACCCCTTTCATTTGGTGCGTGTCTCCACCCTCCATCATTTCTTTTTTTTTTTCTTTTTTTTAATATCTAAAATATTTGTGACAAAAATGGTTTTTTTTTCCGGTTGAAAATAAAGGCTTTATTTAATTCGTTTTAAAAATTTGACAATTCCACCGAATAATGTTTCGCATCCTACCGAATAATGTTCAGTTATCTTTTTTCATTTAGTTCATATAAAAAATTACTAATTCCATTGAATAATTTGTCTTATACTATCGAACAATAAATATGATAAGATACCTCAAGTGTCTAAACAATACTTACAATTAATACGAATAATGCTACATATCTCACCGAATAATGCTACATATCTATCCGAATAATGTCTCACATTTCACCGAATAATCTAACAAAAAACACTGAATAATAACAAACTTGGAAAAAATACCCTTATATCTTCGAATAATCAACAAAAAAACAATGAATAATCTCTAAAACATGAAGGAATAATAAGCAAATTAGTTGAATCCCAAAAATAAAACTCAAATTGAAGACTAATAGTGAACAGGGAGTCGGAGCACCGCCTCCATCGCCACCACCGACCTAGCCCCATCGTCTCCATCGACCAGATCTGCCGCCGTGGTCGGATTCGAATTGAAGGGAATGGAGTATGAATAGGGGAGTCAGAGCCAGCCTCGCCTCCATAGGCCAGCACACCCGCAGGCCACCATCACCATCTGCAGACCACCGCGAGTCCAAATCCGACCACCACACCCGCCGCCGAAATAGTACTGCCCAGCTAGATCCGGCACAACCACCTTGCTTCTCTCCACTTCTCTCTCGCCTCCCTGTGCCGGAGTCCAGAAGTTCCTCCAGATCTCTAGGGTATGCGTTCATGGTGGCACTCACAACAACCACCACCGGCGGATATGAAATTTCACCTCTCTCCCATCCAAATCCTGGCCTCTCAACCGATGAAACGCCGATCTCCTTCCGCCGGCGAAGAGGATCGTCGTTTAGACGGATTAGACGCCGCAATTCCGGCGGAGAACGGTCCAGAATCCGTCGACAGCGAAGCCGAGGGGCGCTTCAATCGGAAAAATTACAGAAAGAGGAGGGAAAGGAAGGAGGGAGGGAGGAAGGATGGGCTCACGTACCTTTGCCTCGCCAGGGCTCGCGCTCCGCCTCGCCTGGTTCTCTTCGGATTCTCGCTTCAACAACAATGAAGAAGAAGGCTATTTGGAATCTAGGGTTTTATTTGCACACGCGCCCACGTTACATTGCAAGAGAGTTGAGTGTTAATGCGCGGGCCCCACTATTTTTTAAATTAAAAAAAAGTGAAAAAATCTTTTAATCCCAGCCATCCAATTACACCCGATCAATGGCCCAAAAACGTGCACAAAGTACACCCTAAGGGGTGTGCACAAGTTACCTATTATATCTAGAGGGTGGTTCCGGTGTAAACAGCCCTTAGGATGAAATTTGTAAACATATCTAGGCCATTGAATTGGATGAAATCGATGGTGGATATTAAACCTCATTTTAAGATTTTCTTTAAAAAAAATAGCGGGCCCCACATCCTTTACTAATTCACTACCTGCATCCGCGCGTGTGATGGGAATTTGCAACGCTGATTTTTTTTTTTGAGAAGCAACGCTAATTTTTTTTTTTTTTTTTGGGTGCAATCAAAGCTAATTCTTTTAATTATGCACCCATGGCGCATCATCTAATATTAATTGAACCCAGATTCGTTTATATGTTTGTTCTTTGTAATTGGACAAAAGTTATATGATTTTCTTGGAATGACAGTGTCTAAATATTAATCGGTCATAGTGATTTGTTATTCGGTTAAATTAGAGAGATTATTCATATATAAAATAACGATTGTTATTTGGTTAAAGTTGAGGGATTATTCGTATATAATAGGAGAATTTTTTTTACATATTTATTTAGTTTTGAGAAGATTCAAATAATAATCAACAGAATTATAAATTATTCGGTAAAATTACAAAGAGTATTCATGTGTAATAGGAAGTGTGAAACATTTTATATAAAAATTATGCATGATTCGATGAGTGATTTTTGAAGAAAATTATGTATTATTCGGTGAATCGAAAATCGTTATTCGTAAATAAAAACACAATTTGTTTAGTCTGACAATTTATATATATATATATATATATATATATATATATATATATATATATATATATATATATATATATATATATATATATATTACCAAATTGAATGGACGAGATTAATTCACCGTTTTAATGCATTTTTAATTAATAAAAATGGCACCCACTAGGAAAACAAAGCTAATCACCCTTCCTATTAAATACAAATCTTCTTTTTTATTTCTTGTTTTTTTATTCAATTTCACAAGTTAATTGTTATAATTATTCTATTAAATTTAAGAGATTAATCAGTTGAATTAGAGATATTATTCGTACATAAGAAGGTGATTGTTGACGAGTTTATTAGTAGTTTTGGGGAGGTTAAAGTACAAACTTGAATATTATTCGGTGAGAACATAAATATTATTAGTTTTGGGGAGGTTAAAGTACAAACTTGAATATTATTCGGTGAGAACATAAATATTATTTGTAAGTAAGAGAAGGTGGTTGTGCTTTTGAATTTATTAAAATAATTACGGAATATCTTATGAAAAATAATAATTATTCATAGTTATGGTGGAAGTATTAAAGGTTCATAATTAAGGAAAACTAGTGAAACTAAGATTTATTCGGTGAAACGAAACTAAATTATTCGTAAATAAAATTTAACTCTAAAACCTTAAAACCTCAAAATGACGTCTTCTTTCTTGAATTAAAACGTATAAATTTTTTTAAATCAAAATTATTATTCGGTGAAATAAGTATCATTATTCATAGACATAAAATCATTATTCACATATATAATCATTACTCCGTATTAGTGAAGCAATTATCTTATAAAAATGGCAAAATTAACTTTTTTAAGAAAAATCGAAAATTTGGACCCACATACCTACGATCCGGATTCAATTAATACTTCGTATTACATGATGCACTGTGGGTTGAATAATGAATTACACTTGATTTCACCACAAAAAAAAATGAATTGCACTTGAAATTTTTCGGAAGCGTTAAAAGCTTGAAAATTTCCATCACGCGCGCGTATCTAGGTGTGAAGTAATTACGGATGTGGGGCCCGTCAATTTTTTTAAAACAAAATCTAAAATTGTGGTTTAATATGGACCCTTGATTTTCAACCATTCAATGGCTTAGATGTGTTTACAATTTACATCCTAAGGGGTGTTTACATTGGATCCTCTCTCTCTCTCTCTCTCTCTCTCTCTCTCTCTCTCTCTCTCTCTATATATATATATATATATATATATATATATATATATATATATATATATATATATATATATATCAAATTTACCACGATTCGACCACTTTTACCATGGTGTGATTTTACTTTAGTTGAGCAACATTATCAAGGGTAAAATAAGATAAAAGTCAAGACTAATTTACCACGGTTTTTCTTATTTACTATGGTTATAGGTAGTGTGGTAAACAGATTTACCACAATCACTTTTCTAATACCTAGTCCTCCATTCACTTTTGGTTTACAGATTTTAGCCCAGTTTATCACTCGGTGGTGTTAGAGATCTTTGTTCCAGAAAAAAATTATGTTAATCTGATCAATTTCTTTGTGTATCACACATGGTAGCATGAAGTTTTGTATTGTGTAGAGTGGTTTGGCGGCGATGTTTGTTCCAATTAGAAGCATTCGACCTTATTGTGATAATACATTTGCTCGCCATTTACTCAATTATTCTTTTGACTCGCAAATAATTCCCTCAAACGTTCCGCATTTTACTTTCCCAGTAATGATTGTGCACCCTAAGTATTTTTTTCATAGATCTTTCATGTGAGATGTTTATACATCTTTCAAACTCATCGGTCCTTGATTGGAAAGCAAATTTGTGAAATTTGATTTTCTGCCCTGATATTTTACAGCAATCATCAATGATCTCTTTCGCTTTCAGATAGAGCAATGAATTTCCTTTTGTGAATATAATGATATCATTCGCAAAAGCTAAAAATGGAATACGGGGCCATCTCGACCAAATTTGAAGTCAACGTGTCCTTCCATTGTGTTTCCTTCGTGAGAGAATTTTCTTGCCTATAATCTCTGCTCACATGATGAATAAGCAAGGAAGAGAGGTCTCCTTGTCAAAGATCTCTTGAGGGTCGAAATAAATATGTGGGACCATTGATAACAAGAGCCGAGAACGATACAGTTGTAGCATATCCAAGATCCAATTGACAAATCTTAGGTGGAAACCAAATTTGTTCAAGATAGCTTTCGCCAGTGTACCTATCATAGCTCTTCTCCGTGTAAAGTTTCATTGTCATCCATCCTTCTTTGCCTTTTTATTTTCTAAATGAGTGGAAAAATCTCATGGGCTAAGACAAAGGCCCTTGTAATTATGCATTGTAATGGAGTTTGATTAAATATTATTTATAATAATAATAACAGATTGTTCGCAACATATATAACTTTGTGATTTAGCTTATTTCACGTGGTAAATAAGAGAAGATTTTCGCCTGGTAACCCTTGGATTTTGAAAAAGTTTGTCTCGTATCCAAAACTTGTAGTTTGGTTGAAAAAAGTGAGTTTGAACTTTTGGAGGAATATATTATTTAGTAAGGCATATTGAGAAATTATGTGGTTTAATTTTTTTTAATAAATAACCTAATTGTTCCAAGGGAGCAAATAAACATTACCTATATCTCTCATTCAGTTTCACTTCCCCATCTCCATTGTTGGCTTTGTTCTCTCATCTCCATTGTTGCCTTTCTTAACACCCATCACAAGTCATTCAATTCCCTACCACCAAGAACAATAGAAAAACAACATGAATCATTCACATTTCAAAACTCTGCTTCAATTTGTCAAAGCCAAACAAAAATTAAGTTGACAGATAGCTGGCAAAATCTGACCCAACCCGAAAACCCGACCCGACTCACCCGAACCCTAACCCGACCGAAACCCGAAAATATGGAGTCATTCACAACCCGAACCCGAGAGTGAACCCAACCCGAACCTGACCCGGCTTGAAACAGACCCGAACACAGATAAACCCGACCCGACCCAAACCCGACCCGACTCTCAACCCGATCCGACTCTCAACCTCGCCCGAATTGAAATGGTTATTTAACATCAACATTTTAATGCTTGAATGTTAAAAGTTTTTTTTTTTAACAAAAATTTATGATTATACTTTAACATATAAAACACCAATTATTTTTGTTAATTGTTATCATATGAATAAGAACCCAAGTAAAATCAATAGATAAGCAGATAAGTCAATGAGTCAAGTAAGTCAGCCGTCATACATAAAAACATCGATACATACTACGAGTCAAAAATGCTAAAAGTTCATTAATCGTTGCAGATGATATAGCGTGCAACCCAACAGCATATCCTTCCAACAACTACTGGCAACCCAAATCAATGACAATATCTATGAGAACAAGCAAACAACTCAACATCTCAATATCTCAAGTTCTCAACATCTTCATCACTAAAATCTACAACAATATCACAATATTTATGAGATGCTCATTCAATCAAATAAGCAATCTAAATCTGAAAAGAATTAAAAAACAATACTAAAAGTATAGGAAACTTATTTTCTCATCAATAAACAACATAAACACAAGAATAGGAAATGCAAAATGAAAGCACAAGTATCTGGATATGAAGAAGAAGTTGTGAAGTGTGACAAGGTTGCAAGCAAGGCTCCGAGCAATCAGATTAACCACGAAAACTTATTGTAAACCCAAAAGGATTCCAAACTCTACAGATCTGAAATCAAAAACCAAAAGGATTCCAACTACAATGAAAGGACAAGTATCTGAAATCAGGAACCAAAACTGATTTCAGATCTGAAATCGGATATGAAATCAGGTACCAAAAGGATTCCAAAATGAAAGCACAAGTACCTGCTTTGCTTGACTGCTTCAAGAGGACGTGCTAAGTGAAATTGTAAACCAATCTTTCATTGATTTTAAAGAACCAACTGACAGTACAAATATATACAACATTTTCTAGAGCAGTTCTGCAGTTACAGGATTGGAAACGTGGGCCTATATTGTAACTGCCTCACTTATGCTAACATCCCCCCCTCGGTCGAAGCTCCTGTAGACAGAGCTGAGAGCGATTTCGATTGAACTGAGCACTGCCTAAGGGTTTAGTCAGAAGATCTGCCAACTGATCCTTTGACGAAATGAAAGACACGATTAGGGACTTGGCTCGTACGCGCTCTCGAACAAAATGATAGTCCAAGGCAAGATGCTTAATGCGATGATGGAGAACTGGATTGCAGGCAAGGTAGGTGGCGCCAATGTTATCACACCAAAGAACTAGAGGATGTGGTAAATAGATGCACATTTCCGCCAGCAGCGATTGAAGCCATAGGGACTCGCAAGTAGCCTCAGCCAAAGCTCGATACTCCGCCTCTGTAGATGAACGTGAGACTATTGGTTGTTTCTTAGATACCCAAGACACCAGATTTTTGCCATGAAAAATACAGTAGGCCGAGACAGAACGTCGATCACCTTTTTCACCGCCCCAATCAGCATCAGAGTAAGCGAAGATATCATGTTGAGGCTGAGCAGAGATGAAGAACTGCAGATGCAATGTCGACTGGAGATAACGGAGTATCCGTTTAACAACTTGCCAATGTATCTCCCGAGGATCATGCATGTATTGACATGCCTTGTTGACAGCAAAAGAAATATCAGGACGGGTGAAAGCTAGATACTGCAGGGAGCCAACGATGCTGCGGTAGAATGAGGGGTCGTTGACGGAGGGAGAATCAACAGTGGCGTCAAAATTAGTGGCCATAGGAGTAGCGACAGGCTTCGAATTGGTCATTCCGGCATGAGCAACAACATCTTGGATGTGCTTAGTCTGAGTCAAAGCAAAACCCGCTGCAGTACGATTGATCTCGATCCCAAGGAAGAAGTGTGCAGGGCCCAAGTCCTTGACTGGAAATAGAGATGCCAGGGAGGAGACAAATTGGGTTGCAAGAACTGAATCAGAGGACAAAACCATTAAATCATCAACATAAACAAGTACACAAACACAGTGATGACCTTGGCGATAGCAAAACAGTGACGAATCCGCTTGAGAAGAGGTGAATCCGAGAGAAATAAGAGCATCACTCAGTTTGTGGAACCAAGCACGCGGAGCTTGTTTTAAACCGTATAAAGATTTATGTAACTTACAAATATAGGAGGGAAACTGGGGATGAGCAAAGCCAGGGGGCTGCGAGACATAAACATCCTCATCGAGCGTCCCGTGGAGGAAGGCATTTTGAATGTCTAATTGACGAGCGGTCCAGTTTCGCATTCCCGCAAGAGAGAGTAGAAGCCGAATGGTGGATGGTTTGGCTACGGGGCTGAAAGGGTCGTTGTAGTCAAGGCCATGAAGTTGATGAAAACCTTTGGCGACAAGGCGAGCCTTCCGTTGTTCAAGAGATCCATCGGCATGACGTTTCGTTTTGAAAAACCATTTAACCCCCAAAACATTGGAAGAATGAGTTGGTGGTACGAGGGTCCAAGTTTGGGTTTGGATAAGAGCGTGAAACTCGGCATCCATCGCTTGTCTCCATTCAGGATATCGAGCAGCCTCCGTATAGGTTTGTGGTTCCTCCGGGACAGGAAGGGAAGGAGATGGAATGGATGTGGTGAGACATTGACGAGGGGGTGGCCAAGGAACAGTCCCATCGGTTCGAACAAGGGGCCTGGTGAAGCAATCGGCGGAGACGGTATGCTGTGTATTGATGAAGAGGAGACTGAAGATGAAGAAGAGATGTCAGGGCTGGGTGATTGGGATGGGCTGGTTGATAGGGATGGGCCGGAAAAAGGGGAAGTAGGAGGGGATGCAGATGGGCTGGGCTGGGCTGGGGAGGTATATGATATGGCGGGTTAAGAGTAATAGGAAGGTAGCAATTTGTAGTGGGATTTGGAGATTTAATATAATCAGGATTGGAGAAAGGAAATTGATCTTCGTGAAAGATCACATCCCGGGATATATAATATTTTTTTTGAACCCAATCATAACAAGTATATCCCCGATGATTTGGTGTGTATCCCAGGAAAAGAGAAGGGGTGGATCGAAAAGAAAGCTTGTGGGATTGATAAGGTCGGAGGTTGGGGAAACAAAGGCAACCGAAAACCTTAAAAAAAGAATAGTCCGGAGGCTTGTCAAAGAGAACTTCAAATGGCGTTTTATGAGAAAGGAGAGGAGTCGGTAACCGGTTTTGAATGTAATTTGCAGCCTGTGTGGCAAAATCCCAAAAGAAAAGGGGAAGAGAGACACCTTTAAGGAGAGTGAGTGTCATATCAAGAATACGACGATGACGACTCTCAACGGAACCGTTCTGTTGATGTGAGTACAAACAAGTGAGGCGATGGCTAATACCAAGGTTTTGAAAGGAGGTGGTGAGAGGTTTGAACTCGGTGCCGTTGTCGGTTTGAATAGATATAATTGTGGTAGAGAAGAAATTGGTGACTAGTTTGATGAAATTCATAATGATGGAAGAAACTTCATATTTGTTGTGGAAAGGAAAGATCCATACAAATTTGGAAAAGTCATCCACAATCGTAACAAAATACTTATAACCCTGAACAGAAATATCAAAAGCAGGACCCCATGTATCAATAAATAAAAGCTCTAAAATTCTGGTTGATTGACTTGGACTGGATGGGTGAGGAAGCCGATGGGCTTTAGCCCAACTGCAAGCCTGGCATTTGATAGCCTTAGGGTTTGAAGAAAGACGCAAAGACTCAAGGACGATAGAAGAAACGGCTGAGGAGGCATGGCCAAGACGTTTGTGCCAGAGCTCGGAGATAGAAGACGGATGCATAGCGGTTGTGGTGTGGTTGAGGAGCGGAGGTGGGGTGTGGATCGACGCCGGGAAGACATATAAACCGTCCTTAGCGGGGCCCGAGAGGAGGATTGCTCGTGTCTGCAGATCCTTCACAACGAAGTATGAAGGAAAGAATTCAAAAGAGACAGAATTATCAGTACAGAATTTGTTAACCGAAAGCAAATTTTTGTTTAAAGCAGGAGTATGAAGAAGATCTTTAAGTAAAAAATGTCGATTGGAAAGGGAGAAGGAAGCGGAACCGTGATTGCGGATCGAAACCGTCGAGCCATCACCTAGATACACCTGATCTGTGCCATTGTATGGGAGATTGTCTATCTTGAGATTGGAGATGTCCGGCGTATAGTGATGCGTAGCAGCTGAGTCCGGATACCACTGAGAGGTGGTGACGTTGGCCTGGAAAGAGCGTGGTGGGGGCGCCTGGAGAGATTGATCGAAGCCATACCAACACTTCAGAGCCGTGTGACCACGCTTATCACACAACTGACAGATTGGACGGTTGTCAGGTTCGCCAGAGAAAACAAAACCTCTGCCTCATCCGCGGCCACCAGATGTGGAATTGCGCCCGCTGTCAGCAGTGGAACCGCGACCACCAGTGTTGGTGTTGAAGGAACCCCGGCCTCCAGAATTGGATTTGTAACCGCCACGACCACCTCGGGAAGATGTGAAATTGACTTCGGGATTGGTGTTGGTGGAGTTAACACCCATTGGGGGGCGCCAAGAATGGATGACGTGAACGAGTGACGAGAGAGGCGGGACTCATGATTCAGCAGATGAAACAGAACTTGTTCTGGAGAGATAACCGTAGGCTGAGTCGAAAGAGAGGTGACTATGGAATCATAATCGGAGCTAAGACCAGCAAGGATGTAGGCGAGGAACTCATCATCACCAATAACCTGTCATGCAGCCTTGATGGAGGAGACCAACCCCTTGGCCTTGTTGAAGTAGTCGGTAACAGAATCCGACCCTTTCTTGAGAGAAGCTAACTAAAGACGGGTCTGAACAATGTGTGCAGTAGAATGAGCAGCAAACAAAGAGTGCAGACGGTTCCATATTTCAAGCGCAGTAGCACACTCAAAAACTTGAACCATGATAGGTTCTGTCAGAGAGAAGTTGAGGATTGCAGACACAAGATTGTCTTTAGAATACCACTCGATGAATGCAGGGGAGCTCTCATCCGCATGGGCGGACTTCGAACCATCAACATAGATAAACAACTGGTTGGCTTTTAGGTAGGATGAGATTTGTTTATTCCAAATAGGAAAATTTGTGCTAGTAAGTTTGATGGTGTTGAGAGCTGCGAAATTAGGAAGGGGTAAGGAGGAAGAAGAAGTGACCTATGTATCCATGAGTAGAAAAAAAAAATCAGAGGAATGACGTTTGCCTTAGTGGTTCGGATACCATGCTAAGTGAAATTGTAAACCAATCTTTCATTGATTTTAAAGAACCAACTGATAGTACAAATATATACAACATTTTCTAGAGCAGTTCTGCAGTTACAGGATTTGAAACGTGGGCCTATATTGTAACTGCCTCACTTATGCTAACAGGACGCCTGTGACCTGCGAGCACACCGAGCACCAATGGATTCGAGAGGAGGCAGGACCCGACGAGCACTGTTGAATTTTAGAGGACCTGCCAAGCACTGTTGGATTCGAGAGCACGCTGAGCACTGTTGGATTCAAGAGGACGCCTGCGACCACGCTGAGCATTGTTGAACGCCTGCGACCTGCAAGACACTAAGCACTGCGACCCGCCAAGCACTGCGACCTACGAGGCGCGACTCCTGCGAGGCGCGACTTCTGAATCGAAGGCAAGAGGACGGGCGACGGGCCGACGGTGACGGATGTTGGCCGAAGGTACCCAGTCGGGCAGACGACGACTAGTGGCATGTTGGGTGTGCGAGTCTGCGAGAGGCGAAGAGCCGAGAGCGCGCTGTTGCCCTAATCTTTTGTTGATGAAAGTGAAATTGTTGCCAATTATTCTATTTCCCTCTCATCTGTCAAAAAAAAAAAATTCATTTCCCTCCTCGTATGTTAAATAAAATTTCATTTCCCTCCCATATAGTTATAAACTTATAATCATAATGCCATATATTAATCATTGTTGTATATTTGTATAATATAAGTTAAATGAGTAGTGGTGTAGATATTATACTCTAAAGTCTAAATTTTAATAATAGAAATATCTCATTTAGACATGGAAGATAAGTAGATAATAATTTAATAAGTGTATAAGACTATAAGTGTATAATATTTTATACTTATATAATAATTTAATAAGTGTATAAGACTATAAGTTACTACTTTATACTTATATAATATTATACATCAAAGTATAAATAAATGAATATTCAATCGAATAATTTAAATCTCAAACCCCAATCTTAATTTCAAATTCAAACCTCAATCTCGATCTCAAGTCTCAACCTTTATCTTAATTTCAAATCTCGAACTCCAAAGTTAATCTCAAATCATGATCTCAATCTCGATCTCAAATCGCAATATCCGTCTCAATCTGAAATCTAGATCTCGAATCTCAAATAATTATCTCAATCACAATCTCAAGTTCTCAACCTTTAACTCAATCTCAAATCTCAATCTTGATCTTAATCTTAATCTCAATATCAAATATCGATCTTGAACTCAATCTCAAACCTCAGTCTTAACTTGATCTCAAATCTCAAATCTCAAATCTTTATATATCTTAACCTCAACCTCAAATCTCAAATATCAAAATGTCCATATTTGCCACAATCTTAAATCTCAATCTTGATCTAAATCTCAATCTCGATATAAATCTCAATCTCAATCTCAAATTTCAAATCTCAAGACTTTAAATACATCGAATATTCGAATCCATCGAAAATGAAGTATTTATAAGTTTTATTTATAATT
Source organism: Persicaria tinctoria (assembly GCA_037127255.1). Taxonomy (NCBI): domain Eukaryota; kingdom Viridiplantae; phylum Streptophyta; class Magnoliopsida; order Caryophyllales; family Polygonaceae; genus Persicaria; species Persicaria tinctoria. Next base: position 43,698,302 of record JBANSL010000018.1, read on the forward strand.
TTGATTTTTTTAAACGTGTTTCTATTTATAGGTATAACTTATAAGTATAATAATTCTATTAGTTTTCATAACTAAGTGTTAATAATTCTATTAGTTTTCATAAAGCTAACTCTTTAAGAGTTTTTTTCACCTAAAAATTTATATTAGACTATTAGTGTTAATAATTCTATTAATTATAGTAGTTTTCGGTGTTTATAAATGGATTTCTTTTTATAAATATAAGTATAATAATTCTATTAAATTTCATAATTATGGTTATTCTATAACTATTTTTCCATATTCCATAATTTGTATGAATTATGATACATGATTACTTTTTTGCGGAAAGAATTATTTATATCCAAATCAATAATTTTGTATTTGTTACTTTATTTTTATCTATATTATTATATTTTTATAGAATTAATTATTTATATCTAAATTTGTTAAAAACTAATAATAATAATAGAAAAAAAAACTAATGGGCCAAAAGGTAAAAACAAAATGGGCATTGAACATAAAATAGACCAATGATATAGTCAAACTACAAATAAGCCCATTTGCAACTTGCTAGTTAAAATAAGCCCATTTGATTTAATTATAGAACCGATCAATTGTTTAAATGTTTAAAAAGAACGATGTTGCCGAATACCGAATTTCCAATTATGACTTTTTTGAAAATCGGTCAACAACCGATGAGTAAATGACAATGAGTGTATTCAACCGAGTCAAAATTACATACTTAAATATTCAACCGAGTCAAAATCATTTATTTTAAGTAAATTACAAATTTAAGTATTCAACCGAGTCAAAATCAACCTAATTATCCAAACGGGTCGAATATGATTCGACCGAGAACTCAAACCAACTATACGGCTATATATCCAATTTGATTCGAAACTCAAATGAGACTGGCCCGCCTCTTGACCCGAAACCCGAACGAGCCCGACCCGCTTTAATCCGAACCCGAATGGGCATGACCCGATTTAACCCGAAACCTGACCAATCTAAAATTCATTATGACTGAACCCGACCCGACCAGTACCCGACCATAAATTTTACCCGAGCTGACCCGACCCGAGCAAGCCTGACCCGAATGACCGACTTGCCAGCGACAGTAATCACAACAGAATTGTCCTTTACCCTAACATCGAGAATAATCACATCCAGCGACGGAGCTAAAGCATCGCTGCTAACACCACAAGACTTTGTATAATCTCCCCCTTTTTTATTTACCTCCATCGCTACCTCCGAGGCCACAAGTATTGTCGTTTGTTGGGATAAAATGTCATCCCACATTGGTCAAAATGTGAAAAAGACCACAAAATATAAGGAAAGGGGAAAGCCCCTACATAATAACTTAAGCTTTTGTGTTAGAAAGGGTTGTTCTCGACCTTGTAATAAAAAACAAAAATAAAACTGATAAGACTCTCGTACATTTTCATATGACCCAACTGGGATTTTTCAAAATTTTACATGGTATCAAAGCAGGTCTGAGTTGGGTCGATTTTTCTGGCTTCGAGTAAGGCTAAAAGAGATTGAGAATGTTGAAACCCATCGTAAAAAAAAAATGGGCGAGCTATGAAGAGATTGAGAGTCTCAACCTAAAAGAAAAAGAAAAAAACATTATTTATACGTGTTGCACTTAATGGTGGAGTTATAGGATAAAATATCATCCCACATTGGTTGGATACTTGGAATGGGAAAAGACCACAAAATATAAATAATGGGGAAACCCCTTGACGAGCGTAAAACGGTCGTTGTTCATGACAAAGATAATCACAACTCAATAGCTAGTATAACGGTAGAGTAAGGAGTCAATCTCACATAGAGCACATACGACCTATGTGTTTCCTTGTTAGAAATGAGAGAAGAAAGAAAGATGTAGAAAGTAGCAATAATGAGAGCAATAGTAAAGTAACAGAATAAAGGCAATTGTGTTTCGAAAGCAATGTAAAGAAGTATAATTTCACTCACGACTTTGCAACAATGATTGATTTCTCGATCATCGGGATTCTTCTTAATTAGTTGGGTTTCTAATTATCTATTCCGGTTTTGGTTTATATAAACACATAGACGAGCCGCACTATAATGTTCCTTACTTTTGCATAGGGAGAAAGTAGCAATAAGTCTCAAAATCCAAACACCTATGCACTATCACTACTGTCTCATCGACTTCTCACCTGATTGTCAACCCAACCATCGCTTCCACTAGAAATGATATAACCTAGCTGTCAATCTTCCTACACTACCAAGTATCCCGAACCGTTCCTACAAGACCTTCTAGCTAATTAGGTATTAAGGCCCGCAAGTGGTGAAAAGCTATAATCATAGCGCGATGTGACTCTATCGAGGTGGCCAATCAAGATACAATCAACAACATTAGCAATAATAGCACAAAGAAGAATGAAATAAAATCAAATAGAAATTAACTATAAATCAGCCTCACGATCCATCAACCATGTCTTGAATGCGTGAGCAAAACTAAAGATAGGTTAGCCACTCATGGCTTACCTGAAAACCTAGAATGAAGTAGAAAACTGTAAAGCAGTTCTTGTTGTGTAGCGGTTTGTAAAACCCTAATGAAACTTACGTATTTATAGATTTAGGATTGGGCCAAAAACCCTAGTAAAAACTCTAGAAGTTCATGGTAAAACTCGACCCTATAAGATAAGAACAAATCCTTAATGGATATGGATGAAGTCCAAAGATAGAATTCCGAAAGGTTTTGTCGTAGATTTGGGATTATGAAGATCGACGGGCGTTGTTTGGCATCGACGAGTGTCAATCTTCAAGGCTCTGGAATCCGTCTTCTTCTCCATGCTTTTAGCTTTTCTTCGTCTTGAATCATCTCGGCTCCCTTATGGACATGTCTACTCCTCATCTCAACCATCTTTAGCAGCTCTCGGGCTCCAGCATCGCCCTTGATCCACCCTTTGAGTTAAAATCCGCGAATCTGCAGAATTAACCACAAAATGTGTAGATTCCGAACTTAGACCAACAAATGATAAGATATGTGAAATAACTAGAAAGCATGCAATATTCACACTAAAACTACCCTAAAACTACCAAGAATTCCTATGTGAAATATGCATTATCACCCCTATACAATGGCTTAAGTTTTTGTGTTAAAAGGGTGAAGAAGCGTTTTTAGAAAATCATTTATCTTTATGACCTCATTTTGCTTATGTGTTCCCTATTTTATAGGGATAGGGTGGATAACACCTGAATAAATATAGCCCTAGGTATTGATCCCGATGGAACCTAGATGTGCTTCGTGATGTTACTAATTAGCTGCATTTGCGATGAGATTTGTCTTGTGTTTACTGTTTAATCTTTGTTGTGAGTGTAACTTTTATCGATCGAGTTATCTTGGAAATGATTCAGTTCGTTACCGTCAATGGACTTGGAGGATCAAATTCCTGGGTTTTTACTCTGGGGAATAATTTTAGAGCTTCTTTCTTTTCTCTCTAAAAATCGGTCCTTGTGAATGAGGTCCAAAGGGGCCAAGGGGGTATTTATAGTGTAAGGGTGTAGGCAGTCAATGAGACCTCGTGGGGGGACTGCGAAAGAGGAGCCAATGGGATGTCGCTAATGAGCTAGAGTGTGAGATCCACTTTCATAGGGGTAGGAGTGGCAATCTCAACCACACCCGACGAGTACACGCTTCACCCGACCCAAAAAAACGGGTGAAAAACCGATTAAAGGTGGATATTAAACGGGTGGTGGATCGGGACGAATTCGGGTGGTAGTAATTTCACCCGTCACCCGACCCGTGAATCACCCAAGATATTATATATATATATATGTCGGCTCTTTCACTCAGTCACACAACTCAAGCGGTCAAGCCTCCCTCTTCTCTTCCACTCCAGTCATGTTAGTTATGTTTAGGTCTCGTGCCGCTATGGTCCCCTTATAAAGTTCGAAACCCTCAGAACCAGCAATAGAGGAAATGGGAGAAGGTCTAGCACCCAAAAAAATCGGAGTAGCTGTATGATTTCTGATAATGAATCTATAGGTGCCCTTCGACGACGAAGAAAGGGCACCATCAAAATTGAGTATATATGTTTTTGCTCTTGGTGGTTGCCAATTTGCTTTCTTTCTCTTTCCTTTTGTTATGGATTGATTCTTTTCATTGTTTATTGATCCATTTGATTGAAATGATATACTTTATTATTTTCATAGCAAATAAGTTTTTTTTTAATGTTTTTTCACCAATAAATGTAAGTGGACCTTAGTTTTAGACAAGATGATCCTTGTTGATAGGATTATGGAAAAATTATGAGATACTATGTCAATAGGAAAAATAGGTAAATTTCTTTCTAACGAATAATCATCTAAAAGCATCGAATAATTTCATTATAAATATATAATTTTCCCCCTGTAAACAAAGTAGTATTTATTTATGTGAAACATAAATAAAATATGAACAGAAAACAAAATTGATGTAAGTGTAAATCATGGTAAATTGAGCGCCTTGGCCTGGCCAGCCTCTAAAGGTGGTCTGTACAACGGTTGTACAAGGAAGAAAGGCGTGTGGTTTTCGCCCCCAATTAAAAAAATTATAAACAAAACTGCTTCATTAGCTTCCGTGGCCCTTAGTATTCCTTGGGCCCGAAGGAGACCCGAAGTTTGATAGAATTGGGCTTGAATTCTTGTTTTGAACCCAAGGATTTGTCCTGGGCCCAAAGTAGTCTGAAGGAGAAAAAATATATATTTATATTTACTTATTTCATATATATGTTTCACATAAATAAATACTTTGAATAAACCCAATGAATAGATCAGGGTATTTTATAAAGTATATACTAAAATGATATACTTTATTATTTTTTCCCCTATAAATAAAGAGGGAAATAAATTTACCCTGATATAGTATCACCCTTCTCAAAGGAATAAAGAGGGTCTTTCCCTCTTTATTTATAGGGCTGACCTCTTTGTTCCTTTGAGAGTCATCAAAGAATGGGAGGTGACGTCATATGCTTTCCTTTTAAAAAGAAGCATGGATAGAGAGTCAAATCCTTTCTTTCTCCACAACGAAATGTGAGATATAAGCTATAATCAAGTACCAATAACGATTTTGAATCACTTTTGAATAAGGAATTTTTTGAATACTAGTATTGTACCAAGAAAAGCTGGGACTTCTTTTCTTCGTTGTCAGATTATACGCTTTTTTTTTCGTCTTGAAACTCATTCGAGTCATGTCCGACTATCAAGATGAAAAAAAGAAGGATAAAGAGGAAGAGAAGTAAGACTGCTGCATTTTTCTTTCTAGTGACAAAGAAACCGCTTACCAAAAAAAGAATAGAAAGGGAAGACAGGTTGGTTTGAGAACCCCTTGGTCAAAGGAAAGAGGAGATCCTTATTCCGGAACAGAGCCGTATGACGCGAGAGTATCACGTACGGTTCCTTTGAGACGAGTGTAGACTTGATAAACCCATCCGAAAGAGCTTGATACTTTGAATAAACCCACCCGAAAAGGCTTGATAAATATACATGTGCTTAAATACTTTGAGTAAATCCATTCGAAAGGCCTTGATAAATATTCTGAAAGGGTTTTGATAAAATTCGGAAAGAGATTTTTGGTGTCCACATCATTTATTGTCCATGTGGAGGAAAAAAAAATAAAAACATGGAATCCCAGTCAATAGGGCAAATCAGCAAGACATTGAAAAGAGGAAAGCAAAAAGGCGTCCCCAATGGGTATGGGTATGGGAGTGGTTGACAACTGAGTGGGAGTGGGAGTGGGAGTCAGAGTGAGAGAGAGAGAGAGTAAAGAGGAGATGGAGGAGGAGGAGGAAAGGGCAGATTATGAGCTGGAGAGAAGGAGCAAGTTCCTGAGCAATCTCATTATTCAGAATCAGAGGAAGAAGGCGAATAACCACAACGACAACCCGCCGGAGTCCACACAGCAACAGCAACAGCAACATTGTCTGAAGGTGCGGGTGCGAGCTTGTGATATGGCTCTCCCTCTGCAGAACAAGGCCTTTCACTGCGCAAGACTCCTCCTTGATTCCATGCCTCCCAACAAGCCTGATACCAAGCGCTTAGCCCTCTCTCTCAAGAAGGTCCCTCCCTCTCCACCAAACTCTTTTCTTTATTTTCTTTATGTCCTTCCTTTCTACTTTTTATTCACATTATTATGATTATCCCTTATTTGTGCTGACTGCGTATTTCTTCAATTCTTCATTCTCTCTGTAACTGTAAGGCACCCAAATTCGTAGCTATTGAAAACCCCTTTAGTTTCGGATTTGTTATTCTCAATCAGAGATACCTAACCCAACATCTTGACCTCTGCTTCATTTCATGACAGCAAGGTCATGTCTTGAAATGATGCTGAAAACAACACAGCTTGGGGTATTTATATTTAGGGTAGAATATGCTACACAAGACTGTGAAAGGGGGGAAAACAGAGATAAGGCGAGCATCTCCGACAGCTTTTCCATTTTGGAGAATTTTGAGTTTTGGGTAATCCTCAACTGTTTTAGTTCAATAGAGTCTCCATCCCATTTTCCAAAATAGGGAAGAAGCAAAACAAAATGGAATTGCTTCCCCCAGACTGCAGCATTCTCCCATACATAAATGCTTCATCAGATCTTCGAATGAAGTTGTTGGAGTGGAAGTAAAAATAATTTGGAAAATATAGCCTTTGTTTCCCCATTTTGGAGAAGTTGTTGCAAATAATTTTGAAGATTTAGAGAATCATTTAGTTTTAGAAAATACTGGAAATTTAGGGAAATTTCTCTATTTTTTCTACTGCTAACCTATTTGGAGAATAGGATGGAGAATCTTTTGGGGAAAAAATGCTAAAATTCTCCAAAAACTCTAAAATTCTATAAATGGGATGCTCTTAGTGAATCCTACTTTAGTATTACAGATAAGATTTGTAGCTTTTAGACCATTGCAAACTGTTTCTCCAAAATATCTCCAAAATTGAGAAACAAAAAAGACCTATTTGCAAAATTATTTTTTCTCCAACTCCATCTACTTCTCTATTTCAAAGATTTGGAGAGACATTTAGTTTTGTGAACTCATGAATTGTTCAACTTGATATTTTCAGCAAAATTTTGTGATAATAAGTACTTGATATTGCAGCATTATGTAGTAGAGATTTAACATATTTGGACAATTGGACTTGATGAGACAACAAGCCTGATAAATTTACTTACAGTGAGGTGACAATGACTTCTGTATAGCGTCAAATAAGCCAAGAAGGAGATGTTTGCAAAATGAATATGCAATACAATAGCTAGAAAGTTTGTGCCTGTGTTTCTTTGTCTTTTTATTTTTTGGAGCTGCAATGCCATTTTTCGGGACCCCCTAGACCCTGCTCTAAGCGGGATATATTGGGCTTGTTGTTGTTGTATATATCTTTCAGTTGAGAGGGTAAAGGAGGTCGCAAAACTTGTTCCACTCACTCTGTGGTTTCCCAATCACATTATTATATTAAGCATCAAATGACCCAAGATTATAATATGTTCTGGTTTCAGGAATTCGACTCAGCATATGGACCAGCATGGCATTGCATTGTAGGAACGAGCTTTGGATCATATGTTACTCACTCTCTGGGAGGTTTCTTGTATTTCTCCATTGACAAGTTATATGTGCTGCTTTTCAAAACAGCTGTGGAGCCAGTCGGCCATTGAGCTTTCATTCATATGCAGTGAGCTATGAGCATCAAATGTAGAAGGTGGGGAGGGAGGGGTCTCACATGTGTGAAAATGGAAATTCCCTAGGAGAGGGTTTCTTCAAGTTTGGGCCATCAAGTTCCAAGTACAGTAACTCGAGGATCCAGCCGAAACTTTGTACAATTGTACCTGAACGATTACAGATTTTGGCAATCTGCGTGTAATCTTGTGTATCTTCTAGTTTTACGCTTCTGATTTTCGGCCATTGGGGTGTGCAGTTTTCCCCAGCGGCTTTGTCATCAAAACTCTGAGAACTTGTCATCTCAGGCATTAAGCCCCCCTGGTTGTGGGCGATCCATGTTCTGTATTTGTACTTTCCAGGAAGAAAGGGGCAAGGCAGTCATCTAAATCGAGCTATTCTTTCACCATTTACCGAAGAAAGGGGCAAGTGAAAATTTGGTTTCAAAATCCGATAAAAATCTGACATGGTAACCAATAGATTATTTTACTCAATTTTGATAAAAAAAAAAAGATCAACAAACGAATAATCAAGAATATGCAAACAATCAATTCCTGATCCATGGCAATGTTGCTCACCAATCTGCACAAAATGGCTTAATTCCAAGCTAAACAAATCGTTGATTCCAGGGCCTCCCTTGCCACAAGCAAGAGCGAGCTACATCCAAGCATCTAACAAGCTAACGATTAAGCATTGATGACTAATCCCATCCTCAGCTACAGTTTTGTTTCAGTTATAGCAACCAAGAAAATAGAGTTGCCATCTCCTAGAGTAACTGAAGTTGCCCCCTGAGCAATTCCTGGAAATAGCATGTCAGCATCTACATCTTCAACAGTATCAACCTCATCACTCGGAACTGAGAAGCTACCCAATAGACCACCATTATGTATAATCAAACCTGGCCACACACCCTTCAGAACAGGAGGAGACCCAGCCAGCAGCTTAGGGCTCCTTTTGCAAAGGACAACAGTCCACCCGGACTCACCTTGCTCGCCTTGATCCTTCAGCAAGTGGGAACTCGGGTCTTCAATGACACTAACATTTGTGTCAAGCCCAGCCAAAGGAGCAGCCATATTTACTTGGCGAATAACAGGAGCAGCCTCATCAGAAATCATTCACCTGGTCCCAACTCCAAACATCCAGGACCCAACATCGTGTTATCGTTACCCCTCGCCACTAATCTGACTGCCCTTGACAGCTCGCAACTTTTTGACATGACGGGCATCAGAAGACCAAGGCAACCACTCGGAGTGAAATGGGATGCTTGAACGGTACTATAAACTGATTCATGCATTGTCGTTTTGTAGCATAAACTGATCAATGTCATCAAATCTGTTGGAAACTGGGCTTTGCACTGGAACTAGTTCCAGACCCACTATACAGTATACTGTATACACAATAAGGCAAGTTTTTTGTGTCAAGTGACTTGTACAATTTCAAGTTCTCAAGTCATTTGTACCATTTAGAATCTGCAATTCAAAGCACCGTCAACAAACCTTTCATTTCCTGTAATGCAAATTCAACTGGCCCGAGTCTCGGAACTTGAGAACTCGGAGGCTCACACTTGGCTATTGTGTTTATTTTGAGGACGTTTGTCCTTATTCAGAACACCAGGGAGAGAGGGTGGGGTATCATTCAGCAAGAAAAGAGAAAGGCTCAATCAAGGGCGAGCGTAACGTACACAAATACGCCGCTGGATGGTGCTCCTGCAAGAAGGGCAATCCTTCATGCCTTGCTTCTCATGGAGCTCGTTGCACGTTATGCAGACTACTTGGTGTGCGCAAGGAAGGAACACCACGGACATCTCCTCGGATAGGCACATCACGCACTCCCTCTCCCTTTTCACCCCTGAGTAGTCAATGTAGCTGTTCATCCCGGCTGTGAACGGAGACTGAGATTCAGAAGCAGGATCCGTTTTGGTATCCGTGAAACTGTTTCCATAGCTTCCAATGATCCCTCTCCTCAGGGCAGCGATTTTGGGAGAGTCAGTCTTCAGTCTCAGCACCGAGATTTCCTTCTCCAGCTCTCGAATGTCATCTCTGTATTTCTGAAGGTTGAATTCTGCTTTTGATTTGAACATATCCTCCTTGGATTTTGCCGAAGCCTCCAGCTCTTCTCTCTCTTTCCTAATCGATTGGCCCTGGGCAAGTAGTTCATCCTTCGCCTTCTCTTCTTGTTTCCATCGTGCCTGCAGATTTACACTTTCAGAATTAGAAACAGGCTAGTCTACTCTAGCTTGAATCTTATAACCATCCGTCTATCATTCTCATAAATAAAATTAAGCTTCTAACCTCTAAACGTCAATTACAGTCCGCAAGAGAAGCATGCCCCAAGTGACTTTACATTTAAAGGTAGGAGGAACATATCTAACTGAGCAAGTCTAAAGAATTATATGCTTCTAGTTGCATATTTTCGAAAGCATTAGGTGAATGATTTCAAATAGAAGGATCATACCATAACAAGTGTTTCTAAGACATGATATGATTCTAACTGCATATTTCAAAAACTAAAAACCCGGACCAGCACTCCCCTGTCAGTATTCCTACGTTAGTCTCCATAGACAGAAATTCCACCAGCATTTCAGCTTAAAATTGTGATTAAGAAACCAAAAAAGTAATGCATTAATCATGAAGTGTGTGTGTGTGTGTGGTGTGGGGGGGGGGGGGGGGGGGGGGGGGGGGGGTGGTACCACACATAAAAAGGAGCCTGGAAGGAAAACCCATGACAAGCACAATTGGTGATGACATGGGAAGCAGGATATAGATATATGAGACAATAGGAGAAAATCAAATAAATAAGGACAGCCACTGAAAATTTAAGGTCTTCAATTTGTTGTGAGCCAAATGATATCAATGATATCGAGGAGCCTACACACACAACAACAACAAAAAAGAGAAACACACAATTCTCTCTTTTTTGGCAAAAAATGATTTGATGAATTAACTCTTTCCGACAAAAATAATATGGTGAATTAACTGCTTTCAAATTAATGAATTCAATGAAATGGCAGGAATTTCAAATTAACTATTACAGAGTACATTATTAAATAAGGGATCATTAGGCACGACATGCACGTAAACCAAATGATTACCACATCAGTTTTCCAGCTTTAGAGAGTTCTTGCATCAAAATGATGCCAGTAGCAACAGAATAAAATACACAATATTAAATATTTCTTATGGAATCTTTATGTTGGGAATCCTGTAAATCATCAACGTCAGGAAAAAGGAACCACGAAATGACAAGAAGAAGAAAAAACCCAAGAGCCAGAGGCTGCTGTGGCGAACATCCAAAACTCCACGCGAAAACTTCCTATGCCAAAACGGAGAATCAAATCTGTCCAAACAAAAAATGTACAAGAAATGGAGCGAACAACAGCACCAATAAAATTGCTTCAAGGATAAACTTACTTTTAAGCAGCAAAAAGAAGTATGCTAGCATTCTGCAAGCAATTTCCATGACTAAGGGAACTTAAGATTTTGATGTAACAAGTGCCTGTTCACAGAGTAAGTATGGGAGGACCCAATAAAAAGTTTAATTCGCAATGAACGTACCTCAAGTTGAAGGTGGCAATCATTCGCCTGTTCCACTTCATTCTGCAGCTGAGTTAACTTGCGTTTTTCAGCTAGGAGCTCCTCCTGAAACATACTCTTCTGCTTCTCCCATGACTGAAACACCATCACAGTCTTCTTCTCCCTCGTTTTGGCTTCCTGGCAGCTAGCAGCTGACTCTGCTGCCCGCAGCTTTGCAGCTTCCATTTCTCGTCTCAATGTCGTATTTTCCATCTCAAGCTGCCTAACGGCAGAATTTGCTCGCTCAACCTGTCCACTGGCCTTAGACAAAGCATTTTCCATCTCAGAGAGCTTCTTCATTGTGTTCTCCTCTAAAGTTTGTTTTTCTCTTTTTAATCTCTCTACCTCTTCCTTCTCTTGCCTCAGCATCTTAAGCTCAGCTTTATCCTTGCTCAGTCTGCGGGCAGCTTGCATGACTTTTTCATTGGCCCACTCAGTCCACTCACGAAGCTGATTCTGCAAGTCCCGCAGCCTTGGATACAGCTTCATTATCATCTCATCCTTCTTGTCATGTGGCACCCACTGACCAAGGGTTTTATCATAAGGAACCACGGGACAGCTATAATTTGCCACCTCAGTATTGCTGCTCAAGGTCACCTGAGGGAGATTACTTTTTGTAGGCAGAGAGAGTGAAAGTTCAGTATCAGAAGCAGATAGCACGGGTTGGTTAGTGTCTGCAGGTGGCCTATCAATTTCAGTTGGGGGCATGCTAGTAGGCTTATCATGATGGTTAGAGGATGATGATTTGATCATAGAAGTGGTAGAAAGTGAAAGTGTAGCATTAGCCTCGGAAACTGAAACATCAACTCCAATTGCTTTCATCCTTAGAGAAGCATTCTTCAGGTTTATACCAGCTGACTCTCTCAGTTTCCTATCCAAGATCAGACCATCAAGGCTACTAAGCTTTGCTGCTCTAGATGCCGCTTTTGTATCATAGGTTCGATGATTTTTCTCCAAATGGAAAGACTTCTGTCTAAGAATATATTCCCTTTTTGTACTATTAGAATGAACTTTCCTGCTGAGAACAGATTTATCTTCTAAATTAGTTTGCCGCGTTGCAGTAGCTTTAAAAGGTTTATCTACAGATACAGCGGCTGAAATCTCTTTTCCTGGAGTTATCTCACTTAGAGCAAGGGAAGTTTTTGATTTGTTTAAATTAAGATAACCAGCAAATGAGTCCTTACCCGACTGGGATGCCCGTGCTGAAGCAACTGTTGGAGTTGGTTTCCTGGGAGCAGGAGGATTTGCATCTGCAGCTACAGCCTCTGGTTTAAACTCAGGCTGGGTGGCAGCAAGCGAAGTGGCACTTGACACTCCCTCATTCATGAAACTGCTCAAGGAATCACCATCCAAAGCACAGGCATGGGATACATTCATGTCACATAACAGCAAGCACCACATTGCATCCCCAGTGCTAAAGAAAGGCCTAACTTCTCGCAGAATACAGACTAACTCCACCAATACGTACTTTTTCAACTGCTGTAAATCTTCAAAGCAAGGCTCTCTACAAGGATCGACCTCTTGCCCATTTTTAAGATAAGTTAAAGTATTATCCACTACATTGGATACAATGTCTTTATTGCCATAACAGAGACCAGATCTCAAAACAGCTTTAGTAGCAACTTCCTCGGTGTAGCCATTAGAGATGATTTTCCTAATTGCACTCTTGAAAATCACATCCAAGTTGCTAAGAAGAAGTTCTTCCAGCTGGGATTCAGTAAGATCACTCCAATCCGCATCTTGGATTTCATCTGCTTCTCCTTCCTCCCTAGGCTGCCTAGAGCCGGTGTCAGAGTAACCCATGGCTCCAGGCAGCCCAAGGTCAAGTGTCAAAGCATCAGAATGGTCTTCATTAACACCACACAGATCACAACCACTGGCTTCTCCATGAACTGGCTTTACCTCATACTTCTCAGCTGAGAATTCAAAAGCTTGGCATCCACTTTGAGGCAAAGATAAAACCTTACATGGATCACTTAGAGGTGGATCAGCACGAAACTTCCGCTTGTTCCTACTTCCTTTTTCTTGAACTGACAATGAAGCCACTTGAGCACAACTACTACTTGCTTTCGCTACCATTGATGTCATTTTCAGCTGTAAAAAGAGCATCGCAACTCACAAGTGAGTGCATGATCAAAATTGAATCTTCCATCAGCAATATAATCCACTCCGAATCAAACACCCAAAAATGAATAAAAGGAGAATAATGCAACACCAGAGGCACTGCAACATCAGATTAGAATGCAGCCATTAACCAGCCAGCCATTACTAAGCTTACACATTAAACATCGCTTAACAATCATACCATGGTAATTTGAACAAAGCCACGGGGAAAAGGAAACAAATAAAGAACCACAACCAAAAACTAATACTCATCCAAAACATTAGGACTCGTCACTCCACACGCTGAAATAACATCATACCCAATCCCAATCTCCGCAATCAACAATTCCAGATTGAATCAAACAACAATCAGCCAATAGATTACCAGAGAAAGCAAATCATCAATTGCTCACACTTAACCGATCAAAATAAACAATAAAGCGGATAATCCAAACAGATGTCCACGAACATCTAACCTCCAAATCGATCAAAAAAAAAAAAAAAAACAGACGGAAGCAGTGTCAATAGACCACCAGAATGAACAAGATTAACATCTGGAAATCCTCCGATCGAAGCGTACCAGATTTTTGCTCTACGCACAATCGGAGAATCGATCAATTAGAGAGATGCAGCAACAGTTGAGAATCCAGATGTTCTAGATTTGTCCTATTTTCCCCCCTATTTAATTTAATTTAATTTCTTCTTATTTTTGCCTTTTGGTGACGCGAGAGCATGGAATGTCCCCTCTCTCTCTCTCCCAGTCTCTCCCCCTCTCCTCTCTCTTACTGTTTTTTTTCTCGTGACAAATAAAAATTCACTGAATTTGGATTCTGGATTCGTGTGGGGGTATTTATACCCGCTGGGGGGGGGGGGGTGGGGGGGGGGGGGGGGGGTAACCAGGGTTAGCAGTTACCACTGGATTTTATTTTGAGCTATAATTACATAAAACCGCCCTTATTAGAGCATCTCCCATGGTAAGTCAAAAAATGAGTTTTTGCTTAATTTTGCTCCCACCCTAGGTCAAAACTCATTTTAACCTTTTTGTTTTTGGCCTATTTTCAAAACAAAGGCTAAATTTGACTTCCTCTTTTGGAAGGCCAAATGCTATTTATTTGTTTATTGATTTATTTTTAAGTGTTTAATATTTATGTAAATCTATAAATAATACAATTATAAATCTATATATTATATAGTTATGATTTTTAATTAAAAATAAAAGTTGTAGTATTGTAAAGATATTCAATAGTTCTTCGTTATGAATATAATATTTGACATATTTAAATTATAATTGAACAAATAATATTTTTAGAAAATGACATTAATCTTTTTTATCATAGATTCATCAAAATTATAATAAAAAATAAATTTTATGTTGCTTAATGTACTAAAGATAGAATCGAGTGACAGAAATGAGATGTGAAAGTTCTAAATTATATTAGTATTTATATGAAATTTAGCCTAGCGAAACTGATCTACGGTGGGAACAACAAAACCGTTTAATAGGCCAAAAGAGAATATTTATTCTCTTTTGGTAGGCTATTTTTCCTAGCCATTATAGCTTACGGGGGAAGATGCTCTTACAATGTGTGGATTTTCAATAAACCACTCACCAAGAAAAGTCAGAAAATAACACAAATATAATTTCCATTTAAAAAAGGGGTGTTTATTAAAATTTTCATATTTTTCGCCTTTATTAGCACTTTATCCACCAACCTATTATTAGCTAAATGTACATTGTGTTGCTGACACCGAAGTTGCTGATGTCGCCGTTGCTGACGTCGGAGTTACTGACACCGAAGTTGTTGACATCGATATTGTTGACGTCGACGCTGTAGACACAATTATTGATGACAATATGACATGATTATTGCTGACACATACTTATTTCGATAATGCTAACATCATTGACGCTCTCACCACTAACATTTGAAACATCGTTGAATTGTTTATTAATACACCATTAAAAGTTTCTGAAATCAAATTGATTTTCAATTAATATTACCAAAGAATTTACAGAGAAAAAATTGTCGAGGATAAATTTTCCTAATGCTCAATCACTAAATTTTGAATTTTTGCACAATTTCTGCTGCAACCAAATTGAAGAGAAAAAAAGGCTCAAGCTCAAGCATGAACCACAATCTGCTCAAGCTCAAGCACATACCACAATTTTCCCAATTTCAGCAATTACACTCAGCAAATTAAGAGATTTCAGCAACAACAATTTCAGATCTGGCAGCAATTACAACAACAAGATGCCCTTAAACTCCCTCCCTCTCTCTATCTCAATCTTCGTTTCCAGTCGACGGGAAGAAAGAGAAGAAAATCGCAATTCTCAGATCTGAGCGGGATAGAATCGCATCGGACCTCCGGACCTCAAGAAGATGAAGAAAGAGAAGAAAACCAAGTCCAAAAATGACGCCGCCATAGATGAATCGCAATTCTTATAGCTGAGCAGGAAGATATCACTACCATGCCCTGCTTGTCGGTCAGTGGCGGATCTGACTGCGGGGCTGCGCCAAATCACACTGTCATCTTCGTCGGTGCCAGATCTGGAAGAAGGTCGTCTCCTCGGTTGCCACAACTTCACCAAGGTCTTCCTTGCCCCGTCCCCTCAAGGACGATGAGTAACATCGGTGAGAGAGTGTCCGACGAGCGAGAGTGGTCGAGGGAGAAGTGTGAGCGTGTGAGACGTGAGAACGAGTCAGAAATGGTAGGGAGGGGAGGAACGAGGGCAAGGAAGGAAGGGCGAGGAAGAGAGCGAGAGAAGAAGGAGGTTTGTCACCGGCTAGGTCTGAGCGAGAGTTTAGGTTTATTTTATAAACAGTGGACTTTTTGCAAAATAAAATAGGCTCGTGGACACTCTTCCAATTAAAGCCGGTTAAATGGACAATGGAGCAAATTAATTCTTTAAAAAAAAAGGTTAATTGCGCTGAATATCATAATTTTTAGGGGTAGTTACACATAACATCCCGATTTTGTACTAATATCATGAATTTTAGGGTTAGTTGCAATGTTTTAAAAGGCACGGCAACCGCCAGGCGGTGGGTGACCGCCTAGTGTGTAGGCGTAGAAAAAACTTGATTATTTTCTTATATTTTAACATTTAGCACATGTCAATAATTTATATAATGTAATAATAATCCATAATATCACTCATAAACACAAATTTGCGATGATTAACTAACACTAAAGTAAATAAATGTACGTAAGAGTACGTGTCTGACTGACAACTTTAAACCTCCTAACAGCTAAAACTATAGGTTCGCCTCAAAAGCAAATACATACTGAGTTGGAGGGAAAAAAACCTTAAGTCAACTAATCCCCTGCCTAGGCACTAAAACTAAATAATCGTTGGGCTAAACGGGCCTAGGTGGGACTAGGCGAGGCGTCTAGACGGATTTTCGCCTAGAGACTCGCCTAGGCTAAAAATTCCCAGGTGTCCTTCTGTCTAGTGCCGATTTTTAGAACACTGGTTAGTTGTCTTTAATACCCTAGATTAGTTTTTTAATTAAAAAACTATCCAAATAATACAAAAATTACACAAAATCACCCATATTAATAAAATATTTTCAATAAATCCCTAATACATTTAAAACTAAAAAAGTCAAAAAAAAATTAAAAAGATCGGTTAAATCTTAACCTCTCAGCCCCCCCCCCCCCCCCCCCCCCAAAAAAAATCATAATAGATAGCATCTACTCCTTAAAAAATTTAATATAATTACTCAACAACAACAACAACATCTCAGTTTATCCCGCGTAAAAGCGGGGTATGGGGGGTTAGGATGTACGCACTCTTACCCCGAACAAGTTGAGAGAGTGTTTCCAATAGTCCCAGAATAGAAGACAATATAACCACAAAGTATTAGGTCTCATAGAAGGTATAAGAGACATAAAGAAATAAGAGACATGAAGGGGCAGGAAAGAAGTAGGAAAATAAGCAAAAACACCCGGACACACTCAAATCAAGACCCAAACACGCAACACTAGACATCAACAGCTCGAATGCTCCTCCTCCAGTGGTCTCTATCCAAAGTCATATCCTTCGAAAGGTTCAGAAGATTGAGGTCATGTTTGATAACCTCCCTCCAGCTCTTCTTAGGTCTACCTCTCCCCATATGGGTTTCTCCCATATCTAAGATTTCACACCTATGAACTGGAGCCGAAGTAGGTCTTCAACTGATGTGCCCAAACCAACGCAATTTGGACTCCCGCAACTTATCCATAATACTCGCAACTCTAACCTCTCTCCTGATGTCAGCATTTCGGATTATGTCTAGTCTCGTATGCCCACTCATCCAACGGAGCATTCTCATCTCTGCCACTGATAACTTATGTTCCTGAGCTTTAGTAATAGGCCAACACTTAGAGTCGTACAACAAGGTCGATCTAACAACCACCTTGTAGAATTTCCCTTTTAGTTTTGCTGGAAATTTCATGTCCAATGTCGGTCTAACAACCACCTTGGAGCTTTAGTAATATAATTACTAAAAATCATTAATTTTTTTTCTTAACAACATATGTTATAAAAATCTAAATTTATATATGTCTATCTATACATGTTGATCTGTATGACTATTATTTATATAATTTATATAATATTTTATATATACTTCTTTTTTGTACATATTATTTAATATGTACTAAACCTAATACATAACATCTTATGTGATATCCCGCGATTTAGTCTTGACCACCACAAGTCACGTGTCCTCTTTGCATCAGGGCTGCTGCTTAATGAGAATGTGGAATCATATATGTTACTTTTTGAGCATTTCAAGAAGGCAATGGGTTGTAAGCTTGTAGTCCAAAAATATTCACAACAGATCAAGACCCATCCATTAAGATTGTTGTAGAAAAAGTGTTCCATGAGGCCAGACATGGACTATGTATATGGCATATAGTGGAAAAGGTGTCTCAAAAAGTTGACAACTCAATGGAGAACTACTTCAAGTTTACTGAGATGATAAGGAAGATTGTTTGGGACTAGGAGATTAATCCAAATGATTTTGATAGAGAATGACACTTTTTGATGAATGGGTTTGGTTTGACAAATCATGCTTGGTTGTCCGATTTATTTCTTATCGGAGAGAAGTACGTGGATTCCTGCCTACCTCAGAAATGTCAAGCTCAGTGAATTAATTAAAACAATATCAATCTCAGAAAGCATGAACAACTTCTTCCGTACGTTTTCCAACTGTGTTGCAAATTTAATTGAGTTTGTGTTGTATTATGAAAGTGCAATATAAACTCAAAGGCATCTCCAAGGGAAGAAGAATTATGATTGTGATATACTGAAACCAACTCTTATTTCCCCACTTTCTTTGGAAAAGCATGCATCAAAGTTATATACATTGAAAATATAAGGGTTATTTCAGGCAGAGTTGTATATTGCATTATAAAGATGCAAAGTCATAAATGTTACAGAGGTTGAAAGTAATGAAATATAGAGAAAAACAACAAGGTGTACACCTTTGAACACAAATTTGAAGATCATGACTATCACTCTTCTCCTAACTTTTTCATTAGAATAGGCCTATACCCTCATCATATATTAACAGTTTTGAAGGATTTGCGGATAGAGAAGTTGCCAGATAGCCTCATACTAACTCGTTGGACAAATGAACCATCATTGAGTAATGTATTCACAATCGATAATATTTTAGTGAAGCAATCAACTGCAAAAGAGGAACAGAGACTATTGTTAACGACTATGTTAATTGAATTTTATTCTTGTGTGGAAATTGTTAAAGAAAACAATGAGTTGACTAAGCACTTGATAGAAATCTTGAGAAGCAAAAAAAAGCTCCTAGAATTTGCAACAACTTTAGCATGCATCTTCTTCAACAACAAAGGTTGATATGTTCGACGAATTTTCTAGGGTAAAACGTCCTGAGGTTGTTGAAATAAATGATCCCAAACAAGCAAAAACAAAAGGTAGTGGAAAACGACTGAAAAGTGGAAATGAAATATCAATCCAAGTGCAGGAAAAAAAAAGGGTGTCTCTATATACACCGCAAATCCGCGGATTAGAGTTGCTAATCAACGCCGGATTCGACGTTGCAACATTAATTACATTACAACGTTGGATCTAACGTTGTAATATGTGAAGTAAAGGATCGGATCGGGTCGAACAGGGCTAACAACGTCGGATCCGACCTTGCTATAATATTTGATAAGTGAAATTAGCACACAATTAACAACGTCAAATTGGACGTTGTAACAACGTCTAATCCAACGTTGCTACAACGTTGGATTCGACGAAGTATTTGCGGTGTATATAGGGAACGCGAAAAAAAAGGGAAAATATTATGTTCTATTTGCCACAAATATGCTCATCACAACAGTAAAACATGCCTACTAGCGAGATACATTACTAAACTCTCTCCCTTCTCTCTAGGTTTTCTAGAGAGTGGAAGAGCCCAAATCCCGGTCTCAACCGCCATTACCTTGACTTCGGCGCCCTAACCGGGTCTTGTACCCCTCTCCACTCTAGTTTCCCTTCGTTTCTAGCGGGGTGCCCTCGATCTCCGGCTTCGGCCTTGTGAAAATCCAGCAGCCTCCTTGTTGCTCCGCGCTATCCTTCTGTATGGTTGTATATGGGGTCACCTTCGTCCGACGGTCGATTTGTTTTCCACCGCCTGCTTTCTGATGTCCTCCTTCCTACCCTTGTTTCCTCCAATTTGGGGGTTGTGCATCCCTTGTGGTCAAGGTGGGGTTGGGATGTGGGCTGTTAAAGGCTCGGATTTTTAAATCATATTTTTTTTCGGAAAAAGAGAATTAAAAATGAAATTAAAATCGGTTTTAAAACTCGTTTAGCGAATTTCGACCGGGATGTAAAATTTGGCGATCAATTTCAGCCTTGACCTCGAAAATTCAAAATAAATATCGGACGGAGATATCCTTTTCAATTTTAAAATCTAATTGATCGAGAAAGCGGGATTTGAAGAAACTAACATTCGGGAACTAATTTCGGGATTCGAAATTCACGTATTCGGGATTATTTTACCAGGTATTTAATTTGACCTTCTTCCCCCATTTAATGCATTTCCCATCCCGAGCCACCCTATGGAGCGCTGCAGAGCCCCCTATTTCCTAGCTGCACTCAGAACCCCTACCTCCTAGCTAGCTTGGTTCGACCTTCCCTCCCCTATAAAAGTTTTCGCGCGTTGTAGACTTAGGACAGGTACAGGGGTTTACCCCGGGGTCTCCAACGGACCTTCTGGATTTGGGTGCGAAATCCCACTTTAAACTACACATCTTCGATTTCAAACCTTCAACCTGTACTCGGGGCGCAAGATCCTAACGAGGGGTTTCATCCCTCGAAACGTAACTCGGAAATCATAATCCCGGGCCGTTACAGAGGTGGTATCAGAGCTGAGGATTCGCAATCCGAGTACAATAGGTTGAAGATGGTTTTGAAAATCGCCCAATGATTTTAAATGGTTTTGGAAAATGTTTTAAAGGGAAAAATGAATTTAATTGGAATTAAAACCTAAAATGAATAAAGGGGAAACAATCTCGTGAGTAGAGACCAAAGCGATAGACCTCCCTTATGGATGTAGAACTCGGGGAACGGTAGGCAAAATACTAGCCTTTATTTACCGATGGACCTAGAAGACTCCAAGGAACATCACGGAGGTTGGAGTATCGAGTTAGGAGGCCGTGAGGTTTTTGCCCCTCCGGTCAGCCGTCCCTCGAAGGATGGCATTTTAGTCTACTCGAGGAGTAGAGAGGAGCACGAGGGGCATTTGAGGATTGTCCTCGAGATGCTGAGGAAGCATCAACTGTATGGGAAATACAGCAAGTGCGAGTTCTGGCTCGCAGAGGTGGCTTTCTTAGGCCATGTGATTTCAGCTGAGGGAGTCACTGTGGATCCGGCGAAGATTGATGCTATCGTTGCTTAGGAGGTGCCCAAGAACGTCAAGAAGATCCGCTCGTTTCTAGGTTTGGCTAGTTACTACAGGAGATTCGTCCAGGGTTTCTCGAGCATTGCTAGACCGATGATGCTGCTGCTGAAGAAGGATGTTCCTTTTGAGTGGAGTGTGGAGTGTCAGGCCAGCTTTGAGCTTCTGAAGGAAAAGCTGACGACCGCCCCAGTGCTAGCGTTGCCAAAAGGGATAGAGGACTTCGTTGTTTACATAGACGCTTCGCGTCCCAGCTTGGGATGTGTTCTGCATCAGAGAGATTGAGTCATCGCTTATGCTTCGCGCCAGTTGAAGCCTGTAGAGTTGTCCTATCCCGTTCATGACTTGGAGTTGCCAGCTGTAGTTCATGCTCTGAAGATTTGGAGGCATTACCTGTACGACACTTCATGCAAGGTGATGACGGATCACAAGAGCTTGAAGTATATTTTCACTCAGAAGGAGCTCAACATGCGACAGAGACGGTGGCTAGAGCTTCTAAAGGACTATGACTTGGACATAGTTTATCACCTAGGGAAGGCCAATGTGGTGGCAGATCCTCTCAGCAGGAAGACTCACCAGGAGGCATCAGTTGCGAGGCTTACAACTCAGAGGGATTTGCAGACAGATTTGATGAGGTGTTGCTTCGAGGTGTGGGTTCAGCCGGAGAATGGACAGTTATCATTCTTGGAGGTTCAGGCTGAGTTGACCGAGGAGATTCGTCGAGGTCAGGCAGACTGTCCAGAGATTGCAGTTATGAGGGATCAGATGGCCCAGGGTCGATTCAGAGAGCTTGTAGAGAGAGGAGATGGGATGCTGAGATTTCAGGGCAGAGTTGTAGTTCCGTCGATGTTAGATCCGAGGCAGAGGATCATGCAGGAGGCTCACTCCACTCCTTATTCTGTCCATCCAGGGACGAATAAGATGTATCAGGATTTGAGGAGATATTATTGGTGGCAGAGGATGCGAGCAGACATCACAGATTTTGTAGCCAGATGTCAGGTTTGCCAGCAGGTTCGGATTGAGCACCAGAGACCGGGAGGACTTGTCAGGTCGCTTCTAGTTCTCGCGTGGAAGTGGACAGATATCTCGATGGACTTCATCACTGGGCTGAGGCGAGATGTCATAGGATTCGACGCCATTTGGGTCATGGTCGATAGGTTGACCAAGTCGGCTCACTTCATTTCGATTCAGGAGACATGGCCAGCATCGCGGTTAGCTGAGGAGTTCATTTGCCTGATCGTGAGACTTCATGGAGTACCTGAGAGGATCGTATCTCACAGAGATGGACGTTTTACCTCGAGGTTTTGGTACCAGGTTCAGGAGAGCCTAGGTACTAGACTGCATTTCAGTACAACTTTTTATCCTCAGACAGATGGCCAGAGTGAGAGAACGATTCAGACCTTGGAGGATATGCTGCGATCGTGTGTTTTGGAGTGGGGAGACCATTGGGTTAAACACCTACCATTGGTGGAGTTTTCATACAACAACAGCTACCATGCGTCGATCGAGATGGCTCCATATATGAGGCTTTGTATGGGAGGCGATGCATGTCGCCAGTTTGTTGGGATGAGCCTGCGGACACGGTTTCATCTTTACCGGAACTAGTTAGAGAGACCATTGATAAGGTGGGACGCATCCGTGAGCACATGAGAGTCGCCCAGGATCGCCAAAAGAAGTATGCAAACAGACGGAGGATAGAGATTGAGTTCGAGGTAGGTTCGCATGTGTGGCTTCGAGTTTCGCCTACCAGAGGAGTCCGACGGTTTGGGATCAAAGGAAAGTTGAGTCCGAGGTATATTGGCCCGTTTGAGATTCTGGATAGAGTTGGAGAGGTGGCCTATCGCTTAGCTTTGCTCCCATCCTTGGCCGGTGTTCATTACGTCTTTCACGTCTCACAACTTCGCCAGTATATCCCTGACCCTAGCCATGTCCTAGACTATTCAGACCTTCAGGTTGAGCCTGACCATACCTTTGTAGAGCGTCCTGTGAGAGTTCTTGACCGTCGAGTCAAGAGGCTTAGGAACATGGAGGTTCCTTTGCTTCTAGTTCAGTGGTCTAGGAGGAGCCCTGAGGAGGCCACGTGGGAGACTGAGGAGAGTATTCGGGCTAGTTTTGGCGATGTCCTAGACGAGTTGCTCGCATCCTATGTCGAGCCGAGCGTATATATTTCCCTGACCTCGCGAGTGCGGTGAGTTGTCTAGTTGGATTGGGGTTGGTTGGTATTATCTCTTTGCTTGTGTACTTATGATTGGTAGTTGTGTGCAGATCCTTGGTGATATGATATGATGAGTTGTGATGATGTGATGACGTGCTAGATATTTTATGGTATGAGACTGTACTTGACGTGTTTAGGTCATGCTACTAATATGTGATATGAGTGTCACTCTGTATATATATGATGCTTGATGATAGAAATGATGGAAGCTGAAGTATTGGAATTTGATCATAACATGGAACCTAGGAAGAGAATATGGGGGTTAGCCCTTTGAGGTGGATGGTAAGATGAACTGAGAAGGTAGAAATGAACTTGACTAACGTCGAACATGAAATTTGGAATCATGTTTCAAAAGAGACTAACTTGGATAATAATAAAAATACAACACTAGATTTCATTATAACGCCCCACGAAGTGGATAAGTATTTGAGTTATGATATGGTTAAGGAGTCGGAGTAAGGATGTGGTAGGGGCCCATATTACATCCTTACTGCGGTCTATTTGGGGATATTATGATCACGGTAACGGTACTGTGAGGACCTCATATGGGCACTTATGAGGTGTTTACGGGATCAATGGCATGATCCATGGACTCACCGATTTCAAACTTCATCCCCTGTTTTAAAAATGATTTTAGTCTCGAGGACGAGACTTGTTTTTAGAGGTGGATGATGTAAAGGCTCGGATTTTTAAATCCTATTTATTTTCGGAAAAAGAGAATTAAAAGTAAAATTAAAATCGGTTTTAAAACTCGTTTAGCGGATTCCGACCGAAATGTAAAATTTGACGATCAATTTCAGCTTTGACCTCAAAAATTCAAAATAATTATCGGACGGAGATATCCTTTTTCAATTTTAAAATCTAATTGATCGAGAAAGCGGGATTCGAAGAAAATAACATTCGGAAACTAATTTCGGAATTCGAAATTCATGTATTCGATATTATTTTACCAGGTATTTAATTTGACCTTCTTCCCCCATTTAATGCATTTCCCATCCCGAGCCCCCTATTTCCTAGCTGCACTCGGAACCCCTACCTCCTAGCTAGCTTGGTTCGGCCTTCCCTCCCCTATAAACCCATCACCACACCATCGTTGCCTTTCACATCTGATCTCCCTCCACCCTCCTGCTGTCTTCCAAATCCCAGTTACTCCCTCCTTCCATCTTCATCATCAATCATCCCTCCCTTCATCACCGTCACTCAGCCTTTCCTCGTTCCGCGGTAACCCACGATACACCACCATCATCTCCTTCTCAACACCTCCACCACCCAGAGCTCGAGCATCCGCCCTCCGCTAGCAAGGTCCATCGAGCCAAAGCAGCCCCCGACGCTCTTGACGTCACCACCGAACCACGGAGGCTTCGTCGCCTCCGTTCGAGCGCGAAACAACCTTTCGGGAAGCCGTTCTCTCTCGTTTCCAACCAAACCACTCTCGAGCCCTACCATCACACTCACCTCTATCCGACGCAGGTCCGAGAAGCCATCGAGAACCTCCGACGATGCCCAGAACTCCGATCGAGAGCCCTGAAGTCGCGAACTTCGTCGGTGAGTTTCACCTTTTCCTTCCTCTGTTTCTAATCGATTTCTAATCGGGGTCGGATTGTGGTCGAGTATGAGTGTGTGTGAGCTGAGTGCGGGAAGTCGGGTGGAGCTCGAGAGCTCCGGCGAGCTTGAGAGCGGCGAAGGGGCGAGCAGCGAGCGTGTGCGAGAGAGGTGCGAGCAGGGTCCGAGCTGGGCGAGTCCAGGAGGGAGCGTGAGGGGAAGAAGAAGATGGCGGGCCCTCCTCCTGTTCAGTCAGCACTTGTGGGGGCCCATTTTACTAACTTACGGAATATATATATATATATATATATATATATATATATATATATATATATATATATATATATATATTTGTTATATCAAATCGGGTTTGGGTTATTTAAACCGGTTGGGGATTAATAATTGCGGGTTTGGTTCGGTTCGGATTTAACCGTTTACTTATCTAAATACTTAATGGTATTTAAAATAAAATATAATATTGTTTGGGGTTAAAATATATTATTTAGACTTATAGATTTTAAAAGTAATTTGAAAAAGGAATTTAGCGAGTATTTTCAAGGGTTAGAATTCTTAATTATTTAATTCGGATTTGAAACGATTTTGGAACTAACTTGGGAATTATACTTGTTTGATGATTAACTAGAATGATAGTATGATCGTTTAATTAACGGTATGATATGTCTGACTAATAGCATGATACTGTGGTGATTTTTAGAAGATATTACATGTTCAATATTTATGTTGATGATGATGATGATATATATATGGAGTATATTTTGTAAACTGATGTATTAACAAGTTATGATGAATGGTATGAGATAAGAGATGGTTGATCGTGATGAATTGAAAGTATGATTGATGCAAGCTTGCTTATCTATCTGCTAATTTGAGTGAGTAGTATATGTGTTCAGAAAAGCTATATATAGAAGTATACTTAGTATATTCTCGTTATGTAATTAGGTGATATTCTGTGATCGTGACTACTGTGTGCTGGATTCTTCTTTTGTTGATCTTCTAACCAGGTAAGTACCTTCGGGGCTTACTCAGTAACCAGTACCTCCTGCCTGATGTGTCATATAGTATGTAGGTGTTTCATATGCATAAGAGCATGCCATGTAGTATCATGCTTAGGAATTGCACTTACGAATGAGCATTCTTATTCTGTACGCGTTTGAATAGAGAACGGCCGTTATCTGTGAGTCCTAGAATCCTTGATAGGGTCATAGGACAGCCCATCTCCATCGGGTTTGTCCTGAGTCATTCGGGTTGTTGGAACACCTTTATTATTATCAATATTATTATTTTCTTTTCGCAAGATCCACGATATGATGATGAGATTTGAGATGCTATCGAATCGAACTGGCCAGTCTCCACCCTACCTGGAAGGGGGGGGGGGGGTAGAAGAGGGATATACCACTTGGTATTCTTTGTTAAGACCTTACTTAATATTCTGCATATATGAATTAGGAGCATGATAATGTGGTTAATATTTCAGTACTGCATGAAGACATCCTTTATTTTAGGTATAGGCGTATTATATGTCCTCAGCGCGGTTAGAGGACCCGCGGGCGGACTCTTGGCCTGACTTGGTGGTATAGTTTCAGGTACCCGATCCACTACTTGATTTTGTGCTGATTTGACGGGGTCCTTTCATATGGCGGAGAGTGAGTGTATGAACCCTGACTTCACCAGACTCATGCTTTTGGATTTCTTTCTATTATATACTCTGTTTTGACCCGGCTCTGCCGTGGCACTGGTTGTATCGTTTTCAGAACTTATGTCTTTTGCATGATAAAAGTTTTCGCACGTTGTAGACTTAGGACAAGTACAGGGGTTTACCCCGGGGTCTCCAACGGACCTACTGGATTTGGGTGCGAAATCCCACTTTAAACTACACATCTTCGATTTCAAACTTTTAACCTGTACTCGGGGCACAAGATCCTAACGAGGGGTTTCATCCCTCAAAACGTAACTCGGGAATCATAATCCCGGGCCGTTACAACTGTTAGGTTCCCTTAATCTCCCTTCCTTTTCTTCTAGCCTCGGCTTACCCTGTACCGTGGTTGTGGTCTCGTTTCGGTGGCGTCGTTGGCCCGCCTCGGTACTCCTTTCCTTGGCTCTCCTCGGCTTCCACTGTCTCATTGTCGGATTTGTTTCCCACACTCTCTTTTCCCTCTGATCTAGCCGGTGGTGGGAATTTGATCTTGTTTACTCCACCCGGAGTCTCCTACACAGCTCATGTCGCCGCCAACCTTTATTTTGGCTGCCTTGGCTCGGTGGTCATGGAATTGGGGTTTCTCTTGCCTCCTTGCCCATGGATATTCCTTGGGCCCAAAGGTGGCTCGTTTTTGGGCCCAACTTGTGTACTTGGGGCCTAAGGTTTTTCCTTGGTCCCAAAACAACCCGGGTTGAAAAAACATTATAGGTGTGTGTAACGCCCCCTTCTTCCTAAATTGAAATAAACTTGGAAATTTATTTTTAAGAAGAGAAAACAGTATACCAGATTCCAAATATTCCAAACGGAATCAGTCTCTACTCCAACTGCTGCGAAAACCTAAAATGGGGTTGACTAGTGCATCAAGAACACCAGCCAACCATAGTCAATCACTATGATTAATCAGTTTATATACTGGCAAGTTAAACATAATAAGACTAATTTACATACACACACACACACACACACACACACACACACACACACACACACACACTAATTTTTATTAATTACCGTACTGCCTACGATGCCAGTAGGTCTAAATAAATTTTAAGGATTGATTGTCTCTCTACCAATCAACCCACATGACAGGTCCAAGGTGATCTCATTAGAAAACCTTGACATCCCACATTTGCATTCCGGAATAAAATGAGGGTTATCTACCTCGCGGACTCATGTCCATATATTTTCCATATCTTGAATTATTGACTAGTCTACAAAGATCTAATATATTTCAAATTTATATAAGATAATTAAATTCGATAGTAGCATCAAATAAAGCTCATTTGCCTTGATTACGAGTACTTGTGAGATCCAAAGAGGATTATCAATTACGATTCTTTAGGAGATCCTACACCTCTTCAAGATGTAAGTCATCAACACTATCAAATATCCAGGTGCAACCCATCAGGTCGCTGTACATAGGAAATAAATAATAATTTGATTAGCTCATGCCCCATAACTTCACCCTTAAACTTTGACAGAGTCTCCCTCTAAAAGAATCCTTAATTATTACAATAAAACTTATATCCTTTACTTCCTGATAATCACTTGTCTATCATATTTTTAAAATGCCCAAGTAGTATTAAGACTTGCAAACTTAATTTAGGATTTCCTTTCCTAAATTCAATTGGGTATTATAACGACTTGCCATATAATCCAAAATAATTGGGCATTATCTCGACTTAAGAGAAATACTCGTTTTATCCAACGTTATATCGCCTTAAGAAATACCAAAATTTCTTAATAACAACGAGCATCATAATGGCTAATAAGGAGATACCTTAAATTATATACGGGTATTGTAACGATATAAAATATATGAAAGAAATAGAAAATTTGAAGCAAAAACCGCACACAAACAAACCTACAAATTTGATATGACAAAAAGCGATGGAATTAAACGCTTAGGCTCGCAAAATCGAACACTAAAATTTGGGGAAATCGTAAATTGGAACACATTAATCATAGGTCAGACCATTCAGCTAGCCTTATACGAAATTTTTACATTTGACCGGTTAAGGACGGTTTACATTTGAACCATTACTATATATATATATATATATATATATATATATATATATATATATATATATATATATATATATATATATATATATATATATAAAAGTAACCCTTACGGTGTAATTTGTAAGAAGTGAAATTACTCGTAGGTACCGAATAATTATTTATGCATAATAATGTAATTATTTGTATGTACCAACAAGTGCAATCATTCGTGGGTACCAAAAGATTATTCTTATGTATGTACATACGAATAATCACATGGTACCTACAAATAATGTCACTGTTCATAAGTTATTTTTAATCTCAACTGTTTGATCAACTTAATCCGACGCTCCAGATTTGCTCACAAATTACACAGTAAAGACTGCTTACACATGATCTATCATTTATATATAAATAGGTATGTAGGTATGTAGGCAGGTAGGTAGATATATAGATAGATAGATAGACAAACAACTACCCCTAAAAGTAAAGATATTTGGTGCAATTAACCCTTGAAAAAATATCCATGACCCTTTTTTGTGTAAAAATGTATAAATAATGTTTTTTTTTGGTTCTTTAATATATTATATTATATATAATAAAG
The DNA here is from genome assembly GCA_037127255.1 of Persicaria tinctoria. Lineage (NCBI taxonomy): Eukaryota > Viridiplantae > Streptophyta > Magnoliopsida > Caryophyllales > Polygonaceae > Persicaria > Persicaria tinctoria. The sequence continues at coordinate 43,727,592 of JBANSL010000018.1, forward strand.
AAGAAGTCGTCTAAGACACATGACGCTATCTCCTTAATTGTAATTGTATAAACAAATCATAAAATTTTGAAATAATCAATAAATGCATAAGATAAAATTTTATTTTAAATCTATTTAATCAATATATCTATATATGCTAGATAAAATTTAACCCAATTTCATTAGATATGGATATTAGTCGTATGAACCGATCACATTTTTTTTGAAATAATCAATATATGCATAAGATAAATTTTTATTCTAACTCTATTTAATCAATATATCTATATATGCATAAGATAAAATTTGACCCAATTTGGAATTTTTTTCAAAATATTCAAAAAAAAAAAATAATTTACAAAAAAACTTACAACTTGAAAATATTTACAAAAATATTCAAAATTTGCAGGAAAGTCAGAAAAACGTGATCTAATACCGCGTTTTATTCAGAAGAAGTAAAAATAATTAATTTGAGGTAACACACGGTCTCAAACCGCGTTTTTATTTTAATTTGTATTTTTAAATTAAAAAATATTAAAAAAAAAAAGAAAAGAAGGAATGAAACGCAGTACCAACCCGTGTTTCATTTGTAATCGCCACCTGCCCCGTCTGCAAGCCGACCTCCTTGCCAGACAGTTCTGCGTCTCCCTTCTCAAGCTTGTTCTCCTTCTCGAAGTTCTTCTCCGGATACAGCAATTGACCCGGCGCCAGACGCTGCTTCTTCCTCGGCTGTCGGTACATGATACAGAGCTCCTCGTCGTCGTCTGCGGCTTCGCCCTCGGCTGTTCGGCGTCTTCGTGCATACGTTCATCTCTGGAATGCCGCCTCTGAAATTCGCCATTGACGGCTCTGTAGAATCGGAGATCCATAAATTAAATTAGCTATTCAATTGATCAAATTGAACAATCTAATTTAATTTTTAGTTGTTCAATGAAACTCCTCTCCGCCATTGACGGATCAAATTGTTCAATTGATCAATTGATCAAATTAAATTAGTTGTTCAGTGAATAAAATTGAAATTAAATTAGTTGTGAATAAAGTTGTGAATATTCGATAAAACTCCATGGATCCGTGGGTCGGGGGCGGCATGGATGAGGGTTGCATCTCTCCCGTCTCGACCTTTTCAGGGCTGCATCTCTCTCGTCTCGACCTCGGTCTCCCATCGGTGACGACAGTCGGGGGAGACATGAATGAAGAGGCCGAGAAGGTGAAAGAAGAGGAACAAGAGGAGAGGTCAGAGGTGGGGCGCCGACGAGGGAGTGGAGAAGAAGAAGCATATAGGGTGGCTTACACATGAAATGCGGATTGATTCCGCGTTTCATTCCTTTTTCTTTCTTTTTTTTTTAATTTTTTTAATTTGAAAATACAATTGGGAATAAACGCGGCTTCAAACCGTGTTTTACCTAAAATTAATTAGGGGCAATTTGCGAAATAGCCACGAAATAAGGACTAATTTGTGAAATGTCCACGTTTTGGGACAAATTTGTGAAATGTCCTAAATATAAGGGGCAATTTCCTTCTCCTATGCGCGTTTGTCTCTCCTCTGGTTCTCCCTCTCCACACGCTCTCTCTTTCGCTCTAGCTGACTGCTCAATGACGATTACAAGGATTTAGGTCCGATCATCTCTCTGATATCATCAAAGTCACCGATTTTGGCGTCTCTTCTACGGAATCAGGTAAGCGAAGCATTCGATTACAAGCTACAACAAACGCTACCTTGAATTCATGGGAAATTTGCACTAAAGGCGCAAATTTTACTAAAATTTTGACGATTGTAAGTTGATTTTCAATTATGCTGAAGAATCACATAAAATTTGTGCCGAAGGCACAAATTTCCTTCAATTTTTGACTTAAAGAAGACGATTGATTACTGTTGTGGATTACTCCTATGGATTACATCAATTTTTCCTTCAATTTTTGACTTAAAGAAGAAGACTTGAATCGAGTTTGTGCCGAAGGCACAAACTCGTAAATCCTTATTGCACTTTGATTGCACCATGTTAGCACTGCACTGGACTCATAGAAAATTTGCACCGGAGGTGCAAATTTTGTTAAATTTTGTTTATAACTGGTGTATTTTGTCATTGTTAAATCAAATATTGCATTTGACAATATAATGAAGTGCCAAATCCTTATTAAACTTAGATTTCTCATGTCATCACTAAAGTTGAATAATAGAAAATTTGCACCGGAGGTGCAAATTTTGAATGATTGTGTGCATAACTGGTATATTGTATTCATCTAGTTGAATTAATGATATGCATTCCTCACTGTTCCATCCATTATTGCATTTAACAATATAATGTACAACACATTCTTTATTAACATTTTAGGATTTTGTTCATAACAAGTGTATTCTATTCATCTAGTTGATTTAATGATATAAATTCCTCACTGTTGAATCCATTATTGCATTTGACAATATAATGATGTATCCATTCCTTATTAAACTTTGAATGTTTCATGTCAGCATTGTATTTGAATAATAGAAAATTTGCACCGTAGGTGCAAATTTTGTAGGATTTTGTTCATAAGAGTTGTATTCTATTCATCTAGTTGATTAGGTGATATAAATTCCTCACTGTTGCATCCATTATTGCATCCAATATTGCATTTGACAACAGATTAAAATTCCCCATTTCTTATTGCACTTTGATTGCTCATGTCATCATTACACTTGAATCATAGAAAATTTTGGATCTATAGTTGATGATTAGATGATATAAATTCCTCACTGTTGCATCCAATATTGCATTTGACAACATATTGAAATTCCCCATTCCTTATTGCACTTTGATTGCTCATGTCAGCACTGCATTTGAATCATAGAAAATTCTGGATCTTTGTGTCTACATTTAAATCAGATTGTGTTTGTTACTACTGCAATGTATTTATCCTCTTAAATTCATACTCTATAGATTACAACGTCAACCCATGTTATTACAGTTGTATATGGTGGGAAATGGTTATTTGATGATTCAGGCCCAACCTTTGTTGGAGACACTACTTCAAAGGTGTTTATGCTTGATGACTTAATAACACTACATGGTTTAACTGAAAAAGTGCACAACAGATTCAATGTAGATAGTGCATTTGAATTAGAATTCAATCATTTACACCCTTTCAAATTCTTGAGAGCTCCCCTTAATGTTGAATGTGATGCTGATTTGAAAGAATTTTTAAAGTTGTCCGAACTACATGATGTTAAATTTGTTGTTGAGTTGTGTGCCAGCATTAAAACAGATAGTGAACAAGAAGATCAACATGCATTCTCAGCTGATAGCTTACAGTTGGTGACATGCAATCCAAATATAACCGACATTGTCTCAGGGGAAAATAGCATGACATTGATCGGTGACACCGGAATGAAGGGTGTATTGTTAGAAGATACTGGAGATGACATGTATTCTGTAAACAGTGATACTGCAAGTGATGAAGATTCTGCAGCTGAAACATGGAGAATACTCTATTCTACAGCACACAGGAGAGAAACTACACTAGAAGATTGGGATGTTGATAGCTCTACTGTGCTTAGTCTGAATCTGAATTCAGAAAACTTGATGTGCTTAGGCAAAAGCTTTGAATCAAGTAAAGCAGTTAAGAATGCTTTGGGAATCTTGTCTGTGGAAAAATCAGATACAAAGTATTATAGGGTGCATTGTGTAGATCCTAACTGCAAATGGAAAGTGCATGTCAAAACTTTTGGTCCAACTTGGCATGAGGTTATAGTATATGTTGACATACACACCTGCACGTGGGATATCAGAACAAAACACTGCAAACAACCTTCATCGTCTGTGGTTGCAAGCATCATCGAATCAAGGTGAGTAAATTTTATAAAAATAATATTTATATTTAATCTTGCTTTATAATATATTATTTATTCAAATTTGAATATAATTACACAGTGTTGACACTGGATACAAACCAGCACAGATAATGGATAAGATGTGAACAGAAAAAAAGATGACAATTACCTACTAGACAACATGGAAATCATTAAAAATTGCACATGAAATTGTTAAGGGGACACCAAACTCAAATTATGCAAATTTGCCATCATTTTGCCACATGCTCATGGAGAGAAATAATGAGACTATAACATTAATTTCAACAGAAAAAGAAGACATGTTTCAGTACTTGTTCCTCTCCTTTGGACAGTGCATCAGAGCATTCTCCTTCTTAAAGAAGGTATGTCTTACTCAGTGTCAGCATAAATTCTGTTCACATTGATTTTCATAAATTCAATATAATCAGTAATTTCATTTCTTTATCTACCAGGTTGTTGTTATTGATGGCACATTCTTAACTGGACAATATAGAGGCACGTTGCTTGGAGCAGTTGTGCAAGATGCAAACAAACATATTTTTCCGCTTGCCTTTGGTATTGTTGACTCCGAAAACAACAGCTCTTGGGAATGGTTTTTGTATCGGCTGCTGAAGGTTGTGCCTCCCTCAAATGACTTAGTGTTTGTCTCTGATAGACATGCTAGCATTTCAAGGGCTATATCTTTAGTTTACCCAATAGCTACACACTGCATATGTATGTGGCACTTGAAACAAAACATCAAAGCGACATTCAAGAAAAAGGAATTGGGGAAAATGTTCAAAAAAGCAGCAGAGAGTTACACTATCTAAGAGTTCAACAACTACCTTGCACAAATAGAAGCAACCTGTCCAAAACTATCAGAATATCTAGTGTCGGCAGGTTTTGATAAATGGGCCAAAGCACATGTAAAGTGCAATAGATACAACATGATGACATCCAACAATGTTGAAAGCTTGAACTCCGTTTTCAAAGGGAAAAAGGATTATCCCATTGTGGCACTTATGAAGTTTGCTAGAGAAAAGCTCACGTCATGGTTCCAGGAGAGAAGAGAGAAAGCAATGGAAAACCATGACAGAATAACTCCTGAAATCCTTAAAGTGATAAGGAAATCACAAGAGCAAGTTGGGTTATGCAGAGTAGAAAGGATGAATGCATCACAGTTTGAGATCAAAGGTCACGGAGCTGTAGCTATAGTTGATCTATTAGTGAGGACATGTACGTGCAGGGTGTTTGATGTCGAGAAAATATCAGTGAGTACATGTACATGCTCTAGCCGCCATTACACACATAAAGGCAAATGTGTCTGATTTTGTTGCAAAATTTTACAGCAATGATGCTTGGCGTATGACATATGCAGAAACAATATATCCAGTGTTAAAAGAAGATGAAGGGAACATCCCTGATGTGATAAAATCTATCAAATGTTACCCCTAGTAGTAAGAAAGAGAGCAGGAAGACTGTTGTAGGAGGAAATCGAGAATTGCAATAAAATATAAATAAAGTACAGCAAACCAGATTCCGTCCCTTGCAAATGATTACAAGACCTCCTCCTGATGCAGTAGTGGGAAGTCAGGATCGATCCACGAGGAAGCATGTCAGCGGATCCTAGGCAGCGAATGAATCTCACGAACAGAAGTCGACCACAATGCTCGATCTCGACTAGGGTTAGTCGACAGAAGATAAGGCAAGTCGAACACAGCAGCAGCAGCTCCCTGGTTTTACTCGATATCGAGTAACTCTCCTCGATATCGAGGAAGGCTGTCGTCGATCATGGTTGGCCTGGTGTTGTCGAGCAGCTGGTCCTCGACTTGGCTCGGGTGTGTGCTTCTGGTGTCCTCGATATCGAAGAACTTCCTAGATATCGAAGAGAGTGCTTGCTCCGCATCGGCTTGTCTGGTCAGGTCGAGCAGCGCTCCTCGGCTCCTCGATCAGGCTCTCCTCCTCGACTCCGGGCTGGTCTTCAAGGCTTTGTCGATATCGAGTAAAATAATCGATATCGAGTAACTCTATGGAGTCGGGGAGCTTTGCCTTCAGTTCCTCGACCAGTGATGTTCCCGGACATTTTATGTCGACATCAAGTAAAACTCGTCGATATCGAGTAGCTTTTAGCTTCCGTCTTTGCTCCTTGGTTTTGTCCCGAAATGGCTCCATATTCTGCAATATTAAACCAAAACTTATGTAGATCTCCATTTCTTGCAAATAAGCACATATTACATAAATTCGACATATTCCTAACCCGAAATATGCAAAGTGTATAGAATATGGTGCTAAACTGTGCATTTCAACATGGCTATTTTAGTAGACATCAAATCACCCCATACTTAGACTTGCTTGTCCTCAAGCAATAACCACACAATAACCAATACCTACAACACATCCTTCAAGTCTTCGCCTTCGTCAAAAGCAACATTTCAAAAGTAGTAGCAATGTAAGACAAGTGAATTTAACGTCATCACACATATATGAGCGATCAGTGGGCATATGCAATATAAATCCAACCTCACCAGGGTAAAGTGTTTACTCTCAACTCTCAATGTGTTTAGGCTATGCAGACCAACTCTCAACTCAATTCCATGTACAATCTCATAAACATTGCAATTTAAATATAAATCCACTTCACAACCAATTATGTAAATGCATCAAGAATTATCAGGAGGACTTCGCTCAATAGAAGTCTTCAAAGAAGATTCCATTTGACGGGGTTGTAATGGGGCTTGGTAAGAAATAAAAGGGTATGAAATTATTTGGACATGTGGTGCTTTAATAAAATTTGGGAATCAAGACTCCTAAATCTCCAACACAACTCAACCAAACCATAACTCTCAATCATATAAATCAACAAAACTCTCCACCTATCTTAATGAAGTATGCGACCTTTCAAACTTAATTAACGAGCCAAAGTATGAATCTTGCGAAAATGAAAGAAATAAGGTAAATTTGGCTCATGCACTTTATTCATAATCACAAACTTTTTTTTTTTTTTTCGTTAAACGAAAATAAAATAAAACTAGTGCATTTATAGGGCGAGCCAAAGATCCTTTTACATAGTATGCATAGCAAGATAAAAAATATAAGACCAACCCATATTTCAATAAGTTCAAAAATCCTCCTCACTTGAAATGAAACACAGGCTCATTCCTTCCACAAATCATCATTCCAACCAACTCTAAGTCTTAATTCCCAAATGGGGGTCAGGCTCAATTCGGCTAAGTGTAATTTTGTGGAGTTTATAATAAAAGTCTCAGGCTAATGTTCTGGCTTCAAGCAGGGATAATGCAGGGTAGGTAAAGAGAGGATAAAATTGGCTTAAAAGGTGCCTCCATCATTTAATACTCATTTACATAAACATATAAATGCATTGGCTTTGAATAACTATCACAACATTTAGAGATGCATAGGAAGAGTAAATACACTCAAGAAAGTAGAGGGATTTTTAATGTTCTCCCTATAAGGCCAAATTTCTCACTAGGACAAATTTTTGTTGGATTTCAACCTTTAGCTTAGGATCATATGTGCTCAATTTCATCACAAGTTCACAATCTACATAAAAATAATTTCGGGGACTTAGGCTAAACCTTCCAAACATGCCATAGGATTTACATGATCAAGTCAATCATTATTTATCATCATAGGACATCTAAGTTAGGGTATAAAAAACTGAGACAATGCAAAAATTAAACATGCATTTTTTTCTTTTTTTCGACATTTTTTTATTTTTATTTTTATTTATTTTTTTATGTAACTAAAAAAAAACAGAACTAAAGTATGACAAAATACTTAAATGCATAAAACTTAAACATGAATGCATAACATAATAATAAAATTTCACCATGTAAATCCAAAAGCAAGAGTAAAACATATAATAATGATAATAAGCCCTTCCCTCACCCCATACTTAAAATATACAGTGTCCCCACTGTATAAAATCAAATAAAAATAAGAGTAAAGGAAGGAACTCACCGAATAACGCATCGAGGAGGGCAAAACAGGGCATGTCGAGTAAACCGGTCTTGTCGATATCGAGTACTATACTCGATATCGAGTAGTCTGTCTGCGTCGAGTGGAATCTGAAGTCGAGGAGTTTCTTCTGGCTCGGTCGATATCGAGTTGGCCTACTCGATATCGATGAACTTTTGGGCTGCTCCTCTTGGTCGCCTTCGATTGGCCTAGCCGACTTCAACTGTTTTTCAGGGACTTCTTATTCCACCTTTCACGATCCTTTTATGCTTGCCGACCTAAAAGTGTTAGATTGCACACAAAGACAAGACATTCCACATGAAGTATTCTAAACACAAAACAAAAAACCAAAACCAAAAATAAAAAGTTCCAAAGTCCCAAAATTCATAAAGTTTTATATACATGCTCTAGATTTTAGAGTCGCTAGGCCGACTTCTTCTTTTATGCTCAAGGACCGTTAATGTGGGGCCCGCTTGTGCTTGGCCCTTCTCCTGGATCATCTAGGTCCTGATTGTAGTATGCAAGCTCAACTGACAGGTGGTTGCTTGCATAATCTTCTTGTTCTTCCTTTTTTCTCTTCCCAGCTCTCAGTTTCCGCATATTCTCTCGCCATGGGGCCTTACCTCCCCTTAAATTATTGATAAATTTCTTAATGGACTGAGGAGGAGTAGAATTTATACCTGAACTTACCTTTTCGGGCCCAAAACAGAAATCTTCGGGCTTGGGGTTAGTCGATGTCGAGCAAGTCTGGTCGATATCGAGTACAGGGACCCCATACTTAGGCTCTTGGCAAGTCTGGTGGTTAGCAGAGGAAGTCGATGTCGATGAAGTTTGGTCGACATCGAGTACAGCTTTGGTCGATATCGAGGACAGCTTGTCGATATCGAGTTGACCTCTGGTGCTTTCCTCCGTTGTTTGCTTGATCCCGTGGTTGCTGATACTCTTTACCTCCAGCCATAAAATTTCCTCTTTTGCAGGGCCAAAAGAGAAGTCTAAGACCTCGTCGCCTATGGTGAAGGTGAGCGATCGCTGTTTGACACTGATCTTGGCATCTGCAGTAGCTAAGAATGGTCTACCAAGAATAATAGGGCTAGTAGGATCTTCAACACAATCTATAATTAAGAAATCAGCTGGGATGAAGAATTTACCAATCTGGACAGGGACATTCTCAACCATACCTGTAGGGATGACCACTGTATTGTTTGCCATGTATAGCTTGGCATCCACAGGCTCTATACATCCTATCTTCACCTTCCACCAGATTGATAAGGGCATGATGCTCACACTTGCTCCTAAATCACACAAGGACTCATATTTATATTGTCCAAATCCCACAGTAACAGAAAACTTACCAGGGTCAGGTCTCTTCTCAGGGAAGTAGAGCACTTTGCATTCACTGTCGATCTCTGAGATGGATCGCTTTTTGCTCAGGATTTCCTTCAGGAATTTGACATATGCAGGCATCTCTTGTAGAGCTTCTGTAAAAGGAATAGAGACATTCAGTTCCTGCACCATATTAACAAAACGTTTAAACTTACCTGTAGTGGGATCTTTCAGTGCTTTGGAAGGGAAAGGCAGTGTCTTTTTCTGCTTTGGAGCCAGAACAGACGTCGGAGGTGTTGCAGAGTCGTCGACATCGGCCATCTTTTCCTCGATATCGACCAAAGGTTCCTCGATATCGATAAGGGTTGTCGATCTCGAGTTGCTGGGCTGTGCAGTGAAGTCCGAGCTTGGCTTCTGGTCTGTGTTGAGGAGGTTTTTGTCGATGTTGACCAAGGGCTCCTCGATATTGAGTTGCTGCTTCTCATTGTCGAGTTGCTACTCTGCTTTGTCTTGGTGCTTTCCGACCTCTGGCTCGTGTAATTGGTGCCCGCTCCTGAGTTTGATAGCTGCGACGTGTCCGATCTTCCCCTTAGGATTTGGTTCTATTTGCCCAGGGAGTTGTTCGGATGGTTGTGGAATCTGCGCCGCAAATTGACCCATTTGAGACTCAATGCTTCTCTTCCAGATGTCTAGCTCTCCAAATTTTGTATTAATGTTCTGTAACTGGTTGTTGATGGTGCCTTGATTCCGGCGCATCTCTTCAAGGACGAGCTGTAAGTCATCCTTCTTTTGATCCCTTTCTGGATGTCCTGGAGCTGTATATGGCGGGGGGTTCCTAGGAGGACCCTGGTTCCATTGTGGTTGATAGAACCTTTGATCCCCCATATAGCGATTGGGACCCCCTACGTAAGCTACCTCTTCGTGTGTCTCTGCCATCCCGATTTGCTCTGTGTGTGGGCACTCAGTAGTGGTGTGCCGCTGTGATCCGTATTCGATGTAAGACTGTTTAACAGAGAGATACTTGACTTGCTTGAGGAGCTTGCGATTCTGGTCTCTATAGAATTGCTCCCTGACATCTGGGTCAATCTCCTTGGAAGCTTCATAGAGGGGCATAAATGGTGCTGGCTTGGCATAGGAGTTCTCCTCATAGTTTGTGGTAGCCCCATACTTGTTGTCATAGTTGGTGAGCTTGTCAAGTACACCCCAAGCGTCAGTTGGTGGCATCGTCAGATACTCATATCGAGTATACTGGTTGATCCTGTCCATAGTGACTTGGTTAAGAGAGTTGTAGAAGATCTCTTGAATGACGTAGGGTGGCTATCCATGAGTAGGGCAAGATGGCAATAGCTCTTTGTATCGTTCCCATGCTTTTGCTAGCGGCTCCCAGGCTTTTGTTTGAAAGCTGCAATCTTCTGGCGGAGGAGTGTTGTCTTGGCAGGAGGGAAGAATTTGTTGAGAAACTCTTGCTCTACTTGGGCCCATGCTGTGAGGGATCTTGGTTTCAATCCTTCTAGCCACTTTAATGCAGGTCCGGCGAGGGACCAACGAAAGGCCTTCATCTTGACATATTCCAGAGTAGTACCTTCAGCAAGAGTACGACACATGTCAGAAAAATTGGTAATATGTTCAAGAGGGCATTCATTAAATTTTCCATAAAAAGCATTATTTTTTAGTTCTATAAGGAATTGAGTGCAAATTTCAAAAGAATTTTCAGGGATTAGAATAGCCGATTCAAGCACGACGAGAGTCGGGAGCATATAATCCTCTGCAGTGGTTGGGTATTGGGCAGGCTCAGCTTTTGCTTGCCTTGCGCGCTCAGCTTCCCGTTCCCTTCCTGCTCTCTCAGCGGCGATAGCAGTATCCTTGGTGGCTAGTTCCCTTGTAAGCCTCTCAATCAGCTGTTCTTGTGTTTCTGCGGCCGCCATGGCTCTTTTCAGTTTAGCTTGGATGTGTATAAGGCGCTCCGGTTCGTCTAAGGCGTCAAACTCAGGTGTTTGACCAGAACGGTGCATATACCTGTAAAGTAAGTCAAAGTAGATGTGAGATTTAACTACCTAAGGCGCGAATGATAGCTTCCCCGGCAACGACGCCAATTTGTTGTAGGAGGAAATCGAGAATTGCAATAAAATATAAATAAAGTACAGCAAACCAGATTTCGTCCCTTGCAAATGATTACAAGACCTCCTCCTGATGCAGTATTGGGAAGTCAGGATCGATCCACGAGGAAGCGTGTCAGTGGATCCTAGGCAGCGAATGAATCTCACGAACAGAAGTCGAACACAGTGCTCGATTTCGATTAGGGTTAGTCGACAGAAGATAAGGCAAGTCAAACACAGCAGCAGCAGCTCCTTGGTTTTACTCGATATCGAGTAACTCTCCTCGATATCGAGGAAGGCTGTCGTCGATCATGGTTGGCCTAATGTTGTCGAGCAGCTGGTCCTCGACTTGGCTCGGGTGTGTGCTTCTGGTGTCCTCGATATCGAAGAACTTCCTCGATATCCAAGAGAGTGCTTGCTCCACATCGGCTTGTCTGGTCAGGTCGAGAAGCGCTCCTCGACTCCTCGATCAGGCTCTCCTCCTCGACTCCGGGCTTGTCTTCAAGCCTTTGTCGATATCGAGTAAAGTACTCGATATCGAGTAACTCTCTGGAGTCGGGGAGCTTTGCCTTTAGTTCCTCGATCTGGTGCTCCTCGACCAATGATGTGCCCAAACATTTTATGTCGATATCGAGGAAAACTCATCGATATCAAGTAGCTTTCAGCTTCCGTCTTTGCTTCTTGGTTTTGTCCCGAAATGGCTCCATATTCTGCACTATTAAACCAAAACTTATGTAGATCTCCATTTCTTGCAAATAAGCATATTTTACATAAATTCGACATATTCCTAACCCGAAATATCCGAAGTGTATAGAATATGGAGCTAAACTGTGCATTTCAACATGGCTATTTTAGTAGACATCAAAGACCACCTTCAAATAGAAAGTTTTCAATGGGAGAGTTCAAGAGGAGATTAAAGCATTCGAAATAAGGTTGTCAACACAATTTCTGTCATCGGTATTATATAAAAGTAATGTTAGGAAATAATACAGCTTAGACATTGTGAATGACATTTATGTTTCAAAATAAACATTAATTCAATATTATAGAATAAAATTTTAGATTTTATCATGTAATAATACAAGTGTGTATATTCTTTTCCATCTATGTCAGCGTAATTTTGCCATCGGTGCTCATGAAATTTCAAATTTATATCATTGTTGTTTACTCAAAAAACAATACAAAGTTGACAAAGTGTTGTTGTTGTGCAAATATAAACTATTGTTTAGCAAAAATAAGATGATGTTGAGCAAGTTTTCACCAATCATACGATGTTGTACAATTTTATTCTATTGATGAGCAAAAATAAGACCATGTTGAGCAATAATCTATTGAGCAACTATGAAAACATAAATAGAGAAAATAAGATCATGTTGCCAACAAAGTGTTGTTGTTGTGCAAATATAAACTATTGTTGAGCAAAAATAAGATGATGTTGAGCAAGTTTTCACCAATCATACGATGTTGTGCAATTTTCTTTCTATTGATGAAAAAATAAGACCATGTTGAGCAATAATCTATTGAGCAACTATGAAAACATAAATAGAGAAAATAAGATCATGTTGCCAAAAAAGTGTTTTTGTTGTGCAAATATAAACTATTGTTGAGCAAAAATAAGATGATGTTGAGCAAGTTTTCACCAATCATACAATGTTGTGCAATTTTATTCTATTGATGAGCAAAAATAAGATGATGTTGAGCAATAATCTATTGAGCAACTACGAAAACATAAATAAAGAAAGTAATATCATGTTGCTAGCAAATTCACAAGTGTCGATTGTTGTGCAAATAAGACGATATTGAGCAAGTTTTCACCAATCGTAAGATCATGTTGCTAACAAATTTCAGTCTTGTGCAAGATTGGAGAAGCACATTTGAGCTTCAGGATAATATAACAACAGCTATGGTGATGGATAAATTGATAGCTGACACTGACTGTGGTGATCAATTCCTTGTGAACTTTATTGTTATATTAGACTCTATCTTGGTTGATACTCTAGGAAACGGGCATGCCAACCACAGTTTAATAAGAGTAGTTCCTAAATTGGGTGACATGAAAGACCTAAATTGGTGTGGTACCGTGTTGGAAAGTTTGGTTGACGCAAAGAAAAGCTGGGAAAAGAACAAGAATGGCCATTTCAGAGGACCTCTATTATTCTTGGTTGTAAGTATTTTTTTTAAACCTTTCCTCTGATGTTAACTTAATTTCTTTATAATGTACGTAGTACCCATGTCAGCACTGCCTACTTTTACCGCGATATCTTCAGTATTCTTCATGTCAACATTCCCCGCTCCATCATTATACTGATATATATGTTTATCACCTTGGTGTGGTAGTTATTTTATATGGATAGGGTGAAACTATTCACAAGCACCGCACTCAGAAGAATGAGTCGTTCTTTCCAGTGTTTGTTGGCATGAATTACAAAATTTTGCGCAAACGAGAAACTGATGATATTAGTACCGGAGGCTTTGGTCGTGGCTTAGTCCAGGTTCGCCAAATTGTTCCTCCCCATCAAGCCATACCGTCTACAGCTTGTCCGCACACTACTGCACAAAACGATGAAGGCACCAGTCACCTTGCTGATCCAGAAAAACAACCACCCCCAGTAGAGGTTTATATGAATTCTTTAAACCAATTCAATCTAATATTGATGCAATTTAGCATGTTCTAATATATACTGGTTATTTTTTATTCTTGTTTTTTATGTGTTGTTATCTTCTAGAGTTGGATAAAGTTTTTTTGCTCAAAAAACTTATGTGCTTGCATCTGCTATATCTGATTTTGTTGAGTGGTCTACAAATATACTGTCTGAACTACAACATGATGACAAGGTGAAAAGACTTCTACATGGGGCAAACCATCTTTTAGGGATGGAAGATGTAACCCCTGAGCCTGCTACAGATGTTGCTTACATGTCTTATATGAATGACTCTCCAAACACAAATTTTAACGACTCCCAAGAAAAATTCTAGTCAGACCCTGCTTTCTTAGATTACATTACTCAGATTGAGATGGCGTATCAGAATAAGCAAAAATTGAAATCAAATATCAAAGTAGATGGGGAATTTTCCTTTGATATATTTCTAAATGATCCTGTTTTTAAGAAAGATAAAGGGACATCACAGAACACTGGAGATTCAAACAACGATACTAATGAACCAAACCAGGCTCCTCCAGACGACCATGGTCATCCGCCAATACACCAGGATGTTCAAGCTAAAACTGTAGACACATTATGCACAACTCCAAATCCCCTACCCACTCAATTTCAAACTGATATTCCACCAGGGAACCATTTGGGAGGCAAAAGAAAATGCAAGTCCCCTGCTGCCTTGCCAACACGGAGATCACCTCGTGTCAACGCAGCTGATGTGAATGCTGCAGAACAACTAAATGACACAAAGAGAGAAGAAGTTGCAAGGAGAGCACATAAACCTTCTGCATCTTTGAGAAGCCCTTATTATTCACGTGTTGTTGATATTAATGATCCTATCTCTGAAATTGAGCGCATTGTTTCAGCTTATTTAGCAATGAAAACAACTCATAGCACGTAAGTTCATTTTAATCTTAATTTACTTAATGTATGTTCAGTTACATATAAAAGATTATTTTTACTTAATCCATCTTCATAATGATTCGCTTTGCAGGGAAGTTTTATTTAAACACGAGTCTATTGAAATTGTTAGAACAGACATGGGTACACTTGAAGATGAAACCCACTTGTCTAGTGTCATTATTGATGCATGGACAACTGTCCTCAACCACAAGGAACAGTATAAAAGTGCTCAATCACCAGCAAGACTATTTGTCAATATCAACAAATCTGCAATATTTTTACAAGTTCATCCTTCAATTACACTCCATTCTTTGTCATTATTACAATGAGTCTGTTTTTTTTACTAATTTCTATTCTTGATCCAGTTTAATGTGGAGAGTGTATCATCAGGAGCTTGTGATGAACAGTTTAAGAGGGTTAACCTCCACCTTGATACTACATTGTCTTTGTCACCACACAGTTCTTTGAGAGATGTAGACATGGTAGTCCCTCGCAATCACCTGAATAAAGTTCTCTAAATACTGAATTTGAAATCAAAGTTAACAAGCTCAATCACTAATGCCTATCTGTTATATATTATGTTGATTAGATTGTATTTGGTGTTCAACGAGAAGTGTTTTATGTCATGGATGTCTTCAACTTTAAAAACAAAGTCATCCAAATCGTTGATATCACCCCATCTTGCACTGATGCAACTTGCACCTTTCCATCACCCTTCGAATGTTTGGTAAGTTTTATTAATGATATCTAATATGTCTTTACTTGTATTAATTTCATTTAAATATTACCTCAGCTTACAATTAAAATTACATGCTTTATAATTCAATCCATGCAGGGGGATATGCTGATTATTTATCTAACGGACAAGGGGCTTGGAGAAAAGGCAGAAATAGTGTCAACTGTACCAACATCAAATGTCCCCATCGCATGGGTTGGAGAAGAGAAAGTTCTGCATTCTGGGGTATGCCTCATGCGTCACATGGAGACCTTCTTTGGGGCAGAGAGAGGGTACAAATGTGGATTGCAAAAGGGCAATTTCAAGAATATCTCAAATTTACGGGTGAAGTACCTAACAGATATTGTGTGCTCAGAGGTGAATGAAGTGAACACAGAAGTTGTGAAGGCAGCGAAATCCCATGCAAAAATGACTTCAAAGGGGATTCAGGGCTAGAAACTAAATCTTGGTTGAACAACTACAACCCAATTTCATGTTTTTTTTTGCAAACTTTGGAATGTATTTGGGTGTAGGCAGTTGTGTACTCTGCTTCTGAACAATTTTCTTGTGAACATTAAGACAGCTGTTTTTCCTATGGTTTTAAGGTGGATAGTATTTGTCAAGATGCATACAACTATAACTGCTTCTGAACAGTTGTGTATTCTTTTCTATATGTAAGCACAATTCTCTTAGACAGTAATCAAATATGTGATTTGTGTTTATAACTGGTCTATATTTTATTCATACAGTTGATTTGATGATATCCATTCGTTTGTTGTGCAAATATAAACTATTGTTTAGCAAAACTAAGATGATGTTGAGCAAATTACCAATAACATAAAACCTTAGTTAAACAGTGTCAACAATACTTTTTCTAAAACAATCCACAAACTACTCAATGTGTCCACAGTATCACAAAAGATATACGTAAAACTTCAGTAACACTTTATAATATCAAATATGAGGTGTGAAATTACAAAATAATCATATAATTATTATGATATTAATATGTTGCATCATATCATTACCCTGAAACACATAGAAACTAAAAAAAAATACATTGAACATATAAATAAGTTCCAATATTATCAATTATTAATATAGTAGAACTACAGTCCTAAGAAGTCATCAATCTTCTTCCTCCTTTCCATTTCTGCATCTAACACTTCTTTAACACACTGCATGAGGTTGTCCTTTGCCTCTTCCAACATCTTTCTTTGTTTTCCCAGTTCTCCTTCCATCTACATAAAACATAAAATACAAGAGTCAATACTATATGGAAAAAAAATTAAGGATAAAACTTCAAATATCACCTTTGATAGTGCTTCAACGTCTTCAACTTTGGATGCACTCCGAATATGATGTTCAGTTGTTATTATTGATCTTTGTAATTCCTCATATAATGTATAATGAACCACAACGGCTTCCACCAACTCGGCCCTGCGAGCCTCTTTGTTAGCCTCACATGCCTCATCAACGAGAGTCATGTGATACCCCCGGTAAACAACACCATCAATTGATGGAATCTTGTGCAAAACTCAACAGTGTTTCCATAATTCATCTTTTTGGAGGGGAACGTGTTAGCGGTGTGATTAAAAGTTCTGCTATATTGATTTCTGTTAAAATCAGTTTGCAGACACCAATGGACAACAAAGAATTATTTATGGATATATATAGGCAATAATTATACAGTTTTCTTCCTTGTAACAGTTATTTGGGTCCCTTCATTACAGAGTAACTATAAAAAAACTGTAAAAACTGTAAAACTATAAACTGAAAACGGATTGCAGTTATTTGAGTTACATTTATTAGTGTTGGACATTAACCATCTCGTGTCAGCACTACTTTCGGCCTTAACCACCTAGTGTCACCACAAAAACTTCAATAACAGAAAACGTCACCACATACACTTCAACATCAGACAAATGTAAGGATAGTGTCACCAATACTTCCAACTACTCTAACCAACAATGTAACAAAAGACTTTGGGCCCTAACCACCTCGTGCAACAACATACACTACAAAATAACAAAAAAAATACAAGGCTAGTGTCACAATTAATTGTACCTAATATCAGTGTCAGCACTACTTTGGGACTTACCCACCTAGTGTCACCACATAAGCTTCAATAACAGAAAATGTCAACCCATACACTTCAATATCAAAAAACACGAGGGGTAGTGTCGCCACTACTTGTAACTAATATGATTGTTAAACATACTTTGGGCCTTAACCACCTAGTGTCACCACCACATAAACTTCAAAATCAAAAAATACAAGCCTAGTGTCGCCACTACTTGTAACTAATATGAGTGTCAACAATACTTTGGGCCTTAACCACCTAGTGTCACAACAAATGTCCTACTTAAATATCAAAGATTACTATGATTGAATTGAAATCACAAACAAATATGATCAAGAACAAACTTCATTCATAAATATACATTAGCTTACATCCAGTACCACAAAAAGTTACAAACTACACGGATATCATACAATGGAAATCAGATACAAAAAGGTACCACATGATAAATACTTCGATTTTGCAAGAGGCCTACAGCTAGATTGCTGATCGACAAAGAGGACAATTGCCTTGAACTCTAAGCCAAGATCGCAACAACTTGGGTGGAAGAAATGTTCGCATGACGTTTCAAGAACGGGAATTGACGCCAACATCGGCTGCAGACATATTGCACATTCGTCTTAATCAAGATCAAGGTGATATATCTCCCTTAAGCCATCAATATGCTCTGGAGGTGCTGGATGATCTGGGTGGTCAACCTCCGTATGAATGCCAGGGTTTATGTCAGATTCAGAGCTTGAATTAGACGAAGAGTCAGCAAAGAAACGTACATTCACAGTGATGTTCGGGCGCAGACCATACTCAACAAAATCAGCGTCGGCCGGAAACTAACTTCTAGTATATTCCATTAAAAGTCGATTGACTACCTGACTTCTAACCACACCAGTGACTCCTGCACCATGTAACACTTCATTGCAGTGGGCTAAACTCATTGGCATGCCATTCCAAGAAGAACCATGATAAAATGTTAAAGGAACGCTGTCGGAATGGATGGAAACGACGAGTTGACTCGGTCCATACCAATATGACTCAGTTACTGATATTTCCACTTGATACGTACCAACACCGTAGTCATAATTTAGTTCAGTAAAAGTTGGAAATGCCATTGAAAGAGAGAAAACCTAAACAGACAAAATAAAGATATACTCATATATTAGACAATAACTTAAAAATAAAACAATACAGGAATGTTAATAGGAATTAAACATTTCAGAAACACAAAGAAAAATAAAATTTCTGAAAAACTGAATCAATCCTAACTGATAACTTTTATTTACAGTAAGAAACAAACAACACCCACAAAAATAATGCAATACGAACTAAGCAAAATAAACAATAATATATGGGTTTAATAGACTGAAAGGTAATGGAAAGATAAACGAAAATCGCAACATACAACAATAAAAAATTTGCTAAAACAATACATCAAAATAACCGATCACCTTTTTTTTCAGAGGAAGGAAACAGAAATGATACATACCAGAACCGGAATCGCATCTTGAGAAGAGAAAATCTTAATGGGAAAGAGAGTGGATGAAGATGAACAACTGGAGGGAGATGAAAAGACATGCAAATAATTTGAAATACGTTCAAACAACGTATAAATAAAAGGGAAATGGGCCGGGCCTCTCTCTACTAAGCCCAACAGATATGTTGAAGACAATTTCAAAAGTCTCAATATTTGTGCAAAAATAATCTATGGTTAAGCAAAAATAAGATCATGTTTAGCAAATTTTTACCAATCGCCGGTGTTGTGCAATTTTAATCTAATGACGAGCAAAAATAATACCGTGTCGGGAAAAAAAATTATTGAAAAAGTATAAAATTATATTGACAAAAAATTAAATCATTATGAGAATATTTCAAAAGGCTCGATTGTTGTGCAACTATAAACTACTATTGAGCAAAAATAAGGTGATGTTGAGCAAAAGTACACCAATCCCCTCACATGTTGTGCAATTTTATTCTATTAATGAGAAAAATAAGATCATGGTGTGTAATACTCTATTGAGAAAGTATAAAATTATATTGAGAAACAAAATAGAATCATATTGGGCAAAATTTCACAAGTCTCAAGTGTGATGCAAAAATAACCTATTGCTGAGCAAAAATAAAATGATGGTGAGCAAATTTCAACTAAGTCCCCCATGTGCAATTTTATTATAAGAGCATAAGTTTCTCAAACCTCGATTATTGTGCAAATACAATATATTGTTGAGCAAATATAAATGTCACAACATACACTTCAAAATCAAAAAATACAAGATTGGTATCACCAGTAGTTGTAACTAATATCAGTGTCAGTAGTACTTTGGTCCTCAACCACATAGTGTCACCACATACACTGCAAAAATAAAAAAATACACGTCTGGTGTCACCACTATTTGTAACTAGTATTAGTGTCAGCACTACTTTGGGTCTCAACCACCTAGTGTCCCCACGTAAACGTCAATATTAGAAAACACCCAACTGATGACATCACTACTTCAAACTAATAAAACCAACAAGCCCCAGTCGGGGTGGCCTAGTGGTGAGGAGCAAGGGGGGTGGGAAGGAGGTCCCGGGTTCGATCCCTGCCTCCGCCCCTTTCCTTGGAATTTTCTTCCAAGGTTTGCCTTACTCTCCACCAGTGGTCGAGCCGGTCGGCGCAAGCCGGTTTACCTGGTACGTGGCTCTTGCCGGCTGGGTCACGTGCTTGGGGTTTAACGCCAAAGTGGGTTCCTCGTTATCAAAAAAAAAAAAACCAACAATGTCAACTATACTAGGTGCATTAAACACCTCTTGCCACCCTATACACTTCAAAATCAAAAAATACAAGGCCCGTGTCACCACTACTTGTAAATAATATCAGTGTCACCAATACTTTGCATCTCAAACACATATATAGTGTCACCACATACACTATAAAAACAAAAATATACAAGTCTGGTGTTACCACTATTTGTAACTAGTATCAGTGTCAGCACTACTTTGGGTCTCAACCACCTAGTATCACCACATAAACTTCAATATTAGAAACCACCAAACTGGTGACGCCACTACTTCAAATTAATATAACCAACAATGTCAACAATATTATGGGCATATTAAACACCTCTTGCCACCACATACACTTCAATATCAAAAAATACAAGGCCAGTGTCACCACTAATTGTAACTGATATCACTGTCAACACTACTTTGGACAACAACCACCTAGTGTCACCACATACACTACAAAATCAAAAAATACAAGTATGGTGTCACCATTACTTCAAACTAATCTGACCAAAAATGTCAACAATACTTTGGGCATTAAAAACCTCTTCCCACTACATACACTTCAACATCAAAAAATACTAGGCCAGTGTCACCACTACTTGTAACTGATATCAGTGTCAGCACTATTTTGGGATGCACAACCATGCATGATTTTGGGAAAAATAAGTTTTATATTTATTTCAAATCCACACAGGATATATGAGCAAATTCATCAAGGTTCAGATGGTCTTTTTATGTCAAATAAAACACAATATCATACTCAACCATCACGACAAATATGATATAATGGAAATCACAAATAAATATAATAGTACACAAATTTCATTAATATTATGCATTTACATACACCAAGTACCCCAAATAGTTACAAAATACACTGGTATGATTTGAATGGAAATCATATACAAATATTGTCAAACAGAAAATTCAATTCATACCCTACATTTCCTTAAATTAACTACCCCAAAATAGTTGCAACTACACTGTCTTTTCACAACGGATATACAATAGACTTATGGCTAAAGAGCTGATCGACAAAGTGGACAAATGGCTTGAATTGTCATCCAATTTCGGAGACACTCTGGGTGGAAGAAATTGTCACATGGTGTGCCAAGAACAGGCATCGATGGCAGCATCAGATCAAGACATATTGTGCATTTATCCCCATCATCTTCAAGATGATATATCTCTTGTAAATTGTCATTGTGTTCTGCATTTTCCGGATGAGCTGGGGGATCCACATCCATGTCAGAGTCGGAGCTCATATAAGATTCAGAGCTTGAATCAGAGCTTATCTCAAATTCAGGGTTGTCAATGAAATGTACATCCATAATGAGGTCTGGGCAAAGACCATATTCGATGAACTCAGCGTCACCCGGAAACCAACTGCGAGTATATTCCATTAACAGCTGGTTGGCGACTTGAGTTCGAACCACACTAGTGACCCCTGCTTCACTTAACACATGATCACATTGTGAGAAAGTCATTGGCACACCTTTCCAATCAGAGAAATTATCCAGGGTCAGCAGAGGGAGGCTATCAGAATGAATAGCCACGTGCAATTGGCTCGGTCCATACAAACGCGACTCCCTTGCTGTGATAAAAACTTCAAAAGAGCCAACAATGTAATGATACCCCATTTCGGTTACAGTTGGAAATGCTATCAAAGGATAGAAAACCTATACAAACAAAATAAACATACACTCATATAGTACCCAATGACTTAATAATCAAGGGTTACAGGAAGAGTAATGGAAATATTACCGTCACAGAAAGAATGAAAAAATTTATGAAATAGTACATCAACACTAACCGACCACGCTTTTTTCCAGTCGAAAACAAACAACAATCAAAGAAAATAATCCAGTAGCAACAAAACAAACACAAACAACAATATATGCATTTAATCGACTGAAAGATAATGAAAAAGTAATCTAAAATCGGAAAAAAAAACAACATAAAACTTGCTGAAAAAGTGTAAAAACCCTAACCGATTATATAAAATTTACAGAGGAACAAAAGTGAGAGAGCTACATAACAAAGGCGAGGTCGCACCTTGTGAAGATAAATCCGAAATGGGGAAGAGCAGTGGTGGAAGATGAAAAGACTTAGAGAGACGGTAATGGGGAAGAGAGTGGAAAGAGTTGAAATGACGTTGGAACTATACTTAAGTACAACCCATATATAAAGTAACTGAAATGGGCCAACATATATGATCGGAAAAATGGGTTAGGCTCTCCTATCATGAATTTTAAACTAAACCCAACACCAATGTTGTCCAATTTTATGAGGGAATTGAAGTAAATGACCTTTGCCCCGGAAAAATTTGCGCTCATAACCCACTATCCAATCAATTTGCAAAAGTTAACCCTCCCTTTACAAAAAATTGCAGGCTAGCTGGTTAAGTTTTAACCGGCTAACATGTTGCTTAGGAAAGGGAGGCCGAACAAAGAGGAAAGGGAGGCCGGGAGGGGGCCGGAGGGGTTGAAGGACAACGGCGGATCTCATGGCTTTTTCTGGCTCCGGCGAGGCTACAGGGGGCATAATTGAAGGACTTGATGTCCACTAAAATAGCCATGTTGAAATACACATTTTAGCTCCATATTCTATACACTTTGCATATTTCGGGATAGGAATATGTTGAATTTATGTAATATGTGCTTATTTGCAAGAAATGGAGATCTACATAAGTTTTTGTTTAAGATTACAGAATTTGGAGCCATTCCTGGACAAAACCAAGAAGCAAAGACGGAAGCTGAGCCTTACTCGATATCGAGTACACTTCCTCGATATCGACCAAACATGTCCGGGCACAGCATGATCGAGGACAAGCCAGATCGAGGAACTGAAGGCAAAACTACCCGACTCTAGAGAGTTACTCGATATCGAGTACTTTACTCGATATCGACAAGACCTGAAGACCAACCTGGAGTCGAGGAAGACCAGCTGATCGAGAAGCCGAGAAGAAGCCATACCGAGCATTGAAGTCCTCGATATCGAGTACTTTACTCGATATCGATAAGATCTGAAGACCATGTCCGAGCCAGGTCAAGCAGCTATTACTCGAGCAAGCCAAGCAAACCGAGATCGACGACACAATTACTCGATATCGAGTAGTTTACTCGATATCGAGGTGATCTTTTCTGGGCCGCGTTACGCGGTTGGGCTGTCCGACACGGTTTGGGATTTCTTGAGAGCTAAGAAGTCCGAGATCTATCAAGTATATCAAGATCCATCCATGGAGAGAAGATTTATCCACAATTGAGGATATTTAGCCTTTTAGATATATATCCCTTTCAAGATAAATATTCCTTTTATTAAAGTTTTATCTTTAGATATAGATAGAGATTTCTTTCCTTGATTAGCAAGGATTAGAAGCCTATAAATAAGGCCTTAGGGGCTGATTTCTATTCATTCAATTCAAGACACAATTAGTTACATAGAGGTAGAGAGAGAGAGAGAGAGAGTGAGTGGCCAAGAGAAGGTTGTGAAGCGAGAGCGGAATTGGCTTCCTTTGGTTGTAAAGCTCTGTTTGGTTTAATGCAAGTTATTTCTTTTACAACAATGTCTGCAATTGCGATGAAGCGCGAGTAGTCCACCTACTTCTAGGGTTGGGGCGAGCCCAACGATAACCCTGCGTGTTTGAGGTAAAGATCCGACTTTTATCATGTCTTGAGCATCTACTACTTGTTATGTGTTTATTACCCATCTAATGGAGGTCCATGCTAACAACTTGGATTGTAAACATAAAATCGGTAGATACAATTAGGGTTTCTTGAAAGAGTTGTCTAATTGTTGGAAAAGGCGAAAGCTTGGTCCTTCGATGCGATTTACATGATTATCTGTTTTATTCCTGCCTTATGCATGCTTGGTTATTGTTGTTGCAAACCCCGATCTTGGAAGTTGTCTTTTACATAGTTTATTTTGAAGTCCCGCAAGTCTCGTTCCTTATTTTTGTTCGTCTTAATTTTCTGCTCTCCTCGATATCGACTAAGTTTAGTCGATATCGACTACTGATCTTCGGTCAAAGAGACTGTTGTTGCTTCTGTGTCTGAATCCAGGAACCGACGACGACAGCTGCTGCTCTGTTCGACTTGACCAATCTTCTGTCGACTAACCCTAGTCGAGATCGAGCAATGTGGTCGACTTCTTCCGTGAGATTCATCCACTGCCTAGGATCCGCTGACACACTTCCTCGTGGATCGATCCTGACTTCCCACTACTGCATCGGGAGGAAGTCTTGTAATCATTTGCAAGGGATGGAATCTGGTTTGCTTTGCTTTAGTCTTATTTTATATTTGCATTCTCGATTTCCTCCTACAACAGACAACAGAGGAAGAAATCAAAAGAACAAGACGACATGGAGGAAGAACGCCCAAATCTCAATTTGACAGAGGAAGAAGAACCCTAAATTGTAGATCCAACTTTCCGAAATCACCTTCCTCGTGTTTCAATTGGCTTGGATTTTTGTTGTTTTTTGGGATCTTCTCTCCTCTCATCCTTCACGCGACTTGATTCCAGGTACACTCTTCTCCTCTCCTCTCCTCTTCTTCCTCTCCACTGAATTTGAGATTGTGGATTAGGGTTTCAGGTTAGGGATGAATTTGAGTGAATTTGGTTGCTCCTGAATTTGAATTAATTTCAAGTTAGGCAAAAGAGTGGGATTATGGGTGAGAGGAAGAGGAAGATCGAGGATTTAGAGGACGATGAGGGTGGCAATGGCGGTGATGACGATATGAGCCGGGATGGGGGGTCGGACGGGGTTGATGCTGATAAGGATTTGAAGAGGATGAAGGCAAATTTCGACGAGTTGTGTGATGAGGATAAGGATTTGAAGAGGATGGAGGATGCTGAGAGGACTACCAAAGGGAAGCAGATGGTTGAATTACTACTTTTAAACACTAAAAACGATACCTAGCTCATCTATTCTAGTTTTGCAGGATAAAGGTCAGTGATTGCTTCAATTTCGATTCATGGAATTGTTTAGATTTGATCTTGTTCCTATTTTTTGCAGGAGTTGAAATTATTATTAGTTCTTGAATTTGAGTTGTGACCTATTGGTTATCATATAACTTTCTCTGCTCCTGAATTTGGGTTTGATTAGTAGATTCAGACTCATATGAATTTTGCTTGTGATAAGTAAGAATGATGAAACAACTAGATGAGCTAAGGGTTTCGGGGATCAGCTAATATTTCCAAGCTAAGGGCTTCAAGGATTAGCTAATATTGCATACGTGATGTGCTTATCTGTGTGAATGATGAGAAAATTTCCTCACGGATCATTCATTGGACCAACTGATGTGCCTACCAGTTGAACATCTGCAAGGAAAAGTGTAGTTGAACAACTCATGTAAAATGCATACCATTAGGTATCATGTAAAATGCATTATTTGTCATGTAGAATACATTATGTGTCAGGTAAAATTCATACTAAATGCAAATGACAATACACTTTAATGATTTCATAAAGAATGAGAAGCTTCTCATGTGCATATAAACTCATCTTTAGTACCTATGTAGATGGGGAGAAACATTTTTAAATCCAATTTCAGCTTTGATGTAAGTAAATGAAAAAATACGAAACACTATTTTCAAGACTTAGCGTTTTAGGCTGATTACATGTGATTTTACCCCTCCACATGTCTTCTTCTCTTCCCTTATTTGTTTGCAAGCCCTCTCGTAGACATGATACGCCAAGCCCTCTCGTAGATGGCCTTATGCATGATATGCCAACCCCTCTTGTAGTGTCTTTGGGTCATGGACTTATGCATGTTTGTTTGTAGTCATATTCCAAGAATATGATGGTTTTTGTTTTGTATAAATTATGATGGTTTCTCTTACCTTTTTCCATGCAAAGGCAGTGAGTAATGTACTAAGGAAATCTGAGCCGGATGATGTAGAGCCAACATACACCGAGTCAGTGGGCTCAGAGATAGCTGATTAGCTGCCCATTAGTATAAAGATGGTTTATTAGTGTCTGCAAGGGATTCATGATACATGGAACGAAATAGTTGCAGCCCAGATATAGAAACAAACTTGTAACTTTGACATATATACATGGACAGTGAATATGGATTGAGATCTTGTACCATACGTAGAGCTTAAGCATTCAGTTTGTTAGTTGAAGGAGAGAGGGGGAAAATGCCAGGAAGTAAATACATAACGTGTCATGTAAAAAAATTAATGTGTCAAGTAAAATACATAACGTTTCATGTAAATCCGGTATGGGTGAATTGTTTTACATGAGATGTATGAGATTTACCCACTTCCATTACATATCGATATATTTTTTTACAAGATTTTACTCATGGGTACTAATCTATGATAGTAATTGGTGACCCAAACCATATTCTACCAAATCATTCCACATATTCTTCCAAACCATATTCTACCAAATCAAATCATTCCACAACTTTAGATTGGCCTAAAAAGGCTAGTGCACAAGTTCAAAACCAAATAAAAACACCCTGGATTTTTTTAGATAGCAAGTGCAAAAAAAATTAGCTAAGATTCTCTCTCAACGCCTGGACACGTGAATTGTTTTACTTGACACGTGAATTGTTTTACATGACATGTGAATTGTTTTACTTGTCACCCAGTAGAATATACATGACGCCTATTTGATTGTACATGCAGATTGTAATGTGATCGCAACCCCGGATGATTTTTTTCTTCAAATTATATAAAAAAGGGAAAAGGAAGCATGGATACACTCATGACACCTATTCGATTGTACACTCATGATTTTTTTGTTAGCAATTACCTGGTGCGAGTGAAAAGAATGTCATTCAGACGAACAAACTGAACACAGAGCTCTCTGTATTTGTCTTTCTTTATGAATGTTCCTTTACTGTCAAAATCGTAACTGCATGTCATGTATTTGAGAGTAGCTTTGTCGATACTCTCATACAGAAGAAACAATAGTGAAAAATGGCCATGGCTAAATATAAAATATAGATGTTACGAGTTGAAGCATAGCATACTGCTATACCATGTTCAAGGAATGAATACTGAGATGTTCAAATAGACAACAATTGATAGTGCCATGGAAACAGAAGCACCTTTCAGAATTGTTTAAATTTCAACCATTCGACTAACATAGTTACTACTTTTGGGTCAAACAAGTTTTATGACAGAATTACTCGGACAATGTCTCTCTTTTACCGAATAAGCAAGACTTGCTTTCCATCTTAGTCATTGCCTACTTTAACTTGGACAATGTCTCTCTTTTACCGAATAAGCTTATAGATTGCAGATCAACAAATAACCTGTCATGTTAAAGGGTATAACCTGTCATGTTAATAGCATTATTTGTCATGTTATTTTCTTTCATTAAGGAGAAGAGGATCGATTCGCATTACATGTCATGTTAAAGGTTGTTACCTGTCATGTTAATAGCATAACATGTCATGTTTCTTGTTGACAGATATGGAGCTTGGGTAGTACTTAGGAGATGATGATGCACCACAACAATAGAAGCAATCAATTGATTCGGAGCTCTGAACTTTTGATTACCCACATAAATAATGAATGCACATAAAGCTATAATATCTAAACACATAAAAACATGGAGTTGTGTTCATTCCGGAAGTTTCACCTACTACATGACACCTACACAGATCAACATGTCACTTGTTTATTCAGACATGACAAACGGCAAAGTTGCAGCAATTTAGTTTGTACATAGTTGCCGTAATGATTTTCATTCAGTCACTTGTTTATTCAGGCTTAATGTTTGCTATGAAGTGTGCATCTTGATTTTCACCTCGGCGCACATACTTCTATTCACATGACTCAAACCCCTCGGGTGCCTAGCTCGTTTAGAAAGTATCTATTTGAGTCTAAGAATTCATTTATTATCTATTAAATGGGGAGAAGCCGCTTGCGATCTTCTACAAAAGAAAAGATGTTTGTACGAAATTGGAAAGATATATGAGTAGATCGAAATTTGATATAAAACTGAGTAGATATATGAGTAGATCGAAATTTGATATAAAATTGTAAATAATTTCTGCCAAATCTTCTTTCGCTTCTTTACATGACACATAATGAATTTACATGTCACCCATACTAGATTTACATGACACATAATGTATTTTACTTCCCACGTGAATTGTTTTACTTGACACGTGAATTGTTTTATTTGACATGTCATCCATACTGGATTTACATGACACATAATGTATTTTACTTGACACATGAATTGTTTTACTTGACACATGACATATATAATTACCTGTCAACCATACTGAATTGTTTTACCGTCAAGATGGTTGTAAGTTTCAAATCGACAAAGACCAAAGGATCAACCTAGATAGCTCATTTGAGATTAATATAGGGAATATAAGCATGATAAGTTAGATTGCAAAACGAACATCTCACCTCTACAAAGTGTTCTAAAAGGCGCTAGGCGGCCGCTACCGCTAGGCGGACTTAGAAAAAAATTTGATTATTTCGTAAAATCTTAATATTTCACACATGACAGTCATCAATTAATTACATACTGCAGTTGACATGACAATTATCAATTAATTACATGTTACATACTGGAGTTGACATGACAGTCAAAGGGACCTTAATTACCTCTTCGATTTTCTTAGGAGGTGCATCCGACGCACCCCCTTGTCCATCCCAGTGTCCCCAAACTCGGTCGCCGTTGTGACCTCCTTGGCCTTCCCGGTTTCATGAACTTATCCACAAACGTCACTAATTAACATGACACCTGGAATATGATACATGACGGACAAAACAAATTACATGACATAATAAATATTCATTTCTAAAGTGTTTACCATCACTACATTAACAAAACTGATGAATTAAATATAAAGTATACTCCAATTCAAAGTCCAAACTCCAAATAAGTGAGGTATTGTCGACTGATCAGGGATCACAATTGAACAAACAAACACAATTTAATTCACATATAAATATACAATTAGACAACCAAAATTCAAAAACTTGTTCACAATTTCACATACAAATCACATAAACATGTCGTACTGATCACAATTGTTCAGCAACCTGTTCACTCAAAATTCAGAAATAAGAACTCTCAAACCCGAGGGAGGGAAAGAGAACATCATCTGTTTTTTCACGAGATTACACGCCACTCTCAAACCCGAAATTTGAGAAAACAAGAACTGTTTCACACTCGAATGAAAGTTCACAATCAGGCAAAGATTTGTAACTTCAAATCAGGCCTCACCCTGTTAGGATTGTTGGACACCCTATCCACTAAGCCATTGGAGATCTCGAATTCTTCCTCCAGAGCCTCGGGTCCTGTGGCCCGATTCTGTAGGTTTCTGCAAAGCCAGTGTCACTTTATTGTTAGCGAATCGCAAGCTAGACAAAAGAATATACAAACTGCTCTTGATCAGCTCGTACCTCTTCAAAAATACGGGTGCAGAGGTAGCTGAGGTAGCTAGTTCCACTAGGACTGCTGCGGCTTCATGCTTGTCTTTGTCGATCTTGTCTTTGTCGCTCTTGAATAATATTCCCATTATAACCCGAACATGAAATGAATTGCCGGCTGAAAGCAAAGATATCAACTTTGAGGTGATTAGAGATCCAATTGGGAGTTTGCAGACTAAGTAAGAGATACTAAAGATGTTGTATCACTGTCTGCAAGCAAAAAATTGAGCCTGCGGTGACAGCAGTGCATCAAATAAAGATTTAAGACCTGAATTGGATAAAATAATATAAATCATGCAAAGTTCTTCATCAGTGCACAAACCTTCACAAAATCACAAGTTTTGTCCACTCTTGCTACTCGGTTCAGTACATGTGAAATCCACAAGGATTAAATCCAAATTGATATAGTTGCTCTAGCAAACTTTGAATTGTATTTACATTCTACCTAACATAAATATCCATCCAGTTCCACAAATACAATGATATGAAGCCAATGCTATATATGCAGCAGTAATAATTAGTGAATAGTTATAGGAATTAGCAAATTCTGGAAACATTCAATAAGGACAAGCTCAATTGTTTCTCTCTGTTTATATGTGAAGAAAGAGATAGCAATGTATTGCCTGTAATAGCTCCCACATATATCAATGTCAAAGAAATGGCATGCGGCTTCAGAAAAGAGAACAAGAAATAAAAGACCTTCCCCGGGAATTTGATATTCATTCTTGTTTAATCCTATCACTAATGCAGAGTTGCCCACATATCATTCTCAAATATTAACAAGAAGCCATCAGAAGCAAAACAAAAAATTATCTGATGCCACATATATCCAAGGTAGTTTCATGAATAACATACACAAATATTTAATCAGTCTTTAATAACACCCAATCGGAAATCTGATTTGAATTTAGTTAATGCCATGAGGGATTCTGTTACACTTACAACATAAAGACATAGCACAAACCATTGGGATGATTTTAATAATCATAGTAAATCAAACATATCCGAACAAACTAAATAGAGATTGGATTTTTCAGTTAAGATGATACTGCCCAACATGAGGGATTAGCAAAGTTTGACCACAATTCCGAAACTAAATCTTAAATCAAGATTAAAAGCAGAACTATAGCTACAAGATTTCACAAATTGAGAGCAAGGGAGAACTTAGGATGGAGGAGACGGAAGAGCAGAGAGATGGGGCATCATCGCGGAGGCTTTCAAATACGAGTGGATGCGAAGGCGAGCGATGGGGATCCAGGAGCACAGTGCTGATCGGCGCCTCCATTGATCAAATGAAGAGAGGGGAGACGGAGGAGGCAGATGAGCCCCGAGAGGGGAGACAGGGCATCATCGCGGCGCCTCCCACTGAGCCTGGAGCCCGGAGCCCTCCCACTGAGCCCGGAGCCTCCGCCTCTGCCTGCGCCGCGCCTCGATTCCCTTCCTTCTCCCTCCTTTCTCGCCCGCCTCAGATCCCCTTCTCTCTTCTCTCTCTTTCCTTTTCAACGGGCTACCGGTTGAACCCAACATCCGGATATCCGGAATTGTGCAAATTTTTTTTGGATGGGGTTAGGCGTGCAATGTTTGCAACCAAAAGGGTTATTTTAGCAAAAGGCCCCAATTTTATTGTTGTACAAAATTTAACCTATTGTTGAGCAAAAATAAGATAATGTTGAGCAAATTTTCACCAAACGCCCATGTTGTGCAATTTAATTCTAACGATGACCAAAAATAAGACCACATCGTGAAAAAAAATATATTTAAAAACTAGAAAATTATATTGATGAAAAATAAGATCATATTTGGCACAAATTCACAAGTCTCAATTGTTGTGCAAACATAAAATATTATTGATAAAAAATAAGATCATGTTGAGCAAATTTTCACCAATCGCCCATGGTGTGCAAATTTATTCGAATGATAATCAAAAATTAATTCCATGTTGTGCAAATAATCTATTGAAAAAGTATAAAATTATATTGAGAAGAAATAAAATTATGTTGGGCACAAATTCGCAAGTCTGAATTGTTGTGTACATATAAACTCTTGTTGATGAAAAATAACATAATGTTGAGCAAATTTTCACCAAACGCTCATGTTGTGCAATTTTATTCGAATGATGACCAAAAATAAGACCACATCGTGTAAAAAATATATTTAAAAACTAGAAAATTATATTGAGGGAAAATAAGATCATATTGGGCACAAATTCACAAGTCTCAATTGTTGTGCAAATATAAAATATTATTGATAAAAAAATAAGATCATGTTGAGCAAATTTTCACCAATCGCCCATGGTTTGCAATTTTATTCGAATGATAATAAAAAAATAATTCCATATTGTGCAAATAGTCTATTGAAAAAGTATAAAAATATATTGAGAAGAAATAAAATTATGTTGGGCACAAATTCGCAAGTCTCAATCTAAAGACTCGGATTTTTAAATCCTAGTTTATCGGAAAAAAAGAGAATTAAAAATGAAATTTAATCGTTTAAAAACTCGCTTAGTGGATTTCGATCGGAATATAAAATTTGACGAATAATTTCCATCCTTTTACCTCGAAAATTCAAAATAATTATCGGATGGCGATATCCTTGTCAATTTAAAAAATCTAATTGATCGAGATAGCGAGAGTCGAGGAAACTAATATTTCAAAACTAATTGCGGGATTCAAAATTCTCGTATTTGGGATTTATTACCGGGTATTGGTTAACCAATCCTACACTCAATCCTCACCTACTCCCATCACTCACCATACCCCTTTAACCCACCCCTTACCCTGTCATTTTTACCATCATCATCCCCGTCATTCACCATCACCCTCCCCGACTACCTCCCGTTCACCCATTGTCTTCACCACCACCATCACTCTCGTTGTGCTTGCCACCATCGACGCCACCATCATTCCCACGCATCACCACCATCACTCCCTCCTCCTGCGCTCCACCGTACCATCTCCATCAGCAACATCACCGTCACCGCCACCAGTCTCCCACCACCGAAACCACTGCCTCCATCTCCTCTGTATTGCCGAGAGGATTCTCCAAGTTCCTCCTTCTCCTTCGAGTCACCTAGCACCACCACATCCTCTCATCGCGATGATCGACGTTTGGGGGTGAACCCGAGCCACCCAAGAGCCGCCCAAGAGCCACCAGCGCCACCAACAAGCCATTGAAGTTCCATCGCCCCGTTCGAGCGCGAATCACGTTCCGGTAAGCGATTCTCCTCCATTTTTAATCGGAATCACCCCCGAGCTCCTCCATCACACTCACCCATGTCCGACGCAGGTCCGACAAGCCATCACAAGCCACCGACGAACCCCAGAACTCCAATCGAGAGCTCTGAAGTCGCGAACATCCTCGGTGAGCATTCGAAGCTCCTTCCATTTTCCTTGTTTCGTTTCAATTCCTTTCTTGTCCTCGGGTGGTCGGAGTGTGCGTGAGGGCTGAGTGTGGAGAGGGAGGGCGAGCTCGAGAGCTCCGGTAAGGTCGACTGCAAGGTCGGGAGTGCGAGTCGAGCGTGATGGCACAGGAGGTTGAGCATCAGGCGCCGAGGTGGTCCAGGCGTGGGCGGTGCACCAAGGAGGTGAGCTGCGGGGTTGGGAGAGGTCGGTTGAGGCGGAGGAGCTGAGCTCGAGAGCTCCGGTCGCCAGCGGGAGCGAGGCCGAGCTGAGCCATGGCGCCAGGCGGGACTTCATTGATTTTGAAATGAAGAAGAAGATGCGCAGTCAGCTTGGGACACGTGCCCAGTCAGCGTGGGAACCATGCCCAGTCAGCATGTGGGCCCTCCATTTTACAACTTTGTTTTACCGGTTAGGTTTAGGCGGGTTCGATTCGGTTCGATTTGGTTAGATTTAAATGGGTTTGATTTGGTTTTGGTTATCCATTTATTTATTTAACTAATTAGCGGAATTAAAATTATTATATATATATATATATATATATACAATATTATTGGAGGTTTTAAGAGATAAAATATTATTATGAGAAAATTATAAGGGTTGGTTTATTAAATATAAATGGTTTGGATTTAGGGGATCTGGAAATATTTTATAAAGGGGTTTAATAAATCGTATTTAAAACATCATATAATATTATTTGGACATGAAGATTTAAAAAGGAATTTGGAAAAGAATTTCAAAGTTGGAAAGTGATTTAAGATAATAAATTGAAAAATGAACTTAGCGAGTGTTTTCAAGGGTCGGGACTCTAACTCGAATTTGAAACAGATTTGGATCTAAACTTGAGAGTCTGACTTGTTTTGTGACTCACTAGCATGGTGTTCTGATATGTGGGACTAATAGCATGATTTTCGGTGATTTATTATAAGAGATTAAATGTTTGATATTTATGATGAGGTAGTAGGATTTTATATCACACAATTTATAACTTATGATATTGATGAACTGTTGGAGTATATGCGGATATGGTGAGTATGAACATGCTGAATTGGTTAGATGTTTATGGAGAACGATGTGTTCTTGCGTGTTTAATTATTAGACGTACACTTATGTATATCCCCCTTTGTACTTAGGTGATACTCTGATCGTGACTGTTGTGTGCTGGATTCTTCTTTTGTTGATTTGCTAGCCAGGTAAGTACCTCCGGGGCTTACTCAGTAACCAGTACCTCCTGCCTGATGTGTTATATAGTATGTAGGTGTTGCATATGTATAAAAGCATGCCATGTAGTATCATGATTAGGACTTGCACTTATGAATGAGCATTATTATTCTGTATGCGTTTGAATACAGAACGGCCGTTATCTGTGATTCATAGAGTCTTTGCTAGGGTTATAGGACAACCAAGGATCATTGGGTTTTCCTGTTAGAGTCTGATTGATTTGTATATTTATGGTGCGGCACGACCGAGCGTCCTACCTCGAATATGGTATGGGCATGAATGATTGATTATACCTGGTTCGACGTGACCGTGCGACCTAACTCGGTTGTGGTACGGACATGTATGATATAGTTAGAGATCTGGGATATGCCACTTGGCATTATATGTGGATTCATTTAATCGTTTTCTGCATATATATAAACTTTCAGCATGCTTGTGTGAGTTAAATTCCAGCACTGCATTAGAGCATCCTTTATTTTAGGTATACGTGTTATAAGTCCTCAACGCGGTCAGAAGACCCGTGGTCGGACTCTTGGCCTGACTTGGTGGTATAGTTTCAGGTACCCGATCCACTCCTTCATTTTGTGTTGTAATGACGGGGTCCATTAATATGGCGGAGAGTGAGTGTTTGAAACCCGACTTCACGAGATTCATGCTTTTGGGATTTCTTCCTACTTATACTCTGTTTGACCCGGCTCTGCCGCGACACTGGTTTCATCGTTTTTAGAGCTTATGTCATTTGCATGATAAAAGGTTTTTCGCGTTGTAGACTTAGGACAGATATAGAGGTTTACCCCGGGGTCTCCAACGAACCTTCCGAATTTCGGTGTGATATACCGCTTTAAACTACAAATCTTCGGTTTCAAACTTTCAACCTGTACTCGGAGTGCAAGATCCTAACGAGGGGTTTTATCTCTAGAAACGTCACTCGAAACAATATCGGGGGTATTTTGTTGAAGGCAAAATTGAAAATATTTTTAAAAGGGCAAAATGAATTTAATTGGAATTAAACATAAATGAATAAAGGGAAACAATATCAGGGGTAGAGACCAAAGCGATAGACATCCCTTATGGATGTAGAACTCGGGGAACGATAGGCAAAATACTAGCTTTTATTTACAGATGGGCCTAGAAGACTCCAAGGAACACCACAAAGGTTGGAGTGTTGAGTTAGGAGGTCGTGAAGTTTTTGTCCCTCCGGTCAAATTGTCTCTATGCTTACATTTATATATACATATATGCAATTAGGCTCGAGGGTGATCCTCCTCGAAGAGGATCATATTAATCTTGTTGATTGCTTTTGTGATGAATGCTATTGTGCTTATGATAGCGAACTAATCAATATTCCTTGACTTGAATCATGTGTTGAATAAATCTACAAACGGGATAGCGGGAGAAAGCCTTGTTCTTATGTAATCAGAATTCTTGTCTTGTCGGAATAGCCCTTCCATAATTCAAACCCCCTAATGGTTCTGACTCTGTCATCCGCCCCACCAAAACACCTAGGCATGTTAGCAAGGGTCGAGAAGCATCCGCTCTCCCCATTTTGAGTCTTGTTTCGTATTCCCATCATCGATGCTTCTATCGAGTCTCGTACCTGCGGTTAGGGTCTTCCACGGGAAATTTGGGTCGGTCAACTGATTACCTTTAGAAATCGTGTCGGATGTGAGGGTTACCTGAGTATGCTAGTGGGGGTGAGGATTTAAATTGTTTCGAGATAGAAGTGAGTTATCTTATGGAGTTAGCCCTTTCAATCCACGTAATGGCCAACCACGTGATGATATCTCTTGATTTTTATGTGGTTGTGCGCCATAATTATAAGAGCATCGTTGTAACTCTCGGGTTGGGATCTTCTCCTTGGTCTCGTCGTCCCTAGTCCTAGTCCATGTCTGAACTCTTAAGGAAGTTGTGTTATCCGCCCTTGTCTCTCCTCTATCTCCGTAACTTCTAACCCTTATGATCCTTCGATGAGCGCCAATATGCAAGAAAGGTCCGACGACCAAGTGGCACCGGAGCGGCGCAACGGAAGTGTGATGGGTCCATGACCCCTAGGCCCAAGGAACAACGTCACCGATGGAAAGAAGGATGAATATGCTTCAAAGATGACAATTGTGAACAGGTTTCTCCCAACTGACACGAGGAAGAGCATTCTTAATTCAAATCGTAGATTCTTCTATACTAATCGGAATCGATGTTGTGTGATAGGCCTGGAGTTGACATAAATGGGCGTGCGATAGCGATATGCTAAACTAATGGCAAGTGATTGTCTAACTAACTTGTTTCTATGATGGTGTGCCTCGATGCTTAATGTACTGATTTCCTGGTAAATAGATTATGTGTTATATATATGGTAGTGCTTTTTTCTTGATCTTGAGTCGTGAGATTCTTCGGTGAGACGGGTCGAAAAGTGGAAGGTGGATTGAGGTGTTCGGATTGGGTCTTTGGTTGTGTGAGATGGGGTGCAGGAATGATGTGTTAGTTTGAGTACAACCGAGTGAGTTGGGATGTGTTGAAAATAGTGGTTCGTAAGTATAGATGAGCTTCCAGGTAGGTCTTAGGTGAGGAGTGGGGCTAGTATGTCGAGATTTTGAGGGAGATGTCCTAGCTAGAAGTGTCGGTAGGTAGTGGGTGCGCGGTGTGGGCGTTTAGGATATGAGGGTAGCGGTTGAGGTCTAGACTAGCTTCGTGAGGGTGACCTTAAGAGTGGGTGTGAGTATAGGCAGTTGGCGTAGTTTTAGAGGTAGATGAGAGAGCTAGAAATTGATCGGGAGGATTGTTGAGGGGAAGTGTTGTGAGGCGGGTTAGTATGCCCAGGGGATGAGTAGGTGAAATCAGTGGTTGAATTTTGAGGGTAGCCGTTGGTGATGAAGGTCTTGGAAATTCGTGGTTGGGAGTAGCACGAGATGGATTTCTGCGTAAGAGTTGGTCGAGAGTGGCAGGTGTGAGATGACTAGTATGAGTTGGATTCTTAGAGGTGGATGGTTAGTGAGAGTGGTTAGTGGCATGTGAAGTATGATTAAGTTGGCAAGGTGATTCGAGATGTCTCGTTAGGAGATGATGGTCGGACAGAGTCTTGAAAGCCTAGGAAGAGTAAGAGAGATTGTTAAGAAGCGTCTAGATCGATCATGAGGGAGGTTTAGTTAGGGACTTGGGATCTCTTTGAGAAAGCGAGGATGAGACCGGTAGAGGACCCCTAGGACGAGGGTGCGCTTGATAAGAAGTCTTGGTACGTAGTTGGTCGAGTTGTTAAGCTTGTCGGATCAGGAAACCGTGAGATTGGGAACTTCAAGAAATAGTTTAGATGGTCGAGTGGAAGGTAAGATTTGAGATCGGGATGTTGAAATGGATTGGCCCTTAGATGGCTTGATGGCATAGAAGTTGGGATACCTAGTAGTTGGTTTGGGGTATTCGGCCTTCAAGAAATAGTTTAGAAAGGTTGTATGTGAGCAGGATGCAATGGTGTCTAGAACTAGTAGTGGTTTTGGTTGGTAGAACTCGGTGAATTTGATCTTAATGCAAGAGCTGATGGGTAGTGGTCGTGTCTTGTCATGATTGGTAGTTATAGCACTAGTACAAAAATGGTCTTAGACAACGCCTTATAGACAACGGTTTTTAAAATAATGTTGTCTATTTTGGCAAAAACTAGAGTTTTAAGGACGCACAACGGTTATTAGTTATAACCGTTGTCTATGTAATTGCAAAGACATCGAATATATAAAGAACCGTTGTCATACACATAGAAGACATCTCAAATAATACGGTTGACAGAACCGTTGTCTATGCCCAATCAAAATTGTTGTCTTTATACTTGTAAAGACAACGAATACATAAAGAACCGTTGTCATACATATGGAGACATTTAAAAAAATACGGTTGGCAAAACCGTTTTCTATGCCCAATTGAAACTGTTGTCTTTGTAATTACAAAGACAACGAATTTATAAAGAACCGTTGTGATGCATATAGAAGACATCTCAAAGAATACGGTTGACAGAACTGTTGTCTATGCTCAATCAAAACCGTTGTCTTTATAATTACAAAGACAACAAATACGTAAAGAAATGTTGTCATACATATAGAGTCATCTCAAAAAATACGGTTGACAAAACCGTTGTCTATGCCCAATTGAAACTCTTGTCTTTGTAATTAAAAAGACAACAAATATATATATATATATATACACACACACACACACATAGCGGGATTTAAAATTTCATAAAGGCCAAAAGCTAGGGGAAAAGCTAGGGGTGTGCATGATTCGGCCCAAATATTTGGGCCGAATCAACACAAACCGAAACGAACCTAACTCAACCTATGTTTTTCGGTTCGAGAAATCCCAATTTTCGGTTTCGGCTTGTGTTCAGTTTGTGTTAAGCCGATTTTATTTTTATTTTTATTTTTATTTTTTTAAGTATCAAAGACTTATAATTTTATTAATTTATAAAACTTATAAATTTATAATCCATAACTTACTGTTTTTTTAATGTTTTATCCCACAAAATTATGTTATAGGCTACACAGCTTGAGCTTTCATTCTTCAAAGTTCAAACAGTCGTTCATTTCCAAAAAATCCCAAATTGAAACCCTAGGCGACCCACGAGCCGCAACCTTGCTCAGTTGCTCCAGTGCTCCTACAGTACTGCTCGCCTCCCCTTCGGCAGTCCGGCGACCTTGCTCGCCTCCCCTCCGACAGTTCGGCGTGGCTGAGGCGGCTCGTACCTCTCCAGTATCCTTCTCCAATCGGCAATCGACATCACTATCTCTCTCGACAGTCGCCAGTCGGCATCTCCAGTTCTCACTTCTCCTAAGGTATGGTTTGCTTAGTTACTTTGCTTGAATCTGTTTTTGAACTTCCCCAAAACAAAAATGGCATCTACTCATCTTGTATTGGAATTTTTTTTTGAACCTCTTTGGTCTTGGCATCTCCAGTCTCTGAATCGGCATCTCCAATCTATTTTTGAATCTCTCCCGTCTCGGCAATCGGCATCTCCACGGTAAGGTCTGTATTGGCATTTTTGTTTGATGAATTGACATCAAAGACTATAGTTAAATAATTAAATAGTTAAATGCAACTCTGCTGTCTTTGAATCCTTCACTGTACTTGAATGATGCTTTGAAATCACTTGAATGATGTAGATTTTTGATACTTTGATAAACTGTTTCCTTGAATCCTTCACTATATTTAAGTTTCTGTAACTTTATTTTACAATTCATAATCTGTATTTTTGGTCACTTGCATCAATATTCGAGTTCTGCTTTTTTTTTTTAGAAATTGAGTTCTGTTTTTATAGAAATTTCAGTTCTATTCTATAATTCAAAATCAGCTTTTTTTAACAATTTAGAATCTGTTTTTTTAACAATTTAGAATCTGATTTCTAATTCAGTTCTGTTTTGTAATTCAGTTCTTATTTGCTCACAAAACTCAGTTTTGTTCTGTTCTGTAATTTAGAATCTGTTTTTTTTTACAGTTTAGAAATTCAGTTATGTTCTAAATTCAGTTCTGTTTTGTTCTGCAATTTAGAATATGTTTTTTTTACAATTTAGAAATTCAGTTCTGTTCTCATGTTCTGTAATTCAGTTTTGTACCTTTATTCTTATGTATGTTATATGTGATGTGAATAGACTATTGAAGCACTTATTTGCTCACAAAATTGGATTTGTGCAAGTCGAGGCTCTAAAGAAGTTGAGGTGGATGAAATACAAATTTTAAGAGAGTTAGAACAAGTAGAAGAAGGTAAGTCATTTTTATAGTTGCTATTACTTTTATTACAAATTTTATGAAATCTATTGTTATTACTTTTATTTCTTTTTAGAGTTCGAAAAATTGAGATTGTTTTCTTGAAGGAGTTGGAGTCATCCAACATCAGTGCACTGCAAGACATGCTATGGAACTTAGGCTTTTAGACAATTGGCTTATTTTGTAACTTTTGTTAATTTCTAAATTCTAATTTGAACTTGAAGATGGGCTTATGGGTATTGGGTTGTGGTTACTGAGTTTGTACTTTTGTTATGCAACTATGGATTTGCCGCCACATGTTATGCAACTTAGCAACTATGGATTGGATTGTTAGTTATTAGTGGAACTATGGATTCGGTTCAATTAGGTTAAAACCGAACCCCCAGAAGTGGTATTGCATACAAAATCTGTTCCCTTCCTTTAATTCTAATTATGTCTGTGCTGAGTTCGTTAATGCATTTCAGCTATTGTTTGTGAATGAGTTGCGTGAAAGGCATATTGTTGATCCTCGTCTTCCTAGGTAATGTAGCAACTAGCAAGACATGGATTTTCCCATATCATGGATCTTCAACTGTATGGTTTTCTTATCCTATTTCACCTTTAGTTGAGTATGTTTGCTTATGACATTTTACATAATTGAATAGAAATTTCTTTTTGCTTGCTTTGCGACGAAGCTGCATTCCTCAAATGGTTGTCATCAGAAATTTGCTTCTATTGAATGGCCATTTTGGGGCTGAATATTTGTTCTATTTCTCATCTTTAATGCATTATTGGGTTTATCTTCTTTGGTGGGAAAAAAACTAGTTCTTTTTTCCTCTTTATCTCTGTAACATATCCTACTAAAACAAGATAGCAACAACGAAGTTCATTCCATGGCCAATAGAGATAAGATTCTATAATCCGAATACTTTAACTAGCCGGACTAAATCACCACCAAGGTCTTTAGTAACTTATTGTATATTGTTAAACTGAAGCTTATATTGGCAGGGGTATTTGGTTCTAACATCCATCTCCTTTTGGTTTTAGTTTAAGGTTCTGGTTCAAAGCACAAGGAAAGCTTGCTAATGACCAGGCATTGCATAGGTAAGAACTCCTTTATGACAGTTAATAAACCATCAAAGGCGAAGTATGAGCTTACTCTCTTTTGCATTAGCATATATGCTTTTCTTTATTCATATCTTATCATGTAAGTGCATATTCCTTTTAATCAAGTTATGACTTCGATCTTGATATACATTGAGAACCAATACCTCGTTGTCCTTCCTTGATGAAAAAACAGTGGCTTAATATCAAGCTTTGAAATTAGGGGGAATTCTAGTTTAGCTAGTTCATCTTTTTCCCATCATGGCAGGTTTTATTTTTTGAACTTGTATCCCAAGATGGCTGCATTAACCCAGCTCAACACGGACATAATTCAGTCCTTGTTTTTAGAGGTCAATTCACTTTGGTCCAACTGATCTCGAAATCAATGGTAAGATTGTCAATTAGAATGTAACACATTAGTAAATTCCCGTTCCTATTTTTGTGTTGTAGCATAATTTAGTCCTTGTTTTCAGAGATCAAGGTTCCACTCGTGTTCCTGGGAGCTGAGATTGACCACGTTTGTTTAGCTAACAAATTGAAGCAATACAAAGAGATATTGTCCTCAAAACCCGAGGTATGAGTCTTGTATTGTTTCTATCCTTTTCCATACTGATATAGGCAATGTAATTTTGCCAGTATGACAGTCTTGTATTGTATTGTATTATTTCTACCTTTGCAAGGTAGAAAATTATATCATTATTTTATTTAAGCCTATTAGCTCAAATGGTAGAGCGATGTGTTTATACACAAAGATGTGGGTTCAAATCCCGCATAGGCTCAAATGGTTGTATTTAGACAACGGTTAAAAAGGAATTTAGACAACGGGGATACATGACATAAATAACGATTATATGGCACATAGACAACAATGAGATTGTATATAGACAACAATTCAATTGTATTTAGACAACGGTTCAAAAGGAATTTAGACAACGGGGATACATGACATAAACAACGGTTATATGGCACATAGACAACGATTATGGTTACCTAGACAACAATTAGATTATACATAAACAACAGTCATATAATACATAAACAACGGTTGTATGACACATAAACAACGGTTATAACTGTTTAATATTGATTGTTCCAAATTTTGGAGTCGCATCGACAACGGTTATGGAGCATCTTTGACAACGATTATAACCGTTGTCTTAAAGAACCGTTGTCATAGGTCCAACCGTTGTTTTACCTAAAAACGCACTGACATAGACAACAATGCAATAACCATTGTCTATGTTGATAAATAACCGTTTTGTAAGACCTTTTTTGTACTAGTGTAGGCAGGTTCTCTTGAGGTTGTGTTCTAGCGTATGCTTCACTTGGGGTCGAATGTGGTGCGAATTCTATGCTATAGACGATGTTGATTATATG
The DNA here is from genome assembly GCA_037127255.1 of Persicaria tinctoria. NCBI lineage: Eukaryota > Viridiplantae > Streptophyta > Magnoliopsida > Caryophyllales > Polygonaceae > Persicaria > Persicaria tinctoria. The sequence goes on from JBANSL010000018.1 coordinate 43,770,123, forward strand.
ATGTATTGTCATTGAAAATAGTGAACTATTAGTACTAACATAGTTATCCCCTGAACTCGATGGAATGCTAGTGTACGGAAGTACTTGTTTGTCTCTAATGTGATGACGCTTAGCAGTAGCATGAGTATGATGTGCTTATCTGATTGATATGACGGGCTTATCTGATTGATATGGTGTGTCACTTATGTGAGAGGTCAAGATGAGCCATGGTGCCAGGCGGGACTTCATTAATTTTGAAATGAAGAAGAGGATGAGCAGTCAGCGTGGGACCCGTGCCCAGTCAGCGTGGGAGCCATGCCCAGTCAGCATGTGGGCCCTCCATTTTACAACTTTGCTTTACCGGTTGGGTTTAGGCGGGTTCGATTTGGTTCGGTTCGGTTAGATTTAAATGGGTTTGATTTGGTTTTGGTTATCCGTTTATTTATTTAACTAATTAGCGGAATTAAAATTATTATATATATATATATATATATATATATATATATATATATATATATATATATACACACACACAATATTATTGGAGGTTTTAGGAGATAAAATATTATTATGGGAAAATTATAAGGGTTGGTTTATTAAATAAAAATGGTTTAGATTTAGGGGATCTGGAAATATTTTATAAAGGGGTTTAATAAATCGTATTTAAAACATCATATAATATTATTTGGACTTGAAGATTTAAAAAGGAATTTGGAAAAGAATTTCAAAGTTGGAAAGTGATTTAAGATAATAAATTGAAAAATGAACTTAGCGAGTGTTTTCAAGGGTCGGGACTCTAACTCGGATTTGAAACAGATTTGGATCTAAACTTGAGAGTCTGACTTGTTTTGTGACTGACTAGCTTGGTGTTCTTATATGTGTGACTAATAGCATGACTTTCGGTGATTTATTATAAAAGATTAAATGTTGGATAATTATGACGAGGTAGTGGGATTTTATATCACACAAATTATAACTTATGATATTGATGAACTGTTAGAGTATATGTGGATATGGTGAGTATGAACATGCTCAATTGGTTAAATGTTTATGGAGAACGATGTGACCGTATGGAACGTGTGGTACGATGGGATTTATGATGTGTTACTTGTCCTATTGATTGATGTGTTCTTGCGTGTTTAATTATTAGACATACACTTATGTATATCCCACTTTGTACTTAGGTGATACTTTGTGATCCTGACTGTTGTGTGATGGATTCTTCTTTTGTTGATCTACTAGCCAGATAAGTACCTCCGGGGCTTACTCAGTAACCAGTACCTCCTATCTGATGTGTCATATAGTATGTAGTTGTTGCATATGCATGCCATTTATTATGATGATTAGGACTTGCACTTATGAATGAGCATTCTTATTCTGTATGCATTTGAATACAGAACGGCCATTATTTGTGAGTCGTAGAGTCTTTGCTAGGGTTATAGGACAACCCAGCATCATCGGGTTTTCCTGTTAGAGTCTGATGGATTTATATATTTATGGTGTTGCACGACCGAGCGTCCTACGTCGGCTGTGGTATGGGCATAAATGATTGATTATACCTGGTTCGGCATGACCGTGCGTCCTGCCTCAGTTGTGGTACGGACATGTATGATGTAGTTGGAGATCTGGGATATGTCACTTGGCATTATATGTTTATCCATTTAATCATTTTCTGCATATATATCAACTGTCAGCATGCTTGTGTGAGTTAAATTCCAATACTGCATTAGAGCATTCTTTATTTTAGGTATAGGCGTGTTATATGTCCTCAACGTGGTCGGAAGACCCACGGGCAGACTCTTGGCCTGGCTTGGTGGTATAGTTTCAGGTACCCGATTCACTCCTTGATTTTGTGTTGTAATGACGGGGTCCATTCATATGGCAGTGAGTGAGTTTTTGAAACCTGACTTCACCAGATTCATGCTTTTGGGATTTCTTCCTACTTATACTCTGTTTGACCCGGCTCTGCCGCGACTCTGGTTGTATCGTTTTCAGAACTTATGTCATTTGCATGATAAAAGGTTTTTCGCGTTGTAGACTTAGGACAGGTACAGGGGTTACCCCGAGGTCTCTAACGGACCTTCCGAATTTGGGTGTGAAATCCCGCTTTAAACTACAAATCTTCGGTTTCAAACTTTCAACCTGTACTCGGAGCGCAAGATCCTAACGAGGGGTTTTATCCCTCGAAACGTCACTCGGGAATCATAATCTCGGGCCGTTACACTCAATTGGTGTGCAAATATAAACTCTTGTTGATGAAAAATAAGATCATGTTGAGTACATTGTCACAAATCGCGTATGTTGTGCACTTTTATTCTAATGATGACAAAAAATAAGACAATGTTGTGCAATAATATATTGAGAAAGTATAAAAAATATATTGAGAACAAATAAAATGATATTGAGCACAATTTCACAAGTATCAATATTTGTGCAAAAATAATAAATTGTTGAGCAAAAAAGGATCATGTTGAGCAAAATTTCAAATTAATCCCCCATTTCTACAGTAATAGTCAACAAACACAATTCTAGTGTCGCCAATACTTCTAACTACTATAACCACCTCGTGCCACCACATACACTTCAAAATCACCAAATATAATGACAGTGACACCACTACTTGAAACTAATATCAGTGTCACCACTATTTTGGAACTTAGACACCTGGTGTCAGCACATAATGTTCAATAACATAAAACGTCACCACATATACGTCAAAAATAAAAAAAAAATACAAAGATATTGTCACCACTACTTCATATCAGTGTCACCACTACTTATCTATTTAAGGACTTAATTTGTCATATTACATCCAAACTTCCCCATATACACAACAACAACCTCTCTAAACACTGGTTTTAAAATTTAAAACTCCAGGTTTCCTTGATCAGATCCGAGCACATTAGTTCTCTGAATCGAAAGATCTTCTCGTTGTTGAAATCTTTAACATCTCCCCCGAATACAGACGCTTTGATCGCTTTTAATGTAAATGTTGGAGGGTAAAATTTCATGAATTTTATCGATTCATGATTTTATAAATGATATTGTCACATTTATTTAAAAAATGTGTGATTAATTTTCTTAAATTTAAGGGCATGCCTTGTAATTTAAAGTTGGATCTTGAAAATTCCAATTCAAGCCCAATACATGTTAAAACAAAGGAAACAAGCCCAATCCATAAATCAAATGAGCAGTTTCTTGATGGAGGTTTAAAAAAAAAAAACAACGTGGTTGAAAAAGAAAACTGACAGACTTGGTGTAACTTCCCATCAAAAGAAAACTGCTCCTAAATGAGATTATATAAACTGACAGCCTTGGCAGTTCCCAATTTTTCAATCGGCAAAAATAGAAGAAAGCATCAAACAAGCTTCTTCCTCTTCTTCCTCCCATCATCAGCAACCTGCAAAAACACAAACCAGTACACCAAGCAAATAAAAAATTCAGCAGGTAGTGGTTTTGTTCGATGCTTGTTCGATTCTCGGAACCCCGCCCTCGAGAACCTTGCGAGCTTCTTCGTGTGGTTTGGGTTCCGAAATCACCAAATCGCCTTAAATTGGGTGGAAGCGCTGTCGAAAATCAAGCCGGTTGTCCTTGTTAGATTCTTGAAACCTGGCCCTCGAGAACCTTGCGAGCTTCTTCGTGTGGTCTGGGTTTCGGAATCATCAAATGCTCCAAATCAAGGCGAAACTCTGCCAAAATTTACCCAGGAGCCCTTAATCAGTTCACCGTATCAGCAAGAGAAAAATCGGATGCACAACCTTTGCAAAAATCAAATGGCAGTCCGAGGCGTTTCACCTAGAAATGGCATTTCAGTCTCAGAGACAAACAAAATAAAGAAAAAAACTGACTGAAATTGAGCATCCTTAAAGCAAAAAAAAAAATCCAAAAACTTAAACAATTGGGAGGTGACAAATTATACTCCCTAATTCCCAAATTAACGCCTCCAAGCCTAAATTGGTGTCAAATTACACCCGAAGAAAAGACTAAATCAAAAATGGTGAGAGAATCTGAAAGAAAGACAGAACAAGAACGAAGAAAACTTACATGAATCTCAATCTTCATTCTTCAAGGGTCCTCCGTTCTTCTTGACCTCGTTCCGAAAATCCTCTCATCTTCTCTAGGAAAGTCCCTTGGTTCTTCCAATGTTGCCGAGTGTCGGACTGCCAGTCTTCAACTTGCTCCTTTGATTCCTCAGATTTGTTCTGTCGTCACTTGTCAATGGAAAACTCACCGCAGTAAAATGGCAACTCCCTCTGCTAAAAGTGAATGAATCACTAAAACATGTAGGGTTGGAATTGAATCGATAAAAATGAAATTGGGTCAATTAATTGGAATTGGGCTTAAGTCCATTGAGCAAAGAAATGGGTTGTTCAATCCGAAGTGGTGGAAGTCCACGCACATTTGCATCTATGTATTTATTTGCAAATATAATACTAGATGCATATGTGTGACTTTAAACAAAAAAAAAATTTCAAAGAGGATGTATAGCTCGGCATATCTAAAATAAAAATATGCCTAATTATGAAATTGACCCACAAAATATAAGAATTGTAATTGGCATAAATTAAGAATTCGAGTTTGACCAAAACATAAAATTAAACTCGTCAAATATTCTTTGCCAATTAATTCTAATGGGTCAACCTCAAACCGGCTTCAATAAAAATGGAGTCAAAATCTCAAATCGAGTTTCGCCAAATATAAACTCGGTTAGGCAGAATTACGTAAAGACTTGATACTCTTTTATGAGTTACGTAGGAAATTCGATATTAAAATTTCATATATATATCGAATTCAGTCGACCGGCTCAAATTAAATTAAATCTGTTCTAAGACGGAACTACGCCCGATTTGATTCCGTCCAAACGGGTACGTAGGAAGCTCGACATAAAGCTAAAAGCTAGTCGGGTTCAATCACCAAACCAAACCAATTAAAGTGTTTCTTATAGAACTACGATGACTTGATTCCACTAAACAAGTGGATACGTAGGAAACTCGGTGTAAATCAAATTCTCACCGAGTCCAGTCACGTCCAAACCTTCAAACAAATCTTTCCAAATTCATTTGTCGACTCTAGTTGTCCCAGATGTTAAATCTTCCATCAAAATCAAAGTTTCCACTCTAACTCGATACAAAGCTTCCGCTCGTCGAGTTTGGTCACGACCAACATTCAAAATCAAATTCCACCGTCCCCAAATTGACCTTTAAGTCAAACCTCTAAATCAAATCAAACACCGCATTAAATCGTTTTCTATGCAAATGATAGGCGGGTTACTTGAATTACCCTTCCGAGAAGGTGGGCTCAGGTTACTCGGATGGAGTGTTGTTCGAGCTACCCTTCCTAGAAGGTGGGCTTGAACTTCATCCTATGATGCATACGAGAAAACAAAACCAAATCCAAACCAAGCACAAATCCAAAACACTCTGAATTACGTAAGGCTTGATTCTCTTCAAAGAGATACGTAGGCAACCCGCTAAAATACGGGTGCAGCCCAAATCACCAAAACCATTCAAATCTTGGTATCGATACGACTTCGAATCAAGAGGATAACCAAAAGGGGTCGTACTCAAATATTAAAAAATCAAATCAAATGTGTTGTACGATTATTGCGCATTTTTGTTCAACAGTAAATACACCACATGAAGCCCTGTCAACACAAAAAGAAACAATGTAATGTCGGCACATAAATAATAAGTATCTTAAGGTAACCAACAAACATAACAAGATAAAAAATACATAACCGGTAGAATCATGCATTAACCTAGGAACCATGTTTAGCTGGAAAGGAGAAGAAACAAAGTTTTCATATAGCCCATCCCTTGCCAAATGAATTGGGAGCCAAAAAACAAACAATTGCAATTGTTCTTCAAGAACACCATCCCTAACAGCAGGGACATTGCAATCGTACACGCTGATTACCATCTCCTCAATTTTAATCTCCAACGCCACCCAATGCTTGTTTATCACATTGAAAATTGTGTAGATTTTCTTTATAGATGCCCGTGGCTTCCCATAATCAGCAGGGCACATACAAACAAAATACTCCTCAGTGTTGCCTTCAAGAGATATGTCTTCCCCATAATTTGAAGCATATTCAGGCAGGTACTTTAGGTAAAATAGCCAATCAAGAACAAGAACATCTCGATATTTGACAGGGTCCTCAAAAATGCGCCTCCTAATGTGAATCAAACCTGCTTCTAAATGCTGCACAAAGTAGTAAAAAAGTGAATTCAACAATCAACTAATACAATAAAATCCAATCCACACACATATGTCTACTCCAAAAAACAAGGAGTTATTACCTGAAAATCAAGCCACAAATTCTTCGCTAAAGTGTGCCGGAAAAACTTTTTGTCCAACCTTGAAATTGGACCAGCAACAGAAAAATTCCTACCCAAAATTACACAAAATGCGTAAAAATATATCTAGCATGAGATGTTGTAACTAATACAATGACAACAACATTTCATAACAAATATTGAACATAAAAATAAACCATACCGTTTCTTCTTTAAAAGTCGATCCATAAATAAATTCATGATCTTCCGAGCTGATCAATGACTTGTTAGGGGCATGCTTTGGCATCCTCACTTTCTTCTCTCGCTCAGTTGGGCCAAACAGGAATGTACTAGTTAATGGGATAAGATTGGAAGCCTTTAATTGTTCAACTTCAATTTTAGTTGCAGGATCCTTGGCGACTGAATCCCAATCAACACCTACACCCTTATCATCATCATTATCAGACAAAGAGATGTACTTTTCCAAGGATGGGTCAACTCTAACTCTAGCAACTTTACCATCAACATCTTCGCCTTCACACTTTGTAGATTGAGGGACTTCAGTAGAAGTTGATGGAATTCCAACCTCATCTCCAATCCGTTTGGCATCATCAACTTCAAGCTTCATTAATGAAATATCACATTTCAAATCCATCACACATTTCACTTCTGCACCTACCACCTTAAATTCAGTGTCAACGACAACAGGTGGAAACTCCTTATCCACTCCTGGAACCTCAGATCTTATTGATGGCAAAGACACGTGCACAACGTTAACAGAAGTAGGAGATGATTTCAACATTAACTCCTCAGCAGAGAAAGACTGCTGAAGATCAGACACAACATCATTCACAATTTTGTTCAGATCTTCATCATCAACCTTCACAGGTGTGCCCTGGGGCTTACCACCACTGACATGTTCATCATCAACTTTCGCAGGAGTGCCCTCGGACTTACCAGCAATGTGGTTATCATCAGGCTTGACAGGATTTGCCTGCAACCTCTCAACCAAAGCCTCATAATTAGCAACCCTAACTTCAAGTTCATCGTACCTCTTCGACATCTCACCAAAAACTTGAAGAATCCCAGGCAACTCCACAATCTTTGTTTCAATTGCATCAACCCTCGTAGACAACAAATCCATAGATTTAGGGACCTCTTCAAGCTTCTCAATCTTCCTAAAAATCTCCTTCACCTAATAAGGATGAGATGGGAGTAGACCTGTCAAACGGGTCATTCCGGTCGGGTTCGGGTCGGGTCACTCCGGGTCTCGGGTAAAACGGGTCCCGGGTAAAACGGGTTCCGGGTTCTTCGGGTTGACTAGAACCCGGGTTTGACCGGGTTTCGGGCGGGTTCGGGTCGATTTCGAGTTTGTCAATTTTTTCTTTTTTAAATTAAAAAAATCATAATTTGATAATTTTGCGATAAATTTTAATTAAATATAAAAAAATTAATTATATTTATTTATAAATCAACCGGGTCAATCGGGTAAATCGGGTCGAAACCCAGATTACCCGGAAAATTTCCGGGTTTTCGGGTTCGGGTCGAAAAAAATTTCCGGGTCAAAATTTCCGGGTCTTGACCCAAAATTTTTCGGTTTGTTGGGTCGGGTCACCGGGTCGGGTTGTGTTTTGACAGGTCTAGATGGGAGAGAAGAAGCAAAAGCATTAACATGTGTTTTTGGAGGCAACTCACCAGTTGAATCATTGTTGGCCTCCATTTGAGGAGATACATCTTCAGTACCTTCCACTTTCTCTGCGTCGCCTGATATTTTGCCAGCTTCAAAACTTGAAACATGAATTTCTTCATTCCCGCAAGCAGCAGATGTTTGACCAAACACATACCCCCCATCAAAACAATCATGTGCTTCAACACTCCCCAAAGGTGACCTCTGCACAGAAGGCATCGCTACATCACCCTCTCCCCCGCCGTCACCAGAAGGTGTCTCAACTCCTTCAATGTTGTTACCACAATCAAGCATATCTGCAACATCGGCCAAAACAGAAATCCTGTCGGTAGGAGGAGCATCCAATTCATCAGATTTAGAAGAATGAGTGGCAGCAGTAAAATCATCAACCTTGTCATCACCAACATGGCCTTCACCACCAGATTTAGAAGAATAGGTGTCAGCGGTAAAATCATCAACCTTGTCATCACCAACACTAACTTCACCACCAGATTTAGAGACTGCGACATGAATATCTACGTTCTCCACTCCATGAGTACTCTGATTATCAACAACAGGAACTGAAGGAAGAACTGAAGACCTGTCAGCAGTACTATCATATAACGGCCTCCCACTACCTACATCACCTTTCTTCATCTTATACCTCCGTTGAAAGACAATATTCAGCGGGACATCATCGTCTAATAAATCACATGAATCAGTACCGAACCGACCTCTCTTGAAAGGTGAAGCAACCACATCAACCTCCTCATGCAGATCTGTTTCAGTAGTAACTCTTTTCACCGTCTTAGAAGAAACATCTCTACCACCTTTCCTCACCGCTGAAGCCTTCTGTCTAAACTTCTTTACTTCACTCTTGCCACAACTAGCAGAACGACCCCTCCTCAAAGACACCAATCCCTCAGGAGTATCGCTGGACGCCACCTTGTGTTTCTTTTTACCACCCATCCCTCTAGTCGAAGATTTCCTCTTCTTTGAGGTCTCTACAATATCTTCTTTATCCCCCTCAGGGAAAACTTCAAAAGCAGTATCAAAGGACTTCCCATCCTGTTTCTTTCTAGCAGCCTTGCCTCTCTTCACATGTGTCTTCTTCTTTGAGGTCTCTCATTCAGCATGTTTCTGCAAGACATTAGCTTCATCATCATCAACCTGGACATCCCTGTTTGAAAACCTAGCTTCATATGCCCTTTTAAGAAGACGACGACTGTCATACAATGTATCATCAATAGGTCCAAAAACTATTTCATCAACTGATGCATCAACTACTGCATCAGCTTTTTCATCAGCAAACCACATCCGTTCGGTGCGTGCAAACTCCCCATAAATAGGGAACAACGGAGTCTGGACAAAATGCATGTATCAGAATAAAAACACAAGATGCATCAAATAAAAATGTTCGTAAAGATGAAAAATATAAAATTATTACCAAATCGCCGTGAAAGAACTTCTCAGACTCAACGTACACATGGCTATAATCATATTCCTAGTGCAATGAGTATGGATCTCTATCAGGCATCTTAAAATTACAGTCAAACTTAGCAGAGATAGCTGGGAAAGCTTCTAATATCCAAGCTTGTTACAAAAGAAAACTCGTTATGACACTACAAAACAATATTAAAAAAATGCTCACATAAACAATAAAGTTGTGCTGACACAGACAAAAAAAAAATGCTGACATAAAACATGCAAACACTAAAGCACAATACCTGGAATGCAAGGCAATACCCATACATTTGATAAGAACCCCTAACCCCATTCCGATCTGCAACAAAAGAACTCTTCAATGACTTCAACAAACTGGTGTATGACTCTCTACCCCAAGGATATAGTTCAAACTCATTCTCATTGCACGCAAGAGATAAGAATTGTGCACTTACAACTTCTGATCTTCTATAAACAATTAACCTCTCAATCAGCAACAACTTTGCCATAATCAACTTCTTCTTAGACTTTTTTTTCTCAGATATGAAACGAGCAACTAACTCATCATGAGTCATTTTCTTCTGCCCAAAAAATTCAGATATTGACACTTTCTTTGAGATATTACAAACACGGTCTTCACAAGGAAGGCCTGTATTAACATGGAACTCAGCAATTGAAAAACGTGCAAGATATCCACCAACTCTAAACCACAACTCATTCTCCTTTTGTGTTTGTACTTGACGCAACACCATTTGATGCATAAGCTGAAAATTGGTAGCCATTTTGGTTGTGCCTTGCGTCAGCACCCATCCAACACAACTTTTTTTCCAGAATATTGTAGTGAGAAGAAGGCAAATGCTCCTTAATCATATCGCAAACAGAAGGATAAGAATATATGTTGGATCTACAACGAAATCGCTCAGAAATAGGAATGCAATATTCCAAGCCTTGATCAATCACAGACAAGTACCCAAAAAACTAACATCAGATTAAGAAAAAATTACAACTTGCTCATCAACAAAAGAATTCCAAATTGAAAACTAAAATAACTTACATCAGAACCAATATAAGAGGTGGATGAATCAGAAGATTGAGCTGCTACAACAAACAAAATACAGAACAATGTAAATATACAATAACAGAATCCATGATGAAACAAACAACCATAAACAATAACAATAAAATGTGACCAAGACATAGTAAAAGAACATAAATATCAAAAAGGCAACACATAATACCAAATCCAAGTACACACATTGTTGAAACTACCATAAACTAACACAATCATATATAAAAACAGACAGTGTCAGCCACCATACACATGAACATAACAGCAGATAACTACACTATGATCAACACAAACAATACAAGCATGGAAAACAGATTGACCTGCACGAATAACACTAAAAAAGCACATACAAAGTGCCGCATTACAATATTAAAGAAAAGAAACAGTTAAAATCAACGCATTTACACATGCAACTTACATAAACTACCTAAAACACTAAAAATCGCACATATTTGTGCATATCAAGCATGGGTTTAACCATAGATGGTCAAAATTAAAAGAAGAAAACAATAAAATCAACATAAATAAACTTAATCCAAAACCCTAGCACGATACAGTTAGCAAAAACAAGCAAAATCGATACCTGAAGACCTGCTGGATGACGAAATTGAAGAAACCGACGAACAAAACTCCCTACTTTGGCACAACAATGAAGAACAATCGGCCGAAAACTCCCTACTTTAGCAAAGATTGAAGGAAGCAGGACGAACACAACGGAAAAAAGCAGACGAAGAACCGACGAAGGAAAAAGCGTGCAAAGAGAGAGTTCCGAAGAAGAGAGAGTTCGGATTTTCGGGAAATAGAAAAAATGTCCGTACAATGAGTAAATAAGTATATATAGTGGACATTTTGCTAATTTGTCCAAAAACGTGGTTATATTGCAAATTTGTCCAAAAAACGTGTCTGTTTTGAAAAAAAATTCAATTAATTATGTTCCTTTAATCCTTTCGTTTGGATTTTTTTGGCTTCCAGATTTTACGTTTTATGAATAAAACGCGGTTTTTAACTGCGTTTTTCTGACTTTTCTGCAAATTTTGAATATTTTTGTAAATATTTTCAAGTTGTGATTTTTTTTTGTAAATTTTTATTATTCTTTGAATATTTTGAAAAAAAAAATCCCCAATTTGATTAGATATGTATATATTTTGAGAAGATATTAACTGATTTTAAATACTATTATATAAGATAAAATTTTACCTATTATTACATGGATAAAATCATATTCTAACTCTATTTAATCAATATATCTATATATGCATAAGATAAAATTTGACCCAATATGGGTATATTTTTAGAATATATTAACTCATTTTAAATACTATTATGTAATATAAGATTTTACCTATTTTTGCTATATATGAACATAGTTTTAGAAGATAGTAACTTTATCAGTATATTAAATGGTCATACTTATTAAACAACTTTTATCAATATGAAGAAAATAAAAGGGTTTGGGTAAATTGAAATAATACTTAGCCGTGTAAAGCTTTTCATATACTATCAATTATTTTTTACCAAATTTTGTTAAATATTGATATATTTTTATAAGATTTTACCCATGTTTTTAAATATGGATATATTATATTATATCTCTTTTATTGGTAATCAATTAAATATATTGCTAAAAAATAATTAGTTAAATGGGTGTTAACTTAGCACAAACATTATTCAAATTTTTAAACAATAAAATAATATATAAAATATAGTGATCGTTAGAGTTAATGCTTGACTACAAGTTCGTTTATACGTTTTTTTAATATCAAACGAATTAATATTACAAAAACCGCACATAAATGGGTATTAATATCAGTTATTTAAATTAAAAAACCGCACACGGTGCGGGCACCGAATTATTGCACAATAAAGTTTGATTAATTTAAAAAAAAAATCAAATTTTACATTGTTTACACCTTTTTTACACATATAATTATATAAATGATCATGTGCGACTCTTTGAAATAAAAACAAGTTTATGGGTGAATTGTTTTTATTAAACAAATCATGGGGGTTTTGGGAAATGTTGCATATTTTAAGAGATTACCCTTTTATTTTTTTATTCCCCCCCCCCCCCCCCCCCCCCTAGTTATCTATAACTGAATTTGTGAAGAAAAAAATATGTTACTAGTTATAAATATTCCTTAAGTGGTTCAATTATCATCAATAAATGAATAGGTATTATTTTGGTTCATGTTTTATTTTGGTTCATGTTTTCTTGATCAGGATACTAGTGATTATAGTGTTTGTTAGTGAAAAGACAATGCTAGTTGATTGGAATTTTAAGGCCCGTTTAGAAAGTGTATATAGATATAGGATATAGGATATAAGCTATGGGTATGAGATATTAATATCAAGCTATGGCTATTGGGTATCGATATGAGATTGATATATATATATATATATATATATATATATATATATATCTTATATCTGCCATTTGGAAAGAGTATATAGATATATCAAGGGTATATAGATATAAAGATGGGTAAACTAATTAATATACCCCCCCTTTGGGGGTATGGTAAAAATATATCCTCACCTTTCAAATGTAATAAAAATATCCCGACCTTTGAGGGTAGTGGTAATATATTACCACGAGTTTTCTCACGAGTAAAAAATCCTGACATAAGGCAGCCTATGTGGATTTTTTTTAACAAGGTTTTTTTTGAACGATTTTCTTAGAAAAAAAATAAAAAAGTGGACCAGATTCATACACAACGCCTTTTCCTCCTTCCTATTTTCTTTTGTGGTCCCTTCTTGAACTGTCTTCTAGGTCTTCCCGGTAGCTCATGGTTCCCTCTTCAATGACAGTCTTCCTCCCTCGTGGTCGCTTATCTTAAGATGTCTCTCTCACATCTTCTTTCTCTTTGATTCGTTCACGGATTTGATTGAGTAAGTTTTTTTTCTCCTATTCGTTGTTGTTGTTGGTTTAGTTTTGTTGTCGGGTTGGTGTTAGGAATAGTCATGTTGTGTTGATTTGAGGCAATTTTGACCGGATTAGTTGCTTTGTTGAATCAATTTCGTTTTTCGGGTTTAATTTTGTTGTCGGTTAATTTTTTTCCTAAGGAAACCGTTCAAGAAAACCCAGTTTTAGTGCTATATAATTTGTAAAAAAAGCTTCCACGCATGCTGCCTTGTTAAAAAAAACCGCGTAGGCTCTCTTGTCAGCATTTTTGACCCATGAGAAAACTCGTGGTAATATATTACCACTACCCTCAAAGGTCAGGATCTTTTTATTACATTTGAAAGGCGATGATATATTTTTACCATACCCCCAAAGGTGGGGGTATTATTTTAATTAGTTTTCCCTATAAAGATATAGCAAAAACCAGTTAAAAGCGGAAAAAAAAAAAATCAGACCATCGCCACTCATATTTTCAAGGAAATTTTCAAACAACTTCATAAAAATTAGGGTATAAAAATTTTCAAACAACTGCATAAAAATTAGGGTTGAACAAGCTTGGATTTGAACGGATGTGAACAACAATTCGAACAAGCGAGCAGATTCAAATAAATTAGGGTTGAACACAATGGAGGATTCGAACAAATTAGGGTTGAACAAATCCAACGGTAATAGGAAGCAGATCGAACAACAATGGAGGCGAGAAGAAGGAGCAAATCACGCTCTGAACAAATCGAACAGCAATGGGTTGAACAAATCGAACAACAATGGGTCGAACAGCAATGAAGGTGAGAAGAAGGAGCAAATCGAATAGCAATGGGAAGCAGATGGCGAGAAGGAGGAGAAGTCCCTGTCAATGGAGGCGAGCAGATGCAGACAACAATTCGAATAGAATTGAGGCGAGCAGATCTAATCGAATAGCAATTCGAGCAGCAAATCGAACAACAATGGGAAGTAGATGGCGAGAAGAAGAAGGAGGAAGTCCCTGGCAATGGAGGCGAGTAGTGCGGATGCGTCCTTTTTCCAATAGCCTCTATAGCCCCCAAATTTGCCAGATATCCAAAAGGGAGAAATACCATAGAATAAGTAGATAGGAGATATAGGATTCATATCTATATACTTATTTGGATAATTATACCAAACAAGGGATATGGATATTGTGCTTTCTATACCCATAGCCTATATCTATATACCCATCCCAAACAAGCCCAAAGCCTATGAGGAAGTTATGCCCTTGCAGGAAACATAAAAGTTTTGATGCCGATCTCGGTTGTCAGTCTCGACTCCTTAACCTTTCAAAAAAAAAAATAACAGTCACCAACACAGTTTTGCAACATAGAGGTGATCTCCATGGTAGAAGCTATTGTCCACCTTAAATCTGAGATCTCCAAGATCGGGAGTCGAGAAATCACTAAGGAAGGGAAAAAATATAGAAAGAGAAAGAAAATATTTTGGAGTTAGGGCTAAAGGTGTTGTGATTCAAGGTCGAGGGCTATAGGGGTCCAATCTACGGTGTTCAAACTTGGTGTTCGGATGTCATTGGGTTGATGGAGGTTATCAATATGGTTCTCCACTGACCGACCAGTTCTCATAGGGGAACGAAGCCCCCTTGAACAACCATTTGATAGAAAAGAACAAATCCAGGAACAGTCCAAAGCCTATGAGGAAGGTGATTTCCTTTCCATCCAAACTATTTCTCTTAAAAGGGTGGGCTCGATTCCATTTGGAATCACCCTTATTCACATTTATTTTATTTATTATTTGAAAATATAAAAGTATATAAATCATAATAAAATATCACAGTGATAATCAAATGTTATCAGATGAAATTTTATCCCATAAGATGTAAATGATTAAATTAATAGTTATTGATTTAAATTATTTTTGGTGAAAAAGATATTCATTGTATAATTAACTAACCTAAAATATATATTAATTGATGTGTCCAAAAAGACGGGTTTAAATTGCGCCCCCCCCCCCCCCCAAACACATATGCACAGTGATGGTGCCCGAATTTTTTTTTTTTGGGGGGGGGGGGGGGGGGGGGGGGGAGGGGGCACGATTATATATGTTCGATGTTGTTTTGGATTAAAGCGACATTATTTTGCTAGTTTAACTTAATAGTAAAAATCTATACAATACAACAACAAATGATATTGATTTAGGATAAAACGTCGTTATTTTTTTCCGTTTAAAAAACAAAGAAAATTAGAAAAAATAAAAGAGTCGAAGAAAAAAGGACTAACCAAAATAAGAATATAAAAAGCAATATAATAAAATTGAGTGAATATGTAACTTGTTGTATTTCAAACATGTAATAATATATAACCAAATTTAAAAAAATTAAACTTACATAACTTCTTATCTAATTGTTAAAATGAGTAATATAACATCTCATTTCGAAACTCTCTAGATGAACTATAGTATGTGAATATCAATCTAAGTAAAATATAAAACATTATAGTTTATTGAAATAATAGTAAAGTAATTAATATACCTTCAGTTTTTAAACATTCATAGCCTTTTACTTGGATGCCGAGCTAGGGTGTATATATTATACAGAGTATATCATAATGAAGTTATCAACAATGAGAATACATATATGTAGTTTGTCAGATGAGAGGAGGGACATGTGATCCCCCAAGCCCTCATGGCTCCGCCGCTACATATGCAAGTTCGATCGGAACTCGACATACATGAATCTGAGTCATAGACTATGCCGGGCAAAAGGTAGCTGATGGAGTAACTAAAGTTGATGAATATTTATCTGTGTTAAATATATGTTAATAAGCTAATATAATGTTTGAGAAAACTAGCTATTAGGGTAGCTGATGAAAAGTTGTGAACAAGAAAACCATAAACTCCGAAAAGTTTGAGGAAGTAGCTGATGAAAAACTATAATTCCAAATTTTCAAAGCTAATTAAACTAAAAAGAAATTTGTCCCAATATCTATTTTATAAATCATTTAAGTATTTGTCTACCCTAAATCCATTTCTAAGTAATTGTCCACAAAATTTTCATAATCTCCTTTTTAACCCTGCCTTTATAATTTCCCATCAGAATACATATATAATTATTTCACTCCTTGTTCTTCCTTGAAATGGTAAATAGATAGATGTGGTGAAAACACCAATGTACAAAAGTTGAGACCAAACTGAGGGTCTCAAGTGAAAGGGAACTGTATACCCAAAATGACCCTTATACCCACCCATAAACTCTAGTAAACCCATGTACTCCAAACTCCCCAACCCTCTAACTATCCTACATATCCAAAAAATCATGTACCAAACATCTACCTACGCAACAAATGTCGTTTCCACGTCTTTTCCATAAGTGATTTGCACTTACACTTCACGGAAATACGGGATTGACATCTTTCAATAATAATGTTAGCATAAACGTGGGGATCAAACACTTCATTACAAAACACCACTTGGTTCCTAGCCATCCAGGTAGAGCTGGCAATTCGGGTTATCCGGTCGGGTTCGGGTCGATCACATTCAGGTCGGATCATTGATGAATCGGGGTCAAAATTTCTGTTTTGAGCTTGGTCGGTTCGGATTCGGTCAAAATAAAATTTAGATTTGTCAGGTTTCGGTCAGAATCGGGTTGGACCCATTCGGGTTTTCGGTTAGAATTGGCGCGGTCTCGTTCGGTTCGAGTCGATCTCATTCAGGTTTCAAGTAGAAGCGGGTTTACGTTTATTTCAAAATTTTAATTATTTGGGTTGAATTTGTTGAATCATGTTCGTTCGGGACTTTCGGGTAATCAATTTCATTAAATTGAATATGTAATTCATGTATTTCAAAAAGTGTTTTTAGTAAAATTAAATGTGATTCAATATATAATCTACTCATTGACTCATAAGCTACTAAGCTCGTTCTATTCATCATTAATTTTATTGAAATTATGTAATATATTGTTATCAAAATCATACTTAATTCCCTATCTAAAAAATAATTCACGTTATTTGTGTGATTGTTATTTGTGTCATTCAAAAAGTAGTTACTCATCTTTTGGTAATTAGATTATTACATAATTTATAAATCATAAATTTTTGGTAATTTGATCGATCGCTTTATTCATTACAAATGAAATTTCATAAAATGGAAGGAAATGAAATTTCATAAAATAGAAGAAAATGAAAATAAGAGGAATGAAATTTTATTGGGAGGGAATGAAATTTCATAGGAGAGAAAGGAAAGAAATATATGAGGAAAATGTAAAAGTAAAATAGAAGGGAAGGGATGGAAATTTTATTAGGAGGGAAGTGATGAAAATATAAGAGGGAAATATAAATGTAAAATAGGAGGGAAAGGAGGGAAATTTTATTGGGATTTGGAAGGGAATAAAATGGGAGGGAATGAAATTTCATAATAGAGAAGGGAGGGAAATTTCAATGATATTCGGGTCGGGTTGGGAGGCGGGTCGGGTTGAAAGTCGAGTTGTGTCTAATTTTGAGTCGGATCTGGGTTGAGTCGGGTTTTCTGTGTTCGGGTATCGAGTCAATATCGGTCGAGCTCGGTTTCGGGTTTGGGTTATGCATAACGATAAATTTTCGGATTCGGTCGGGTTTCGGTTCGGGTGAGTCGGTCGGGTTTCTCGTGTCGGGTAAGATCTTGTCAGCTCTACATCCAGGTATAATAAATAGTGGCCTCGAAAGCTAACAACTTTACCTGGAATGACATAAGCTTCTGATGCGACTCTGACTCATCACCAAACCATTGCATCCAACTAGCAATGGAATCAAACCGACAGCCGGCGCCGCAACCTGCCCAACGCATCACACGTAAGAGCACCTGCTGAATCGCTGAGCATCCAAACCACAAGTGAGTAACCGTTTACTCCTCGTATTTGCATAATACACACATAGCAAAACTATGAAGGCCCATTTTGGGCTGCAAACGATTACATGTCTGCAAACGATTTTGGGCTGCAAGCCAAACTATGAAGGCCCATTTCCGACACTGCCATTTGCACCAAATAAACTTCCCCCAAGCCGAGTACTCCCCTCTCTCCCTAAGGAGATCATAAGCTTTTTGTGCAACATATGCCCCCGTTCTGGTTCAAGACCGGTTGGAAATCTGGGGAAGGGCTGCCAATCTGCAACGCTATACTCAACTCATTCCTGGTGTGCAGTAAACTCTTCCACACCCAAGTGTCATTCCCCTTCTGTACAACATCCCACACTGATGCCTCTCTTAGGTGATTCTGAGTGCACCGGCTGAGCCAGATACTAGTCTCTTCCCCGTCTTCCTCCCAATCTCCATGGCCGTCTCTTTTTTCTGTTCACTCTCTTCTACAGATCTGAGACTCCATGGCTTCCTCTTTCACTCCACCTTCCTCATCCCTGGATGACTGTAAACGCATGATCTGGATTCAGTGATCTACGTATATTCCTGCTTCTTCTCCATTGGCCAGATCGCCGCCTCAAGGGATGACCGTAACCGTCGGCCTCTCTCGATGGACGAATCGCCGCCTCAAGTGATTTGCATCACTGGATGGACGAGATCGCCGCCTTCCTCATCCCTGGATGACTGTAACCGTTGACCTCTCTTGATCTCGACAGATCCGTTCGGGTTTCCACACCTTTCCTCCTTTGTTTCCTCTCAGTGAAGATCCAGTTGCAGATTCAATTTCCGCTTGCGATTTTCGCTATTTTGTACTGGTGATGGCTCTCTCAAATTTGCTCTTCCTATTGATCGGCAACAGGAATCGTTTCCGGAGTATGGCGACTTCGTTGTCCTCCCGTTGTTTGTCGTCTTCTCCCAATCTCCCCTTCCCTGTGCTTCTTCCTAGATCGATTCGTATTTTAGGTAATGTCATCCTTTGTGTGGTCATTACTCGGTTTTGGAATCTGTTGAGGTTTCCGATTGGTTTAGGGCTTGTAGGATTGATTGCTTCGAATGAGCTTTTGTGATATTACCGATTTGTTACGCTACAGTTGGAATTGGAATATGATGCCAATGAGTTGTATGATCATAATTGAGTGATCCATAATAATGCCGATGATCTGTTGTTGATTTTTGAATTTGGTTCGTATTCATGCTTCGTTGAACGTTTGCTCCGTACATCATGCTTTGAGTTGATCATTATATCAATTGCGTCCTCTTTCTTCTACAGGATTGCATTGACTTTTGGATTCTATATCAGTGTATATGTATGCTCCTTATCAGTGTATATGTATGTTGTTGGATTGCATTTACTTAATATGAGTGATCCATATTAAGTTGAAGTTCCAAGAACGTTTGCTCCTTATATTAGTGTATATGTATGTTGTTGGATTCTATATCAATATTTAGGGGTTGAATTGTTGAACCAATCAATTGGAAAAAAAAAAATTCAAATGTGTCACCACTTTTTCTAAGTGGTGACATGACCCTGAAAAAAAAACTCTAAAAAAGAAGTTGTCACAAAAAAAAATTAATGTCACCACTAATAAGGTTGGTAACAACGACCCCGTAAAAAAAACTATTGAAATGAAGTTGTCATAAAAAAATATTTTTGTCACCACACACGTGTCTCCACTGATAAGAGTGGTGACAGTGACCCCATAAAAAAAAACTCTTGAAACGAAGGTGTCATAAAAAAATTTCATGTCACTACTAATAAGAGTGGTGATAGTGACCCCGTAAAAAAACACTATTGAAACGAAGTTATCATCAAAAAAAATTCATGACACCACTGATAAGAGTGGTGACAGTGATCTCGTAAAAAAAACTCTTAAAACGAAGTTTTCATCAAAAAAATTTCATGTCACCACACACGTGTCACCACTGATAAGAGTGGTGACAATGGCCCCGTAAAAAAAACTCTTGAAACGAAGCTGTCATCAAAAAATTTTCATGTCACCACACATGTTTCACCACTGACAAGGGTGGAGACAGTGACCCCGTAAAAAAAACCTCTAAAAACGAAACAGTCACAAAAAAGTTTACATGTCACCACACACGTGTCACCAAAAGTCATTGTCCTTGACCGGTCAACAGTCAATGGTCAATTGTCACATTAAAAAATGGGAAAGGAAGGAAAATGGGAAGGAAGTTGACCATTAAAAAATGGGAAAGGAAGGGCAAAATTATCAATTTGGAACAATCACCTAATTACTTCATGAAAATAGACTAGGAGTAAAAAATGGGCTTTCAAATGGATATTTACCAAATTTTTCCATAAACTAAAATCTTATATTTATTTTATTTAAAATTATATAATATCAAAACAAATGACGTATATGTATAGGTATTTTTGGGTAACCAGCAGGAATTCCGACAGAGCTATCCAAGATAATGTTCTTATAGCTCATGAAATATTTCACTCTTTTAAATCTCGCAGAGGTAGTGAGGGATGGTTGACGATTAAACTTGATATGGAAAAAGCCTATGGTAGGGTTGACCGGATTTTAACACAAAAGATCCTTGAAAATTTCGGTTTTCACCCAACTTTTGTGGCTTGGGTAATGAAATGTGTGACAACTATTTCTTTTTATGTTCTGGTTAACAATGGCCCTACCGACCTGTTCTTTCCTACCCGGGGTCTCCATCAGGGAGACTCTCTATCCCCATTTTTATTTATCCTTGGCGCGGAAGTCCTTTCCCGAAAACTTTTAGCGGAAGTCGGTGCTGTGTATCCCCTTTCTTGCATTTGCGGATGACATAATTATTTTCTCCAAAGGCAGTATATCTGCTGCCAGTAAAGTCAACTATCACAAATCCAATTTTCAAGCTACTAAGGGCATCACAAACTCCAGAATCCAGACCCTCTCCAATTGCTTAAATATTACTAATGAAAATTCCCTGAAAAAATATCTTGGATGCCCAATAATTAATGGAAGAGTAACCAAGGAAACATTTGAAGAAATAATTTGCAAATCAAAAGAGCAATTAAGTAAGTGGAGAGCTTCTGCCCTCTCTTAGAAAGGACGTGCAATCTTCATTAGGTCAAACCTTGCATCAAAACCCCTTTACACGATGCAATTTTTTTTGCTCCCATCCTCTGTGCATAACGAGTTGGACCAAACTAATAGGAGATTTTTCGGGAATAAGGACATCAAACACCGTCCACTTATCAGTTGGGACATGATATGTAGGCCAAAGAAGTGTGAATGTTTTGGGCTGAGAAAATCAAAAGATATGAATGAAGCCCTTCAGATGAAACTACCCTGGAAATTTTTAGCTGAACCTGAAAATATTTGGACAAAGTTAATCACCCATAAATATCTCGGGGGTAACAAACATATTAAATTATCGTAAGAGGGGTCCTTCTTCTTGGCAATGGTCTAGACTTACCATTCTCTTAGCAAAACTCAAAACTGGGCTAATACTGACGAGTTTGTCAATGATTACATCCTTGGTGGAAAGTGGTGGCTTGAAAAGTGTAACGGCCCAGAATTATGATTTCCGGGTTACGTTTCAAGGGATGAAAACCCTTGTTCGGATCTTGCAATCCAGGTACGGGTCGAGGTTTCAAACTCATTTTTATAGTCAGTAATAAAGAGGGATTTCGAACCCTGAAAATATCGTAGGGCCATTGGGTACCCTTAACCTGCCCTAGGGACTATCTCGCGAAATTCATTTCAGACGGAAGCAAGACGGAAGCAAAATTAAGATACAAAGCGTCACGGCAGAGCCGGGTCAAAACCAAAACATAAGTGGATGATTACCATTTATAATGAGTTAGAGATTTAGCCAGGTTGTTCGATTCGCAAAAAGGGAACCCCGTCATATAGACATCGAGCAATGAAAATCTGCAGAAAATACCTTAAAAAAAAGAACGGGGAAAGGAGTCAGATCGAGCCACTCATGCGGGACCGGCAGTCCTCGCTGAGGCCACATAGTATGTGCTATACCTAATAAAGATGCTCTAATGCAGTACGAAAGTCAAACACACTAGCATGCTCCTAGTTATAATAATGTGCAGAAATACTATAAAGGGCCCAAGACAATGCCAAATGACATATCCCTCTCCTACCTCCACCCCCTTCCGATAGGGCGGAGACTGGCCAGCTCGTGAATGCATTCCATCATAATCGGGGGGCACGCATGCCTAACCCGCTCCACAATAAAGCCCGCAGGCATCTCATAATATAAGGAAGTTCATGACTCGATTGACTCAGGGTACCCGATGGGGCTGGGCTACCCTATGACCCTAGCAAAGACTCTAGGACTATCACAGATAACGGCCGTTCTGTTTCAAACGCATAAAGTAAGCAGATGCTCATTCAATTAGTGCAACCTAAACAGGATACTACATGGCATGCTTTTATGCATATGCAACACCTAACATAAAATGCAACAACAGGCATGAATGTCCAACCTGAGTAAGCCCCCTAGGGAACTTACCTGAAGATGCAGAACAGCAAGATAAAACAAGCAAGGGCCCAAATGCAAGTCCAAAGCAATCCAAAAGTGATACACACCTATCATCAAGCCATTTTCCATAAGCTACCGGTCCATCATTCTTACACACGAACTCCACGTTCTCAACATGCTCAAAACCAACCGATAGTAAAACCATTTTCAATACCTTTTCGATACGATAACATCAACCAAAACCATTTCGTTTCCAATCAAACCTATCGATAAATCTTACCAACCATATTTCCAAACTCATTTCCCAAGTTTTCCAAACTCTTAGATCTCAAGTTAAGTCAACTCATACTCAAAATAATTTCTCAAATCATACTTGGCCAAATTCCGACATTTATCATTTAAACCTTAAAACCAATACCTCAAAATCATATTGTAGAATAAATTCCGGCATTAAACATTTAAATCCTCTTTACAATTCATGTTTATAAAGCAAAAGCCAATTAATCAATTCAAAATCCCAAATCACATCTTTTTAACCAAATTCACTAATTCTCTTCTAAAACATATTATAAAACGTTACGTAATAACGCATTCCCAAATAGTACTACTTTTAGATCAGTCTTATAAGGTATGATATCTCAGAAGTATATTTGTTTTATAAAATTAGCTTAAAATAATAATAGAAATCATATGATATAAATGTATAAAGTAGCATTTCACAAAACTCATACACTTCAATTAATATAACAACCGTGACAATAACAAGGAATGGACCCAGCCCACATAATAACCCAATCCAACAGGCCCATACCCAGCAGAGGATAGAAAGAAACAGGTCTCTTGACCTATCTTCCTCAATCGCACGGAACAGAGCTCTGTCCTTCCTTCGACGGAGCGCAGCGGAAGAAGAAGGAGAAGAGGAGGGCGTCTCTTCGGCGACCCTCACTCGACTCGCCCACACAACTCCCACCCCCCTCCCCCCGGTACCCAGCAACATAAAACGACACAGAAGGAGGGAAGAAGAAGGTGATTACCGTGACTTGAAGATCTCGCCGGAAAAAAGGTCGAGGTGATGCGATTCGACTTCGACGACGATGGAACCTCCTGGATCTTGTCCTAGGAAGAGTGGAAAGGGGTTAAAAGAGGAGCTTTGGTTCGTTTTTGGGGCGAAACGAAGGAAAACAAAGCTTACCGAGCCGGAAATGCAAAACAGAACAAGAGAGGAAGAGATGGGCTGAGCTCGGCTTTCCGGCGAATGGCGGGGTTCCTACTTCGTCTTCTTCAACCACCTGAAGGTGGAGGGAACTCTTGGAGGTTGTTGATGGTGGCCTCGCCTCGACAGTCACTCCTCCTTCCTCTTTCCTGCTCACGGCAAACAGGGGAGGCGGAAGTGGCTTCTTCTTCGTCCCGGATCGGCGACGGCGCTGGTGGCGGGGATGGAGGACAGGTGGTGATGGTTTCGAATCGAAGATGGAAGGAGTGCAGTGGCTTATGGCTAAGGCGGCAGAGGTGGTTTCCTAGCTCCGAACACAGGGCTCCGATGGGGTTTTGTTGCTGTTATGAATGAATGAAAAAGGCAAAGGAGAGGAGGAGAGGAGTGTGGGTGCTTGAGGGCTCAATTTGTAGATAAGTTTTAGGATTTTCGGTGGATCCACTTAATAGGGAGGGAGAAAGTGCAATGTGTGTGTGCTGTTGTTTTAGCACGAAGAAGAAGACAATTTGGAGCAGCAGCAGAGCAGAGCTGGCAACGAGAGAGAGAGAGAGAGAGGAAGAGAGAGAAAAAAAAAAGAAAATAAAGAATGGATGGTCCCCACTCAAAATACTGATTTAAAATACCGACACTCTTCTCAATACCGCTCGCTAAAACTAATCCGGACACTGTAAAATTTAATCGAATTTGTGATCATTATTGGAATTAAATAAATTTATCAGGACTCGGACCTTAAAAGCGGAATCAAATTCTGTCAAATCCAAATTCTTAAAATGATGCCGGAATGACTTTTAAATCGAAATTTGGTGCTCGATGACGATTTTTTCTCCAACTTTTACAAATCGAA
Source organism: Persicaria tinctoria (assembly GCA_037127255.1). Taxonomy (NCBI): domain Eukaryota; kingdom Viridiplantae; phylum Streptophyta; class Magnoliopsida; order Caryophyllales; family Polygonaceae; genus Persicaria; species Persicaria tinctoria. The sequence goes on from JBANSL010000018.1 coordinate 43,794,820, forward strand.
TAAAATAATAATATATCTATTTAAAATAATATAATAATATATTCTGCCTTTACATTCATCCACCTCTAAAAACAAGTCTCGTCCCCGAGACTAAAATCATGCTAAAACAAGGGGATGAAGTTTGAAATTGGTGAGTCCGAGGATCATGCCGTTGATTCCGTAAGCGCCTCATAAGGGCCCATATGAGATCCTCACAACACCCTCGACATGATCATAACATTCCCAATTGGTCGTAGCAAGTATGTGATATGGGCCCCTATCACACCCTTACCCCGACCTTTCGGTCACATCATAACTCGAAAGCAATCATAACGTCCCTACTAGGTCTTAGCAAACATTCTACATGCGCCCCTATAAAATACTTGTATCCACTTCGTGAGGTGTTATAATATAATCCAGTTTTGTAAAGTTCAAAAGAGTTGGTAAAGGGAAAGATTGACCTTAAAATTATTGGAATTCTCGATATCGTTTAATATTTTTAAAATCTAAATTAGTCATTTTCAAAAACCGCTCGAATTATTCAAATGAGACGTTTAACCAAGAACTTTACACCAAAACAAGTAAAATCCTTTCGATCAAAATTTCGTCAAAATCCTCCAAAGCCAGATCAGTTTCCCGCATAACAATCAATCAAATTCAGAAGCTCGGAGGTGGAATCATCCACCTCTAAGGGCTAATCCCATATTCTCTTCCTAGTTTCCAGAATCAAATCAATCTATCAGTCTCAATTCAAGCAAGATTCACAAGCCATAAGCAATGCATAACCACATAACCAATCGATCCTCAGCGAGTACATCATACGACAAGCCTCAAACATATGCCAACACAGTGCCACAAGGTCACATCAACATCTCCACATCATACTAATGTCACAATATGCATCTATGCCAAAATCGTAACACATATCTCAATATCACACCAAAGTCACAAAAGATATCTCATAATCATAGAGTCAACGAACCAACTCAAGTTCAACACATCCACACAACCAAGGTCATATTATTAAGATTCAACAAAAGGAGAGGTCAAGCAGTATATTAGTCATTGAATGTTAGCATATTCACCAAACATCATCTTAACTCATCACAATGCCATATAACGATCATTTAGTAGTCAGGTATCGTTACCTCATATATACAAGTCATATTCATCCTCAAAGTCATATTCATCAGTTACATATTCATAACCATGCTTACCGACCATATAATATAATATCATGCTTACTACTTCATAATATGACATCATGCCTCCACATAATAACACATCATGATCTCATACATTACCATATCACAACACATCCTAACATGCTTCTAAAACAACATATCAGGATAGCAAAATATCAATATATCGTGATAACACTTGTCACTACCAATTAGATTTCAATATTGCATATCAACATGTAATATCATTCTCTATCGGATTCATCATAGTTGCTATCTAACATCATGCCAGCACATATGAATGAATCACATAGTCAAGAAAATTCTCATATCATACCAGTCAAAATAAAACACAATCCACACTCGCCCATCTCCACTCTCAAGCCAAGAATAATCCTCTTCTAGACTCGCCAACGCCAACTCAGACAGAAATTCCCAAAGAAATCCCAATTCATCTCGATGCTCAAATCTCGCCACTCCTTCTACTAAGCACTCTCACTAGCAATCCACCTCTAAGAGCCCAACTCCTATCTCTAACTTCACACCCGAGTACCCTCTCATTTTATGTTCTCAATGCTCTCAAAAGCCATTTCTTACACTTCTCGTACTACCCAAGACATCACAAGCATCACCCAAAAGCTCATCGGAAACCACCAAGTATTGTCTCCTGTACATCCCAAAACTCACTTAATCTTACCTCATAATATCATCGTTCATCCTAACCGCTTAAATTCTTTCACCACTCTACCAAATGACCTCACCCACGGGTTTAAAGAAGAAGAAATCATGGAAATCATCGAACATAAGGTCTACATCATATCAATTTGCATTTATAAACATACATCATGGGTTCAACAAGCCTTAATTTTACCATCATGCTCAAAATTATAGCAAAACACCATATATGAACATAGTCGATTCAAGCTAGAAATTTTCATCATAACCTTATCAGATAACAATTTAGGCTTATCAGCATTTACAATTCACATTTTACAGGCGAGTAATTTAAATCATGCTTAGCAACTCAGAGTATCAACGCATCAAGGCACCATGGCACATTAGAACTATAAGGCATCGATTCATATCACCATAGAAAATTAGGAAACAGTCATCATCAAGTCAACACATCAACACATAAATCACATCGCTAGGTCAGTGCAATATCGTCGTCAACAAATTCAAAAGGGTTAGCAATTCGAACGGAGAACAATCTCGCTTGCAAGTCATATCGTACACAGTAACCAAAATTCTCGATGCGTGCCCGTTCTACCCACATCATAGATCCTGAGGCCCGTGGGTTATGGGCCCACGCTTCTGCTGCACTGCTCTATCGCTACGCAACTTTCCGTTCCCTCTTCCAAGTGGTCGCTCACCCAACGTGTCGCGCAAGAGTCCAAGTTAGCGGAGATAAGGGAGTGACACGAGAAGACAACCCAAATTTCCTCTCGGAACAACCACGGACCTATACTAAGATGACAACTAGAGACAAAACTCCGACCCGGGAATAGCAACGATGCCCTTATGAAGGTCTATTAGGTTGCAGTTGTGACAAGTAGACATAAATTCATCATGGGGCATATCAATCATATTAATCCACACTAACATGTACATATCTCAAGGAGCACAACATACATATTCATTCCGAAAAGACATATTCGAGTGCTACGCGGTTGCATGCGAGACAAGTTAACAGTCTATTATTCCATGGAAGCAGAGAGGCCTAACAACTTCAAGCAAGATATGCGGAACCAGTAATGATCATGCAAGATTCAAAGTCATGTGGTATTTAATGAGGATGCCAAATATCATGTATATGAACAATGCACGAGCAGGGTACACACATCAACAATTGAGTTCAAACATAGCATGACGAGGTATATCATAGCAAGCAGATTAAGCATCATACGAGAACATATAAGAGCATCATAGTAACTATCTCATCTTAACACATTGGTCATATAATAGGTCAAGTATGACACGTAATCATACGACGAGATACATTTAGAAAGCACATGTCCTACATGATACTAGCAACACATGATGTGATACAAGAACAGTCAAGGGTCATTAAAAGGGGGTTAACAGGATGTTCACGAAACATGAGGAATCATCAAAAGTAACAAGAAGGACATCATGGGCAATATATTATAATCATTTTAAGAACGAATCATCATAGGACGCATATAAATGTACAATAGTTATCATATCATAGAACAGGTACATGTAATCATTTAGCGAGTCATATTGGAAATCATAAGCCCTACAGGATACTACTAGCACATATCGAATCATGACCACAATCAAGGTAACTCGACTAAATTCATTCTAACACTCATGCGTCATGTAGGTGCGAAGTGATATAACGTGGTGTGTGATCATGCGAGGTGCCAAGTCATACATTTATGCCAGCGCAAGAGGAATTCATAACGTAATAGGGAAACACTACCGAGTGATAACATGTAAGCATGCTATGATGAACCATCACCGAGAGAAATCGATCATCGAATTCAACATCAATCTAATTTGCATGAGTAAGACATTTCAAGATGATAGAAAGAGAGAAGAAACACACTATCAGGGACCTAGCTCCAGAGATAATCAGCAATAATGCAAGCAATGTATAAATTTGCACAAGTCACAACCAAGGGTCCTACCTGGTGCCAAGGGCTCAACATGACATTCGATACATACATGCGCTTGAATGACCAACACATCGATATGCAAGAAATCATATTAACATATCCCGTGATATAAAAGCATGGGAGGAATATAGCAATGCATAATGCAAACCTACGCAATATGCAGTATGTCTAGCATACAAGGTATGTGTTCCAAGTCAATAACTATTTGAATAAGGCATGCATCTACCAAGACATCACGTTAAATAGCATGATCACAATTGAACTACTAATTTAACCAACAAGCCACGGGTAACATCGACTAATCATGCAGAGGAAATATCTTACGTCATTCATACAAGAGAAGTGTAGCACACTATCATGGGCCTAATCAAGGAGAAGACAACAACTATATACAGACTCCTATCATGCAATTCATGCTTCAAATCAATCGTTAGTACGACCAATACAACAGGTCAATTAGACATGCGAAGGCGACATATAATCAGGACAGGAAACAAGGGGTAACACGAGACCTAAGCAATAGGGCAATCATAGGTACAGAATGTCACACAACCACGAATTTACATTAAGGATCATCATCTTAACATGTACTGGGAACTACGTATCATATAAGGCATGTGGACATCAAGTTGTAACATGTATCCATCAAGTAGGGAACTCACTCTATCATGATACCAGAACTGAACGATCAAACTATCATGAACCTATTTATAGGGAGAACATTAATCATGCAGCTTTCTAACACATGACATTTACATACATGCACTAGTATGACGATGCAACATACTGAGTAAGGTATACTGGGATGATAGGGACGTAACATGTGTAACTTGGACTCACACAATGGCCATCATGAACATTAAAGCATGCATTCATATAAAAGAGTGTTGATCACACTATCATGGACCTAACCCAGACGAAACAATAATCATATAAGTTCGTATCATGTGGTTCATACTTCCAATCAATCATTAGCACAATTAATATAATAAATCAAGTAGGCATGCTATGACAACGTAATCACGATAGAGAGTAAGGCATAACACAAGTCTTGATCAATGTAACTAATCACAGATGTAATAACATGAGCAACATTACAAATGAGCATTTGCAAGGTACATGCGGGAGATCACAAAATCATGTTATGCAATTCAGAGAGTCACCACTACAACCAGATAGAGATCCCTGAGGACAACCATGGACTCTTCCCGACCGACTCATTACCCCTCTTTCCCGTGGGACTCCGGTACGACTCTTTATGGAAAGGAGACACTGGTTAATCATCATAAGGATCGAGAAAGACAGCCTCAGAAACACCTTACTCTCGACTACAAATGACATCAAAAACTACCTTCCAACACTCACTCAAACCACCTTCATATCCATACATGTTTCCGACACAATGTGTTTACCGACCCGATTCCCCGTGGAAGACACGGACGTCTGGGAGGAAGACTCGATAGAGCCGTCAAAGGGTTAACAAACATAGAGAAAGGGGCTGTTTCACACAAGCTAAGTTTGACCACATAGAAACAAGGGTTCTCCCACTATCCCGTTTGCACAGATCAGTCAATACATATTTAATTGTTAGGCGTACCAATCAGACTTTAGCACATCAAACACTCAGCATAGAATCAGTCAATAACACTCATAATGATCTCCTTGGAGTCTCCCATCCCATCTGTAAAGAACAAGCTGATATTTTGCCTAGCGTTCCCAACTACACCCAATAGGGATGGTCTAACGCCTTTCTACCCACTCGGTCCCTCTTTAGTCAGTTTTCCTCTTTTATAACAAGCCAAGTTCGTTACTTAGTCCGATTTGGGTTAGGCTTCTTAAGTTCATTTTTCCCCTTTAAATCCTTTTCAAAAGTCTTTGAAATTTGTGGGCGATTTTCAAAACATACACTCGACCCTTGTGTACCCGAATTGCACAACCTGGCTCTGATACCATCTTTGTAACGGCCCAGAATTATGATTTCCGGGTTACGTCTCAAGGGATGAAAACCCTTGTTCGGATCTTGCAATCCAGGTACGGGTCGAGGTTTCAAACTCATTTTTATAGTAAGTAATAAAGAGGGATTTCGAACCCTGAAAATATCGTAGGGCCATTGGGTACCCTTAACCTGCCCTAGGGACTATCTCGCGAAATTCATTTCAGACGGAAGCAAGACGGAAGCAAAATTAAGATACAAAGCATCACGGCAGAGCCGGGTCAAAACCAAAACATAAGTGGATGATTACCATTTATAATGAGTTAGAGATTTAGCCAGGTTGTTCGATTCGCAAAAAGGGAACCCCGTCATATAGACATCGAGCAATGAAAATCTGCAGAAAATACCTTAAAAAAAAGAACGGGGAAAGGAGTCAGATCGAGCCACTCATGCGGGACCGGCAGTCCTCGCTGAGGCCACATAGTATGTGCTATACCTAATAAAGATGCTCTAATGCAGTACGAAAGTCAAACACACTAGCATGCTCCTAGTTATAATAATGTGCAGAAATACTATAAAGGGCCCAAGACAATGCCAAATGACATATCCCTCTCCTACCTCCACCCCCTTCCGATAGGGCGGAGACTGGCCAGCTCGTGAATGCATTCCATCATAATCGGGGGGCACGCATGCCTAACCCGCTCCACAATAAAGCCCGCAGGCATCTCATAATATAAGGAAGTTCATGACTCGATTGACTCAGGGTACCCGATGGGGCTGGGCTACCCTATGACCCTAGCAAAGACTCTAGGACTATCACAGATAACGGCCGTTCTGTTTCAAACGCATAAAGTAAGCAGATGCTCATTCAATTAGTGCAACCTAAACAGGATACTACATGGCATGCTTTTATGCATATGCAACACCTAACATAAAATGCAACAACAGGCATGAATGTCCAACCTGAGTAAGCCCCCTAGGGAACTTACCTGAAGATGCAGAACAGCAAGATAAAACAAGCAAGGGCCCAAATGCAAGTCCAAAGCAATCCAAAAGTGATACACACCTATCATCAAGCCATTTTCCATAAGCTACCGGTCCATCATTCATACACACGAACTCCACGTTCTCAACATGCTCAAAACCAACCGATAGTAAAACCATTTTCAATACCTTTTCGATACGATAACATCAACCAAAACCATTTCGTTTCCAATCAAACCTATCGATAAATCTTACCAACCATATTTCCAAACTCATTTCCCAAGTTTTCCAAACTCTTAGATCTCAAGTTAAGTCAACTCATACTCAAAATAATTTCTCAAATCATACTTGGCCAAATTCCGACATTTATCATTTAAACCTTAAAACCAATACCTCAAAATCATATTGTAGAATAAATTCCGGCATTAAACATTTAAATCCTCTTTACAATTCATGTTTATAAAGCAAAAGCCAATTAATCAATTCAAAATCCCAAATCACATCTTTTTAACCAAATTCACTAATTCTCTTCTAAAACATATTATAAAACGTTACGTAATAACGCATTCCCAAATAGTACTACTTTTAGATCAGTCTTATAAGGTATGATATCTCAGAAGTATATTTGTTTTATAAAATTAGCTTAAAATAATAATAGAAATCATATGATATAAATGTATAAAGTAGCATTTCACAAAACTCATACACTTCAATTAATATAACAACCGTGACAATAACAAGGAATGGACCCAGCCCACATAATAACCCAATCCAACAGGCCCATACCCAGCAGAGGATAGAAAGAAACAGGTCTCTTGACCTATCTTCCTCAATCGCACGGAACAGAGCTCTGTCCTTCCTTCGACGGAGCGCAGCGGAAGAAGAAGGAGAAGAGGAGGGCGTCTCTTCGGCGACCCTTACTCGACTCGCCCACACAACTCCCCCCCGGTACCCAGCAACATAAAACGACACAGAAGGAGGGAAGAAGAAGGTGATTACCGCGACTTGAAGATCTCGCCGGAAAAAAGGTCGAGGTGATGCGATTCGACTTCGACGACGATGGAACCTCCTGGATCTTGTCCTAGGAAGAGTGGAAAGGGGTTAAAAGAGGAGCTTTGGTTCGTTTTTCGGGTGAAACGAAGGAACACAAAGCTTACCGAGCCGGAAATGCAAAACAGAACAAGAGAGGAAGAGATGGGCTGAGCTCGGCTTTCCGGCGAATGGCGGGGTTCCTACTTCGTCTTCTTCAATCACCTGAAGGTGGAGGGAACTCTTGGAGGTTGTTGATGGTGGCCTCGCCTCGACAGTCACTCCTCCTTCCTCTTTCCTGCTCACGGCAAACAGGGGAGGCGGAAGTGGCTTCTTCTTCGTCCCGGATCGGCGACGACGCTGGCGGCGGGGATGGAGGACAGGTGGTGATGGTTTCGAATCGAAGATGGAAGGAGTGCAGTGGCTTGTGGCTAAGGCGGCAGAGGTGGTTTCCTAGCTCCGAACACAGGGCTCCGATGGGGTTTTGTTGCTGTTATGAATGAATGAAAAAGGCAAAGGAGAGGAGGAGAGGAGTGTGGGTGCTTGAGGGCTCAATTTGTAGATAAGTTTTAGGGTTTTCGGTGGATCCACTTCATAGGGAGGGAGCAAGTGCAATGTGTGTGTGCTGTTGTTTTAGCATGAAGAAGAAGACAATTTGGAGCAGCAGCAGAGCAGAGCTGTCAACGAGAGAGAGAGAGAGGAAGAGAGAGAAAAAAAAAAGAAAATAAAGAATTGATGATCCCCACTCAAAATACTGATTTAAAATACCGATACTCTTCTCAATACCGCTCGCTAAAACTAATCCGGACACTGTAAAATTTAATCGAATTTGTGATCATTATTGGAATTAAATAAATTTATCAGGACTCGGACCTTAAAAGCGGAATCAAATTCTGTCAAATCCAAATTCTTAAAATGATGCCGGAATGACTTTTAAATCGAAACTTGATGCTCGATGACGATTTTTTCTCCAACTTTTACAAATCGAATAAAATAATAATATATCTATTTAAAATAATATAATAATATATTCGGCCTTTACAAAAAGCTCCAGTCTATTCTTCCATCCTGCATCGTTAATGATATTCTAAGCATACCCTTACCTGTTAATCAAATTGAGGATCGTCTGTACCGGTGGCCCGACAAGGAGGATTGGTTCACAACTTCATCGGCTTACAGTCTTACCTCTGGCCAAAACACCCTTGAGATAGATAACAACGCTTGGATTTTAAAACTCAATACCCCTCCAAAGGTTAAAAACTTTATGTGGAAAATCTCCCAAAAAGGACTCCCTACTGTCGACCGGGTTAACCAACGCAATGTATACGTCTCCACAACATGTTACCTCTGCAACTGTGTTGCTGAAGATGACACTCACTTGTTGTTTGAATGCTCGTATATGAGTATACTTCATTCCTTCTCTATGACGGCTAGATAAAAAAATTTCAATATGATTGTCCATTCTCATGATATCAAGTCAATCCTCAATTTCATCTGAAACACCTTCTTGAGTCTCGAGAAGGATAGACTTGCTTTTTCTTGGTGGACAATTTGGTACATCAAAAACAAATTTTTGTTTCATCAGGTACCGATTCCCTGCACATCTGGAAATAAAAATCTTATACAAACGCACATTGAAAATGGGAAGAAAACCATTATACTTGACGACGACTTGAACTTAGGGGGTCTGCCGATGTCACATACACCCGCTCCGAGGAATAGGAAAAACCCAAATAAAAACATCTCGTGGCGAAAACCCCCTAAGGGAACATTTAAATTTAATTTCGATGGCTCGTCGCTTTCTAACTCAAATAGCTCTACATGCACAATTATTAAACAATTACGTATTGACTAAAATTATCTGGCCAATCAATAGGCGAAAACCCCCCATGGACTGGATGGGAAATCCAATCCATATTTGGTTGAACTTAGGGGTTCCAGTATTTGGGAACTCAATCTGCACTCAAATCGGAAGCACTTGCTCTTAAACTTGGAGTGACTAAAATTAAACAATTACGTATTGAAAAAATCCATATTGAAGGCGATTCACAAATAATAATAAATCATATGGCCAAAAATTGTATTTTTTCATGGGAAATTGAATTAATTATGACAGATATCAAAATTCTTTTGTCGGATATGAAAAAAGTTTCTTTCTTTCACGTTCCCCGCTTGGGTAATAGAGTGATGGATAAGGTTGCACATCTTTGCCACTCTGCTTGGGGATTCGACATCTCAAACAATCCTGATCTTTTAGACCTCATCTGCAAGGATGCTCTCGGGTAGAGCATTGCTTCCCCGAATCATCAATAGTATAATACTAAAGGAGAAGTCGCTAACGCCATGTGGCGGCTTCTCCTTTAAAGTAGGAATTTTTTATTTTATTTAGGATTTGTTAGTTAATTAAAATTATGGATTATGATACATGGAAGATATACATGGAAGATATCCGGTTGTTATGATTCCATTTAAATATCCTTTAAAGTAGCGTTTTTTTTTTTACGATTTGTTGGTTACTTAATCGTTATTAAAGTAGGGTTTTTTTACGATTTGTTAGTTACTTAATTAAAATTACGGATTATGATACATGGAAGATATACATAAAAGATATCTGATGGTTATAATTCCATTAAAATATCCGATATACATGGAGATACAGTATACATGAAAGACATCCGCTGGAAGATATACATGTTTATAGAATGTGGCGGCTTCTCCTTTAAGGTAGGACTAGCTCAGTACCCCGTGTATTGCACGAATCTTTGTTTTAGAATATATGTTTATAGAATGTCATTTATTATTTTTGACATAAATATTATTAGTATCAATATAATGCTAATAAATATTAGAGTAATAATGAAACTAAATAAATAAGGCAATGTAAAAAAATAAAACTAAAGAATATGTTTGCAATTGAGTTAATTAAAAAAAATCGAGTCTTCGAAATATATCAAAGTATGTAATGGTGATAATGTTTTGTCCTTTTTTTTTCATGTAGATGATGTTTCGGTAATCAGGAGTGGTGCAACACGCTCATATAGAAATAATTACATGAAGAAATTAAATTTATTCCACCACTACAGCTAGCCCTAGGGATTTTTTTTATCAATAAATATATTGATATCGATGGTATAATTAGTAAGATAAAGAACAAACTTTATAAAGATTAAAATTAGATGAAAAATGCATGACTGAAAAATATTTGATTTTAATTAATAAAGAAGATCAAAATTTTGTTAAGATATGTGTGAAAATCAAAGATTTCTTAAGATAAATATGATTTAATTTTTATATTATCTAGTGAATATCTAAACTAATAAACAAAAATATCGAGAATATCTCCACTGATTTTGTATTTAAAGAGAATTAAAAAAATGCAAAAAATAGAGAAAATGACATGTAGGATTTTGAATTTAAATTATTGATTTGAAATTTAAATTAATGAATAATTTAAATTTAAAATCCTTTATTAAAGGAGAAGGCGCCACATGACTTATATGACTTCTCCTTTAGTATTATACTAGTTCAGTTCCCGTGCCAAAGGCACGGTCTTTTTTAAAAATCTAATTATGTACAATATCAAACATTAATTTTCACATAACCTTTTCATTTTAGAGATGCAATGACACACTGTTGGAATCATTTGACTCTTTTTTTTTTATCTTAGATCGATGGTAGAGATCTTCATATGAAGTTTTCTTCAATTCCATTGTATTAAAGAAAGAATATGACAAATCAAATATAGGTCTTTTAAAAATGGACTATCTCATTATATTATATAGTACATTTTATGATGATAAGGAGATAGTATCAATAAAATTGTGAACTAAATTTATAAGTCATTAGCGTGTCTTATACAATTAGGTGATTATTCCTTGATTTATTTTTAACAAAGAAACACTAAAATAAAAAATATTCACATTTTAATAAAAATAATTTAAATATGAATAATATATACGGAGTAGTAATAAAATATAATTTATTAATAAATTGCATAAATACGTGGGTAAAACAAATTATTTATATAATTGGAAAATTTGTCTACATCTTGATTTAGTTATTATCCTAAATGGTCAAATCTTAACTAAAACATATAATAATGTATTGTTTAAATTGTAAAATATTCCAAGAAATATATTGTTATTTAAATTTCAAAACAATCCAATAAAATAAATACCTATTTAATCGATGCTAATTGAAGATAAGGATTTCAATTTGTATTGGATTATGGTAAAATATTCGTTGTAACAACCAAATAGGATTACAGAACACACCACTTAAATATTACGAAGTAATTATTTATTTATTTAAAGAAAACAAATTCCGAAAATACCACAATTTAACATGAAGGATTGGTGAAATAATATGACACCACATAGAACTGAAATTAGAAGGGAATATAACACGGGACTAAGAAAAAACACGAACTCGGCTTCTTATCCACTCTTTGAACTTTTGCTTTTCCAACTGTGAATAACACGAACTCGAATTTGTAGTTTTCTTTTGCCTTTAGATCATCCAATAAAGTTAAACCGTTCTTCATCTTCGACCTCAACAATAAAAACATTGTTAGAATCGATTATAAAGCAATAAAAAAATGTAAAGGTTTAAAATTCAAATCGTTAGTAACATTTTATCAATGGATTCGAATACCTACAAAAATTGAAAATTACAAAAACATGGTTAGAATTTGATAAAAAAATGCAATAGAATGATCAGAGTAGAGGTTTTTAAGAAATGGAAAGGTGACTCGCCGATTATCGTCAAACTTATAATAATTGTCAAGGGTATGGAATTGATTAAATAGAAATAGAAAATGTTTTAAACTAAATAAGATAATTAAAATAATTGGTAAAGATAATTATTAAGGATAGGATTAGGATCCCTTAAATATCTAAACTAACTAACCATAATATCTAGATATTCAAATCAATTAATATTATTAATTATAATATTAATAAAGATTAATAGATAAATAGATATTGACTTAATTTTTAATTGGATTATACTAAATAATTTAATTAAACCCTAACTAAAAATCCCTACATTAAAGGAGAAGCCGCCACATGTCTTAGGCGACTTCTCCTTTAGTATTATAATATTGATTATAATATTAATAAAGATTAATAGATAAATAGATATTGACTTAATTTTTAATTGGATTATACTAAATAATTTAATTAAACCCTAACTAAAAATCCCTACATTAAAGGAGAAGCCGTCACATGTCTTAGGCGACTTCTCCTTTAGTATTATAACTAGTTTAGTACCCGCACTTTTGTGCGGTCTATTTTTTAAATTAATACATTTAATATTAAAAAAATGTATAACTAATTTTTTTGTAAGTAAACTTTAAACTCTAAGTCCCCTCACATCTAAACATTATTAATTATTATATAGTTAACGTTAAAAGAACTTTAAATATTTGTAATTAGAGACCAAATTTTATCTTATTGTTAATTAATATTTGTATGTACCCAAATCCATGGCTTAGGCGACTTCTCCTTTAGTATTATACTATTGATTAATATATTTGATATTAAAATTGTATAAAAACTATTTATAATTTAACCTTAGTTTATAACTACAACTATACATTACTAAAAAATATTGATATTATAAAATATGAAGAACTAAATCAATATATATAAGCTTAATTAATTAAATTACTTACGAACCATGTGAGTTTGATCGATATTTGGACTCAATATCGAATCAAACTCGACAAATTGAAATTCTTTCATCGGAATAGACGATTTGGTCAAGCTGAGTGATAGAAACATTATTGAATAGTAAAATACGACGTGTGAATGGATTGCATTGTACTCTAACGTTATGTTCATAGACTCCAAAATCCTTTTCTTTCATGTGCTCTACTTTGTTTAAATAGTTCTTTGTAATGGACGCTTTTATCTTCGAACTAAAATAAACCTGTTTTTAAAAAATAAAATTTAATAATTAATTTTAATATTTAAATATAAAATATGTTATATTTCCATACATGAAACTCTGATGATGTCAATCTTATTTTCAAATCACCAACTTCTAAGATAATTAAAATTGAAAAGTATGATCATTTCTTCATCAATACCGAAACTTGTAACCATCCAACATATATACATATAGAGATAATAATCTTGCATATAAAAATGAATAGGGATTTGAATTCTTGTATATAGCATGTGGTGGAAAACATCCGTATAAAAAAGAGTCATAGATATATTTTCTCTAGCAAACTGATAAGAAGAAGAAATAAATAAAAATAATCAAAGATATTACATTACCTAAACAATAGAACCTATATGAGATTTGGTTTTATCTTTTCATTAACATACATATTGTTCAAAATTAAATGAATGAATCAATTTTGAGTTATTTATCTAAAAAAATAGAAATTCAAACAAAAATATTCTATAGTAATTTGTGGAATAAAAAATATAACAAAAAACTAACAGAATCAAATATTTTATTGAACAAATGGCACGTTATAATGTAATCAAATTTGATTTTTTGAGATAAATATGATTTTATTTGATCTTATCGAGTGAATATCTAAACTAACAAACAAATCATATCTTAAGTGATTTGTTTAGCAAAATCTTCCATAAACTTAATTATAAAACCATGGCTAAATTATATTTAAAAATCTAAAATTCATTGATTAAAAAGTGGTTCAAACATTATATATTCAATGAAATTGGCACATAATTAAATTTTGAGTACTAATTTAACAAAACAATCAGAAGTGAAAATATAATTTGATAAACAAAGATATACTACGTACATGGTATGTTAATTAATTTTTCAATTAATTATGCGCACATTGTAAAGGCTCGGATTTTTAAATCCTAATTTTCGGACAAAGCAATCAGAAATGAATTTAAATCGGATTTAATTCGGATATTTTAAGAAAAACTCGTCTTTAATTTACTAAATCGAAATTATTAAAGCGAATTCCGGCCTAATTTTGAACATTTGAAGATTTATTCCGTCTTTTCACCTCGGAGTTTAAAAAATATCCTCAATGTCGATATCCTCTTGTTTTGAAACGTTATTTTGATTGAGTTAGGATAAATTCGAGAGAACGGGTTTCGGAGTTTGTGTTTTAGGTAATTCAAATCGGGTTAGTGGTCCTTGTTTCTTTCCCCCATTTTGTCCTCATTTATCCTCCCTTTGTCCGAGGAACAACTGATGCACACATCTCTCTCCAAATTTGTATTTTTCTTCAAATTAGGCCCAACACCCCTATCCTCACTTTCTCTTCTCCCATGACTTTCTTCATAGTTGGAGGTGCCCAGGCAAAGTCCACGCCAATTCCAGGCTCCCTTTTCATTTTCTTCCCCCTTCCTCTGCCCTTTCTGCAGTATCGACAGCAACAACCCATTTCCCATCACTGCTCTGCCCTTCTACCCTTGTTTCACAGTCCACACTACCCTTGCTTTCCCTTCCTTTTCCTCCGAAGCTAGCAACACTCGGGCAAAACAGCAGCACCACCATTCCTTGTTTTCCGGTCGCCCAAAGCACCACGAGGCCGCCCCTTTGTTCTCCGTCCTAAGGCCGCAGCTACCGAGACGTGCTCTCTATCCATCGAAAACACAAAGCACCACACTCCCTCTTTGTCTTCCGTCGAACAGCAGCCAATAAGCTCCACCTCCGACGTTCGGAGACGTCCAGCAGCCACCCAGGAGCACCCCGGGGACACCGCCGCCGCCACCTCCTCCTCGTTCCCCTGTTTTCCCCAAAACCGAACGGTAAGCCTTCAATCTTTCAATTTCCGACCCAAAACCTTGTAAAGGTCCCCCCTTTTGACCTTTCCCTTCGTCTTAGGCCGAGAAACGCAGCCCTGAGCCTCCGACGAGCTCAATCGTGCACTGACGGGATTTTTTCGGCGAGTCGACGCCCTCGGTGAGCACCCTAACCTCCCTTCGATTTCCGTTTCCTGTTTCTGTGTTGATTTCCGCCCCTCCGCTTCTTGATTTAACCGGGGAGTGTGCGAGAGTGGGTCGGCGAGAGAGAGTCGGCGACGAACGAGGAGCTCTGGTGAGGGTTGTGCGAGCGGCGAGCGCGAGAGCGAGTGAGCAGAGCGCGAGAGCGGGTCGAGTGGGCAGAGAGGGAGGACAAGGACGTCGGAGACCCGAGGAAGGAGAGTGGAGGAAGAAGGCTGAAGCCGGCGGGATCGGTTTCTGGGGAACGGAAGAAGTCCGAGAGAAAGAGGAAGAATAAGACCATGGCGGGCCCTCGCCACGTTGGAGCCAGCTCAGCGCGGGGCCCACCCCATTTTTATTTCATCTAAATTTTTGAGAGCGAGACTGGAGTGTTGTGAGAGTTGGGCTTGGGCAGACTGGGCCGGTTCTTCTTCATTGAGCATTTGGGCCGGACTGATCTGGTTTTTAAAAGGAATGAGATTGGGCCTAGTTTTATAAAATTTGGATCTTTAGAAAAAGGGTTTGGTTTCGGATTTCAAACAAAATAAGGGAGGGTTTTGGGCTTGTTTTATGTTGAAGTAATAAAAGGATTTGGTTTTGTGACTTATCAAAAGATCCGATTTTGGGGTTAAATAATAAGGGGCGATTTTTATTAAATAAAAATGGTTGGGTTTACCTTTGTAAAATGATTATTAAGGGTATTTAAAAATATATATTATGGCCTTGAAATATATAAAGCTTTAAAATAAATTATTGGAGTTGAATTGGAAAAATACTTTCAAAAGTTGGAAATACCTTAACCTTGTCGAGATTATTTTGATAAAATAAGTAACGAGTCGATTTTAAAAGGTGGTGCTTTATAAGTGATTTTGGAAAAGTAATTTGAGAGTTATTCTTTACAGATGATTTGACCTAAATTGAGATTTGAAGGATTATGTTTTATAAATGGACTTTTGAATGATTTGAGAAAGCGTTTTGAATGGCGATTTGATCTAACTTGAGGTTTTGAAAGAGTTTTGGGAAATATTGGGAAAATGACTTACCTTGCCTAACTTGGTGAATAAAATTGATGACTTGTGTGTGATATTATATGCTTTAAGTAACAATAGAAGTAGACTTATTTATACTACTTATATATGTGTTAGGTGATCATCTGTGACATGTTGGCTTTCTGTATACCTAGTTGTTGCCTTTTGCTGTTCTGCACTTCCAGGTGAGTTCCTATATGAGCTCACTCAGATTCGAAAAGAGATCTCCCTGCTTGTAGCCATGTACATAGTAGGTGCTTGCATTCATAATAAAGCATGTCATGTAGTATCCTGCTAGGATTGCACTCATGATTGAGCATTCGTTTACTCATTGCTTTTGTAAACAGAACGGCTGTTATCTGTGAAGTAACTAGAGTCATTGCTAGGGTTATAGGACGACCTAGTCTCATTGGGTCCCGTCCTGAGTCAATCGAGTCATGAACCTCCTTATACTGTGAGATGCCTGCGGGCTTTATCGTGGATACGGGTTGGGCATGCGTGCCACCCGATGATAATGGAATGCATTCACGAGCTGGCCAGTCTCCGCCCTATCGGAAGGGGGTGGAGGTAGGAGAGGGATATACCACTTGGTATTCGGTGTTAAGGCCTTATTATATTTACGCACTTGATCTTAGGGGCATGTTAGTGTGTTAACATTCCGCCTTGCATCTAGAAGCATCTTTATCAGGACTAGCGTGTGTATGTGTCTGCTTGTTTGGGACTATATTGCGTAGGGCTTCGATCTGACACCGCCCCGCATATATTTTTTTTAGGTTTGGTTTGCAGCACTATTATTCCTTGCTTCTGTGACGTGGGAACTCTCTTGAGCGATTGCAAAGAAATGGTCTAACCTTAGATTTCGATAAATAAACTTATTGATTTTGTTTTGACCCGGCTTAGCCGTGGCACCCTCTTGTATTGCACCTTGATTCTACTATCTGCATGACTGTTGGTTTTCTACGCTTAGACTTATGACAGGTACAGGGGACTTTCCCGGGGATTCCAACGATCCCTTCGAATTTTGGGTATGAAATCCCACTTCAAAATGTTAGAATAGAATTTCAAACCTTCAACCTGTACTCGGGGCGCAAGATCCTAACGAGGGGTTTCATCCCTCGAAACGTAACCCGGGAATCATAATCCCGGGCCGTTACAAAGATGGTATCAGAGCGCAGGTTATGCAAACCGAGTATGATAGCACTACAAAAAAAAAACATTTTCGCAACGGCTATTTACCGTGGCTAAAAGACCATTTGCCGTGGCAAAAGGGTAGTAGCCACGGCTATAGCCACGGCAAACAAGCCTTGGGGAAACCTTCGGTGGAAAAAGAGTCTAGCCACGGCTACAGCCGTGGCTAGATGCTAGCCACGACAAGTTGCCGTTGCTAAATTATTTCTGGAAAAATAAAAAAAAAAACACTGCTTTTTAGCCCGGATTCTTCAAACCCGGGCTAAAAAGTCTCATAATTTAAAAAAAAAATTATAATGTAATTCAGGCACAGGCCATAAAACTCTATTTTGAACCTTTCTAAAATAAAATATACAAACTTACAACAATTTAATTATACAACATCTCCACCAAAACTACGTAATTTACATGAAACTCCAGATTTACACTTATAGAAAGAAAATAAACACTGTCATGGCTTCCTTGAGGATTTATGCTACCTGCAAGTTTATAGAAGTTACAAAAATTACAAATATAACCAAACAAGCTTTATTCGCAACTTAACAAATGAAAAGAAAATCAGACAAGCAGTCCACATGTAAATATTACCAAACAAGCAACAGGTTACAACTACATCAGATGTAACACTGGAGGTGGTTCTCAATTCGCCATTAATGAGAAGGCACGAAAGAAAAGAACATTATGAAACTGAGCAACAATAAGGCAAGTATAGATCAATAAAAATGTACAAGCATACACACCTAGGGAGATGAATGACTCATATTGAGAAGCAACTCTTGGGTTTTGAAACTTGTCATTGCTCCAGATCTATGAAGTAGCCAGAGATATTCAACCAAAGTCAACATTTGACCCTGAAGAGTTCAATCAAACATTAGGATTCAGGAGATAGAATATGAAAGACAAATATCAACAATGGTGATGTTAATTATTTTTTCGGTCAAAAAGGAGAGGCAGAGCTTTAATTAACGTCATGCTACTTCTAACTGCCAGTCATTCCAGTCTTAAAACCTAATTTTCACAGATTCATGAGTAGATGATATCATTAGTAATTGAGGGATTGTTAATTGCATCAATTTATTGATCATACCAGTCATTCACTGTCTAGGAAGTAAATGAATAGAACTAATAACACATCCATCAAATAAGTTCACATTTGAGTCATAAAGCAACACCTTGATATAGATCTCGTATTTCCTTGTTTCAGAGAATTGCTACAGCTTGAATCATAAAGTAAAACATTTGAATTATCTTCTAATAGGTCAAAATCAAGACCGTTAGCATACTCTAATCTTATAGTAGATGATAGATGAGTTCCAATGTTCCATTGTAGTAATTTGACATAAGGAATATAAGCAATACGTGGAAAACAAATTGAGAGATGAGTGATTGATCAAGTTGAGAGGCTCCCACTAGGCTAAAAAAGATGTAAGCTAATTGTGAAATGACAAAGGTTTATTAGAGGAAGGGCTACTGCTATCATTACATGAGCATCAGCTTATTAAAAAATTTATAAGAATGTTGTAACTTGAGCTAGATGCTATTCCAAATTTATATGAATTATGATATGTACATTATGAAGAATGTACTTACCAAGGTTATGGTTACATTAGCGTGCAGGTTATTGCCTTCTCTAACAAAGAGGTCATGGGGTGCTGTGCGAATACGGAACTGCACAAGATAAAGCAACCAGTTAATCATCGTGGACTACAGTTCATGCTAAATACAACACACTTGTGAAGATGGAAATGTATGATAATGTTGCAGAGACGCTAACCTTTAGATCCCCTGGTTCTCCGTCGATCTTGGGCTCACCATCCTCATAAAATACCACTTCCTGCATAGGAAGCACAAAGTATATATGACTATGAGAAAAAATAGAACATAATTTGACTGGACTAGAGCAGAAGAACAAAGTAGTTTAAGAGGGATCTTTTTTTTACCGTTGCCCATAGAACACATCCATCAGAGCATGCATTTTCTTATTTTAAATGTAGGAGCTATAAACTATCAAGTCACCTACAAGGGTAGCTTTTCCCAATGAATTTGAGTAAACACTGAGTGTGGCTATATGCAACAGGAAATAGATGTGCAGACCTAGCTTTCAAGTGATTGATCTGTTGGATAATCATACAGAATATAACTTGGAGGAGTAATCCCTTGTTTGTTTCAGAAAATTATTTATTTGGGAAAATGCTTTATCACAACTAAAAACTATTATGTTTAAAATGAAGGGTCAACCAAAGCTTACTTCTCCATCTTTCATTCCTTTCTCAATGTCCACAGTGATGGAGTAACCCTCCCTTTCAAGCTTTACATTTGGACATTCGTCACAGACCTAAAGATGAGAAAAGAAATAGAATGGTCAGATTTTCAACATTGCAAAAGGCACATGTAGAGAGATCAAACCGAAGGAATCAGCCTTAAATAACATAGTCAGACACACTGGACGTTATATAATATATCCAAGTAAGCGAAATTGCAATAACATAGTCAGGCAAAGTGGAATCAGACTTTCAGAGTTTCAGCTGATCAATTCATAGTGATAAGCAACTACAGTATCCTTGACGGATAAAGGAAAAAGAACCATTTCCAAAGGGCTTATATTATCATTATTATTTTCAAATTTAAAGGTAATGAACCATAGAAATTAGATACTACCTGCTCCGAATATTGCTGGAACATTCCAGGACCAATTTGTCTTTGGTAAACCTCATTTCTACAGTTACAACTTCTCTTCCCAGCAGCAGGTTTTATAACATTTTTCTCCCTCCATACCTGATGTATTTCAAATAGTAGTTAGATTGCAACAATGATCACAAATTTTGGGGGAAAAAACATATTGAGGGAGTAGAATCCTTGAATATTTTTTCCCTCATTGTAAGGGTACAATAAAATAAGCATGCATTTTGTTACCTTCAATGAGCCTCCCATGTACAGGTCCTCCAATGTTGCTTCTAGTTCTACAATTACATCATCCCCATTCACAAATTTCTAAGAATGTTGTAAGCTAATTGTAAAATGACAAATTTTCACCAAATGTATACTTGAGCTGCAAACAATAACAGATTTTCACCAAATGTATACTTGAGCTGCAAACAATCATAGATTTTCACCAAGCTCTGAAGCATCTCATGTAAAAGCATGATTACTAAAACATTCATATACTACTAGAAAAATAATATACCACTGGTCTTTCAACTGGTGAAGATTAAGCTATCCAGCTTTCACTTCCTTGTTTCTACAGAAATTCCAAACAATCTTGGCCGTCAAATTCCTTCAGATTATAAAGCACATTATCAGTACAAGGCTCAATTAATTGCAAGGAAGGGAAAAGGCGAAAGCCACAATAAGCTAATTTTCCAAAGAAACATTTATTTTCTAGATCGAATGAGACTTTGATTTTTTTTCTAGTGCAATCACTAATCTAGTGCCCAAAATAATAAAGATGCAAGCTCGTTGATAAGAGGCTTCCTTGAAAACGTTGTATTCTAGTTTGAGTCTTTGTAACAAAGAGGAGAGCACTTGGATAGAAGTTGATTCCTCTATAAACTTCAGAACACTGACTGTTGGCATTGAAGGTTTGGTTTTGTTTCTAGTAAGGAAGAAAATACACTATATATAACAAAAAAAAAACGAATGAAATTCCAAAATAATAAAGGATGATTACACGATCCACCGCAATTCCACAAACAAGTTATCAAAGAGACTTACTAAAAAATCATTTACTCCAAAAGAAAGCTGCAACTCATTTAAAAATGCGACAGGGTTTAAAAGAAGATCTACATGCATGATTCAAGCAAAAATCATAGCTTTATTTCCAAGTTGTGGCTAGCTAGTCCACTGTACACATACAGAAGGAAGGGAAAATACAAAAGAAATGAAGTTACCGGAAGGAGGAAGGAGAGTGGCAGATAAGAGCAAAAGCCAAATGCTGAAACAAAAATAATTCAAATATATATATATATATATATATATATATATATATATATATATATATATATTAGAAGAGTCATCTTTATCTCATGTATGCTTACACATTACCAAAACCAATTAGAAGAAAGACGTGAGAAGACTAAAAAGATTAACCTAATAAAGATAAACATCAAAGATTTATATCTCATATATTCTTACACATTAAGAACATTGCCCTTATAAAGATAAGCATCAAAGATTCCCCTAGTAAATTTAAACGACAATCGCAGTCGCGGTGATATCAGTGTGAAGTACAATATAGAATTATGCCTTGTTTTTGGAGAGAAATCTGTGATAGTCATGTGAGAGATTGAATCAATACACAATGCGAGTGGTTAGCATTTGAAAGAAGTTATGAGAAACTCCAACAAAGATATGGACTCTCTGATCAATAGGGTAGAATAAACAAAGCCATATACATAGAGGGGAAAATAAACCAAAGATAACCCTAATAAAGATAAAAGCTCAATGTATCTCAGTATCTTCTCTCTTGACTATAACTACGACCAAGTAAAGATTACCCTAGTACATGACTAAGTTTTACGGATTATATGTTAAACTAAACTTGTAGATTGTATATTTTTTTTTTTTTAAATCCATTTAGGGTGATGAGTCCATTAAACTAAAATTGTAGATGATATGAATATTTTAGATACATATATATGACTAAGTTTTACAGCTTTATATGTTAAACTAAAATGAAACACTCTCAAGAAAAGGAAAAAGGTAAATACAGGTACTTAATTGCACAGAAACAGCTAGCATCAGCCACACGATCAAAGATGCGAGAATCAAATCTCAACAGACATTGAAGGACAAACTACATTTTTTGTATTCAAATGCAATAAATCATTTCCAACTAGAGAAAATGCCTTATCATCACCCCAATTTCCAGTGCTAATTGCTTGTAAGTTATGAATTGTTACAATTTAATTCCAAAAAGTAAACCTAGATCTGATAGCACAAGCAGATAGCCCCAGCAAACACAAGAAATCACAACACTAGGCATTTTCGAAAAGCAAATCGAGACCACTCAAACCAGCAGATCCAAATCAAAACAGCAGAAAGAAGAAAAAGCAAAACAAACTCACAAAGAGGAACTACATGAATGAAGAGAGAGGCAAACCTTAGGGCGAAGGAAGAGCTCGACACCAAGGAAGGAGATAAGTCGAGGCCAAGCAACGATGGAAGAAGCGAAATAAAGGAGGAACGGAGGTGAGGTTGTGCATCAGGGAACCCTCCAGGGCCAACCAACGTCGACGGTGGAAGAAAACATTTGAGACCAAAATGGGGGAAGAGGAGAAGGAATTCATGAATCGTTAGATCTGAGAGATTACGCTTTCCATGGTTGTAGATCGAATTCACAAAGTCTGGGGGTGACCAGAGATTTGAGAGAGGGATAGAAGTATAGAATCGAGCGGAAGTGAGAGAGAGAAAAGGGGCTAGGGTTATCTTTTGAGTTTTATACCCGAGCAACTAAAATATCAATTCGCAAGGCCGTTGCCCAGTTGTAGCAAAATTAGCCACGGGAATGACATTTCCATGGCAAAAAACGAATCAATAGCCACGGTAAATCACTGCCGTTGCTACTGTCCGTGGCTAATATGTTTTTTTTTGTAGTGTAGGTTGAAGTGGTTTTGAAAATGGTCCAAGGTTTTCAAATGGTTTTTCAAAATGTTTTAGAAAGGGCAAAATGAATTTAATATGGCTAACTCAAATGGACTAAATATGAACATGACTCAATAAATTCGATAATCAAACAAAGGGAAACAAAGGGGTAGTGAAGGCGCTAGACCATCCCTATTGGATGTAGCTGGGAACGGGTAAGCGAAATATAGCTTGTCCTTTACAGATGGGCTTACAAGACTCCACGGGATTGCGTCGTAGTGGCTGGAGTGGCGAGTTAGGTAGAGACCATGAGGTTTTGCCCCTCCGGTCAGTCGCCCCTTGAAGGGCAGCCTTAGGATAGCTTGATTGTTGATTTTTATGTGCTGAGTGTTGTATGCTTAAATTGGAGACTTGGTTGATATTCTTGATTATGAATCATGTGTTAAATGCCTACTTGAATGGAATAGCGGGGGAGACCTTCTGCCATTATAGAGTCGGGATTCCAATCCTCGTGGGATCGCCTTTGACCTTTTAAGCGTGACTACTTCCTTCTTCGGTTTTCTTTTCCTGGCCCCACTAAACATCTTTATTGATCTTTTCTTGCGATGTTGGTGTGATATACGGGTAACCACATTTGAGATGGTATTGGAGTACGCTACTACCTCAGCCCTTTGCTACCCCACTCGATAGTTATACAAATATTCCACGGGAAATGAGTCATGAAGTCAATGGAAGTGAGTCAGAGTCGCCCTTGTAGATCTCTGTGGGATTATCTTAGTTGCTTCATCCATGATTGCATGGGTGATGTTCCCTCTGCACAAAGGCCCATGGTAGTGTGATCATTCCATTTGATATCTTGATAGAATGAATTCTTTACTTGATGGGTGTGTGTAACAACTTCATGCTCAACCTGATTTATACGATGCCTAATTTCCAATATGCTTACCCAACTGTCATGCCATGATGACCTCCATATTTCTCACATGTTTTCATTATTATATGACCTGACACGCCGCACGAGCACACACAACTATAACTCCTGGTTTCGTATATGCATGACTCGACATGATGTGGTATTCACAACACATATTATGATGATCCTTAATGTGGATTTGTGGTTGTAAGTAATTATATATTCATGCTTGATCACCTTGTTAGGTCTCATGTCGTACTTTGTTGTATTCATGTCATATCCCCCATGCATGCACAACTTGATTTCATTGGTTCCCCGCACCATTATACTAATGATTGATTAAACACATATGTCACAAGTTATGAACTCGCATGAATGCATAATGTTTACTCACTCTCATGGATTAGGATCATCATAGTGTGACCCTTAGCATGTTAGTCTCACTCTTGCTACTCCTCGTGCCTTTATGACAACTAAACCATAGCATGCTTACCTTCCTGATTTCCGTGATGTTTTCTCCTACTCAGTGGTATCCTTTTGTATTTCCCTGAATGCATGACTTTATATTTTGTGCATGTGCCGTTTAGATATTGCACGGACCTATAATTGTCTACCATTACATCTATGCCTAACTATCTTGCTTTAGGCCCATGTTATACTTCGCTATATGTTTATCATGCTTTTAGATTATTACAGTGTGGTTTATTTGGCTTTTTGCAAACTATAGTGCTAATCGAATGAACGTATGTACGAATCATAAGTTAGTATTATGTTTTCGCATATAAATGACACCTGAATGCTAGGGTGAGTCTATTCGAAGTACCTTGATTGTACTCATATTCGATATGTGCTGGTAGTATCCTATAGGGCTTATGAATTCCAATATGACTCGCTGAGTGATAAATTGTCATGCTTGCTTCATCACGTGAATATGACTGTCCCATGATGTGATAGTTGTTGTACCATTTCATGTACTCCTATGACAGTTCATTCCTAGCATGATTTATAATCTAACGTCCGTGATGTTTTCTTGTTCACTCTGTAAAGATACCCATGCCTTACCTTGTATCGCTAGCATCATGTAGGATCACAATGTGACTTGGTATATTCATGTGTTAAATATGTGCCCTGGTTGTATACTGTTACTCTATACCTGTGTACTTGCATGCTTTATATTCATGTGAAGTCGTGCTAGTTGTTAAATGAACATGTAACCTATGCTGCATAACTACATCTCTCATCGTGTTAAGTTATATCTTATAAGACCCATGAATTATGACTTGTGTGTATTCATGCTCTACCTGCTTTATGACCTGCTCTCCCGTAGGATAGACTCCGCAAAGTCATGTATTCTTTCCAACATCTCTAATGTGCGATCTTTTTAAATGGTTAGGAATTGATAGACCCAGTTATAGAGTTAGTTCCTATTTTCAACGCATGTTAAGCATTAGCCGATTATCAATGTGTTCCTATCATCTCATCACTCGATGTTGTTTTTGCATGCCCCTGGCACTATGATATGCGCAAGACCCATTCATCACAATTGCTTATATTTCTTTTATACGTGCTAATGTTTGGGTGCAATAATAGTCTTGCTTAAAATTCTATGACTCATCCTACTATTATGTGGAGTTGATCGATGCATCTTATTCATATACATTTGTGATTGTCATGTAGTACCTTGTAAAATCAATGCCTTCAAGGATATGATTTGTACGATCACATTGCATGCAGCTGCTCTTGTCATAGGCTGTGATAGCCTTGATATACCTCTCTATATGATCTTGTGACTATCTAAGCATATTAAATATTACTAGCCAATTAGAATGCTATGCCTCCACATGGTCGTATCATGCTTAGTATGATTAGTGGCATGCTTATGTGTGTTATCATCCAAGTTGTTCTTATCACATGATGCTCTTCCGATACTTAATTGGATAAATTCATATTTTGGTGGGATATGTGTTAATTAGCAATTGAGTGTCTCGTTACGTGTTATACTCTACAACATGGTAGATGCATATATACGTGAAATGTGATTTTGGTGTTCAATTATTCCTCAACGATTATCCTTGATTGCGCTCATTCCTTGAATCCTTGCCAATATATTACTAGTATCATGGCGGACTGCTTTCCAACCATAGCTCATTATATGTTGACATCCCACACTTACCCTATCATAAGAACGTTGTTGTTACATGACATGGTTCTATACGGCTTTATATGATCCTTTCATGGTACTAGTCCGACCGATATGAAACATCCCAATAGGTCTGCATAAGATTCCACATCGATTATGACCTGCATATGTGTACCTGTCATGAACCATTTACCCTACGTGTAATGCTCTGTGCAGTTTACTAGATTCTGCATAAGCTATGTGCCACACAAATCTATTGTTGTATTAGTGTATACATGTTTCTGATGCATACCAAGCTTGTCTGATATATGAAATGAAAAGTTGCTAGCTAGTCCCTTATGCCCCATGTAGAACTCGATCATGCTTCTGGTTGCCCCTATCTATTAACATTTTTCTTTAAGGTAGGTACATGATAGTGTCCAGTGATGTAACTAGTTACTCCATGATTGATATGTGTTTTGCTTGTGCATTGTAACCTCGTAGAGTTCCGTAAGGGCACCATACTCCTTCTTGGGTCGGGATCTCCTTTTTTGTTGTGTCATCATCAGTTGGTCTGTGTTTGGTTCTGTGGGGAGTCCGGGTTGTCCTCCTTATCTCTCCCCTATCTCCGCTAAATAAAAATTTGCTTGCAATACTTTGACGAACGATGGTGTGGAAAAGAGCATGTTTAGCCAAATAGCCCGAGAGCGGCGCAGCGGAAGCGGTGGGCCCATAAACCCCCGGTCCCAGAACTGACATATGGATTCTTTGAATGATGAACTGGTGGTGGACGTTACCTAATTAACTTCTACTTATGAGGATAAATTTTAATGCTTTGGTGTGCCTATGTGACTGACCTTGTGATATGATTGGTGTTATGTGTCGGTAAGCCTTGCCTGTTTCTTTTACTCGTGGAATGTGAATTATACCCGTTGAAATCCTGACTTGTGTTGGTAATAATGATATTATGTGCCCGATAATATGTGACAGTATGATATTGCGAAGTTAGCATGATATTACCTTTTCTCGAATTATTATTAGCATGATGTAATGTGATAACTTGACTTGATGTGTCAATACCTGATATTTTGCAATACTTGCTAAGCATGATAGTATCTTGGGATTTATGACATGTGGTTGTTTTGAGGCAATGTGTAGTGATTATGTGTAAACACAGTGTGAAATCATGTTATATTATACTGATGTGAAATACTTGAAAGCTAAGTGATAGTAGCATGTAGGGTCCATAGTATAAGGTGCAAGTTATCCTGATACAATGATATGCGATGTCCTGTTAAGTCAAACGTTGCCGTGATTATATTTTGTGTCTGCTATGTTGTTAGACTTTGCTATTGCTGAACCATGAGAGCATGACATGTTCTATGATTGACAACTTGAACTTAAATTGCTAAAACATGATTGTGTCAACATCCTTATGCATTGCTATTTCAAAATTGATTTTCTGCTAGGTCCTTGGCTATGAAAATGGTAAATATCTTGGCTTGTTGAATCTTGTTGAAATGGATTTTGTTGTGCTGACTTGTTGTCTTCCCATTAGACTAAACCCCTATTATGACAAAATTCTGTTGTGATGGTGGTGGTAAGTAAGAAACCATGCTGATGTGATCTACTAAGGTTGAGATTTGATGTGGTTGTGTGTTGACCTTTCAAAAATGACATTCTTGTTTGTTGCATTCTTATTTGTTGACACCTAGAACCTGAAATGCTAATGTTGAGTGTTGTCATTTCAATATACCGGTGTGCGACAATGTTAGTAATGGCTACTCATGTTACGGTTTTGGCGTGGCCAATTTCAGTGGTTGGTTGTTTATGAGGTGACATGTCTTGCTTATGTTGATTCTGATAATGGCTAGAGATTCGTAGATTGGAATTGCTTTTGAGATTGGAACCTAGGAAGAGAATATGGGGTTAGCCCTTAGAGGTGGATGATTCCACCTCTTGAGTTCTGAATTTGTTTAACTAACTTGGATTTTGAAAAGCTTTGGATGGTTTTGAAGTTGAGAGGTTTGCTTGATTTGAAAGGGTTTGAGCGGTTTTAAAAAAAAAAGACTAACTTGGATTTTGAGAGACCGAACGCGATCGAAAATTTCCACGATTTTGAGGCCAATCTTTTTTCAATTGCGGAATCTACTTTGAATTTTTTCAAACCCGGGCAATTCTATGATACTTCACGAAGTGGATACAGGCATCTTTTGAGGGCGCTTGTAAGGTTCTTGCTAAGACCTAGTGACGATATTGTAGAGCTTTTAGAGTTGTGGTACTTCCGAAAAGTCAAAGCGAGGATGTGATAGGGGCGCTTATTGCATACTTGTCAAGGCCAATTGGAGATGTCACGATCGTGAATAGGATGTTGTGAGAATTTCGGAAGACGCAACCGAGAGGATTACAAGATCCTTGGACATGGTCCTCGGGCTCATCAATTTCAAACTTCGTTCCCTAGTTTGTTTTGGTTTTAGTCTCGGGGATGAGACTTGTTTTTAGAGGTGGATGATGTAAAGGCTCGGATTTTTAAATCCTAATTTTCGGACAAAGCAATCAGAAATGAATTTAAATCGGATTTAATTCGGATATTTTAAGAAAAACTCGTCTTTAATTTGCTAAATCGAAATCGAAATTCTTAAAGCGAATTCCGGCCTAATTTTGAACATTTGAAGATTTATTCCGTCTTTTCACCTCGTAGTTTAAAAAATATCCTCAATGTCGATATCCTCTTGTTTTGAAACGTTATTTTGATTGAGTTAGGATAAATTCGAGAGAACGGGTTTCGGAGTTTGTGTTTTAGGTAATTCAAATCGGGTTAGTGGTCCTTGTTTCTTTCCCCCATTTTGTCCTCATCTATCCTCCCTTTGTCCGAGGAACAACTGATGCACACATCTCTCTCCAAATTTGTATTTTTCTTCAAATTAGGCCCAACACCCCTATCCTCACTTTCTCTTCTCCCATGACTTTCTTCATAGTTGGAGGTGCCCAGGCAAAGTCCACGCCAATTCCAGGCTCCCTTTTCATTTTCTTCCCCCTTCCTCTGCCCTTTTTGCAGTATCGACAGCAACAACCCATTTCCCATCACTGCTCTGCCCTTCTACCCTTGTTTCACAGTCCACACTACCCTTGCTTTCCCTTCCTTTTCCTCCGAAGCTAGCAACACTCGGGCAAAACAGCAGCACCACCATTCCTTGTTTTCCGGTCGCCCAAAGCACCACGAGGCCGCCCCTTTGTTCTCCGTCCTAAGGCCGCAGCTATCGAGACGTGCTCTCTATCCTTCGAAAACACAAAGCACCACACTCCCTCTTTGTCTTCCGCCGAACAGCAGCCAATAAGCTCCACCTCCGACGTTCGGAGACGTCCAGCAGCCACCCAGGAGCACCCCGGGGACACCGCCGCCTCCACCTCCTCCTCGTTCCCCTGTTTTCCCCAAAACCGAACGGTAAGCCTTCAATCTTTCAATTTCCGACCCAAAACCTTGTAAAGGTCCCCCCTTTTGACCTTTCCCTTCGTCTTAGGCCAAGAAACGCAGCCCTGAGCCTCCGACGAGCTGAATCGTGCACTGACGGGATTTTTCCGGCGAGTCGACGCCCTCGGTGAGCACCCTAACCTCCCTTCGATTTCTGTTTCCTATTTCTGTGTTGATTTCCGCCCCTCCGCTTCTTGATTTAACCGGGGAGTGTGCGAGAGTGGGTCGGGGAGAGAGAGTCGGCGATGAACGAGGAGCTTCGGTGAGGGTTGTGCGAGCGGCGAGCGCGAGAGCGAGTGAGCAGAGCGCGAGAGCCGGTCGAGTGGGCAGAGAGGGAGGACGAGGACGTCGGACACCCGAGGAAGGAGAGTGGAGGAAGAAGGCTGAAGCCGGCGGGATCGGTTTCTGGGCAACGGAAGAAGTCCGAGAGAAAGAGGAAGAAGAAGACCATGGCGGGCCCTCGCCACGTTGGAGCCAGCTCAGCGCGGGGCCCACCCCATTTTTATTTCGTCTAAATTTCTGAGAGCGAGACTGGAGTGTTGTGAGAGTTGGGCTTGGGCAGACTGGGCCGGTTCTTCTTCATTGAGCATTTGGGCCGGACTGATCTGGTTTTTAAAAGGAATGAGATTGGGCCTAGTTTTATAAAATTTGGATCTTTAGAAAAAGGGTTTGGTTTCGGATTTCAAACAAAATAAGGGAGGGTTTTGGGCTTGTTTTATGTTGAAGTAATAAAAGGATTTGGTTTTGTGACTTATCAAAAGATCCGATTTTGGGGTTAAATAATAAGGGGCGATTTTTATTAAATAAAAATGGTTGGGTTTACCTTTGTAAAATGATTATTAAGGGTATTTAAAAATATATATTATGGCCTTGAAATATATAAAGCTTTAAAATAAATTATTGGAGTTGAATTGGAAAAATACTTTCAAAAGTTGGAAATACCTTAACCTTGTCGAGATTATTTTGATAAAATAAGTAACGAGTCGATTTTAAAAGGTGGTGCTTTATAAGTGATTTTGGAAAAGTAATTTGAGAGTTATTCTTTACAGATGATTTGACCTAAATTGAGATTTGAAGGATTATGTTTTATAAATGGACTTTTGAATGATTTGAGAAAGCGTTTTGAATGGCGATTTGATCTAACTTGAGGTTTTGAAAGAGTTTTGGGAAATATTGGGAAAATGACTTACCTTGCCTAACTTGGTGAATAAAATTGATGACTTGTGTGTGATATTATATGCTTTAAGTAACAATAGAAGTAGACTTATTTATACTACTTACATATGTGTTAGGTGATCATCTGTGACATGTTGGCTTTCTGTATACCTAGTTATTGCCTTTTGCTGTTCTGCACTTCTAGGTGAGTTCCTATATGAGCTCACTCAGATTCGAAAAGAGATCTCCCTGCTTGTAGCCATGTACATAGTAGGTGCTTGCATTCATAATAAAGCATGTCATGTAGTATCCTGCTAGGATTGCACTCATGATTGAGCATTCGTTTACTCATTGCTTTTGTAAACAGAACGGCCGTTATCTGTGAAGTAACTAGAGTCATTGCTAGGGTTATAGGACGACCTAGTCTCATTGGGTCCCGTCCTGAGTTAATCGAGTCATGAACCTCCTTATATTATGAGATGCCTGCGGGCTTTATTGTGGATACGGGTTGGGCATGCGTGCCACCCGATGATAATGGAATGCATTCACGAGCTGGCCAGTGTCCGCCCTATCGGAAGGGGGTGGAGGTAGGAGAGGGATATACCACTTGGTATTCGGTGTTAAGGCCTTATTATATTTACGCACTTGATCTTAGGGGCATGTTAGTGTGTTAACATTCCGCCTTGCATCTAGAAGCATCTTTATCAGGACTAGCGTGTGTATGTGTCTGCTTGTTTGGGACTATATTGCGTAGGGCTTCGATCTGACACCGCCCCGCATACATTTTTTTAGGTTTGGTTTGCAGCACTATTATTCCTTGCTTCTGTGACGTGGGAACTCTCTTGGGCGATTGCAAAGAAATGGTCTAACCTTAGATTTCGAAAAATACACTTATTGATTTTGTTTTGACCCGGCTTAGCCGTGGCACCCTCTTGTATTGCACCTTGATTCTACTATCTACATGACTGTTGGTTTTCTACGCTTAGACTTATGACAGGTACAGGGGACTTTTCCGGGGATTCCAACGATCCCTTCAAATTTTGGGTATGAAATCCCACTTCAAAATGTTAGAATAGAATTTCAAACCTTCAACCTGTACTCGGGGCGCAAGATCCTAACGAGGGGTTTCATCCCTCGAAATGTAACCCGGGAATCATAATCCCGGGCTCTTACACACATATCTATTAATTCTAGGCCCATATCTACCACGTGTATGCCGGAAATACATGTATATGATTTTTTTTTGAATGTATACATGTATATGATATTGTATAGGACAATAAACATAATGGACATGGCTAAGTTACAAATCGTAGGAGTTTAGAAGATGGAAATGAAGATATATCGATGGATTTCAGTCGTGGACCAACTTGGCTTAAATATCAATTAGTTGTAGGATTTATGGATTTTTAATTAACCTGCTCACACATAAGTAAACACAAAGAAATTAAATTGATATCTTGCAAACATAGCCCAATTAATCTTGCTAACATAGCGCAACTGTGAGAAGAAATGGAATTCTCAAACAATTCACATCTCCAAACAAATACAAAACTCACGAACAATAAATAAACATCTCTATAAAGAAAAAAATCACAATCCGGGCACAATTATACCAAACACACTATTGTCCCAACAAAGGGGGGGGGGGGGGGGGGGGGGAAGGAATCTATCATTCTCTGCAAGAGAGAAAAGAAGCCAAAACAAAACCACACCGATTTGTATACCGATAATCATAATTGATAATCAGGAAAAAAAACACCGAAGAGAATTAGAATATATGGAGTATGTTTGAACGAATGCAGATAACTAAAACCATATATAAAATAAATAAAATCCGCATTAGCTTGCCCCTATATTTATAAGAGGAAATCAAAAGATTAATTAGATAACTTCAAATTAAATTGAATTGGAAGTATTTACTCTTACGTTGAATGATTTCACGTACATCTTGACTAAGGATTCCACGTAGCAACACAAAGTCGATCAATTTCACGTCAATTTTCCGAGTAGTTAAGCACAACTGGACATAATTCCAAGTATAATCAATGGAATCGTAATTAATTGGATAACCTGAGAAGGAAAGTAAGAGAGGAAAGTTAGGGTGGGATTAAAATCAGGTAAATTAGGGTAGAATCAATAACATGCATCTGTAAATATGATAATGTAAGATTAAGATATAAAAGCCACACAACAGCAAAAAAAAAGCAAATGAATATAAAAATGTGAACAATTGAATCAAGAAGAGTTAGGGTAGTATTTATAACATACTACTGCGATTTTGGCGATGTGAATACTTTTTTAAAAACTTCAAAATTTTAAGCAAATCAGATTAGTTGATCCAAAGAATTGGAAAAAAAAACTGATTTCAAAATTCAAAATTTTAACCAAATCCGAGATCATTGATTTTAAATATCTACTTTGAATTAATAAATAATTGGAAATAAAAATAAAAATCGACTAATCTGATTAATAACATTGCAATAGATCCAATAAGAGATTACATTACAAAGTGATAATATCGGTGATTAAAAAAAAACAAAGCGATAAGATCTGCGTAAGCTTCTAGAT
Source organism: Persicaria tinctoria (assembly GCA_037127255.1). Lineage (NCBI taxonomy): Eukaryota > Viridiplantae > Streptophyta > Magnoliopsida > Caryophyllales > Polygonaceae > Persicaria > Persicaria tinctoria. The sequence continues at coordinate 43,828,519 of JBANSL010000018.1, forward strand.
TCTGGATTTGCATATATCCTCATGCAAGCAATAAGATTACGTTTTGGTTAGTTAGTTATTTTAGATATGGCATATCAATTAGGTTAATTAGTAATTTAATTTTTAAATCTAATTCTTTTTTATTATTAATCATAAATAAAAAAGCTAACAAATCTTACTAATTAAAAAAATTAAAAAATCTATAAAAAAAATTAACTAACAAATCCTACTTTAAAGGAGAAGCCGCCACATGTCGTAGGCGACTTCTCCTTTAGTATTATAACTAGCGTAGTACCCGTGCGTAACGCACGGGATTTGTAAAGTATATTATATTTTATAGAAGATATTACCATAATTTATTTACATTATATATTAGATGTATTATACTATTATAATAATATGAAAACGATATAACAAAATAATATAAATTTGGATAAAAATAATAATGCTTAGATTATACCAATATATAATATATGTGGCAAAACCTCAATGTCTCACCCTCCTAGCAGAGTCGGGTTTGAGATTTGAAATGCCTGAGGCAGGATATAAAAATGTGTCCCTCTACTATTATTTTTTGTTGTGTTAATGGATTGGAAGGTAAGACCAAATAATTTGGTAGTTCGACTACATATTACACAAACTCTAGGTGTATGGAGTTTTAAGAATTTTTGGATGGAGAGCACACAAAAATGAGAGAAGAAATATTCTTGTAATAAACTTAAAAGTAAAAAAAAAATATGCTTCATCCATCTCAAAATATAGGTCATTTTATTTTTTTGGCATGTTTTTTAAGAAGCTAAAAACTCTGTAAAATATTATATTTTTATTGGTTAATTATGACATTGATAGTGGTCTTATAAATAAGTGATAATCAAGGTGTGTTTGGATTTCAATTTTAATTATAATATATTTATAAATACAAACACTTGAGCAATATTTGGTTATTAAATTTTATAATTTGCTTAAAATTATATACTTTTTAAATAAAATACCTTATAATTGTGTCAATCAAACAACCACTATTGTGTAAATTTTTTAATTACATTATTATATAAACATAATTTACTATATATTTAATTTAATGTTTACATTATTTTAGAAATTGTAAAAATTGAACCAAACACTATTCAAGCATTTATGCATTATAATTAAAGTAAACTGGAATCCAAAGACACCCTCACGTAACATCAATTTTTTTTCAAATACACTCATAAATAAATTATTTGATTAAAAAAATGTAAGAATACCTATTTGGATGAAAAACTTATTAGGGAAGATTAAACAAATTTAACAAATATTAGAATGAAAAGAAAATTTTAATTTTTTTAATGTTTAACAATTATCGACAGTTGATTAATTTAAAAAAACACATAAATAACTTTCAAACAATAAGAATATTTGACAATTAGGGAGAAGAAATAATTAATTTATCAATTAATCAAAAGTGGGGTCATGTTATATCTAAAGCTGTCACATAGCCTATTTTTAAGGATCTGCTGTCATGTGGCATCTACAACCGCTGCTTTGGTATTATATTAGATATTAGATATTAAATATTATATAGATAGATTATAGATATAAATATCTTATGGCAAGTTTCACATGAGACATAGAAAGAGACCGAAAAATATGCTTATCAAATTTGTAGAGAATACGATTAAAAAATAAATGAGCAAAAACTATCTAATAAATAGAGGTTTTAAAAAAAGTAGGTTTAATAATCGGTTTCAAGAAAGAAGGAAATGATCGTATTTTAACTTATTTTCATTCGTTAAGATCATATCTAAAAATTAATTTAAAACTTAATAAGAATAAAAAAGTGGGGTCATGTTAAATCTAAAGCTGCCACATAGCCTAATTTTAAGGATCTGCTGTCATGTGGCATCTTCAACCGCTGCTTTGGTATTATATTAGATATTAGATATTATATAGATAGATTATAGATATAAATCTCTTACATCTGTGGGAAGTTTCATATAAGACATAGAAAGAGATTGAAAAGTATGCTTATCAAATTTATAGAGAATACGATTAAAAAATAAATGAGCAAAAACTATCTAATAAATAGAGGTTTTAAAAAAAAGTAGGTTAAATAATCGGTTTCAAGAAAGAAGATAATGGTCGTATTTTAACTTATTTTCATTTGTTAAGATCATATCTAAAAATTAATATAAAACTTAATAAGAATAAAAAAAAATCAAGACTTAAAATGTCATGATAAAAATAAAATTCAATAATCCATGTAATGTAACGGCCCGGGATTATGATTCCCGAGTTACGTTTCGAGAGATAAAACCCCTCGTTAGGATCTTGCGCTCCGAGTACAGGTTGAAGGTTTGAAACCGAAGATTTGTAGTTTAAAGCGGGATTTCGCACCAAAATCCGTAAGGTCCGTTGGAGACCCCGGGGTAAGCCCCTGTGCCTGTCCTAAGTCTACAACGCGGAAAATCCATTTAGGCATGCAACCAGCATAAGTGAAGTTAAAGCAAAATACAATCCCAAAGGTGCCACGGCATAGTCGGGACAAAACAACGTATAAGAGAGGAAGTCTAGTGGTCTCTCGAGCTCTCAATCTAACGCCAAAAGTCTGAACCCGCCAAACATCCATATAAGCAAAGATAGCGGCTAGCGGTTACCTGAATCTAAAAAAAATGAGGGGGATCTGGGTCAATCATCAGGTCACTCATGCGCGTGTGTAAACACACTCTGAGAGGCATATAATAAGCATCCTATTCCTAAAATGAAATGCGTAATGCAAAACGGAACTTAAACAGACAAGCATACGAATAATTAAGTGCGGACATAAATAAAGGGGCGCGCAGTTACAAGAAATGCCAAATAGCATGTCCCTCTAGGCTCATAAGGAATCCTCTAGCAACTTCCTTCAAAGGGAACTACCTCACCCAAGGTGCAGGCCGTCCCTACGTAAGGAGCCTACTAACTATGAAGGGAAGGCAAACAACGACACCCATATAAGGCCTAATGCTCTAAGAGACCTATGGCGACTTATTACCAAAAAGCCTACCTCACCCATCAAGTGCAAGCAACTTTCTATAATAAGCCCCACTAAGATGACAAGAATAGAGAAAAATGTCACATCCAATAAACACCTATAACGGCCGTTTTCTAGCAAAGACATATAGCAAGTCATATGGTTTCCATTTTAGATCCTAAGCGTGATTCTAAGTCGTATGGTGCATGAACACTAGCCTACTATATAACACCCAGTGCATAGAGTGCCCATCATGAGTAAGTTCAAAGAACATACCTGGAGAAGCGCAGAATCCAAGCAGTACAGCAACCAAGCAAATCTAGGCATATCAGAGATCACCTAGTAATCCCATAAATAACATAATCAGTCTAAGTCTAATTTACGCAAGGCACACAAGTCACATATGAAACATATAAGATACACATAAAACATATATAAGTTAACCATCCCATCATCAACAACATTAACCTTTCAATTCAATTTCTCATCTCGTTTCATCATCTCATATCATTTTCATCACAACTTGCCAACTCATTAGATTAGACAAATCTTCATATCATACTTAATCGAACTCACATATTACCATTTCATACTCATACTGTTCATAAGGATATATATCATTAACATCATCGGTAACCAATATTTATCCCCTTATAATAAATCACTACAAGTTATGCTATTAGTCACACAAATCACGCCGCTAGTTAGACGATCATATTATCATGCTAGTTAGTCATCGAGCAAGTCAGATTCCCAATTTAGTTCCAGCATCGTTTCAAATCTGAATTAAACAGTTATGAATTCCGACGCTTAAAAATGCTCACTAAAAAACTTTTATTTATTAAATCACTTTCCGATTCTTGAAATTCTTTTCCAAATTATTTATAAATCTTTAAGTCACAATAATATTATATGATATTTTAAATACCATTTATTAAACCCCTTTATAAAATATTTCCAGATCCTCTAAATCCAAACCATTTTTATTTAATAAACCAACCGTTATAATTTTTCCAAAATAATATTTTATCTTCTAAATCCGCAAATAATATTATAATATATTTTATTTACCGTTAAATAGTTAAATGAATTAAGGGATATACCCGACCGAACCGAACACATTTAAATCCAACCGAACCGAACCGAACCCGGTTAATTAAAGCTCAAACCAGTTTACTTAAAACCAATGGCCACATCAGCATCTCCTTCCCAATTCAAATGGAGAAGTCTACTCCCGCTGGTTCGATCACGCTCCCGTCGGCTCGCCTCTCGTGCTCGCGCTCGCTGCTGCTCGACCCCGCGCTGGCCTGCTCACTCGCTACTCGCGTGTAAAGGCTCGGATTTTTATAAATCCTATTTTTTTTTCGGAAAAAAAAATGAATTTAGAAGCGAAATTTAACGGAAAACTAGCTAATTCGTATTTTTGAACTCTTAAAGGATATTCCGACTTAATTTTAACTTTAAATATCGATTTCGTCATCTTTCTCCCAATCTCATCCAATTCTAACATCCAACTCATCTATTCCTCTTTTGGGTAAAATCTATCCTATACATTACTCTCCCCTTTGTTGATTCTCCATCTTTGGAAAAGAGACAACCCAATAGCTCTCCCTCTCTGAAATTAGTCAAAGACCCACTGCATCCCTCTTGAATCAGCCGAGACTAGCCAAGTAGTCTACTTCACTTTCCTCTTCAAAAATTGGGAACTCAGCCATCCCCCACATTTCAATTTCAAATCCCCTTTTTGCTCTCCCCTTGAGCCTTACCGTGAGCAAGCTCCATCACCCTCCTCCTTGTTCATCTGCCGACAGGCCACATCTCACCACCCTTCCGCCGCCACCTTACTTCCCTGGCCACCAGAGCGCCGCCACCGTCAGCATCGCTCCCCTTCTCGCCCTGTTTTGCCGAGGAAAGGGGCCCAACGCACCCATCCTCCTCCTTCTTCAAGCCACCAGCAAGCAGCAGTTAGGGGTTCCCCTACATCTTCTCCGACGTCCCAGGTCAGTCGAGCAGCAACCAGGAGTCGACGCCGAGCTCGTTTCCTCCCCCTTTCCCTGTTTTACCAGTAAGCTCCCTCCCACCTTCGATCGAAAATCCTAAAGCAAGGTCCCTTCTTTCTCACCCTCACCTTCAATCTAGGCCAAGAAACACGCAGATCCGCCTCCGAAGAAGCCCGGCGTGACTCTGACGAGCTTCGAGAACGCGAATCGAGCCCGGACGCAACCCCCGAGCTCCCCTCCGGCGAGCCCTAGAATCCCTCGGTAAGGACTCCCTTTCTCTCCTTTTCCTTGTCGACTTAGTGACTTGGTGTCGGGGAGGTGGTCTGAGCCGCCACCCACCGCTGGCGAGCCCTCCCATTCTCTTTCCTTTCCTTTGAATTCAAGCAGTAGCCCCCTGAAGAGGACGATGAACAGGGGTTATGGGTTGGGTTCTAATTTCTTGGGTCGGTCCAGCCTTATTTCCTAAATTGTCTGGGTTGGTTCGGTTTTTTTTAATAAAATGAAACCGGTTCACTTTTTGAGAATGTGGGAGTCCGGATTTTATAAAGTGGCTGGTTTGTTGGGCCTAATTTATGGGCTTTAAGCCTTATGAAAGATCAAAGAGATTGGGCCTATTTTCTTTAACCTCAAAATCTGATGGGGTCTTGGGTTTTTCGAAAATAAAAGGGTTTGAGGGCTGATTTTGGAATTTAGAAAAATAGAGGGTCGGTTTTGGATTTTATAAATATAAGATCGATTTGGTAATTTGGAAAGGGCTGATTCTAGTAAATAAAAATGGTTAGGATTAATTTTTGGGACTTGGTAGTATTTTATGAAAATATTAAATAAATGGGATAATATACTACATTATGTTATTATTGAGATTTAAAAATATAATATTATTGGACTTGGATTTTAATAAAAGAGAAATTTTGAAAAAAGGTTTTCAAGGTTGAAAATTGTTTTGATGAATGGAGAATTGATTTAATAAAACTAAAAAGAGGATTTTGGAAATATACTAACCTTGTCGGATTTGCCTTGAAATAATAATAAAATAAGTTGATGAAAGAGTAATGTTTTATAAATGGATTTATGGATGATTTGAGAAAACGTTTTGAATGGTGATTTGATCTAACTTGAGCTTTTAAAAGAGTTTTGGGAAATCTTGGGAAAATGAGGAATAAATTGGATGACTTGTGTGTGATATTATATGCTTAAGTAACATTAGAAGTAGACTTATTTATATTACTTATATATGTGTTAGGTGATCATCTATGACATGTTGGCTTTATGTATACCTGGTTGTTGCCTTTTGCTGTTATGCACTTCCAGGTGAGTTCCTATATGAGCTCACTCAGATTCGAAAAAGAGATCTCCCTGCTTGTAGCCATGTGCATACTAGGTGCTTGCATTCATAATAAAGCATGTCATTTAGTATCCTGCTAGGATTGCACTCATGATTGAGCATTCGTTTACTCATTGCTTTTGTAAACAGAACGACCGTTATATGTGAAGTAACTAGAGTCATTGCTAGGGTTATAGGACGACCTAGTCTCATCGGGTCCCGTCCTGAGTCAATCGAGTCATGAACTTCCTTATATTATGAGATGCCTGCGGGCTTTATTGTGGAGCGGGTTGGGCATGCGTGCCACCCGATTATGAATGAATGCATTCACGAGCTGGCCAGTCTCCGCCCTATCGGAAGGGGGTGGAGGTAGGAGAGGGATATACCACTTGGTATTCGGTGCTAAGGCCTTATTATATTTATGCACTTGATCTTAGGACCATGCTAGCGTGTTAATATTCCGCCTTGCATCTAGAAGCATCTTTATTAGGACTAGCGTGTGTATATGTCTGCTTGTTTGGGATTATATTGCGTAGGGCTTCGATCTGACACCGCCCCACATACATTTTTTTTTAGGTTTGTTTTGCAGTATGATTATTCCTTCCTTGTTTCCGTGACGTGGGAACTCTCTTGGGCGATCTCAAAGAAATGGTTTAACTCAACTAACATTGTATATTAAAGTTCGATAATTACGCTTATTGATTTGGCTTTGACTCGGCTATGCCGTGTCACCCTCTTGTATTACACCTTGATTCCACTATTTGCATGATTGTTGGTTTTCCACGCTTAGACTTATGACAGGTATAGGGGACTTCCCCGGGGATTCCAACGATCCCTTCGAATTTTGGGTATGAAATCCCACTTTAAAATGTTAGGATAGAATTTCAAACCTTCAACCTGTATTCGGGGCGCAAGATCCTAACGAGGGGTTTCATCCCTCGAAACGTAACCTGGGAATCATAATCCCGGGCCGTTACAAAGATGGTATCAGAGCCAGGTTATGCAAACCGAGTATGATAGGTTGAAGTGGTTTTGATAGTGGCCCACGGTTTTAATATGGCTAATTCAAATGGACTAAATATGAACATGACTCAATAAATCCGGTAATCAAACAAAGGGAAACGAAGGGGTAGTAAAGACGCTAGACCATCCCTATTGGATGTAGTTGGAAACGGGTAGGCAAAATATAGCTTGTTCTTTACAGATGGGCCTACAAGACTCCAAAGGATTGCGCCATAGTGGTTGGAGTGGCGAGTTAGGTAGAGACCGTGAGGTTTTGCCCCTCCGGTTAGTCGCCCCCCCTCCAGTTAGTCGCCCCTCGAAGGTCGGCCATAGGATAGCTTGATTGTTGATTGTTCTGTGTTGAGTGCTGTATGTTTAAGTTGGAGACCTGTTTGATATTCTTGACTATGAATCATGTGTTAAATGCTTATGTGAACGGAATAGCGGGAGAGACCTTCTGCCATTATAGAGTCGGGATTCCAGTCCTCGTGGGATTGCCTTTGACCTCTTTTTGACTACCTCCTTCTTCGGTCTTCTTTTCCTAACCCTACTAAACGTCTTTATCGAGCTCTTCTTGTAATGTCAGTGTGATATATGGCCATTGGTAACCACGTTTGAGGATGTATTGGAGTGCGCTGTTTACTTGAGCCCTTTTCTACCCTACTCACACGAATATTTCATGGGAAACAAGTCATACAGTCAACGAGAGTAAGTGAGAGTCGCCCTTGTAGATCTCTGTCGGGTCACTTTAGTTGCTTCATCCATGGTTGCATGATTCTATATGTACTACCCCATAGACTTGCAGATTGATTGTTATTGTGAATTTATGCCTACATGTCGGGATGTCCATGTTTAGCCATTGCTTAGGTCCGTGTTATATTTTATGCCTATATCATCCTAGCATGATCTACTTAGCATATCCATTGTTATAGTAATGCTTGAATGAATGTGTCATATGTAGAAAACCGCATGATTGATGTCATCCTTGCAAATAGGCTCATGATAGCGTGCTCATTCTATTATGATATCATGATTAAGTGAGTTATTTACTTGATGGGTGTGTGTTACAACTTGATGTTCAACCTGAATCATATGACACCTAGTTTCCAACATGCTTATCCAAATGTCATGCCATGATGACCTCTATGCTTCTCACATACCCTCATGAATATATGACATGACACGCCGCACGAGCACACACCACTATAATTCCTGGTTTCGTATATGCATGACTCGATATGATGTGGTATTCCCAACACATATTATGATGATCCTTAATGTGGATTTGTGGTTATAAGTCATTATATATTCATGCTTGTTCACCTTGTTTAGGTCTCATGTCGTACTTCGTTGTATTCATGTCATACCCCCCATGCATGCACAACTTGATTTCATTGGTTTCCCGCACCATTATACTAATGATTGATGAAACACATATGTTGCAAGTTACAAACTCACATGATGGTTACTCTCTCTCTTGAATTAGGATCATGATAATGTGACCCTTAGCATGTTAGTCTCACTCTTGGTACTCCTCGTGCCTTTATGACCACTAAACCATAGCATGCTTACCTTCCTGATTTCTGTGATGTTTTCTCCTGCTCAATGGTATCCTTTTGTATTTTCCTGAATGCATGACTTGATATTTCGTGCATGTAACGTTTCGATATTTGCATGTACCTGTAATTGTCTACCATCACATAAATGCCTAGTTATCTTGCTTTAGGCCCATGTTATACTCCGTTATATGTTTATCATGCTTCTAGATCATTACGGTGTGGCTTATTTGGGTCTTTGCAAACTGTTGTGCTAATCGAATGAATGTATGTATGAATCACGAGTTAGTATCATGTTTTCACATATAAATGAAACCAGAATGCTAGGGTGAGTCTAGTTGAAGTACCATGAGTGTATTCATGTTCGATATGTGCTCGTAGTATCCCATAGGGCTTATGAATTCCAATATGACTCGTTGAGTGGTAAATTGTCATTCTTGCTTAATCACGTGAATATGATAGTCCGTGATGTTCTCTTGTTCACTTTGTAAAGATACCCATGTCTTACCATGTATCGTTAGCATCATGTAGGATCACAATGTGACTTGATATATCCTTGTGTGAAATACGTGCCCTCGTTGTATACTGTCGATCTATACCTGTATACTTGCATGCTTTATATCCATGTGAAGTCGTGCTTCCTTAAGCTCATGTTGCCATTTCCGCCATATTCCCCCCTTGTTCTCATATGATTACGTTACGATTGGTTGACCCCTTAAATGCATCCGTTCTAGTTTCCAAATGAACATGTAACCTATGTTGCATAACTGTGCATCTTATCATGTTAAGATATATCTTATAGGACCCATGAATTATGGCTTGTGTCTATTCATGCCCTACTGCATTATGATCTGCTCTTTCATGGCATACACTCCGCAATGTCTTGTATTCTTTCCAACATCTCTAATGTGCGATCTTTTTAACTGTTTATGAATTGATAGACCTAGTTGTAGAGTTAGTGCCTATTTTCGACGCATGTTAAGCATTGGGTGATTATCAATGTGTGCTTATACTCTCATCACTCGAGGTTGTTTCTGCATGCCCCTAACATTCTTAAGGCTTCCGCAAATGAATAATCTGGCACTCGCATAATTACCTTTGCATACATAATGTAGCTTACCGTCCCTTTGAAACATGATACCTTAGGAGCATTGTCCTGTTTCGCACTATGATATGTGTATGACTCCTTCATCACAATCGCTTATATTCCTTTTATATGTGCTAATGTTTGGGTGCAATAGTAGTCCTACTTAAACTTCTATGACTTTTCCCACTATTATGTAGAGTTGCTCGATGCATCTTATTCATATACATCTGTGACTGTCATGTAGTACCTTGTAAAATCTGTGCCTAAAGGGATATGACTTGTACGATCGCATGCTCAACTTGCATATCATGTAGCCACTCTTGTCATAGATTGTGATAGCCTTGCTATACTCTCTCTACATGATCTTATGACTGTCCAAGCATGTTAGATATTGTTAGTCTAGTTAGAATGATATGCCTCCACAAAGTTGTCTCATGCTAAGTATGATTAGTGACATGCTTATGAGTGTTCTCATCTGAATTGCTGTCTTTATCACATGATGCCTTTTCGATGCTTAATTGGATAAATTTATATTTTGGTGGGATATGTGTTAATTAGCAATTGAGTATCTAGTTGCGTGTTATACCCTACGACATGGTAGATGCATATATACGTGAAATGTGATTTTGGTGTTAAATTATTCCTCAGCGATTATCCTTGATTGCGCCTTTTCCTTAAATATATATTACTATTATCATGGAGGGCTACTTTCCAACCATAGCTCATTATACGCTGGCATCCCGCACTTACCCTATCATAAGAACGTTGTTGTTTCATGACGTGGGTTCCATACGGCTTTATATGATCCTTTCATGGCATTAGTCTGATTGATATGAAACATCACGATAGGTATGCATATGATCCCATATTGATTATGACTTGCTTATGTGTACCTGTCACGAACAATTTACCCTACGTGTAATGCTCTGTGTTGTTTACTAGATTCTGCATAAGCTATGTGCCGCACAAATCTATTGTTGCATTCGTGTATACATGTTTATTATGCATACCAAGCTTGTCTGATATATGAAATGAAAAGTTGCTAGCTAGTCCCTTATGCCCCATGCATAACTTGATCATGCTTCTGGTTGCCCCTATATGTTAACATTTTCATCAAAGTAGGTATGTGCTAGTGTTCAATGTTGTGACTAGTTTACTGCACGATTGGTATGTGGTTTGCTTGCTGCGCTCTTGACCTCGTAGAGTTCCATAAGGGCACTATACTCCTTCTTGGGTCGGAATCTTGTTTTTCGTCGTGTCATCATCAGTTGGTCTCTGTTTGGTTTTTTGGGGAGTTCGGGTTGTCCTCTTTGTCTCTCCCTTATCTCCGCTAACTTAAAAATTACTTGCAATACTTTGATGAACGATGGCATAGAAAAGTGCACGTTTAGCCAAATAGCACAGGAGCGGCGCAGCGGAAGCACGGTGGGCTCATAAACCCCAGGTCCCAGAACTGACACATTGATTCTTTGAATGATGAACTGGTGGTGAACGTTACTTGGTTGACTTCTACTTATGATTATGAATTTTAGTGCTTTGGTGTTCCTATGTGACTGACCTTGTGATATGATTGGTGTTCTATGTCGTTAGGCCTTGCCTGAATTCTTTTACTCATAGAATGTGAATTATACCTACTCAATTCCTGACTTGAGTTGGTAATAATGATATTATGTGCCCCGATAATATGTGACAGTATGATATTGCGATGTTGGCATGATTTTACCTTTGCTCGAATTATTATTAGCATGAGGTTATGTGGTAACTTATCTTGCTATGTCGATACCTGATATTCTGCAATACTCGCTGAGCATGATAATATCTTAGGATTTATGACATGTGACCGTTTTGGAACAATGAGAGATAATGATGTATAAACCTAGTGTGAAGTCATGTTATATGCTAATATGAAATACTTGGAAATTAAGTGATAATAGAGTGTAGAGTCCATAGTATAAGAATGCATGTTATCCTGATATAATGATATGCGATGTCTTGTTAAGTTAAATGTTGTCGTGATTAGATTTTGTGCTTGCTATTTTGTTAGACTTTGCTATTGCTGAACCATGAGAGCATGACAGGTTTTATGTTGATAACTTGAACATTGAATTGCTGAAAAGTGATTGTGGTGATGCCTCTATGCATTGCTATTTCAAATAGATTTTCGGCTAAATCCTTAACTATGAAAATGGTGAATATCTTGGCTTGCCGAATCTTGTTGAAATGGATTTTGTTGATTTGTTGCCTTCCCATTAGACTGAATCCCCTATTATGACAAAATTTTGTTGTGTTGGTAGTGGTAAGTAGGAAACCATGCTGATGTGATCTACTAAGGTTGAGGCTTGATGTGTTTGTGTGTTGCCCTTTCAAAAATGACATTCTTGCTTGATGCATTCTTATTTGGTTGACACCTAGAACATTAAATGCTAATGTTGAGTGTGGCATTCCAATATACTGGTATGCAACAATGTTGATGGATTGCTATTCATGTCATGGTTTTGGCATGGCCAATTTCGGTGGTTGGTTGGTTATGATGTGGCATGTATTGGTTATATTGATTCTAATAACGACTAGAGATTCGTAGATTGGGATTGCTTTTGAGATTGGAACCTGGGAAGAGAATATGGGATTAGCCTTTAGAGGTGGATGATTCCACCTCTTGAATTCTGAATTTGCTTGACCAACATGGATTGTTAAAAGCTTTGGAATGGTTTTGAAGTTGAGAGGGTTTGCTTGATTTGAAGGGTTTTGAACGATTTTGAAAAAGACTAACTTTGATTTTGAGAGACCGAACACGATCGAAAATTTCAATGATTTTGAGGCCAATTTTTTTTTTATCCGGGCAACTCTATGATACTTCACGAAGTGGATACAAACATATTATGAGGGCGCTTGTAGGGTGCTTGCTAAGACCTAGTGATGATATTGTAGAACTTTTAGAGTTGTGGTACTTCCGAAAAGGCGAAGCGAGGATGTGATAGGGGCGCTTATTGCATACTTGTCAAGGCCAATTGGAGATGTCACGACCGTGACTAGGATGTTGTGAGAATCAAGGAAGACGCAACCGAGATGATTACAAGATCCTTGGACATGGTCCTTGGACTCATTAATTTCAAACTTCATCCCCTACTTTTTTTTAATTTTAGTCTCGGGGACGAGACTTGTTTTTAGAGGTGGATGATGTAAAGGCTCGGATTTTTATAAATCCTATTTTTTTTTCGGAAAAAAAAAATTAATTTAGAAGCGAAATTTAACGGAAAACTAGCTAATTCGTATTTTTGAACTCTTAAACGAAATTCCGACTTATATTTAACTTTAAATATCGATTTCGTCATCTTTCTCCCAATCTCATCCAATTCTAACATCCAACTCATCTATTCCTCTTTTGGGTAAAATCTATCCTATACATTACTCTCCTCTTTGTTGATTCTCCATCTTTGGAAAAGAGACAACCCAATAGCTCTCCCTCTCTGAAATTAGTCAAAGACCCACTGCATCCCTCTTGAATCAGCCGAGACTAGCCTAGTAGTCTACTTCACTTTCCTCTTCAAAAATTGGGAACTCAGCCATCCCCCACATTTCAGTTTCAAATCCCCTTTTTGCTCTCCCCTTAAGCCTTACCGTGAGTAAGCTCCATCACCCTCCTCCTTGTTCATCTGCCGATAGGCCACATCTCACCACCCTTCCGCCGCCACCTCACTTCCCTGGCCACCAGAGCGCCGCCACCGTCAGCATCGCTCCCCTTCTCGCCCTGTTTTGCCGAGGAAAGGGGCCCAACACACCCATCCTCTTCCTTCTTCAAGCCACCAGCGAGCAGCAGTTAGGGGTTCCCCTACATCTCCTCCGACGTCCCAGGTCAGACGAGCAGCAACCAGGAGTCGACGCCGAGCTCGTTTCCTCCTCCTTTCCCTGTTTTACCGGTAAGCTCCCTCCCACCATCGATCGAAAATCCTAAAGCAAGGTCCCTTCTTTCTCACCCTCACCTTCAATCTAGGCCAAGAAACACGCAGATCCGCCTCCGAAGAAGCCCGGCGCGACTCCGACAAGCTCCGAGAACGCGAATCGAGCCCGGACGCAGCCCCCGAGCTCCCCTCCGGCGAGCCCTAGAATCCCTCGATAAGGACTCCCTTTCTCTCCTTTTCCTTGTCGACTTAGTGACTTGGTGTCGGGGAGGTGGTCTGAGCCGCCACCCACCGCCGGCGAGCCCTCCCATTCTCTTTCCTTTCCTTTGAATTCAAGCAGTAGCCCCCTGAAGAGGACGATGAACAGGGGTTATGGGTTGGGTTCTAATTTCTTGGGTCGGTCCAGCCTTATTTCCTAAATTGTCCGGGTTGGTTCGGTTTTTTTTAATAAAATGAAACCGGTTCACTTTTTGAGAATGTGGGAGTTCGGATTTTATAAAGTGGCTGGTTTGTTGGGCCTAATTTATGGGCTTTAAGCCTTATGAAAGATCAAAGAGATTGGGCCTATTTTCTTTAATCTCAAAATCTGATGGGGTCTTGGGTTTTTCGAAAATAAAAGGGTTTGAGGGCTGATTTTGGAATTTAGAAAAATAGAGGGTCGGTTTTGGATTTTATAAATATAAGATCGATTTGGTAATTTGGAAAGGGCTGATTCTAGTAAATAAAAATGGTTAGGATTAATTTTTGGGACTTAGTAGTATTTTATGAAAATATTAAATAAATGGGATAATATACAACATTATGTTATTATTGAGATTTAAAAATATAATATTATTGGACTTGGATTTTAATAAAAGAGAAATTTTGAAAAAAGGTTTTCAAGGTTGAAAATTGTTTTGATGAATGGAGAATTGATTTAATAAAACTAAAAAGAGGATTTTGGAAATATACTAACCTTGTCGGATTTGCCTTGAAATAATAATAAAATAAGTTGATGAAAGAGTAATGTTTTATAAATGGATTTATGGATGATTTGAGAAAACGTTTTGAATGGTGATTTGATCTAACTTGAGCTTTTAAAAGAGTTTTGGGAAATCTTGGGAAAATGAGGAATAAATTGGATGACTTGTGTGTGATATTATATGCTTAAGTAACATTAGAAGTAGACTTATTTATATTACTTATATATGTGTTAGGTGATCATCTATGACATGTTGGCTTTTTGTATACCTAGTTGTTGCCTTTTGTTGTTCTGCACTTCCAGGTGAGTTCCTATATGAGCTCACTCAGATTCGAAAAAGAGATCTCCCTGCTTGTAGCCATGTGCATACTAGGTGCTTGCATTCATAATAAAGCATGTCATTTAGTATCCTGGTAGGATTGCACTCATGATTGAGCATTCGTTTACTCATTGCTTTTGTAAACAGAACGACCGTTATCTGTGAAGTAACTAGAGTCATTGCTAGAGTTATAGGACGACCTAGTCTCATCGGGTCCCGTCCTGAGTCAATCGAGTCATGAACTTCCTTATATTATGAGATGCCTGCGGGCTTTATTGTGTAGCGGGTTGGGCATGCGTGCCACCCGATTATGAATGAATGCATTCACGAGCTGGCCAGTCTCCGCTCTATCGGAAGGGAGTGGAGGTAGGAGAGGGATATACCACTTGGTATTCGGTGCTAAGGCCTTATTATATTTATGCACTTGATCTTAGGACCATGCTAGCGTGTTAATATTCCGCCTTGCATCTAGAAGCATCTTTATTAGGACTAGCGTGTGTATATGTCTGCTTGTTTGGGATTATATTGCGTAGGGCTTCGATCTGACACCGCCCCGCATACATTTTTTTTAGGTTTGTTTTGCAGTATGATTATTCCTTCCTTGTTTCCGTGACATGGGAACTCTCTTGGCCGATCTCAAAGAAATGGTTTAACTCAACTAACATTGTATATTAAAGTTCGATAATTACGCTTATTGATTTGGTTTTGACTCGGCTATGCCGTGTCACCCTCTTGTATTACACCTTGATTCCACTATTTGCATGACTGTTGGTTTTCCACGCTTAGACTTATGACAGGTACAGGGGACTTCCCCGGGGATTCCAACGATCCCTTCGAATTTTGGGTATGAAATCCCACTTTAAAATGTTAGGATAGAATTTCAATCCTTCAACCTGTATTCGGGGCGCAAGATCCTAACGAGGGGTTTCATCCCTCGAAACGTAACCCGGGAATCATAATCCCGGGCCGTTACAAAGATGGTATCAGAGCCAGGTTATGCAAACCGAGTATGATAGGTTGAAGTGGTTTTGATAGTGGCCCACAGTTTTCAAATGGTTTTTCAAAATGTTTTAGAAAGGGAAAATGAATTTAATATGTCTAATTCAAATGGACTAAATATGAACATGACTCAATAAATCCGGTAATCAAACAAAGGGAAACGAAGGGGTAGTAAAGACGCTAGACCATCCCTATTGGATGTAGTTGGAAACGGGTAGGCAAAATATAGCTTGTTCTTTACAGATGGGCCTACAAGACTCCAAAGGATTGCGCCATAGTGGTTGGAGTGGCGAGTTAGGTAGAGACCGTGAGGTTTTGCCCCTCCGGTTAGTCGCCCCTCGAAGGGCGGCCATAGGATAGCTTGATTGTTGATTGTTCTGTGTTGAGAGCTATATGTTTAAGTTGGAGACCTGTTTGATATTCTTGACTATGAATCATGTGTTAAATGCTTATGTGAATGGAATAGCGGGAGAGACCTTCTGCCATTATAGAGTCGGGATTCCAGTCCTCGTGGGATTGCCTTTGACCTCTTTTTGACTACCTCCTTCTTCGGTCTTCTTTTCCTGACCCTACTAAACGTCTTTATCGAGCTCTTCTTGTAATATCGGTGTGATATATGGCCATTGGTAACCACGTTTGAGGATGTATTGGAGTGCGATGTTTACTTGAGCCCTTTTCTACCCTACTCACACGAATATTTCATGGGAAACAAGTCATACAATCAACGAGAGTAAGTGAGAGTCGCCCTTGTAGATCTCTGTCGGGTCACTTTAGTTGCTTCATCCATGGTTGCATGATTCTATATGTACTACCCCATAGACTTGCAGATTGATTGTTAGTGTGAATTTATGCCTACATGTCGGGATGTCCATGTTTAGCCATTGCTTAGGTCCGTGTTACATTTTATGCCTATATCATCCTAGCATGATCTACTTAGCATATCCATTGTTATACTAATGCTTGAATGAATGTGTCATATGTAGAAAACCGCATGATTGATGTCATCCTTGCAAATAGGCTCATGATAGCGTGCTCATTCTATTATGATATCATGATTGAGTGAGTTATTTACTTGATGGGTGTGTGTTACAACTTGATGTTCAACCTGAATCATATGACACCTAGTTTCCAACATGCTTATCCAAATGTCATGCCATGATGACCTCTATGCTTCTCACATACCTTCATGAATATATGACATGACACGCCGCACGAGCACACACCACTATAATTCCTGGTTTCGTATATGCATGACTCGACAAGATGTGGTATTCCCAACACATATTATGATGATCCTTAATGTGGATTTGTGGTTATAAGTCATTATATATTCATGCTTGTTCACCTTGTTTAGGTCTCATGTCGTACTTCGTTGTATTCATGTCATACCCCCCATGCATGCACAACTTGATTTCATTGGTTTACCGCACCATTATACTAATGATTGATGAAACACATATGTTGCAAGTTACAAACTCACATGATGGTTACTCTCTCTCTTGAATTAGGATCATGATAATGTGACCCTTAGCATGTTAGTCTCACTCTTGGTACTCCTCGTGCCTTTATGACCACTAAACCATAGCATGCTTACCTTCCTGATTTCTGTGATGTTTTCTCCTGCTCAATGGTATCCTTTTGTATTTTCCTGAACGCATGACTTGATATTTCGTGCATGTAACGTTTCGATATTTGCATGTACCTGTAATTGTCTACCATCACATATATGCCTAGTTATCTTGCTTTAGGCCCATGTTATACTCCGTTATATGTTTATCATGCTTCTAGATCATTACGGTGTGGCTTATTTGGCTCTTTGCAAACTGTTGTGCTAATCGAATGAATGTATGTATGAATCACGAGTTAGTATCATGTTTTCACATATAAATGAAACCAGAATGCTAGGGTGAGTCTAGTTGAAGTACCATGAGTGTATTCATGTTCGATATGTGCTCGTAGTATCTCATAGGGCTTATGAATTCCAATATGACTCGTTGAGTGGTAAATTGTCATTCTTGCTTAATCACGTGAATATGATAGTCCGTGATGTTCTCTTGTTCACTTTGTAAAGATACCCATGTCTTACCATGTATCGTTAGCATCATGTAGGATCACAATGTGACTTGATATATCCTTGTGTGAAATACGTGCCCTCGTTGTATACTGTCGATCTATACCTGTGTACTTGCATGCTTTATATCCATGTGAAGTCGTGCTGCCTTAAGCTCATGTTGCCATTTCCGCCATATTCCCCCCTTGTTCTCATATGATTACGTTACGATTGGTTGACCCCTTAAATGCATCCGTTCTAGTTTCCAAATGAACATGTAACCTATGTTGCATAACTGTGCATCTTATCGTGTTAAGATATATCTTATAGGACCCATGAATTATGGCTTGTGTCTATTCATGCCCTACTGCATTATGATCTGCTCTTTCATGGCATAGACTCCGCAATGTCTTGTATTCTTTCCAACATCTCTAATGTGCGATCTTTTTAACTGTTTATGAATTGATAGACCTAGTTGTAGAGTTAGTGCCTATTTTCGACGCATGTTAAGCATTGGGTGATTATCAATGTGTGCTTATCATCTCATCACTCGATGTTGTTTCTGCATGCCCCTAACATTCTTAAGGCTTCCGCAAATGAATAATCTAGCATTCGTCGGGGCTGCGGTGGCTCGGGTGGCTGCTCCTGGTGGTTCTGAGGGATGCTAGTGCTGTCGTAGTCTCGGAAAGGGAGGTCGGAGGAGAGAAGAAGGATTGGTGGTGGTGTTTTGAGGTGAAGACAGGCAGGAGGTGCCGGTTGGTGGTGGTTTATGTGAAGAGCGAAGGGAGGTGACGGGTGGTGTTGATGATCAGCAAGGAATGGAGGGAGAGGGAGTTGGTGAAAGTGATGGTGATGAGGGTGATGTGAATGAAGAGTGACGGGAAGAGGGATGGTCATTGAAGAGGTATGGTGAGGTGAAGGAGTTGGTAAGCATTGAGTGTTGAATTGGTTAACTAATACCCGGAATAAATCACGAATACGTGAATTTTGAATCCCGAAATTAGTTCTCAAGTGTTAGTTTCCCCGACTCTCGCTCTCTCGATCAATTAGATTTTTTAAAATCGACAAGGATATCGCTATCCGATAATTATTTTGAATTTTCGAGGTAAAAGAACGGAAATTGTTCGTTAAATTTATACTCCGGTCGGAATCCGCTAAACAAGTTTTAAAACCGATTTAATTTCATTTTTAATTCTCTTATTCCAGAAAATTAGGATTTAAAAATCCGAGCCTTTACATCATCCACCTCTAAAAACAAGTCTCGTCCCCGAGACTAAAATCATTTTAAAAATAGGGGATTGAAGTTTTAAATTGGTGAGTCCAAGGATCATGTCATTGATCCCGTAAGCACCTCACAAGTGCCCCTATGAGATCCTCACAGTACCGTTGTCGTGATCATAATATCCCCAATAAATCGTAGTAAGAATGTAATATGGGCCCCTACCACATCCTTACTTCGACTTCTCGGTCATATCATGACTCAAAAAACATTATAGCATCTCCACTAGGTCTTAGCAAGCAGTCTATAAGGGCGTCTATAAAATGTTTGTATCCACTTCGTGGGACGTCATAATACAAGCTCGGTTAGAAATTTTCAAGAGGGTCCTTTGTTTGAAAAGGTTTGGTCTCAAAATCATTGAAGTTATCAATCACGTTCGATTTCTCTAAATCCAACCCAGTCCTTTTTAAACACCATTCAAAATTCCCTAACCCGACATTAATCAAGCAATTTTCAAATCTCAAGAGGTGGAATCATCCACCTCCAAGGCTAATCTCATATTTCCTTCCTAGGTTCCAAGTCAGAATCAAATTTCAATAATTCAGCTTCTAACATTTCTATCATCATGCATCGTATATAGAATAGCAATTACATCTCACGTTTATAGTAGGACATAACACATCAAGGACGGTCGCATACCAAAAACATAAGTAGCACATCATCACATCAACGAGGCTCATCACATCATATCACCAAGGATCTGCACACAACTACCAAGCTTAAGCACGAAATCAAAGAGATACCACTAACCATCCACCTCTAAGAATCCAACTCATACTAGTCATCTCACACCGGCCACCCTCGACCAACTCTTACGCAGAAATCCATCTCGTTCTACACCCAACCACGAATTTCCAAGACCCTCATCACCAGGGCCTATCCTCAAAGACCAACCACTGATTTTACCTACTCATCCCCTGGGCATACTAACTCGCTTCACAACATTTCCCCTCAACAATCCTCCCGATCCACTCCTAGCTCTCTCTCATCCACCTCTAGAACTACGCCCACTGCTTATACTAACACCCACTCTTAAGGTCACCCTCATGGAACTAGTCTAGTCCTCAACCGCTACCCTTCTATCCTAAACACTCACACCGCGCACCCACTACCTACCGACACTTCTAGCTAGGACACCCCTCTCAAAATCTCAACATACTACCCCCACTCCCCACCTAAGACCTACCTGGAAGCTCATATATACTCACAGACTACTATCTTCAACACATCCCAACTCACTCGGCTCTACTCAAACTAACGCATCATTCCTGCACCCCATCTCACACAACCAAAGACCCAATCCGAAGACTTCAATCCACCTGCCACTTTTCGACCTGTCTCACCGAAGAATCTCACGACTCAAGCTCAAGAAGAAAGCACTACCATATATATAACCCACAATCTATTTACTAGGAAATCAGTACATCAAGCATCGAGGCACACCATCACAGAAACAAGTTAGTTAGACAATCACTTGCCACCAGTTTAGCATATCAGTCATCGCACACCCATTTATGTCAGCTCCAGGCCTATTGCACTATGCCCATTCCAATTGGTATAGAAGAATTCACGATTTGAATGAAGAACACCCTTCCTCGAGTCATCTAAGAGAATCATGTCCGCGACTACCATCTTCGAGATGTGTCCGTCCTTTGTATACTTTTGGCGATGTCTGTCTGGTGGTCTATGGGTCATGGACCCATCACGCTTCGACTGCGCCGCTCCGGTGCCACTTGGTCGTCGGTCCCTCTTGCATGTCGATGCTCATCGAAGGATCGCAAGGGTTAGAAGTTACGAAGATAGGGGAGAGACAAGGGCGAACAACACAACTTCCTTAAGGGTTCAGACATGGACCAGGACTAGGGACGACAAAACCAAAGAGAAGAACCCAACCCGAGAGTTACAACGATGCCCTTGTAATTGTGGCACGCAAACACATAAAAAAATCAAGAGATATCAACACATTATTTCACACTAGTATGCACCTATCTCAAGAAATATCGATTTATGCATTCATAACATGTTCATATAATCATCTTTATATGTGTGCGGAACAAGCTAGCAACCTATTATTTCATTCACCAATCATGCTTGACAGACTAAGAACATGTATGCACAGACTGACATGGGACATATATGGCATAAGTTATGCAAGATCTAGCAAGCATTACAGGATATCATATGCACGACTTATCACTCATTTAGATACACACATAAGCAAGTTATAATATTGCATAAAGCATGCTAAGATGTACCCTAAAAATCATGCTAACGGTATGGTCAATTCATGCAGGGTTGGTATAGCAACTATCTCCTCACATACATCCATATTCACATAGTAAGACTAGGCAGTCACACAATCATATAAGGGCCTATAACTGGGAGGTATATGTCCTATATGATACTAGCAATATTCATTAAACATGTACACAACCATGAGGTCCAATTAGGTTAATCTAGCATGCTAAGTCATCCAATTCACATTTTAAACATGCAATGAGAGTTGACCACACTATCATGGACCTAGTTCATAGGGAGACAATAATCATGGGAATTCAATACATACGATACACACATCCACTCATAAGTGCAACCATGCGAGGTACGAGGCAAGTCATGCTAAATTATACCAATATAACATGTCATTAAATCAAAAGGAGGCTATCATTATAACTTGGAAGAAGTCTCTAAGGGAAATCACCGACTCTCCACCCCATTTCCCCGTGGGACGCTTGTATGACTCGCTGGGTAGGTGACAAGGACATTCACGCTGTTTTTGAGGTGAGGGTAGAAATCGTGTTTAGACTCTTGTGGCAAGAAGACATGGTTGGCCATTACGTGGATCAAAAGGGATGACTCCATAAGACAACTCACTTCTATCTCGAAACAATCTAAATCCTCACCCCCACTAAAATACGCAGGTAGCCCTCACATCCGACACGATTTCCGAAGGTAATTAGTTGACCGACTCAAATTTCCCGTGGAAGACCCCAACCGGAGGTAAGAGACTCGATAGAAGCATCGATGGTGAAATATAAAACATGACTCAAAACCAGGAGAACGGATGCTTCTCGACCCTTGCTAACATGCCTAGGTGTTTTGGTGGGGCGGATGACAGGGTCAGAACCATCAGGGGGTTTGAATTATGTAAGGGTTATCCCGACAAGACAAGAATTTTGATTACATAAGAACAAGGCTTTCTCCCGCTATCCCGTTTGCACAGTTATTCAACACATGATTCAAGTCAAGGAATATTGATTAGTTCGCTATCCTAAGCACAATAGCACTCATCACGGAAGCAATCAACAAGATTAATAGGATCCTCTTCGAGGAGAATCGCCCTCGAGCCCAATTGCATATATGTAGATATAACGTAAGCATAGAGACGATCTATGCCGTCCTTCGAGGGACAGCTGACCGGAGGGGCAAAAACCTCACGGCCTCCTAACTCAACACTCCAATCTCCGTGGTGTTTCTTGGAGTCTTCCAGGCCCACCTGTAAGTAAAAAGCTAGTATTTTGCCTACCGTTCCCCGAGTTCTACATCCATAAGGGATGTCTATCGCTTTGGTCTCTACCCCCGAGATTGTTTCCCTTTTTCATTTTAGGTTTATTTCCAATTAAATTCATTTTGCCCTTTTAAAACATTTTTCAAAACCATTTGAAAACATTGGGCTATTTTCAAAACCATCTTCAACCTATTGTACTCGGATTGAAAAACCTCAGCTCTGATACCACCTTTGTAACGGCCCGGGATTATGATTCCCGAGTTACGTTTCGAGGGATAAAACCCCTCGTTAGGATCTTGCGCTCTGAGTACAGGTTGAAGGTTTGAAACCGAAGATTTGTAGTTTAAAGCGGGATTTCGCACCCAAATCCGTAAGGTCCGTTGGAGACCCCGGGGTAAGCCCCTATGCCTGTCCTAAGTCTACAACGCGGAAAATCCATTTAGGCATGCAACCAGCATAAGTGAAGTTAAAGCAAAATACAATCCCAAAGGTGCCACGACATAGTCGGGACAAAACAACGTATAAGAGAGGAAGTCTAGTGGTCTCTCGAGCTCTCAATCTAACGCCAAAAGTCTGAACCCGCCAAACATCCATATAAGCAAAGATAGCGGCTAGCGGTTACCTGAATCTAAAAAAAATGAGGGGGATCTGGGTCAATCATCAGGTCACTCATGCGCGTGTGTAAACACACTCTGAGAGGCATATAATAAGCATCCTATTCCTAAAATGAAATGCGTAATGCAAAGCGGAACTTAAACAGACAAGCATACGAATAATTAAGTGCGGACATAAATAAAGGGGCGCGCAGTTACAAGAAATGCCAAATAGCATGTCCCTCTAGGCTCATAAGGAATCCTCTAGCAACTCCCTTTAAAGGGAACTACCTCACCCACGGTGCAGGCCGTCCCTACGTAAGGAGCCTACTAACTATGAAGGGAAGGCAAACAACGACACCCATATAAGGCATAATGCTCTAAGAGTCCTATGGCGACTTATTACCAAAAAGCCTACCTCACCCATCAAGTGCAAGCAACTTTCTATAATAAGCCCCACTAAGATGACAAGAATAGAGAAAAATGTCACATCCAATAAACACCTATAACGGTCGTTTTCTAGCAAAGACATATAGCAAGTCATATGGTTTCCATTTTAGATCCTAAGCGTGATTCTAAGTTGTATGGTGCATGAACACTAGCCTACTATATAACACCCAGTGCATAGAGCGCCCATCATGAGTAAGTTCAAAGAACTTACCTGGAGAAGCGCAGAATCCAAGCAGTACAGCAACCAAGAAAATCTAGGCATATCAGAGATCACCTAGTAATCCCATAAATAACATAATCAGTCTAAGTCTAATTTACGCAAGGCACACAAGTCACATATGAAACATATAAGATACACATAAAACATATATAAGTTAACCATCCCATCATCAACAACATTAACGTTTCAATTCAATTTCTCATCTCGTTTCATCATCTCATATCATTTTCATCACAACTTGCCAACTCATTAGATTAGACAAATCTTCATATCATACTTAATCGAACTCACATATTACCATTTCATACTCATACTGTTCATAAGGATATATATCATTAACTTCATCGGTAACCAATATTTATCCCCTTATAATAAATCACTACAAGTTATGCTATTAGTCACACAAATCACGTCGCTAGTTAGACGATCATATTATCATACTAGTTAGTCATCGAGCAAGTCAGATTCCCAATTTAGTTCCAGCATCGTTTCAAATCCGAATTAAACAGTTAAGAATTCCGACCCTTAAAAATGCTCACTAAAAAACTTTTATTTATTAAATCACTTTCCGATTCTTGAAATTCTTTTCCAACTTATTTATAAATCTTTAAGTCACAATAATATTATATGATATTTTAAATACCATTTATTAAACCCCTTTATAAAATATTTCCAGATCCTCTAAATCCAAACCATTTTTATTTAATAAACCAACCGTTATAATTTTCCCAAAATAATATTTTATCTTCTAAATCCGCAAATAATATTATAATATATTTTATTTACCGTTAAATAGTTAAATGAATTAACGGATATACCCGACCGAACCGAACACATTTAAATCCAACCGAACCGAACCGAACCGAACCCGGTTAATTAAAGCTCAAACCGGTTTACATAAAACCAATAATATATATATATAATGTTAGCAAAGGGGTCCCACAATGGCCACATCAGCATCTCCTTCCCAATTCAAATGGAGAAGTCTGCTCCCGCTGGTTCGATCGCGCTCCCGTCGGCTCGCCTCTCGTGCTCGCGCTCGCTGCTGCTCGACCCCGCACTGGCCTGCTCACTCGCTACTCGCGCGCTCAGCCTCCCACGCCCAGCTGTTCCCGCGCTCTGCTCACCTGCGCTGGGCTCGGCCTCGTTGCTCCTCCTCGGCTTGTTGCGCTCGCCTCTGCTCTCGACTATGCCGGAGCTCTCGCGGGAGCTCACGAGCCCACCCGACTCCCCGCACTCAACTCACACACTCTCACCTTTGCCCACAGCCCGACCTTAATTAGAAATCGATTAGAACAGAGGAAGGAAAAGATGGAACTCACCGAGGAAGTTCGCGACTTCGGAGCTCTCGATCGGAGGTCTAGGCATCATTGGAGACTCGCGATGGCTCGTCGGATCTGCATTGGACGGGGATGAGGATGATGGTGGAGTCTGAGTTATTTTGGATCGAAAACGAAGGAGAACGACTCACCGAAAGTTTGGTTCGCGATCGACTCGGGCGGCGACCTTGGATGTGGAAACATGGGGAAAAGGAGGTCGTCGGGGCTGCGGTGGCTCGGGTGGCTGCTCCTGGTGGCTCCAAGGGATGCTAGTGCTGTCGTAGTCTCGGAAAGGGAGGTCGGAGGAGAGAAGAAGGATTGGTGGTGGTGTTTTGAGGTGAAGACAGGCAGGAGGTGCCGGTTGGTGGTGGTTTGTGTGAAGAGCGAAGGGAGGTGACGGGTGGTGTTGATGATCAGCAAGGAATGGAGGGAGAGGGAGTTGGTGAAAGTGATGGTGATGAGGGTGATGTGAATGAAGAGTGACGGGAAGAGGGATGGTCTTTGAAGAGGTATGGTGAGGTGAGGGAGTTGGTAAGGATTGAGTGTTGAATTGGTTAACTAATACCCGGAATAAATCCCGAATACGTGAATTTTGAATCCCGAAATTAGTTTTCAAGTGTTAGTTTCCCCGACTCTCGCTCTCTCGATCAATTAGATTTTTTAAAATCGACAAGGATATCGCTATCCGATAATTATTTTGAATTTTCGAGGTAAAAGAACGTAAATTGCTCGTTAAATTTATACTCCGGTCGGAATCCGCTAAACAAGTTTTAAAACCGATTTAATTTCATTTTTAATTCTCTTATTCTAGAAAATTAGGATTTAAAAATCCGAGCCTTTACATGTAACCTCTTGAATAAAATATTTAATTTCAATCGAATCTTCTAGATGTTGCCTTTTATTTATGTATTTATTTATTTATATATTTGGTTGAAAATATACTTTGTAGCCTAATTATAAATGAGGGTCCGAGGATTAAAAGCTCCACTAACCACTTTTATAGACGAACATAACATTTTTTTTAAATTAAAAAAAATACAAATTAAAGTGTTTGTAAAGATTTGATAACGTGGTTTAAATAGTTTTATAATACCTATTAGGTAAGATTTCAAACCTAATATTGTGAAAATAAATTATAATATGAATAAACGTTTGAAAAATGGATCTTATCTTAGTAACATGATGATAACTGAAATAACGTCAGTTACTATAAAAAAAAACATTTGGCTTTATTTAGATTTTATTAAGAAAATAGATTAAAAATACTAATATGATTTAGGTGGATATCTATATAGGATGAACCAACATAATTTTTTTACATATCAAACAATTTCTTCACCAAATTATTTTAAATAAGTCGTATTTTAAAAAAAATCAAATGAAATATCAATAAATTAGTGTAATAAATAATTTAAGGTGTGATCATAATTTATCTTCAAAAAATAAATATTTAAGAACATTAGGATATTTTTAAATTAATCTTGTAGTAAATCAATCTTGACTTGACAACCGAAAAAATATCAACCAAAATATTTGATTTTCAAGACCAAAAAAAATAATTTTGATTTTCAAATACCTTTTCGATTGCCACGTCCACATTTTGCGGGATTTTTAACCGGATTTTAAAACCATATTATTTTGGTTAATAGGGGAATAATTTGCATACGAATTTAACATTTTTAAAATTTATATTTTTTCAGGGGTTATACTTCTTATAAGTCATTTTTCCTAATAAATGTGTCGTACCTTTGTGTTATAAAATAATATCGACCATAAAAATATAAAGCATATATACAACAAATATAATAAGTGAGATCATGCATTGACCAATGGATATCGTTATTCTCATGGTGAAGTACTGAAGTACATGCAATTAATAATTTATTTGATTTGTTAGATTGATTTAATAAGTAATTAGATTTTTTAAATCAATAATTCATTAAATTGAATTAATTATTTAGATGGCTTCATGTTTATCTATAAAAATAAAAGTGGGGCCACAATGAAGGATACGCTGCCACATAAGCCTCTTTTAAGGAGTAGTCGACATGTGGCATCTTAAAGCATGTGTTTTAGTATTATACTAGTCTATTCCCCGTGCTTTGCACGGGTTTAATAAAAAAATTAAATAATATCATATAATTATTTTTCAAATGAAATTAAAACTTCATCATTAATTAACAGTCATAAATTTCTAACAAAATTAAAACAAACTGAATAGATAAAGAATAACTACAAAGTAGAAACAAATCTAATTTGAGCGAGAAAATAAACATGTAATTGAATTATTTGCCCTCCTAACATACATAAGATCAGTCATAAAATCTCAAAAATCTCTAATCCCGAATACCACCTTTGTCAAAATAAAACTCACACGTTGATGAAATGGGTTTTTTTTATTCTCTTGAGCATATCGAAGTTTCATAATTAAGTAAAAAAACCACTTGGCTCGCCTAAAACCTATTGTATACTCAATTTAAAAATAAAAAATTAATCACGTAAAAAATAATCAATTATTATTGTTCTTATAACCAATTAGAAATTTAAAATAAAGTATTTATAGAAAAAAGTACTGTAGTTCTTTGGATAATTAAAAAAAATTGGCATCAATAGAATATAAGATAGACTTAAAGATTTATATTCATAACCACCTATCAAAATCATAAAAAATTGGCATCAATAGAATATATGAGTTTTCGAAATGTTTTCTCCTTTTAGAAAGAAATTTAATCTCGAGGACGAGACTTGTTTTTAGAGGTGGATGATGTAAAGGCTCGATATTTAAAAATATTATTTATAAATTATAATTTAACTTCAATATTAACATTGTGGGATTTCGCCAATTTTTAAAACCTCCGTCCTCGATCAAAATGATTTTATTTCATTCGAAGAAAATTTTAAAATACCGGATCGATTTTTATAATTTAACACAATTTTTCTAACCCTAATTGAAGATTGAAGATGTATTTATGACCCATGCAAATGCTCAGCCGCCATTCTCTTGTTGCTCCTTCTCCTTCGTTTCAGATCTGAGTAGGGAGCAGCTCTCCTTCATTTCATCTTCCTCGGCTTCCACGACTTCCTCCGTCTCTCTTTCTCGTTTTCTGTCGCCCCTGCTCATCCTCCCCCCTCTCTTTCTTTCACCTCTAGCGGCCGCCGTTTGGAGAGCTGTAACCGAGCTTTTGAAGCACTGCTCGTCCACTATCTCGCGTCTCTCGCCCTAGCTCCTCCTGACCTCCTTGTTCTACCCTCGGAGCCCGATTGTTGACGCCGATGTCGAGGAAACCTTGTACTATATATTTGAATATGTGAAGAGATAATGTATATCTTGGCTTGAGAATGTGTTATACTTGTAAGCTTGTTGCTGTGCTTATTGAGTTATGAATTTGGTTAGTAAGACTAAATAAAAGATGTTCCATAAATTATAATACTAATGCGCTTCAAAATTCGATTGTAGTTCTTATAATTGAGTAGTTCTTATAATTGATTCTATAAATGATTTCTTGAAATATTAACTTACCTTGGTTTACTCGTTGAGCATGGTTATTATATGAGTTGTGATAAATAAGACTTCTTAATCCCTGGCTTTGAGAACTTATGATTTTGTTGAGTATTTGAGGATTAATAATTGACGAATGACTTGAGCAAATGGTTAAAGAAAATCTAAGCTTGAACTAAAGTAAGATGCTTTGAGTAATCTTGGTAATGCTTGAGCTAAGCTTCATACTTGATGAGAATAAGGTTAATTGAGAATGCGAGGTTAATCGATTAAAATATTGTTTGGTCTAGTGTTGACCTGAAAGCATGCTTGTGTGTTAAGAAAATATGTATTGATGAGTTGTTCTTTGCTTATTACTTGCTAGTGTGATTGGATGATTCTCTGAGTGGCTTATTGGCCGATGGACGAGTATCTAGTGACTTGTTTGCTGGTTAATTGGATGTGAAGACTTCAGGTAAGTTCCCTAGGGGCTTACTCAGGTTGAACATTCATGCCTGTTGTTGCATTTTATGTTAGGTGTTGCATATGCATAAAAGCATGCCATGTAGTATCCTGTTTAGGTTGCACTAATTGAATGAGCATCTGCTTACTTTATGCGTTTGAAACAGAACGGCCGTTATCTGTGATAGTCCTAGAGTCTTTGCTAGGGTCATAGGGTAGCCCAGCCTCATCGGGTACCCTAAGTCAATCGAGTCATGAACTTCCTTATATTATGATATGCCTGCGGGCTTTATTGTGGAGCGGGTTAGGCATGCGTGCCGCCCGATTATGATGGAATGCATTCACGAGCTGGCCAGTCTCCGCCCTATCGGAAGGGGGTGGAGGTAGGAGAGGGATATGCCATTTGGCATTGTCTTGGGCCCTTTACAGTATTTCTGCACATTATTATAACTAGGAGCATGCTAGTGTGTTTGACTTTCGTACTGCATTAGAACATCTTTATTAGGTATAGCACATACTATGTGGCCTCAGCGAGGACTGCCGGTCCCGCATGAGTGTCTCGATCTGACTCCTTTCCCCGTTCTTTTTTTAAGGTATTTTCTGCAGATCTTGTTTGCTCCTTGCTTCTGTGACGGGAAACCCTTTGGCGAATCGAAGAACCTAGCTAATATTCTAACTTGGTAAAATGGTAACCACTTGCTTATGATTTGGTTTGACCCGGCTTTGTCGTGGCATTTGTATCCTAGTTTTGCTTCCACTTACTTTTGGTTGAATTGGATTTTGCGACATAGTCTTAGGACAGGTAAATGGTACCTAATGCCCCTTCGAGGTTTTAGGGTTTGAAATCCCTCCTTCTACTAATCTTAAATGAGTTTGAAACCTCGATCCGTACCTGGATTGCAAGATCCGAACAAGGGGTTTTATCTCTTGAAACGTAACCCGGAAATCATAATTCTGGGCCGTTACAAAGATGGTATCAGAGCTGAGGTTGTGCAATTCGGGTACAAAAGGGTCGAGTGTATGTTTTGGAAAACCGCCCATGAATTTCAAAGGATTTGAAAGGATTTTAACAAGGGCAAAATGAACTTAAGATGCCTAACCGAAATTGGACTAAGTAATGAACTTGACTTGTAATAAAAGAGGAAAATCGACCAAACGGGTACGCGAGTGGGTAGCAAAGGCGCTAGACCACCCCTAATGGGTGTAGTTGGGAACGGTAGGCAAAATATCAGCTTGTTCCTTACAGATGGGAATGAAAGACCCCAAGGAGATGCACCGGGACGGATGGAGTTTTAGGGAGAGATTGTGTAATTGTCTCTGTGTTGTTCTTCTTGATTTAGCTACTTGTCTAATAAGTCTTTTAGATGCGTATTATACTTTATGGGCATAACGTGCATATGTAAAATCTTGTTTGGGTAATTCGTAAACTTGATTATAGAGATAAATGAATTCGGGGGAGAAGTTTGATGATTCATGTATGTTACTCTTAATGAGTTGGTATGATATCTGTTTACATGTGTTTCTCTCATTATAATATCTGACATGATTATTATAAGATGTTTAGGTCTTGTTGTGGGCTTATAATTTGTGGTACTTGATGACTTGTGTGGTACAATTAATACCATTCTTGATGTGTTTGGCTTATGCACACTTGTTTTGTTACTTATATCACTTTTGATGGCAATTTTTGGGTGCCTTCTGGCAATTGTTGGCAATTCTGGCACTTGGTTTGATGAGGACATGAGATGATATTATGAGAATTTACATGGTTGTGGTTGAAGTTTTGTGCTGGTTAGTGGAAAGCTAAGCTTATGGGCTCAGGTTTGAGGACCTTACTCTAGTTGATGGAGAACTTATTGAGGACAGAGAAATTGTGTTTGTTGATTTGAGATACATGATATTCTGATTATGAGACTCTATGGTTGAGTTGATAAGGAATGTTTATAGAATTCAAACTTTTAGTATAAATTGTGATTCTTGCTTATATGATAATGTTTTCATATAGTCGACACAAATATTTTACAGGGACGCTTGTAAAGTACTTGGTCGGATTTAGTGAGAACATTGTGATGATTTTGTGATACTTATACAAGTGTTTCATGGGGACGCTTATGGAATGCTTGTAGGGATCACAAAATGCATTGCTTAAATTCTTAATTGAGATGTTTTGGCATGACATTGTCCCATGATCTATTTAGATGATGCTCTACATGTTTTACATGATGAATTCTAATGATATTGATGCGCTACATGTTTTATATGATGAATTCTAATGATATTGCTCTCATATGTGAAATTCGTTAAAAAAAAAAGGGATATGTGTATGCAACTTGACTAAAATATGTGTGAATCAATTAATAGAAATAACTCGCTTATTTATAAAATAGGATCTCCGTGATTGACATGAAGTTATGCCTCCTACCCCTTATGTGTTATCGTTCACATGTTGTGACTCCATGAGATTTTGTGAAGTTATGACATGCACCTTTACCTTGTTTGTATGGACGATGATAACTGTTTATGATGTTTTGCTTATATGACTACTCGATATCCTATAATTGTCTGACTGGTACAATTGATACCTTACATGTCCCTTATTCTGATAAGTTAATGTTATTCTTGCTTGTTTACTTGGTTATGGAAAGATATTATACAACCCGACCTATATGATGATGTCTTTTATGCTCCACGTGTCCTCCTTGATATGTCTTGCCTTTTGAGGTTATGTGAGACTATATCATGCACTTCTATTCAAAAATGAACTGTTCCTTATATTGGGTTGTGATGTCTTGCTTATAAGCCTATTTGAGACACTTTGGCATGATGTTACCATATGACTTATTTGTTTGATTCTTTTCATGCTTTATCTGATGAATTATAATTATTTTGACCCCCTTCGATTCTTGGTGAAGTTTTCTTTGCAATCTTTGAAAACCTCATTGAATGGTCATGACAACCCTTTGTCTCTCTTTCTGTCAATCTCATCTTGATTACTTAATTCGTTAGTTTGAACTTTAATGAGGAATTGATGTTGTCATCTCGCTTGAGGAGTTCTCCTACCTTGTGGTCCTTATTTAGTATGCCCAATTGACATCATCTTCCCTTTTGTTCTAGAGTATGTTTTCTAATCACCTTGTTCACCTATTTCAACTTGTTTGTCCCTTACTCGTGTTGCTTCTAATAGTTGAGGGTTGGGAGAATGGTGATATGTCGCGTTTCTAGGTATTCCATTCTTAGGTTGTTGACGAGAGTCTTGACTTATGAAAGTTGCCCTACCAATTTCATGGATTCAATGCCCTTACTTTATTTTGTTGTCGCTTTGATTCTCCCCTGTTTCTCTCCTTCTTTCATGTTGACTGTCTATGTTCTAAACCTTATGGACCTAGCCTGTTGCGGACGGGTATATATAAGTTGGAGAGTTAATTGTCTTGAGGAAGCCCAACACAAAAAGGGGTCTTTATGAGTGACTCTTAAAATACGTAGGATGTCATCCTTTGTACCCAGAGTCTTTTGATGTATTTGTTCACTTGGGAAATTTCGTTTGAATGTCTTCCTTATGGTCGGTGTCGGTCCAAAGGTATATTGTTCCCTAAGAAACAACTAGGCCTCTTTTCAAAATGGGTTATGGAGTCAATGGGGATGAGTCGATGTTGCCCTGAAAACTCTTGTTTGGTTAAAATGGTAATCTTTTTGTGTTTCCATGTTTTGATGCATTGTTGTGTTATATACTAGTGATATTTGGATCCTTGTTGATAGGTATCTCATATGTTTATGAACTACGTGACTTTATTCTCATCATCATTTGTTACCACTCTTAATTATAGATGCATGAAAGTCCTTTCATTCTCCCTTTTGTTACCACTTGCCCTTTTCGAATGCTTAAGAATGTTAGACCTAATTGAATTAGTCATGTTGTGCGTGTATGTCACATCTGCATCATGCCTTTATTATTTCTATCATAGGTTCGTGGTAGATCGACTTGTCATCCTTTTTGTACGTTCTTGCCACATCTGCATGTATGTTCGAATGCTTATACTTGTTAAATGATATCGGTTTAGCTATGCTATGATTTTATGACTCGTGTGCTTAAGTCTTGTTTAGCTATGTGCCACTCATCGTTGTCCTCTTAACATGTGCTATAACTCTATGATTGTTATGTTTTAAGGACCTCACACGTCACATGACCACCCTCCACTGTAGCTATAAAGTTTATATGATGATACTTGGATATATATGTGTTATTCTCTTGTAATATGATACCTTTGGAAACTATTATTGGTTTTGATGGTAGGCACACTTGCGCATTCCTGACTTAATATGACATTATATTTAGTTACTTGTAATATTTATTCCTTGTCGACATGTATATGCACATCATGACATTTTGAGCAACTTTAGATAGTCACTACTGTTTCATTGTTGTATTATCTCCTTTTACACATCTCTTCTCTTCTGCTCCTGCTATGTTTTCGCATGATCATTTTGGCCTGTTAGGTGTGACTATCACGTATGTTGTTACATGCTACTTATGTGCCATCCTACTATGTTGTGTGCTACTAGTATCCCTTATATGATCTCTACTTTTGAGGAAATGATTATTTGGTTTTAGACCCTAATTATAAAATCGATTGATTACTATTACTGCATGACTCATGATAGCCCGGTTCGTGCCTTTTTTACCTGTATCTGAGTTGGCATGCATATCTATACCTCTATACTATATATATTCATGTTTAGTTATCATCGTTTTAGGTTCACATCGTTTTCGATTATACTTCACGTATATTAATGTTGTGTGGTTAGATAGTTGTTTTGACTAGTTGTGTATCGTCATGTTAGTTGTTAAACCATAACTCAGCGTACTTACACCTTATCAAATGTTATTAATACTATTTGGAAATTAAGTATTTGAGAAAATGATTATGTGATTATTTGCACCCTCTATTTTATTTATATGATCACTCTTATGATATGGGCAGATTGGCTTATTGTGTATCATCTTGTTTGTTGTTAAAGTATATTTTCGTGTACTTACTCATCGTCGCGTGTTATCAATAATATGTAGAAATTTTGCATCAACGATATGTTATGTGATTCTTTGCACTATTTACGTTATCTATATGATGACTCATGTAATAGGGTTGGGTAGCATACCCATCTTGCATAATTACCCTTGTTATGTGATGTTATGAAATTGTGAGTGTCTACGCATTTTGAATATCATCGTTAGAGCTATTTTGTTAGCTTTTGACCCCATCATACTCTATTTAATATGAATAGTCCCATGCAGAGACCATAATATTGTTCATGCTCACTTTTACTTGCCATATGATGTCTTTCTATACTCGTTATGCATTGTTAGTTTTAAGCTCATGTGCTCGTACGTCCATCCGTATAGTTTAAATTGCATTTACATGTCTACGCACTACCCTTTTGCTTAAGATTTGTTGATGTTATACTATCTACCATCTTGAGATTATAGTGGTATGAAATATGTGTTGATGTGTGCCTTGGTGACACAAATGCATGAAGCACCCACTTACACTTATCTTTTCCCGGTGAACTATATGATATTCCTTTGTGATTTTTTTGACATGTTGATGTTATTCCTTACATGTTATATTTAGTTTCCCTCACACCATATTGGCATATAGGATTCCCTCAAGCGTGTATTGAATCTGGTTAGTTATATTTGGGTGACAGATTGTTAGATCTATCGTATGTATGTATGAATGGTGTATCTTAATAGCATTTTCTGACCATTATATGTAAAGACCCCTTGCTAGCGAGGATTTGGCTGATAGTAGTGTGTGTGTTGATACTGCTATGATCATGATAGGTTATTTACCTTGTATTTTTCCACATGTTGTGACTCTAGCACTAGAATCGTATTGTCAGTACCCGTTGAGATAGATTCATGTTAGTGTGCGATATTTTAACCTTGTTTGTTCATGACTCGATATGTTACACGATGATATGAATTATGCGATCATAACCTCAAGGGTTTCTGTATCGACGAAATTCTCGTGTTCAGTCTTACCAGATACCGTCCGAATCTATATTTGTGTCAATAGTTAGTCGAATTGTCTCTTAGTGTCTCTTTCCTTCGGTTACAACTTAGGCCTTGCATCATCCTTGTATAACCGTCTATGGTGGGATCAGGAGTGGGTTGTCTAGATTGATCAGAGTTGCCCATTTGTTCGGTTCTGTGCGTGTCATGCTTCGGATTGTGCCCTTTCGAGTTGGTGGTGAGGTGTGAGTATGATGATTGTGTTCTTTTCTGGTTGATCGCAATGTGCAGAATTCTATGATTGTATGGTCTGCTGATGATGAATTTTACTATGATGATATTTTGCATATGCTGATACTTAAGTTTAATGTTGAGCCCGAACAGGAGAAATGAACTTAGGAAGTGGAATATGGGATTAATCCTTGGAGGTGGATAAATTGCTTCTTGAATAATTGAGAATCTGGTTGACTGACATAGGAAGACCTGACTTGAGTTTTCGAAATGTTTTCTCCTTTTAGAAAGAAATTTAATCTCGAAGACGAGACTTGTTTTTAGAGGTGGATGATGTAAAGGCTCGATATTTAAAAATATTATTTATAAATTATAATTTAACTTCAATATTAACATTGTGGGATTTCGCCAATTTTTAAAACCTCCGCCCTCGATCAAAATGATTTTATTTCATTCGAAGCAAATTCCGACTTTTTGACGTAGTTAGAAATTAATTGTGGCATAATTCATGTAAAATTTTAAAATACCGGATCGATTTTTATAATTTAACACAATTTTTCTAACCCTAATTGAAGATTGAAGATGTATTTATGACCCTTGCAAATGCTCAGCCGCCATTCTCTTGTTGCTCCTTCTCCTTCGTTTCAGATCTGAGTAGGGAGCAGCTCTCCTTCATTTCATCTTCCTCGGCTTCCACGACTTCCTCCGTCTCTCTTTCTCGTTTTCTGTCGCCCCTGCTCGTCCTCCCCCCTCTCTTTCTTTCACCTCTAGCGGCCGCCGTTTGGAGAGCTGTAACCGAGCTTTTGAAGCACTGCTCGTCCCCTATCTCGCGTCTCTCGCCCTAGCTCCTCCTGACCTCCTCGTTCTACCCTCGGAGCCCGACTGTTGACGCCGATGCCGAACCGGACCTTACTCCTCTCGTTCCGTCCTCTCTTCCCCTCTCGCATCCGCCCCGGTGAACGGAGATGGAGGTCCCGATCGATGCCGACAACTCACATTCGGAGGCGCTGCCGGTGAAAATCCGCTATGGCGCCCCAGATCTGGGATCCGGAGCTCTCCCTTCCTCGGATTCGCGAAGCCCGACCGCCGCCACCAGTAGCTGTGGAGATCTTGCTAACGCTAGGAATAGGGCCGTGACCACCGGCCTCCGCCCTTTCCCTTTCCTCTCCCTCTCGCATCTGACGGAGCCTTGGCCAGCGTCGATTCCGAGCACCTGCATTCGAGTCTCGAGAGGAGTTATCATCGAATGGGGTATATTCCTTAGACAAAAATTCAACTTCGTTCAAATTCAAATGGTTTTGGTTCAGTTGGTTAAACTGGTCCATTGAATCGGGTTTTGACTGGCTTGAAATTGACTGGTTTGATTAATTAAATTGGGTTGTATTGTTCATGAATTTAGCTAGATGCCTTATTGAATTGATTTTATTTATTGACTTGGTTGGGTTGGTTATAGCGCTTAAACAACTCAGCTAAAAATGCATTTGATTAATGAATTTGATTGGTGAAATAAGTGTAGTTTAGATGTGAAGAAAAAGCACACAAGGTCATATAAAGGGTGTCTCGAGGGCTTGTTATGTTTTAATCTTACTATGTTGACTTCAAGATTTTATTAAGTGATTTGGTGATGGTTGAATTCATAAAGGATTTATGGATAACTTGTTATTACTGGAAGCTTATTTTAGTTATAAAATGGGGACAATTCAATTTATACTAGGATTAAGTGGACTAGTAGGATTTAGTTTACCGACAAATGATAAGAGTTAAAAGGTGTGGTAATTACTTGACTTTCATTGGAAATGTGATTATTGATGGCTAAGTGAAATAGTATATTTATCGTGTTTGAAGATTGAGTTGTTTATAACCGAATTGATTAGTGAGCTCAATATAATTAAGTGGTTAAAGAATTACTACTTTGAGAAGTGGCAAGGAAACCTTGTACTATATATTTGAATATGTGAAGAGATAATGTATATCTTGGCTTGAGAATGTGTTATACTTGTAAGCTTGTTGCTGTGCTTATTGAGTTATGAATTTGGTTAGTAAGACTAAATAAAAGATGTTCCATAAATTATAATACTAATGCGCTTCAAAATTCGATTGTAGTTCTTATAATTGAGTAGTTCTTATAATTGATTCTATAAATGATTTCTTGAAATATTAACTTACCTTGGTTTACTCGTTGAGCATGGTTATTATATGAGTTGTGATAAATAAGACTTCTTAATCCCTGGCTTTGAGAACTTATGATTTTGTTGAGTATTTGAGGATTAATAATTGACGAATGACTTGAGCAAATGGTTAAAGAAAATCTAAGCTTGAACTAAAGTAAGATGCTTTGAGTAATCTTGGTAATGCTTGAGCTAAGCTTCATACTTGATGAGAATAAGGTTAATTGAGAATGCGAGGTTAATCGATTAAAATATTGTTTGGTCTAGTGTTGACCTGAAAGCATGCTTGTGTGTTAAGAAAATATGTATTGATGAGTTGTTCTTTGCTTATTACTTGCTAGTGTGATTGGATGATTCTCTGAGTGGCTTATTGGCCGATGGACGAGTATCTAGTGACTTGTTTGCTGGTTAATTGGATGTGAAGACTTCAGGTAAGTTCCCTAGGGGCTTACTCAGGTTGAACATTCATGCCTGTTGTTGCATTTTATGTTAGGTGTTGCATATGCATAAAAGCATGCCATGTAGTATCCTGTTTAGGTTGCACTAATTGAATGAGCATCTGCTTACTTTATGCGTTTGAAACAGAACGGCCGTTATCTGTGATAGTCCTAGAGTCTTTGCTAGGGTCATAGGGTAGCCCAGCCTCATCGGGTACCCTAAGTCAATCGAGTCATGAACTTCCTTATATTATGATATGCCTGCGGGCTTTATTGTGGAGCGGGTTAGGCATGCGTGCCGCCCGATTATGATGGAATGCATTCACGAGCTGGCCAGTCTCCGCCCTATCGGAAGGGGGTGGAGGTAGGAGAGGGATATGCCATTTGGCATTGTCTTGGGCCCTTTACAGTATTTCTGCACATTATTATAACTAGGAGCATGCTAGTGTGTTTGACTTTCGTACTGCATTAGAACATCTTTATTAGGTATAGCACATACTATGTGGCCTCAGCGAGGACTGCCGGTCCCGCATGAGTGTCTCGATCTGACTCCTTTCCCCGTTCTTTTTTTAAGGTATTTTCTGCAGATCTTGTTTGCTCCTTGCTTCTGTGACGGGAAACCCTTTGGCGAATCGAAGAACCTAGCTAATATTCTAACTTGGTAAAATGGTAACCACTTGCTTATGATTTGGTTTGACCCGG
Organism: Persicaria tinctoria; assembly: GCA_037127255.1. Lineage (NCBI taxonomy): Eukaryota > Viridiplantae > Streptophyta > Magnoliopsida > Caryophyllales > Polygonaceae > Persicaria > Persicaria tinctoria. The sequence continues at coordinate 43,867,544 of JBANSL010000018.1, forward strand.
CTTTGTCGTGGCATTTGTATCCTAGTTTTGCTTCCACTTACTTTTGGTTGAATTGGATTTTGCGACATAGTCTTAGGACAGGTAAATGGTACCTAATGCCCCTTCGAGGTTTTAGGGTTTGAAATCCCTCCTTCTACTAATCTTAAATGAGTTTGAAACCTCGATCCGTACCTGGATTGCAAGATCCGAACAAGGGGTTTTATCTCTTGAAACGTAACCCGGAAATCATAATTCTGGGCCGTTACAAAGATGGTATCAGAGCTGAGGTTGTGCAATTCGGGTACAAAAGGGTCGAGTGTATGTTTTGGAAAACCGCCCATGAATTTCAAAGGATTTGAAAGGATTTTAACAAGGGCAAAATGAACTTAAGATGCCTAACCGAAATTGGACTAAGTAATGAACTTGACTTGTAATAAAAGAGGAAAATCGACCAAACGGGTACGCGAGTGGGTAGCAAAGGCGCTAGACCACCCCTAATGGGTGTAGTTGGGAACGGTAGGCAAAATATCAGCTTGTTCCTTACAGATGGGAATGAAAGACCCCAAGGAGATGCACCGGGACGGATGGAGTTTTAGGGAGAGATTGTGTAATTGTCTCTGTGTTGTTCTTCTTGATTTAGCTACTTGTCTAATAAGTCTTTTAGATGCGTATTATACTTTATGGGCATAACGTGCATATGTAAAATCTTGTTTGGGTAATTCGTAAACTTGATTATAGAGATAAATGAATTCGGGGGAGAAGTTTGATGATTCATGTATGTTACTCTTAATGAGTTGGTATGATATCTGTTTACATGTGTTTCTCTCATTATAATATCTGACATGATTATTATAAGATGTTTAGGTCTTGTTGTGGGCTTATAATTTGTGGTACTTGATGACTTGTGTGGTACAATTAATACCATTCTTGATGTGTTTGGCTTATGCACACTTGTTTTGTTACTTATATCACTTTTGATGGCAATTTTTGGGTGCCTTCTGGCAATTGTTGGCAATTCTGGCACTTGGTTTGATGAGGACATGAGATGATATTATGAGAATTTACATGGTTGTGGTTGAAGTTTTGTGCTGGTTAGTGGAAAGCTAAGCTTATGGGCTCAGGTTTGAGGACCTTACTCTAGTTGATGGAGAACTTATTGAGGACAGAGAAATTGTGTTTGTTGATTTGAGATACATGATATTCTGATTATGAGACTCTATGGTTGAGTTGATAAGGAATGTTTATAGAATTCAAACTTTTAGTATAAATTGTGATTCTTGCTTATATGATAATGTTTTCATATAGTCGACACAAATATTTTACAGGGACGCTTGTAAAGTACTTGGTCGGATTTAGTGAGAACATTGTGATGATTTTGTGATACTTATACAAGTGTTTCATGGGGACGCTTATGGAATGCTTGTAGGGATCACAAAATGCATTGCTTAAATTCTTAATTGAGATGTTTTGGCATGACATTGTCCCATGATCTATTTAGATGATGCTCTACATGTTTTACATGATGAATTCTAATGATATTGATGCGCTACATGTTTTATATGATGAATTCTAATGATATTGCTCTCATATGTGAAATTCGTTAAAAAAAAAAAGGGATATGTGTATGCAACTTGACTAAAATATGTGTGAATCAATTAATAGAAATAACTCGCTTATTTATAAAATAGGATCTCCGTGATTGACATGAAGTTATGCCTCCTACCCCTTATGTGTTATCGTTCACATGTTGTGACTCCATGAGATTTTGTGAAGTTATGACATGCACCTTTACCTTGTTTGTATGGACGATGATAACTGTTTATGATGTTTTGCTTATATGACTACTCGATATCCTATAATTGTCTGACTGGTACAATTGATACCTTACATGTCCCTTATTCTGATAAGTTAATGTTATTCTTGCTTGTTTACTTGGTTATGGAAAGATATTATACAACCCGACCTATATGATGATGTCTTTTATGCTCCACGTGTCCTCCTTGATATGTCTTGCCTTTTGAGGTTATGTGAGACTATATCATGCACTTCTATTCAAAAATGAACTGTTCCTTATATTGGGTTGTGATGTCTTGCTTATAAGCCTATTTGAGACACTTTGGCATGATGTTACCATATGACTTATTTGTTTGATTCTTTTCATGCTTTATCTGATGAATTATAATTATTTTGACCCCCTTCGATTCTTGGTGAAGTTTTCTTTGCAATCTTTGAAAACCTCATTGAATGGTCATGACAACCCTTTGTCTCTCTTTCTGTCAATCTCATCTTGATTACTTAATTCGTTAGTTTGAACTTTAATGAGGAATTGATGTTGTCATCTCGCTTGAGGAGTTCTCCTACCTTGTGGTCCTTATTTAGTATGCCCAATTGACATCATCTTCCCTTTTGTTCTAGAGTATGTTTTCTAATCACCTTGTTCACCTATTTCAACTTGTTTGTCCCTTACTCGTGTTGCTTCTAATAGTTGAGGGTTGGGAGAATGGTGATATGTCGCGTTTCTAGGTATTCCATTCTTAGGTTGTTGACGAGAGTCTTGACTTATGAAAGTTGCCCTACCAATTTCATGGATTCAATGCCCTTACTTTATTTTGTTGTCGCTTTGATTCTCCCCTGTTTCTCTCCTTCTTTCATGTTGACTGTCTATGTTCTAAACCTTATGGACCTAGCCTGTTGCGGACGGGTATATATAAGTTGGAGAGTTAATTGTCTTGAGGAAGCCCAACACAAAAAGGGGTCTTTATGAGTGACTCTTAAAATACGTAGGATGTCATCCTTTGTACCCAGAGTCTTTTGATGTATTTGTTCACTTGGGAAATTTCGTTTGAATGTCTTCCTTATGGTCGGTGTCGGTCCAAAGGTATATTGTTCCCTAAGAAACAACTAGGCCTCTTTTCAAAATGGGTTATGGAGTCAATGGGGATGAGTCGATGTTGCCCTGAAAACTCTTGTTTGGTTAAAATGGTAATCTTTTTGTGTTTCCATGTTTTGATGCATTGTTGTGTTATATACTAGTGATATTTGGATCCTTGTTGATAGGTATCTCATATGTTTATGAACTACGTGACTTTATTCTCATCATCATTTGTTACCACTCTTAATTATAGATGCATGAAAGTCCTTTCATTCTCCCTTTTGTTACCACTTGCCCTTTTCGAATGCTTAAGAATGTTAGACCTAATTGAATTAGTCATGTTGTGCGTGTATGTCACATCTGCATCATGCCTTTATTATTTCTATCATAGGTTCGTGGTAGATCGACTTGTCATCCTTTTTGTACGTTCTTGCCACATCTGCATGTATGTTCGAATGCTTATACTTGTTAAATGATATCGGTTTAGCTATGCTATGATTTTATGACTCGTGTGCTTAAGTCTTGTTTAGCTATGTGCCACTCATCGTTGTCCTCTTAACATGTGCTATAACTCTATGATTGTTATGTTTTAAGGACCTCACACGTCACATGACCACCCTCCACTGTAGCTATAAAGTTTATATGATGATACTTGGATATATATGTGTTATTCTCTTGTAATATGATACCTTTGGAAACTATTATTGGTTTTGATGGTAGGCACACTTGCGCATTCCTGACTTAATATGACATTATATTTAGTTACTTGTAATATTTATTCCTTGTCGACATGTATATGCACATCATGACATTTTGAGCAACTTTAGATAGTCACTACTGTTTCATTGTTGTATTATCTCCTTTTACACATCTCTTCTCTTCTGCTCCTGCTATGTTTTCGCATGATCATTTTGGCCTGTTAGGTGTGACTATCACGTATGTTGTTACATGCTACTTATGTGCCATCCTACTATGTTGTGTGCTACTAGTATCCCTTATATGATCTCTACTTTTGAGGAAATGATTATTTGGTTTTAGACCCTAATTATAAAATCGATTGATTACTATTACTGCATGACTCATGATAGCCCGGTTCGTGCCTTTTTTACCTGTATCTGAGTTGGCATGCATATCTATACCTCTATACTATATATATTCATGTTTAGTTATCATCGTTTTAGGTTCACATCGTTTTCGATTATACTTCACGTATATTAATGTTGTGTGGTTAGATAGTTGTTTTGACTAGTTGTGTATCGTCATGTTAGTTGTTAAACCATAACTCAGCGTACTTACACCTTATCAAATGTTATTAATACTATTTGGAAATTAAGTATTTGAGAAAATGATTATGTGATTATTTGCACCCTCTATTTTATTTATATGATCACTCTTATGATATGGGCAGATTGGCTTATTGTGTATCATCTTGTTTGTTGTTAAAGTATATTTTCGTGTACTTACTCATCGTCGCGTGTTATCAATAATATGTAGAAATTTTGCATCAACGATATGTTATGTGATTCTTTGCACTATTTACGTTATCTATATGATGACTCATGTAATAGGGTTGGGTAGCATACCCATCTTGCATAATTACCCTTGTTATGTGATGTTATGAAATTGTGAGTGTCTACGCATTTTGAATATCATCGTTAGAGCTATTTTGTTAGCTTTTGACCCCATCATACTCTATTTAATATGAATAGTCCCATGCAGAGACCATAATATTGTTCATGCTCACTTTTACTTGCCATATGATGTCTTTCTATACTCGTTATGCATTGTTAGTTTTAAGCTCATGTGCTCGTACGTCCATCCGTATAGTTTAAATTGCATTTACATGTCTACGCACTACCCTTTTGCTTAAGATTTGTTGATGTTATACTATCTACCATCTTGAGATTATAGTGGTATGAAATATGTGTTGATGTGTGCCTTGGTGACACAAATGCATGAAGCACCCACTTACACTTATCTTTTCCCGGTGAACTATATGATATTCCTTTGTGATTTTTTTGACATGTTGATGTTATTCCTTACATGTTATATTTAGTTTCCCTCACACCATATTGGCATATAGGATTCCCTCAAGCGTGTATTGAATCTGGTTAGTTATATTTGGGTGACAGATTGTTAGATCTATCGTATGTATGTATGAATGGTGTATCTTAATAGCATTTTCTGACCATTATATGTAAAGACCCCTTGCTAGCGAGGATTTGGCTGATAGTAGTGTGTGTGTTGATACTGCTATGATCATGATAGGTTATTTACCTTGTATTTTTCCACATGTTGTGACTCTAGCACTAGAATCGTATTGTCAGTACCCGTTGAGATAGATTCATGTTAGTGTGCGATATTTTAACCTTGTTTGTTCATGACTCGATATGTTACACGATGATATGAATTATGCGATCATAACCTCAAGGGTTTCTGTATCGACGAAATTCTCGTGTTCAGTCTTACCAGATACCGTCCGAATCTATATTTGTGTCAATAGTTAGTCGAATTGTCTCTTAGTGTCTCTTTCCTTCGGTTACAACTTAGGCCTTGCATCATCCTTGTATAACCGTCTATGGTGGGATCAGGAGTGGGTTGTCTAGATTGATCAGAGTTGCCCATTTGTTCGGTTCTGTGCGTGTCATGCTTCGGATTGTGCCCTTTCGAGTTGGTGGTGAGGTGTGAGTATGATGATTGTGTTCTTTTCTGGTTGATCGCAATGTGCAGAATTCTATGATTGTATGGTCTGCTGATGATGAATTTTACTATGATGATATTTTGCATATGCTGATACTTAAGTTTAATGTTGAGCCCGAACAGGAGAAATGAACTTAGGAAGTGGAATATGGGATTAATCCTTGGAGGTGGATAAATTGCTTCTTGAATAATTGAGAATCTGGTTGACTGACATAGGAAGACCTGACTTGAGTTTTCGAAATGTTTTCTCCTTTTAGAAAGAAATTTAATCTCGAAGACGAGACTTGTTTTTAGAGGTGGATGATGTAAAGGCTCGATATTTAAAAATATTATTTATAAATTATAATTTAACTTCAATATTAACATTGTGGGATTTCGCCAATTTTTAAAACCTCCGCCCTCGATCAAAATGATTTTATTTCATTCGAAGCAAATTCCGACTTTTTGACGTAGTTAGAAATTAATTGTGGCATAATTCATGTAAAATTTTAAAATACCGGATCGATTTTTATAATTTAACACAATTTTTCTAACCCTAATTGAAGATTGAAGATGTATTTATGACCCTTGCAAATGCTCAGCCGCCATTCTCTTGTTGCTCCTTCTCCTTCGTTTCAGATCTGAGTAGGGAGCAGCTCTCCTTCATTTCATCTTCCTCGGCTTCCACGACTTCCTCCGTCTCTCTTTCTCGTTTTCTGTCGCCCCTGCTCGTCCTCCCCCCTCTCTTTCTTTCACCTCTAGCGGCCGCCGTTTGGAGAGCTGTAACCGAGCTTTTGAAGCACTGCTCGTCCCCTATCTCGCGTCTCTCGCCCTAGCTCCTCCTGACCTCCTCGTTCTACCCTCGGAGCCCGACTGTTGACACCGATGCCGAACCGGACCTTACTCCTCTCGTTCCGTCCTCTCTTCCCCTCTCGCATCCGCCCCGGTGAACGGAGATGGAGGTCCCGATCGATGCCGGCAACTCACATTCGGAGGCGCTGCCGGTGAAAATCCGCTATGGCGCCCCAGATCTGGGATCCAGAGCTCTCCCTTCCTCGGATTCGCGAAGCCCGGCCGCCGCCACCAGTAGCTGTGGAGATCTTGCTAACGCCAGGAATAGGGCCGTGACCACCGGCCTCCGCCCTTTCCCTTTCCTCTCCCTCTCGCATCTGACGGAGCCTTGGCCAGCGTCGATTCCGAGCACCTGCATTCGAGTCTCGAGAGGAGTTATCATCGAATGGGGTATATTCCTTAGACACAAATTCAACTTCGTTCAAATTCAAATGGTTTTGGTTCAGTTGGTTAAACTGGTCCATTGAATCGGGTTTTGACTGGCTTGAAATTGACTGGTTTGATTAATTAAATTGGGTTGTATTGTTCATGAATTTAGCTAGATGCCTTATTGAATTGATTTTATTTATTGACTTGGTTGGGTTGGTTATAGCGCTTAAACAACTCAGCTAAAAATGCATTTGATTAATGAATTTGATTGGTGAAATAAGTGTAGTTTAGATGTGAAGAAAAAGCACACAAGGTCATATAAAGGGTGTCTCGAGGGCTTGTTATGTTTTAATCTTACTATGTTGACTTCAAGATTTTATTAAGTGATTTGGTGATGGTTGAATTCATAAAGGATTTATGGATAACTTGTTATTACTGGAAGCTTATTTTAGTTATAAAATGGGGACAATTCAATTTATACTAGGATTAAGTGGACTAGTAGGATTTAGTTAACCGACAAATGATAAGAGTTAAAAGGTGTGGTAATTACTTGACTTTCATTGGAAATGTGATTATTGATGGCTAAGTGAAATAGTATATTTATAGTGTTTGAAGATTGAGTTGTTTATAACCGAATTGATTAGTGAGCTCAATATAATTAAGTGGTTAAAGAATTACTACTTTGAGAAGTGGCAAGGAAACCTTGTACTATATATTTGAATATGTGAAGAGATAATGTATATCTTGGCTTGAGAATGTGTTATACTTGTAAGCTTGTTGCTGTGCTTATTGAGTTATGAATTTGGTTAGTAAGACTAAATAAAAGATGTTCCATAAATTATAATACTAATGCGCTTCAAAATTCGATTGTAGTTCTTATAATTGAGTAGTTCTTATAATTGATTCTATAAATGATTTCTTGAAATATTAAATTACCTTGGTTTACTCGTTGAGCATGGTTATTATATGAGTTGTGATAAATAAGACTTCTTAATCCCTGGCTTTGAGAACTTATGATTTTGTTGAGTATTTGAGGATTAATAATTGACGAATGACTTGAGCAAATGGTTAAAGAAAATCTAAGCTTGAACTAAAGTAAGATGCTTTGAGTAATCTTGGTAATGCTTGAGCTAAGCTTCATACTTGATGAGAATAAGGTTAATTGAGAATGCGAGGTTAATCGATTAAAATATTGTTTGGTCTAGTGTTGACCTGAAAGCATGCTTGTGTGTTGAGAAAATATGTATTGATGAGTTGTTCTTTGCTTATTACTTGCTAGTGTGATTGGATGATTCTCTGAGTGGCTTATTGGCCGATGGATGAGCATCTAGTGTCTTGTTTGCTGGTTAATTGGATGTGAAGACTTCAGGTAAGTTCCCTAGGGGCTTACTCAGGTTGGACATTCATGCCTGTTGTTGCATTTTATGTTAGGTGTTGCATATGCATAAAAGCATGCCATGTAGTATCCTGTTTAGGTTGCACTAATTGAATGAACATCTGCTTACTTTATGCGTTTGAAACAGAACGGCCGTTATCTGTGATAGTCCTAGAGTCTTTGCTAGGGTCATAGGGTAGCCCAGCCTCATCGGGTACCCTGAGTCAATCGAGTCATGAAATTCCTTATATTATGATATGCCTGCGGGCTTTATTGTGGAGCGGGTTAGGCATGCGTGCCGCCCGATTATGATGGAATGCATTCACGAGCTGGCCAGTCTCCGCCCTATCGGAAGGGGGTGGAGGTAGGAGAGGGATATGCCATTTGGCATTGTCTTGGGCCCTTTACAGTATTTCTGCACATTATTATAACTAGGAGCATGCTAGTGTGTTTGACTTTCGTACTGCATTAGAGCATCTTTATTAGGTATAGCACATACTATGTGGCCTCAGCGAGGACTGCCGGTCCCGCATGAGTGGCTCGATCTGGCTCCTTTCCCCGTTCTTTTTTTAAGGTATTTTCTGCAGATCTTGTTTGCTCCTTGCTTCTGTGACGGGAAACCCTTTGGCGAATCGAAGAACCTAGCTAATATTCTAACTTGGTAAAATGGTAACCACTTGCTTATGATTTGGTTTGACCCGGCTTTGTCGTGGCATTTGTATCCTAGTTTTGCTTCCGCTTACTTTCGGTTGAATTGGATTTTGCGACATAGTCTTAGGACAGGTAAATGGTACCTAATGCCCCTTCGAGGTTTTAGGGTTTGAAATCCCTCCTTCTACTAATCTTAAATGAGTTTGAACCTCGATCCGTACCTGGATTGCAAGATCCGAACAAGGGGTTTTATCTCTTGAAACGTAACCCGGAAATCATAATTCTGGGCCGTTACAAATAACAAATCAAATACAAAATATTTTCATGTACACTATTACCCTAAAAAATAACTAAAATAATTTATAAATTTAATTTCAACAATTAAAGTTCAAACCTATTATATGATATAAATCCTTTTTTTTTTGTGATAAGATAAGAATTCGAATGTCATACATGCATGATATAACTTATCCATGGTTATGTGTAGGTTATAGTTTACAAATAGTGGAAGATGTTATAAGCAGTTGTGCGGACGGGATCTGTTGTCCCAAATGGGACAACCCCTTGAATTGGCCTCCCCCATTCCCATAATTAAAAAAATAATTAAATTTTTTTTTAAAATGTTAAGTGGTGGGTTTTTTTTATGAGGAATGATAGGATGGGAATTGAGATTTTGACACACGAATATAAATGAAAAAAATATAATTTCTATCTAATTCTCGTATTCTCCTCCTAAACTATACAGTAACATTTAATCTCTGTTTTTCTTCATTTCTTCTTCCGAAACCTAATTAAACACAAATCATGGAGATAGGACACAACAAATTGATTCCGTTAAAGGTTCACATTTTTTAAACTCCATCATATTGAAATCCAACGTGGCATTATGTTGTGGATCTCAATTAGTAAAGCATTAATATTACAATAAATACATGTCCATTTTATTAGCCATTAAATTAAAGAATATTTAAAACCAATATGTACTGCTATTATACAATACGGAGTAATTGATTAAAAGGGCTATAATACATAACTAATTAAAATTTTATAGTAATTAATACTCCATTTTTACGGCTAGGCAAGTTTTGACTGTGCTACTATAATGAGTTGAAAAAAAATATGTTTCTATATAATAAATAAGATATACTATACATCAATGTAGATATATAATATCCTAAATAGGTAAATCTATATATAGGCATTCGGATGGTTTTTTTCAAGTGAATAATTATTTACCATAAATAACAATTATTTTCTAAATTAATTATGAACAGAAATAAAGGAAAAATAGTTGGAAAAAAATTTGACACGTGGCACACTATTAAGAGTAAAAAAGGGCGGGAAAAAATGCAAGGAGAGCGCGACACGTGTCCTAAATAGCTTCTACTTTAGTATTGTTTAGGATAAGATAAGATAAGTTAAGATATCAAACATCAATAATATCTTTCAAACTTATCTAAATATCGATCATCTAAATATCACATAATCAGTGGATGTTTTTCATAAACAATAAAAAGAATAATAAAAAAAAAGTGTTACATTGATATGCATGTTTTTCAAATGAAAACATATTAAACTTCTCAAAAGAAAATATAAATAAATAGATAAATGTATTTCAATCATACTTTTCTATATATACTTGATACTTCATCCAAAAAATACAATTTTTATAGTTAGGAAATCTTATACTTTTTTGTAACAAAATTATATACTGTCAAAATGAACAATAAAAAAAATTAAATGAGTGCATTAAAAATTGTTTATATATAAAAAATGTCAAAAATAGATACCAATTATATATTTGAAATTATAGGATTCTTCACTTAAAAAAAGGATTCTTCTAGTATTGAAATCTTAAAAAAAAAATTTTAGAAATAAATATAATAAATGAATAATAAAAAAAATCCCATTAGTAGATTATATATATTAATTGATTGTTTCAAAATTATGTCAAAAAAGTTAACAATTATAAAAGATATGGGTGTATATACAAATATTGAAATAAAGAAATAAAAGTTAAATATGTGACAATATTGGATACTTCAACAAAAAAAACATACATTTTTTCTAGTATTGAAAATTTAATTTTTTATATTGTAAATGGAGATAATAAAAAAAAAGGAGTGCATTATAATATACTATTTAATTTCTTATTTCAAAACTATGTCAAAAAATTTACCAATTATAAAAGATATGTATAGACAAATACGTCACTTATGCATTGAAATATTTAGATTTTAAAAGAAAAACAATTACATGTAATATGTGAATAAAAAATTAAATTGGGTGGATTATAATATACTAATCCTTATTTAAAAATAATGTGAAAAAGTCACCAATTGTATAAAGATATGTATACAAAAATATTAAAATTGAGAAATAAAAGTTAAATATGTGGCATAATAGTCTAAATATGGCAAAAGCAAAATATAATTGGAAACATTTTTTAGGTGGGAAAACTATTAAGCAGAGGTCGCCACGTGTCCTAAGCAGTCATTACTTTAGTATTGTTTAGGATTAGATATTAGATATAGAAATATAGATATTGATTATAATATTAATAAAGATTAATAGATAAATAGATATTGACTTAATTTTTAATTGGATTATACTAAATAGTTTAATCAAACCCTAACTAAAAATCCCTACATTAAAGGAGAAGCCGCCTCATGTCTTAGGCGACTTCTCCTTTAGTATTATAATATTGACTAGCTTAGTACCCCGTGCATTGCACAGATCTTTGTTTAAAAATATATGTTTATATAATTTCATTTATCATTGTTGACATAAATATTATAAGTATTACGAAGTAACAAATATATAAGCATTCTCTAACACATTGAATAATGAAAAAAATATAAAAATTCTAAATAATAATAAGAAACTTTAATAATTGGAATCGAATTGAGCTAATTAATAATATTATAAGTATTATTATGTAGTTAAATAAAAGCAAAAAAAATAAAAATATAAGCCCTTCTTTCATGTGTTCGACTTTGTTTAAATAGTTTTTTTTTTTTGTAATGGATGATTGTATCTTCGAACCTTGCACATCATTTGTAAATTTAAATGTTAACACATGCAGATAAATTTAGTGTAAACAAAATAATCAATTGTTAAACACAATTAACTTTTCATCTATTAAAATCTTGTCAATCGAATGAACTTGATCAGGATCATTGTAGTTTAGTGATCTTGATATTCTTAATATACCAACAATAATATTCCATCGGATTCATCTAGTGTTTAGTTTTTGTAGTAGTAACTCATCTGGGTAATGAAATTTTCGATTGCTAATGTCAATGTTTTCATCGCCTCCAAAAAAATGAAAAGATGAATTAATCCTTGTAATGTCCGATAACAAAAAGATTATATATGTAAAACACATGCATAAACTAAATATTTAACATACCTCTCTTTTGAACTTTTCTACCTTCCTATTGTTCTTCTCTATGAACACCTTACCTTTAGTATTTATCATCACGGGCGATCTGAGCTAGCTCGGTTCTACTCCTTATTTTCAAACGGCATACAGTACACTACACTCAAAAGTCAATCAAAAAATATATAAAACAAATTGCAATAGAATCCAAACAATAACATAATTTGAAATTAATTGGATTTGGTTAGTTAGTTGACTGATGAGATATGGTTATATCATCAGTTAATTAATAGGAATATATATAAGAGATTTGGTTGGTTAGTTAGTTAACAGAATGGAGATTTGCTTATATCTGAGTTAATTAATTAAATAATTAAAACACATTTTCAATCGGATATGGCATACCGACCACCACTTTCCACCAACAAAAAAAGATATGGCAGGTCACTTAATATTAATTAATTAAATAGATTAAAAATATTGCACATATGTGCATTTATCCTCAGTTTGTTATTAATTATTATCGATCTTTGCAATTTGTTATTAATTGTTATCCTTAATAACTTTTAATTGGATTTGTAAAATAACTTAATTAATTTAATTACTAATTAAAAATCCATACTTTAAATGAGAAGACGTCACATGGGTTAGGCGACTTCTCCTTTAATATTGATACAAGATTCAACCGGCCTACACATTGCCTCAAGGCTTAGCAAATCTGATGATTAAGGCCATGACAAATTATTATTATCAAGTATAATAAATCTGGAGTCATTGGTATGGCTAGTTGTCAGAATTTGAAAAACAACCTACATTAGTCACATAATTAATGAAGTGAAAGTATGGTTAGAATGCAATGCAACTGAATCCTAATAAACCAAAAAATGGGAAAAAGAGATTTCATTAACAATTGCATATATTTCAAATCAAACATAATAAATGGTGATCAAACAAAAAAAAAACATAATAAAGGGTGAGACGGTAATTCACATCAACAACGGCAAGCTACAAACATATAGATATTAATTTTTAGATAAATGTGAGTGCAAGAGAATAGACAACTGGTAATTGGATTACCTATAACATCTTTAACACATTTATTTTAATGAAAAAAGAATTAAGATTTTGAAAAGATAAGGAAATTTTATCCCAATAGAGAAATGAAACCCGACCCTCTTAAGTTAAAAGGGTATAGAAAGACATTAATATTTTTTTTTTCTTTTTTTACAGTAGGCAACCAGTAGAATGTCTTTTGTAACAAAAGATCATTCTTGATCATCCCGAAGGATGATGTTACAAAGTTCCCTAAAAAAAGGGAAACTAGGATTACAATTAACACTATTCTTAGCTATGAAATCAGCAGCTTGATTGGCTTCTCGATAACAGTGCTAAACTGTCGCTGATGCGAATTCCTTCTGAAGTAATCTGATCTTCTTAACCACTCTTAGAATTTCCCATGAACTTGAATGTTGATCTTCAATTGCCTTGACAACTCCCAAGCTATCTCCTTCGATGATGACCTTACTCCATCCTCTTATGCAGGCTATTTCTAACCCTTTGCAGAACGCAAGGGATTCTGTTAGGATTACAGATCCCTTAGAAATATCTTCATAGAACATATTAATTACCTTTCCATTCCAATCTCCGACAATCCCTCCAATGCGGCAATCGCTCGACGGTTTAACCGACCCATCTACATTGATTTTGTAGATAGGCATTGGGGGTTTTGCCCATTTTATATTTCTCCTCCTTTTGGGCTTAATTTTCTTAGATTCTCCCTCATTTTTAAGATTAATCCATTCCCTTATACTATGATTAGCTTTCCTTGCAGTTGCTTCCAAGTTATCTAGTTTGCTTCATTTAAAGATAACGGAATTACGAAATTCCCATATCTGTTTCCATAGCATACTTAGGTGTTCAAATTGCGGATTGATCCTTCTTATATAAGGTAAATTAGTCACTAATATCCTGGTGTCATGAAGGCCAAATAACCTATCACCACTCAGCTGTTCATATTTTGCAATAATCATTTTTGTGATGGAGCATCTAAGAAGTAAGTGGTCATTGTCCTCATCTCCAGCATTGCAGAGACAACAAGGACTAGGGACTCCGTTGAAGTATTTGTTTAATCTGTTAGTTGTTGCCAAGTTGTCAGAAGTTATCTTCCATATGATGTTATGCGTTCGCGGAGGGACTTGTAGTTTTCGGATCCACGCATTATCCGCATTAGTTGAGTTTATGTGTCTTGGTTTATCAGTACTTGTTTTAGTTGTATATATCCCTTCCTTGTTAAATTTCCAGACTAGTTTGTCTCGAGTTTCCCAGTAAGGGATGGTTAGCTGAAAAATTTTCTGGGCTATTGTATACGGTAATAAAGAGGTAATTAGGTCTACATTCCAAGTTTTATCATCCTTAACTAGATCTGACACCTTCATATCCGGGTTATTATTATTTCTGTATTGCTGTAGGTTTTCTCCCTTCAACCACGGATCAGACCAAATGTTTATATTTGTGCCATCACCAATGATCCACAAGAGTCCATCAGAGAATCTATCTCTCAGTTGTAGTAGGCGTCCAAATTGCCAGGACGTGTTATGAATATTTAAATCCGAGATCTGGCGGTTTTGAAGGTATTTTTCTGTTACGACTTTGACCCAAATATTATCAGGATCAGTGTATAGTTTCCAGAGCAATTTCATTTGTAAGGCTATATTCTGATCCTCTGCTTTCTTAATTCCTAAGCCACCCATTTCCTTAGAGGTACAAATTTTGTCCCAACTAATTAGTGGTCTATAATTTTGTGAGTGTGTTTTGTTCCAAAAAAAGTTCTTATTAATCTGATCTATCTTAGCTAATATTCCTTTTGGAAGTAGGAAAATTTGCATTAAGTAATTCGTTTTTGAGCTAAGGTTGGCTTTGACAAGGGCCATTCTCCTTGCTTGAGATATTGAACTACATTTCCATTTTGGAAGTTGCTTTTTCAGGCTTTGAAGAGCATCTTCAAAGACCTCGTGTTTTACCCGCCCATTCATAATAGGTATACCCAGGTATTTTTCCAATCCCTTTGCCATAGGAATATTCATTTGATGTGCCAGGTTTAGGGCCCTAGTTCTATTTACGTTTTTGGAGAACTGCATAGAGCTCTTTTGGTAATTTATGGTTAATCCTGACATGTTAGAGAAATGGTTTAGTATATTTTTTATTGTGTCAAGACTTTTGTAAGAAGCCTTCGCAAAGATTAATGTATCATCGGCAAATGTTAGGAGGGGGATTGGGCGACTATTAGGAGTTATTTTCACACCCACTAGAGCATCTTCTAGCTGGGATTATTTCTGCAATTCCCTTGCTAGACTTTCCATTACAATTATGAAGATGTATGGGGCTAAAGGGTCAGCCTGTCGGAGACCTCGTTCAGGTGTGAAAGGTTTCCCTGGGTTATTGTTTACCAAAACAGAAAATGTAGATGTGGTTAGGCATTTCATGACCCACTTGATCCATTGTTCATGAAATCCTAGTTTTTTTAGTGAAGCTTCTATGAAGCTCAAGCTGAGCTTGTCATAGGCCTTTTCCATGTCCAGTTCTAGTGCCATCCATCCCGTCTTACCCTTTTCCTTATGGAAAGAATGGAATACTTCGTGCGCTATAAGGGTGTTGTCTTGGATTGATCTCCCTTGCACAAACGCACCTTGGAAGGGATTGATAATACCTGGTAGAATCGGTTTTAATCGATTAGCTAGGATTTTTGTTAGATTGCGTTGCATAGACTTATTGGCCTATAATGGTGGATTGTTGTAGGATTATCTACTTTTGGTATTAATGCTAGAAATCTTTGGTTTATCTCTGTTAGAATCGAACCAGAGTGAAAGAAAGCTTTCATTGCTTTACAAACAGAGTCTCCAACTATGTTCCAATATTTGGTGTAGAATTTAGGCGGAAAGCCATCAGGACCTGGAGACTTGTCTTCCGCCATGCTAAAGATTGTATCTTTAATTTCTCTAGTTGTAGGTTGTTTAATAAGGGTGTTGTTTTGATCTTGAGTAATCTCCGGATGCAAAAAGATGAGTTGATTAGGATCAACTGGGTTTCTACAGGGAGATATAAATCGTTCTTTCAGCTCATGAGTAATATAATCTCTCATCTGGGTTTTGTCAGTGATGACCAAACCATGTTTTGTAGTAAAACTTGTGGTTGCATTTCGATTGCTTCTGACCTTAGCCAGCGATTGGAAATACATAGTATTCTTATCCGTGAGATGTAAATGCCTTGTTCTAGCTCTTTGTTTCCAAAATTGATGGCTATAATTAAGAATCTGTATTCTCTTATTTTCTAATCTGTTTAGCTTACACACATCCTGGGAAGATAGAGCGCGCTCCCCATGGAAGAGCTTGTTGAAGGATCATAATCTTCTGATCAACTTCTTGTAGTTGTTTATCAAAGTTGTTTCTATTAGCTTTACACCACCTTTTTGTATTTTGTTTAAGCAGCTTTTGTTTTTGGACAAGCTTGAAACCATAGGAGCCTGTCATTCTATTTTTCCATACATTAGCTACAATTTTCTCATAAGTTGGGTTAAGGGTCCAAGCCATCTTAAAACGGAATGGAGAGCCCTTATCAATGGAGACAGTTCCTAATTTTGTGGTGATCAGACTATGGTCCGAGGTAGAGAATGAGTGATGCTGTGTGACCATGTCTCTAAATTTAGTATAGATATCATGATGAGCCAAAATCCTATCTAATCTTTCAAATGTATTATCACTCTTATTTTGAGTGAGGGTAAAGTCGATTCTCAAAGTTTTACTTTTTTTTTTTAGGTTAATTCATTCATATACTAATTAAGAGCCAATTCAAATAAATTATAAACAAACAAACAAATAAAGTAGAAAGATAAAATGCTAAAAATTAGATCGATGACAAGATTGCAAGAAATTAAATTAACGGAAATTTCGCCTGTACCCCTGAGGTATTGGCTTTTTCGCGCGGTATCCAAAAGTTTAGCATATTTCGCACGGTACCTCTGAACTTTTATTTTTGTTCGCCGCGTGCCCTTATCTTGTATATGTTAACTTTTTCCGTTAAAATAGTTTTTTTTTAAATAAAGAAATTGAAGCGTATGAACGGCATAGTGGAGTTCTTCGTCAACTGAGAGAGATTCTTCAAGATTCGTTCGAGAGAGAGATGGAGACACCGACGACGAAAGGATGCCGATAATGACGAGAGGAGGCCGTTGAGGTGGACCAACGTGGTGACATAGGCAGCAGAGGTAAGTTCTCTATCCTCCTCATCTGGTTTTTGGATTTTTAGGGTTTTTTTCGAATTGGGGATTTCGGGTCGGATGGTATTTGGAAGATCTTCAAATTGAGGTTGGCTTGACAACTTCTTCTTTAATCTGATTTGGGTCTGAATATAGGATGAACTACAAATTTCTTGCTGTTGGATCCCATTTAGGATTGAATGGAGGGTTTTGTGTTGGATTCCAAAGTTTAAATATTGTGATTACTAAATAGAAACAAGTTCATTATGATTACTTATTTCTATTTTGTGCTATTGCTGTAGGATGGAGGACAAGATATTGTTCAGAAATTCTTTCTATTCATCGATTTGAAGTGCTAGTTATATGTCGTTTACATATTCTACTAACATCAGATTGCTTGCTTATTGTTGTTTGTGAGTTGGTAATTTTCTTTGCTCAGCTTTAGAATTGGGATGAGTTTGTTTGAGGGCGAAATTCAATTAATCTAGTCACTAGATCTAATGCAGGAAAATCTTTCAAATTATTTGATTGACTGATTTTCTCACACATAGAAGAAACTTAATCAGATGAATTCATAATTTCTCATCTAGTTCAAGAATCAAGAAGTTCGGTGACCCACTTCAGATTTCCAAGCTCCATAACCCTTTCATCAATACCCTCCTTTGACACAGCGACCGAAAAAGTACATGATCACAAAGCTTGAATTATTGTTGTTCGATCACAAGGGGTTTGACAGTTTGGGCTGTTGGTTGTAGAGTCAAATTAAATGTGATATATATACACAAATACACATATAAGAAATAACCCTCTTTTATAAGGTTAATATTTCTCCAAAGTTGTCTAGTGGTCTGTCCTTGATTTATGGCTAATAAAGATGCAGAATCCACAAATGTGTGTTCTCTCTCCACACAGAAATACACTAAGGTCTAGTGGTCTAGTGGTATGTCCTTGATTTTACGGTCAAATTTTGTGTTTGCTTTCATATTTTGCTGGTTTTCTTGTTGTCATGGTTGGTAAAAAATGGCTTTTTTGTTGGTTTTGTAGCCTGGGTGTTTGCTGTAAAAAATGAAGGTTTTTGCGGTCATATTTTGCTGGTTTTTTTTAACAGGATCAAGTTATTTCATAATCTACATGTTATTTATGCCTCGTGTCTCTAATTCTGCCTAAATAAAAAATCAGCAAACATTTTATTTCTCATATTTTGTGCTATGGTTGTAGTGAGTATTAGTATGAACTTGTTAGCCTATTAGCTAAATCGGTAGAGCATTGTGCTTAGGAACAAGATGTGGGTTCGAATCCCACATAGGTTGTCTATGGTTAATGGCATACATAGCTTTGTTAATTGGCAAGTACTTGAATAGCCATTATAGCAAATATCTTTGATTGAATAAATGAACAAAAGCTCTATCAAAATTTTCAAAGCAAGAGGTTGATACAATGTATGTGTGGCTTATGTGGGATTCGAACCCACATCTTGTGCCAAAGCACAATGCTCTACCGGTTGAGCTAATAAGCCAAAATTTTAAAAGCAAGAGGCTAAAATGTTCTATCTTCAACGACGCACAAACATATAGAGAAACCATAGATAAGCAAATTGCATAAACCAGCAGCATCACTGAATCACTAATCTAGAGCTTCAAATATGATGGGACAAAAGTCCTTCAGAACCAACTTCTATCCACTAAAGTTCTAGTTCCTGTCATAAACTCAATCTTTACTTCTGTAAGCTACACTTAACAATCTAGATGAAAACGCAGGTATTGCATAAATTATTCCTAAACGAGACTGTTTTTAATATGAGCTAACGTGTTCAGCAGCCTGGAACTTCATGATCCAATTCAGATTATAATGAACCCTCTGTTAATCGAGCAGAGTGAGAAAATTGAGTTATGTTTCATCATAATTGAATGTAAATGTGTACCTACTAATTAACCAAGAGTAAATCCAATCCAAACTTGTTAGGACTTTACAGAAATCAGAAGTATGAGAACAGCCACGAGTGCGTACCTGCATCGAGCTTGACCGTTGGAAGCAAAGAATTAAAACTAGATTAGAGACGAGTTGGCGAGGCTCAATCCAGTTTCACTCTTTCATGACAGCGCACTCTTTCAAGATAGAGAATAAACCAACTCATATTCATCCGATAGAGATATCATTCAGACATCAAAGAAATATAAGTTTATGCCAAATACTTTCCACTGTTTCAGATATTTGACAAAGACACAATATTAGAAGATTGAACTAAAGAAACTATCTAAATCAAAACCCCAAATTCACAATCTCAAACTCAAAACCCCCAATTTCAAAACTCTCAAACTCAAAATCCCCAATTTCAAAATCCTCAAAACACAATTGGGTAGATAGCCCAAAACCTAAAGCCCTAATTTCTCAATAGGGAAGAAGTTAAGAGAAGACTTACCTTCATTGTCCATCGTCGTCGAAATCTACAGGTTGGTCTCCGTCTTGCCTTCAGGCAGCGCTGACATCTGGTCGGTCTTCGCAAATCGTCGGTCAAGCACTCCTCCAATCTTTGATACCTCTTCCGGCTCTTCTCCAAAGAACAAGCTCTTCGTAGCCCGTAGGTCATTAGTTTTTCATTCAGTTAAATCATTTTTTTTTTCTATCAAATAAACAGGAAAAGTTAACTCTAACGGAGGAGGGGCACGAGATGAAAATTGCCCTAATCTGAGGGGTACCACACAAAATATACCAAACTTTTGTACATTTCACGAATTAGCTTGTACCTGGAGGGTACCTCACGAAAAATCCGTTAAATTAAATTAGAACGATCAATAAAAACTTACAAAGAGGAAGACAACACTGCTGGAGAGATGGTAGAATTTATAGAATTGAAGACACAAATATATTTTTGTATATGAATCTTATTGAAGATATCTTATATATATTTTTTTAGTTATTTAAGTTTATACAATTTGTTATTCAAATTCAAAATTGCAATAATATCTAATTCAAAATAATTTGAATGAAATTAATAAAAAGAAATTTAAAAAGAAAATCAACCGGTTAAGATTTAGGAAAAATGAATGAATTAATTAATTATGTATTTAAATAAGTAATTTGATTTATAATAAATAATAAAAATAAAACCAATTAGATTTTGTTAGTTACTTAAGTTTATCTGAATTGTTATTCAAAATTCAAAATTGCAATAATATCTAACGTACCACTACTTTGAACCTTTCTCTTGGTCTTCTCTATGGGCGTTTTGCCATTATTATTTGACATAGCAAACTATTAGATATAAATCGATATGTACACCTCAATTGATATATCCTGCAACGATTACGTTGGAAATAACAAGCATGCAATGAAGTGAGCGATGATAGGCTACTGTTAGCTAAATCGAACTAACAACAATCAGTTAACTAATTAATTAATTAATTAGGTGACCAAGCAAGCATTCCTCATCTCTACCGGTTAGGCGCGCCTCCATGAGCATCTAAAATGTGACCAAGCAAGTATTCATCATCTAGTATATATCCTGCAAATAGTAGAACATTATCTCTCTAATAAGTTAATTAATTAATTCGGTTATTAATTTATTTAGATAAGACTAATAAATAAATAAATTCGGTTTATTTATTTATTCAGATAATGTAGGATCTGCACTAAGATTTGGTTATGATCTAAACTTATCTAATTGAAAATTAAAATAACAAACATTTAAAATAAATCAATTAAAATTAAAAAACCATTAAAATAATTCGATTAATCTAAAAAATAAAAAAAGGCTACATTAAAGGAGAAACCGCCACATGTCGCAGGCGACTTCTCCTTTAGTATTATAACTAGCTAAGCCCCCGTCGAGTGGCTCACTGGTGGGGAGCAAGGCGATGTAAGGAGGTCATGTAAGGAGGTCTCGGGTTCGATCCCTACGTCCGCCCCTTTCCTTGGATTAAAATCCAAGGTTTGCCTTGTTCCTTACCAGTGGGTCGAGCCGGTTTGCCTTGCTCCTTACCAGTGGGTCGAGTCAGTCAGCGCAAGCCGGTTTACCTAGTGCGTGCCTAGGGTTTGCCACCAAAGATGGGTTCCTCGTTATCAAAAAAAATTATATTCCTACTAATCTGATGATGTTGAGATATAACCAAATCCAATTAACCTAGCAAGATCTATTTAATTAACCTAGCAAGATCTATTTAATTAATTAACTAATTAAAAAATCCAATTAAGTAAATAACTATCTTAACTACTTATCTATTACTCAGTAATTAAGTACCATATCTTAGTATAGACGCCGATTCTACCTTACAGTCTCTTATCTATATTGTTAATATATTACGTAGTTAGGTATTTATGTGTACTTATTTATATTAGAGATAAGTATAGACTACAGTAAGAAACGTACATAACTTGATTAAAAAAATATAGATTATACTGTAAACTGATCGCCAGTTAATAATGACACTAATCATATATGAACCCGTAAGTAAAATATAAAACGATACGACCTAAAGAAATTTATGTTTAAAAGTCAAAATAATAAAATGATCGATATATATTTAGACCAAAAAAATTGATATCAATTAATCAAGACAAAGCATTTGTGATACAACAAGAAAATTATAGCATGGGAACACAGAGTTTTCCGCTTCTTCATTTTCGATCGGTCGTTCCCCGAAGAACAATGTTTTTATTCCCATCGTGAAATAGGACTTCTGTTTGATACTCCTTTTATTAGTTGATTCATGATCCTTCAGAAGCCTATATAAAAATTAAAAGTAATTGTTATTATTGAAAATTAAAGTAATTAAAGCTTACATAAATAGTAAAATTAAATAATAATTAATTAAAGTACAATAAAAATGATATCTAATAAAAAAGTTATCAGTATCAATGACAAAATGAAATCCATACATCGGAATAGATGGTCAAGCTGAGTGATAGAAGCATTATTGAATAGTAAAATACGATGTGTGTATGGACTGCATCGTACCTATAATGTTGTAATGGCCCGGGATTATGATTCCCGAGTTACGTTTCGAGGGATAAAACCTCTCGTTAGGATCTTGCGCTCCGAGTACGGGTTGAAGTTTTGAAACCGAAGATTTGTAGTTTAAAGCGGGATTTCGCACCCAAATCCGTAAGGTCCGTTGGAGACCCCGGGGTAAGCCCCTGTGCCTGTCCTAAGTCTACAACGCGGAAAATCCATTTAGGCATGCAACCAGCATAAGTGAAGTTAAAGCAAAATACAATCCCAAAGGTGCCACGGCATAGCCGGGACAAAACAACGTATAAGAGAGGAAGTCTAGTGGTCTCTCGAGCTCTCAATCTAACGCCAAAAGTCTGAACCCGCCAAACATCCATATAAGCAAAGATAGCGGCTAGCGGTTACCTGAATAAAAAAAAATTGAGGGGGATCTGGGTCAATCATCAGGTCACTCATGCGCGTGTGTAAACACACTCTGAGAGGCATATAATAAGCATCCTATTCCTAAAATGAAATGCGTAATGCAAAGCGGAACTTAAACAGACAAGCATACGAATAATTAAGTGCGGACATAAATAAAGAGGCGCGCAGTTACATGAAATGCCAAATAGCATGTCCCTCTAGGCTCGTAAGGAATCCTCTAGCAACTCCCTTCAAAGGGAACTACATCACCCACGGTGCAGACTGTCCCTACGTAAGGACCCTACTAACTATGAAGGGAAGGCAAACAACGACACCCATATAAGGCCTAATGCTCTAAGAGTCCTATGGCGACTTATTACCAAAGAGCCTACCTCACCCATCAAGTGCAAGCAACTTTCTATAATAAGCCCCACTAAGATGACAAGAATAGAGAAAAAGGTCACATCCAATAAACACCTATAACGACCGTTTTCTAGCAAAGACATATAACAAGTCATATGGTTTCCATTTTAGATCCTAAGCGTGATTCTAGCTCGTATGGTGCATGAATACTAGCCTACTATATAACACTCAGTGCATAGAGCGCCCATTATGAGTAAGTTCAAAGAACTTACCTGGAGAAGCGTAGAATCCAAAGAGCTCACCTAGAAGATAAGTAACATAATAAGTCTAAGTCTAACTTACACACAGCATATCAAATAACACACACAAGATTCGCATAAAGCATTTATAAGTTAACTATCCCATCAACAACAACATTAATGTCTCAAATCAATTTCTCATCTCGTTTCACCATCTCATATCGTTTTCATCATAACTTGCCAACTCATCATCTTAAGATAACCTCCATATCATACTTAGTCTAATTCGCATACTATCATTTTATACTCATACTTTCCATAAGGATATATATATCATTATCATCATAAGAATCAAACATTTAGTCGCTTCTAATAATCACTATAATATCATGCTATTAGTCACACATATCATGCCGTTAGTCAAACGATCATATTATCATGCTAGTTAGTCATCCAAAAAGTATAATTCCCAAGTTAGTTCCAAAACCATTTTGAAATTCGAATTAAACAGTTAAGAATTTCGACTCTTGAAAATACTCGCTAAATTCCCTTTTCAATTTATTTATTAAATCACTCTCCAACCTTGAAATTCTTTTCCAAATTCTTTTTCATCTCTAAGTCCAAATAATATTATATGATATTTTAAATACCCTTTATTAACCACTTTTCATAAAATATATTTCAAATCCTTTAAAATTCCAACCTTTTTTATTTAATAAAACCAACCCTTTAGAAAATCTCCAAAATAATATTTTCCCTTTTAAATCCTCAAATAATATTAATTAGCTAAATAAATAATTAAATAAGTAAACGGTTAAACCCGAACCGAACCAAACCCATTTAAATCCAACCGAACCGAACCCGCAATAAAACCCAACCGGAATAAATAATATAAAGAGCATGGAGGTGGCCCCACAATTCATCTTCTTCTTCGTTTTAAGCCGGAGGTTCTCGCCTGCACACGATCGACGAAGCTCGGTCCGCTTCCGGCTCCATGGCTTGCCCCCGCTCGGGCTAGTCTGGCTTCTCCAGCCTTGGCTTGGACTCATCCTCGCACACTCTCGATCTCACTCGCTCATCTTCGCTCGCTCAGCGCTCGCGCTCGCCTCCGCTCTCGGCTCGACGTTGCTTGCTCACGCCTCTCTCGAGCTCTCCGGAGCTCTCAAGCTAACTTAATCATCCTGCACTCAGCTCTCACTCACCCCCGACTAATCTAAACATCGAAAGGATTCAAGACATCGAATAAGAAAGAAAAGAAGGTTCAGGAGCTCACTGACGGGTTCGTGACTTCGGAGCTCTCGATCGGAGGTCTGGGTGTCGTCGGTGGCTCACGATTGCTCGTCAGACCTGCGTTAGACATGGGTGAGTGTGATGGAGGAGCTCGGGGGTGATTTGGATCGGGAAATAAGGAGAACGGCTTACCGGAAGATTGTTCGCGCTCAAACAGAGCGATGGAGTTCTGGTTGCTTGCGGCGGCGCTGGAGAGCTTCTGGGGTGCTCCGGCTGCTGGTGGTGGCTACGAGGGGTGCGTGGACGTTCTCCTGGGGGCTCGAGGTGGAAGGAAGGAAGAAGGAGGAGGAGACGGTGGTGATGGAATGGTGGCGACGATGATGTTGGTAAAATGGTGATGGTGACGATGTGTGATGGAGATGAATCAAAATGGAGCGGGAATGGTGCACCGATGGGAGCGGGAGAGTGAGGGAGGGAGTCGGTGAAGGTGATGGTGAAGAACGATGATGATGACAGTGATGGTGAGCAGGTGAAAGTGAGGGGTGAAATAGGCAGGGGATGGGTTCGGGTTGCAGGTTAAGGTAGGAGGGAGTGGGTGAGTGTAGAGTGTGAAATTGGTTAAAACAATACCCGGAATAAATCCCGAATACGTGAATTTTGAATCTCACAATTAGTTCTCAAATGTTAGTTTTCGTGACTCTCGCTCTCTCGATCAATTATATTTTTAAAATCGACAAGGATATCGCCATCCGATAATTATTTTGAATTTTCGAGGTAAAAGGATGGAAATTATTCGTCAAATTTTGTATTCCAGTCGGAATCCGCTAAACGAGTTTTAAAACCGATTAAATTTCATTTTTAATTCTCTTTTTCCGAAAAATTAGGATTTGAAAATCCGAACCTTTACATCATCCACCTCTAAAAACAAGTCTCGTCCCCGAGACTAAAATAATTTTAAAACAGGGGATGAAGTTTAGAATTTGTGAGTTCAAGGATCATGCCATTGGTCCCGTAAGCACCTCATAAGTGCCCCTATAAGATCCTCACAGTACCGTTGTCATAATCATAATATCTTCAATAGATCGTAGCAAGAACGTAATATGGGCCCTTACCACATCCTTACTCCGACTTCTCGGCTATATCATAACTCGAAAAGCATTACATCATCTCCACTAGGTCTTAGCAAGCAGTCTATAAGGGCCCCTATAAAATGCCTGTATCCACTTCGTGGGGCGTCATAATGCAAGCTCGGTTAGAAAATTTCAAGAGGGTTCTTAGTTTGAAAATGTTTGGTCTCAAAATCATTGAAGTTATCAATCGCGTTCGATTTCTCTAAATCCAACTCAGTCCTTTTTTTTAAACACCATTCAAAATTCCCTAACCCGACGTTAATCAAGCAATTTTCAAATCTCAAGAGGGGGAATCATCCACCTCTAAGGGCTAATCCCATATTTCCTTCCTAGGTTCAAGTCAGAATCAAAGTTCAACATTTCAATTTCTATCATTTCCATCATCAAGCATCATGTATATATATCGAATAACAATAGCACCTCACGTCTAATAGCATAACATAATCACCTCAAGAATAGCCACATAGCATAGCATATCTAGCATCGTATCATATATCATACATGGTAGAATTTATCACATCATCTCACGGAAGTTACACACCATATCAATCATATAAGCACGTTATATCAATCATATAAGTACATCATACTCATTCTAACTACCAGCATCATCGTATTAGAGGCAAACAACTGCTTCCGTACAGTAGCATTCCATCAAGTTCAGGGATAACTATGTTAGTACTAACAGTTCCCTATTGTCAACGGCAACACATCAGAGAATCAACATTGTCTATAGCATAGAATTCGCACAACATTCGGCCCCAAGTAAAGTATACACTATATCACTATCTTAGGAGAATCTGCCTTACACTACCAAGCATAAGCACGAAATCAAAGAGATACCACTAACCATCCACCTCTAAGAATCCAACTCATACTAGTCATCTCACACCTGCCACTCTCGACCAACTCGTACGCAGAAATCCATCTCGTGCTACTCCCAACCAAGAATTTCCAAGACCCTCATCACCAGCGCCTATCCTCAAAGACCAACAGCTAATTTTACCTACTCATCCCTTGGGCATACTAACCCGCCTCATAACACTTCCCCTCAACAATCCTCCCGATCAACTCCTAGCTCTCTCATCCACCTCTAGAACTAAGCCAACGGCCTATACTCACACCCACTCTTAAGGTCACCCTCATGGAACTAGTCTAGACCTCAACCGCTACCCTCCTATCCTAAACGCTCACTTCCTACCGACACTTCTAGCTAGGACATCTCTCTCAAAATCTCAACATACTAGCCCCGCTCCCCATCTAAGACCTACTTGAAAGCTAATCTATACTCACGAACCACTATCTTCAACACATCCCAACTCACTCGGCTCTACTCAAACTAACACATCATGTAAAGGCTCGGATTTTCAAATCCTAATTTTTCGGAAAAAGGAAATTAAAAATGAATTTAAATCAACTTCAAAACTCATTTGGCGAATTCTGATCGGAATATAAAATTTGACAAATAATTTCCATCCTTTTACCTCGAAAATTCAAAATAATTATCAAATGGCGATATTCTTGTCGATCTTTAAAAAAAAATCGAATTGATCGTTAAAGCGGAATTCGGGGAAACTAACATTCAGAAACTAAATTTGGGATTCGAAATTAGCGTATTTGATATTTATTTTCGGGTATTGATTTTGACCAATTCCACACTCTACCCCTCACCCACTCCCGTCACTATCCCCTGCCAACACCATTCGGATTCACCATCCCTGACTCCCTCTTCTTCCCTCCTTCACGCCATCACCACCATCATCACTTGCTCCCTCTTCCACCATATCAGATCACCGCCATCTCCACTCCATCTCTCCCTCTTTTATTTCCTCCTTCATGCCCTCCTGCTCCCTTCCATCTTCATCGCAATCACCGCACACCACGTCGTCACCACCACTGAGTCGCCGTCTCAGCACCTCCCCACGTCGCAACCAACATCACCGCAGCTCACCATCACCACCGTTCCATCACCGTTGTCGCACCCTCGAACCACCGCCCTGCCACCTCCATCAACGTCCAGCTGCCCCAGAGCCACCAGCGCCATCGAAGAGCCATCTCCATCAACGTCCAACAGCCCCGGAGCCACCAGCACTGTCGACGAGCCACCGAACAATCTCCTTACTCTGTTTCACGAAGCCTCATTCCGGTAAACCATTCTCCTTCGTTTCTGATCGAAATCGCCTTCGGTCTCCACCAACATACTCACCTCGAAGCCCAGAACTCCGATCGAGAGCTCCGAAGTCGCGAAAAATCCCTCTCGGTGAGCTCCGAATTTATCCTCGTTTCGATTCGTTCTTTTTAGTCTTTTTCGATGCTTAGATTGATCGGGGGGTGAGCGAGAGCTGAGTGTGGGGCATCGGGTGAACTCGAGAGATCTGGTGAGCTCGAGAGTGGCGGTGAGCAAGCGAGCGTCGAGCGAGGCGAGCGTGAGTGTGAGTCGAGCACGGCTACGAGGGAGAACTCGGGAGCATGAGCGGGTGCGGGCTGTGGGCGGGCGCGAGTGCAACTGTGAAGGAGCTGGGTGGGGCTGAGGAGCGCACCAACCGACGTCGACCAGGCGCAGCGACGGGAGCTGCTACAGGCGCGGGCGTGGGATCTCTATTTTTTTATTTCGGGAAGGAGATGGCCGACTTGGCACTTGGGGGGGGGGGGGCACCTTTTTACTAACTTATATATGTATATATATTATGTGTTACTCCGTATTTGTGAACCGGGTGGGATTAATTAGTTGGGTTCGCCGGTTCGGTTCGGTTGGGTTTAAATGGGGTTGGTTCGGTTCGGATTTAACCATTTACTTATTTAAAAGTTTAATGATATTTAAAATAGAATATAATATTATTGGGGGTTAAAATATATTATTTGGACTTATAGATTTTAAAACTAATTTGAAAAAGAATTGTAAAGATCGGAAAGTAATGTAATAAATAAATTTAAAAGGGAATTTGGCGAGTATTTTCAAGGGTCGGAATCCTTAACTATATAACTAGGATTTGAAACGGTTTTGAAACTAACTCGGGAATAAGACTTATTCGATGACTAACTAACATGATAATATGATCATTTGACTAACAATATGATATGTATGACTAATAGCATGACTTGTGGTGAATTATTATATGAGATTAAATGTTGGATAATTACGACGATCTAGTAGGATTTTATATCACACAAATTATGTCTTATGATTTTGATGAACCGTTGAGGTATATGCGGAAATGATGTATATGAACATGTGGAATTTGTTGAATAACGATGTGGTCTTGAGGAGTGGATGATGCGATGAAATGACTTTCATAAAATGTTACTTGTTCTATTGATTGAGGTGTGCTTGAGTGCTTAATAGTTGGATGTAGACTTATGTATATTTCATTGTGTACTAGGTGATACTCTGTGATTGTGACTATTGTGTGTTGGATTCTTCTGTTGCCAATCTGCTATCTAGGTAAGTACCTCCGGGGCTTACTCAGTAACCAGTACCTCCTGCCTAATGTGTCATATAGTATGTAGGCGTTTCATATGCATAAGAGCATGTCATATAGTATCATGCTTAGGAATTGCACTTACGAATTAGCATTCTTATTCTGTATGCGTTTGAATACAAAACGACCGTTATCTGTGAGTCCTAGAGTCCTAAAGATCGGAAAGTAATCTAATAAATAAATTTAAAAGGGAATTTGGCGAGTATTTTCAAGGGTTGGAATCCTTAACTATTTAACTAGGATTTGAAACGGTTTTGAAACTAACTTGGGAATAAGACTTATTCGATGACTAACTATCATGGTAATATGATCATTTGACTAACAATATGATATGTATGACTAATAGCATGACTTGTGGTGAGTTATTATATGAGATTAAATGTTGGATAATTATGACGATCTAGTAGGATTTTATATCACACAAATTATGTCTTATGATTTTGATGAACTGTTGAGGTATATGCGGAAATGATGTATATGAACATGCGGAATTTGTTGAATAACGATGTGGTCTCGAGGAGCGGATGATGCGATGAAATGACTTTCATAATATGTTACTTGTTCTATTGATTGAGGTGTGCTTGAGTGCTTAATAGTTGGATGTAGACTTATGTATATTTCATTGTGTACTAGGTGATACTCTGTGATTGTGACTATTGTGTGTTGGATTCTTCTGTTGCCAATCTGCTATCCAGGTAAGTACCTCCGGGGCTTACTCAGTAACCAGTACCTCCTGCCTGATGTGTCATATAGTATGTAGGTGTTTCATATGCATAAGAGCATGTCATGTAGTATCATGCTTAGGAATTGCACTTACGAATGAGCATTCTTATTCTGTATGCGTTTGAATACAGAACGACCGTTATCTGTGAGTCCTAGAGTCCTAGAGTCCTTGCTAGGGTCATAGGGCAGCCCAATTTCATCGGGTGTTGTCCTCTTTGAGTTATATATATATATATATATATATATATATATATATATATATATATATATATATATATATATATATATATATATATATATATATATATATATATATATATATATATATATATATCACGAGATACGAGATTAGCATGAGATGCGATATGATGATGAGATTTGATATGCTATAGTATCGAACTGGCCAGTCTCCACCCTATCTGGAAGAGGGGTGGTGGTAGAAGAGGGATATACCACTTGATATTCTTTGTTAAGGCCTTACTTAATATTCTACATATATGAATTAGGAGCATGATAGTGTGGTTGAGATTTCAGTACTGCATGAAGGCATCCTTTATTCTAGGTATAGGCGTATTATATGTCCTCAGCGCGGTCAGAGGACCCGCGGGCGGACTCTTGGTCTGACTTGGTGGTATAGTTTGAGGTACCCGATACGCTGCTTGATTTTGTGCTGTTATGACGGGGTCTATTCTTATGGCGGAGAGTGAGTGTTTGAAACCTGACTTTACCAGATTCATGCTTTTGGGATGTCTCTCTAATTGTGCTATGTTGTGACCCGGCTCTGCCGTGACACTGGTTGTATCATTTTCAGAACTTATGCCCTTTGCATGATAACGGATTTCCTGCGTTGTAGACTTAGGACAGGTACACATGGGTTTACCCCGGGGTCGCCAACGGACATTCTGGATTTGGGTGCGAAATCCCACTTTAAACTGCACATCTTCGATTTCAAATCTTCAACCTGTACTCGGGGCGCAAGATCCTAACGAGGGGTTTTATCCCTCGAAACGTAACTCGTGAATCTTTATCCCGGACCGTTACAAAGGTGGTATCAGAGCTGAGGTTTTGCAATCCGAATACAATAGGTTGTAGATGGTTTTGAAAATCTCCCAATGTTTTCAAATGGTTTTGGAACATGTTTTGAAAAGGGCAAAATGAAGTTAATTGGAATTAAACCTAAATGAATAAGGGGAAGCAATATCGTGGGTAGAGACCAAAGCGATAGACATTCCTTATGGATGTAGAACTCGGGAAACGGTAGGCAAAACACTAGCTTTTATTTACAGATGGGCCTAGAAGACTCCAAGGAGCACCACGAAGGTTGGAGTATCGAGTTAGGAGGCCGTGAGGTTCTTGCCCCTCCGGTCAGCTGTCCCTCGAAGGACGGCATAGATCGTCTCTATGCTTACGTTATATATACATATATGCAATTGGGCCCGAGGGCGATCCTCCTCGAAGAGGATCATATTAATCTTGTTGATTGCTTCCGTGTTGAGTGCTATTGTGCTTAGGATAGCGAAATAATCAAAATGCCTTAACTTGAACATGTAAATGACTGTTTGTGCAAACGGGATAGCGAGAGGAAACCTTGTTCTTATGTAATCAGATTTTCTATTTTGTCGGAATAGTTCTTCCATAGTACAACCCCCTTGATAATCCCGATTCCGTCGTCCGTCCCACCAAAGCACTTGGATGTGTTAATAAGGGTCGAGAGTGTATGTTCTTCTTGACTTGAGTCCTATTTGTATTCCAACCATAGATGTTCATCGAGTCTCATACCTAATGTCAACATTCTCTACGGGAAATTGGGTCGGTCAACTGACTACTTTCGGGGATTCTGTATGATGTGAGGGTTATCTGAGGTTGACTATCGACATTCTTCCGAGTTAGGAGTGTGTTATCTTATGGAGTCATCCCTCTTGAATCTCGTAATGGTCAACCGTGTCTCCTTGCCAAAAGAGTCGAAACACGAATTCTACCATTTTCTCTCGGAAACGACGTGAATGTCTTTGTGTCCAGCGAGTCATACTAGCGTCCCACGGGGAAACTGGGTGGTGAGTCGGTGATTGCCCTTAGAGAATTATGTCAAGTTATAATGATAGTCTCCTTGTGATTTCATGAAATTGTATATTGGTATAATTCAGCATGACTTGCCTGGTACCTTGGATGGTTGCACTTATTAGTAGATGTATGTGTCGTATGTATTGAATCCCCATGATTACCGTCTCCCTATGAACTAGGTCCATGATAGTGTGCTCAACTCTCGTTGTATGTTAAAACGTGAATTGGATGACTTAGAATGCCAGATGAACCTCATTGGACCTCATGACTGTGTACATGTTTAATAAGTATTGCTAGTATCATGTAGGATATATACCTCCCAGTTATAAGCCCTCATATGATTGTGTGACGTCTTAGTCTTACTATGTGAATATGGATGTATGTGATGAGATAATTGCTATACCAACCCTGCATGAACTGACCATACTGTTAGCATGATTTTTAGGGTGCATCTTAGCATGCTTGCCTCAATCTCGCAATATTATGACTTGCTTATGTGTGTATCTAAATTGAGTGATAAGTCGTGAATATGATATCCCGTGATGTTTGGTAGGTCTTGAATAACTTATGCCATATATGTCCCATGTTAGTCTGTGCATACATGTTCCTAGTCTCTCAAGCATGATTGGTGAATGAAATGATAGGTTGCTAGCTTGTTCTGCGCACACATAAAGATGATTATATGAACATGTTATAAATGCATAAATCGATATCCCTTGAGATAGGTGCATACTAGTGTGAAATAATGTGATGATATCTCTTGATTTTTATGTGTTTGCGTAGTTGCGTGCCACAATTATAAGGGCATCGTTGTAACTCTCGGGTTAGGATCTTCTCCTTGGTCTCGTCGTCCCTAGTCCTGGTCCATGTCTGAACTCTTAAGGAAGTTGTGTTGTCCGCCCTTGTCTCTCCCCTATCTCCGTAACTTCTAACCCTTGCAATCCTTCGTTGAGCGCCGACATGCAAGAAAGGACTGACGACCAAGTGGCACCATAGTAGTGCAACGGAAGTGTGATGGGTCCATGACCCATAGACCACAGGACTGACGTCGCCAAAAGTATACAAAAGACGAATACATTTGAAAGATGGTAGCCGCGTACGTGATGCTCTTAGATGACTCAAGGAAGGATGTTTTTAATTCAAATCGTGGATTCTTCTATACTAATCGGAATTGATGTTTTGTGATAGGCCTAGAACTGACATAATTGAATGTGTGATGACGGATGTGCTGAATTGGTAGCAATGATTGCCTGACTAACTTGTTTCTATGATGATGTGCCTTGGTGCTTGGTATACTGACTTGCGGGTGAGTAGGTTATGGGTTATATATATGGGAGTTCTTTATTCTTGAGCCTGAGTCGTGAGATTCTTCGGTAAGCTAGGTCGGAAAGTGGTAGAGGGATTGAAGTCTTTGTTCTTGGTCATGAGATGAGCGAGAGGGTGTGCAGGATGTATGCATTAACTTAGGTAGAGCCGAGTGAGTTGAGACTGGTCGGAGATAGTGGTCAGTAAGTATAGTTGAGCTCCAAGCAGGTCTTAGTTGAAGAGTGGGGTAGTTTGGCGAGACTTCGAGGGAAATGTCCTAGTGAGAAGTGGTAGTCTAGGCAGGCAGTGTGTGCGGGTAGTATAAGATAGTGGTTGGCTGAGGTCTAGACTAGCTTCTTTAGGGTGATCTTGAGATCGGGTCTGGGTAGAGGTAGTTAGGATAGTTCTAGAGGTGGATGGGAGAGCTAGGAGTTGATCAAGGGATTCTTGAAGGGAGGTGTTGTGAGACAGATTGGTGTGCCAAGGAAGGTGTCTAGATAGTTTAGGAGCGGATCGTGGGTGGAGTCGAGGATGATCGGTTAAGGAACGTCTGAGGAATCGTAGAATTTGGGACTAGGTGGTGTGTACTGTGAGTGGGAGCAATTTCGGTAAGGGATGAGGTTGAGGAAATTCCAAGGAAGATTAGTATGATGTTGCTTGGGAAATTATCGATCGAGATATTAGGTTGTTCATATCAGGGTTGTTCGTGTGATGAGTATTTGGGGTTATTTAGGTAGGATTGGTAATGTTTGGGAAATTTATGAGTGAAGGATTTCTAGTTGCGTTGTTGGAGGATTTTAGCATAGGGAATGACTCGGGATTTATGAGTGGATGTTATTGTGGCTATTGAAGTATTTGAGGATGTGTGATGAATCTTTAAGGAAAGGCTGGTAGCTAGGCAATGATGTAGTTGAGATTCCTAGTAAGACTGTGCGCTTAAGGTTGAGATAGGGAGATTATGAGTATGGATTTGGGAACTAGGCAAAGCAAAAGGTATTGAGGACGCTAGAGGATAAGAGATTTTAGAAGGTTGGTGAAGTTGTGGTACTTAGTAAATTCGGACGAGGATGTCATAGGAGTTCAGTGGGAATTCTATCGGTTGGAAAATCATGAGAGAATTGGTAAAGTTGCGATGTTATGGGTAATTTGAGCTAGGGTGACATAAGGTTTCGTTGGGGATAATGGTCGTGGTTAAGGAGTGGTAACTTGAGGTAAATTAGGATAATGATGGGAAGAGGATCTAGGGTAGATCAGCTTGAGGAGTCGTGAGTGGTTCAGGTTTCGTGAGTTCTGGAATGGGATGAGTAGGTAAAATAAGTGGTTGGTCTTTGAGGATAGGTGTTGGTGATGAGGGTCATGGTAATTCGTGGTTGTGAGTAGCACGAGATGGATTTCTGCATTAGAGTTGGTCGAGAGTGACATGTGTGAGATGATTGGTATGAGTTGGAATCTTAGAGGTGGATGGTTAGTGAGAGTGGTCAGTGGTGCGTGGAATATAATCAGGATAGCAAGGTGATTCGAGATATCTCTTTGGGGGATGATGTTCAGGTGGAGTATTTGTAGTAGATCGAGTTATTCATCTTGTCGGAATGAGGGAAATTTGTGATTTGGGAACTCTGAGAGATAGTTTTAAATAGTCGAGTGGAAGGTAGGACTTGAGATCGGGATGTCGAACTGGATTGGCCCTTAGATGGCTTGATGGCATAGGAGTTGGGATACCTAGTAGTTGGTTTGGGTATTCGACCTTGATTGCGAATAGTTATGAGGCTAGAAGGGTTGTATGTGAGCAAGATACAATGGTGCCTAGAATTGGTAGTGGATTGAGTTGGTAGACCTCAGTGAATTTGATCTTAATGCAAGAGCTAATGGGTAGTGGTCGTGTCTTGTCATGATTGATAGTTATAGGTAGGTTCTCTTGAGGATGTGATCTAGCGTACGCTTTACTTGGGGCCGAATGTGGTGCGAATTCTATGCTATAGACGATGTTGATTCTATGATGTATTGACGTTGACAATAGTGAACTATTAGTACTAACATAGTTATCCCCTGAACTCGACGGGATGTTAGTGTACGGAAGTACTTATTTGTCTCTAATGTGATGACGCTTGACAGTAAAATGAGTATGATGTGCTTACCTGATTGATATGATGTGCTTATCTATTTGATATGACGGGCTTATCTGATTGATATGGTGTGTCACTTATGTGAGATGATGTGATAAATCTTACCATGGACAATACGATGCTAGATATATTATGGTATACGGCTGTACTTGACGTGTTTATGTCATGCTATTAAACGTGAGATATGATTGCAATTATATATACGATCCTTGATGATATAAATGATGGAAGCTGAATTATTGAAATTTGATTCTGACTTGGAACCTAAGAAGAAAATATGGGATTAGCCATTAAAGGTGGATGGTAGGATGAACGGAGAAGTTGGAAATGATGTTGACTAACGTCGAACTTGAAATTTTGAATGGTGTTTCAAAAGAGACTAACTTGGATTTTAAGAAACTAATGCAACACTAGTTTTCATTATAACGCGCCATGAAGTGGATACAATAAACTGAGTTATGATATGACCAAGAAGTCGGAGTAACGATGTGGTAGGGGCCCATATTACATTCTTGTTATGGTCTATTGGGAATATTATGATCACGACAACGGTACTGTGAGGATCTCATAGGGGAACTTATGAGGTGCTTACAGGATCAATGCCATGATCCTTGGACTCACCAATTTCAAACTTCATCCCCTATGTTAAAATGATTTTAGTCTCGGGGACGAGACTTGTTTTTAGAGGTAGATGATGTAAAGGCTCGAATTTTTAAATCCTAATTTTTCGGAAAAAAAGGAAATTGAAAATGAATTTAAATCAAATTAAAAACTCGTTGGGCGAATTCTGACCGGAATATAAAATTTGACGAATAATTTCCATCCTTTTACCTCGAAAATTCAAAATAATTATCGGATGGCGATATCCTTGTCGATCTTTAAAAATAATCTAATTGATCGTTAAAGCGGAATTCGGAGAAACTAACATTCAGAAACTAAATTTGGGATTCGAACCACCGCCCTGCCACCTCCATCAACGTCCAGCAGCCCCAGAGTCACCAGCGCCATCGAAGAGCCACCTCCATCAACGTCCAGCAGCCCCGGAGCCACCAGCGCTGTCGACGAGCCACCGAACAATCTACTTACTCTGTTTCACGAAGCCTCGTTCCGGTAAACCATTATCCTTTGTTTCTGATCGAAATCGCCTTCGGTCTCCACCAGCATACTCACCCATGTCCGACGCAGGTCCGACGAGCCATCGAGAGCCACCGGCGAAGCCCAGAACTCCGATCGAGAGCTCCGAAGTCGCGAAAAATCCCTCTCGGTGAGCTCCGAATTTAT
This sequence comes from Persicaria tinctoria, assembly GCA_037127255.1. NCBI lineage: Eukaryota > Viridiplantae > Streptophyta > Magnoliopsida > Caryophyllales > Polygonaceae > Persicaria > Persicaria tinctoria. The sequence goes on from JBANSL010000018.1 coordinate 43,904,238, forward strand.
CCTCGTTTCGATTCGTTCTTTTTAGTCTTTTTTTATGCTTAGATTGATCGGGGGTGAGCGAGAGCTGAGTGCGGGGCATCGGGTGAACTCAAGAGGTCCGATGAGCTCGAGAGTGGCGATGAGCAAGCGAGCGTCGAGCGAGGCGAGCGTGAGTGCAAGTCGAACGCGGTTGTGAGGGAGAACTCGGGAGCATGAGCGGGTGCGGGCTGTGGGCGGGGGCGAGTGCAGCTGTGAAGGAGCTGGGCGGGGCTGAGGAGCGCTCCAACCGGCGTCGACCAGGCGCACCGATGGGAGCTTCTACAGGCGCGGGTGTGGGATCTCCATTTTTTTTTTTCGGGAAGGAGATGGCCGACTTGGCACTTGGGGGGCCCACCTTTTTACTAACTTATATATGTATATATATTATGTGTTACTCCGTATTTGTTAACCGGGTGGGATTAATTAGTTGGGTTCGGTTCGGTTGGGTTTAAATGGGGTTGGTTCGGTTCGGATTTAACCGTTTACTTATTTAAAAGTTTAATGATATTTAAAATAGAATATAATATTATTGGGGGTTAAAATATATTATTTGGACTTATAGATTTTAAAAGTAATTTGAAAAATAATTTTAAAGATCGGAAAGTAATCTAATAAATAAATTTAAAAGGGAATTTGGCGAGTATTTTCAAGGGTCGGAATCCTTAACTATTTAACTAGGATTTGAAACGGTTTTGAAACTAACTTGGGAATAAGACGTATTCGATGACTAACTAACATGATAATATGATCATTTGACTAACAATATGACATGTATGACTAATAGCATGACTTATGGTGAATTATTATATGAGATTGTTGGATAATTATGACGATCTAGTATGATTTTATATCACACAAACTATGTCTTATTATTTTGATGAACCGTTGAGGTATATGCGGAAATGATGTATATGAACATGCGGAATTTGTTGAATAACGATGTGGTCTTGAGGAGCGGATGATGCGATGAAATGACTTTCATAATATGTTACTTGTTCTATTGATTGAGGTGTGCTTGAGTGCTTAATAGTTGAATGTAGACTTATGTATATTCCATTGTGTACTAGGTGATACTCTGTTATTGTGACTATTGTGTGCTGGATTCTTCTGTTGCCAATTTGCTATCCAGGTAAGTACCTCTGGGGCTTACTCAGTAACCAGTACCTCCTGCCTGATGTGTCATATAGTATGTAGGTGTTTCATATGCATAAGAGCATGTCATGTAGTATCATGCTTAGGAATTGCACTTACGAATGAGCATTCTTATTCTGTATGCGTTTGAATACAGAACGACCGTTATCTGTGATTCTTAGAGTCCTAGAGTCCTTGCTAGGGTCATAGGGCAGCCCAGTTTCATTGAGATGAGCATGAGATACGAGATGAGCATGAGATGCGATATGATGATGAGATTTGATATGCTATAGTATCGAACTGGTCAGTCTCCACCCTATCTGGAAGAGGGGTGGTGGTAGAAGAGGGATATACCACTTGGTATTCTTTGTTAAGGCCTTACTTAATATTCTACATATATGAATTATGAGCATGATAGTGTGGTTAAGATTTCAGTACTACATGAAGGCATCCTTTATTCTAGGTATAGGCGTATTATATGTCCTCAGCGCGGTCAGAGGACCCGCGGGCGGACTCTTGGCCTGACTTGGTGGTATAGTTTCAGGTACCCGATACGCTGCTTGATTTTGTGCTGTTATGACGAGGTCTATTCTTATGGCGGAGAGTGAGTGTTTGAAACCTGACTTCACCAGATTCATGCTTTTGGGATGTCGCCCTAATTGTACTCTTTTTTTACCCGGCTCTGCCGTGACACTGGTTGTATCATTTTCAAAACTTATGCCCTTTGCATGATAACGGATTTCCTGCGTTGTAGATTTAGGACAGGTACATGGGTTTACCCCGGGGTCCCCAACGGACCTTCCGGATTTGGGTGCGAAATCCCACTTTATACTGCACATCTTCGATTTCAAACCTTCAACCTGTACTCGGGGCGCAAGATCCTAACGAGGGGTTTCATCCCTCGAAACGTAACTCGGGAATAATAATCCCGGGCCGTTACACATCATTCATGCCCCCATCTCACACAACGAAAGACCCAATCTGAAGACCTCAATCCACCTGCCACTTTTCGACCCGTCTCACAGAAGAATCTCACGACTGCAGCTCAAGAAGAAAGCACTACCATATATATAACCCATAATCTATTTACTAGGAAATCAGTACATCAAGCATCGAGGCACACCATCATAGAAACAAGTTAGTTAGACAATCACTTTCCACCAATTTAGCACATACGTCATCACACATTCAATTATGTTAGTTCTAGGCCTATCACAAAACATCAATTCCGATTAGTATAGAAGAATCCACAATTTGAATTAAGAATGCTCTTCCTCGATTCTGCTGGAATGAATCTGTTAACGATTGTCATCTTTGAAGCATATTCTTCCTTTTTGCCATTGGAGACGTTGTTCCTGGGGCCTAAGGGTCATGAACCCATCACACTTCTGTTGCGTCGCTCTGGTTCCACTTGGTCGTCGGTCCTTTCTTGCATATCGGTGCTCATCGAAGGATCATAAGGGTTAGAAGTTACGGAGATAGGGGAGAGACAAGGGCAGAGAACACAACTTCCTTAAGAGTTCAGACATGGACCAGGACTAGGGACGACGAGACCAAGGAGAAGATCCCAACCCGAGAGTTACAACGATGCCCTTATAATTATGCCACGCAACCACATAAAAATCAAGAGATATCATCATATTATTTCACACTAGTATGCACCTATCTCAAGAAATATCGATTTATGCATTCATAACATGTTCATATAAGCATCTTTATATGTCCGCAGAACAAGCTAGCAACCTATCATTTCATTCACCAATCATGCTCGAAAGACTAAGAACATATATGCACAGACTGACATGGGACATATATGGCATAAGTTATGTAAGATCTAACAAGCATCACAGGATATCATATGCACGACTTATCACTCATTTAGATACACACATAAGCAAGTTATAATATTGCGGAAAGCATGCTAGGATTTACCCTAAAAATCATGCTAATTGTATGGCCAATTTATGCAGGGTTGGTATAGAAACTATCTCCTCACATACATCAATATTCGCATAGTAAGACTAGGAAGTCACACAATCATATAAGGGCCTATAACTGGGAGGTATAGGTCCTATATGATACTAGCAATATTCATGAAACATGTACACAACCATGAGGTCCAATTAGGTTAATCTGGCATGCTAAGTCATCCAATTCACATTTTAAACATGCAATGAGAGTTGACCACACTGTCATGGACCTAGGTCATAGGGAGACAATAATCATGGGAATTCAATACATACGACACATACATCCACTCATAAGTGCAACCATGCGAGGTACTAGGCAAGTCATGCTGAATTATACCAATATAACATGTCATTAAATCACAAGGAGGCTATCATTATAACTTGGCAGAATTATCTAAGGGAAATCACCGACTCACCATCCCATTTCCCCATGGGACGCTTGTATGACTCGCTGGGTAGCACACACGGACGTTCACGCTATTTCCGAGAGGGGTGGGTAGAACTCGTGTTTAGACTCTTGTGGAAAGAAGACATGGTTGGCTATTACGAGGATTGAAATGGATGACTCCATAAGACAACTCACTTCTATCTCGAAACGATCTAAATCCTCACCCCCACTTACATACTCAGGTAACCCTCACATCCGACACGATTTCCGAAGGTAATTAGTTGACCGGCCCAAATTTCCCGTGGAAGACCCCAACCGGAGGTAAGAGACTCGATAGAAGCATCGATGGTGAAATATAAAACATGACTCAAAACCAGGAGAGCGGATGCTTCTCGACCCTTGCTAACATGCCTAGGTGTTTTGGTGGGGCGGATGACAGGGTCAGAACCATCAGGGGGTTTGAATTATGTAAGGGTTATCGCGACAAGACAAGAATTCTGATTACATAAGAACAAGGCTTTCTCCCGCTATCCCGTTTGCACATACAGTCATTTACATGTTCACGTTAAGGCATTCTGATTAGTTCGCTATCCTAAGCACAATAGCACTCAACACAGAAACAATCAAGAAGATTAATATGATCCTCTTCGAGGAGGATCGCCCTCGGGCCTAATTGCATATATGTATATATAACGTAAGCATAGAGACGATCTATGCCGTCCTTCGAGGGACAGCTGACCGAAGGGGCAAGAACCTCACGGCCACCTAACTCGACACTCCAACCTTCGTGGTGCTCCTTGGAGTCTTCTAGAATGAAACGAATAAGCATACGAATAATGCAAAGCGGAACTTAAACAGACAAGCATACGAATAATTAAGTGCGGACATAAATAAAGAGGTGCGCAGTTACAAGAAATGACAAATAGCATGTCCCTCTAGGCTCGTAAGGAATCCTCTAGCAACTCCCTTCAAAGGGAACTACCTCACCCACGGTGCAGGCCGTCCCTACGTAAGGAGCCTACTAACTATGAAGGGAAGGCAAACAACGACACTCATATAAGGCCTAATGCTCTAAGAGTCCTATGGCGACTTATTACCAAAAAGCCTACCTCACCCATCAAGTGCAAGCAACTTTCTATAATAAGCCCCACTAAGATGACAAGAATAGAGAAAAAGGTCACATCTAATAAACACCTATAACGGCCGTTTTCTAGCAAAGACATATAGCAAGTGATATGGTTTCCATTTTAGATCCTAAGTGTGATTCTAAGTCGTATGGTGCATGAACACTAGCCTACTATATAACACCTAGTGCATAGAGCGCCCATCATGAGTAAGTTCAAAGAACTTACCTGGAGAAGCGCAGAATCCAAGCAATATAGCAATCAAGCAAATCCAGGCAGATTAGAGCTCACCTAGAAGATAAGTAACATAATAAGTCTAAGTCTAACTTACACACAGCATATCAAATAACACACACAAGATTCGCATAAAGCATATATAAGTTAACTATCCCATCAACAATAACATTAATGTCTCAAATCAATTTCGCATCTCGTTTTCATCATCTTAAGATAACCTCCATATCATAGTTAGTCTAATTCGCATACTATCATTTTATACTCATACTTTCCATAAGGATATATATATATATATATATATATATATATATATATATATATATATATATATATATATATATATATATATATATATATATATATATATATATATATATATATATCATTATCATCATAAGTATCGAACATTTAGTCGCTTCTAATAATCACTATAATATCATGCTATTAGTCACACATATCATGCCGTTTATCAAACGATCATATTATCATGCTAGTTAGTCATCAAAAAAATATAATTCCCAAGTTAGTTCCAAAACCATTTTGAAATCCGAATCAAACAGTTAAAAACTTCGACTCTTGAAAATACTCGCTAAATTCCTTTTTCAATTTATTTATTAAATCACTCTCCAACCTTGAAATTCTTTTCCAAATTCTTTTTAATCTCTAAGTCCAAATAATATTATATGATATTTTAAACACCCTTTATTAACCACTTTTCATAAAACATATTCCAAATCCTTTAAAATTCCAACCGTTTTTATTTAATAAAACCAACCCTTTAGAAAATCTCCAAATTAATATTTTCCCTTTTAAATCCTCAAATAATATTAATTAGCTAAATAAATAATTAAATAAGTAAACGGTTAAACCCGAACCGAACCAAACCCATTTAAATCCAACCGAACCGAACCCGCAATAAAACCCAACCGGAATAAATAATATAAAGAGCATGGAGGTGGCCCAACAATTCATCTTCTTCTTCGTTTTAAGCCGGAGGTTCTCACCTGCACACGATCGACGAAGCTCGATCCGCTTCCGACTCCATGGCTTGCCCCCGCTCGGGCTAGTTTGGCTTCTCCGGCCTTGCCTTGGACTCATCCTCGCACACTCTCGATCTCACTCGCTCATCTTCGCTCGCTCAGCGCTCGCGCTCACCTCCTTTCTCGGCTCGACGTTGCTTGCTCACGCCTCTTTGGAGCTCGCCGGAGCTCTCAAGCTAACCTAATCGTCCTGCACTCATCTCTCACTCACCCCCAACTAATCTAAACATCGAAAGGATTCAAGACATCGAATAAGAAAGAAAAGAAAGCCCGGGAGCTCACCGACGGGTTCGCGACTTCGGAGATCTCGATCGGAGATCTGGGTGTCGTTGGTGGCTCGCGATTGCTCGTCGGACCTGCGTTAGACATGGGTGAGTGTGATTGAGGAGCTCGGGGGTGATTTGGATCCGGAACTAAGGAGAACGGCTTACCGGAAGATTGTTCGCGCTCGAACGGAGCGACGGAGTTCCGGTTGCTTGCGGCGGCGCTGGGGAGCTTATGGGGTGCTCCGGCTGCTGATGGTGGCTACGAGGGGTGCGTGGACCTTCTCCTGGGGGCTCGAGGTGGAAGGAAGGAAGAAGGAGGAGGAGACGGTGGTGATGGAATGGTGGCGACGATGATGTTGGTAAAATGGTGATGGTGACGATGTGTGATGGAGATGAATCAAAATGGAGCGGAAATGGTGCACCGATGGGAGCGGGAGAGTGGGGGAGGGAGTTGGTGAAGGTGATGGTGAAGAACGATGATGATGACAGTGATGGTGAGCAGGTGAAAGTGAGGGGTGAAATAGGCAGGGGATGGGTTCGGGTTGCAGGGTAAGGTAGGAGGGAGTGGGTGAGGGTAGAGTGTGAAATTGGTTAAAACAATACCCGAAATAAATCCCGAATAGGTGAGTTTTAAATCCCGCAATTAGTTCTCAAATGTTAGTTTTCGTGACTCTCGCTCTCTCGATTAATTAGATTTTTAAAATCGACAAGGATATCGTCATCCGATAATTATTTTGAATTTTCGAGGTAAAATGATGGAAATTATTCGTCAAATTTTATATTCCGGTCGGAATCCGCTAAACGAGTTTTAAAACCGATTAAATTTCATTTTTAATTCTCTTTTTCCGAAAAATTAGGATTTGAAAATCCGAGCCTTTACAAATGTTATGTTTGTAGATTCCAAAATCTTTGATGGAATATGTAAGTCATTTTTTCATGTGCCCGCCTTTGTTTAAATAGTTATAATTTGTAATGGACACTTGTATCTTTGAAGAATGCACATAAGTTGTAAATTCAAATGTAAACGCCTGCAAACAAAATTTATAGTGCAAATTAATAAACTAAATCAAACACAATTATCTTTTCATCTATTAAAATCATGTCATTCAAATGAACTTATTCAAGATCATTGTAGTTTAGTGATCTCGATATTCTTAATACACGAACGCTAATAATAATCCATCGGATTCCTGTGGTGTTTACGTTTTGTAGTAGTAACACATCCAAATAATGGAATTTTCGGTTGCTATCGTCAATGTTTTCATCGCCTTCAAAAAATAAAATAAAAAGATTAATTATGTAATGTCCAGTAACAAAAAGATACGGTAATATATTTAAAACACACGTGAAAAATTAAATATCTAACATACCTTTCTTTTGAACCTTCCCATTGTTCTCGATAGGTGCCTTATCTTTAATATTTGCCATCATTGACGATCTGATGTAGCTTGGTTGAAACAATTTATACGGCATGCCACTGCAATCACCAAGTCAATATATAAATAAGAAATGGGATGGTTTGCAAAGTATACAAATAAGGAGGCCAAATTAGGAAACTATACAAAGTTTGGGAAAATTTAGCAAACTATACAACACACTCAACACGCGCGCACCCGATCTCTCCTTCTTCGCTAGCGCTGACACGAAATCACATATCTGATTTTGATCGTTGTAGGTATCAATCTCCGATCTCCTCCTGAATCTCTGTACTATACTCTTCTAACATCTAAACATTATTGAATTGTAGTTTTTATGTCAGCTTTCGTATAGTTGATTGACTGTCGTTCATAGATCTGTGAAAAAAACCTGAATTCATGTGTAAATATCGTTTTATATCTAATTGCTGAACTCATTTAGTGTAGATCGTGTAATTACGACTTCGTTTGTTGTTGTTTGAATATAAATCAGAGTAAATCGTCGACAATATACAGAATTTCAAGTTCTTCATCGATCTGCTTCAATAATAGATACTCGATCTGTCAATATAACAAAAGTTCAATCTTACTTAGCCTATGCAATGTTATAAATCTGTATGTTCAATGAATTCGAATTGTTGTTCTTGAATGAATTGGAAGGAAATCATTGTATGATTTGGTCTACACAGATCTGTTTAATTTCTGGATTCGTTGTATAATGCTGATACTATCTGAGATTTCTTAAATAAATAACATGTATCTAACTTAGATATATCATGCTGACACGGAATCAGAAGTAACTCGTTGTACTTGTTTGCATATTGTCTGTAATTAATTGATAGGTCAAACATAAATGGAACCTCATGTGATTACAGTAGTATTTGGTGGATCATGGTTATTTGCTGACACAGGCCTGGAATTCATTGGAAATACAACATCAAAAGTGTTTATGCTATATGATTCAACCACACTACACGACTTGAAGAGAAAGGTGTGCACTAGATTCAATGTAGACAATGTGCTTGAATTGCAATTTAGTCATTTGCACCCATACAAAATGCTAAAAGCCTCACTTACAGTTAATTGTGATGTTGATTTGAAAGAATTCCTCGATATATCAACACTAGATGGTGTAAACTATGTTGTTGAGTTGTGTGTCAGCATACAGGCACAACCACCTACAATTGTTGACACAGATGACAAGAAGAGTAGGAAATCATTTGAATTGATTGAGTATGTCATGGACCAAAATCATATGATTGTTGACACTCAAATGCAGACTGTGGCGTCAGATGATATGTATGATGATATGGATGCTAACACCTGGAGAAGCCTGCATTATTCAATGTGCAGTAGAGATAAAACACTAGAACATTACAAGGATGACAGCTCTAGCATGTAGAGGATCGGATTTTTAAACCCTAATTTTCCGAAAAAAGAAATTAAAAATGAATTTAAATCGGATTTAATTCGGATAATTTCAAGGAAAACTCGTCTTTAATTTACTAAATCGAAATTGAAACTCTTAAAGCGAGTTCCGACCCAATTTTTAACTTTAACGATTGAATCCGTCTTTTTCCTTGGGATTCGAAAATTCTTTCCGTCTCATATCACCAATTCTTACCCAAATCTCTACAATTGATCCCATGTTTGACCGATTTTCCTATCCAACTCATCTCCTCCTCCTTTGGGTAAAATCTTATATGCTTTCCCCTTCCCTTCTTGATTTCAATTGTTTTGGAAAACAAACAAACCCCTGCAAATTTGACCAAAAGCAAAGCCTATTGTAGCAACCTGTTGAACAGCCGAAGACAGCCATTCCTCCCTTTTATTTTGAATCCAAACCCACACCACCACATACCTTATCCGATAGGCACAACCCCTTCCTTTGGCTCCCTTGCACCGCCACCAGTCCACCGCACCTCTATTCCGAGATCTCCAAGCGCTGAGCAACAACCCCAAGCCACCGAGTCATGCTCTCTATCTTTCGAAAACCCAAAGCACCACACTCCCTCTTTGTCTTCCGCCAAACAGCAGCCAAGAAGCTCCACCTCCAACGTTCGGAGACGCCCAGCAGCCACCCAGGAGCACCCCAGGGACACCGCCGCCACCTCCTCCTCGTTCCCCTGTTTTCCCCAAAACCGAACGGTAAGCCTTCAATCCTTCAATTTCCGATCCAAAACCTTGTAAAGGTCCCCCCTTTTTTGACCTCTCCCTTCGTTCTAGGCCTAGAATCGCACCATCAAGACTCTGGCGAGCCACATCGAGTTCCGAAGAAAATTCTCCGGCGAGTCGGCGCCCCTTGTTGAGCTTCTAAACCTCCTTTTCTTCCCTTGGTTCGGTTCCTTTGTGCCTTTTTGTTTCCCTCGCTTTACCTGGTCAGATAGGGAGTGGGTGAAAGCGGATCGAGAGCGGTCGGCGAGATTGAGCGAGAGGAGGATGGAGCGAGTGAGAAGACGAGGATGGGCTGAGAGAGTCGGATTCGAGCGAGAACGAGAGAGGCCAGAGAGAGAGAGAGAGCGAGAGGGAGTGGGAGAGGCAGTCGGGAGGATGGGCTGAGCGTTGGCGGGATCTGTCCCTTTCGGAGAACGGAAAAGTCTAGATTTGGGAGGAAGATGGTGATGACGGGGCATGAGTGGGCCCGCCTCCATTCTTTTCTTTCTTAATGGGATTTGGGCAAGTGAGAAGGAGAGTCCGGGTTTGGGCTTGAGTACCCGATTTCTTTCACGGGATTGGATTTGGGCCTATTTTGATAAAATCTGTTAAGATAATAAAATGAGTTTTAAGAGGTTATATATTCAAGTATATAAATATCAAATAGATGGAATATACTATATTACATAATACTATTATTGAGATTTAAAGTATAATATTTGGACTTGGATTCGAAAAAGGTTTCAAAGGTTGGAAATGGATTTAATAAAACTAAAAAGAAGAATTTTAGAAATATACTAACATTATTGGATTTGTCTTGAAATAATAATAAGATAAGTTGACAAAAGGGTAATGTTTTATAAATGGATTTTTTTTGGATGGTTTGAGAAAGCGTTTTGAATGGGGATTTGATCTAACTTGAGGTTTTAGAAGAGTTTTGGAAAATTTTGTGAAAATGCCTTACCTTGCCTAACTTGGTGAATAAATTTGATGACTTGTGTGTGATATTATATGCTTTAAGCAACATTGGAAGTAGACTTATTTATATTACTTATATATGTGTTAGGTGATCATCTGTGACATGTTGGCTTTCTATATACCTAGTTGTTGCCTTTTGCTGTTCTGCACTTCCAGGTTAGTTCCTATATGATCTCACTCAGATTCGAAAAGAGAGATCTCCCTGCTTGTATCCATGTGCATACTAGGTGCTTGCATTCATAATAAAGCATGCCATGTAGTATCCTGCTAGGATTGCACTCGTGATTGAGCATTCATTTACTCGTTGCTTTTGTAAACAGAACGGACGTTATCTGTGAAGTAACTAGAGTCTTTGCTAGGGTTATAGGACGGCCCAGTCCCATCGGGTCTCGTCTTGAGTCAATCGAGTCATGGAACTTCCTTATATTATGAGATTTCTGCGGGCTTTATTGTGGATATGGGTTGGACATGCGTGCCGCCCGATTATTATGGAATGCATTCACGAGCTGGCCAGTCTTCGCCCTATCGGAAGGGGGTGGAGGTAGGAGAGGGATATACCACTTGGTATTCGGTGCTAAGGCCTTATTATATTTATGCACTTGATCTTAGGACCATGATAGTGTATTAATATTCCGCCTTGCATCTAGAAGCATCTTTATTAGGACTAGCGTGTGTATGTGTCTGCTTGTTTGGGATTACATTGCGTATGTGTCCGCATACATTTTTTTTAGGTTTGTTTTGTAGGATGATTGTTCCTTGCTTCTGTAACGTGGGAACTCTCTTGGGCGATTGCAAAGAAATGGTCTAACTTTAGATTTCGATAAATACGCTTATTGACTTGGTTTTGACCCGGCTCTGCCGTGGCACCCTCTTGTATTACACCTTGATTCTACTATTTGCATGACTGTTGGTTTTCCACGCTTAGACTTATGACAGGTACAAGGGACTTCCCCGGGGATTCCAACAATCCTTTCGAATTTTGGGTATGAAATCCCACTTGAAAATGTTAGAGTAGAATTTCAAACCTTCAACCTGTACTCGGGGCGCAAGATCCTAACGAGGGGTTTCATCCCTCGAAACGTAATCCGGGAATCATAATCCCGGGCCATTACAAAGTTGGTATCAGAGCCATGTTTTGCAAACCGAGTATGATAGGTTCAAGTGATTTTGAAAATGGCCCAAGGTTTTCAAATGGTTTTTCAAAATGTTTTAGAAACGGCAAAATGAATTTAATATGGCTAACTCAAATGGACTAAATGTGAACTTGACTCAATAAATTTGGTAATCAAACAAAGGGAAACAAAAGGGGTGTTAACGCTGCTAGGTCATCGCTATTGGATGTAGTTGGGAATGGGTAGGCAAAATATATCTTGTTCTTTACAGATGGGCCTGCAAGACTCCAAGGGATTGCGCCGTAGTGGCTAGAGTGGCGAGTTAGGTAGAGATCATGAGGTTTTGCCCCTCCGATCAGTCGCCCCTCGAAGGGTGGCCATATGATAGCTTGATTGTTGGTTGTTCTGTGCGGAGTATTGTATGCTTAAATTGGAGACCTGTTTGATATTCTCGACTGTGAATCATGTGTTAAATGCCTATGTGAATGGAATAGCGGGGGAGACCTTCTGCCATTATAGAGTCGGGATTCCAATCCTTGTGGGATTGCCTTTGACCTCTTAAGCTTGACTACTTTCTTCTTCGGTCTTCTTTTCCTGATCCCACTAAACGTCTTTATTGAGCTTTTCTTGCGATGCCGGTGTGATATACGGGTAACCACATTTGAGGTTGTATTATAGTACGCTACTACCTGAGCCCTTTTCTACCCTACTCGGGAGTTACACGAATATTTCACGGGAAACAAGTCATGGGGTTCATGGAAGTGAGTCAGAGTCGCCCTTGCAGATCTCTGTCGAGTTATCTTAGTTTCTTCGTCCATGATTGTATGATTCTATATGTACTACCACATAGACTTGCAAATTGATCCATAGTGTAAAATTATGCCTACATGTCTTGATGTCCATGTTTAGCCATTGTTTATATCAGTATTACATCTGTTATGCCCCCATATTATCCCAGCCTGATCTACTTAGTATATGCATTGTTATACTAATGCTCGAATGAATGTGTCATATGTTAGGAAACCGCATGATCGATGTCCTCTCTGCAAATAGGCTCATGATAGTGTGCTCGTTCCATTTTGATATCCTGATAGAGTTATTTACTTGATGGGTGTGTGTTACCACTTGATGTTCAACCTGATTCATATGACACCTAGTTTCCAACATTCTTATCCAACTGCCATGCCATGATGACCTCCATGCTTCTCACATACTTTCGTGAATATATGACCTGACACACCACACGAGCACACACCACGATAATTCCTGGTTTTGTATATGCATGACTCAACATGATGTGTTATTCCCAACATATATTGTGATGATGATCCTTAATGTGGATTTATGGTTGTATGCCATTAGGTATCCATGCTTGGCCACCTTGTTTAGGTCTCGGGTCATACTTCGTTGTATTCTTGGCATTAGGGCTGTTCATTTTCGGTTCGAACCGAAATTTTGGGCCGAATCGAACCGAAAAAACCTGAACCTAACCGAACCTAAGTGTTTCGGTTTAGGGAATTTTTATTTTCGGTTTTAGGTTCAGTTTAGGCTCGGTTCGGTTAAACCGATTGAAAACCGATATTTTTTTAATTTAGCCTTCCTACTTTCCCAGACGGCAGTTCCCACTTCCCAGTTCCCACTTCCCAGTTCAGTCCCAACCCAGTTTGTCTTCTTCCCTTAGGGTTAGGTCTGAAATCTCCCATCAGTCGTCGTCTCGCCTCGCAGCCTCGCTTGTCGCTTCTCAGCCGCGGCCAGTGGCCGGCTCCGCCGCTCCGGTAAGTTCGTCCTCTCTCTCTCACTCTAGTCTCGTCTCTCCTCCTCTCCCGTTATCGATTATTCGATTTATTATGCGTGACCGCTGCTGCTTCTCTGCTTCTTCAGGCTTCATCGCTTCAATTTATCGCTTTCGAGTTCCGACCAGTCTTCGCTTGTCGCTTCACAGCCCCGACCAGTGGCCGGCTCCGCCGCTCCGGTAAGTTCGTCCTCTCTCTCTCTCACTCCTGTCTTGTCTCTCATTCTCTCCCGTTCTCGATTTTTTATGCGTGACCACTGACCACCGGATGCTGCTTCCCTGCTTCTTCAGGCACTTCCTGTTCTCGATTTCTCTTGTCTCATTCAGTGATTCAGGCTTCAGTTCAGGACTTCAGATCCGCCGTGAGCATTGAATTGTCTCGTTCATCATCATCACGAGGTCTTAGGTCAGCCACTCAGCCACGAGCCTTCAGTTTTCTTGTTTATTTTTTTGATTGAATATGAAAATCCGAAATTGTGTAATTTAGATAATAGATGATCGGTTGAAGTCTTATATTGAGTCAGATTAGTGTAAGGTTTGGGTAGATTAGTAGATGACTTGGAAATCATCGTGATTTGGAAATCAGATTGATTGATGCAATGATTTTTCTTCATTGAATTCAGATTGATTGTCAAACCGATAAAGTTGAATTTGGAAATCGAAACCACGGATAGGCTTTCAAGCAATGTAAGTAAATATAGTGATTGTATTGTATGTGTGATGTCTAATTGTTTTGATTGGAGAATGGAGATTTTCACTTTTAAATTATTTGATTTTCAATTTTATAATGTCTATTGTATCAATTTCATTATTTGTATTTTGTAAGTGTGAAACTGTGAAAGTGGAACTAGGAAGTATGATGAATGGTGTTATCTAATTTTGTATTTGTTATATAGATGTCGAGCTCCAAATCCAAAAGGTGTAGAACACCCAGCAATGACCCCAACAATGAGATCGATCAGCTTAATCAACCGGAGTCAATAGACTTGCGTTCACATGGATCGGAAAATTACTTGGGAGAGGATGAGGTTGAATACAATGAGGAAGATGAAGAGAATCCTTTAGATACAGAGGACCCTCATCTCTTTTCTGAAAGTGAAGGAAAGATAGAAGAGGTCCAAGAGGATGCGAAGGAAGATAGGAAGTATTTCAAGCAGTCAACGAAACGTGCTGATTTCTGGTCGCAGTATAAGTCTTACAAAGACAAAGAAGGGCATATACGGGCTGAATGTGTTTATTGCAATAAAACTTTTGCATCTGATCCGATCAAGAATGGCACGAGCAACTTGAAAAGCCATTAAAATGGTTCGAGGGCTTGTAAAATGAATCCGAAGAACAAGACCAAAGGTACTCAATCTACACTCGTCTTAGATAAAATTGATGATAGTGGAAGTTGCAAGATGAGAGCTTGGGTGCTAGACCAGAAAACAAGTAGATTGAAATTGGGGAAATGTATAATTGGGAATGAGGTACCATTCTCATTTGTTGAGAAGTATGACTTTAAGGACTTTGTAGCATCTGTATGCCCTGAATTTAAGATGCCTTCGCATTCTACTATAACGCGTGATTGCTTTAAGATATATAATGATGAGAAGGAGAAATTGAGAGTTTATTTAATGAAGAATTGTCAGAGGGTTTGTTTCACTACTGATACATGGACCTCTATTCAGAATATTAGCTATATGACTTTGACGACTCATTTTATTGATAATGATTGGAATCTGCAGAAAAGAATTCTGAATTTTTGTCCAATTAGTAGTCATAAGGGGGAAGATCTTGCTAGAGCAATTGAAGATTGTCTTAGACCTTGGGGTTTACTTGAGAAGATGTTTGTCATCACTTTGGATAATGCAAGTGCTAATGATGTTGCATGTAATACTTTGCAAGAGCTTCTGTTAGCTAATGATTGTGCCATTTATGGGGGCAAGTTTATGCGGATGAGATGCACTGCTCATATTGCCAATCTTGTTGTCCAAGATGGTTTGAAGATTCATGACAAGTGCATTGATAAAGTCAGAAGAGTTGTTCGTTTTGTAAGGAGCTCTCCAGCTAGATTGCGCATGTTTAAAGAAGAAGGTGAGAAATTGGGAGTTCAGTGTAAGTCTTCTCTAATCTTGGATGTTTCTACTAGATGGAATTCAACATACATGATGTTGGATGTTGCTATGAAGTATAAGCAAGTGTTTCCTAGGTTGGATACCCCAAAAGATGCAAATGGTGATTTAATTGGCCGCATTACAGCAGAAGAGTGGGCTAAGATTGAGAAGATTAGGGATTTCTTGGAAGTGTTTTATGAATTCACAAACACTGTGTCTGGTACCTCTTATGTGACAGTGAGCAATGTGTTCTTTTTTATTGCTCAAATTTTGGTTATACTAAATGAAAGGATTGGAGGTGAAGATCCTTTTTTCAAAGCAATGGCACAAAAAATGAAAGAGAAGTGTGACAAGTATTGGGGTAAAGTAGAGGAGATGAATGGGTTCATGTTTGTTGGTATCATTCTGGATCCAAAGAGAAAGTTTGACGGATTGAGATTGCAGCTGCATGACATATATGGGTGAAAGACCGGAGAGGAGTTGGCCATCCATATGAAGAATGTTGCAAAAGAGTTATTTGATGAGTATCGGAACATCTACTCTCTTCCGCCTTCAGAAGTTGTCACTGGACAAGAGTAGAATAGTAGGGTGTGTTCAAGAAGTTCAGCACCAAGCATCTTGAAAAGCTTAGATTCTCGATTAGAACAGCTTGATGAATCTGATGGGGCAATATACGCAACTGAGTTTGATCGATACTTTCATGAGCTACGAGTACGTCCTAGTGAATGTGAAGATGTCTTGAGATGGTGGAAGCTTAATGAACATAGATTTCATATTATGGCACGACTAGCACGTGATGTATTAGCCATTCTAGTCACTTCGGTTGCATCGGAATTAGCCTTTAGCACCGGCGAGCGTACTCTTGATCGGTTTCGAAGCTCATTAGGCCTTCAGGTGAAGTCTTTACCTTGAAAATTCAGTTTTGTTTACTTTACATATAAATTTTTTCTTATAGTTATATGCACCTTTTCTTGTGTATCTGAATAGACAGTTCAAGCACTTATTTGCACACAAAACTGGATTCGTGCAAATCGAGCTATCGAAGAGGTTGATCTAGATGAAATACAAATATTAAGAGAGACGGAGGAAATAGAAGATGGTACTTCTTTTTATTACCTTATTGGCTTATTAGTTATATGCACACAATACTTGAAGTATTTGTTTGTTTACTAACTTCATTCTTTTGTTTATCTTTTAGAGTTGGAAAAATTAAGGATATCGACTTGAAGTCTTGAAGATCGGCTTAGCCAACGCCCAACAAACAGTTGGAATCCTTTTCTTTATCTTCTCTACTTTTGTTCGATTTTCTTATTGCCTATATTATAAGCTTGTTATGTTCAGGAGACCATGACCTTATCTTTTGAAGGATAATACTCTATTATAAGTCAATTGCTACATGAATTTGAATTGTCACTTGTTTTAGGTTGCCCAGGGCATTTTGCTTATTGAACAATGAAGTTCAAATCTATATTTATCATGTTTCATTTCATTTATCATGTTTAATTTTGCTCAATTGTTTGCTGATGTTTGGGAGTCTGGGATTGTGCACAGCGCACTGTACAGGGCTGTTTTGGGAGATTACAAGTTGAAGTTACAACAGAATACAAATTTGCACTTTGCTGGGCTGTTTATTTGCATTACAGAATACATAAAACAGATTTACAGGGCTGTTTTGGGACATTATTTATCAAGCTTTTCTTGGGACTGTTTTGGGACATTACATTACATTACAGAATACAGATTTGCACTTTGCAGGGCTGTTTATTTGCATTACAGAATACAGATTTGTAGGGCTGTTTTGGGACTGTTTTGTGCATTTTTTTATTTCGGTTCGATTAGGTTATAACCGAACCGAACCTAAACCAAACCGGCGTAAAACCGAACCAAACCTATTCGTTTAGGTTCGGTTTTCGGTTATCATTTTTGAGATTTTCGGTTTTAGGTTCGGTTCGGTTTGGCCAGGTTCGGATCGGTTTTAAGTCGATGATCAGCCCTACCTGGCATACCCCATATACATGGACAACTTGATTTCATTGGTTCCCCGTACCATCATACTAATGATTGATTAAACACGTACGTTGCAAGTTATGAACTCGCATGATGTTTACTCTTTTTCCTGGATTAGGATCATGATAGTGTGACCCTTAATTAGCATGTTAGTCTCACTCTTGCTACTCCTCGTGACTTTATGACCACTAAACCATAGCATGCTCACCTTTTTATTCCCATAATATTTTCTTCTGCTTTGTGGTATCCTCTCGTGGTTCCCTGAATATATGACCTGATATTTTGAGCATGTAGCGTTTAGATATTCGCATGGATCTGTAATTGTCTACCATCATGTCTATCCCTAGCTATCTTGCTTTAGGCCAATTTTATACTCTGCTATATGTCTATCATGCTTCTAGGTCATTACGGTGTAGCTTATTTGGCTCTTTACAAACTGTTGTGCTAATCGAATGAATGTATGTACGAATGAGTTAGTATCACATTTCCGCATATACAGGACACCTGAATGCTAGGGTGAGTCTAGTCGAAGTAACTTGATTGTACTCATGTTCGATATGTGCTGGTAGTATCCTATATGGCTTATGAATTCTAATATGACTCGTTGAGTGGTAATTTGTCATGCTTGCTTCATTACATGAATATGATTGTTCCATGATGTGATAGTACTGTACCATTCCATGTACTCCTATGACGGTTCATTAATTCCTAGCATGATTATAATTTATCACCCGTGATGTTCTCTTATTCACTCTGTAAAGATACCCATGACTTACCATCTACCGCTAGCACCATGTAGGATCACAATGTGACTTGATATATCCTTGTGTGAAATAGGTGCCCTCGTTGTATACTGTCAATCTATACCTGTGTACTTGCATGCTTTATATCAATGTGAAGTCATGATGCCTTAAGCTCATGTTGCCATTTCCTCCATATTCCCCCCTTGTTCTCATATGGTCACGTTACGATTGGCTGGCCCCTTAAATGCATCCGTGCTAGTTTCCAAATGAACATGTAATTTATGCTGCATAGCCGTGCATCTTATCGTGTTAAGATATATCTTATAGGACCCATGAATTATGGATTGTGTGTATTCATGCTCTATCTATTTTATGACCTGTTCTCACGTAGGATAGACTCCACGAGGTCTTGTATTCTTCCCAACATCTCTAATATGCGATCCTTTAACTGTTTAGGAATTGATAGACCCAGTTATAGAGTTAATGCCTATTTTCGATGCATGTTAAGCATTAGGTGATTATCAATGTGTGTCTATCATCTCATCACTCGATGTTGTTTCTGCATGCCCCTGACCTTTTAAGGCTTCCGTAAATGAATAATTTGGCACCTCGCATGATTACCCTTGCATACATAATGTAGCATACCGTCCCCTTGAAGCATGATACCTTAGGAGCCTTGTCCTGTTTCGCACTATGATATGCGCATGACTCCTTCATCACAGTTGCTTATACTTCTTTTATATGTGCTAATGTTTGGGTGCAATATTAGTCTTGCTTAAACTTCTATGACTCGTCCCACTATTATTTGGAGTTGCTCGATGCATCTTATTCATATACATATGTGACTGTCATGTAGTACCTTGTAAAATCTATGCATGCAGAGATATGACTTGTGTGATCGCATGCTCAACTTGCATCTCATGTAGCCACTCTTGTCATAGGTTGTGATAGCCTTGTTATACTCTCTCTACAGGATCTTATGACTCTCCAAGCATGTTATATATTGTTAGTCCAGTTAGAATGCTATGCCTCCACATGGTTGCATCATGCTAAGTATGATTAGTGGCATGCTTATGTGTGTTCTCATCCATGTTTTTCTCATCACATGACGCCCTTCCAATGCTTAATTGCATGAACTCATACTTTTATGAAATATGTGTTAATTAGCAGTTGAATACCACGTTGCATGTTATACCATACGACATGGTAGATGCATGTATGCATGAACTGTGATTTTGGTGACAAATTGTTCCTCAATGATTATCCTTGATTGCGCTCACTCCTTGAATCCTTGACAAGATATTACTAGTATCATGGATGACTGCTTTCCAACCATAGCTCGTCATATGATGACATCCTGCATTTATCCTATCATAAGAACGTTGTTGTTACATTACATGATTCCTATACGGCTTTATATGATCCTTTCATGGCATTAGTCCGATTGATAGGAGACATCTCGATAGGTCTGCATATGATCCCACATTGATTATGACCTGCTTATGTGTACCTGTCACTAACAATTTACCCTATGTGTAATGCTCTGTTTACTAGATTCTGCATAAGCTATGTGCCACACCAATCTATTATTGCATTCGTATATACATGTTCCTTATACATATCAAGCTTGTCTGATATATGAAATGAAAAGTTGCTAGCTAGTCTCTTATGCCCCATGCAGAACCCGATCATTTTTTTGGTTGCCCCTATTTGTTAACATCTTTCATTAAGGTAGGTACATGTTAGTGTCCAGTGATGCAACTAGTTTACTCCATGATTGGTATGTGTTTTGTTGCTTGCTGCACTTGTAACCTCGTAGAGTTCCTCCATAAGGGCACCTTACTCCTTGGGTTGGGATCTTGTTTTTTCTTCGTGTCATCATTAGTTGGTCTATGATCGGTTCTGTGGGGAGTTCGGGTTGTCCTCCATGTCTCTCCTCTATCTCCGCTAACTAAAAATTTGCTTGCAATACTTTGATGAACGATGGCGTAGAAAAGAGCACGCTTAGCCAAATAGCACGGGAGCGACACAGCGGAAGCACGGTGGGCCCATAAACCCAGGTCCCATAACTGACATATTGATTATTTGAATGATGAACTGGTGGTGGACGTTACTTGGTTGAGTTCTACTTAGGATTGTGAATTTTAGTACTTTGGTGTTCCTATGTGACTGACCTTGTGATATGTTTGGTGTTCCGTGTCGGTAAGCCTTGCCTGAATTCTTTTACTCATGGAATGTGAATTATACCTGCTGAAATCCTGACTTGTGTTGGTAATAATGATTTTATGTGCTCCAATAATATGTGACAATATGATATTGCGATGTTGGCATGATATTACCTTTGCTCGAATTATTATTAGCATGAGGTTATGTGGCAACTTGTTTTGCTATGTCGATACCTGATATTCTACAATAATTGTTGAGCATTATAGTATTTTAGGATTTAGGACGTGTGACTGTTTTGGAACAATGAGAGATAATGATGTATAAACTTTGTGTGAAATCATGTTATATTATACTGATGTGAAATACTTGGAGGCTAAATGATAGTAGCATGTAAGGTCCATAATATAAGATGCATGTTATCCTGATATAATCATATACGATGTCCTATTATATTAAATGTCGTCGTGGTTATATTTTGTGCTTGCTATGTTGTTAGACTTTGCTATTGCTGAACCATGAGAGCATGACAGGTTCTATGTTGATAACTTGAACATTGAATTGTTAAAACGTGATTGTGGTGATGCCTCTATGCATTGATAGTTCAAAATTGATTTTTGGCTAAATCCTTGGCTATGAAAATGGTGAATACCTTGGCTTGCTGAATCTTGTTGAAATAGATTTTGTTATGCTCACTTGTTGCTTTCCCATTAGGCTGAAACCCCTATTATGACAAAATTTTGTTGTGTTGGTAGTGGTAAGTAGGAAACCATGCTGATGTGATCTACTAAGGTTGAGACTTGATGTGTTTGTGTGTTGCCCTTTCAAACATGACATTCTTGCTTGATACATTCTTATTGTTGACACCTAGAACATGAAATGCTAATGTTGAGTGTGACTTTCCAATATACTGGTGTGTGGCAATGTTAGTAATGGCTATTCATGTTACAGTTTTGGCGTGGCCAATTTCGATGGTTGGTTGGTTATGATGTGGCATGTCTTGGTTATATTGGATTTGAAAAGCTTTGGAATGGTTTTGAAGTAAGGGGTTTTCTTGATTTGAAGGGTTTTGAACGATTTTGAAAAAGACTAATTTGGATTTTGAGAAACCGAACGCGATCGAAAAATTCAACGATTTTAAGGCCAATCTTTTTCAATTGCGAAATCCCCTTTGAAACTTTTTAAACCCGGGCAACTCTATGATACCTCACAATGTGGATACAAGCACTTTATAGGGGCGCTTGTAAGGTGCTTGCTAAGACATAGTGATGATATTATAGAACTTTTAGAGTTGTGGTACTTCCGAAAAGTCGAAACAAGGATGTGATAGGAGCGCTTATTGCATACTT
Organism: Persicaria tinctoria; assembly: GCA_037127255.1. NCBI lineage: Eukaryota > Viridiplantae > Streptophyta > Magnoliopsida > Caryophyllales > Polygonaceae > Persicaria > Persicaria tinctoria. The sequence goes on from JBANSL010000018.1 coordinate 43,926,221, forward strand.
GTCAAGGCAAATTGGAGATGTCACGACCGTGACTAGGATGTTGTGAGAATCTCGGAAGACGAAACCGAGATGGTTACAAGATCTTTGGACATGGTCCTTGTACTCATCAATTTCAAACTTCATCCCCTACTTTGCTTTGGTTTAGTCTCAGGGACGAGACTTGTTTTTAGAGGTGGACGATGTAAAGGCTCGGATTTTTAAACCCTAATTTTCGAAAAAAGAAATTAAAAATGAATTTAAATCGGATTTCATTCTGATAATTTCAAGGAAAACTCGTCTTTAATTTACTAAATCGAAATTGAAATTCTTAAAGCGAATTCCGGCCCAATTTTTAACTTTAACGATTGAATCCGTCTTTCTCCTCGGGATTCGAAAATTATTTCCGTCTCATATCACCAGTTCTTACCCAAATCGCTACAATTGATCCCATGTTTGACCGATTTTCCTATCCAACTCATCTCCTCCTCCTTTGGGTAAAATCTTATCTATGCTTTCCCCTTCCCTTCTTGATTTCAATTGTTTTAGAAAACAAACAAACCCCTCAAATTTGACCAAAAGCAAAGCCTATTGTAGCAACCTGTTGAGTAGCCGAAGACAGCCATTCCTGCCTTTTATTTTGCTATGGTTATAGGACGGCCTAGTCCCATCGGGTCTCGTCTTGAGTCAATCGAGTCATGGAACTTCCTTATATTATGAGTTGTCTGCGGGCTTTATTGTGGATACGGGTTGGGCATGCGTGTCGCCCGATTATTATGGAATGCATTCACGAGCTGGCCAGTCTCCGCCCTATCGGAAAGGGGTGAAGGTAGGAGAGGGATATACCACTTGGTATTCGGTGCTAAGGCCTTATTATATTTATGCACTTGGTCTTAGGACCATGCTAGTGTGTTAATATTCCGCCTTGCATCTAGAAGCATCTTTATTAGGACTAGCGTGTGTATGTGTCTGCTTGTTTGGGATTACATTGCGTAGGGCTTTGATCTGACACCGCCCCGCATACCTTTTTTTTAGGTTTATTTTGCAGCATGATTCTTCCTTGCTTCTGTAACGTGGGAACTCTCTTGGGCGATTGCAAAGAAATGGTCTAACTTTAGATTTCGATAAATACGCTTATTGATTTGGTTTTGACCCGGCTCTGCCGAGGCACCCTCTTGTATTACACCTTGATTCTACTATTTGAATGACTGTTGGTTTTCCACGCTTAGACTTATGATAGGTACAGGGGACTTCCCCGGGGATTTCAACGATCCTTTCGAATTTTGGGTATGAAATCCCACTTGAAAACGTTAGAGTAGAATTTCAAACCTTCAACCTGTACTCGGGGCGCAAGATCCTAACTCAGGGTTTCATCCCTCGAAACGTAACCCGGAAATCATAATCCCGGGCCGTAACATGGCATGAGTATTTTCAATAATACCTCATCCAACATAATGTACAGTGGGAGAATCTTTGATTCAAAGCCAGAAATAAAGGATGCTTTACGTATATTATCAGTGATAGAAATATTTGGGTATCGAGTAAAAAGATCAGAACCCAAGTATTTTAGGGCGCACTGCGTGGATAATAGCTACAGATGGAAGTTACACGTAAATACTATTTCTCAGACTTGCTACAAGGTGTCAGCATACAATAATGTGCACACATGCACATGGGATGTGAGAAAAAAAATTGCAGGAAAGCACCTTCCTCAGTGATAGCAAGCATCATCCAGCCAATGTAAGTGTGTGTATGTCATCAAAATAACTCTCAATTCAAGTATCACATTATTCATTCTAATGTATACCTAATTACAGTGTCAACAGCGGGTACAATCCAAAGCAGATAATGGATAAAATGAGGACAGAAAAAAAAATGCCCATTAGTTATTGGACAGCGTGGCGGTCAGGAAAAATTGCACAAGAAAAGGACAGAGGGACAGCGGAATCAAATTTTGCTGACTTGCCATTATTTTGCCACATGATTATGGAGAAAAATGATGGAAATGTGGCATTGATGTCAACAGATAATGATGACAGGTTTAAATACTTGTTTTTATCATTTGGACAGTGCATTCGGGCCGTCCCTTTGTTGAAAAAGGTATGAAATTATCAGTGTCAACATAGAGTCTACTTACTCGCTTTTGAATGTTTCATTGTCATCACACAACTTATAATCATTATTTTACAGGTTGTGGTTATTGATGGAACATTTTTAACTGGGAAATACAAAGGGACTTTGCTTGGAGCAGTAGCGCAAGATGCAAACAGAAATATTTTCCCACTTGCATTTGGCATCGCTGACACAGAAAATAACAGCTCTTGGGAGTGGTTTCTTCGCCAGCTGCTGAAGGTTGTTCCTCCATCAAATGATTTAGTGTTTGTGTCTAATAGACATGTCAGCATTTCAAGAGCAATTGGCTTGGTTTACCCCAGTGCACATCACTACATATATAGATGACACATGGAACAAAACATTAGAAGCACCTTCAAGAAAAGATACTTGGCAAATTGGTTCAAGAAAGCAGTAGATAGTTATACTACTAGGGATTTCGACAAATATTTTGACCGCATAAAGGAAAGTTGCCCCAAGATGTCGAAATATTTACTATCAGTAGGAGTAGATAGGTGGGCTAGAGCACATTCACCAATCACCAGATACAACATGATGACATCTAATAATGCAGATAGCATACGAAGAAACAATCATAAATTAAGGCAAATGTATCAGACTTTGTTGCCAGATTTTACACAACTGATGCTTGGAAATTGGCATATGAAGAAACAATATACTCAGTGCTGACATACGATGAATCAAACGTGCCTGAAGCAATAAGCTCTATAAAGTGTTACCCTCATGTTGTTAGGAGGGGACCAGGAAGACCTCCAACTAAGAGAAAGATGTCTGCGTGTGAGCTAAAGAGGAGACTTAAGTACTCAAGATGATGGTGTCAGCATTGCTCAGACCGACTCGATTTATATCGTAGACTTCTAAGATACAAGAACTTAGAACTGCCAAGTGATATACATTACATACAATAAACCTGTTCTGTTTAGAAATTACTTTTTTACAGTATACCTAAAAAAACATGTCAGCATTGTGGGCAATGTTGACATGGATACATTCCCATACGTTTCAAAATATTGAATGCACTTTGTTTCAGCATTACGTATGTCATGTTGAATTTTATACATTATATGTGATGGGAGACTATATCAAACTCGATCTAATATAAAAAGCCAGATGCTTAATTCGGAATAAGTACTTTAACACTACAAAATACATACATTCAACATACGCAGACGATGTAACATGGAAACAGTTAATATCCAACTAAGTATTGTCATATCCAACTACATATCCATATTATGTGACTAAGATCATAACCTACAATGTCACTTAAACTATTACATGATATTTCAAATTATGAAGCTCCAAGACTCCTTGATCAAGTCTGAACAAATAAGCTCTTTATAGCGCAATAACTTCTCATTTGTGATTGTTGTGACATCTCCACCAAACACAACACCCCCAATTGCTTTCACTGTGAACACCCCACAAGCACTTCTGCACACACTCACACAACAGACAAATAGGGATGTGTCAACAAATGATAAATAGAAAATAAATGTATGTCAACAATTAGTATAAAAGTTGGGTAAGAATACAAACCCAGATTTATCATGGACCATCCCAGGAACCTTCCTTATCTCAAATGGTGTAGAGCTAATGTTTTCATATATTCCACACTTCACCAAGTGTATAGGAAGCCAATGAGCAATAAGTTGTAGTTCTGCATCTAGTACACCCTTACCAACGCCATAGACATTGCAGTCATACACATTAATCACCTTCTGATCAATTATGATCTCTAAAGCAACCCAATCCTTGTTGATAACGTTGAAGGGTGTGTAAATCTTATTTGCAGACGCCCATGGCTTACCATACTTGTCAGGGTAAAGACCCAGGAAATAACTCGCAATCATTTCTGACACAGCCAAATCTACTTCATACGCTTGAGCATTAGATGGCAGGTATTTCTGGTAGAACACCGAATCAAGGACAACGCAATCTACATACTTATCAGCTTCCTCATGAATCCTCTTCCTCAAATAATACAAACCTGCTTCAATATGCTACAACACACAATAACAAACTACTGTCAGCACTAAATATACCTCAACAAATATCAGTAAATAAAAAACAGAAGACAAGCAACAAAAAAAATATAAAAAAACAATATGAAATATAATTGCTGCCAGCATATTTACCGAACAGTCCAACCACATGTCCTTGTTTAAAATTGGTTTAAAAAACGATTTATCAACCCGTCCAGAAGCAACGATGACAGAAAAATCCCTGGAAACAAGCAAAAATTATGAATTAAACACAAGATAATAAGAGGTGTCAGCACAAGACAGTTCATGAATATATAACGAGTAAAAAGATAAAAAAAAATATCGTTTACTCCTCATAGTTTTGTACATAAACTCATGATCAGCTTCACTTAACAATGACTTCTTCGGATTGTGCTTTGGCCACCTCCCTTTCTTTTCCTGCTCATATGGACTCGTCAAGAATGTACTAGCTTTTGGAATACGCTTGGATCGCCTTAGTGATTCAATCTCTTCAACTACTTTAGGATGCTTGTTGTATGCAACCCAGTCACTGACTACGGGAAATTCAACCATGTCAGCATCTTCATCACCTTCAGCGAAATCCAAGTTGATAGTCCGTGGTGGCGCAATGGTAGCAGGTGGAGTTACTGCAACATCATCCTTCTCATCCCCATCGCCCTTGTCACCTGATGGGATAACAACATCCTTGACATCAACACCTGCAAGGGCCTCCTTACAATCTTCATTACTCGACTTTACCAACATGTCAGCTTCTACATCCTCACCAACATTTATGCCCTTAATACCCTCCCCAGTACTCTTCAAGCCACTGTCAGCATCTTCATGAAGTCCATCGTTACTATCCTTAAACTCTTCACCTCTTGGCTCCATGGACATCAAATCAGAATCACGACCTAGATCAACAGTAAAGTGAACTGACTCTGACTCTAATGTCCTCTGTCCTTCAACCAATGTAACAGGAATGATAGTCTCCGGAACTACAACATCAACCGTCAATTGTTGGGGTTCATCTCCCTCATCACCACGAACAGGTGTCTTAAGTTGTTTACAATCTTCAGGTGTATCCAACTCATCTTCCTCCTCAGCCACAACGTCCTCCAGGATAACACCCATCTTGATGTCAGCAACAACATCATTCCCGATCTTACTACTTGGTTGATCAATGTTGACAGATGACTGTGACCTTGCAATAATAGATTCATGCAGTGTGAACCTATTCTCAAGTGAGTTATACTTATCCATTAGGTCTGTAACCATCCCAATAATTTCAACCACCCTATCAACACGAGAAGCCAACTCATTTAAACGTGCAGGCAGCTCTTCAAGCTTTTCAATCATTCTGAGTAAATCATCTACACGCGCAGGCAGCTCTTCAAGCTTTTAAATCCTTTTAATTAAATAGTGTACCCAAACTGGGTTGGAATTATCGTCAGCCTTACCACCAACACCATCGCCCTTTGCATTTTCATCTTTAGCAACACCATCCAACTCTGCATCTTTTGGATGCTCATTAGACACTCCCTTCTGGTTGTCATCACAGCCCCCCTTGTCTCTATTGCCAACTGTCTCCAGGATGTCATCACCATTAGTGTCAGCATTTTGGCCATCACCACCAACATCATCATCAGCTATCTTCATTGCGCCAGCTATGACATCATCACCACCATCCATTCCTTTATTCAAAAGTAAAAGAGCAGCCAATGGAGAAACAGTTCCAGAATCAACCTTGATGTCATCAACCCCTTGACTGCCATCATGTTGATCATCATGGGGGTCAGCATTCTCTGTGTCAGCATGAGCCTCACCTTGCACCTCAACAAAAGGTACAATCACTTTACAAACATCATTCACAACTTCAACAGGAGATAACAACACATCAAGGGGGCTTTGGGGATGGAGGAAGACTTCTTTGAACTGCTACTTTTTTATGACATTTTACGTTTCCCTGTACTTCCCATAGCCTTCTTCCTCTTCTGGAAAACATACTGGATAGGTCTATCCTCATCAGATGTATCATAAGCATATCCACCTTGGTCATCTTTTTCTGCGTGGACAACAACCTCTTCTCTGTCAGCATCACACTCCTTGGAACCCTTGTCTGCATTCACTGTGGTTGTCTCTGTGTCAGCATAAGGAATCACATCTCTCTTAGGTTCCTCACCTCTCTTAAATTCAGCAGCCTTCTTTCTAATCCTCCCAGCCTTCCTCCTGATTGATTTCTTAACTTCTATGTCAGCATGAGGGTTGGTTTGTGGGGGACCACTAGAACGCCCTCTCCTCACAACGACTCTCTTCACCTGGATCTCAGTAGATGGACATTTCTGCTTCTTCTTAGAAGGCTTTCCTGTGTCAACGTGTTTCCTCTTTTTCCCCTTCTCTACACCAACCAATTTCTCCTCATCCTTTCCTTCATCAACCACACGTTTCATATTCGTTCGCTTTTCTATGTCACCAGATCTCTCCTCTTCCTCTCCTCCAACAAATCCATACTCGAGAGTCAGGAATGATTCAATCTCTGAACCATCATTACGTTGAAACTTGTTTTCATATGCATACTTACGCATACGCCGACAATCATACATAAGATCAGTTGGTGGTTGAGAAAACACAGGATCACCAACACAATCACAGACATCGTCAGCCTCTTCATCAGTATAACCCATACCTGGGGTTCTTACAAACTCTCCGTAGTTTGGGAACATCGGTGTCTATCATGCACATCAAAAAAATTAAAATAAGAAAACACATGTATATAAGAACCCATGTTTGAAATCACAACTGATATATTTATCTTACCAAGTCACCATCAAATAGCTCGTCAGCTTCATCATAAGAATGCCTAACCTTACAAACCCAATGCAAAGAATGAGGATCTTTATCATTCATCTTCAAATTACAGTCAAACTTATCAGAAAACGCTGGGAAAGCTTCAAATATCCAGGACTGTTAAAACAAAACAAGAGGTCATACAAACACAATAACAGTGCATAAAATGCCGACACATAGTTAGGAATGATGACACAAGTGATGAATGCTGGCACATAGTAAGGAATACATAAAATGCTGACACATCGTGAGGAATGATGACACAGAGGAATGAAACAAGTAAACACAGAACCTGGAAAGCAATTCAATATCCATACAACTCATAAGAAGGTCTAGCTTTCTTGCGATCCATCGTAGATGACTTCTTCAAGGCCTTCAATAGAGATTCATAAGACTGTCTGCCCCATGGATAGAGTCCAAACTTCTAGTCATCACAAGCAAGTGATAGGTTCGCCTCGCTGATATAGTTTGTCCACCTAAAACAGACAACCTTCTCAATAAGCAACAACCTCGCCAAAATTAGCTTCTTCTTCGACGTCTTCTTCATCTTTTGGAAACAATTAATCAAGTCATCATGAGAGCATCTATCCATTACAAGAAACTCAGAAAAAGACACTGCCTCCGGCGAATTGCAGACACGGTCTTCACATGGAAGACCAGTCATTACATGGAATTCAGCCAATGAAAAACGTGTTATGAGTCCATCAACTTTGAACCACATTTCCTTCTTCTTCTTCGTCCTGACCTGCCGCAACATCATTTGATGAATTAATTGGAAGTTAACAGTCATGTTGTTGCCCTGTGACAGCACCCATCCTAAAAAACTCTCCTTCAAAATCTGATAGTGCTCAGGCAACAAATGTTGTTTTATGATGTCACAAACTTCAGGGTGACAATATAGGTTTGATCTAGAATGGAAACGTTCCTTGTATGGAATACAAAACTTTAATTTCTGCAAACAAAGTATACACATTGAATACAAAAGCACATGTCAGCATATGAAGCAAACACAATGACAAAAACTGCTATATAAATTTCATAGACTCACATCAAACTTGCATATATATGTATCAAGATCACTTGAGGGCCCTGTGAACAAAACAAAAACAAGATAAACAAAGACAACTGGATGTCAGCCCACAGAAATATGAAATCAAACACAAAAATGCACACACACCACAAACAGAACACGCCAAAAATCAAAGAAAACAAAGGGTGGCCATGCAAAAGGATGGAGATGGATTCCAAAAGGACGGAAAGAGATGCCAAAATAGAGGTCAACACTAAAAAAAGAAGTAGTAACTGCAAAATCACGCACACATACTAGTACGATTGAGACCGAACAACACACATTCATCCAAAAAAAACCTAACGACCGGAAAACACCGTTTTTCGAACGAATCAGTGGAAGAACAACTACAGAGCGAAGAGAATTTGAAAATCGCAATGGAGAGAGAGAAACGGGAGAGAGAGGGTCTAAACAGTTGAGAACGGGGGGAGAAGAGGTATTTTTTCAGTTTTAAAAATCCGTGTATGTTTTTGCAATTTTCACAAAAACGTGTATACTTGCCTAATTTAGCTAAGAAATTGCAATAGAATCTAAATAATAAGATTAATTGGATTTGATTAGTTAGTTAATTAGATAGGCCATACAAATCATCTGCAATCAAATCTCGCCCGTTAGATAAGTTGTTATTAATTGGATCTTGCCCATCATATGCCATTATTAATTGGATTTCACCCATCATTTGCAATAAAATCTTATGTAGCTTGTTAGTTAATTAATTAAATAGATTAAAAATATTTGTAATCCGATATGGTTGGATTTGGATATATATCTCAATTTGTTATTAGTTGTTATCTTTAATTATCTTTAATATTGCAATCAAAGGGTTTGTTATTCATTGTTATCCTTAATAAATGAATATGTTAATTGGATTTTTAAAATAACTTAATCAATTAATTACTAATTTAAAATATTTAAAATATCGACATTAAAGGAGAAGCCGCCACATGTCTTAGGCAACTTCTCCTTTAGTATTATAACTAGTACGATCCCCGCGCCATGGCGCGATTTTTTTATAAATAATATTTAGATATAGATAAATTATAGACATTAGATTTAATTCAATATTTTTAATTAAACTCATTGATTAGTACATGTGTTAAAAATAATAGAAAAAAATACACTTGGGTTAAAGAGATAAAGAGAAAAATAAATAATAAATAGTAAAAGATAAAAGTTTTGAATTAATCCCATTGGTTAAAACATTGAACATGGAGAGGACATGTGACATAAATTAATACTCTATAGTATATAGATATAGATAGTTAGTAAATGAATTTGAGTTAAGCCCAAAAATTATATTAGATTGAATTCAATGTTTTGAATTAAGCCCAATATTTAGTAGGATTAAAGAAAACAAAATTAAAAGAAAAATAAGAATTGAAAAAAGGAATAAAGAGAAAAAAGAAAATTATAATTGGTCAAAACCCCTAAAATCTCTCTAATGTTGACACCTCATCATAAACTCTTCTAAATTAAGAGTTTATATAGATATAGATATTTAGTAGGATTAAAGAAAACAAAATTAAAAGAAAAATAAAAATTGAAAAAAGGATTAAAGAGAAAAAAGAAAATTATAATTGGTCAAAACCCCTAAAATCTCTCTAATGTTGACACCTCATCATACACTTTTCTAAATTAAGAGTTTATATAGATTGATTAGTAAATGTGTTAAAAAAAATAGAAAAAAATACACTTGGGTTAAAGAGATAAAGAGAAAAATAAATAATAAATAGTAAAAGATAAAAGTTTTGAATTAATCCCATTGGTTAAAACATTGAACATGGAGAGGACATGTGACATAAATTAATACTCTATAGTATATAGATATAGATAGTTAGGAAATGAATTTGAGTTAAGCCCAAAAATTATATTAGATTGAATTCAATGTTTTGAATTAAGCCCAATATTTAGTAGGATTAAAGAAAACAAAATTAAAAGAAAAATAAGAATTGAAAAAAGGAATAAAGAGAAAAAAGAAATTTATAATTGGTCAAAACCCCTAAAATCTCTCTAATTTTGACACCTCATCATAAACTCTTCTAAATTAAGAGTTTATATAGATATAGATATTTAGTAGGATTAAAGAAAACAAAATTAAAAGAAAAATAAAAATTGAAAAAAGGATTAAAGAGAAAAAAGAAAATTATAATTGGTCAAAACCCCTAAAATCTCTCTAATGTTGACACCTCATCATAAACTTTTCTAAATTAAGAGTTTATATAGATTGATTAGTAAATGTGTTGAAAAAAATAGAAAAAAATGCACTTGGGTTAAAGAGATAAAGAGAAAAATAAATAATAAATAGTAAAAGATAAAAGTTTTGAATTAATCCCATTAGTTAAAACATTGAACATGGAGAGGACATGTGACATAAATTAATACTCTATAGTATATAGATATAGATAGTTAGTAAATGAATTTGAGTTAAGCCCAAAAATTATATTAGATTGAATTCAATGTTTTGAATTAAGCCCAATATTTAGTAGGATTAAAGAAACCAAAATTAAAAAAAAATAAGAATTGAAAAAAGGATTAAAGAGAAAAAAGAAAATTATAATTGGTCAAAACCCCTAAAATCTCTCTAATGTTGACACCTAATCATAAACTCTTCTAAATTAAGAGTTTATATAGATATAGATATTTAGTAGGATTAAAGAAAACAAAATTAAAAGAAAAATAAGAATTGAAAAAAGGATTAAAGAGAAAAAAGAAAATTATAATTTGTCAAAAACCCCTAAAATCTCTCTAATGTTGACACCTCATCATAAACTCTTCTAAATTAAGAGTTTATATAGATATAGATATTTAGTAGGATTAAAGAAAACAAAATTAAAAGAAAAATAAAAATTGAAAAAAGGATTAAAGAGAAAAAAGAAAATTATAATTGGTCAAAACCCCTAAAATCTCTCTAATGTTGACACCTCATCATAAACTTTTCTAAATTAAGAGTTTATATAGATTGATTAGTAAATGTGTTAAAAAAAATAGAAAAAAATACACTTGGGTTAAAGAGATAAAGAGAAAAATAAATAATAAATAGTAAAAGATAAAAGTTTTGAATTAATCCCATTGGTTAAAACATTGAACATGGAGAGGACATGTGACATAAATTAATACTCTATAGTATATAGATATAGATAGTTAGGAAATGAATTTGAGTTAAGCCCAAAAATTATATTAGATTGAATTCAATGTTTTGAATTAAGCCCAATATTTAGTAGGATTAAAGAAAACAAAATTAAAAGAAAAATAAGAATTGAAAAAAGGATTAAAGAGAAAAAAGAAAATCATAATTTGTCAAAATCCCTAAAATCTCTCTAATATTGACACCTCATCATAAACTCTTTTAAATTAAGAGTTTATATAGATTGGTTAAAACATTGAACATGGAGAGGACATGTGACATAAAATAATACTCTATAGTATATAGATATAGATAGTTAGTAAATGAATTTGAGTTAAGCCCAAAAATTATATTAGATTGAATTCAATGTTTTGAATTAAGCCCAATATTCAGTAGGATTAAAGAAAACAAAATTAAAAGAAAAATAAGAATTAAAAAAAGGATTAAAGAGAAAAAAGAAAATTATAATTGGTCAAAACCCCTAAAATCTCTCTAATTTTGACACCTCATCATAAACTCTTCTAAATTAAGAGTTTATATAGATAGTTAGTAGGATTAAAGAAAAAAAAATTAAAAGAAAAATAAGAATTGAAAAAAGGATTAAAGAGAAAAAAGAAAATTATAATTGGTCAAAACCCCTAAAATCTCTCTAATGTTGACACCTCATCATAAACTCTTCTAAATTAAGAGTTTATATAGATAGTTAGTAGGATTAAAGAAAAAAAAATCAAAAGAAAAATAAGAATTAAAAAAAGGATTAAAGAGAAAAAAGAAAATTATAATTGGTCAAAACCCCTAAAATCTCTCTAATGTTGACACCTCATCATAAACTCTTCTAAATTAAGAGTTTATATAGATTGGTTAAAACTTTGAACATGGAGAGGACATGTGACATAAATTAATACTCTATAGTATATAGATATAGATTGTTAGTAAATGAATTTGAGTTAAGCCCAAAAATTAAATTAGATTGAATTCAATGTTTTGAATTAAGCCCAATAGTTAGTAGGATTAAAGAAAAAAAAAATTAAAAGAAAAATAAGAGTTGAAAAAAGGATTAAAGAGAAAAAAGAAAATTATAATTGGTCAAAACCCCTAAAATCTCTCTAATGTTGACACCTCATCATAAACTCTTCTAAATTAAGAGTTTATATAGATAGTTAGTGGGATTAAAGAAAAAAAATTAAAAGAAAAATAAGAATTGAAAAAACGATTAAAGAGAAAAAAGAAAATTATAACTGGTCAAAACCCCTAAAATCTCTCTAATGTTGACACCTCATCATAAACTCTTCTAAATTAAGAGTTTATATAGATTGGTTAAAACTTTGAACATGGACAGTACATGTGACATAAATTAATACTCTATATTATATAGATATAGATAGTTAGTAAATGAATTTCAGTTAAGCCCAAAATTTATATTAGATTGAATTCAATGTTTTGAATTAAACTTAATAGTTAGTAGGATTAAAGAAAAAAAAATTAAAAGAAAAATAAGAATTGAAAAAAGGATTAAAGAGAAAAAAGAAAATTATAATTGGTCAAAACCCCTAAAATCTCTCTAATGTTTGTAACGGCCCAGAATTATGATTTTCGGGTTATGTTTCAAGGGATAAAACCCCTTGTTCGGATCTTGCAATCCAGGTACGGGTCGAGGTTTCAAACTCATTTAAAATTAGTAGAAAGAGGGATTTCAAACCCAAAAAAAACCTCGAAGGGCCATTGAGTTCCCTTAATCTGTCCCAAGACTACGTCGTGAAATCCATTTCAAACGGAAGTAAAGCGAAAGTAAAGCGGAAGCAAGGTAAAGATACAAGTGCCACGGCAGAGCCGGGTCAAAACCAAATAATAAGTGGGTGATTACCATATAGAACGAGTTAGTGAATTAGCTAGGTTCTTCGATTCGCAAAAAGGGAACCCCGTCATATAGACATCGAGCACTCAAAATCTGCAGAAATTACCTTTAAAAGAAGAACGGGGAAAGGAGTCAGATCGAGCCACCCATGCGGGACCGGCAGTCCTCGCTGAGGCCACATAGTATGTGATATACCTAATAAAGATGCTCTAATGCAGTACGAAAGTCAAACACACTAGCATGCTCCTAGTTCATATACGGAAAGACAATTAAGGCGCCCACAGAATGCCAACTGGCATGTCCCTCTCCTACCTCCACCCCCTTCCGATAGGGCGGAGACTGGCCAGCTCGTGAATGCATTCCATCATAATCGGGCAGTACGCATGCCTAACCCGCCTCACAATAAAGCCTGCAGGCATCTCATAATATAAGGAAGTTCATGACTCGATTGACTCAGGGTACCCGATGAGGCCGGGCTACCCTATGACCCTAACAAAGACTCTAGGACTATCACAGATAACGGCTGTTCTGTTTCAAACGCAATAAGTAAGCAGATGCTCATTCAATTAGTGCAACCTAAACAGGATACTACATGGCATGCTTTTATGCATATGCAACACCTAACATAAAATGCAACAACAGGCATGAATGTCCAACCTGAGTAAGCCCCCTAAGAAACTTACCTGAAATGCCGAACAACAAAAGATAACGCAAGCGGAGTCCAACAAGCAACAATCACCTAACAAATATACAGATGTGCATAAGTCTATCTAAGTCACACAAGGCGCCCCTAACTATCACACATAACTTCACATATCTCATTTCCGATCATTCCGTCTTATCTCATCATATATCATTCCATATCTTATTTAAAATCCACAAAATTCTCAAGCAAGATTCAACAATAAATTCACCGAGTTGAAACAAGTAAATCATTTTCTCAAAGTTTTCCAAACTCTTAAATCTCAAGTTAAGTCAACTCTTTTTTAAATAATATTATTTTAAAATAATTTCGTGACATAGCATAATTTCGGAAATAATTATTTCAGTAAATAAATCAGAATATTTTATAGTGACAATAATAATAACCACGACAATAAATACACATCTCGTAATATATAACAATATATCCCACATTTCGTAAAACACAACATGAAATTAATAACAATTAAAACACCCCTAGGTTCCAGCCCAAACAAACATAAATGAAGGCCCAATCTGGAACCTGGCCCGGTTACCCCTCAAAAGCCCCAACCCGGAAGAAATAGGACAGAACCCGGATCCAATGCTCCCTCTCTCCCAACCCGGATACCCACATACAAAATGATAAACCCGGGAACCGAACTCGAAGCCAGCCCAAAATTAGGCCCAGCTCACAGCGTCTCTCCCCAAACACAAGACAGAGCTTCCCGTTTCAATCGCCGGAAAGATAAAAACGGAGGAGGGAAGACGATGACCCAGCCGTGCCGGCGCCCCGTTCTCGACTCAACCCTCGCTCAGCCTGACCGACACGATTTTTCCGACCCCAACCCAACAAAAGAACCAACGCAGAAAAGAGAGGAGGGAGAAAAGGTGCTCACTGCGGTGTGGAGTTCTCGCCGGAAGGAGTCCGATTCGCGTTCTCCGGCGTCGTCGACGAGGGGAGCTCTTCAGTTTGGACCTCGGAAGAGAGAGGAGTAAGCAAAGGTGCGGTTTTACGAGGTAATTAGTCGAAATCTAAACGAAAACATAAATTCGACCTTGCGCAGCGGAAATAGGGACGGTGAGGTGCGACGCGGCTCAGAGGCTGTTCTGGGCGCGTCTGGGCTCGGCGGCGGCTTTTCCGGCATCTCCTGGTTCCTACGCGGAGTCGGAAGCCTCATGGGTGCTCTTGCGCGCTTGAATCGCAGCTGCTGCTCGAGGACGACGATAGGGGCTCATATCCCCCAACCGACGGAACAGGGGAGGGCTTCAGCTCGGCGACGACGAAAGGCGGTGGAAGGCGACCATAAACGGCGTGGAAGTGGTGGCGTTTGAAGCTCGGAATCTCAGGGGTAAATGGGGTTGTCTTGTGGGTTTTGAGATAGAGGAAAGGAGGAGAGGACAACAATTGGATTTTGAAAATCAAAAGGGGAGGTGTGACTTGCGAGCACACTGCATTGTGTGAAATCATACAAAGGGGGGGGGGGAGAGGGAGGCCTATGTAATCAGAAATCAGATGGGCAAAATCAGATGGGCAGCAGAGAGTTTGATTTGTATTTTGGCACTTTGCCACAAAAGGGGTAAGGAGAGAGGAGGAGGAGCCGAGGAGGTGTAGTTGTTTAGTTAAAATTGGGTGGGAATCAAAGGGAGGAAAAAGGGGGGGAGATGTGTTGCATTAGGATCAACAGCAAGGGGGTGGTCTGACAATTCAAATATGAAAAAGAAAGAAGACAAGAGGAGTGGTTCCAAAATCTATCTTGAAACACCCGGAAAATAAATAGAATATAATAAAATAAATCCTGAAACCGCTCTCTCGATCTTATCCCGACTCGATCAAAATAGATTTTAAAATTTCCAAATCCGAATTTAATAATGAAATCCAAATATCATTTTCCGAATTTTGACATATGAAAGCGGAATAAAATCTACTTTGCATAAATTTTAAAATTAGGTCGGGATCCGCTTTAAGAATTTCGAGTTCGATTTATTAATTTTAGGAAGAGTTTTTCTTAAAATATCCGACTTAAATTTATTTTTCTGAAAATCAAGGTTTGAAAATCCGGGCCTTTACATCATCCACCTCTAAAAACAAGTCTCGTCCCCGAGGCTAAAATCAAAATAAAGTAGGGGATGGAGTTGAAATTGATGAGTCCAAGGACCATGTTCAAGGATCTTGTAATCATCTCGGTTGCGTCTTCCGGGATTCTCACAACATCCTAGTCACGGTCGTGGCATCTCCAATGGGCCTTGACAAGTATGCGATAAGCGCCCCTATCACATCCTCGCTCTGACTTTTCGGAAGTACCACAACTCTAGAAGTTC
This sequence comes from Persicaria tinctoria, assembly GCA_037127255.1. Lineage (NCBI taxonomy): Eukaryota > Viridiplantae > Streptophyta > Magnoliopsida > Caryophyllales > Polygonaceae > Persicaria > Persicaria tinctoria. Next base: position 43,942,213 of record JBANSL010000018.1, read on the forward strand.
TACAATAGCATCACTAGGTCTTAGCAAGCACCCTATAGGCGCCCCCATAAAATGCATGTACCCACTTCGTGAAGTATCATAGAGTTGCCCGGATTTGAAAATTTTCTAAAAGGATTCCGCAATTAAAAAAAAATTAGTCTCAAAATCGTTGGAATTCTCGGTAACGTTCATTCTTATACATTCCAAGTTGGTCCTTTTTCAAAACCGTTCAAAATCTTCAAATCCAACGTCTAATCAAGCAACCTTACACCAAAACAAGTCAAATCCTTTCAAATCAAGATTTCATAAAAATGTTCCAACCACCAGATCAGTTTCTCACATACTAAACAATCAAATTCAGAACCTGGGAGGTAGAATCATCCACCTCTAAAGGCTAATCCCATATTCTCTTCCTAGTTTCAAGAATCAAATCAATCTATCAGTCTCAATTCAAGCAAGATTCACAAGCCATAAGCAACGCATAACCACATAACCAATCGATCCTCAACGAGTACATCATATGACAAGTCTCAAACATATGCCAGCACACTTCCACAAGATCACATCAACGTCAACACATCATACTAAAGGTCATAATATGCATCTATGCCAAAATCATAACACACATCTCGATATCACACCAAGGTCATAACAGGTACATCCTCATCAGAAAGTCAACGAATCAAACTCATTGTCAACACATCAACACAACAAGTCATGTTATTAAGGTTCCGTGAAAGGGGAGGGCAAACAGTATATCAATCATCGAATGTCAGCATATTCACCAAACATCATCTTAACTCATCACAATGCCATATAACGATCATTTAGAAATCTGACATCATTATCTCATATATACAAATCATATTCATCATCAAGTCATCTTCATCATATAACATACCCACAATCATGCTTAACGATCATATAACATAACATCATGCTTTATCACCCCATAATATAATATCATGTTTTCACATAGCAACATGTCATTATCTCATGATTCATATAACACATCGTAACATGCTTCTAAAACGCATAACATGGTAGTAATGCTTCAATATATCATGATAACACTAGTCACTACCAATTAGATTTCAGTATTTGCATAAAAAAAATGTAATATCAGTCTATATCAGGTTTATCATGGTTGTTATCTAACATCGTGTCAGTACATTTTAATAATCACATAATCAAGAAGATATGCACATCATACTAGTCAAAATAAAACACAATCCCCACACGCCCATCTCCACTCTCAAGCCAAGACCAATCTTCTTCTAGACTCACCAACATCAACTTAGACAAAATCCCCTAAAGGAATCCCAATTCATCCCAATGCTCAATCTCGCCCTCATTCCACCAAACACTCACACACACCATCCACCTCTAAGAATCCAACTCATACCTCTAACATCACACTCGAGCACCCTACCATACTATATCCTCAATCCTCTTAAGGTCATTTCTTTCACTTTTCCCACTTCCCAAGGTATCACAAGTATCATGCCCTGTTAGTCACACCTTCTCTAGAAAATTTCTCAATCACCGCCCCAAAATTATTTCACCACTCTCCAACCACTCTACCAATGACCTCACCCACAAGTTTAAGGAAGGAGCAATCACGAAAATCATCACGCATAAGGTCTACATCATATATGAACATAACCAAGTTAAACTAGCATGTTGCATTATAACCTTATCAGGTACAATTTAGGCTTCTTAGCATATGTAGTTCACATTTTACAAGCAACGGAATTCAAATCATGCTTAGCAACTCAGCGTAGCAACAAGTCAAGGCATCATGATACATGAGATCTATAAGTCATCAAATCATATCATCAAGGCAACAGACAATCAGGAAATAATCACCACCAAGTCAGCACATCAACACGTAAATCCCATCGCCAGATCAGTGCAATATCATCGTCAACAAATTCAGAAGGATTAGCAATTCGAACGGTGGACACTCCCGCCTGCAAGTCCTATCGTACACGATAACCGCAATCCTCAAAACGTGCTCGCCCTGCCGACATTGTTGATCCTGAGGCCCATGGGTTATGGGCCCACGCTTCCGTTGTGCTGCCCTATCGCTATTCGTACTTCCTCTCCCTTTTCCATGCGGTCGCTCGTCCAATGTATCGCGTAGGAGTTCAAGTTAGCGGAGATAGGGGAGTGACAAGAGAAGACAACCCAAAGTTCCTATCAGAAACAACCACGGACCAATACTAAGACGACAACTAGAGACAAAACTCCGACCCGAGAATAGCAACAATGCCCTTATGGAAGTCTATTTAGGTTATAATTTGTGACAAGTAGCAAGAGTTCATCACAAGCAAACCAACCATATCAATCCACACTAACATGTACCTATCTCAAGGAACAACGACATACATGTGCATTTCTAAAGACACGATTGAGGCCTACATCGATGCATGCGAAGCAAAATAGAAGTCTATTATTCCATGAAAGCCATAACGCCTAGTCGCCCTAAACGAGATAGGCAAGATTTAGCAAACAGAGCAAGTATCACATATACGGACAATGCATGAGCAAGATATACACACTAACAAGTGAAGTCAAATATAGCATGGCGAGGTATAACCAGATTACGCGTTGTACGAGAACACATAGGAACATCATAGTAATTATCACATATGGAAACAATGATCATGTGATAGTTCAAGGATGGCATCATGGCATGTAATCATGTGACGAGGTGCATTTAGAAGGCATAGTCCTTCATGATATTAACGACGCATGATGTGATATAAGCAGAGTCATGAGTCATTAAAAGAGGTTCACATAATATTCACGGACATAAGGCATTATCAAACGTAACAAGAAGGGCATCATGGGTGACATATTATAATCATGCTAGGAACGAACCATCGTAAGGCATATAAAATGATAACTATCACATTATGGAACAAGTACGACATGTAATCATTTTGGAAAGCAGAAGCCCTACAAGATACTACTAGCACATATCCAAGCGTGCCTACAATCAAGGCAATTCGACTAGATTCATTCGAACATTCATGCGTCCTACGTATATGAAGACATGATATAGTGTGGTGTGTGGACATGCGAGGTGCCAAGCCATACATGTATGCTAGCACAAAAGGATATCATAGAGTATTAGGGAGATACTACAGAGCGATAATATATAAGCATGCTAAGATAACCATCACGTAAAGTAAATCGATCATCGAATTCAACATCAATCTAATTGCATGAGTAAGACTTGTTAAGATAATAGAAAGAGGGAAAGGCCACACTATCAGGGACTTAGCTAGAGAGAGAATTGACAATAATGCATGCAAGATATAATTCACACGAGTCGCAACCAAGAATCCTACATGATACTAAAGGCTCAACATAACATACGATACACGCATGCAACTAATCATGACGACATGTAAGAAATCAATTCAATCACATTCCAACAATATAGAAGCATGAGGAAAGTTTAACGATGCATAATACGAGTCTAAGTAATGGGCAATATGACTAGAATACGGGGGCATGTGTTCCAAATTATAATACTAAATGAGACCCGCATTTATAAGACATTACTTCAATAGCATGGTCACAGATGGAACTACTAATTTAATCAAGCAAGGCCAAAGGCAACACTAACTAAAATGTCGAGGAAATCATCTTACGGGGCATTCGTACGAGGAGCTTACCACACTATCATGGACCTAATTCAGGGAAAGCAACATTTATATAGACACCTATCATGCCATTCATTCTTCTAATCAATCAGTAGTACGGTCATTACAACAGGTCGATTAGACACGCAAAATGACACATAATCATGATAGAAAGCGAGATGCAACACGAGACCTAAACAATGTGACTAACATGGATACTGAATGTTATACAATCACCAATTTACATTAAGGACCATCACAGTAACATGTACTGGAATTGAAATTACATACCATATAAGACATGTTGACATCAAGTTGTAGCACGTATCAAATAAAGAACTTGCTTCATCAGGGTATCAAAGTTTTACGATCACACTATCATGAACCTATCCACAGGGAGAATATCAATTATACAACTTCCTAGCATATGACATATATATTCATGCACTAATACGACGATGCAGCATACTGAGTAAATCAAGCTGGGATGATAGGGACGTAACATATGTAACTTGGACCCACACAGTGGTCATCATGAACATCAAGGCATGTAAGCACAGTTTTACACTAAGGATCAAACTGTAAGTCAAGGAGTAGTACATATAGAATCACAAAATCATGGACAAAGTAATCAAGATAACCCGATAGAGATCCACAAGGGCAACATTGACTCTTCCCAACTGACTCATCACCCATCTTTCCCGTGGGACTTGGATGCAACCTTGGGACAAGGAGACATCGGTTGATTGTCATAAACAATTCAGGGGAAACAGCCCCGGAAACACCTTGCTCTCCAACTCGACCATGTCAAGAACCAGGAACCAACATACTCGATCAGGATTTCCGACAACATCGTTTTCACCACCCTAACTTCCCGTGAGGAACTCAGACACTCGAAGGAATGACTCGATTGAATTATCGAAAAGTTTCATAAGAGAAGGGGAGATTCCACACAAGCTGGGCTTGGCCATATAGGGATGAGGATACTCCCCTATTCCGTTAGCACAATCATTTCAGATACATTTCATAGTTAGGCACAACAATCAGATATTCAGCATGACAACAATTAACGTGTAATCAATCATCAACGGTTTGCGTAAACACGACCAAGTTACCTAACTCGCCACTCCAACCACCACGACACGATTCCTTGGAGTCTTCTAGGCCCACCTGTAAATATCAAGCTATGTTCCGCCTACCCGTTCCCGACTACATCCAATAGGGATGGTCTATCGCCTTTACTACCCTCTCGATCCCCTTAGTTGGTTTCAATCTATCTCTTAGGCCAAGTTCATATTTAGCCAAATTGAGTTAGACATATTAAGATCATTTTGCCCCTTTAAAACACTTCAAAATCCTTTGAAATTCATGGGCGGTTTTCCAAAACATACACCCGACCCTTGTGTACCCGAATTGCACAACCTCAGCTCTGATACCATCTTTGTAACGGCCCAGAATTATGATTTCCGGGTTACGTTTCAAGGGATAAAACCCCTTGTTCGGATCTTGCAATCCAGGTACGAGTCGAGGTTTCAAACTCATTTAAAATTAGTAGAAAGAGGGATTTCAAACCCAAAAAAAAAGCTCGAAGGGCCATTGAGTACCCTTAATCTGTCCTAAGACTACGTCGTGAAATCCATTTCAAACGGAAGTAAAGCGAAAGTAAAGCGGAAGCAAGGTAAAGATACAAGTGCCACGGCAGAGCCGGGTCAAAACCAAATCATAAGTGGGTGATTACCATTTAGAACGAGTTAGTGAATTAGCTAGGTTCTTCGATTCGCAAAAAGGGAACCCCGTCATATAGACATCGAGCACTCAAAATCTGCAGAAAATACCTTTAAAAGAAGAACGGGGAAAGGAGTCAGATCGAGCCACTCATGCGGGACCGGCAGTCCTCGCTGAGGCCACATAGTATGTGCTATACCTAATAAAGATGCTCTAATGCTGTACGAAAGTCAAACACACTAGCATGCTCCTAGTTCATATACGGAAAGACAATTAAGGCGCCCACAGAATGCCAACTGGCATGTCCCTCTCCTACCTCCACCCCCTTCCGATAGGGCGGAGACTGGCCAGCTTGTGAATGCATTCCATCATAATCAGGCGGCACGCATGCCTAACCCGCTCCACAATAAAGCCCGCAGGCATCTCATAATATAAGGAAGTTCATGACTCGATTGACTCAGGGTACCCGATGAGGCTGGGCTACCCTATGACCCTAACAAAGACTCTAGGACTATCACAGATAACGGCCGTTCTGTTTCAAACGCAATAAGTAAGCAGATGCTCATTCAATTAGTGCAACCTAAACAGGATACTACATGGCATGCTTTTATGCATATGCAACACCTAACATAAAATGCAACAACAGGCATGAATGTCCAACCTGAGTAAGCACCCCAAGGAACTTACCTGAAATGCCGACCAGCAAAAGATAACGCAAGCGGAGTCCAACAAGCAACAATCACCTAACAAATATACAGATGTGCATAAGTCTATCTAAGTCACACAAGGCGCCCCTAACTATCACACATAACTTCACATATCTCATTTCCGATCATTCCGTCTTATCTCATCATATATCATTCCATATCTTATTTAAAATCCACAAAATTCTCAAGCAAGATTCAACAATAAATTCACCGAGTTGAAACAAGTAAATCATTTTCTCAAAGTTTTCCAAACTCTTAAATCTCAAGTTAAGTCAACTCAGTTTTAAATAATATTATTTTAAAATAATTTCGTGACATAGCATAATTTCGGAAATAATTATTTCAGTAAATAAATCAGAATATTTTATAGTGATAATAATAATAACCACAACAATAAATACACATCTCGTAATATATAACAATATATCCCACATTTCGTAAAACACAACATGAAATTAATAACAATTAAAACACCCCTAGGTTCCAGCCCAAACAAACAGAAATGAAGGCCCAATCTGGAACCCGGCCCGGTTACCCCTCAAAAGCCCCAACCCGGAAGAAATAGGACAGAACCCGGATCCAATGCTCCCTCTCTCCCAACCCGGATACCCACATACAAAATGATAAACCCGGGAACCGAACTCGAATCCGGCCCAAAATTAGGCCCAACTCACAGCGTCTCTCCCCAAACACAAGACAGAGCTTCCCGTTTCAATCGCCGGAAAGATAAAAACGGAGGAGGGAAGACGATGACCCAGCCGTGCCGGCGCCCCGTTCTCGACTCAACCCTCGCTCAGCCTGACCGACACGATTTTTCCGACCCCAACCCAACAAAAGAACCAACGCGGAAAAGAGAGGAGGGAGAAAAGGTGCTCACTGCGGTGTGGAGTTCTCGCCGGAAGGAGTCCGATTCGCGTTATCCGGCGTCGTCGACGAGGGGAGCTCTTCAGTTTGGACCTCGGAAGAGAGAGGAGTAAGCAAAGGTATGGTTTTACGAGGTAATTAGTCGGAATCTAAACGAAAACAGAAATTCAACCTTGCGCAGCGGAAATAGGGACGGTGAGGTGCGACGCGGCTCCGAGGCTGTTCTGGGCGCGTCTGGGCTCGGCGGCGGCTTTTCCGGCATCTCCTGGTTCCTACGCGGAGTCGGAAGCCTCATGGGTGCTCCTGCGCACTTGAATCGCAGCTGCTGCTCGAGGACGACGATAGGGGCTCATATCCCCCAACCGACGGAACAGGGGAGGGCTTCAGCTCGGCGACGACGAAAGGTGGTGGAAGGCGACCAGAAACGGCGTGGAAGTGGTGGCGTTTGAAGCTCGGAATCTCAGGGGTAAATGGGGTTGTGTTGTGGGTTTTGAGATAGAGGAAAGGAGGAGAGGACAACAATTGGATTTTGAAAAACAAAAGGGGAGGTGTGACTTGCGAGCACACTGCATTGTGTGAAATCATACAAAGGGGGGGGGGGGAGAGGGAGGCCTATGTAATCAAAAATCAGATGGGCAAAATCAGATGGGCAGCAGAGAGTTTGATAATTGGGTGGGAATCAAAGGGAGGAAAAAGGTTGGGAGATGTGTTGCATTAGGATCAACAGCAAGGGGGTGGTCTGACAATTCAAATATGAAAAAGAAAGAAGACAAGAGGTGGTCCCAAAATCTATCTTAAAACACCCGGAAAATAAATAGAATATAATAAAATAAATCCTGAAACCGCTCTCTCGATCTTATTCCGACTCGATCAAAATAGATTTTAAAATTTCCTAATCCGAATTTAATAATGAAATCCAAATATCATTTTCCGAATTTTGACATATGAAAGCGGAATAAAATCTACTTTGCATAAATTTTAAAATTAGGTCGGGATCCGCTTTAAGAGTTTCGAGTTCGATTTATTAATTTTAGGAACAGTTTTTCTTAAAATATCCGACTTAAATTTATTTTTCTGAAAATCAAGGTTTGAAAATCCGGGCCTTTACAATGTTGACACCTCATCATAAACTCTTCTAAATTAAGAGTTTATATAGATATAGATAGTTAGTAGGATTAAAGAAAAAAAATTAAAAGAAAAATAAGAATTGAAAAAACAATTAAAGAGAAAAAAGAAAATTATAATTGGTCAAAACCCCTAAAATCTCTCTAATGTTGACACCTCATCATAAACTCTTCTATTTAAGAGTTTATATAGATATAGATAGTTAGTAGGATTAAAGAAAAAAAAATTAAAAGAAAAATAAGAATTGAAAAAAGGATTAAAGAGAAAAAAGAAAATTATAATTGGTCAAAACTAGACCTGTCAAACGGGTCATTCGGGTCGGGTTCGGGTCCGGTCACTTCGGGTTTCGGGTAAAACGGGTCCCGGGTAAAACGGGTTTCGGGTTTTTCGGGTTGACTCGAACTCGGGTTTGATCGGGTTTCGGGTCGGGTTCGGGTCGATTTCGGGTTTGTCAAATTTTCTTTTTTAAATTAAAAAAATCATTATTTGATAATTTTGTAATAAATTTTAATTATATATAAAAAAAATAATTATATATAATTATAAATCAACCGGGTCAATCGGGTCATTAAGGCAATCGGGTAAATCGGGTCAAAATTACCAGGTCAATCGGGTCAACGGGTCGAAACCCAGATTACCCGAAAATTTTCGGGTTTTTCGGGTTCGAGTCGAAAAAAAATTTCGGGTCAAAATTTTCGGGTTCGGGTCGGAAAATTTTCGGGTCGGTCGGGTCGGGTCACCGGATCGGGTTGTGTTTTGACAGGTCTAGTCAAAACCCCTAAAATTTCTCTAATGTTGACACCTCATCATAAACTCTTCTAAATTAAGAGTTTATATAGATAGTTAGTAGAATAAAAGAAAAATAAGAATTGAAAAAAGGATTAAAGAGAAAAAAGAAAATTATAATTGGTCAAAACCCCTAAAATCTCTCTAATGTTGACACCTCATCATAAACTCTTCTAAATTAAGAGTTTATATAGATAGTTAGTAGGATTAAAGAAAAAAGAAATTAAAAGAAAAATAAGAATTGAAAAAACGATTAAAGAGAAAAAACAAAATTATAATTGGTCAAAACCCCTAAAATCTCTCTAATGTTGACACCTCATCATAAACTCTTCTAAATTAAGAGTTTATATAGATTGGTTAAAACTTTGAACATGGAGAGTACATGTGACATAAATTAATACTCTATAGTATATATAGATATAGATAGTTAGTAAATGAATTTGAGTTCAGCCGAAAAATTATATTAGATTGAATTTAATGTTTTGAATTAAGCTCAATAGTTAGTAGGATTAAAGAAAAAAAAATTAAAAGAAAAATAAGAATTGAAAAAAGGATGAAAGAGAAAAAAGAAAATTATAATAGGTCAAAACCCCTAAAATCTCTCTAATGTTGACACCTCATCATAAACTCTTCTAAATTAAGAGTTTATATAGATAGTTAGTAGGATTAAAGAAAAAAAAATCAAAAGAAAAATAAGAATTGAAAAAAGGATTAAAGAGAAAAAAGTAAATTATAATTGGTCAAAACCCCTAAAATCTCTCTAATGTTGACACCTCATCATTAACTCTTCTAAATTAAGAGTTTATATAGATATAGATAGTTAGTAGGATTAAAGAAAAAAAAATTAAAAGAAAAATAAGAATTGAAAAAAGGATTAAAGAGAAAAATGAAAATTATAATTGGTCAAAACCCCGAAAATCTCTCTAATGTTGACACCTCATCATAAACTCTTCTAAATTAAGAGTTTATATAGATAGTTAGTAGGATTAAAGAAAAAAAATGAAAAAAAAAATAAGAATTGAAAAAACGATTAAAGAGAAAAAAGAAAATTATAATTGGTCAAAACCCCTAAAATCTCTCTAATGTTGACAACTCATCATAAACTCTTCTAAATTAAGAGTTTATATAGATAGTTAGTAGGATTAAAGAAAAAAAATTAAAAGAAAAATAAGAATTGAAAAAAGGATTAAAGAGAAAAAAGAAAATTATAATTGGTCAAAACCCCTAAAATCTCTCTAATGCTGACACCTCATCATAAACTCTTCTAAATTAAGAGTTTATATAGATATAGATAGTTAGTAGGATTAAAGAAAAAAAATTAAAAGAAAAATAAGAATTGAAAAAAGGATTAAAGAGAAAAAAGAAAATTATAATTGGTCAAAACCCCTAAAATCTCTCTAATGCTGACACCTCATCATAAACTCTTCTAAATTAAGAGTTTATATAGATAGTTATTAAGATTAAAGGAAAAAAATTAAAAGAAAAATAAGAATTGATAAAACGATTAAAGAGAAAAAAGAAAATTATAATTGGTCAAAACCCCTAAAATCTCTCTAATGTTGACACCTCATCATAAACTCTTCTAAATGAAGAGTTTATATAGATTGGTTAAAACTTTGAACATGGAGAGTACATGTGACATAAATTAATACTCTATAGTATATAGATATAGATAGTTAGTAAATGAATTTGAGTTGAGCCCAAAAATTATATTAGATTGAATTCAATGTTTTGAATTAAGCTCAATAGTTAGTACGATTAAAGAAAAAAAATTAAAAGAAAAATAAGAATTGAAAAAAGGATTAAAGAGAAAAAAGAAAATTATAATTGGTCAAAACCCCTAAAATCTCTCTAATGTTGACACTTCATCATAAACTCTTCTAAATTAAGAGTTTATATAGATATAGATTGGTTAATACTTTGAACATGGAGAGGACATGTGACATAAATTAATACTCTATAGTATATAGATATAGATTGTTAGTAAATGAATTTGAGTTAAGCCCAAAAATTATATTAGATTGAATTTAATGTTTTGAATTAAGCCCAATAGTTAGAAGGATTAAAGAAAAAAAATTAAAAGAAAAATAAGAATTGAAAAAAGGATTAAAGAGAAAAAAGAAAATTATAATGGGTCAAAACCCCTAAAATCTCTTTAATGTTGACATCTCATCATAAACTCTTCTAAATTAAGAGTTTATATAGATATTGACATAGATATAGATATAATTGATTTTTAAATTATCAAATAAATTGTAAATTCATTTAATTGCCTATAATCCAATTAATAATCTTATTGTTTGGATTTTCTTTTAATTCCCTATAAGTACGAAATTAGTTTAGATATTATGGTTTATTGGTTTAGATATTCAATAGATAAGATCAAAATAAAATAATATTTATTTTTATAATATAAATAAATTGTTAAAGATTTATCTATTTTGATTTTTAAGATTTTAGCTTCCTTCACACACTGTCTCTTTATATATAATCTCTGTTTTTCTTTTTTTCCTTTTAATTATTTTAGGGTGATTTGCAAAAATAACCCACTTTTGGGAAATCTTTGCAGGACTAACCTAATCCGAAAAAAAATTGCACAAAACCAGATATCCGGGTTCAGGTTGCAACCGGTAGCCCGTTGCAAAGCATAGAAAGAGAAGAGAGATGGAGATCGGAGGTGGGCGAGAAATAAGGGATAAGGAAGGGGATCGAAGCGCGGCGCAGGCGCACGCGGAGGCGGAGGTGGAGGCTCCGGGCTCAGTGGGAGGGCTTGAGCGCAGTCGACAAGAAGGGAGAAGGAAAAGGGTCGGAGGCGGCATCTAGGGTTCCGATCAGGGCCCTCCACGACCTCTCCCTCAGCCGCAACCATGCTCCTGGATCCCCATCGCTCACCCTCGCATCCTCTCGTATTTGAAAGCCTCCGCGATGAAGCCTCGTCTCTTCGCTCTTCCGTCTCCTCCATCCTCCTCGGGCTCAAAAAGTTTCTAGTGTTCAATGTGATTGTGTTTTGCCGTTTCTCTGTTATCTGTTTTGATTAATTAATTGCTATTTCAATACATAACATCAACTGCAAAAAAAAAAGGATCAAAATTCTACAGCTAGGAAGGATCTTGTACTGTTGGTGCCAAACTGTCATCTGTTTTGATTGATTAATTGCTTATCCATTTCCGTCCAATTTGGGAAAAGATTGGAAGCACGAGTTTGAAAGAGAGGAATCATTTGAGTCTCTTATCATCGTGAGTTCTCGCAAGTTCAGATAGTGTGATGTTAACAAAAAAAAAACTTGTTAATTCAATCCACAAATATGGTATTTCTGTGATATGAGATCAACTGTTCAATTTCCCATTGGTATATTTGCAGACTTGGAGATGCCGAGGACAAATTTTCTCCCATTTTGATATTGCTGCAATCCTCTTTCCATAAATTCTCATTGATAGTTAAGAGAGTTCTCATACTTAAGTGTTGTTTTCTGTTATTAATATAAGATGAATGCATAAAACAAGAACACTACCATGTTTTACAACACTTTGTTTTCTGTAGTCATCGGGAGCATTGACTACTTTTTTCATGCTTTGCTTCTCCTTGATAGAGAAAAAGCTCGTGTATAGAAATTGATATTGTCTTTCTCCTAATTTTGCTTTGCTTCTCCCTGAGTGATGGCCTTTTCAATTGGTTTTGGATGTAACTTAGCTCAATGACATATGGAATCTTCTACTTGATTGAACACCTAAGCCTTAATTTTCAGAAAAGATTACTCTTCAACTCTTCAGCTTCAGACCATAATTATTTGCTCACTGCTCACCCATTCAGGAAAAGTGGAATGCATTGGCCGACTCTTTGAGGGATTGTTTCATAACACTGACTGTATTGTGCTTGGTGCTCTACAGCAGATTCTACATATGCAAAATCTTATATTATCACAAGTCAGCTTCCTTCTTATGTGTACCAGAAGTTTGTGGAGGATGTCAAGACTGCACATTTGACAGGGTTTGCTTTTGTTTTAGTCGGTATTGTCCACCATGCTGGCGGAAAAGTCTCTTAAGGTAATTGTGTAAACGTTGTGTCTTCATATATCTTTAGCGCACCTTGGGCTATGGGCATATGAAAGTGAGAGTTTTTGGTATTGCATAAAACCTTTGGCATCATCTAAAAAGGATAGAATTGCATGAGAATGATGAATCTCATTCGGTCCTAGGAAATGTGAAGCTATCACTGGAATCGCTTGTTCAACAAAGGTGACTTTCGTGTTCTCATTAAACTTCTTCCTCTTCACTCCTGGACACCCTGTGGCTATCTACTGGACACCCTGTAACATTGCTAGTTATAGTTAATGTTGTCAATGATGCTGCTGTTACACTGGACAAGGGGTGGGGATGAGATCTCGCACAAAGCATGCACGTAGCATAGGCTCGAGGCAAGATCATGGAGTTGCTAGCAAGGCACAACATCGAATGAACAAGGGGGGTTGCAATGTGACTAATGAAGTAGCTGTTTATGCTAGCGCTGTAATGATTTGCAATGCGTTTTCTGCTGTTGGTGTAGCCGTTGACCCATAATTGATCGTTTTTTTATCTTGTTTTCATATTCTACATGTGTGCTGCGTCACACTTGATCCTATCTTTAGTAAAAACTTTTGTCAGCTAGCATAAAAGGGCAATTGCTCATTGTAACAAACCCAATATATTGATGATCAATCAGAAATCACTCTTCTCTCTCCTTCGTCTTGCTCTCTCTGTCTCTACTTCTTCCATGGATGCACTAATTTGAGTGCTTCGTTTCTCGATCTGGTTGATCAGTGCTTTATCTATTTGTCTTCTTTATCTATTCCAGTTATTCCTTCTTTATCATATAGCTTTATCTATTTGCCTATATAATATATATATATATATATATATAATCTTCATTAATTTAAAAAAGATATTGATTGTGAAAAGCTTGTCTTAATGAAAGAAAATAACATGACAGGTTATACTATTTAACATGACAGATAATGCGAATAACATGACAGGTAATGTAAAACAATCCTCCTCTCCTTAATGAAAGATTAATATAGCACTCTATGGCCAAAATCACACTTCTTTGATCTTCAACCATGCTTTAAATGAAATACCCCAAATTATTTTTGGGATATTTCTTATTTTTATTTAATTAAATAAATCTATATTATATTCAACTATAGTATATCTTGTGAATTTGATCATTTAATAAATTCACTTAACATATGACTATGAATTAGAATAATTAAATTATTCTAATGGATAATAATAGATGATGGATTTAATTATATAAATTCTCTAAATACTCTTAATATTTAATTTATGTAGTTAAATTAAATAATATTCATTCCGTTAGAAGGGGAGGAACCTATTCTTTTATTTATTTTCTTTAAAATCTATCTTTTACCTAACCTAATTTAGTAGTATACATACACGTCAAATCTTAGGGTTTTCCACAACCCACAAAACCAATTCACCGTCACCCGCCCTCACCGACCCTCCTTCTCTCCCAACTCTTCTCGCTGATCACCCTCGCCGTGAGCTGTGAACTGCCTCCGCTGTCCAACCTGCACCGTCGTCGACCTGTATCCAAGCCACCCTTCACAACCGAACCACCACAGTCATAGCCTCGCCGGAGAACGCCGCCAAGGCCGAGCCCTCGATCGCTGCCTTCGCATCCGATTGCCGTCGCCTCCGATTGTCGATTGTCACCTGCTTTGCCGCCCCTGTTACCGCCGCCGATTGCCGCCTGACCATCACCTTGCCGCCGACACCCACAGCAGTGAGCCCTTACCGGAGAATGCCCCGGGCCGCCACCGATTGTCATTGTTGTGCCACCGCTCACCACCGCCGAGCCCTCGTTGCATGCGTCTCGATTTTTCGCCGCCAACCACTGCTCGAGCGCCACCCCGATCAGTTCCTTACCGATGTCCGTCGCCGTCGAGCCGCCGACTTCCAATCGCTGCCATTGACGCCGGTGGAGAGTTGCGCCCATCGCCCTGCCTCTTCTCTATACGAGGACAGATGACTATCCCCATTGCGCCTGCCGGCTTCCGATCGTTTCCTTACCGATGTCTTGTTTCCTCTAAATCTCGCTTTCTGGGATTATCTCGCTCGAGTACCGATGACTCATCACCCTCCTCGATATATGTCTAATGTTCGCAAGACCTCATAACTGCACGTCATAGGTTATCCCCATTGCATTGACCTCACCAACAACTCTGACACTGGGTCTAACTCAAGCACAAAGGTGGAGGTCTTGGAAAAAGCTACAGTGGAACTATCCAAGGGGAAGAATGTCCTGGTCGACCCTCCCGAAGAAGCTGCAGCCACATAGTATGGCAAGAAGCTCATCCGCTAGTGGTACAAGGAACATAATTTGGGAACTCCATGATTCTACAATGAAGAAAATGTAGCAAGGGAAAAGAGAGCCATGCCAGCTCCCCTAGATGACAATAGGAGAAAGTACCTCCAGAATCTCGTCCGAGTGTACGGCATGGAACCATCTCAAACTCCCAGTGAGGAGAAGTCAAAGAAGAGATCTTTTTTAGAAACCCTAGCAGATGAGAAAGCATTCCAGGATTTGCAAGCAAGAAGAGCAAGCCGCCCTGCATGAGGGAGATCGAGGAAATATACAAGAATAAGGAACAGCTTGGGGATGAGCTGGAGAAAACTATGTGATTGTGCTAGGGATGAGATGAAAGAGATGTGTGAGCATGCTGAGTCGGAGAGAGATGCAGCATCACAAAAGCATAGCTCCAAATTGGACAAACTTGTCGAGCTGTATGTCTTTGCAGAAGACGACGAGGATTAAGATCTCATTAGCAGCAACACATTCCGCAGTAGTACCAACAGAATACCCAGATTCCTGCAGGTTCACAGTCGACTGTGAACAAAGGGAAGAATGTCGTCGGCCATCTCAGCAGGGTCCGCGACTATATTAAATGTGTAGGATGGACGACACTACTTCTCCTATGGCTCAAGGTATTATCTATCTCCGGGCCGAGCCAATTAATATTCTTTTTATCCATGTGCTTCTCATTCTTTTCTAGCCGAGCAAACCGCTGAAAGACTCAGATTAGAATATGTGACTCTAGATGATTCCTTTATTGTGAAATTCCCTGGTGGGGATAGAGTTCGAGATAGGAAAATGTTATTCCACTTCCCCATCGCGATAGGTGGCGATGAATACCTTGCCGATCTTGTTCTGCTTCCGATCCTTCCTCAGAACATCATTCTCGGTATGGATTGACTTACTCGCCATAGTGCAATCATTGATTGTCGACGGAGAATCGTGACCATTTCGTCGGACGGTAGGGTTGTGTGCATATTTCGTGGGCGCATTCCTCAGGAGGATGGCCGTGTTATTATTGTAACGTCGGCAGGCAAATTGTTACATCAAGGTGGTGCCGGATTCTTATGCTATCTGCAAGATCATCCGTCCGACCCGGTCTCTATCTCCGATATTTCTATAGTTCGGGAATTCCCTGATGTTTTCCCGACAAGATTCCTAGTTTACCTCCAAAGTGGTTCATTGAGTTCACCATTGACTTAGAGCCAGGAACCGCTCCCATTTCCAAGGCCGTATCGTATGACTCCAGTGGAGATGCAAGAATTGAAGAGCTAGCTGGAAGAGTAGTTAGAGAAGGGTTATTTACGACTCAGTGTTTCACCTTGAGGTGCTCCCGTGCTGTTTGTGAAGAAGAAAGACGACTATTTCCGTCTGTGTGTTGATTATTTGGAGCTGAACAAGGTGACGATCAAGAATAAGTATCCACTACCACGCATCGATGATTTGTTAGAATAGCTTCAGGGAGGAAAGATATTCTCCAAGATTGACCTTCGATCGGGTTACCATCAGCTCCGAGTTCGTGACGAGGATATTCCAAAGACTGCTTTTAGGACACGTTATGGGCATTATGCATTTGTGGTGATGCCTTTTGGTTTAACAAATGCCCCAGCAGTCTTCATGGATTCGATGAACCGTTGTTTTCACCAGTATTTGGACAAGTTCGTCGTAGTCTTCATCGACGACATCCTGATCTACTCGCTGAGTAAGGAGGCTCACTTCGAACACTTGAGAATTATTTTGATGACACTGCGAGAGCATCAGCTGTACGCAGTGGCGGAGCCAGGATTTTCTGAGAGAGGGGGCACAACAGTAGCTAACTAGAATACAGAGAAACGAGTCATACAAGCCATAATATGTTCGATATTACAAAATAGCACCAAATGATACAAGGTTCGCTACTACAAAGAGTTTATCATTTCTAATAGAAAAGTCTAAACTACGATACAGTTGAACTCAATGATAAACGGGGCAAATCCATTTTTCTAGTCTTCATACCCTAAAAATATTGCAGAATGACCTCATTATCAATGCCCATGAACACTTCCTTTTCGATGTAGCAAACCATACTATCGGTCAGAAAGTCATCCCCCATCTTGTTGCGCAAATATGTCTTCATCAGATTCATAGCAGAGAAAGCCCTTTCAACTGTAGTTGTTGTAACTGGTAGCACTAAAACCAACTCAATAAGACGATATACCAAGCGAAAAGCTTTGTGAATTCCTACCTCAACCATCTTCTTCGAAACATCACCAATATCTTCTAAATTAGAAAATTTGGGATTTGCCCTCATTTCATAAACCCATGCCTTCAATTCTTCTTTAATCTCCAATTGATCAGAAAGTGAGAAGTCTTGTGGATATAGTTGTGAAAGCCGATTGTTGTTGCAGGAGGATGGTCAAGTATGAAATAAATATGAAATAAAGTTCAGACTGACTTCCCTGTCTCAGCAAATAAATACAAGACTTCCTCCCGTTGTAGTAAGAGAAAATCAGGATCGAATCCACGAGGAAGCGTGTCAGCAGATCCTAGGTAGCGGTGGAATCTCACGGGCAGAAGTCGACAACAGTGCTAGATCTCGACTAGGGTTAGTCGACAGGAGATCAGGCTAGTCGAACAGGGCAGAAGCTCTCGACAACGTCTACTCGATCTCGACAAGAAGCTACTCGAGATCGAGTAC
This sequence comes from Persicaria tinctoria, assembly GCA_037127255.1. Classification (NCBI taxonomy): domain Eukaryota; kingdom Viridiplantae; phylum Streptophyta; class Magnoliopsida; order Caryophyllales; family Polygonaceae; genus Persicaria; species Persicaria tinctoria. The sequence continues at coordinate 43,960,080 of JBANSL010000018.1, forward strand.
GGTCCTCGTCGACTTCGGGTTGGGCTCGTCGATTTCCTGCACAATTAAGCTACAGCGATGCTAGATCGAGAATCAGTAGTCGAGATCGACCAGGCTTGGTCGAGGTCGACGAGGGCAGAAACTAAAACGAAATAAAGAAATAAAGACAAGTGCTTTGAGACTTTCGGAATAAACTGTATGTAAAAGACTTCCAAGATTGGGGTTTGCAACAACGATAACCAAGCATGCATACGGCAGAACCAAACAAATTATCATGTAAATCACATCAAAGGACTAAGCTTTCGCCTTTTCCAACAATTAGACAACTCTCTCAAGAAACCCTAATTGTCTCTACCGATTTTATGTTTATAATCCAAGTTGTTAACATGGATCTCCATTAGACGGGTAATAAACACATCAACAAGTAGGAAAATGCTCAAAACATGATAAAGGTTCGATCTTTACCTCAAACACGCATGGCTATCGTCGGGCTCGTCCCAACCCTAGAAGTGGGTGGACTACTCACGCCTCATCGCAAACTCAGACATTGATTGGAAAGAAATAACAACTCGCATTAACTAAATTCAAAGACTTTACAATCCTGGCAATCAACTCTCGTAAACTGCCAAAACCTTAAAACCTTCGAACTCCCTAAACCGTCTCTGTGGAACTACCTTTCTAACTCTGAAATTCCCTCTCTAGAATTGCCTCCATAAAACTAAGCCCCATGGGCTTTATTTATAGACTCCTAAACCTTGCTACTCAAGGATAGAATATCTATATCTATATCTAAAATGCTTAAGGATAAATAAAAGCGATAAAGGAATTAAATCTAAATATATCTAAATGTTCCAAGTGGATAAAACTCTCTTCTTCATGATGTAACTTGATAGAATCGGATAGACTTTGCTTCTCCTCGGCTCCAAGGACTCTACATCGAGTAGAACTGCAATCAACGCGTCACACGGCTTCGGGAAATCTTCGTCGATCTCGACAAGGCGTGGTCGATCTCGACTAGGAAAGTCATCGACTGGGCCGACTTCGTCGTCTCGGCCAGCTGGTGCTCGATGTGGCTCGGACTTGGCTCACGGGTCTCGTCAACCTCGAAAAGGACTCGTCGAAGTCGACAAGGACCATTATTGTGGGGCCCGCTCATGCTTGGCCCTTCTCCTGGATCATCTAGGTCCTGCTGGTAGTATGCAAGCTCAGCAGATAGGTTGTTGCCTGCATCATCTCCTTTTGCCTTCTCCCTTTTCTTTCCAGTTCTCAATTTTCGCAGATTCTCTTGCCACGGCGTCTTATCTCCCCTAAAATCATTTAAAATTTTCTTTATGGACTGAGGGGGGGTAGGATTCATACCTGAACTTGCCTTTTCGGACCCAAAACAGGAATTTTTGGGCTTGGGGCTAGTCGACATCGATGAAGGCTTGTCGACTTCGAGTACAGGGACCCCATACTTAGGCTCCTGGCAAGTTTCTGGCTCTGCAGTGGTTGTCGACATCGACGAAGGCTTGTCGAAGTCGAGTAGGTCCCTTGTCGAGATCGAGTTGGGCTTGTCGATCTCGAGTACAGCGTCAACACCTTCCCCCGCTGTTTGCTTGGTCCCGTGGTTGCTGATGCTTTTCACCTCCAGCCATGAAATTTCCTCTTTTGCAGGGCCAAAAGAGAAATCCAACACCTCATCGCCTATGGTGAAGGTGAGCGATCTATTCTTGACACTAATTCTGGCATCTGCAGTAGCTAAGAATGGTCTACCAAGAATAATAGGGCTAGTAGGATCTTCAGCACAGTCAATGATAAGGAAATCAGCTGGAACAAAGAATTTACCAACCTGGACAGGGACGTTCTCAACTATACCTGTAGGGATGACTACTGTATTGTTCGCCATGTATAGCTTAGCATCCACAGGTTCTATGCATCCTATCTTTACTTTCCGCCAGATTGATAAAGGCATGATACTCACACTTGCCCCTAAATCGCATAGAGAATCATATTTATATTGACCAAAACCCACAGTAATAGAAAACTTACCAGGGTCAGGTCTCTTTTCAGGGAAGTGGAGTACTTTACATTCGCCTGCGATCTCTGAGATGGATCGCTTCTTGCTTAGGATTTCCTTGAGAAATTTGACATATCCAGGCATCTCTTGCAGGGCTTCTGTAAAAGGAATAGAAACATTCAGTTCTTGCAGCATATTAACAAATCTGGTAAACCTACCTGCAGTGGGATCTTTCTGTGCCCTTGAAGGGAAAGGTAATGGCTTTTTCAGTTTCGGAGCCTGATTAGCTGTCGGAGGTGCTGCAGCGTCGTCGACGTCGGCCAGACGCTTCTCGTCGATCTCGACAACGGGCTCGTCGACATCGAGTAGAGTGGTCGACTTGGAGTTGCTGGTCTGCGCGGTGGAGTTCGAGCTCAGCTTCTGGTCTATGTCGAGTAGTGGCTTGTCGACATCGAGTACACCTTCATCGAGATCGAGTTGGCTGTGCTCTATGTCGAGTTGCTGCTCTATCTTGCTTTGCTGTTTTTCGACCTCTGGCTCGTGTAATTGATGTCCACTCCTCAGTTTGATAGCTGCGACGTGTCCGGTTTTCCCCTTAGGATTTGGTTCAGTTTGCCCAGGGAGTTGTCCGGACGGTCGTGGGATTTGTGCAGCGATTTGACCCATCTGCGTCTCTATTCCCCTTTTCCAGATGTCCAATTCCCCAAACTTTGTAGTGATATTCTGGAATTGATTGTTGATGGTGCCTTGATTCCGGCGCATCTCTTTAAGAATGAGCTGTAAATCATCCTTCTTTTGATCCCTTTTTGGATGTCCAGGAGTTCTGTATGGTGGGGGGTTCCTAGGAAGACCTTGGTTCCACTGTGGTTGGTAGGGTCGTTGGTCTCCCATGTAGCGATTTGGACCCCAGCGTAGGCTGCCTGCTCGTGTGTTTCTGCCATCCTGACTTGCTCGGTGTGTGGGCATTCAGTAGTGGTGTGCCTCTGTGATCCGCATTCAATGCAAGGCTGGTTGACAGATAGATATTTGACTTGCTTGAGGAGCTTGCGATTCTGCTCTCTGTAGAACTGCTCCCTGACATCTGGGTCAATCTCTTTTGCTGGCTCATATAGTGGCATTGATGGTGCTGGCCTTGCGTAAGAGTTCTCCTCATAGTTTGTAGGAGCCCCATACTTGTTGTCGTAGTTAGTGAGCTTTTCTAGCACACCCCATGCGTCGCTTGGTGGCATCGTCAGATACTCATAGCGAGTATAATGGTTGATCATATCCTTTGTGATCTGATCCAGAGAGTTGAAGAAGATCTCCTGGATGACGTAGGGTGGCTGTCCATGAGTAGGGCAAGATCGTAGTAGTTCTTTGTAGCGTTCCCATGCCCTTGCCAGCGGTTCCCCTTGCTTCTGTTTGAAGGCGGTGATTTTCTGACGGAGAAGTGCTGTTTTGGCGGGTGGGAAGTATTTGTTCAAGAACTCTTGCTCTACTTGGGTTAATGTCGTGAGTGATCTTGGTTTCAGCCCTTCAAGCCATTTCAGTGCAGGTCCAGCCAGCGACCAGCGAAAAGATTTCATCTTGACATATTCCAGAGTTGTGCCTTCTACAAGAGTACGACACATATCATGAAAGTTAGTAATATGTTCAAGAGGGCACTCATTAAATTTGCCATAAAAAACATTATTTTTAAGCTCTATCAAAAATTGAGTGCGAATTTCAAAAGAGTTTTCAGGGATTAGAATCGCCGATTCAGGCACGACGAGAGTCGGATGCATATAATCCTCTGCTGTAGTTGGATATTGGGCAAGCTCAGCTTCTGCTTGCTCCCTTGCTGCCTTCTCAGCGGCGATAGCAGCATCTTTAGTGGCGATAACAGTATCCTTCGCGGCTAGTTCCCTGGTAAGCCTGGCAATCAGCTGTTCTTGTGTTTCAGCGGCCGCCATGGCTCTTTGTAGTCTAGCTCGGATGTGTAGGAGGCACTCCGGTTCGTCTAAGGCGTCAAACTCAGGTGGTAAACCAGCACGACGCATACACCTGCGAAGTAACTCAAGAGAAACGTGAGATTTAACTACCTAAGGCGCGAATGATAGCTTCCCCGGCAACGGCGCCAATTTGTTGTTGCAGGAGGATGGTCAAGTATGAAATAAATATGAAATAAAGTTCAGACTGACTTCCCTGTCTCAGCAAATAAAAACAAGACTTCCTCCCGTTGTAGTAAGAGAAAATCAGGATCGAATCCACGAGGAAGCGTGTCAGCGGATCCTAGGTAGCGGTGGAATCTCACGGGCAGAAGTCGACAACAGTGCTAGATCTCGACTAGGGTTAGTCGACAGGAGATCAGGCTAGTCGAACAGGGCAGAAGCTCTCGACAACGTCTACTCGATCTCGACAAGAAGCTACTCGAGATCGAGTACGGTCCTCGTCGACTTCGGGTTGGGCTCGTCGAGTTCCTGCACAATTAAGCTACGGCGATGCTAAATCGAGAATCAGTAGTCGAGATCGACCAGGCTTGGTCGAGGTCGACGAGGGCAGAAACTAAAACGAAATAAAGAAATAAAGACAAGTGCTTTGGGACTTTCGGAATAAACTGTATGTAAAAGACTTCCAAGATTGGGGTTTGCAACAACGATAACCAAGCATGCATACGGCAGAACCAAACAAATTATCATGTAAATCACATCAAAGGACTAAGCTTTCGCCTTTTCCAACAATTAGACAACTCTCTCAAGAAACCCTAATTGTCTCTACCGATTTTATGTTTATAATCCAAGTTGTTAACATGGATCTCCATTAGACGGGTAATAAACACATCAACAAGTAGGAAAATGCTCAAAACATGATAAAGGTTCGATCTTTACCTCAAACACGCATGGCTATCGTCGGGCTCGCCCCAACCCTAGAAGTGGGTGGACTACTCACGCCTCATCGCAAACTCAGACATTGATTGGAAAGAAATAACAACTCGCATTAACTAAATTCAAAGACTTTACAATCCTGGCAATCAACTCTCGTAAACTGCCAAAACCTTAAAACCTTCGAACTCCCTAAACCGTCTCTGTGGAACTACCTTTCTAACTCTGAAATTCCCTCTCTAGAATTGCCTCCATAAAACTAAGCCCCATGGGCTTTATTTATAGGCTTCTAAACCTTGCTACTCAAGGATAGAATATCTATATCTATATCTAAAATGCTTAAGGATAAATAAAAGCGATAAAGGAATTAAATCTAAATATATCTAAATGTTCCAAGTGGATAAAACTCTCTTCTTCATGATGTAACTTGATAGAATCGGATAGACTTTGCTTCTCCTCGGCTCCAAGGACTCTACATCGAGTAGAACTGCAATCGACGCGTCACGCGGCTTCGGGAAATCTTCGTCGATCTCGATAAGGCGTGGTCGATCTCGACTAGGAAAGTCATCGACTGGGCCGACTTCGTCGTCTCGGCCAGCTGGTGCTCGATGTGGCTCGGACTTGGCTCACGGGTCTCGTCGACCTCGACAAGGACTCGTCGAAGTCGACAAGGACTTCCCTTCCGCTTCCGCGAGTTGCTTCTTCCGCTGCAGCGGGAGCGTTGATCCGCGGGTGCGAGAACCCATTTTCGCTGGAGCGAGTTGGCGAGCTCCGTCGTCTTGGTGCATCCCGCTGGCAGCGAAGATTTCCGCGGTAGCGAGATGTCCGCTGCAGTAAATTGAGTCGCTGGCAGCGAATGCTACCTGGCCGTCCTCGTCCTCGGCTTTTCTCCTCTCCTCGTCGACTCCGGGTGTGGCGCTGGGCTTCGTCGATCTCGACTAGGGCTTGTCGAGATCGAGTAGACTCCGAAAGTCGGGTTGGTCTGGCTTTCTCGATCAGGCTCTGTCGACCAAGGCTGCTCGGACATGCTCGTCTAGGTCGAGTAAGAGCTACTCGAGATCGAGTAGCCTGGGTTCTCGGCTCGATTCGACTGGTTCTGCTGCTTCTTTGACCTTGGACTTCTGTAGTGGTTTTCCGAGCTTTTCTGACCATCTGTAGAATGGCTGTAAAATGCCTCGATTTCTGCGAATTAAACAGAAACTGGTGTAGATTCCATAATTTGGTAAATAAACATAAACTACATAGATTCTGTACTAGCCGACCAAAATGTATGCAAAGTATGCAGAAAACGATATTTAAAGTAACTGTAAAATATGGCGAATTCAGCTCACAACACCGATGTAGCTTTTCCATATCAAAGTTAGAGAATGAATCCTTTGGATCAAGGCAAGCCATACATGTGAGCAATTCTGTACTTGACTCGCTAAAACGACTCTCAAACTCTTGACCAATTTGATCTATTACCTACAATTACATTTACATATGTAGAATTCTATCAAATATTCATTCTATTGAAACAAATAAGTTAACAAATTAATAGAGAAATTATCAATTAAAAATTAGAGATGAACAAAAATTACCTCACAAAAAATCTCAACTCGAAATTGGTGGTGATTTGTTATAACATGTCCTGCGCGCCGAGAACGATGGCGATTTGGAACTTCATCATCCATATTCAGAACGGGAATATCATGGTCAGCACAAAAATGGTTGGCATCTTGTATGAGAGCATCCCATCCATCATTCCTTAAATCTTTAAATCGCTTCTTGATGCTCTGAACCATACCCATTGCCTGCATTATGTTTTGGTCCTTTTGTTGCAAGACTTTGGACAAAGCATTTGTCATCCCCAATATTGCCTTCATCAAGTGAGCAACAAAGACGAACTGATAAGTCTCCATCTTCATAATCAAGCTATCCGTTGTTCCCCGTGTGTTTGTATCAGTTCCATCTTCAAGAATATTTTCAAGCACGTCAATGGTGGGGTCCCACAAAGATAGAAGACGAGTAATAGTTGTAAAGTGGGAACCCCAACGTGTAGCTCCCGGCCTAGCTAATGAATATTCTTGATTCAATCCCTTCCCAGTGCTAAGTACACCTTTCTCTAACCTGCTCACAATGTTTTCATGTTGTGCTTGCCGATGCTGATCTTTTCGCTTGCAAGAGGCTCCAACTATATTGGTAATCATTAACAAATATTGAAAGAAATCACTCACAAAGTTGTTCGATCTTGAAACAGCCACAATCACCAGCTGTAGTTGATGAGCAAAACAATGCACATACCTTGCATATGGATTTTCTTCTAATAGAAGAGTCTTTAGTCCGCCAAGTTCACCCCGCATATTAGAAGCTCCATCATAACCTTGGCCTCTCAATTGAGAGATAGATAAACCATACTTGGCAAAAAAAAACTCTTCAATGGCTCTTTTCAATGAAATTGCGGTGGTGTCAACGACATGAACAACCCCAAGAAACCGCTCCATCACTTCTCCACGGATGTTTACATATCTCACAACAATAGCCATTTGCTCCTTCACTGAAATGTCACGAGCCTCATCAATCAACAAAGAAAACACTTTGTGCCTAACCTCACTAAGTATGACTTTAATCGTCTCCGTAGCACATGCAGAAATAAGCTCCTTTTGAATTTCAGGACTAGTAAGTTGGTGATTTAATGGTGCATCCCCCCTCATCACTTTTCCTACCTCAACATTGCGAGCACTGCACCAATCAATAATCTCCAAAAAATTTCCTTTCCTTAGCGAGGTCGCTGACTCATCATGTCCCTGAAAAGCCAATTCTTGAGAAAGTAGCAAGCGGACAACATCTAATATTGCAGTCAAACGAATGCGATAGGCATCTCCCAATGCTTGTTTGCCAGAAGATATACACCTGTCAATACATTGTCTTTGATCTTGAAAATCAAAGAACATAGTTCGAGCTTGATGATGATTGCTTCCAGCAGATCCCACATGCTCTTTGAATTTCTCAGGACCCTTCTTCCAATTACGAAACCCCACCTGCACAAATGCATCGATTCCGGCTGCTCTATGTGGTAAACTAGACTTGAACAAGTAACACCAAAAACAAAATGCAGCATCTTTAGAGACACTGTACTCCAACCATTCCCACTTCTTGAACCACTCTTTCACAAAAGCCCTACTTTTCTTCCCGGATTCAGTTCGCGGAAACTCATGTGTCAATGGTTGACAAGGGCCTTTAACCACGTACATTCTTCTAACTTCATCTCTAACAGAAGGATCATATTCATCAATAGGTTTACGCAACCCTGGATCACTGTTAAACTCAAACTCAGCTTCACAAGTATTTTCCGTTCGAGCTCTTTTTTCTCTCCTAACATCTCCAACAACCACATCATCGACTCTAGGCACATTGTCGGCTCTAACCGCATTAATTGTCTCTACATTAACAACACTTTCATTAATCTCAATAGATTGATTTGGAGTGGTAGAAGACCCAACATTTGGGTTCGATGGATTTTTCATTCGAATAACAAATGTATCCATGTTCCTACACAAATAAAATACAATTACACAAAAATAATTCAGTATCAATAAGAAAATTTAGTTTAAAACCCCTACACAGTGACAAAAATAATCTACTGAAGAAAACATAATCCAAATTTCAATTCCACTTTGACATTTCAATTCAACTTTCAATCCAAATTCCTATCAAATTCCAACTAAATAATTCAACATTTGAACCTAGACCAGACCACTGATAGAAAAATTTAAATGGAGATTGGAATTTCAGGAGAATCGATTAGGAATTGGGGATTTGGTAATGGTACCTGACTACCTGAGCGGCTGGACGGACAGCAGGCGGCGCGGCGACGGGAGGCGCAACAAACAGAGGCGGCGACGGTCAACGGAGCTCGGCGCCTGTCGCCTGGGCTTCTTCTTCTTGTCTACTCGCCGGTTGTCACTCTAACTCCAGTCCTCGACGGACGAAGGCGCATGAGCTGCTTGAGCGGGGTTGCACCAGGCCACCAGGGGTCGCCGAAGACGAGGGGAGGGAGCAGGCTGAGCAGCAGAGGTGGCACCAGTGGAGTCCGATGCCGATTGGGATTTGGGCGAATGGAGGCCGAAGGGAGCGTGTCTGTGCGAACTGTGAAGGGTTTGTGTTTGATTTTTAGGGTTTACGTCAAAACGACGTCGTTTTGTTTTTTTTTTGTTTTTTTTTTAACACTACCTAGTTACTGGGATGCGAGGGGGGGCACGTGCCCCCCCTAGTCCCCCCCTCAGCTCCGCCCCTAGCTGTACGCAAAGCTGTCTAAGTGTGACTTTTGGATGAAGTAGGTGGCATTCCCAGGCCACATCAGCTCAGAGAAAGGGGTGATGGTCGACCCCTAAAAGATAGCAGTTTTAGAGAAGTGGAATTTGCCGAAGAACGTCAAGGAGATCCGGAGTTTTCTGGGACTAGCATGTTACTACAGGAGGTTCATGGAAGGGTTTTCCAAATGGGTCGAACCACTGGCCTTGCTTCTGCGTAAATCCCAGAAATTCGTCTGGAATGACAAGTGCAAAGCGAGCTTTTATGAGCTCAAGAAGCGGTTGACCACATAACCTATTCTGACACTTCCTAAGGAGTCAGAGGAAGTGTCAGAATAGCGAGCTTTTATGAGCTCAAGAAGCGGTTGAAAACATCGTTGTAAAAGATATTGATTGTGAAAAGCTTGTCTTAATGAAAGAAAATAACATGACAGGTTATACTATTTAACATGACAGATAATGCGAATAACATGACATGTAATGTAAAACGATTCTCTTCTCCTTTATGAAAGATTAATATAGCACTCTATGGCCAAAATCACACTTCTTTGATCTTCAATCATGCTTTAAATGAAATACCCCAAATTATTTTTGGGCTATTTCTTATTTTTATTTAATTAAATAAATCTATATTATATTCAACTATAGTATATCTTGTGAATTTGATCATTTAATAAATTCACTTAAGATATGACTATGAATTAGAATAATTAAATTATTCTAATGGATAATAATAGGGGTGATTTTGGTACATGACCTTTTTTTAATATTCAATTGGGCACTTAGGCCCTAAATCAATTTAATTAGTTTTGCCCTAGACCCCTTCCCAATAGAGTGGGTTGGTCAATGGTCAACCGTTTGACCATTGACCGGTCAACGTTGACCAACCCATTTTGATGCCATTTTTTTTTTAGTTATGCCATATTTTACCGTTTTGATGCCAAAATTTAACTATATTTTATTTTCACTTTGATGCCACTTTTCTAATGAAATGATTGAATGACACTTTTTTAATGTCACTTTTTTTAAACCTTGATGACATTTTTTGTTTACAGTAATGTCACGTTGATCATTGATGCCATTTTTTTTTACTGTTAACGACTGATGCCACTTTTTTTTATGTCAATTTTTTGATGATATTTTTTACCGTGATGCCATATTTTTGATGATATTTTTTCAAAGTAGTATTTTGATGACATTTTTTTCCTTTAATGTGATACAACTTTTTCAAAATGGTGTTTTGATGTCATGTTTATAATGTAATTATTTGATGCCATTGTTTTAATCAAATCGATTGATGCCACATATTTTTAATTTAATCAATTGTATATCGATTTATTTTCATCGATTATACTTTAATTCACTGATGACACGTTTGTGATTACACTTCATTGATGCAATCACTTGTGGTGACATGTTCATTAAATTTCTATTCATGGATGACATTTGTTATTACGCTTCATTAATCACAATTGGCTTCCACGTTCTCTTTTTAATGATGACTTTTATTCATTGACGACATTTGTAATTACACCTCATTGATCTCAATCATTTGTGATGACATTGTTTGTTGATGCCATTTTTAAACAATTGATGACATCGAGCATAAAATGTGATTACATTTGTTTATTAATGACTTTTATTCATTGATGACATTTGTTATTACACTTCATTGATGCAATTGTTTATGGTGACATTTTTATATATAATTGATGACCATGAAACTAACACCCACTTCGACTAGGCCATCAAGGGTGTTATAATGACTATACATTATATTAGCACACCAAATCACCATTACAATAAACATATTAAAGAGAGCAAATGGAAGCCAATTTACAAAGTCCTAGTCACGTAATAGAGGGCCATCAAGGAAGACCCACTGCTACTCACTTCAATTCTTATATAGCTTCCCATTCCTTGTTGTTAATTTGCTCCATTGGGCTCCAGTTGCAACTCGTCATTAAGGTCTATTTGTAGCAGCTTGTTGTTGTGACAGTAGCACCACCCAAATTATATTGAAATTTTCCTTATGACAGTAGCACCACCCAAATTAGTCACTTTCTTCATTTGCAGCAGCCACACCACTTGTTGTATCATGACCATAAATCACTCTAAAACATCAACAAATATGTGACAAAACAGCCAGCAGAAAATAATAAAGCAGCAGACCCAAATCAGCCCATAAATCCCTTTAAAACGCAGCCCCTTTGAACACAACAACCCTTGAAAATCTTCAAACAAGACAGCACAAAGCAACCCCTACTTGTTTCATTACAAGGACAAAAATTCATCAACAAAGAAACAAAACAGCCCCCATTTCTGATTTCATGATAGCACAAACACAGTCCCTATTTGTTTTCATTAAAGCAGAAAAAATTCAGCAAACCGTGTTGTTGTTCAGCTTTGCATACTGTCCCCATTTCTTGTTTCAATAGGACAAGAATATTGCAGAAACAATTAAACGTATCTATTGCAATACATGTCCTGTTTCATCAGTCAAGAATCAAGACTAACCACACAAGCCACATTTAAGATATTTGCAATGCTTTACAAGATTTATTAAAGAGAAAATCATACTCTGAAAACACACACAAAGATCCAAAGACCAACATTCCATCAAGTACCAACAATCCAAAAAATAGTACCAAATCATATAAAAAAACACAACCACCCAGAAATTTCAGAAGCAATGGTGCTTCAAATTCAATGATGATAAACAACAAGAGAGAACATATGATATGGTGCTTCAAATTCCATCTAAAAAATTCAGAATCAACAAGAGCAATCGAAAACGTGCAATATGGAATCACAAATCGCATATGAGGTCACATATGGAGAATTACATCTTATGAGCAGCAATATGGATTCAAACACCAATCATTACTTATGCCAAATCAAATTGAGGAGATAAACAAACAAAAACTGAAATGGAAGCTCAAGTCAAACAATTAATCACCAATTTTCATATCAAAACCCTAGTTATCGAATCAATTAAGCAATTCAAACAATTAATCGAAGAAGAGGATGAGAAGAACATGACCTTGGAGTTACAAAGAAGGAGCGCGGCGGCGGTGACTATGGAGGGGCAGCTTGGGCGGCGTTCCGGGTTGCAAAAGAAATGAATCCGGCGGAGGAGGGCGGGGGCTGAGCCTTAGCCTAAGCCGACGGATCCGACGCTGGTGAGGAAGACCGAAGACGCCAACGGATTCTCGGCATGGCATCTCTCTCCGATGTGCTTCCAGGAAGCCGTTAGCATTGCCGACATCGCAACAGGATCTCCGGCTGCCTCCACCGTCAGTGCCTCTTGTAGTCCCGTGAAACCCTATTGATACACTCAAATCTCACCTTTGCATCTAAAAATTGCAGTGATTCTCCATCAATACAGGCACTAATCGAAAAAACGAAATCATAAGGATTCTAGATCTGAAATTCGAAAACCTAGGTAGATCTAAAATCCGAGATGGAATCACCATTGATAGTGCCCCATAGAGGAGGCACCGCTTCCTAAATCGTCGCCGGAGATCAGGAGGAGAAGCGCCTTCAACGTCGTCTTCTTCTTCGGCCATGGATGGAGCATTGGAGGAGGAAGAATCCTTGAATCGATTGGAAGGAGGAACGAGAAAGGGCTGAGAATGGAAGCGCCTAATAAAAAGTTAAAGGGGTTGGGTACGGCTAATAAAAAAATTAAGGGGGCTAACTACCTAATAAAAAATGCTAAAGGGTATAAACCATCAAATTTCCTCTAATAATAGATGATGGATTTAATTATATAAATTCTCTAAATACTCTTAATATTTAATTTATGTAGTTAAATTAAATAATATTCATTCCGTTAGAAGGGAGGAACCTATTCTTTTATTTATTTTCTTTAAAATATATCTTTTACCTAACCTAATTCAGTAGTATACACGTCAAATCTTAGGGTTTTCCACAACCCAAAACCAATTCACCGTCACCCGCCCTCACCGACCCTCCTTCTCTCCCAACTCTTCTCGCTGATCACCCTCGTCGTGAGCCGTGAACTGCCTCCGCTGTCCAACCACCACCGCCGTCGACCTGTATCCAAGCCGCCCTTCACCACCGAACCACCACAGTCACGGCCTCGGCGGAGAACGCCGCCAAGGCCGAGCCCTCGATCGCTGCCTTCGCATCCGATTGTCGCCGCCTCCGATTGTCGATTGTCGCTGCTTTGCCGCCCCTATTACCGCCGTCGATTGCCGCCCGACCATCACCTTACCGCCGACACCCACGGCAGTGAGCCCTTGCCGGAGAACGCCCCGGGCCGCCACCGATTGCCGCTGATGTGCCGCCGCTCACCACTGCCGAGCCCTCGTTGCATGCGTCTCGATTTTCCGCCGCCAACCACTGCTTCAGCGCCACCCCGATCGTTTCCTTACCGACGTCCGTTGCCGCCGAGCCGCCGGCTTCCAATCGCTGCCATTGACGCCGGTGGAGAGTTGCGCCCATCGCCCTGCCTCTTCTTTGTACGAGGACTCCATTGAAGCCAATCGGAGATTTTTAATCTCTTTTGGTAAATTTGCAGAAACTCCCCTCTCCGGATCCCGACGGCGGTGGTGGTTGGACAGCGGAGGCAGTTCAAATTAAGTGGCAAATATTTCTAAACTATTCGATTCTTGTCCGTTTCAGCGACACCAAGCAATCTCGAAGCACCCACTCCGGATCCCGCCCCCCCCCCCCCCCCCCACGAGGAATTTATATTGGTATAAATTATTAACTTTATAGACTTAATTCAATTTCTAATTGAGTTAAGTAAATTAATGGGCAATTATTAAATTAATTATAGTGATATGTGTATTAAAAATGTTATTTGTTTATAACTTGAGATAAGTGAAAGTTGCCCATTTTCTTCTTTCTAAATTGCATGATATTCTATTTGTTTCTTTCATGCAAGCTAGTGGCATGTGATAGTAACATCCTTTGAATTATTCATGCTTGCCCCTTATTGAGTTAACGTCGTTTTTATGATCACCTAGTATGAACTGGTTATGTATGATCAGTGTTCTAAATATCGGATATATCGGCCGATATATCGGGGATATTTAGAATCCGATACGATATCCGCATATCGGGTGAAAATATCGGTCAATGTGATATATCGGGTCAATATCGGCGATATATCGGGTCAACGTCGATATATTGGGTCAATATCGGTGATATATCGGGAATATTTAGAATTGCCAACTTTTATAAGACAAATTTAACCTTTATGACCCGATATATCGGGTCAATATCAGCGATATATCAGGGATATTTAGAATTACCAACTGTGATAAGGTAACTTTAGCCTTTATCAATGAAATTGTTTTTATTTTGTGAAGTTTATTTGGTAATTTTGTATTTTAAATATTCATTTTTCATGTGTATTTTTACATTTTGAAGTATAAATATAATATTTATAATAAAAATTAGCAAAATCGATAAATCCGATATATCCCGATATATCTCCGATATATCCCCGATATATCATTTTTACTCCTAACCGATACGACCCCGATACCCGATATTTAGAACCTTGTGTATGATAAGTTAAATATGCATCATGTGATGCTTAGGTATGATATGTGAAAATGCGCACCACGTGATGCGAGTGGTTATATGCCTTTGGCAAGTTATGCAGTAGACTGACTTGCAGGTTGTGGTTCGTTAAGCAACCGCCTTACAAGGTTTCATGAAACATCATCCCCGAATGCATTCTCTACGGGGTGATAGTTTTGAACCTCTAAAGTTTCCGCATTGCTACTTTAATTTCAGTTATTTTTGAGTTTTTCATACTTTATGGTTTGGTATCTTCCTGTTATTATGATCAGATATTTTAAACTAGGCTATTTAACTGACTTTCGCTTATCTTATTTTATCTACTTAAATTATCATCTTGTTTATGGGAGCATGGTTGCATGTCCCTATAAGCCTCAGGTGAATTCAAAGACATTAAAGTCCGCGGATTCACTGGCGCTGCAACACTCCTTTGGGATAAAAAAAAGGGGTGTTACATTAAACATAAGAAATTTGCGAGTTTTAAAATATTCAACCGTTGTGTAAAAACATCTTATGCTGAATCCAGGTTCATGTACTTGTGGACATCCATGAATCAATCCCATGAATTCCATAACCAAATTGTGCAACAAGTACGTGGACTTGTACACCAAGCAGCCAAGGGAGGTTCAACCTCTGAGATTCACCGACAAGCAACCCGTTACCTTGAATCTGCTGTATTTTTTTGGCACTCCAGCTTTTGCCGGTTAGTGAAGTTCTAAAGAGACTTCATCTGCTCTCTCCATGGCTGGTTTAAGCTAAGCCTTCTTCCTGTATACTTTGGAGCCACCCAACTCACGAGGCAACCCTTAGAAGCATTCTTATTCTTTGATTCTTATTATTTGATGAATAGAAGCATGCCCTTGACCACCTTCCAGATGTCGTGGCTTCAGAAGCAATTAAGAGCTTTGTACATGTTGTCCATGTGATAACCACGCAGCAGAGCGAAGAAATCAAGGTTAAAAGGAAAACAAAAAATGTGTCAAAGGAGCTCGAGAAGAAAGCCTCTTCTCTTAGAAACATAGAGAAGAAATATTACAACTCTTGTTCAATGGTTGGCCTAGGACTACCAGACAACTGCCTTAATAACGTACAGGTCTTGGATGCTCGTGATCCCCTAACTGAAAAGAAAGCTGAGCTTGCTGCTTGCTAGAGACGTGTGGAAGACGAGATTTCAAAGCACGCCAAGGTTGTGGAGGTGACCCGAGCAATGACACTGAATAACATACAAACTGGCCTGCCAGGGGTCTTCCAAGCCGACCAGTTTTTCTTCCTTGTTCGGCTCAGCACTGGAGATGGTATGTACTCGATCCTATGCTATAAAATAGACGACGAACCATATGTAGATTTTTGGTCCTATGCTATAAAATACATGTAACGACCCAGAATTATGATTTCCGGGTTACGTTTCAAGGGATGAAACCCCTTGTTCGGATCTTGCAATTCATGTACGGGTCGAGGTTTCAAACTCATTTTAAGATTAGTATAAAGAGGGATTTCGAACTCTAAAACCTCGAAGGGCCGTTGGGTACCCTTAACCTGTCCTAAGACTATGTCGTGAAATTCAATTCAAACGAAAGTAAAGTGGAAGCAAAGTTATGATACAAATACCACGGCAAAGCCGGGTAAAAACCAAATCATAAGTGAGTGATTACCATTTTACCAACTTAGAATATTAGCCAGATTCTCCGATTCGCCAAAAGGGAACCCCGTCATATAGACATAAAGCACTCAAAATCTACAGAAAATACCTTTAAAAGTAGAACGGGGAAAGGAGTCAGATCGAGCCACTCATGCGGGACCGGCAGTCCTTGCTGAGGCCACATAGTATGTGCTATACCTAATAAAGATGTTCTAATGCAGTACGAAAGTTAAACACACTAGCATGCTCCTAGTTGTAATAATAAGCAGAAATGCTGTAAAGGGCCCAAGACAATGCCAAAAGGCATATCCCCTGATCTGTGCCCACTCTGGGGCATATATGTCCGTACCTCGCACCGAAGCAGCCCCGGTAATAGGCTCGGTCGGTGCCGCAGCCTATCTGTCCGTACCTCACTCCGAAGCAGCCCAGGTAAGACGCTCGGTCACCGCCGCAACCAGATCATATATAAGACTCGACTGGGACCGAAACGATATGAAACACGAATGCCCCAATGACCCTAGCAACGACTCTAAAGACTCAGATAACGGTCGTTCTCTTTTCAAACGCATAAAGCAAGTAGATGCTCATCCAATTAGTGCAACCTACACAGGATACTACATGTTCATGCTTTTATGCATATGCAACACCTAACATAAAATGCAACAACATGCATGAATGTCCAACCTGAGTAAGCCCCCTAGGGAACTTACCTGAAGATGCAGAACAACAGGATAATACAAGCAAGGGCTCAAATGCAAGCCCAAAGCTATCCAAAAGCAATACACACCTATTATCAAGTCATTTCCATAAGGCACCGGACCAACATTCTTACACACACGAACCCAAGTTCTCCATATCCTCAAAACCAATCGACGATAAACCATTTTCCAAAACTCTTTTCGATTTGATCAACATCAACCAAAATCATTATTCCAATTTTCTTCTCAAAACCAACATCATCAAGCCAAGTCAAAATCCCGACATTGGAAATGACACTTTTAACAACTTCAAGCTCAAGATCAAATAGTTCAAGTTCCGTCAAATCTCTTCTTTAATATTCAATATTAAAATAATATTTCAAAACTCATTTCCCAAAGCTTTCCAAACTCTTAAAAAGTTAAGTCAACTCATTTTCAAACAACTTCTCAAATCCTATTTGGTCAAAATCCATTTCTAAAACATTACATCTTTGCTTCACTTGCAAATTTATACTATTAAAATTATTCCGGCATGTTTTTATTTTAAAGTCATTATATAAATAAACTTCAACATTTGATCACCAAAATAATCCTATTTTCATAAACCATAGTTAATCATCACAAAATACTCATCTCAATTAATAACACTTTTAAAATAATTCCATAATGTAAAACAAATTTCAGAAATCAAGCAATATACTTTTATAATTCTGAAATAATATAACAACAATAATAACATACCTAACATTAGAATAATACAAAGTCATAACATAGCATAAAACAAATTAAATCAATTTATAGCTCAGATCCAAAGTAATCCCAATACCAAGCCCGGACAATTTAACCCTAAAGAAATAGGCCCAACCCCATGGAAGTAATCCGGATCTGAGCCCAACCCGAAACCAAAAACCCTTTCAACCAGAATCCGGATCTATAAAAAAGAAAGGAAGGATCTCTCTCCCAAAGCTTGAAAGGAAACCCGGATGGAATGAAATAACCCGGCCCACGACCCGGAAGATTTAGGCCCAACAAAAGAATGGAAGGGAGAGCCATCTCCTCCCCAAATCAGAAGAACAGAGCCACGGTCACAGACGACGGAAAACGGAGGAAGAAGAAGAGGAGGGCAGGGCCTCGCCGGCGGCCTTTTGGCCTGAGATTCCCCTCGCGCTCCGATGAGCGCGAGAGGGCTATCGAGGCTTCGTGGTGCGCCTAGGCTTGGGACGAGGCTCATGGGAAACTAACGGAAGCTGGCTACTGCAGCTCGAACGATGGCTATCTTCCGAAAACAAGGGAGCTCGGGCCTTCGGTGGAGCAGAGCTAGAGAGGTGGCGTCGCGGTGGAGCTCGGAGCTGTGCTCGGGGCTTGGATGAACACGAGAGTGAGAGAGATGTGTGGGGCTTGGGTTTTGCAATTCAAAAGCAAGAGATTGAAGAGAAGAGGAAGACAGAAAGGAGTGGAGAGAGAGTGTGAGGGTGAGTGGTTATCTTGAAGTCAAAGTTCTGAAAATGGCGTGGAAGTTGCATGCATGGATGGGTTGGCGAGAGAAAGGGTTTGTTTGGCATCTTGCTGAATTTGGAGAAGCAAAGGAGGGTGGGGGAGAAGGATGGGAGAGGGTGTTGTGCTTGTTTGGGAAACAGGACACAGGGAAGGTACTGCCAATTAACAAAAGAGTGAGAGAGAAGAAGGCAAAGTGGGCTGGCAGATGTTGCCTCGACTTAAATTGGAGAGGAAGATGACAAGGTAAAATGGATCCTAAAATCAAAGTCTCAAGGATCAAACGTCCAAACAAATCACACTGAAACCCGCTCTCTCGATATTATCCCGACTCGTTTAAAATTTAGATCGAACTTGTAAATCATTAACAGAATTAAATTAATTTATCAAGACTCACAGTTTGAAAGCGGAATCAAATTCCGTCAAAATCAAAATTCTAAAACGATGCCGAAAGGATTTTTAAATCGAAACTTGGTGCTCGAGGACGAGTTTTATTAAAATCATAATAAAATAATATATAAAATATTTTTGGCCTTTACAATCATCCACCTCTAAAAACAAGTCTCGTCTCCGAGACTAAAATCATTCTAAAGCAAGGGGGATGAAGTTTGGAATTGGTGAGTCCGAGGATCATGTCGTTGATTCCGTATGCGCCTCATAAGGGCCCATATGAGATTCTCACAGTATCCTTGACGTGATCATGATATCTCCAATTGGTCGTAGCAAGTATGTGATATAGGCCCTTATCACATCCTTACCCTGACTTCTCGGTTATATCATAACTCAAAAGCATTATAGCGTCCCGACTAGGTCTTAGCAAACAATATATAAGTGCCCATATAAATGCTTGTATCCACTTCGCGAGGCGTCATAATGTAAATCCAGTTCTGAAAAGTTCAAAAGAGTTTTGTAAAAGGAAAGGTTGGCCTTGAAATAATTGAATTTCTCGATATTATTTATTCCTTAAAAATCCAAATTGTTCCTTTTCAATACCACTGAAAATCTTTAAATCCGACTTTTAGCCAAGCAACTTTACACCAAACAAGTCAAATCCTCCAAAACCAAATCAATTTCCCGCATAATAATCAATCAAATTCAAAAGCTCAGAGGTGGAATCATCCACCTCTAAGGGCTAATCCCATATTCTCTTCCTAGTTTTCAGATCATGCAACATCGTTCACAACTCAACAAGTACCATAACCAAAAGTCTCATCAACTCTTATATAAGCATAATAACATAAGTCATCTCACACATGGCAAGTCCCACATCATATCATAGTCACAAACCATCACATAACCGTCTAACCTAAACATAAATATGCGAACAAGTCTCAAGTACCAAAGGAACAACAAGTCTCAACATACTACAATCAAAAGGTATATCTATATCATACTGAAGGCATCACAAGTGCATAATCGAATGCTCATCACTCATCACGTAAGCACACATGTCCAAAAATCAACGGTTTAGGTGTTATGGGGTTAGTACGTTAGTACATATCAAATCTCACAATCGCATATCAATATCGCAATACAAGTAGAACAGATTCATCACGTTAACATATCAACACAACAAGGTCATGCTATTAAGATTCAGAAAAAGGAAGATCAAGCAGTATATAAATCATCCAAATGTCAATATACCCTAAAAGACATCACCTTAACTCATCACAAAACCATATAACGACCATTTAGGAATCATGCACCATTATCTCACATATACAAGTCATGTCCATACTTCAAGAGTTCAAGTCATATTCATCATTTGCATAATCAATAATCATGATAGTCAACCATATAATACATCATCATGCTTACTACAACATAATAAAATATCATGTTTCCACATAATAGCACATCATTATCTTACCGTTCATACTCATCATTACTTTATATATCATATCAGAGCACGTCCTAACATGCTTCTAAGACAACATAACGGGATAGCAAAGCAGTAATATCATGGTAACACTCGTCACTACCAACTAGATTTTAATATTGCATATCAACATGTAATTCCATATCAGGTTCATCATGGTCGTTATCTAACATCATGCCAGCAAATATAAATAAATCACATAATCAAGACAATCCTCACATCATACCAGTCAAAATAAAACACAACCACTCGCCCATCTCCACTCTCAAGCCAAGACTAATCCTCTTCTAGACTCGCCAAAGTCAGTCAGACAAAAATTCCCCAAAGAATCCCAATTCATCTCGATGCTCAAATCTAGCCCCTCCTTCTGCCAAGCACTACCACACCATCCACCTCTAAGAATCCAACTCCTATCTCTAACTTCACACCCAAGTACCATCTAATAACATGTCCTCAATATTCATGAGTCATTCCTTACACTCCTCGTACTACCCGAAGCATTACTAGCATCACCTAGAAGCTCATCAGAACCACCAACATTGCCAACCATAAATCTCAAAGCTCACTCAGTCTTACCTAAGCTAACATCCCTCTCTCGCGACTCGCCTCCTAATACCATCGATCATCCCAACTGCCCAAAATTATTTCACCACTCTCCAACCACGCTACCAAATGACCTCACCCACAGGTTTAAGGAAGAAGAAATCATGAAAATCATCAAACATAAGGTATCCATCATATCAACTAGCATTCATAAACATAACATCACGGGTTCAACAAGTCTCGGTTTACCATCATGCTCAATAACCATCGCAAACATCATATATGAACATAATCAAGTCAAGCTAGCATGTTGCATTATAACGTTATCAGATACAATTCAGGCTTCTTAGCATATGTAGTTCACATTTTACAGGCGAAGGAATTCAAATCATGCTTAGCAACTCAGCATAGCAACAAGTCAAGACATCATGGTATTTGAGATCTATAAGTCATCAAATAATATCATTATAGACAACAGGCAGTCAGGCAATAGTCATCATCAAGTCAGCACATCAACACGTAAATCTCATCGTGAGGTCAGTGCAATATCATCACCAACAAATTCAAAAGGGTTAGCAATTCGAACGGAGAACAATCCTGCTTCTAAATCATATCATACACATTAACTGTAATTCTCATTGCGTGCCCGTTCCGCCGACATCATAGATCCTAAGGCCCGTGGGTTATGGGCACACGCTTCCGCTGTGCAGCTATATCGCGATCTAACTTTTCGTTCCGTCTTCCACATGGTCGCTCGCCCAATGTATCACGCAAGAGTCCAAGTTAGGGGAGATAGGGGAGTGACAAGAGAAGATAACACAAATTCCTTTCGAGGACAAACACGGACCAAAACTAAAGACGACAGCTAGAGACAAAACTCCGACCCGAGAATAACAACGATGCCCTTATGGAAGTCTATTTAGGTTATAATCGCGACAGGCAAACACGAATTCATCATGAGGCATGTCAATCGCACTAATCCACACTAACATGTACCTATCCATGGGAAACAACATTCGTATTCATTTTCAAAGACACAATCGAGTCCTACATGATACTAGCGATACATGGCGTGATACAAGCATAATCATGAGTCATTAAAAGGAGTTCATCATAATATTCGCGAAGCACGAGGCATCATCAAAGGTAACAAAAAGGACATCATGGGCGATAGATTATAATCATGCCAAGAACGAACCAGCACAGAGCACATATATGGTACAATAGTCATCACATCATAGAACAAGTACAACACGTGATCATTTAGCGAGTCATATTGGGAATCATGAGCCCTACAGGACACTACTGGAACATATCGAACATGAATACAATCAAGATAATGCGATTAGATTCATCATAACATTCAGGTGTCATGCGTGTGCGAAATCATAATATAACGTGATGTGTGATCATGCGAGGTGTCAAGCCATACGTTCATGCAAGTACGAGGAGATGTCATATAGTAATAGAGAAATACCACCGAGTGAGAACGTGTAAGCATGCTAGGACCTACCATTGCAGAAAGCAAATCGATCATCGAATTCAACATCAATCTAATTGCATGGGTAAGACATGTTAAGATAATAGAAGGAGGGAAGGACCACACTATCAAGAACCTAGCTCGAGAGAGAATCAGCAACAACGTAGGCAAGATACAAGTTCGCACAAGTCACAACCGAGGATCCTACATGATGCTAATAAAATCTCAATATAACGTACGATACATGCATGCAACCAATTATGACAACACGTAAGAAAGCACTCAATCATATTCCACGATATAGAAGCATGAGACAGTTCAACGATGTGTAATACGAGTCCAAGTAATGGGAAATATGATTAGAATACGAGGACATGATCTGAAATCAACACATACTAGGATAAAACATGCATTTCTCAAGACTCAATTATAACACATATTCTCCATCCAACGCAAGTAATCACACAACGATATAAATTGAAAAACAATCAGCGTTAAGTAATCTGACGAATACAGAATAGATGGGCATACTATAGATTCTTGTCACAAAAGGATAATAAGCATTTACACGTCATCATCCAACATGCCAAGACGATCATCTATCAGCATTCATACAAAAAGAAGTTGATCACACTATCATGAACCTAATTCAGGAGAAGATAACGATCAGGTAGGTTCATATCATGTGGTTCATGCTTCCAATCGATCATACGGTCAATAGACCAGGTGAGCATGCTATAACAACATACAATCGTGATAGAAGGCAAGACGCAATAAGAGACTTGAGCAATGTAACTAACCGTGACATGAGCTTAAACAATAAAATCACGACATAAAGCAAGGCATAACATGAGCAGCTTCTTACTAAAGAGCATTTACAAGGCATCTGCGGGAAATTACAAAGTCATGTCATACAATTCAGAGAGAGTCACCATTACAACTGGACAGGGATCCCTAAGGGTAACCATTGACTTTTCCCAACTGACTTATCACCCCTCTTTCCCGTGGGACTCCAGTACGACTTTTCATGGCAAGAAGACACTGGTTGATCATCATAAGAATAAGGAAAGACAGCCCCAGAAACACCTTACTTCTGACTCAAAGTGACATCAATAACTTCCAATACTCACTCAGACAACCTTAATATCCAACCATAATTCCCGACACAATGTGGTTACCAACCCAATTCCCCGTGGAAGACACTGACATCCAGGGAAAGGCTAGATAGAACCGTCAAGGAGTTAACATAGTGGAAGGGGTTGTTCCACACAAGCTGGGTTTGACCACACAGAAACAAGGGTACTCCCACTATCCCATTTGCACAGATCAGTCAAAACACATTTAATTGTTAGGGCATATCAATAAGACTTTAGCATATAAAACACTCAGCATAGAATCAGTCAATGACAATTATAATGACCTCCTACAAGGGAGATCGTGCTCAGGCTCAGCATATAAAGCATATCAAGCTATCTAATGTCGCTCTTCGAGGAGCGACTGACCGGAGGGGCAAAAACCTCACGATCCAACCTAACTCGCCACTCCAACCACCTTGGTGCAGTCTCCTTGGAGTCTTCCGGACCCTCTGTAAAGAGCAAGCTAGTATTTTGCCTACCATTCCCAATTACACCCAATAGGGGTGGTCTAGCGCCTTTACTACCCATTCGTGTCCCCGTTTGGTCGGTTTTCCTCTTTTATTACAAGTCGATTTCATTACTTAGTCCAACTTCGGTTAGGCATCTTAAGTTCTTTTTTCCCTTTTTAAAATCCTTTCAAATCATTTGAAATTCATGGGCGGTTTTCCAAAACATACACTCGACCCTTGCGTACCCGAATTGCACAACCTGAGCTCTGATACCAAGTTTGTAACGGCCCAGAATTATGATTTCCGGGCTACGTTTCAAGGGATGAAACCCCTTGTTCGGATCTTGCAATCCAGGTACGGGTCGAGGTTTCAAACTCATTTTAAGATTAGTAGAAAGAGGGATTTCGAACCCTAAAACCTCGAAGGGCCGTTGGGTACCCTTAACCTGTCCTAAGACTATGTCGTGAAATCCAATTCAAACGAAAGTAAAGCGGAAGCAAAGTTAAGATACAAATACCACGGCAAAGCCGGGTCAAAACCAAATCATAAGTGAGTGATTACCATTTTACCAACTTAGAATGTTAGCCAGATTCTCCGATTCGCCAAAAGGGAACCCCATCATATAGACATAGAGCACTCAAAATCTGCAGAAAATACATTTAAAAGAATAACGGGGAAAGGAGTCAGATCGAGCCACTCATGCGGGACCGGCAGTCCTCGCTGAGGCCACATAGTATGTGCTATACCTAATAAAGATGTTCTAATGCAGTACGAAAGTTAAACACACTAGCATGCTCCTAGTTGTAATAATAAGCAGAAATGCTGTAAAGGGCCCAAGACAATGCCAAAAGGCATATCCCCTGATCTGTGCCCACTCTGGGGCATATATGTCCGTACCTCGCTCCGAAGCAGCCCAGGTAGGAGGCTCGGTCGGTGCCGCAGCCTATCAATCCGTACCTCACTCCGAAGCAGCCCAGGTAGGACGCTCGGTCACCGTCGCAGCCAGATCATATATAAGACTCGACCGGGACCGAAACGATATGAAACACGAATGCCTCAATGACCCTAGCAACGACTCTAAAGACTTAGATAACGGTCGTTCTCTTTTCAAACACATAAAGTAAGCAGATGCTCATCCAATTAGTGCAACCTACACAGGATACTACATGTTCATGCTTTTATGCATATGCAACACCTAACATAAAATGCAACAACAGGCATGAATGTCTAACCTGAGTAGGCCCCCTAGGGAACTTACCTGAAGATGCAGAACAGTAGGATAATACAAGCAAGGGCCCAAATGCAAGTCCAAAGCAATCCAAAAGTAATAAACACCTATCATCAAGTCATTTCCATAAGCCACCGGACCAACATTCTTACACACCCGAACCCAAGTTCTCCATATCCTCAAAACCAATCGACGATAAACCATTTTCCAAAACTTTTTTCGATTTGATCAACATCAACCAAAATCATTATTCCAATTTTCTTCTCAAAACCAACATCATCAAGCCAAGTCAAAATCCCGACATTGGAAATGACACTTTTAACAACTTCAAGCTCAAGATCAAATAGTTCAAGTTCCGTCAAATCTCTTCTTTAATATTGAATATTAAAATAATATTTCAAAACTCATTTCCCAAAGCTTTCCAAACTCTTAAAAAGTTAAGTCAACTCATTTTCAAACAACTTCTCAAATCCTATTTGGCCAAAATCCATTTCTAAAACATTACATCTTTACTTCACTTGCAAATTTATACTATTAAAATTATTCCGGCATGTTTTTATTTTAAAGTCATTATATAAATAAACTTCAACATTTGATTACCAAAATAATCCTATTTTCACAAACCATATTTAATCATCACAAAATACTCATCTCAATTAATAACACTTTTAAAATAATTCCATAATGTAAAACAAATTTCAGAAATCAAGCAATATACTTTTATAATTCTGAAATAATATAACAACAATAATAACATACCTAACATTAGAATAATACAAAGTCATAACATAGCATAAAACAAATTAAATCAATTTATAGCCCAGATCCAAAGTAATCCCAATACCCAGCCCGAACAATTTAACCCTAAAGAAATAGGCCCAATCCCATGGAAGTAATCCGGATCTGAGCCCAACCCGAAACCAAAAACCCTTTCAACCAGAATCCGGATCTATAAAAAAGAAAGGAAGGACCTCTCTCCCAAAGCTTGAAACGTAACCCATAAATCATAATTCTGACAAGAGCTTTAATTATCTTGCAGTGATGATTAAACTTGGAAGCAAGAAACTTTCTTACAATAATTAACATGTCATTCAACCCTTAATTTTCCATTTCTACATGACAGTAAAACGTTTCAACATGTCACCTGTTTATTCAGACATGACATACAACAATGAAAACCAGCAAATAGGATAATATTATTCTTTGACATCAAATGCCTTTATTTCTACTCCAATTCACAAGTACATACATATACATAAATCATAACGAGGCCCATACTTGAAATCAAATGTTTATAATTACATTAGATAAACTACATGCTTCAAGTTCTTGAGATTTCCTTCAATTTGAAGTCCTAGTACCACCCAATCCATATCTGTCAACAAGAAACATATACAAGTTGAAGCATGCTTCAAGTTCTTGTGGTGCCTCATCATCTCCTAAGCAACTAGTCAGAAAGAAGCGCTTGTTGATGAAGAGTTAACTAATTAACATGACGCGTATATCCTTATACATGACGGATGCCAATACTAACATGACATGTGGACCAGTTGAATGACAACATAAGAACAAATAAAAATCTACTGACCAGTTTCACACAACTTATCAATGTCTACACGTACTAAATCAAACACGAAACAAAAAACCATGTCTATTGCCCAGAACTGCAGGTACTACAGTCTATCAAATTGTTCTCAGTATTTTCAAGTAAAATTTATCAAAATTGTTGAACTGCAGGTACTAAAGTCTATCAAAATTGTTGAGATGTTATCTTCAATTCAAATATCAAACAATGAAAATCATCTTCAATTGAGGATTATAAGCAAATGAACGAAGAAAAGGAATGAAAATTGAACTCACCAACTAGTCAGGGAAGATGACCGCAACCAAACCAGGAGGGAGTAACTCAGTAAGGAGGGGAACGACGCTTACCTGTCATCTTCTTCTTTGGCAGCAACACTCGTCCTTCTTGATTCCGCCACTAAAGTTGCTCCCTCCTTTCTCGCCCGCCCTCCGCCTCCGTCTCTCTCGCTGATTCCGCCACCAAGGCTGCTCCCTTCCTCCTTGTCCTTCTTATAGACTCGATCCCCTCCACTCTCAACCTCAATCTCTCTCTCTCTCTCTCTCTCTCTCTCTAGCTCTCTCTCTCGTATTTTTCTGCCGTCTATTTCGGGCAATAGAGAGGCAAAGGAAAGGAGAGACATCACACCACTGGTTACTCCAGGTAAAAATTACCACCTGGGGTGCAATTTTTTAATGGGGGAGGGTTAGCCCTTGCAAATAGTTTCGGATAGTGGGTTATGGACGCAAACTCATCCGGGTTTTGGGTTATTTACTACAATTCCCTCATTATTTTATACAAATCAATTAGAAAAAAAAATCAATTAGAAAGTGAATAAAGATTTGAAAAAATCAATATTCTATACAATCAATTATAAGATGAGTGATTTAATTAGTTTTATTTTAATCGTAGACAATGATATGGTTAATACTCATCAAATAGGATCATAAAAGTTAATAAGTTTTATGATGGAGATAAATTAATTATATTGAGAATATCACAATTGAGCTGTTATTTTCACATGGCGCACATCCCAATTGAGCTTAATATAAATGGTGACACTTTATTAAATTACTTTTACACAACATTATTTGAATTATCAACCTATTTTACTTAAAACTGAATTTGATTTTTTGTTTGTTAAACAAACAAAAATCTTATTTTTGTATCTTTAGGTTGTATGTTTGACTGTTCGTCGTCTGCCGACTTTGTCAGCCTCTCGATGAGTCAAACTTGTCGTATACCGACTTTGTCAACCTCTCGATGAGTCAAACTTGTCTGATCTTCGAATTTTTACCTAATAAAAAAAATAAAAAAATTATTTTGTTAAATTAAAAAAAATTAAACTCACATATTTTTAATTGAGCAAATTTTAACATAATCGATTCAAATATTTGGGGTTGTATTATTGTTTTTGTTGTTCTAATTCAAATACAGAATAATTGGACATTGACCTAATCCTAACAATATCTTAAGATTGTAATTTTTTTTTTCAAATTTACAATCTTAATCACCATTGATCATCCTAACAATATCTTTGATTTTTTTTTCATATCTAGATTTGAAAAATGATCAATTTTATTTAGGGGCGATTACTAGGATGTCCAAAATTTTGGGCTTTAATAGGAAAATGTCCACCACCCTCTCCATATTACCAAAATGTCCACCCACTACTGAAACGAAGTTGCTGAAATTGATTTTTTTTTTTCGCGAAATTGAGTTTTTTTTCTCGCGTTGCTGAAACCGAAGTTGCTGAAATTGAGTTTTTCTTTCTACGAGATTGAGTTTTTTTTCCGCGTTGTTGAAACTGCTGAAACCCAAGTTGCTGGAATCGGGTTTTTTTTCCCGCGAAATTTAGTTTTTTTTTTCTCGCGAAATTGAGTTTTTTTTTCCGCGTTGCTGAAATCCCGATTTCAGCCCTTTTGTTTATGATGAAATCCCGATTTCAGCACTGTTGTTGATGCCGAAACCACGGTTTCAGCACTATTGTTGATGCTAAAACCACGGTTTCAGCACTGTTGTTGATGCTGAAACCCCGGTTTCAACACTGTTGCTGATGCTGAAACCCTGGTTTCAGCAATGTTGTTGATGGTTTCAGCAACGTTGTATTCACACCAAATACACTAGTACACTAGTCAATATACACCAGACATTTGTATTCACAATAAATTGTTGAAATTGCACAAAAAAAAAGTCTAGAAAAAGGCTCAATTTGATAACAAAGACTCAATATACACCAGACATTTGTATTCACAATAATTAACTGAAATTGCACAAAAAAAAGTCTAGAAAAGGCTCAATTTGATAACAAAGATAAAATAAGACCTGAGAAGGCTCATGGATAGTTGTGTAAAGTGACCTAACAGTTACAAAAAATCTAATCGAACTGAACTATACTGAAAATTTTGAAGAGCACAAAGGGATACGTGGATGACTCACAGTTGAGATCAGATCGGAAGCAAGCTCACCATAGATCTAGGGAAAAGCAAGCTCGGTTGATCGACTCGGAGAAGGATCTGGGCAAAAGCAAGATGAAGACGATTCCGGAACCGGCGTCTTCTCGATGGCTCAATTTCAGCCAGATCTAGAACGGTGAGATGCGAAATCGGCGTTGGCGAGCGGCATCGTCGAGTGGTAGCGCTTGGCTTCACCGGAGAAGCGGTCGCGGAGTGATGGCGGTGGAGTATGAAGCGGCCGCAGATTCGATGACCGCCCATAGATCGGCGTCGTCAAGATCTTTGTCGTCGGCTGGGAGGAAGATCGGAGAACACAGTGGAAATTTGACACCCTCCACTGTAATTGATAGTGCAGTGAATGCAATTTCAGTGCACATCGTCTTCTTCGAGCATCAATTGCAAAGGAAATTGTTGGAAGATCGATAGATAGATCCAACGGAGAGAGGGCGCGAGAGAGTCGAGAGAAGGAGAGATTTCGCTGACCTTGTTCTGTGATTCGGACTATCAATTGCAGTGGATGCGAGGAAGAGAGCCAAAAACAGACCTTGTACCGATGAAGCGGAGTCGGAAGTCAGGAGAGATCCTTCATAAGGGCAATTTTGTCTAGAAAAATTAGGGATGGATAAAAACCTAATTTGATAGACTTGGGAGACACTTCTCCAATAAAAGCCCAAAAATTGGCATGTTGGACAAATTTTCTCTTTTATTTTCTTATACATGCAATATATCTATTTGACATACAAAAGACAAACTAACTCTTTTCACACAAATGAAAAGGCAATAAAGCAAAGAACTGAAATATGACAATTTATTAACCTACTATAGCCGATGACAGAGAGTTAAAAAATATTTTTATTTAAAGAAATTCCGCACGAGGTGCGAGTTACTATACTAGTTATTTCCTAATAAAAAAAAGGGCAAATTGCATAAAATAGCACGAACTTTAGGTATAGTTGCGGTCGGTGGCACGAACTTAAAAAATTACAAAAACAATCACCAACTTTGGGGTTTAGTTGCGGTCAGTGGCACGTACCACCTATCTCACTAATGTGGACTAATGTGGGCGCTTGCATTTTTTTTAATTAAAAAGACATATAGCGAGATATGGATTAGTGGGGTGCTTACATAGATTTTTAAAAAATTAAAAAGCATAAAAGACGTGCTCAAATTGTGAAACTAGCTAGGTTCCATTTTTTTTATTTAATGTAATTCCAAATCAAAGATAATGAGATAATTGGAGGATTATGACCTTTTTTCATATTTTTTTAGTTAATAGACCCCATAATAAATCTTTTAAGTATATAGACCCTTTTGTTGGTGTTATTACTTGTTTACCCTTAATTGCTTTACTTTAATAAAAAAAGTTAATATACTTAAATAATAAAATTGAAAACTATTTTTTTTAAATAGTTAAAGACAATTTTATTTTTGAAATTCTACATTCATATAATACACTGATTTATAGCATAACATATATATTGACATTATCTTTGTTTTTAAAATTTACATATGCGATTAGAATAATCAATTACAATACATCTACAATAAAAATTGTATTTATTGTAATACATGAATAATTACATTAAATTATTCATTGTATTACAATATGGAATTTTTACGGTGGTAATATTGTATTACAATAAAGGTGAAATATTGTATCACAATACACAAGTTATCGTGTTACAATAATTGATAGTGTTAATTGTAATGTACGTACCTAGATATTTTATTAGGGATTGAATATAATAAACTGTTATTTTTTCCTTATAATTTATATTATATTTAATTTGAAGATTTTTTTGTACTCATTT
Organism: Persicaria tinctoria; assembly: GCA_037127255.1. NCBI lineage: Eukaryota > Viridiplantae > Streptophyta > Magnoliopsida > Caryophyllales > Polygonaceae > Persicaria > Persicaria tinctoria. Next base: position 43,991,123 of record JBANSL010000018.1, read on the forward strand.
TTCAAATTTATTATTAAAGATGTTAACTTTTAAGAAAATAAAAGGCATTGAAGGGTATATATGGAACAATATATATGAAAAGATCTATATAATTAAAGATTTTATTATGGGGTCTATAAACTTAAAAAAAACAATGAAAAGGTCTATAAAGCTCATTATCTCAAATATAATTGTGACAAATATAACATTTGCAAATTAAAACAACTAGTACCAAATGCATGTCACGTTCATGGTAAATATTTTAGTAGCAAAATGACATAAATAGAAAACCAACATTTGGTTAGCACAAACCAAACTTGAGAAAGTCCAGCGGCCCCGGATGATTAGCATCCAGTTTGTTTTATGCTAACCAAATGTTGGTTTTCTATTTATGTCATCTTGCTACTCAAATGTTTACCATGAACGTGACTAGTTATTTTAATTTGCAAATGGTATATTTGTCACAATTATCTTTGATTTGGAATTACATGAAATAAAAAATAAAAATGGAACCTAGCTACCTAGTTTCACAATTTGAGCACATCTTTTATGCCTTTTAATTTTAAAAAAAAATCTATGTAAGCGCCCCACTAATCCATATCTCGCTATATTTCTTTTTAATTAAAAAAAATTCTATGTAAGCGCCCCCATTAGTCCACATCAGTGAGATAAGTGGTACGTGCCACTGACTGCAACTAAACCCCAAAGTTGGTGATTATTTTTATAATTTTTTAAGTTCGTGCCACCGACCGCAACTATACCTAAAATTCGTGCTATTTTATGCAATTTGCCCAAAGAAAAAAAAAAGTGATTACCCCAACGGAATATCTACCCCGCAAAACTTTCCATTAATCGAAATCGAATCCTCAGTTTCGACCCTAAACCCTTTTCTTCGATAATGCCCAATTTATTCACTCCAAATCCAACATCACCCCCCAAATCTTTCCAAATTCGCCACATCCTGACCCCTAAATCCCCCAATTTACCACTAATTCCATCGCCCTCATTTAAAAATTTCCCTCTTCGGAACCAGAAATCCCTATCCCTAACCCAAACAATCGATTCAAGATTCGGGGTTTTTTTTAGGGTTAATTCCTCAAACCCTCTGTTTTCCGCGAAATCCCTCCCCCAAACCCTAGATCCAGGTGTTCCGTGGCTCGATTCTCCCACCGCGAAGCTGAATTTGCACCTGCGTTATTCAATTGAGCCTGTAGATGGACATTTCTAGGGTTTGCGTAGATCCTTCGTCGAGAACGGCCCCGTTATCTACGACGGCGACCACCACCTCGACCTCCTGCACGGAGACCGTCAATGGCTCCCACGAATTCAGAATCAACGGCTATTCGTTAGCGAAGGGGCTTGGGGTAGGGAAGTACATGGCTTCCGAAACGTTTCATGTCGGTGGGTATTCGTGGGCGATATACTTCTACCCGGATGGGAAGAACGCAGAGGATAACGCGTCGTATGTGTCTGCGTTCATTGCGTTGGCCAGCGATGGGACTGATGTTAGGGCGCTGTTCGAGCTGACGCTTTTGGATCAGAGTGGGAATGGGAATCACAAGGTGCATAGCCATTTCGGTCGGACTCTTGAGGGCGGGCCTTATTCCCTCAAATACCGTGGGAGTATGTGGTGAGCTACTGATCAACTTGTTCTTAGTTGTCGCAATTTCTCAGTTTTTTCATTATTTGTGTGACTGAAACTTGTTGTGTATGATTCTTTGTGCTGGCCATGTTTTCCCGACATATATGGAAGAGCAAAGATTTAATCTTGCTTTTTTTCCCCTGTTCGTAAGCTCATAAGGTGCTCTCCTTTGTAAAAAGATTTGTTTGTGAGGTCAGGCTGCCAGGCAGGGATATGGTTAAGCTTGGGCGGTCTGCATGCAGATTGAAAATTGTGGGAAAGAATTATTATGATAGTTGGTGTTGCAAGGAAGAACAAGAATGTTTTGACATTGTTAATGTCTAGTTTAAGGTAATCTGGTTCAGATAGTCCTATTATATTCGTGTCGTCGGGGGTTCATAACAATGCGTTGTGAGTTCATGCTTAAAGGATGCTCATGACTAAATTGAGGATAAGATCGTCTAAAAAGCGTGTTTTTGCATATGAACATGCACTATAAGACAATGTCAATGTACATATCAACATTAGATGCTTGTCTTTGAAGGATCAATAGAAGGGACCTTTAAGAAGGTAAGGTTTAGTATCCTTAATGTTGCATATGGAACAATGCAATTGAAATATAAAGTTCGGAGTGTTACATCATAAAAGCCAGCAGCTCTGCTATCTCCAATGCTTTGGTTAATGGGGTTTATGTATTTCCAACTAGTACATAGCAAGTTTGGAATATAAAGTTGTCCTTTCTTTGGGTGGAGTGGTGTTATTAAAGCACACGTTTGAAAGAGAACACTGTAGTGTCTTGTTCCTCATTCTCGAGATTGCTTTTGATGGGACTCTATCATGTTGGTAGGTAATAGTGAGTTTTCGCTGGCTTGTCAAATCTCATGAGGCCATAAGATTATTTGTAAGTTTATGCCATTGGATGTGAAACACGTTCAACTTTTCGACTTGACTTCTCCATGGCATGTGTAGTTGTTGCTTGTAAAGGGGTTTCATTTACATGTTTATTACTTAGACGCGGATGGTGTGAAGCTACTATTTTCATCATGGTTTATGTTTTTTATTTTATCAAAAGGAAATCTTACAAAAGGAAACATATATTTCAAGATGGTATTTTAAATCTTGCACTCTTATGTGTACTCATTTATTTGAATATGATAGTTGATTATTTTCTTCCTCCCCCTCATACTGATACAACTTATCATCTAGGATCTAGGGGGAGAGGGGGTGTTGAAGTGGATTTATTTCCCATCGGGTTTGTTCTGGAAGATTTGAACACTGTTGATAATTGATTCTTTCAGGGGCTACAAACGCTTCTTCAAGCGGATTGCCTTAGAGACATCTGATTACCTAAAAGACGACTGCCTAATAATTCGAGCTGTTGTTGGTGTTGTGAAGTCCCAAACAGAAGTGCCAAAGTTTTATAACATCCCTGTTCCCCCTTTTAATATGGGTCTGCAATTTGGGAAACTCCTAGAAGATAAAAAGGGTTGTGATGTTAGTTTTGAAGTTGATGGAGAGGTGTTTTCTGCACACAAGTTGGTGCTTGCAGCACGATCACCTGTTTTTAAGGCACAGCTCTTTGGTCCAATGAAAGAAAAAAGCATGCAGTGCATAAAGGTTGAAGACATTGAAGCTCCAGTTTTCAAGGTAGTTTTGCAGTTTTCAAACCATATATATGTCGTGTTTGGATTCCTTTGCTTTATAATTATAATGCAATTATAATTATAAACACTTTAATAGTGTTTGATTAGCGCAGTTTATAATTAATTAAAAATAATGTAAATTTTCAATAAAATAACTTGTAAATTGTGTCAATCAAATACCTCACTATTGTGTAAAATTTATAATTGCAGTATAAATTTAATGTAATTGATTGAAATAATTTACAATGTATTTTATTTCAAATTTATGTTATTTTAAACACATTATACAATAGTTTAACAAATGCTATTCAAGTATTTATAACTATAATTGCATTATAATTATAATGCATTAGAATCCAAACACACCCATAATCAGCTTCTTCAACTATTCTGTGTTCTGATTTTTTTTAAGAAGTCGTAATTTTTCTCTTAATTTATGTAATTTGCTAAGCTGATGTTCGAAATTGGGTGACTTAGTGTCAAAAGATGAACATTCTGCAATCATCTTCTTTCAAACTCCCAATAATGGTTTTGCTTCTATATTACCTTGAGTAAGCGATGATTAACTTATTTGTCTCTGTTTGTTGCATCTTTTAGCTGTCACTACTTTGTAAATAGTTAATTTTGGTAAAGCATAATACTTATGGAGTTGTTAGCTCGGTGCCAATTAGACATTTGCATATTATGTTGTGATACAAAAACAAAAGGGTTTGGATTTTCTGAAGTTATGTCGAGAACATTTAAGGCAGACCTAAATGTATACCCCTTTTCTGGAAAATATAATGTTATTTAAAGAGCTGGAGTTGATTTGTGTTGAAGTTTCGAACAGATTCAGGATCCTGCATGTGTTGCTGCCATTACTGCTGCTACATACTAGCCGTGATGAAAAAAATTGTGAAAATAAAAATAGCAAGAAAGGAATTTTTTTTTTTTAATAGTGGATAGGATGTGTGGCCTGGAATTTATATAATAGCAAATCTCGTTGTCATTCATGTCCAAGAGCAATCTTTGTCATTGTTGTTTTCAATTATTTATGGTTAAGGTGTTTCTTCTAAGCAGTTTCACCTGATTTACTTATGTTCTATTTGGTTTACAGGTGTTATTGCATTTTATATATTGGGATGACCTGGCTGATGTACAAGAGTTTGCCAGCCTCAATTCAAAACGAACTTCTGCAATAATGGCTCAGCACTTACTTGCTGCAGCAGACAGATATGGACTCGAACGGCTAAGACTTGTGTGCGAGGCTAAACTTTGTGAAGATGTTACTACAAATACTGTGGCAACTACGTTGGCCTTGGCAGAACAGCATCACTGCTTCCAATTGAAAGCAGTTTGCCTCAAGTTCATTGCATCACCACGTGAAAATTTGAAAGGTCAGTAGTCAATACACAAGCTTTTTTGGTATTAACTGCACTAGCATGTCACAGGTTGATAATGATGTTCTTTTGAGGGATTCTTTTGATGACCCCGCGTGCCGGGAAGAAGGAAAATTGTGTGAAACTACAAAATTGAAAGGAAAAATAAAAGCGTCATGTACACATTCTATATTCCATCAAAGTATCAATAACGAAATGCAGACTCGAGTAGTTTTTTGAGGTTCATTGGGTAATTGTAATTTTTAGGCTCTTCTGAAAACACATAAATAAAGTTGAATTATGTGTTTCTGTGAAGTGCCGCAAGTTCTTGTCTGCATGCTTGAAGATGTTTGTATTCGCTCAACCCGCCTCTTATTGTTTCGGTGTCCTTCTTTCTTGTCTTGAGAATATATATTTTGAACACTTGTTTTTCTGCATACTACGTTGGCAATTCTATGAATGCTGAACAATCACTAGCTGTTTTTTCTTTCAGCCGTAATGCAAACAGAAGGATTCGAGTACTTGCGGGAGAGCTGCCCGTCCCTTCTCACTGAACTACTTGAATGTGTAGCAAGGACAAGTGAGCATTCAATTCCGATTTCTGCGTTTGGAGATGAACCTGTGCTTGACGGCACAGATGTCGATGGGAGACGGGTTAAACCGAGGATGTTCTAGTTTATTGTATTCACCATGTCACCTGTAGGGGACTCTCACTCTCAATTGAGTGACTAGGTCCTTGTTGCTCTTCTTCCACCTCTGTTTCTGTTTTTCCTTCTGTATCTTCTTCTCTGTAAGAAATTGTATTGCTTCACAAGGGACAGTTTGGAAAATCATTCCGAAATGAAACAATCATCAATTCTTTCAACTTTACTCGCCTCTTACTCTCGGTTGCCTCTGTACGTGACATTTATTTTCTGATGTTTTTTTCTTCTGAAAGATGCATTAAAAACTCAAGCACTTGTAGATTAAGAGAACTCTGAAGCAGTGTTTGATGTGTATATCTAGCATTTTGCAATTGCTCTCAAATGTTTATACTGGATGACAAAGGTTAAAAACATCTGGCATGGTAGTTAACCGGTAGCATTGTTCCAGAAACCCTGAAGCAGTGTTTGATGTGTATATCTAGCATTTTGCAATTGCTCTCAAATGTTTATACTGGATGACAAAGGTTAAAAACATCTGGCATGGTAGTTAACCGGTAGCATTGTTCCAGAAACCAGAGCTATCTCTCCCTACATTGTGACAAGGATGTGTTAAAGCTTGCTGCAGACTACTCATAATGTTACACGTCTTCAAAACCTTAAAAGCCCATTGGAAACGATATTTCAGCGTAAGACCAGTAAGACCAATCAGCACCCAACATCAATTCTCCGATTACACCCGTTGTTGGATGACCTAATCTTGGGAGCACCGACAACAACTACCGCTTGCTGTCAGATTTGGACTGGTTTAACCCATTCACAGCTGACAGATTATCCTGCATACAAGGGGCAGGGCAGTAGGTTTTTGCTCAAGGGTCATGACAGGTTCAGTACCAGTGAGTCCCGGTTCCATTCTGGACAGTGGCAACCTTCTTGGCCAAGTACTGAGGCGGCTTAGGCTGCAGCCCGGTGGATCCATCTGATCCCTCGTCTTCTCCCCTTTCGTTTTTACATGCAGGGTTTCGTTTTGGATAAGCACAACTGGAAGTTGCATATTGAGTTGGCATGCCGGGATTTCTGACCATTCTTCGCTGGTCAAGAGCCTCTGATGCTGCTGCTGAACCGCAGTTGTTGTAACGCAGTAGGGATCCGACAACCTTCCCAGGCCTTGCTGTTGCTCCTGCAACTGAGAAAAAAGCCAGTCCACACTGTTAAACGCTTATATAAGGCGAGATTGAGGTTACTGGTTCCTTGTCAGACGTGCTTAGGATCATCGTTTTACCTTGGATATTTTGAGGAACTTGTAGAGGATTCCTTGTCATAGAGACTGCACCATTCCTGTCCACATGCAGCTTGTCAACTTCTTTAATACGGCATTTTGAGAGCTCATCAGTAACATCTGCTGAATTATGCACTGTGTTATCAGAATACAGTACACATGCCCTACAAATGTCATAACATCCATTATTAAGATAACACAAAATAAGGACAGAGTACACCAGAGACACAACAAGGCATGATTCATGACAAGGCTTATACCAAAGAAAAGAATACCTTGGTAAGGAAGCATGCTGCCTCTCAGGAGGGGTACCCGTTGAACCGTTTTTGTAGTGCTCCTCAAGGTATGCAAATTGCTTCTTGAAATGGTCAACAGCACTGCAGACATATGAGAAAAGTTCAGGCCTTAATTTCACCTAACAATGTATCAAAGCTAATCAGGAAATAGTGTTCATAATTGCCCATAAATCAATTTAGGAGGAAATTATTATCATATCTTCACATAATGAGGCACTTGTCAACATATTTATGATGACATGTCGACATTAATTAAAAAAAATTGCTTTGCTTTAGGGATGGTGAACTGAATCGATCTCCCATGCTATATATAGCTTATGGTATTTGAATAGTTAAGTGACTGCAAGTAGTTTCATGTATCAATACCTTGGATACATGAAGCCAGTTGGCTCTGTTCCTTCCAAAAACTCTTTCAACATCTTCGGATGATACTCAAGAATCTCTCTATATATAAGCTCTCTAACGTCTTCCTTGGTCACCCTTCTTCTCTCAAATTCAAATTCCATTTTCGTGACAGGTTGAGCACAAGGCTCTCTCTCAACCCTAGCCAAGCCTTTGAAGTATGGATCTGCAAGAGCCTAAAGTTGGGGGAAAAATGCTTCTTAGATACAAAAGAAACATTCCAACTAATACCATTTCGGTTAAAAACTTGGCATCATAATATGCAAATTATACCTCTTCTGCAGTGGGGCGGTCCTTCGGTTCAAATGCTAACATTCTTTCCAGCAAACGAAGTGCAAGAGGATCAGCACTGGGGAACTTCTGAGTTAAAGGAACAGGCTTCTTCTTGCGCATGCTACTTAAATACCTCCTAGCCTTTTCATTGCGTATCTGCAAGAAGCAAAATGAGATCTTGCACCAAAAGAAGCATGGTACATAATGAACAAGTTAATGCCTGGAAACATACCCTAGAAATAGCTTCAGCAGATGGCGTACCCAGCAAATCTGTCATGAGATCAAGCTGATGGACTACATTCTTTCCAGGGAACAGAGGTTTCCCAGTCAGTAGTTCGGCAAAAATGCATCCAATACTCCATATATCTATGGCTGGTGTGTACTGGAGAGAGCAAACATGAAAGAACAATTCACTACAACAGGCCCTTTACGATGCAAGAACAAAATTACAAATTTGTGCACCTATTCCATAAATGCTTCATTAAAACAGCAAGTTTCATAACACAGGTTCACTGAACAGCCAAATATGCCAGGGCTAGAACACAATTTTTTTTTAAAAAATATATACAGAGGACAATAGGAGATAAAGCATGACAGGGAATGTATAACAAATGACAAATTTATTAGAACAAAAATTACAACAGCAACCTAGTCGGATCCCGCACTCATGCAGGGGTTGAGGGTCGGATGAACACACCCTTTCCCCGAACCGGTCAGGAGGATGTTTACGATAGACCCAAGGCTAACAACCAAAAATACATTTTAATAAGCTCTCCATACGACTTCGACTGCAGTAAAACTAAGCAAAGGTCAATGTCATTTCTTCATCCAGAATATCCTCAAGTATACAGCTGTTACAGAGGAACTCCTAACAGATGGAGTTTTCCATTTCCATTTCCTAGGGAAACTAATAAACACAGAAAGGTGAACACAGTGCAAGTTTCCTGTTGTAAAACAATGAAAACTATAATTAATATTGAGGTTTCCCATGTCCGTGGTTTCTGTTTCCAGTTTTCATGACATATGTTCGCAGTCCTGAAACAGTGAACTGAAGGCTATGATATCCTTTGAACTTTCCATTCCTCTTGTTATTTTGGACAAATATGACTACAGAAAGCCATTAAACTGAAGGCTCCAATCAATTATTCAATTTACCCAATGTGCCTCATAAAAGATGTTTCTATGACAGATCTGCAGTTAAACTTGACCCAACATATATGCAAGTTCGAAATGAAACCTGACACAACGTCCTTCTAAACTTTCTCAGAATGGAATCAAGATCAACACAGGAGAAAGCAGATAAATGTGGAAGTCTAGCCAACTAGACAAGGTTTAGATTGGCACTCTTGAAAGCCCGATGTCTTAGTATCAAAGGAACATCAATAGAAGTGGATAGTTTGAATTTTTTTTTAATTTTTATCAGCAACACGGTTTCGAGCCTGTAAAAAATATAATCACTTGCTTGCACAAACGGGAAGACTTGTCTACAGACAGAAAATGAAAAATTGTAAACATAAGCGCACCTTAGAGAAAAAGGAACCGCATAGCTCAGGGGCCCTATACCACCTCGTTGCAACATAATCCTGAATAACACATAGATGGGTCATTTTCATGCAGTAATACTACACCATTCCTCGATATGAAACCTTCTAATGAAGTACCAAGGAAAATTCTATCCTTGCTTTTGCGTAAACACTATTTTTGTTTGCCACAACTAACCAATCACAATATCTGGTGGGTAGTATGTACTCGTTGAGTTTGAGAGAGTTTTTCTAAGTGAATACATAAACCCATGAAATCATGTCACTAATACTTTTTACTTTCTACTGTGGTAGGCATTGGCAAAGCTTGCATAAGCTGCTCACTTAAGCTGAAACAAAGTAGTTCTCTCTCTTTCAGAAGATCCACTGAAGTAGAAAGATGATAGGGGCTCTCATGTTCGGGCCTGGTGGAATACTAGGTCATCTATGCCACAAGCACCACCTGGAGGGTGAGCATTGGGCGATTAGCTTCTAGTATTAGATAAGGCATTCTGATCTGAAAGAACGACAAAATCTGCCCTTAATTATGAATTTCAGGTGGACGAATTGGGTAACTGGTAGAGATGGGAATCAACATACTTGTGAATTTCATGTTGGGGAAATTGTTAGGAGCTGTTACTAATAAAGAAAGCCCACTAGATGGATGGAGAAGAGTTGATAAAATACAAAAAGTTAAGAGAGATCAGTACGTACTGTCCAAAATATTGCAGTTGGAGTGTCATTGAAAGCCACCCGTGCAAGACCAAAGTCACATATTTTCAGCTTACAGTCAGCATTGGCTAAGATATTCTTTGGCTTCAGGTCTCGATGAAAGACATTTGCTAAAAGACACATTTACAAGTTCCATATAAGAAAGTTCCCAATACAAAACCAGCATATTAATAGGTCAGTTTGCAAAACTGACTTTGTAGATTACAGCAACTACCAAAACTTCATTAAAAAAAATGTTCTAAAGGGAAATGGAAGCTATACCTGTGTGTATGTATTTTAGACCTCGAAGGAGCTGATAAAGGAAAAATTGATAGTGTTCTGGAGTTAAGTCATCGTTAGCTTTGATAACCTGATGTAAATCAGATTCCATGAGCTCAAACACAACATAGATATCCTTAAATTCCCTCCTCGAAGGAGGTAATAAAATGTGTTTGATTTCTACAATATCAGCATGGCGCAAGAGGCGGAGGAGTTTAATTTCCCTCAGAATACGTGTAGCATCAGAAACGTGCTCAAATATATCATTGATCTTCTTGATTGCAACTTTCTCTCCAAGATGGGTATCATATGCAGAGCAAACAACACCATAGCTTCCTTTACCAATCACTTCCTCAATCCTATACCTGCTACCCTCACCATACTCTGTAAAGAAGTCTACATCAACTGATGCCTGCATGATCAAATAATCCATACCATATTATAATTTGATCTCATACAAACACAAACAAGTAACAATAATCTCCAGAGGCCACTAAAGCACATCTTCACATCATAAAAACACCGTAATCCTATCAAAAGAGTATACAAAAACTAAATTTGAGCTAACAAGAACTCCTAAACCAAAAATGCATTAAAAGTACTACCTTTCTCCTCGGATCAGGTTGCATTTTGGCCAAAGAGCATGAAATTATCTATTTTGCGGTGATTGATGATCCTGAAGCCTCAGTTGCCAGTACTCTAACCAGCTTTCACAACTCAAATATCCAGAAGAGGAAAGCCCTAAGTTTTTTTTTTTTGTAGATCCAAGGAATCACCCAAAGAAGGCAAAATTTACTGATTTCGAGCAAAATCTTTCATTCAATACATAAAAAGTGCAGAATAGGAAGCCGATATCCAGACTGAAAGCGAGAGTTTCAAAAATTGGGTGCTGCGAAGATACGGTGACGCAATAACTAGGGTTTGCAAATTAGAAAGGTTGCTTGAACTTCAATGCCATGAAAGATTAAGCCCGGATTTTGAGCAATGGAAGATCCCAAAAGGCAGAAAAGTACTACAACACATCAACTATCTAATGCAGATGAAAAAACCCTGGACAAATAACATCGTTTGTGGATGCTTCGATTAGGAAGAAAAAAGCGATGTTATAAAAAAAGGAATTTGAATAAGTTGAATTTTTAGGGCAAATTGAAAGTACAAATAACCGTTGATTTGTTGGATCTTTCACTGGGACGAAAGCATGAACAGTAAGATGGTGCTCGCAAGCTTAAAAGGTTTGGCTGAAAATGGAGATGGGTCCAGAGATTACAGAGAGAGAACTGAAAGAGAAGTTTTTTTTTTCTTTTTTTAAAGAGAGAGGGATTATTTATGACGGACTATTATTTATATTTATATTTATATTTAGGTTAAATTAAAGAAAATTGGAGTGGATATAAATTCCGCAAATTCGATGGTCCGTTTGGATTCACTACAGGTTCTGGTTGAATTTGGGAAAAAAAAGAGTGAACTTGTCTAGGTCTCGTTTTGCAATAAATATGCACAACGGGACGTGGAACGAAAATTTCTCATTCTGTAAATCACGTTCCGTCCCACATATATATTAAAATTTCTCTAGTATATACTCCCTCCATTAATAAAAACATGTCGTTTTATGAGTAAAATCTTGTTAAGAAAAACATGTCGTTTGAGGTATTTTGATGTTTACTTTTCAAAATTGCCGTTGTAATGATTAGAAATTTGTTGGTTTGTAGTTTTCAATAAAGTGGAAAAGTAGGGTAATAATTAGAGGTCTAAGTGTATTTTTGTTTCCTTTTATTTGCTTTCTTAAAAAATGTGCAAATATCTAAAACGACATGTTTTAATTAACGGAGGAAGTATTATATACTAGGACTTTAAAAGTTTTCAAGATAATAATTATATATATATATATATATATATATATATATATATATATATATATATATATATATATATATATATATATATATATATATTGCCTTTATTATTAGGTCTTTATGGAATTAAGTTTAGTTTGCATCACATTCGAACATTCACGGTGACGATGTTTTTGTTTTTTTGATCCGGAAAGGATTCGACTCACCGGACAAATCGGGTGGGACGAGAGGCCAAAAAAACGGCAACAGACAAACCGTAATTAAAGAACCAAAATACAACCAAATCAACAAGGACAAGACTATCACGAGCAACTAGAGAATAGATGTCGAAACTAGCGAAGATGAACGGATTTGGAACCGGGACAATGCGAGTCATTTCTTCTGACAGATGGTAGAGGTAACGCAGGGAATCCCTGGTGGAGCAAAAGTGGAGACCTCAGATTTGGACTTGGTCGGTAGCGAGCCGTCAGATCTCGAACACGTCCACAACCTCGCGCAGTGGCAAAAGAAACACCACAAAGCTCAAATAGATACCCTCGCTAGGATCAAGCAAACAAGCACTCTAGAAAAGGTCGGGGCAAAAATCCTTGTGACATGAAAGATCAAGAAGGGGGTAACCCGAAGAGAGAAAGAGGGAGGTTATACCATAAAATTTTAAGGGAGGTTATCCAAATATTGACAAGGGAGGTTATCCCGAAGATTATGTTTTTCTTTTCCCAAGAATGTCCTTGGCGTGCAAAGACAGAATAAACTATTGCATGCCAAGGGCAGACATGCGTGAGAAATCCCGAAGAAACCCCGGAAAACCAACGGGGTTGGTGGCTACGAAGGCTGAGGGAGCCAGGGCACCCGCCGAGGGTAATGAGGGGAGAGGCCGATACAACTGTGGTGGGAGGAGTGAGGTGAACAACGGCGGACCAGAGAGCCGGCGGCAGTCGAGGCAAAGGTGGCCAAAAAAAGGAGACTGAACTCCATTTCAGGCCGATAAAGCCAAGGCTTCCCCCCTGGTGATCAGAAAATGCTTGTTTCAGAATTGGTGTTGGATTCGAGAGCAAGCTCTTTGTTCTCCGATTAATACTTGTCATTTTAGTATTGGAGTCGAAAGCAAGCTCTCAGTTGTTCTCCAATTAATACTTTTCAATTTGGTGTTGGAGTCGAGAGCAAGTTCTCCGTTGTTTTCCAATTAATACTTTTCAATTTGGTGTTGGAGCCAAGAGCAAGCTCTCAGTTGTTCTCCGATAAATACTTGTCATTTTGGGGTTGGAGTCGAGAGCAAGCTCTCAGTTGTTCTTCGATTAATACTTGTCATATTGGGGTTGGAGTCGAGAGCAAGCTCTCGGCTGTTCTCCGATTAATACTTGTCATTTTGGTATTGGAGTCAAGAGTGTACTCTCCATTGGTCTCCGATAGATACGTATTGGTGCAATCAGGAGTGTTATGAGGACTATTAGGTGTTTGCCTTGAATGTGATTGTGGTTACTTTCGGTGGTTTGAAGGTAGTGGATCGAAGCCGGGGAAGTCGTCGGAGGGTGGGTGGTGGTGGTAAATCTCAAACTTGGATTGAATGGCGCAGTGGGATGACGCCACTACCAACTGAGCTAGGAGATTTCACTTGAACATTCCTATAACCGTTGTTAGTGTTTGAATCTTTTAATATTGGGTTATTTGCATAACGAGACTGACGTGGGACCATCTAAGACACCTTCGAACACATCTATAATTGGGGATGGACCTATGATTCGAGCTCGTGAGAATGATGTCATCCTCAAGAGGAAGAAGAAGGCTTCCCCATGGGAGAAGATCCAAAGGTGCAAGCTTGACGGTCGTTCGTTTTTAGATTCGTTAAGTCATTTGACAGCTTTTTGACGTCTCAGTAAAATGAGTCGTACGGATTCAATATTAATTGGATTCAATCGTGCCATACCTTGTAGGAACGAGGACGAAGAGATTTACAACTTTGCTGTTGAAAGTTTTTCCAGATTCGACCTAGAGCTTGGCCGAAAATCACCATATTTGCAAGCTGTCACTGTTTTGACGAGAATAAATTACTATTTTTAGAGACATTCTTTACTTAAGTTATTTTAGGTAATTTAGGAGTATTTTAATTAATTCCTTTTATTTATTATTTTTATTAGAAATCAGCCTCCTTAGGGTCATAAGAGGCCGATTCTTCCATTGTCAAACTCACGTTGAAATTTATTAAAGTTCTCTTTTGTGTGAAACACATAGAGCATAAGTCAATCGATTTGAAGTGTTGCTCATCGATTGCAAATTGGTAATTGATCTTGCTTGGTTTGCTTTGAGTTCATCAACCTCGCGAGAGCTTGGTGATCTTGGTAATCACAAGTCCCCTCCTTGTGCCTCCAAGTTGTCTGCTTGGTTGTGTAAGGTTGTAGAGGCGGGTTTTATAGTCGTTGATATTTGGTTCATACCCTCTAAGAAGACCTGAGGTCTTTATCTCGTTCTATTTTAGTTCGAATCAATCCTTATAGGTCGTGTCTTTACTATCAATTGCGAGTCTTGCATCTTGTTTCATCGAGTCTTGGTGTTCTTGAATCTTTTGCTTCCGTTCTTGTTAATTCTTCTTTGATTGTCGAAGATCGGGCCATCCTGCGGCTAACCCCGTATCAAATTGGCATCAGAGCTTTGGTTTCCGACATCAAAAGTTGTGTCTTTTGTTTTCCTAAACACAAAACTACAAAAAAAAAAGTCTTTCTTGTTCTTGATTTTTACTCCTTGAATTTTTTAATTTGATTGCTACTAATCCTTGTTTGTGATTGTTGTGGTTGCCTTAGCCCTAAACACTTACTAGCCGAGACCACGAGACCAGTAGCAGCCATTTGGGTTGAATTCTTTCACTTGTGCAGTGCCGACATTACTTCTCAAAAGGAAATTCTAGCCGGCACCTATCAAAGTAACCCTAATCCTAGTGTTCTATCTTTTGTTCTATCCTAGATTTATCTATTTAGTTGCCTTATTTAATTTGTTAAAATTTGTGGTAGATATATTTCATATTTTCTGTCATAGATTATAAAAGGCATAGATAGATTTACTTACCATATTAGCCAAACCATCACCCCTATATATTTCATTAGGGCTACATAAATTTTATTTTTCTTTCACCATAGTTTAAGTTTTCAAGAGTTTTTTTATTTCATAGATAGTTTCTTGCATTAGTAAAAAAAAAAAGAGTCCGAAAAATTCAAAAAAAAAAATACATTCAAAGCTTTGACCTAGGAGGATAAAATTCACTAGGGGCAAAAGTAGCTTAAAAAAACAAAAAAAAAAAGATTGTTGAGATCTAGTGCAAGAACTTTCAAGGACTAATTTTGGTGAAATTCCATAGCCCTAGTTGAAAATCTCAAACACATACCTCTCAAAACACAACTTTTTTTAAGCCCTACCTTGCAACTACAACGTCCTTACTAAGGGTTTGAATCAAAAAGAGGTAAAAATCCAAGTTTTTCTTTCTTTTCCTTCATTTTCTTTTCCTAATTTTGTGTGTCGAGTACTGCAGTGCCCATACCGACCCCCCCAGCCTCGTTACAGTTTCTGTCGAGTCTGCCTTTGGTCAATTTCGACCCCCTCTGGTCGATTTCGACCTTCTTCTCCACCTTTTGTCGAGTGGTTCTTGCTATTGTCGAGTCCCTTGTTGCTTGTTTCTTTGTCCTTTCTCTTGATTATTCTCTTTTGATTGTTAAGTCCTTGCTTGAGTGTTGATTTGCCCAAAGCGGATTGCCCCAACAAGCTTGTCATACCAATTAGAGAGAAGAGTGCGAGCGAAACACTTGTGAGGTTGTTTATACTTTTCATTAACCTTCACATAGTTCTTTGTTTGTTGCTTTGTGATGTCTACCCAGGGCAACAACCCGATTACTCAAGCTGAGATGATGAAATCTTTGAAAGCCGTTATGGATACCCTGGCTCAGATAGTTGAGAGATTGAAGGTACAAGAGATTCGGTACGGTTTACCGGTGCGAAGTGTTAATCTTAGTTCTTGTTTTGGCTCTAAAGATGTCGTGCCACCATATGAAAGGGAAGACACTCATCCTATTTCCAATCAACTTAATGTTTCTCCTAGCATAGATATTCAGCTTGTTGATGAAATTAAAGAGAATGTTGAAAATGATCAAGATCTTAATTTGTTTGTGTAGAATGATAGAATTGATGTAAAGTCCCCCTTGAGGGTTTTCATTCATTGATAATCATATATATATAGGTTACATATGTATTTGGCCTTTTGGGCCCACTATACAATATAAGACCTATGTAATCTATCAAACCCCCGCAGTCAAAACTGGAGGAATCCGTACAGTGAGACTGGACCGAAAATCAATGAATAACTGCCGAGGCAAACCCTTGGTGAATATATCAGCGTACTGATAGGAGGACGGGACATGTAGAATGCGGACATATCCAATGGCAACCTTGTCCCAGACGAAGTGGAGATCGAGCTCAATGTGCTTCGTGCATTGATGCTGGACTGGTTTGCTAGCCAGATAGACGGCGGAGACGTTGTCAGTGTAGACCAGAGTGGCCTTCTGAAGAGGGCAATGGAGCTCAAGAAGGAGATTGCGGAGCCAAGAGCACTCGGAGACAACGTTGGCAACACCCCTGTATTCGGCCCCAGCGCTGGAGCGAGACACGACAGACTGCCGCTTGGCTGACCACAACACAAGGGTGTCGTTGAGGAAGACACAGTAACCAGACGTGGAGCGACGTGTGTCAGGACAACCACCCCAATCCGCATCAGTGTAAGCAACAAGGTCAAGCTTAGAGGAAGGGGTGATCGTGGTGTCGAGCTCGAGGGTGTCGCTGATGTACCGAATGATCCGCTTCAAGGCCTGAAAGTAGGGTTCCCTGGCTTGACCACAGGGCTGAACGTCTCATCACAATCAATACCTGCCTGCTGAGATCGACCGTTGACCACAAGACGTGCTTTGTAGCGCTCCAATGTCCCATCAGAGCGGAACTTGTGACGGAAGAGCCACATACAACGAATGACGTTCGCCTCAGGAGGGCGAGGGACAAGAACCCAAGTACCATTCTTTGTAAGGGCCCTGTATTCGTCAAGCATAGCCGCCTGCCAATTCGGGTCTAGGAGGGCTGTTTTCTGGGAGGTGGGTATGGGGGATAGGGAGGTCGGGGAGAAGGCAGGGGGGATAGGGAGTC
This sequence comes from Persicaria tinctoria, assembly GCA_037127255.1. Lineage (NCBI taxonomy): Eukaryota > Viridiplantae > Streptophyta > Magnoliopsida > Caryophyllales > Polygonaceae > Persicaria > Persicaria tinctoria. The sequence continues at coordinate 44,008,150 of JBANSL010000018.1, forward strand.
GGAAGGGACGGATTTTTGGTGTTCATGGAGATGATTTGACGGGGTCGGAATACACTAGAGATGCTGCGGGTGTGTGGTCTAGTGGTAGGGGGTGGCGGTGGTGGAGGAGGGGGAGAGGGAGGAGCACCGGGAGAGCTCTGGGGAAGTAAAAAATGAGGGAATGATGACTCTGACTCTGACTGAGATCCATGAGGTGTGGAGGAGGAGAGAGGAGGAGAAAAGGGAAAGCGAGACTCATCAAACGTGACATGACGTGACACAATAAGCTTATGGGTCTTGACATCGAGGCAAAGGTAACCGCGATGATCAGACGGATAGCCAAGGAAGACACATGGATTAGAGCGCGAGTGAAGCTTGTGTGGGGCTGTGGAGGACTGGTTTGGGAAACACAAGCACCCGAAGGTGCGAAGGTGATCATACCTAGGCATGGCGTAATAAAGTGCCTAAGCTGGCGAGCGATGGTGTAGGGTAGTGGATGGGAGAATGTTTAGGAGATAACATGTGGTGGATAAGGCGTGAGGTCAATATGGAAGGGGAATAGATGCGTGAAAGAGGAGAGAGCGCATCATGTTGGTAATGGTTCTGATGATTCGTTCAACCTTGCCATTCTGCTGGGAAGTATAGGGGCAAGACAAGCGATAGGAGATCTGATGTCCGCATATTTAGTCTTATTTTGCATCATGTTTTTATTTCATTCAAGTCCTTTTATTAGCTTTTATGTTGGAAAAGTAAGGAAAATGTAAAGTTATGCTTAATATTACAAGATATGGAGTCTACACAAGCTTTGGTGTGATTTTATAGGTTTTGGAGCTGATTTGGAAGAGTTTCAACACACTTTAGAGCTTAAGGAAAAATCATGAAGGCAATAGAGAGGCCAAGCAAAAGGCAAAAAGTGGTGCAGCTGGAGAAAAGCCTTATTTTCGCCATACATCACTTCGATTCAAGTTTTGGAGCCTTCATGAGAGTTGTAGTCCTTGAAAAGAGATTTCCAACGCATATTCATATACGTCAATCGAATGAATGAGGACTCTGGAAAGTGCGATTAAAGCCAGAGTCGAAAAGCTGGAGAAAAACAGAGGTCATTGCGTTTGAACAGAGCCTCGGCGCCGACCCTTGCCCCATCAACGCCGACACCCAGCGAATTCCAGTAGCACTGTAAGCGAACAGACCCTCAGCGCCGACACTCAGACCCTCGGCGCCGATACCCTGCGCACCAGGAGAAGTTTTAGCGGGCTGATTTTATTGCTTAATGGGCTTTTTAATTAGGGTTTTCATCTAAATTCCTTTTAGGATCTTTTAGTTAGATAGACTTGGGATATTTTATCCTTCCTTATATAGATTATATTATTTTCCTAAGATAAAATCTCTTTCCTTGGAGATTAAGTCTTAGTTTCTATCTTTAAATAAAGCCAAATAGGGGCTAATTAGAAAACACACAACACACGGTTGAACGGACAGCAAAGAGGAACGTGAGTTTTGGAGTTTTTGGTTGAAGGTTTTGACATTGGTTTTGAGGTTTGATTTTATGCAATTTCAGATTATGTTTTATTCAATTTTCATCATGTTTTCTATAGCTATGTGTGAGTAGTTCCTCTTCTTCTAGGGTTGGGGTGAGCCCAACAATAGCCATGTATGAAAGCTTGAATCTATGATGTTTTTTTGAGTTTATCATCACCTATCTTGTGATTAAATCCTTTGCGAAAGTTGAGGACAATTCCATGTTTATGATTATGAAGCGAAAGTGGATTTAATTATGAATTTGGATAGTAATTAGAGATCTCTGACGAAAGTAAAAGGGATCTAATTAAGAAAAGGTAGAACGAATAGGTTTTATGCGAAAGCCTCTATTCTCTATTTGTGAAGTATGCGAAAGCTACCTTTTGATGATAAAAACATGATCTTTGTTCTATGATTCTTGTGTGGTTTACGCATGGTTGTTGTTGTGGTTATCCCTTGACCTTGGAAGTTCTTTTTATATTGTTTACATCCCTAAAATCCTTTGCTTTTTGTTCTATTTTGTTGCTGGAAAACAAACAATCACTCGACATTCATTCACTCTCTTTCCCATCCCCTTGATATCGACCTCTCTAGTCGATATCGACCGCCTTTGCTACTGAGTTTTGTGTGTTGATTAGATTACAGGAACTACTCTAGAAAGTAGAAAGTGATGTCCTCTCTCCAGTGGAACGATCCCGACTTCCGCTATCTACATAGTGGGAATTGAGGTATTTTATTTGTGGTTGATTTCCCATCCCAACAAGATCCCATTTGTGGCAAAGAGAGAGTGAAAGTCTTTGTTGTCAAATTCACGGCCATTGTCACATTGGAAACATTTGATGGATGTGTGAAACTGTGTTTTGATGTAGGCATGGAATCTGGCAAAGACAGGGAACACTTGGGACTTGAAATGCAACGGCAAGACCCATAAATAATGAGTGTAATCATCAAGAAACAAGAGGTAGTACTTGTGACCCTCCTTGCTAGGCACAAGAGAGGTCCAAATGTCACTATGAATGATATCAAATTTGGATCGGACCGGAATCGGACCGGGACCAGACCGGAAATTACGGTCTTTGGATCGGACCGGAATATTACGGTCTGGTCCACGGTCCAAGAAAAGTTGATTTCCGGTTTTCGGTCCAAACCCGGGACCAGACCGGAATTTCCGGTCCAGACCGGAATTGGACCGGAATTCCTAACATTAAAAAAAAAAGGTGAGGGAGGCGTGGCTTTTTTTCCTTCTTCTGTACGTGTTTCATCAGTTTCACTTTCATCTCTTCCCATTTCACTTCATCTTCGCCGCCGCCCTCTCACATCTCAACCCTCGCTCCTCAGTCCTTCACTTCGGCGTCACCATCTAATACCCTGTGCTCTCGCCAGTCTCCCTCTCTCTCTCTCTCTCTCTCTCTCTCTCTCTCTCTCTCTCTCTATTCAGCCCTCTCAGCCAGCCCTCGGCCCCGCACCTCACCAGTTGCACTAGCACCAGCCACCGCCAAATCCGGCCACTCCCGCTGGTCGTCTTTTCCAATCTTTCGTTCTTCCTCTTCTCCCTGTACCTCTACTACTCTACACGCCCGTGCTTCCCTGTCGATCGCTACCTTCACCATCGCCGACGGCATCTGTTTCTCCATCGCCGCCGACACGACGTCGTTCCCGATCCCTCCGGCATCCAGCACCACTCCATCGTCCATAGAGAATGACGATAACTATTTATAGATCGGGAATTAACAAGATTAGATATGGATTTTAGGATTTGCTAATCGAATTGAAAGTGGAGAAGCTAGGGTTTGGAATTGGGGCGGTTGGGAAACGGTCCAATCGGTCTTTCCGGTCCGCGGACCGGAAAACCCGGGACCATATCTCTCGGTCCCGGTCCGATCCGCGGTCCAAGTTTTGAAAAATTCCGGTCCATCGGATCGGATCGGGACCGGAATATCCGGTCCGGACCGATCTGGTCCAGACCGGATGCCCAACCCTACTTTGGAGTTTGGAGGGGTGTTAAAAAAATATCTCTACCTTTCAATAGTAAGAAAAATAACCCAATCTTTAGGAGATGTGGTAACAAAGTATCCCAATTGTTTTTACGACTATAAATATGTGCGAAAATGATGACATATAATTGACGAAATTAGGATTTTGGTTAATTTTGGATGATATTGACTTATTTGAATGATAATGAGATCATTTAACAAATTTTATATCATTGTTTTGACTCGATTTATGGTCGGAAAAATGACTTGGGATATTTTGTTACCATCTCCTCCAAAGGTCGGGTTATTTTTCTTACCGTTTAAAGGTGAGGATAAAATCTTATCAAGCCATTTTTATATGCATTTTAATTATCTTATCAAGCCATATTGATTAAAAAAATATCTCCAAAGGCCTCAATCCTTGGATAGGTGTTAAAAAAATATCCTCACCTTTTAACGGTAAGAAAAATAACCCGACCTTTGGAGGAGATGGTAACAAAATATCCCAAGTCAATTTTCCGACCATAAATCGAGTCAAAACAATGATATAAAATTTGTTAAATGATCTCATTATCATTCAAATAAGTCAATATCATCCAAAATTAATCAAAATCCTAATTTCGTCAATTATATGTCATCATTTTTGCACATATTTATAGTCGTAAAAACAATTGGGATACTTTGTTACTACATCTTCTAAACATTGGATTATTTTTCTTACTATTGAAAGGTAGAGATATTTTTTTAACACCCCTCCAAATGTTGGGTTATTTTAATTAGTTTTGCCAATTATATTATATCTAAATCGATCAAGGGAAATTGATTGAAAAAGCAGATCAAAAGTTTTAAAACTATATGCAAAAGTGAATTGAATAATATTAAATAGATTTATGTAAAACGATAAGTTTTCTATCTAATCAGGATATAAGGTTGAATATTTATAAAAAATTCTAATTAAGATATAAGGTTATATTGGATAGATTATTTGATCTAAAAAGATGAGTTTTTTACATAACTATATTGGCTTATTAATTGATGTGACCCAAATATATAATAACACTTTAATCCAGAAAATGACACGCAATCGAAAATAATCCCGTTTAATCCAGAAAATTCCGTAGCCGCGAGGTTGCGTCAGTGGCCTCTATTTTAGTATATTTATTTATTTACTAGTCTTAGTGCCCGCATGTTACGCGACATTTTAATATATATTATTTTATTATATATATTATTCTTGGTTTTTTATAATTAAATTATGAAGATAACAAAATAATTTGATTGAAAAATTTCTAGGAAATCACTATACAATCCATTAAAATATATTAATTAAATAAATAATATTATTAACAAATTTAAAGCTAAAAATAAACAAAATTGTGTTGCAACTATATAATACTTAATAAAATAAAATAATATTTAATTTAATTTTGAAAAGTATTTGTAAAATTAGGCTACCAAATAAAAAGTCTAACTTCATGAATCATGGTTGATTTGAATCCCCGTATCAATAAATTACCGTGATGTGAATTTAATATATTGAGTGAAATCAAACTAACAAAAAGATCTATTTTTTAAAGAGTCCATATTAAAATCTATACAAAAATTCTACTTTACCTAATTCTAATATGGGGTATTTGCAAAACTAACCTAAAAAACCGGTTGTGTTGCCCTATCTATCCCTTCTCCATATTATTTGCAAAATGGTAGGCCAAATTGTTTTAATTTTGCATCCCAACCGGTTACACAAATGGTAGGCACCGGTTGCATTGATGGAGGAGAGGGAGGGAGGCGTGCGTGTTGATGGGGAGAGAGTTAACAGTTTAGAAAAAAACTGTCACCTCAACCGCCTAGGAGAGTGGTTTATTAAAGGGGTGGTTGAGCCCGACTGTTTCTCCATCTCTCTCATAAATCTCTCTCATCTCTCTCATACATTTCAAAGTTTGAAAACCGAAGGAAGAAGCGGGAGGGTTTCGAAGAAGAAGTAGAGCAAGGCGGTAGAGGAGACGACGAAGAAGCGGATATCAAGCCCTAACGCCCCTGCACACAAGTGACGACAACAAGTAAGTAAAGTCGAAACCCTAAAGCCCCCGAATTCTTTCCGATTGAACACAATATTAGGGCGAGAACTGTAGTTTCAGATCCAAATGTGTTTGCCATTGTTTGGAATGTAGAAATCAAGTAAGTTGCGCAAAGGTATATGAGGTTCCCTCTGTCATGTGAGTTTCAACCATCGTCATGTACACATCAAGGGCTGGAAAGTTTCCGAAAGGAAATTGACGAGGGGGAGAGAAAGGAAATTGGGGGAAAATAACAATTGGTCTTCAACATTGGCTGGGGTTAAATGGATAAATTGGGGGAAAACAACAATTAGTTGGATGGAGAAATTGGGGGATTTGGGGGAATTATCGACATTGGAAGATTTGGGGGGATTGGGGAAATTGGGGAAAAGCGCTTGCGTCTTATGAAAATAGGGCCAAGGGGAGTTCGAAATGTTTACTTTTGAGATGCCTTCCAACATTGGACTGAGTTCAGGGGATACTTGAATACATCTCATGTTTGGATTATGTCATGTTTTTACTAGTGAAATGTCATGTTTATAACATTTACTGTCATGTTTTTACTAGTGAAATGTCATGTTTATAACATTTGCTGTCATGTTTGTTGATAGTCCTACGGTTTTGCTTCCCAATTTTGCAGGATATCAAGGACAAGCGAACATGTCGACTTCCCGGTCTGTAAGAAGAGTTCCCCATTCATAGACAACAGGCGAGGTACGATGTGCATAGTCTTGATCAAAGGAATATAGTAGTGTCGATGTGCGAGTGACAGATGTGCGATATTTTTGCAGGCCATCTATGCGGTCCCCGAGGACCAGCACTACAAGGGCCGTGTAAACCAGTACGGGCGGCCGGCAATACTTGCAAACCTGGACAAGTACCTAAGCGAGGGGGACTGGAACAAGTTGATGGCAAGCCCGTTGGCCGCCATTGCGAGGCTTGGTTCCCGTGTCCAGTTCTCAGCCCAATTGGTGCACTACGTCCTGCAACGCCAGCTGCGGACGAGAAAGGAGCATGAGAGCTGGTACATGATTCACGGCAAAATAGCTCGGTTCTCCATCCAAGAGTTCGCGCTGGTGACCGGGCTTAAGTGCTCATTCATGTTGCTGCCCGAGGAAAATGATGGGGACAGGTCGGCCGTCAAGGACTTCTTTGGGGTGGAGAAGATGAGGATGGAAGAGTTCGAGGTTGAATTCCTAGTGGCGATGAAGGGCAGAGAGCATTCGCCCGCGATGAAGTTTAAGTATGCGTTGCTGATGCTGGTTGAGGGTGTGCTATTTGGGAAGGATCCCCGCAACTACATTCATGGATGGGTGGTGAACATGCTGGTCGACGTCGACGGTTTCTTGCGATTCCCGTGGGGCAGGCACTACTACGAGAGGACACATGAGTTCCTCAAAAACGCTGTTCAGCGCAAGCTCCAACATGGGGTGAAGGGCCCTCGGCCGTCATATTTTTTAGCTGGCTTCCCCCTCGCCTTTCAGGTATTGGCTTATATTTCAACTGGACATGCATATAATATAACTGGACACGCTTAGAATTTAACTGGACACCTTTATATTAAAACTGGACACGCATATATTTGAACTGGACATGCCTATGTTTACACTGGACAAATATTGACATCCATGCCCTGTGGTTTATGTAGTTGTGGGCTTACGAAGCTTTCTATCCAATCCGATCCCAATTTGCTGCCGTCCTTGACGTGAATGTCCACCCTCGGTGCCTGCGGTACGCGTCGAAAGAGCACAACATCAAGTACGAGTTAATCGTCAGCCTCATGGTGGAGGAGAAGGACGAGCTAAAAAGATTTGACCTTGAAGACAGTGTGCAGATAGTGTTAATCCCCGATGAGGTTGAGGCAAAAAAACGGGTGATTCACGGGGCTGTCTACCCTAGAGAGAAGACCGATTTGTTCTTCGACAACCTCCGTGTAGAGTACAGGAAGGGTGTGCACACGAGGGTGACAGCGGAGACCGCCACCCAGCCAACGACCCAGGCAGCCCCTACGCAGGACAACACACAAGGGCCATCGGTGGGTGATTTCTCACTGATGTTGTCGAAGATGGATGACCTGGCAAGGGAATTAAGAGCTGACTTCGCTGCGAGGATCAAACCCCTCGAGGATGCCATCCACCAGCTGCAGAGGACGGGGAGGGAGGGACTGGACGAGTCCGACCACACAGTCTCGCTGGGAAGGGCGGAATCGTCGGCGGCGAAGGAGGTAAGAGTTCCCTTCGCATGGAATAGCACCTTTTCTTGTTTCCAATACTGTGCTTACTACGATGTTTGCAGGTTGATGAAAAAGCACAGAGAAAGGAGAGTGAGCAGCAGGACCAAGTGGATGAAGAACCAAAGCCAAAGGACAGTGAGAAACAGGGCCAAGAGGATGCGAGCAAGGACCAGGAGATCACAAATGCGGTAGCTGGGGACAAGGCGGAGAAGGACCAAAGGGATGAGAACAAGGAGTAGGACAAAGGGGATGAGAACAAGAACCAGGACCAAGGGGATGCCGACAGAGTTTCTGAGGACAAGAGGGGGGAGAAGGACGAGGAGGTGAAGAAGGCCAAGGTGGGGAAGAAGGGCAAGAAGCCCCCTAAGGGGAAGAAAGACGGCAAGGGGACAACCGACGTTGCCCACGTCCCCAAACAGACAAGCGCTGAGGCATGTCAATTCCCTTCAACTGTCATGTTATGGATACTCAAATGTCATGTTATGGTGATTAAGTGTCATGTTCAACTTTTCCAATTGTCATGTCCCTTTCAACCGTGTGTGCAGGACAATGGTGACCGGGATGCCCAAGGTTTGGCGAAGCCCAAAGGTGGACGCCTGGACAAGAAGGGGAATGCGGTCGTCGGCGAGGCACCCACCCAGAAACCAAGTGAGGTATGTCACCTCACTCCTAACGTTAATATTGTCCAGTTAAAAAGTTCATGTTGTCATGTTGAAGGTTTCCTGTTGTCATGTTGTAAGTTTCAAGTGTTCCCGTTGTCATGTGTGTGCAGGGTGACATGGACACGGAGGACACCTCTCAGGTCGAGCCGCTAACGCGGAGGGGGACGAGAGCCCGTAAGGCTACTGCTGCATTTGCTGGGCACGAGGTAACTCAGCCTGTGAAGAAGCCACGGGTGAGCAAGTCCAAGACCAAAAAGGACGCCGTTGACCTGGGCCTTCTGACTAGGGAAGAGCTGGACGCCTACGACGCTTGGATGAAAGAGGGCACAAGTCCTACACGGTCTATCGAGGGTACCCTCCTCGAGAAGAAGTTCTTCCAGGATCTAGAGGTGCCGACGAACTGGGTAACCTCTGAGGTAAAGCTCCTCCCCGCGAAAGTCTGTTGTGTTGCCTCACATACCAAGCAATTCCCCCTGATGGGCCTCTGACATGCTAGTTCTGTTAGGCAGCACATCGAGCAGGCATGCGCAATCCTTCGCAGGGCCATACAAACTGACCCGATGTTCGCCTCCGTCGCCGTGCTCGACAATTTCTTCCGGGTTTTGCTGGAGCGGCAAACCGGCTCGGTGGTCGCGGACGAGCTGAAGCTGTACATGGATGGTGTACTGCCAGATCGGTTTCCCAAGCCTTGGGCCTCCGTGGACCGCATCCTGCTCCCCTGGAATTTGAAGAACGAGCACTGGGTGGCTCTGGAGATCAACTTCGCCGAATGGACCGTGCTTGTGTTTGACCCCGATACGAACTTCATAAGAGAGCGCCAGCTGACCCAATTGCTGAAGCCCGTGACACACGTCCTGCCCACCATGTTCGCCGACCACCAGGAGATGCATTCCAAGCACAAAGCCAATGTTGACCGCCCCCTGACCCTCACCCGCGTGAAGGGGATCCCGCAAAACAAACAATCGTAAGTGCTTGTCCCGCCCCCCTTCAGTTTTTGTAATGTTACCGAATATCCATTGACGCAAATTATGACCGTGTTCAGTGGAGACTGTGGCCTGTACACGATCCGGTACATGCAGCAGCTCACTATGGGGGACCGCGTCTTCGATGGCTTGGACGACGACTTCATCGCTGCATACCGTCAGCTCCTATGCGTCTCTATCTTCCACCTTGGCTTCGGTCTCAGCAACGATCCTAAGTAGTCCCCTCGTAATTATGTGAAGCAGTGAACATTGTTGGTTTTTGTGGTTGTAGTTGCCGTTAACATCAATACTGTCTTTGGAGTCCGATGGTTTGATGACATTTCTACCTCCTTTTGCTCTGTTTGGGATTGACGTTTAGATTGTCTTTTTAGATGGATTGATTGCCATTGTTAATGTCTAACTTGATTCGTTACCTCTGTCGTTTGATATGGTTTATTTAGGCGTGTTGACATTGTTAATCGCAGACACTTAGGAAAAACAAATCAACAAATACGTGGACACTGTCATGTCAACAACATTACCCGTCATGTCAACAACATTTACCCGTCCAGTTTGAAACAAGTGACATACCAGTTACTAGTAAAAAGGTACAACGACCCACACATCAACACACGTACGTACAAAGACGCAATAGTAACCCCATCTGGGACTTCATGTGCATCTGAATAAAACCCAAAAACCACAGACGCATTCTAGTCTACCTGACCAAAACCCAAAACCCACAGATGCATTAACGTCATGTTAATTCTAGTTGGTCGTCATGTTTTTCCCACCTGATCGTCATGTCTTGTCCCATAGATTGTCTAGTTCGTTCGGCGCTTGTATCTCCTTTCCCACTGCGAGGGGTAACGTCTAGTCTTGGGTCTACCCGGACGGGCCTTCACACTGGGCGGGAGGCAGGTCTCTTTGGCAATTTCCGGGGGCACCCTCCATGTGTCTGGAGACGGAACTGGGTATAAAACGTCCGCGTAGCATGCCACGCCTCTCCCTTGTAGAAGTCGTTGACCAGTGAGTGGACATCCACCCCGCGCAATTGTGCAGCAGCCAGTGCGTGCGCACAGGGGTATTGGTCAACGTTGAACCGTCTGCAGCTGCATAATCGTCCCGTGAGGTTGACAAACCAAGTGGACTGACCATTGCGGACCTCGAACTCGTGGGGGCTGAGCGGCCTGGCCAACATCGACAGAGACTTAGTGAAGTTTGCTTTAATGGCATTAGCGACCCAATCGCTTACAACTTTCCCAGGTTTTGAGGTGATCTCTCTCCGTTTCACGAACCAGTCCCCGACGGTCTCAAGAATGGCATCCATCAGTGCTGTGAGTGGCAAGTCCCGAGGATACTTGAAAACCGAGTTCAAGCACTCTGAGTTATTCGTGGTAGTTATGTTGTACCTGTTACCCGGGTAGCACGCCCTCGCTCACTTTTCGAATCCGGCCTCCCGTAGGTATTGGCCCGCGGCGGGAGAAACTGCACAGAAGTCATTGAACAACGACTGGAACTCGTCGTATGTGTATGCCTTGACCATAGAGAAGTATTGGTCCTTCATAGCGCTGATTTTGAACCGAAACCGGACGTTCTGCCATAGGTGCCATGTGCATATGCCGTGCTTGGAGAAGACGTAGCTGTCCCGTATTCCCTTCTCGATGCTTATATGGCGGTCAGATACCCACATGAGATCAGTCGTGTCTTCAACAACATGCAGCATCTGCCTGAAGAAGAACCCCCACGACCCATCATTCTCTCCGTCAACCATTGCGAATGCAATTGGGTAGACAGAGTGGTCGGCATCTTGTGCAGTCGCGAACAGGAGGCACCCTCGGAACTTCCCCTTCAGGAACCCCCCGTCCACTGACACCACCTACAAATTCAACAACCTTAATGGTTACCGAGGTCATGTCGTAATTGACTAATGTCATGTCATATAAGTTATATGTCATGTTATTTCCTGAGGACGTCATTGCGATAAACCCCGGTCGCTGTAATGGTAGTAGTTGTATAAGTTTAACGGCTTTGCAGTAAAGGACACACACGTTACGGAGAAGGAGGGACTGACCTTTCTTAGATAGGGGACCGCCCTCCGCCACACTCCAAGGCTGACAAACGCATACTTGAATCGTCCTTCTGTGTCGCGTTCTATCCTGGTGTACGTGCCGGGGTTGGACTGCTCCAGCATGTGCATGTACGAGTACATCCTCTTGTAGCTTTCCTCGTCTGTCCCGTAGGTTGTGTCCCTCGCCTTCATGGCGGCTCGCCGCGCCTTCTAGTAACTGGACGGCACCCCCAGCTGGGATTTCGTCAGAGCCTGCACTTGCTCCGGCACAAGGGCCTTCTTTGAACCACCGAAACTGCACATGGACGGACATGTGCATTGGGTTAGTGTTTATCGAAGTACCTGTCCAGTTTTATAATATTTCCTGTCCAGTTATATTTAACAAGCGTCCAGTTATAAACAACATACTGTCCATTTCGGTTAGTTACAACGAAGGAGATACCTGTCCACTATGTGTTGCCCAACCTGGGTGTATGTCGCACGGCGCTTTTGCGTCATCATGTCGGTCAGGTCGCACGTGTGCTCGTCCACAAGCTTGGAGATAATCCAATTCCGCGTTTTCTTGTATGTGGAAACCCGACAAGGCCACTTGCAATTGGGACCACCGCAGCGCCACAACATACAAGCTCTTCGTCGACTTGTTCACCTTCGTCGTGAAATACCTAGACAGGGCCGCCCACTTGATTGTCTGTTGGACCTCCTCCTTCGACCGAAACACTTTTCCCTCCCGGAGCTCACCCGTGTGCTGACGGGGACCCAATGGGTTCACCGCAACCATTGGTTCACTTTCCACACCCTCCGTATTCGGTCCCAACTTCTGTTTTCCGCGTGCGCATGCTTCCTCTATTTCCCTCACAGCCTGCTCGGCCTCAGTATCCCATGACCACGACTTGGTCGGAACTGCGCACCCGAGCTCCATCTTCACCGCATTTGGTAGTACCTCATCATCGTCGGAGGAGCTCCCGATGTCAATGGGCACCCTTCCATCTCCACCCGGTGGAATAACTTCATCTTCCGGATCACTGCTGACAGAAATGACTTGCTTCCCACGTCTTATTTCCTCGGCTTTCTTTGCCTTCTTTCGCAACTCGAACTCCAATTCCTCATGTCGCCCATACTCGTCGGTACTATTATGTAACTGGACACATTCGTTTTCTAACTGGACGCATTGGGCATCTAACTGGATGCCAGTTTGTTTTGCCTGGACACATCCGGCTACCAGGACTGCGTCTTCTTCACCACCAGCCGATTGGATGCCCGTATGTGCGTGATCTTCTTGGGTCACAGGCGGCCCAGTTAATGGCAGTATAAATTCCTCACCTCCCGCCATTGAGATACCCCACCCTCCGGAGCCACCCGTTGACGATCCTTGTGTAGGTGCCACAGTGCTGCCACATAGCTTGGTTCGCAGGGAGACATGGAGGTCGACAGGCCACGATCGTTCTCCAGTGAGTCCGTTTACAAACTTGAAGGCCTGCAGGTCTTCTTCATCTCCTATTGCATATGGCCTGCACCCGCCCTTCTTCAGCTTCCCATATGTGAGCTCCACCTCATGCCTTCTCCCATCGACGTTAAACTTTTCCATCACGAGTTTCTTTAGTGCAACGTAGTCGATACGTTCATCCACCAGCAGAGCCTTCTGGCTTCGTGACCCCTTGAAGAACCAACCGCCTTCTTCGCAAGCCCACCATCCTCCGAACACCACAGTCAGACATACGATTGTCTTCTCCCCTGTTCATTTACATAGAGAGGGTATACATTAAGTTTAGATTAAGCTGTAGCAAATTTTTTTTTCTCGTCATCTTCCTTGAGAGACTACTTACCCATTTTGTATCTGCAGGCGGTCGCAACTCGGTCCAGTTTATTCCACCAGCTGTCACGTTGTTTGCTGTTGGTTGTCACGTTGTTCTCTCCCGGTTGTCCAGTTAATATTAACTCATAACGTTTCAACTTTAAGATAAACCCCGGCCCACTTGCTTCTTCTACATTGGCTACTCTGTGAATCTTCAGATTTTTTTCCACCTGGTACCAATTAAATGCCACCCCAATCATTCCCTCCCATATCCTTATATAGATCCCCATATAATTGGCCACCAACCCTCCTCCTTCACTCTTTGCCGGCGCTTCTCCTTCCTCCTTTTAATTCTCCTACTGCAGTGCATTAATGTGGAATAATCATTGGACTGAGGTGGAACTTCAATGCTTATATACTCTCACCCTCTTCCCTCCTCCCTCCTCTTCCTCCTCCGGATTTTTTTGGCGCAAATTTTTGGCGGGAATTTTCCTTCTCCGGACTGTTGAGAGAGTCCCCATCAAACTCAATTAGCTTTCTCTCTCTTTGTCTAATCAAACTCAAAAGCTCCCTCTCTTGCCTCTCTCCGCTCAATGGACGTCTCTCTCTCTCTCTCTCTCTCCTTCCTGGACGTCTCTCTCTCTCCTTCCTTTTCTCTCTCTCGCCTTCCTTTTCTCGCTGAGGTGTCACGGTTGGCCCCCACTTTCCCAACCTGTTACCTGCTGAACAGGTTTGCAGGATAACCGGTTTCACCCCATTTTAATCCGGGTTGGGTTAACCTTGCAATGTTTTTCGGTTTTTGGGTTACCTTGTGCAATTCCCTCTTCTAATATTTTAATAGCTAGAACTTAGTTTGAAAGTTTGAAAAGAGGTAGTACTTGGTACGAAAGTTTTCATTTATTTTAAAATTTAAGTGATTTATGAATATATATACATAATTTTCGTGCTTTTCTATGGTACATTGATAAGGTTTTTTAGTTTATCAAAATTCATTAGATTTATTTAAATAAGTCAAAATTTTTATCAAAATATAACTAATCAAGATATGATAAAATTCTGTGATGGTTAATAACATAAGTTAAATGATGTGGCTAAAGATGTGAAATCACATGGCTTAAAATTCGTTAAAGGATTAAATCTTAGTTAAAATAGTTTACTATTTTATTTGTATTTGTACTGCAAGGTTTCGTGATTTTTTTTTGTTCAAAGGGTTTTGGGAGAATGATTTGGTGGAAGAAGAAAAAAAACCATTTAGGATCATATTTATCTGAACAATATGTACATACGTAATTGTTTAAAAATTATTATTTAACTAATCGAGATATATATTAATTTTTTGAATATTTATATTAAAAATGATAGGTTTTGTAACCGCTTTAGATATGATGTTGAATATTTATATTAAAAACTAAATTTAATCTTCAATTACAAATTAAAATAGACAAACAGGATGACAGGTGTATAAATAGATGAGGTTACCGTCTAACGTGGCTTAAATATATTGGATCGTCATTAATTGACGTGACAAGAAACCCGGCCAGATTGCACCAGAAAAAGACATGTAAGCAAATCGCATCAGATCGCAGGCTCTGGTGCGATTCGCTAGTGTGAAAATAATTTTGACGACTATTATATCAAATTTAAAATAATTTTATATATTATAGACAATAATAATCATAAAATTATATAAAAAATTAATTAAACTTTTGATAAAAACAACACTTATTTTTTAACAGTGGGGATACTATTTAAAACTAAATAAACTTTTTTATTGGCCTAAAACTAATTTAACTTTTTGTATAAAATTAATATTCTTGTAAAATTAATCTTATAAAGTGTAATTGATCATTTAAAAAATCCCTATTTCAATGAAGAAACCACGTACCAATCAATTTGCCAATTTGGATATAAGCTAAATTAATAATTGTAAATTTATAATTCATAGTTAAAAAAATCTCCATATTTCATGATGCCAACAACCAACGGATTTGGATATAAGCTAAATAATTCATCCAATCAATTTTTATTTAAGAAACCATTAACATATTTGCATTTAAGTTAAAAAAATGGCTAAAAAGCCTATACATGTTTAATCAATATGGCTTGATAAGATAATTAAAATGCATATAAAAATGGATTGATAAGATTTTATTATTTCATAGATAATTAATTAAACATTACTCCGTATTATATGACTAAAGACAAAATAACTCAATATAAAATATTTATAAAATGATTCTAGTTAAAATGATAGATTTTGTAACCACATAAGATATGATGTTGAATATTTATATTAAAAATTAAATTTAATCTTCAATTAAAATAGACACGTAGGATGAAACGTGGATAAATAGATGGGGTTATCGTTTAACATGACTTAAATTGATTGGATATTCATTAATTGACGTGTCAAATAAACCCGGTCAGAATGCACCAGAAAAAGACACGTAAGCGAATCGCACCAGAGCCGGTCACATAGGATTTCAACTCCTCTGTGGATAAATAGATGGGGTTATCGTTTAACATGGCTTAAATTGATTGGACATTCATTAATTGACGTGTCAAATAAACCCGGTCAAAATGCACCAGAAAAAGACACGTAAGCGAATCGCACCAGAGCCGGCCACATAGGATTTCAACGCCTTTGTTTTAGTATTATATATTGATATTGATTTATTTATTATTATTATTTATATTATATTATATATAGATGAAGCTATCGACACCGTTTAATCCAGAAAATTCCGTGGCCGCGAGGTTGCGTCAGTGACCTCTGTTTTAGTATATTTATTTATTATTATTATTTATATTATATTATATATAGATGAAGCTATCGACACCGTTTAATCCACAAAATTCCGTGGCCGCGAGGTCGCGTCAGTGGCCTCTGTTTTAGTATATTTATTTATTTATTATTATTATTTATATTATATTATATATAGATGAAGCTATCGACAAGAAGAATATATATAGTTAGTTCGTCGGATGAGGAGGGGGCACGTGTTCCACCATGCCCCCTTAGCACTGCCACATTCTCACAACCTACCCCACTCGATCCCTTTCTCTCTTTTCGTTTTAATTGTTTAATTCCTTGCAGTCTTCCACTAATTGTTTCAATTATACGTGAGTAAAAAGCTAGGCGTGGGCATGGGACGGGACGGGGCGGGATTAGGGTAATCCCGCATCCCGTCCCGCGTATTTTTTGCGGGGCGGGATCAGGACGGAATTGAATATTTTTTTTTAAAATCCCACCGGGTCTTATCCCTCACGGGGCGGGACGAGATTTGTCCCTCGTAAAAAATGATAAAAGTACAATCTAAAAATAACAGTAAGTTTTTTTTTAATAAAAAAATTGAGCCATACAAATTAAATTCATACATATATAACACTGTAGAATGTTAATATGTAAATGTTAATTCATGCATAACATAAAGCCTCTTAGCAGTGAGCCTTGTTTTTTAAAAGACCATTACTGTAAATGGTGAAGATGATATGTGAAATGTTAATATATAACACTGTAAATGTTAATATATAACTATGAAGATTATATGCATATATGAATGCAGAGAATGCAATACAGCATATGATGCATTCACATACAGCTGCATATGTGGTCCTTGTGGTCCTCACATTGGACCACATTTCTCTTCTCTCCTTAGCTTAATTTGAGATACATTTCAGCTGCATTTTCTCTACATTTACAGACCTCTTGTCGTCTTATGTAATAAGGACTCTTGTCCAATTCTGTTGCCTCATGTGTTAGTGTAGAAACCTACTATATAAGGTTGCTTTCTTTCCTCCCCATTTAGTAGGGTTTTGGGGATTGCAGCCGTATTCATGAAGGCTATGACAAGCCATATTACATTCCTTTCTTAGCTAATGAAACAGTGCCCTGTGATGGCTTGTTCTTTATGTTTTCTAGCTGATTTTGCTTGATTGATTACATTTTCATAGCATATTTTCACATGGTATCAGAGCTGCAGTCGATTCTCCTATCTGATACTTGCTTTTCTTAAGTATATTTGTGTGTTTATGTTCACTGTAAGCAGTGATTTAAACTCTGGTGAAAGATCATCTGAAGATATGAGTACTCAGGTTAATCTGGCGGATCCTTTGTTCCTTTCTAACTCTGATCATCCAGGTGCACAACTTGTTGCAATTCCTTTTGATGGAGGGAATTATATGACATGGAGCCGTGGAGTGATGATGACCTTGGGAGCCAAGTGCAAGCTTGGATTTATTAATGGGTCTTGTGCAAAACCTGTTGCTGGATCTGCAGATCTGGAAAGATGGGTAAGGGATGACTACATGGTGAGATGTTGGCTTATTAATTCTATGAATAAAAGTATTGCAGAAGGATTCGTGTTTATGGATTCTTCTAAGGCTCTTTGGGATGAAATTGTGGAAAGGTTTGGTCAGACCAATGCTCCACTTATTTTCCAAATCAGAAAGAAACTTGGTAATATAGTCCAAGGCAACATGAATTTAGCAGATCTGTATAATCTCTTTAAGCGCCATTGGGATGAACTGCAAGTTTTAGAGTGTATGCCTGAGTGTACATGTGCTGCTGCTACATGCACTTGTAATCTAAAGAGAAAGATCAATGAGATTGACTCTAGGAACAAAGTTATGCGGTTCCTAGTCAGCTTAAATGATAGTTATGATGCTGCAAGAAATTCTATATTAGCTACTGATCCCTTGCCTAGTATCAACAAGGCTTATTACATTTTACAACAGGTGGAAAGGGGTAATGAAGCATCAAATGGTACTTCTGTTCCTCAAGGAATTAACTCTGACTCAAGTGCAATGTCAGCTAATAGAGGTGGAGGTTCCTACCAGTACAAGCCTTCTAATGCAGGGAGTAAACCAGTCAAGAGGGAGTGGAAAGATTGGCAAGAGTTAAAGAGAATCAAAGCTAATTCCAAGTGCTCTCATTGTGGCATGAAGGGTCACATGACTGAGCATTGTTTAAAGCTCCATGGCATCCCTGACTGGTTCAAGGAACTCAAAGAGAAAGAGAAGAATGGAGCTCCTAGCAAAAGCACAACATATAATGCAGGGTCTATGAACAATCAGATGCAAGGGAGTCCCTTGGATGATGATGCAGTGGAAGGAAATGTTGATTCTGGCATGGTTAATGTAGTTTATCAAGAGGTGCTGAAGAGAATGAGAGGAAAAGGCCAAGTTGAAAGCAATACTGGATCTTTTGCAAACTTTGCAGGTATGATTCCTCCCATAGTTGCAAATAGTGTATCTCAGGGTGCTATGTCTGTTGAGTGGATAATAGATACTGGAGCTACAGATCATATGGTTGCAGATTCTCATGTTTTGTTAAACAAAAAGAGATTAACTAGGCCTGTTCATATTGGATTGCCAGATGGATCCATCAAAACTGTGACTGAGATGGGAATGTTGCATTTAACAGATGATATTACTCTCAGTAATGTTTTGCTAGTTCCCGATTTTAAGCACAAATTATTATCAGTTGGGAAAGTGCTTGATGAGACTGATCTGATAGCTATATTCACCAAAACTTATTGTTATTTCCAGGACCCTGGATCTAAGAAGGTGATGCTGTCAAGAGCTAGGAGACATGGGCTTTACAAGGTGTTTTCAGAGTCACCATCTTCAACTGACACAAAGAGATGAAGGCTGAAGAGTTGTAATAAAGCTAGTGTTGATTTACAAACTGTTCATGCTAGACTTGGTCACAGTTCTGTTTCTAAGCTGAGACACTTAAGAATGTTTAGTTCTTCTAGTTTGGATGATTTCTATTGTGAATCTTGTTCTCTTTCAAAGCATCATAGGCTTCCTTTTTCAAGGAGCCTGAATATTGCAGCTAAGTCTTTTGATTTATTGCATATAGACTTGTGGGGTCCTTATAAATCTGCCACTTACAATGGTTATTCTTATTTTCTTACCATTCTTGATGATTGTACAAGGGTCACATGCACCTTTCTCTTGAAAAGTAAGTTGCAGGTTCTGCAAACTATTAAAGATTTTCTCATTTATGTGGAAAATCAATTTGGCTGCTCAGTAAAGGTCTTGAGAATAGATAATGGCACTGAATTTGTACAGAAGCAGTGCATAGAATTGCTTGTTTTAAAGGGCATTATCCATCAGAAATCAATTCCTTATACTCCAAAGCAAAATGGGAGAGTGGAGAGGAAGCACAGACACTTGGTGGAGACAGCAAGATGTCTGAGAATACATGCAGGCCTGCCTATTAGATTTTGGGGAGAGTGCATGTTATCAGCCACTCATTTGATAAACAAAATGCCTACAGAGGTTTTGAAATGGAGGTCCCCTCATGAGGAGTTATTTGGGAAACCTCCCACCTATGATGAGCTGAGAATTATAGGTTGTTTATGCTATGCTCTTGTTGCCCATTCAGATAGAGATAAGTTGGGTGCTAAAGCAAGAAAATGTGTTCTTCTTGGTTATCCTTTTGGTCAAAAAGGATATAAGCTACGGGACCTTGAATCAAAGCTGGTGTTTCACAACAGAGATGTGGTTTGTAAGGAAACTATATTTCCTTTCAAGACTGGAACTGTGATTCCTGAGTCTGAAGAAATCTATAATGCCATGCCCCTTCCAATGGTTAATCCAGCTCCAGATGATGATTTCTTTATTCATACAGAGCCCACTTCTATTTATTCTCCTCCCCACACAATTGAATCATTACAATCTGAGCCTAGCCCTCAGTCTTTGCCTTCTCAAGTAGCAGATTCCATGACCTCTGATGGGCATACTAATCATATGACTCTAGAGTTATTGCAGTCTAAATGATTTTGTTTGTGGGAATAACAGACAGAGAAACTCTATGTCTTAGTCTTTTCTTGCTGAATGCTTGGGAGATGATCTCCATTCTGACCCTACTGTTGTGCATTCCTTTGCTTGTATGGCTGCAGAACCTGAACCTTACACTTATAAATAGGCTATTCAGAATCCTAACTAGGCTGCTGCTATGGAAACTGAATTGCAAGCACTTGAGAGCAATGATACTTGGGATTTAACTGAGATTCCCAGTGGAATGAAAGCTATTGACAGTAAATGGGTCTACAAGATAAAATATAGACCAAATGGGACTATTGAGAGATACAAGGCAAGGCTAGTTGCAAAAGGATATAATCAGATCAAAGGGAAAGATTATAAACACACTTTTTCTCCAGTAGCAAAGTTTGCAACTGTGAGAATCCTCATTGCTGTTGCAACCGTGAAGAACTGGTCATTGTACCAACTTGATGTTAATAATGCTTTCTTGCATGGAAAGCTTGAAAAAGAGGTGTATATGACACCTCCTGAAGGCTATTTTTTACAGAAACCTGGTCAAGTATGCAGACTGAAGAGGCCAATCTATGGCTTGAAACAAGCCTCTAGACAATGGAATTCTGAACTTTGCAAGTTCCTAATGAATCTAGGATTTGTTCAGTCTAATGAAGATTATTCTTTATTTGTCAAACCTGTGCCTTCAGGTATTGTTGTGGCCTTGGTATATGTGGATGACCTCTTAATTACAGGAGATGATGATTCTGTGATACAACATACCAAGGATGCCTTACATCAAGCATTCACAATTAAAGATCTTGGTAAAGCCAGATACTTTCTTGGGTTAGAAATCCTTCATGACAAAAATGGGACTCTCTTACACCAAAGAAAATACATTCTGTATATTTTGGAAGATTGCAAAATGACAGAATGCAAAGCTGCTCTATTCCCTCTAGCAAGAGGACTGAAGTTATCAACTGATGTTGGTGATATTATGTCTGATCCAAAGACTTACAGACGGCTTGTGGGCAGACTTTTATTTCTTAATTTGTCTAGACCAGACATTTCCTATGCTGTGCAGCACCTCAGTCAATTTATGGTTGAGCCAAGACAACCACACTATGATGCTGCTCTTCATGTTGTAAGATACCTCAAAGGGACTATATCTGTTGGTCTCTCTTATCCAAGAAATTCAGTTGCTAGTCTCACTGCTTTTTGTGATGCTGATTGGGGGACTTGTTAGTTCAGTGCTAGATCATTGACAAGCTATTGTGCATTCTTTGGACACTCTCTTATTTCTTGGAAAACTAAGAAACAGATCACTGTCTCTAAATCTTCAGCAGAAGCTGAGTACAGAAGTATGTCCACAACCACTAGTGAACTGATTTGGGTGGAAGGAGTTATGAACAAATTGAAGCTCTCCATTCCTTTACCTATACCTCTCTATTGTGACAACAAATCAGCCATCCATATAGCTGAAAATCCTGTCTTTCATGAAAGGACAAAACACCTCAAAATTAACTGTCATTTTGTGAGAGAAAAGTTGCAAGAAGGCTTTGTTATTCCCCAACATATTCGAACTGGAGTCCAGATTGCTGATGTATTGACCAAACCTCTTGGAGAAAAGCAACACATCTTCTTGTCTCTCAAGTTGGGTCTTGTTGGGTTCTCCCCAAACCCAACTTGAAGGGGGGATATGAAGATTATATGCATATATGAATGCAGAGAATGCAATACAACATATGATGCATTCACCTACAACTGCATATGTGGTCCTTGTGGTCCTCACATTGGACCACATTTCTCTTCTCTCCTTAGCTTAATTTGAGCTACATTTCAGCTGCATTTTCTCTACATTTACAGACCTCTTGTCATCTTATGTAATAAGGACTCTTGTCCAATTCTGTTGCCTCATGTGCTGTGCACATGTTAGTGTAGAAACCTACTATATAAGGTTGCTTTCTTTCCTCCCCATTTAGTAAGGTTTTGGGGATTGCAGCCGTATTCATGAAGGCTATGACAAGCCATATTACATTCCTTTCTTAGCTAATGAAACAGTGCCCTGTGATGGCCTGTTCTTTATGTTTTCTAGCTGATTTTGCTTGATTGATTACATTTTCATAGCATATTTTCACAATAACACTGTAAATGGTGAAGATATCGAAATATATAAGTATTTCTTAAATATTTTTTATTAAATTTAATTAAATATATAAAATATATATTATTATATATATATGTGCGGGACGGGACGGGATTTGCGGGATTCGAACTCTCCGTCCCGCGTAATTTTTGCGGGACGGGATAGGGACGGGATTGGAATTTTTTTTCTAAATCCCACCGGGATTGGGACGGGATCGGGACGGGATGCGGGACGGGACGGGATGCGGGACGGGACGAGATTTGCGAGATTTGTGCCCACCCCTATAAAAAGCTAAGGATGAATTGCAAGAATTACACCAAACCTTATGGAATATGTGTTGTTTGAGTAAAATCAAACAAGGTTTAGGTTAATCCCTAATGTTTGCAAGAACGAATTGCAAACATTCGTCACCAAGAGTCGTTTTCAAAATCAAATAATCTTACGTCAAACAATTAATCAAATCAGTTTATGAATTTCAATTAATTTTATCACCAATCTTAAATTGTGGTGTGCAATTCTTTGGAGAAGAATTCAATTGACGAAAGCTTGAGCGATGGTGATGATTTTTGGTCATGGACAAAATTTTAATTATTTCCTAATATTCAAAAGGGTTTATATGTAGTTTTTTAATTTATCTTTATTCAGTGTCTTGTCTTTAGCCTCACTCGTAATTATATTGATTCATGCCGAGTCTTATAAATATCCTATTTTAAAAACCTATAAAGCAATGTTTTCCTAAAAAAAAATTAAAATAAAATGAATCACTCACCAACCGAAAAAATATACTCCATGTAAACTCATATGTACATGCATATTGCCATATTAGGATGAACACTATTGCACAAAACTAGTACACATCCACCCGTATAGAACCAAACCGACATTGATGTGAAGCTCATGCTGCCATTCATGCCGTACAAACCAATGGCAAGTGGCAAGCACCGCCATCTATTTTTTTTTAAGGAAAGAATTCAGGCGAGCGGGTTTTACCCGGCAGCATCCTTACGGATGAGGTCTAAAAGACCAAAATCATTATGAATATCGACTCCCCAGGCAGAGTGGCAAAGATGTGCAACCTTATCCGCCGCTCTATTGCCTAATCGGAGAACATGAAAGAAGGAAACTTCTTTCATAGTTGATAATAACACTACTAGAAAAAGCGGCCCTTTTTGGCGTTTTCTATGACCATTTTCGACGTTTTTAATTGTTAACAAAAAATCTCCCGACATTTTCAAAAAGCGTCGCCAATGTCAAAGCCACAAATGGCCGACGTTTTTAAACGTGGAAATCTTCGACGTTATAAATCGTCAATGATCATGTTGGCGACGTTTTTCTTTTTGACCTCCCCGCCCTTTAATCATTAGATACCGCCTTTTTCTTGACGTACATAGAAAAACGCCAGAAATTAATTTGGTGCCAAAAATGAAATTTTAGTGACATAAAAATACGTCGAGAATATTTTCATTGCCGCTACATTACAAAACTTTTAGTGACAGATTTAAACGTTGAGAAAATGTCATGACGTTTAAAACCTTCAAAAATATTTTCGTTGGCGCCAAATTTCAAAAACTTTCAGACGTATAAAAACATCAAGAATGAGATGTATAACCATAACACGAAAGCATTATTTTGATCGTTAAAAACGTCAAGAATTATTTTGTTCTAAATTTTGAAATACCAATAATAAAAAAAAGAGCCAAGAGCAACCTTTTGTAGCAATACCACTCTTAAAAAAACACATCAACAGTGATTCTCATTCATTCACAAATGTAAAATATGCTTCTCGTTCATTCAGATCAACAAAACAAAACAAACATGATTCCCAATATTGTTTATTTATATCAAAACACAAATGTAATTGAGAATATGTAGCCATAATAAAAGTAGGTTAACATAATTCACAATATTGCTAACTAGTGCATAAACCAATTCGTCCAAAAACATCAAACTAAGCTTATATGATTTAATGTCTCACAAAATCAAAGTGAACTAGTTATAATCCATCTAGTTTGGCGAGCTTGAGAAGTGGAAATTGTACATTCCATTACGAACGCTTGTCCATTCCATTACGAACAGTATCACCGGTTGATGCAGAAGCAACCTAAACAAATAAAAGGCCAAATAATTTACATAAGCAAGTTAGCAAAGATTCATGTACTAATTTCAGTGAACAACAAGGGCTGACTACAACTTTCAAGGGTCAAATCATTTCCCAACTCACTACATCCATATGTTATTTCTAAATAGAATTTGGACTTAAAAAACATAGGCAACAACTCACCTCCAAAAGCATCAGATATAGAACCTAAACTGGCTGCATAAAGCAGATTGGGCAGCAGCAATCCATCACATTTGTAAAAAAAAACCTCAATAGAATTACCTAATCAAATGCTAGTTTCCCTACACACTACTATTGTTGCAAGTCTTTATATGAAAGATCGTAAGTGGAAAAATAAATGAATCAAATGTAATGGCCAATTCAGACTTACCTCAAAATTATCCCCGCGTAAAGCAAATTGGGTAGCAGCAAAGAACTCATCAGACACCTTCCCAGACCGAAGTGCATCAAGTGGTTTTAACAAGATTTGATTACTTTGATCCGCCCTTGCATGAAGCTTTTGGTTTTCTTTCTCCATATTTGCCACCTTTGCTTTCATGTTTTCCAATTCTATCGAACGATTGGGTATAGTTGTAGAGTCACATCCTATTTTCCTCAACATACCTTGCACTCTAAAAATAGCACTTTGCTTGACTCCAAACCCAAATTCGACTGGTTTTTTAGGATGATCATCCGCATAAATCAGCTTATCAAATACTTCATTCTCAATCTCGGTGCGAGACTTTGAAGGTGAGGAATTCTGGACAAATTCTTCAACACTTTGATGTGCTTGTTCCTAGTTTCAAAGGAAAAAAAAATAAGACAAGTACATTTTTTCAATAACAGAATAAACAAAGAGAATAAAATGTACTTGTCTTAGTGAAGACAAGTCCTTCAACACTCATTCTGTAGATTTTGTGTTTTCAACAAACCCCCCTCCGACTTTTGAATGAGTCAATTTAAAAAATTCTAAATGACTGGGCGGTTTTCCAATAGTTTGGACCTGAAAAAAAATGGAATTATTAAACACATTGAAGACATAACATCAACGTAACTAGAAAAAAAACTTCAATATCAAAAAAGAAGAAATTATACATAATCGGCTCACTTATTAGCATAACTTGTGGAACCAGTAGTATGCACATGTGTTTGGGATGCCCGTGCTTTTTTACCACATTGAGACCTCTTTTGCAATAATTTTAAGTGTCATTAAATAAACATATAAGACAATGAAGCTTGAATTTGTTTTTTACAACTTTAATATCTTTAATATTCTTAAGTACTAAGTACTAACCTTGCCCTTTTCCGAAAACCAATACTCAACCAAACACATCCAACTATCTAGTGTGTGTCCATGAGGGACATCCTTAGCAATTGCTTCCTTTGACCTCTTTGTTGGATTGAACTTCTGACACTTCAATTCATATCTGTAATTCTTCCAGTGCGTGCCAACCCACATCAGAATTGCTCGATTAAATGCGTCTCCATCTGGGATGACAAATTTTGCTTTGTAACAAAGATAAACGTATAATTAACCATATGAATAATATACATGCACAAGTAATGTATTCAAAAGAATACTTACTCGAACAATTTTCACAATCTCAACTTTATATTGCTTGTTCACCGAAAACCATGCAATTTCTCCAATAGGGCAAAATCTCTCTGCTCTTGCCAAATAAGCAAGATACTTAACTAGAACAGAACCACCCTTTCGGATCGGTTGATTTAACTCATTAAAATGAATGATAATGCATATCTTAGATAGGCATTATAGGCATTTTTAGTTTAGCTAGGTTGCATTTCTTTCATACTTTATTGCTAAATTGCATCTTGTGATTATTCTAGAAGAGTTCGGATTCTGCACAAATTTGTGTTTATCTTGCAGATTGAATCGGAGCACAATTGGGAGATGCAATACCTTGAAGTGGGATACAAGAAACATTGGAAAGAAGCAAGGAAGGAAGAAAAGCACGGACAAGTGAAGATACCCGCAAAACTAAACAAGAAGAACCGGAAAACAGTTTGCCGCGGCCGCAGCAGGGACCAATGCAGCGGGTAGCCAGAATTTGCTGATGCCGCGGCCGCAACATTGGTCGTTAGCGCTGAGACGCGACGTTTTGATTACTAAAAACCCTAGATCTTATTACTTTGTTTCATGGCCGACTTTGGGTCATATATAAGGCCGAATTTAGTTAATTTTCCAGCACTTCTATTATATTCATTCATTCATCAGACACTTTAGAGATTTGAGCGATGTATTCCATGAGGAACTAAACTCATCTATTCTGCCTGCAATTTGAAGCTTTATTTGGATTGATTGTGAGTTTCTAATTCTCGTTCCTTGTTTCCTAAATTTGAATGCTTCAACTTCTTTGTGCTTGATTGTCTATTGTTTTATTCTTTCTAGCCTGCGCAACTAGTTAGAATCAATTCAATTCCTAAGGTTTTGTAGATTCCTCGTTGTGAACCTTAACCTAAGTGGTAAACCTGTTCCTTTAGGGCTAGTTGAACTAATTGATTGAGTAGGAAGTTGAATGTATTGTTAAATCCCTCTTTAGGGACTGCAAATATCTTGGCTAATATCTGAACTTAAAGCTATCAATTGGGTTAAATCCTTTTTTAGGGACTGTTCGATTGATAAGGGTTGCTAGGACTTGTTGGACTAGTAACTATATTAGGTCGGGACAAGGGCATTCATAGGAAACTTAATAGGACGAGAAGAAGTTACAAGGATCGCTTCAATCCAATAAAGTGGAAAATTATAGGTAGAATTGCTTCTCTTAATTGTCTAAAACAAATTCAATTACTTTGCTTTCTTTACTCCGCTCTCATATAAGGCAGAACTTTCACACACAAAAACCCCCCAAATTGAATACTTTGATTGACACTTGAATCAAACTTGAATTATAACTTTCCCTGTGGATCGACCTCTTGCTTATTGGTATACTTGCTATAAGTTTGAGTTTTCTTTGGCGGATCAACGACAGGTTTTCCTTCCGTCAAATTTGGTGCCGTTGCCGGGGAATTTTTTTTATCAATTCTTGTGTGTTTTTAGTGTTGATCTTGGTGTGGACCGTCTTATATGGTCCATACCCGTGCTACTAATTCTTCTTTGTTACCGTTTGATTCATAGATTGAAAGGACCCTTGCCTCTCTAAAGCGAGAAATTCGTGGTCGCTTTCGCGAACTCCCTTTTGATCAAAAAGAAACTACAACAGAGATGGCTAACGACGCGAACCGCACTCTTAAGGAGCTTTCTGCTCCTGATCTGGCACATCAACCTCTGGCAATCCAATTCCCTGCGCTAGCAGAAGGAGTCAACTTTGAGCTGAAGTCAGGGGTAGTTCATCTTCTACCCAAATTCCATGGGTTGAGTGGGGAGGACCCCCACAAGCATCTGTCTGAGTTCCATACGGTGGTTGTTGGGATGAAACCAGAGAACGTAACCGAAGATCAAATCAAGCTGAGAGCTTTTCTCTTCTCTTTGAAGGATGAGGCGAATGAATGGTTCTTCTATTTACCACCTGGATCTATTTCTACTTGGACTGAGATGAAGAGAGTCTTCCTAGAGATGTACTACCCTGCAACAAAGCTCAATGCTTTGAAAATGTCAATCAGCAGCATTGAGCAGTACGCGACGGAGTCGATACATGAGTACTTTGAGCGCTTCAAGAAGCTCTGTGCCAGCTGCCCATGCCATGGGTACTCTCAAAAGGATCTGATTCTCTTTCTCTTCAATGGGCTGACTGATATAGAGTGCAAAACAGTGAATTTTGCTTATGGAGGAAACATGCTGAACAAGACGCCTGCCGCAGCTTGGGATGTGTTTAAGGAGCTATCTGAGGGCTCTAGACAGTTCAACAAGAGCCTTCGTGCTAGGGGTGTACTATTTGTTGATGTCCCTGTGGCTGCACTTCAGACTGATACGGCAGAGGTAAAGAAGATGATGAAACAATGGATCATTGATAGAACTCCTCAACAACTGAAGGCATGTGGTCTTTGCAATCAATTCACTCATCCTATGGACATGTGCGCGCTTCTGCAAGACCCTAACGTAGATTTGAATGTCATTGGGAATTTCACTCAACAAAGGCCTAGGCAAGGCAATTATGGAAATCATGGGTATTTCAACAACAAAAATTATAACAGAGGTTATCAACAAGGCTATGGGAACTACCAAGGCTCTTTTAATCAGCAAGGGGGGCAACAGGCAAGGCCCCAACAACAATATGAACCTCGATAGGGAGGTCAGCAGCAATCAAATGAGGATAATGAGGATCCACTACAGAAACTGTCACGATTGGTCATGAAGAATGAGAAACAACAGTCAGAGCGGATTACAAATCTAGAGAAGCAGCAATCCGATCGAATGACAAATCTTGAGAATCAAATGAGTCATCTCATTCAAATCTTAAGTGCTAAGGAGGCAAACAATTCAGGAAAGCTTCCATCACAGACCATCGAAAATCCAACGAAGGAGAATGTCAATGCTGTAACGCTTAGGAGTGGCAAGGAAATGATTGTCACGCCTCAAAAGGATGACGAGGAAATAATGGACGAAGAGATAGAGGTCATCGAAAACGAAGAAGGAACACGTACGGTGGGGCGACCGCAACAACCATGCCGCGGCCGTGGCAAATCAATTGTGCTACGGCCGCAGCACCCTGCCGCGCCTGCCGCCACCTTGGTGTCAGGTACCCCTCTTCCTCTTTCTTCTCCTTCTCCTCCTCCTTCCTCCTGACCTATGGAGACTCCAAAGCCGGTTCCGCCCTTCCCGGAAGCCTTGAAAGATACACGAAGGTACGAGAACGACAAGGAAATCTTCGAGACATTCAGTAAGTGTGAGGTAAACATTCCTTTGCTTAATTTGATCAAAAAGCATTCCTAGATATACTAAATTTTTGAAGGAACTTTGCACTATCAAGCGGAACCAGAAGCTGAAAGGTAAGCAAAATGTGAAGGTAAGCAAACATGTCATTGCTGTATTTCAAAAACGTATGCCTGAGAAGTGTAGTGACCCTGGTATGTTTGCTATTCCATTTGTGATAGGTGATACTAAATTTGACAAAGCCATGTTAGATCTAGGAGCATCTATTAATGTTTTGCCTTCTAATGTTTATCATGCTTTGGGATTGGGACCTCTGAATGATACTCGGGTAGTAATTCAACTTGCTGATCAATCTACTATCTACCCAAAAGGGATTGTTGAAGATGTCTTGGTTATGGTTGACAACTTGATATTCCCTGCTGATTTCTTTGTGATTGACATGGGTCCTGGTAACAATGAAGGCCCTATTCTGTTGGGCAGACCTTTTCTGAAAACTGCTAGGACTAAGATAGATGTCTATTCAGGATCTCTTACTATGGAATTTGATGGCCAAAGAGTTGAATATAATATATATGATTCCATGAAATTCCCATCTGATGATCCTTCTCTGTGCTTTGTGGATGTTATTGATACTATGGCACGAGATTACTTTGATTTGGAATGTGTTGATGAGATGGAAGTCGCCCTACAGGCCCCTATAGATGAAATTTCTAGAGATTATGTCTTGTCATCTAACTTGTAGGAGGCTATAGTGGCTCTAGACCATCGATCTCCCACCTATGTGCCACCAAGGGGAGACCGTATCGAGCTGACCATGCCTACTGAAAAGCTTGTTCCATCTATTATCCAAGCGCCTGATGTTGAATTGAAACAACTTCCTAATCACCTTAAATATGCTTTTCTTAGTGAAAATGATACCCTGCCTGTCATTATTTCTAACAAATTGACCTTTGGACAGGAGGAGCGATTGGTGACTGTTCTAAAGGAGAACAAGGAAGCGTTAGGATGGACGATAGCAGACATTAAAGGTATTGTAAGAGGAAAATCGAGACTTGCAATTCAAAATATAAGTAAAGTAAAGCAAACCAGATTATGTCCCTTGCAAATGATTACAAGACTCCCTCCTGATGCAGCAGTGGGAAGTCAAGATCGATCCTCGAGGAAGCGTGTCAGCGGATCTCAGGTAGCAGCAAATCTCATAGGCAGAAAATTAAACAGACAGACAGAAACAACAGAGAAAAGCATAAAAGAAAGCAAAGACATCAAACTTGGTCAATATTAAGTGCTGTTACTCGATATTGAGTAGAAAAATCGACCATAGTGACTCAATATTGACCCAAAACAGAAACAGAACACAAGTGCAGAACCTTGGTCGATATTGACCGAAGATACTCAATATCGACTACAAAAATCGACAGAAGACAACTCAATATTGACTGCAGAAACTTGAAAACTCAGAACTTTGTGAAATAAATCAAT
This sequence comes from Persicaria tinctoria, assembly GCA_037127255.1. NCBI lineage: Eukaryota > Viridiplantae > Streptophyta > Magnoliopsida > Caryophyllales > Polygonaceae > Persicaria > Persicaria tinctoria. The sequence continues at coordinate 44,038,716 of JBANSL010000018.1, forward strand.
GAACTAAAATACCTTCAAGATCGGGGTTTCAACACCACAACGATAACCATGTAAAATAACACATAAAGGCATAAAAGATCATGCTTTTCATCAAATAACTTTCGTTATTAACAAGTAGGAATATAGAGGCTTTCGCATAAACCCTAATTGTTACTAACCCTTTTCACATAATTAATCCAAGTTGTATTAAGATCACTTTCGCTTCAATAACACAAACAAGGATCACCTTCAACTTTCGCAAAAGAATCATGCTTTCAAGGATAGAAGACGAATTGCATAAAAAGATCGTACCTTTACCGCATCATCTTACATGGCTACCGTCGGGCTCACCCCGACCCTAGAAGTGGGTGGACTACTCGCTCTTCATCGCAATCGCAGACATCATTGATGGAAAAGAAACAACTTGCATTAAACTCAACCAAAGCTTGCAACCGATTGAAGCCAATTCCGCTCTCGCTTCACAACTCCACTCGGCCACAAACTCTCTCTCTCTCTCTCTCTCTACTTGTAACTACTTGTGTATCTCTGAAATTGAATGAATAAAACTCAGCCCCTAAGGCTTTATTTATAGCCTTCATTCCCCGCTAATCAAGGAAAGAAAACTATATCTATATCAATTTCTATCTATCTTATAACATAAAGATAAAACATGGAAATAAATAAATAAATCAACTAGAACTATATCTAATTGTGGATAAATCCTCCTTGGACTTGATAGATCTTGATAGAATTTGGTCTCGAAAATATCTCCATCGGATTTGGGATAGAAACTTAACAAAAAGGCGGTTAAGCTCGGAATCCACCTCTGTGGGTCCAGTCGATATCGACTAGCATGACTCGATATCGACCTGGCATTTTCCGTCTTTAGCTTCAAACACTCAATATCGGCTCTCGGGTCAAAATCAAGTTGGGTGTTACTCGATATCGAGTTAGGGTACTCGATATCGACTTGCTCCTTTCTTTGCTCAGCTTCTTGACTCGATTCTGGGGTGTTGACTTGATATGGGGCACTCGATGTCGACTTGATTAAGTCGATATTGACCACTGTTCTTCAACCTTGTCGATTCTGGCCAACTCTGGGTCGATTTGGAGAATTTCGACCTAAATCAGGTCGATATTGAGTGTGCTTGGTCGATATCGACCAGTCTTCTCAGCATCATGCTCTGTTCTTGAAACGCACTTTCCCGAGTCCTCATTCGTCGGATTGATGCATATAAGCATGCGTTGGAAATCTCTTTCCGAGGGCTACAACTCTCATGAAGACTTCAAAACTTGATTCGAAATGATGAATTGTGAAAAATGGGCTTTTCTCTAGCTGCACCATCCTTAGCTTCTTCATGACTTTCTTTTAAGCTTCAAAGTGCGTCCAATTTCTGCGAAATATAACAAGGACTTGTGTAGACACCCACTACTAAAAAAATAGGATTTAGCAATGAATAGTTAGCCACAGATTATAGACGAACCTGTATTCGTGTCTATTAGCGATGACATTGGCCACGACTGTTCCTGACCGTGGCTATATTCGTGGCTAATACTCATCCTGGTATGACATGGAAAAACATTCGTGGCTATTAGCAACGACGCAGATGTCCGTAGCTGATTTCGTGGCTCGATATGTGTCAGTGTCAGTAAATAGCCAAAAACGTAGCCACGAATAGGATTGTCGTGGTTGTTTTCGACGCTGATATGGCCACAACACAATATCCGTCGCTAAATCTATGGCTATTAATCATCGGAAATCAAGTGAAAAAATGTGGTGAGTGGGCGTTGGATCACTAATTGTAGGCGGCCCGGATATATATCATGAATGGGCTATCCGATAACCCTTGATCCGTGGCTGAATCCAGGTACAAACTCTTCCAAAATTTTTGGGCTCGGCCCATTAGAAGCTAGTGAAAGCCCAATATGACCATCTCAGCCCATTGAATTAAGTGGTGATTTAGCGACGATTGATTCCGTGGCTAAATCTGTGGCTATATCAGACCAAATATGACCATGTCTTTCCGGATTGGCCCATTGATCCAATTGGCCCATTGATGGGCCCAAACACACCTATGAATTTTTTTTTATATAAATTAACAAGTGTTGAAAAAATATATATTAACTAATTAATAAATTCTTATGAGAATATTATAAAGGTATGTTTTGAGGAAAACTCATATAAATGACTAATAAATGTTTAGTAAAACATTATATTAAGTAATAAATTCTTATTAGAATACTATAAGAGTATGTTTTGAGGAAAATTGATATAATTTACTAATAAATGTTTAATAAAACCTTATATTGACTAAAAATTCTTATTAGAATATTATAAGGGTGTTTTGAGGAAAACTCATGTAAGTGTCTAATAAATGTTTAATAAAACATTATAGTAACTAATAAATTCTTACTAGAATACTATAAGGGTATGTTTTGAGGAAAACTCATATAAGTAACTAATAAAAGTTTAATAAGATCTTATACTAAATGTATGTTTTGAGGAAAACTCATATAAGTGACTAATAAATGTTTAATAAAACCTAATATTGACTAGTAAATTCTTATTAGAATACTATAAGAGTATGTTTTGAGGAAAACTCATATAAGTGACTAATAAATGTTGAATAAAGCTTATATTACCTAGTAACTACTTAGTAGAATAATATAAGAGTATGTTTTAAGGAAAACTCATATAATTGAGTAATAAATGTTTAATAAAACATTATATTAACTAGTAAATTCTACTATAAGAGTATCTTTTGAGGAGATCTCATATAAATGACTAATAAATGTTGAGTAATACATTATAGTAACTAGTAAATTCTTATTAAAATACTATAAGAGTATGTTTTGAGGAAAAATCATATGAGTGGCTAATAAATGTTGAATAAAGCTTATATTAACTAGTAAATACTTAGTAGAATAATATATGAGTATGTTTTAAGGAAAACTCATATAATTGACTAATAAATGTTTGATAAAACATTATATTAACTAGTAAATTCTACTATAAGAGTATCTTTTGAGGAGATCTCATATAAATGACTAATAAATATTGAGTAATACATTATAGTAACTAGTAAATTCTTATTAAAATACTATAAGAGTATGTTTTGAGGAAAAATCATATGAGTGGCTAATAAATGTTGAATAAATCTTATATTAACTAGTAAATACTTAGTAGAATAATATAAGAGTATGTTTTAAGGAAAACTCATATAATTGACTAATAAATGTTTAATAAAACATTATATTAACTAGTAAATTCTACTATAAGAGTATGTTTTGAGGAGATCTCATATAAATGACTAATAAATGTTGAATAATACATTATATTAACTAGTAAATTCTTATTAGAATACAATAAGAGTATGTTTTCAAGAAAACTCATAAAAGAGACTAACAAATGTTCAAAAAACATTATATTAACTAGTAAATTCTTATTAGAATACTATAAGAGTCTGTTTGGATGAAAACTCATATAAATGACTAATAAATGTTGAATAAAACCTTATTTTAAGTAATAAAATTTTATTAGAGTGCTATAAGGGTGTGTTTTGTAAAGACCGGGAATTTTTTTGAATATTAAATTATTAAAATAGTGATTTATAATCATTCCGATTTCTAAGATTCGGGAGATTTGAAATTTTCGTCCTCGAGCACCAGTATCGATTTTAAAATCCTTCCGGCATCGTTTTAGAAATTGAATTTTGGCGGAATTTGATTCCGCCTTCGAGCTCCGAGTCGAGATAAATTATTTTATTTATGATAATGATTTAAAAGTCGATTTAAATTCCTAGTGTCGGGTTTTGCTTTAGTGAGCGGGATTGAAGTCGAGCGAGCGAGTTTTGGGTCTATTCCACTATTTTGAATTCTATTGGTAGGGACCATTCCTTAAAGCTTAATTATTTTCCCATTTCCTTTTCTTTGCGCTCTCTCTCTACTGTTACAGATTTCTTGCAGAAACCCACCCCTCCTCACATGTTGCTCCCTCCTCGCACCCAACAGCTCACGTACTTTTGGAGCCTTATCCGATTACTCCTCTCTTATATGCACCTCCACATCTTTAGCCCCAATTTCTCTTTCCACGTTCAGAAAACCCTAAATGAAAAATGAAACTTGGTTCCTCCTCCTTCATTCCATCATTCCCAGCCAAACGGTGATAATGGGTACCGATTTTAAACAACCCATCACCTTCAACACCACATCCCCTCCGTTTCCCGAAATCCACCAGCAACCTTGTTTCTCTTCACTCCCCTTGTCGATCGCCGGCAGCAGCAGCCACACATACGAGCAATCCTGTCCAGCGAACAGCCCACCTCCTCCTCTCTTGCTCTGGTTTGCACTTCCGGCTCGGTAAGCTTCGTTTTGCTTCGTTTCACCACAAAAACGAGCCAAAGTTCCACCTTTTAACCCCTAACTCATCGTCCTAGGCCAAAGCGACGCTCCTTCTCCATTGCCGAGCTTCCCATTGTCTTCCTCGAGCACGCAGGAGCACCTAGAGGCTTCATTTCTTGTCGTCGGAGCCAGATCCAACCACCCTTGAAGTCGTAAAGGCCCAATGTCCCCTGTTCGCGAGTAAGGCCAACACAGCTGAGATTCGACGCCGGAGAAGCCTAATCGAGCCGAACCGAACCATCTTTCCTTTTTCCTGCGAAGCTCCGTGAGTCTCCGTTAATCCTTCTCTTCTTGCTGCGATTGTTTTCTTCTATACGAGTCTTGGTCGGAATCTGTCTCCGGTTGGGTGTGGTCGGAATTCCAGGTTGGTCTGGGTCAGGAGTAAGGTCGCCGGAACCTGGGTTTCTTTTTTTTCTCCCCTTCCGTTTTCCGTCGAAGCTCAAGCCCTATTTTATTGCGTTGAGGAAGGAGGGTTCATTCGAACCGGTTCCCTTCTTTTATTTTTTGTGAACCGGCGGTTCAGGGCTTATCTACCGGTTCATTAAACTCACCCTCAGATTTGGGCAAGTCATGGGTTTGGGCCGGGTTGGGCCTGACCCGAAATTTCCAATCCGGGTTAAGGGTTTGGATCTGCTGGGCCGGGTTCCTCTTTACATTGTTATTGTTATGATGGGTATTTTGGTGATTTTATATATATGTGTTATGTTATATAATGGTATATATTTATTCGTCTTATTAATGATATTGTGATGATAAATCTGATTTTATGAAAATGAAATTCTGAAATTTGTTTTATAGTGTGGAATTATTTTAAAATTGTTATTAATTGAGATATGTATTTTGTGATGTTTAAATATGTACTTTTAGGAATGATAAAATGATTTATTGGCTCGGATTATAATTATGAATTTTGAAGATGATTTAATTTTGATATTTTATTTAGTTAAGTATTGTTTGATGAACCATTTAAAAAGAGATCTTAAGTTCGGAAATACCTTTTAAGGATTTGTTGTTTGGAAAATCAAAATGCCGGAATTATTTCTATAACATGACTTTGGAAAATTGGTTAAGGATTTAAATGGTAAATGTCGGAATTTGGCCAAGTGTGATTGGAGAAATTATTTTGAATATGAGTTGACTTAATTTAGGATTTAAGAGTTTGGAAATATTGTTGGTAAGATTTATCGATGAGGTCTGATTGGAAGTAAATGATTTTGGTTGATGTTGATCGTATCGGAAAGACTTTGGAAATGGTTTTACTGTCGATGGGTTTTGAGTATGTTGGGAACTTGGGTTTCGTGTGTATGAATGTCGGTCCGGTAGCTTATGGAAATGGCTTGATGATAGGTATGTATTGCCTTTGGATTGCTTTGGACTTGCATTTGGGCCCTTGCGTGTGTTATCTTGCTGTTCTGCATCTTCAGGTAAGTTCCCTAGGGGGCTTACTCAGGTTGGACATTCATGCCTGTTGTTGCATTTTATGTTAGGTGTTGCATATGCATAAAAGCATGCCATGTAGTATCATGTTTAGGTTGCACTAATTGATTGAGCATTTGTTTACTTTATGCGTTTGAAACAGAATGGCCGTTATCTGTGATAGTCCTGGAGTCTTTGCTAGGGTCATAGGGTAGCCCAGCCTCATCGGGTACCCTGAGTCAATCGAGTCATGACTTCCTTATATTATGCCTGCGGGCTTTATTGTGGAGCGGGTTAGGCATGCGTACCCCCCGATTATGAATGAATGCATTCACGAGCTGGCCAGTCTCCACCTATCGGAAGGGGTGGAGGTAGGAGAGGGATATGCCACTTGGCATTGTCTTGGGCCCCTTTACAGTATTTCTGCACATTATTATGAACTAGGAGCATGCTAGTGTGTTTGAATTTCGTACTACATTAGAGCATCTTTATTAGGTATAGCACATACTATGTGGCCTCAGCGAGGACTGCCGGTCCCGCATGAGTGGCTCGATCTGACTCCTTTCCCCGTTCTTCTTTTAAAGGTATTCTCTGCAGATTTGAGTGCTCGATGTCTATATGACGGGGTTCCCTGTTGGCGAATCGAAGAATCTGGCTAATATCCTAATTTAGTAAAATGGTAATTAAACACTCATGCTTTGGTTTTGACCGGTTCTTCCGTGACACTTGTATCTTTACTCTGTTTTCGCCTTACTTCCGTTTGAAATGGATTCCGCGACATAGTCTTAGGACAGGTCAAAGATACCCAACGGCCCTTCGATGTTTTTAGGGTTTGAAATCCCCCTTTATTATTGACCTAAAAATTGAATTTGAAACCTCAACCCGTACCTGGATTGCAAGATCCGAACAAGGGGTTTTATCCCTTGAAACGTAACCCGGAAATAATAATTCTGGGCCGTTATAAAGATGGTATCAGAGCTGAGGTTGTGCAATTCGGGTACAAAAGGGTCGAGTGTATGTTTTGGAAAACCGCCCATGAATTTCAAATGATTTGAAAGTGTTTTAAAAAGGGCAAAATGAACTTAAGATGCCTAACTGAAATTGGACTAAGTAATGAACTCGGCGTGTAATAAAAGAGGAAAACCGACCAAACGGGGACACGAGTGGGTAGTAAAGGCGCTAGACCACCCCTATTGGGTATAGCTGGGAACGGTAGGCAAAATACTAGCTTGCTCTTTACAGATGGGTCTGAAAGTTTGCAAGGAGATTGTTATGAGTGTTATTAACTGATTCTATGCTGAGTGCTTGCTATGCTAGAGATTTGATTTGGATGCGCTAACAATGAAATGTGTACTGACTAGTCTGTGCAAACGGGATAGCGGGAGTACCTTTATTTCTATATGGTGTCCAGCTTGTGTGAAACAGCCCTTCAACTATGTTCTATCGAGTCTTCCTCCCAGATGTCAGTGTCTTCCACGGGGAATCGGGTCGATAAACACATTGTGTCGGAACATGTATGAATATAAAGGTGGTTTGAGTGAGTATTGGAAGGTAGTTCTTGATGTCATTTTGAGTCGAGAGTAAGGTGTTTATGAGGCTGTCTTTCTTGATTTTTACGATGATTAACCAGTGTTTTCCTACCACAAGAGTCGTACCAAAGTTCCACGGGAAAGAGGAGTGATGAGTCGGTTGGGAGAAGTCAATGGTTGCCCTTAGAGATCTCTGTCCGGTTGTAATTGTGACTCTCTCTGAACTGCATAACATGATTTTGTAATCTTTGACATGTACCCTGTGAATGCCCATTGGTAAAAAGCTACTCATGTTGTTGCATCTATGATTGGTTACCTTGCTTAGGTCTTGTGTTATGTCTTGGCTTCTACCATGATTATATGTTGTCATAGCATGTATACTTGGCCTATTGATCGTAGGATTGAATGGATGTGTGAGCTGCATGAAATGAATCTGCATGATTTTACTCTACTAGGTTCATGATAGTGTGATCGTTAAATTTTGATACCCTGATGAAGCAAGTTTCTTATTTGATACGTGCTACAACTTGATGTCACCATGCCTTATATGGTACGTAAATTCCAGTACATGTATTGTGATGATCCTTAATGTAAATTCGTGATTGTATAGCATTCTGTATCCATGCTAGTCACATTGTTAGGTCTCGTGTTGCATCTCGCTTTCTGTCATGATTATGTTTGGTTTCGCGTGTCTAATTGACCTGTTGTAATGATCGTACTACTGGTTGGTTAAAAACATGACTGGCATGATATGGGTCTATATGAATGTTGCCTTCCGTGAATTAGCTCCATGATAGTGTGGTAAGCTCCTCTTTGTACGAATGCCCCGTAAGATGATCTCCTCGGCATTTTAGTTAGTGCTGCCCTTGGCCTTGCTTGATTAAATTAGTAGTTCCATCTGTGGCCATGCTATCGAAGTAATATCTTGATATATGCGTGTCTCGTTTAGTATTATTAAATTGGAACGCTTGCCCCATGCTTCTACATCGTCGGATATGAGTGATTGGTTCCTTGCCTACCGTCGTAATTATCAATTAAATGTTAATATGTATAACATGTTATGTCGATCCATTAGTATCATGTAGGATCCTCGATTGTGACTTGTGCGAACTTGTATCTAGCCTACGTTGTTGCTGATTCCCTCTCGAGCTAGGTCCCTGATAGTGTGATCCTTCCCTCTTCCTATCACCTTGAAATGTCTTACTCATACAAATTGGATTGGAGTTGAATTCGATGTTCGATTGCTTTCAGTGATGGTTTATCATAGCATGCCCGCGTGTTATCACTCGATAGTGTTTCCCTATTACTTTAGGATATCCTCTTGTGCTTGCATAAATGTATGACTTGACACCTCGCGTGATCACACACCACACTATGTCATGGTTTCGCATACGCATGATGCATGAATGTTAGGACGGATTTAGTCGAGTTACCTCGATTGTGTTCATGTTCGATATGTACTAGTAGTGTCTTGTAGGGCTTATGATTTCTAGAATGACTCGCTAAATGATCACGTGTTGTACTTGTTCTATGGTGTGATGACTATTGTACCATACATGTGCTATATGACGGTTCGTTCTTAGAATAATTATAAAATATTGCCCATGATGCCCTTCTTGTTACTTTTGATGATGCCTCATGTTTCGCGAATATTATATTGAATTCCTTTTAATGACTCTTGACTATGCTTGTATCCCATCATGTATCGCTAGTATCATGTAGTACCCATGTTTTCTAAATGTATTCCGTCATATGATTACATGCCATGCCTGACCTATTATATGATCATTGTGCCAGGAGATAGTTACTATGTTGCTCCTATATGTTCTCGTAGGATGCCTACACCAAGCTTATGCATTGTTCGTATATGTGATAATTGTGATGCTCATTAAATCTTGCATATCCTGCTTGAAGTTGCTAGGCATATCTGGTTCCATGAAATAATAGGTTGCTAGCTTGTCTCACATGCATCAGTGTAGGACTCGATTGTTCCTTTTGGAATGAATATGCGTGTTGCTCTCCTTGAGATAGGTACATGTTAGTGTGGATTAATGTGACTGATGTGCTCCATGATGAATCCATTTTGCTCGTCACAATTGTAACCTAATAGACTTCCATAAGGGCATCATTGCTATTATCGGGTCGGGGTCTTGTCTCAAGTCTTGTCGTCTTTAGCGTCAGTCTGCGTTTGTTCCGAGAGAAACACTGGGTGTCCGTCCCTGTCACTCCCCTATCTCCACTAACTTGAACTCCTACGCGATATATCGGACAAGCGATGCATGGAAGAGGGGACGGAAAGTAGATAGCAATAGAGTAGTGAAGCGGGAGCGTGGGCCCATAACCCACGAGTCTCAGGATCAACGACGTCGACGGGGGCAGACATATTTCGAGGATGACGGCTACTGAGTACCAATATGACTTGCAAGCAGGAGAGTCCTCTGTTTGAATTACTAATCCTTCTGAATTTGTTGCTAATAATATTGCACTGACCTAGCGATGAGATTCACGTGTTGATGTGCTGACTTGATGATGAATGTTGCCTGATTGCCTGTTGTCTATGATGATATGGATCGCTCATATATGTGTGATGACGTTAAATTCACTTGTCTTACATTACTACTACTTGAGATGTTGCTTTTGACAAAGGCGAAGACTTGAAGGATGTGTTGTAGGTCTTGGTTATTGTTTGGTTATTGCTTGAGGACAAGCAAGTCTAAGTATGGGGTGATTTGATGTCTCCAAAGTAGCCATGTTTTTATGCATATTTTAGTGCCATATTCTTTACATTTTGCATATTTCACATTGGGAATATGTCGGATTTATTTAGTATATGCTTATTTGTCAGAAATGGAGATCTACATAAGTTTCTGTTTAATATTGCAGAATATGAAAATATTTCGGGAGAAAATCAAGAAGCAAAGATGAAAGCAGCAAGTCTACTCGATCTCGACTAAGTTCTCATCGATATCGACAAGTGCCAAACCACATTCCCCGAGCCATGTCGAAGAGATGCTGCTCGACAACACCAGGCCGAGCCATGATCAACCTTTCTACTCGAGATCGACAAGACTGTCGTCGAGATCGAGAAAGCCTAGGAGCCTGTGTCCGAGCATGTCGACAAGAGGCCACCCGATACACCAAGCTGGCCAAGTCGATGATCCATTTTCGTCGAGATCGAGGAGCGTCTTCGAGATCGACAAAGCCGAGGATCCACACCCGGGCACATCGAGAAGACTTGCCCGACTAGCCAAGCCAAACCTAGCCGACGACCCTCTCTACTCGATGTTGACAAGGGGTCTTCGAGATCGACGAATGCCAGGAGCCATGACCGAGCCACATCGAGGACCTGCTAGCCGAGACGCCGAGCCACGCCCAGTCGACAACACTCCTAGTCGAGATCGAGTAAGCTCTACTCGAGATCAACGAGGACTCCAAAAGCCGCGTGACGCGTCGACACAATTCTACTCGGATTGGGATTCCTTGGGCTCAAAGATTGCCGAGTTCTATCCGCTCTATCAAGTTCTAGCATGATGAAGAGAGATCTATCCATTTGAAGACACGTTAGATATTATTTCCCTATTTTAGATTTAATTTCATTATAGCTTTTATTTATATTTAAAATCTTAGATATAGTTTTAGATATAGATATAGATATTCTATCCTTGAGTAGCAAGGTTTAAAAGCCTATAAATAAAGCCCTTGGGGCTAGTTTTTCTATTCATTCAATTCCAGAGAGAAGTAAGTAGGAGAAGTAGAGAGAGAGAGAGTGAGCGGCCAATTGGAGTTGTGAAGTGAGAGCGGAATTTGCTTCAAGCGGTTGTAAACTTTGGTATATTTTAATGCAATTAGTTTTCTTTCAAGCGATGATGTCTGAGTTTGCGATGAAGCGCGAGTAGTCCACCCACTTCTAGGGTTGGGGCGAGCCCGACGATAGCCCTGCACGCTTGAGGTAAAGATCCGACTTTTATCATGTTTTGAGCATCTACTACTTGTTTATGTGTTTATTACCCATCTAATGGAGGTCCATGCTAACAACTTGGATTGTAAACATAAAATCAGTAGAGACAATTAGGGTTTCTTGAAAGAGTTGTCTAATTGTTGGAAAAGGCGAAAGCTTGTCCTTTGATGCAATTCACATGATTATCTGTTTATCTCTGCCTTATGCATGCTTGGTTATCGTTGTTGCAAACCCCAATCTTGGAAGCCTTTTACATTAAGTTTAGTTCGAAATCCCAAAGCAATTGTTTTTACTTTCTTTCGTTTCGTTTTAGTTTCTGTCTCCTCGATATCGAATAGCACTCGTCGATATCGAGTACTGATTCTCGATCTAGCATCGTTGTAGCTTCTGTGTGCAGGTGCTCGACAAAGCCCAACTCAACGTCGACGAAGCCTACTCGATCTCGAGTAAGCCCTAGTCGAGATCGATGAGAACCTGTGATTGCTGCTGCGCTCTGCTCGACTGGTCCGATCTTTTGTTGACTTACCCTAGACGAGATCTAGCACCTGGAGTCGAAACCGAGTGAGATTTCTCCGCTTCCTAGGATCTGCTGACACGCTTCCTCGTGGATCGATCCTGACTTCCCGTTGTTGCATCAGGAGGAGGTCTTATAATTATTTGCAAGGGACGGAATCTGGTTTGCTATGATTTATTTATATTTTATTTACATACTCGATTTCCTCCTATGAACACTGTCCGTGTCGAGCTAGGAATCCTTGGGGTCGAAGGAAGCCAAGTCTATCCGATTTCATCAAGTTCTATCTATGGAAGACAAGATCTATCAAGATGAGAAGACTTACCTATTTAGATTTATTTTTCGCATTTAGATTTAATTCCTAAATTGCATTTATTTATCTTTTAAGCCTTTTAGATGTAGATAGATAGATTCTATCCTTGATTAGCAAGGAATAGAAGGCTATAAATAAAGCCTTAGGGGCTGGTTTTTCAGTCATTCAATTCCACACACAATTCTATTCAAGTAAGTAAGAGTAGAGAGAGAGAGTTTTGTGACAAGCAAGGTGGAAAGGCGAAAGCAGATTTGTCTTGTTGGTTGTAAGCTTTCTTTATTTAATTCAATGCAAGTTAGTTTCTTTTTTTATTTGATGTCTTTCTTGATGATGAAGAGCGAGTAGTCCACCCACTTCTGGGGCTGGGGTGAGCCCGACGGTGGCCATGTGAGACGATGCGGTAAAGGTCAGATCTTTTTGTGCAATTCGTCTTCTATCCCTATGAGCATGATTCTTTTGCGAGAGTTGAAGGTGATCCTTATTTGTATTATTGAAGCGAAAGTAATCTTAATACAACTTGGGTTAATTATGTGAAAAGGGTTAGTAACAATTAGGGTTTATGCGAAAGCCTCTATATGCCTATTTGTTAGTAACGAAAGTTATTTTGATGGAAAGCATGATCTTTTATGCCTTTATGTGTTAATTTGCATGGTTATCGTTGTGGTGTTGATACCCTGGCTTTTGAAGTTCTTTATTATATTGAGTTTATTTCTGTCGAAATTCTGAAATCTGTGTTCGAATCTGGAATTTATATTTTCTGTGTTTTAGTCGAGACAGAGGAGAGGCTTGTCGAGATCGAGTAGACCTTAGTCGATCTCGAGTTGGCTTTTGTCTACGAGTTGAGTTTCTATTTCTGTTTTCGATTCTTCAATTTCTGTTTCTGCTATTTCTTATCGATCTCGAGTTAGGTGTTGTCGAGATCGAGTTGCCCTTGCTGAGTTTGCTGTCTGCTGTGATTTCTGAGTTTCTGTTGTCCGGTGCTGTTAGTCGATCTCGATTTGCACCTAGTCGAGATCGGGTTAGCTTCTGTCTTTACTCTATTTCTTGCTTTTGTTTGCTATTCTTGTCTTTGTTTCTGTGTTTCTGTCTTCTGTTTGCTTTTTCTGTGAGACTTACAGCTGCCTAGGATCCGCTGACACGCTTCCTCGTGGATTCGATCCTGACTTGCTCTTACTGCATTGGAGGAGTCTTGTAATTATTTGCGTGGGCCTCCTCGATCTCGACTACTGATCTTCGACCCAAAATTGGCGCCGTTAGGTAGCACTCCTCGATCTCGACTACTGATCTTCGACCCAAAATCGTTGTAGCTTCTGTGTGCAGGTACTCGACCAAGACAAGCCGACGTCGACCAGGACCCTACTCGATACGAGTAAGGGCTTGTCGAGATCGACGACCAGTGCCTGTGCTTGCTGTTGCGCTGTGTTCGACTGTCCGATCTTCTGTCGAGTTCCTGTACTCGAGATCTAGGACCCTGTTGTCGACTTCTGTGAGATTTCTTCGCTGCCTAGGATCCGCTGACACGCTTCCTCGTGGATCGATCCTGACTTCCCACTGCTACATCAGGAGGAGGTCTTGTAATTATTTGAAAGGGACGAAATCTGGTTTGCTGTACTTTATTTATATTTCAATTTGCATTCTCGATTTCCTCTTACAACAAAACACAGCACTCCTCCGCCAAAAAATCACCGCTTTCAAACAGAAGCTTGGGGAACCGCTGGCAAAGGCATGAGAACGCTACAAGGAACTGCTGCGATCTTGCCCTACTCATGGACAACCACCCTACGTCATTCAGGAGTTCTTCTTCAACTCTCTTGATCAAGTCACTAAGGACATAATCAACCAGTATACTCGCTATGACTATGTTTGAAAATGATGTTACATTATGGAGATTATTGTATGGTTTTTGTGTTGTTGTTATCATTATTGGAGTTTGGTAAGAAATTGTTTGAAAAATATGGAAAATTTAATGAGTGAGAAAAAATCCAATCACCTCAGGAGATACAGGTAGATTGACCCTGCTCTCTAAGATAATAGTTTGGAGAGATGGGACACATTGTGAGGAGTCCAAAGCACTAAATATCTAGGGCCATTCATGACACCCATGTTTGTGACTCGCGAGAACGCAGTGCTGAGGTTAGAGAGGTAAAAGCATTATTATTGAGAAAAAACAGTATGAAAGGTGATGAATCTTATGAGAAAGAATGTGGTATGAAATTCAGTTTGGAAATACTCCATTTCCCCGGATCGTTAGCACCACATGGAGAAAAGGCCATTTTTCACCATTCTTCGTTCTGAATCAAGCTTTGATGTCTTCATGAGAGTTGTAGCCCTCGGAAAGAGCTTTCCAACGCATGGTCATATGCGTCAATCCGACGAAGGAGAACTCAGGAAAGTGCGTTTTAAGAACAGAGCAGAAAGCTGAGAGATTTTATTCGATATCGAGTAGATGTACTCGAGATCGACCAAAAATGTCCAAGGAGTGCCTGGTCGAGGAGGAGCTGATCGAGAAGCCGAAGACGAAGACATGCCGGGTTACACTCTACTCGAGATCGAGTAGACCTACTCGAGATCGAGGAACCCGGAAGCCGGCACCCGAGCCATGTCGAGAAGATCTACCCGACGCTGCCGAGAAGACCTAGTCGACGAGCCACCTTTACTCGAGATCGAGTAAGGGTACTCGAGATCGACGACGCCCAGGAGCCATGTCCGAGCCTGTCGAGCACCAGCAACCCGAGACGTCGAGCCAGCCAGTAGACGACACTTCTACTCGAGATCGAGTAGTCTTACTCGAGATCGAGGAAGCTTTCAGAAGCCGCGTAACGCGGTTTGATCTATCCTACTCGGATTGGGATTCCTTGGGGCCGAAGGTTGTCGATTCTATCCGATTTTATCAAGATACATCATGAAGAGAGAGATCTATCCACTTGAAGACACTTTAGATATATTTGCCTTATTTAGATTTAATTATGTTGTTACTTTTATTTATCTTTAATGCTTTTAGATATAGTTTTAGATAGAGATAGATATTTCTATCCTTGAATAGCAAGGTTTAGAAGCCTATAAATAAAGCCCATGGGGCTGATTTCTAAGGAATTCAATTTACAAGTAGGAGAAGTAGTTCACAGAGAAGTTTTAGGAGTTCGAAGGTTTTAGGGTTTTGGCGTTCAACGAGAGTTGGATCGCCGGGATTGTAAAGACTTTGAATTTAGTTTAATGCAAGTTTCTTTTCATCAATCAATGTCCGAGGTTGCAATGAAGCGCGAGTAGTCCACCCACTTCTAGGGTTGGGGCGAGCCCGACGATAGCCATGCGTGCCTGAGGTAAAGATTCGACTTTTATCATGTTTTGAGCATCTACTACTTGTTATGTGTTTATTACCCATCTAATGGAGGTCCATGCTAACAACTTGGATTGTAAACATAAAATCGGTAGAGACAATTAGGGTTTCTTGAAAGAGTTGTCTAATTGTTGGAAAAGGCGAAAGCTTAGTCCTTTGATGCAATTCACATGATTATCCGTTTTATTCTTTCCTTATGCATGCTTGGTTATCGTTGTTGCAAACCCTAATCTTGGAAGTCCTTTTACATACAGTTTAGTTCGAATCCCCAAAGCCTTTGCATTTACTTTATTTCGTTTTTATTCTCTGTCTTCCTCGAGATCGAATAGCACTCCTCGATCTCGACTACTGATCTTCGACCCAAAGTCGATGTAGCTTCTGTGTGCAGGTACTCGACCAAGACAAGCCGACGTCGACCAGGACCCTACTCGATCTCGAGTAAGGGCTTGTCGAGATCGATGACGAGTGCATGTGCTTGCTGTTGCGCTGTGTTCGACTGTGCGATCTTCTGTCGAGTTACTGTACTCGAGATCTAGGACCTTGTTGTCGACTTCTGTGAGATTTCTTCGCTGCCTAGGATCCGCTGACACGCTTCCTTGTGGATCGATCCTGACTTCACACTGCTACATCAGGAGGAGGTCTTGTAATTATTTGCAAGGGACGGAATCTAGTTTGCTGTACTTTATTTATATTTCAATTTGCATTCTCGATTTCCTCTTACAACAAAACACAGCACTCCTCCGCCAAAAAATCACCGCTTTCAAACAGAAGCCTGGGGAACCGCTGGCAAAGGCATGAGAACGCTACAAGGAACTGCTGCGATCTTGCCCTACTCATGGACAACCACCCTACGTCATTCTGGAGTTCTTCTTCAACTCTCTTGATCAAGTCACTAAGGACATAATCAACCAGTATACTCGCTATGACTATCTGACGATGCCACCATTTGACGCATGGGGAGTGCTCGACAAGCTCACTAACTATGACAACAAGTATGAGTCTACTGCAAACTATGAAGAGAACCCATACGCCAGGCCAGCACCATCTATGCCACTCTATGAGCCAGCAAAGGAGATTGACCCAGATGTCAAGGAGCAGTTCTACAGAGACCAGAATAGCAAGTCCTCAAACAAGTCAAATACTTATCTGTCAACCAGCCTTGCATAGAATGCGGATCACAGCGGCATACCACTACTGAGTGCCCACACACAGAGCAAGTCAAGCTGGCAGAACACCACGAAGAGGTAGCTTACGCAGGGGGTCCCAATCGCTACATGGGGGACCAAAGGTTTCAGCAACCACAATGGAACCAAGGTGCCTCTAGGAACCCCCCGCACTACAGAGCTCCAGGACATCCGGAAAGAGATTAGAAAAGAGATGATATACAGACAGTCTTACAGGAAATACGGAGGAATCACTCAGAAACCAGGCAGTCCTTCAACTCCGTCTACACTCAGATGCAGGGTGTCAACTCTAGGCTTGGGGAAATTGATATATGGCGAAAATCAGTTGATACACAGATTGGTCAGCTAGCAGCAGGAATCCCCAGGCAGTCAGGTGCGCTCCCTGGATCTTCATAACCAAATCCAAAGGGAAAGACTGGACACATCGCTGCTGTAAAACTCAGAAGCGGCCATCAACTGCAAGAGACAGAAGTTGGAAAGCAGTAGAATGAAGGAGACCAGCAAGTTGACCAGAGCTTGGTCGATCTCAAGGAGGGCTTGCTCGATCTCGAGGAGAAAATACAGAAACCATCATCTGCACTACACAGCAACTCGACATCACCCAATCTGGTCGAGATCGAGAACGATGTACTCGACATCGAGGACGGCCAACCCGGGATCGAGAAAACTGCAGCACCTCCGACATCTGTTCTGGCTCCAAATCAGAAAAAAAAAGCTGCCTTTCCCCACAAAATCTCCAAAGGACCCGGCAGAAAAGAAATTTCAGCGCTTCATCAAGATGCTTCAGAAACTCAATGTCACCATCCCCTTCACAGAAGCTCTCAATGAAATGTCATCCTATGTTAAGTTCCTGAAGGAGATTCTGAGCAAAAAGCGATCAATGGCTGAGATTACATCGGAATGCAGCCATTTGGACATACTGGAGAAGAGGCCAGATCTAGGTAAGTTTGCTATAACCATTGGATTTGGTCCCTATAAAATTAATGCCTTATGTGATCTTGGAGCTAGTGTGAGTATAATGCCTTTAACAATTTGGTCCAAGATTAAGATAGGTGCCCTAGAGCCTGTGGATGCTAGACTGTATATGGCCAACAACACGGTGGTCATTCCAACAGGCATGGTGGACAATGTGCTAGTACAAGTAGGTAAATTCTTTGTCCCTGCTGATTTCCTAGTTGTTGATATGCAAGAAGATCATGCTTTTCCAATTATTCTAGGAAGACCCTTCTTGGCGACGGTAGATGCCAACATAAGCGTAAGGAAAGGAGTGCTCACTTTCAACATCAGCGATAAGGTAATTGAGTATTCCTTTAATAAAACAGAAAGACATACAGGTCCAATAGAAGAGGTAAAATCTATCTCAGCTGGCTACATCACCTGCGGGGAACCCAAGGTAAGAAATATGACCCCTGAGGAGCTGGAAAAGAGGGATATGGAGGCCCAGGTGGAGGAGATCATGGCAATCCTAAAGGAGGACACGAAGAACCCAATCGACACAAACCAAGGTACGTCGTTATGGACTAACTATTTTTCGGATGCCTTGACAGGAACCAAGTATGGGGTCAAGATCGACCAAGACTCCTCGTCGATCTCGACCAAAAACAGAAACCTCCACCAGCACTAACGTCGTTGAGCAGCCAGACAGCAGCCGAGCCTTCCTCGAGATCGAGTACAGTACTCGAGATCGACCACCACTGTGCTGCATCGACTTCGCCTTCCTCGACGCTGACTCCACCAGACGGCCAGGACTTCTCGAGATCGACCACCTTAGTCGCTGTCGACCACCACCTTACTGGACCATCTCCTGCATCTTCGAGCAGCTCACCACCAAAATCTGAAAACTCATCGAGATCGAGTAGCCCTACTCGAAATCGACCAAACACTGTAGTCCCCAATTCCGTCTCCGCGAAGGTAAGCCAAGGTATGGATCTTTCTTCTCCTATTTCCAATGATGAGCCCAAAGAGTATGAAATTGGAGACAAGCTCTATGTCTCTAAATCAAAGGATCATTGGTTCCCTAACAAATTCAACAAGAAGAGGATGGGACCTTTCGTGGTGAACAAGATCCATTCTGGAGGATTGCAGCCGATGGACAATAATGGAGTCCTATTCGAAGCCCAAGTTACATGGGCCCTGCAGATGCCACCTTGAGCATAAATGGAGAAGTCGGCCTAGCGACTATAAAATCTAGAGCTTGTACATAGACTTTTTAGGACATTTTTGGACATTGTTTTGTTTGTTTTTGGTTTTGAACACTTTTAGTTTATCTATTACGGGTATATGTCTTCTGCACTTTTCAGGTCCATGGATAGAAGCAAGCTATATTCAGACTCGGCCCAAGTTGTTCTTTCATTCGAAATTGAGAGGCCCTGCACATCTGTCTAGTGAGTTTCTTTCTTTACCCTTATTTTTATACAGTGAGGACATTGTCATGTTTAAGTATGGGGTGGGGGAAGGGCTCACTTTATGCATATTTTCCATATTTTGTGCATATTTAGAATTTATTTCTTTGAATTGCTACATGGCTATTTTGGAATGCATTATTGATTTATGTGCTTATATGCATGTTTTCCAAAAAGTTTGATAAAATGACCCCCATTTGAACTTGAAAAAATGACCCCCATTTGAAATTTTTGAATAATGTCATGGAAGCTTTAATTGAACTCGACGATGAAAAATTGGATTCATTAGAGATATAGCATGAAATTGCCTAGTAGAGGGAAGTCACAATGAAGTGCATATTTTCTTGAAAACCATGAAATGAGGTAAAATTTGAAGTTGCTTTTGACACATTGCATGATAAGATGATGGAGGACTTTATATTTCCATATAATGCTCACATGTTTACATTCCTAGCCATACATATGCTTATGCATTACACAAAAGCCATAATATGCCTTAGTTCATATATTGCTCCACATGTTCTAAATATTGCCATTCTTTACCTTATCCGGGGATTATGTTGAGAATGATGATTACATTATGGAGATACATTATATGGTTGTTGTGTTTATCATTATTGGAGTATGGAAGGAAAATGTTTGAAATTTATGGAAAATTTAATGAGTGAAAGAAAATCCAATCACATCAGGAGATAAAGGTAGATTGACTCTGTTATCTAAGATAATAGTTTGGAGAGATGGGACACATTGTGAGGAGTCCAAAGCACTAAGTATCCGGGGCCATTCATGACAGTCATGTTTGCGACTCGCGAGAAGGCAGTGCTGGGGTTAGAGAGGTAAAAGCATTATTATTGAGAAAAAGCATTATGAAAGGTGATGAATTTTATGAGAAAGAACGTGGTATGAAATTCAGTCTGGAAATACTCCATTTCCCCGGATCGAAAGCACCACATGGCCAAAAATTGCCCACATTTAGCCTTTTACCAATCTACTTCTAATTGAGCTTAAATTAAAGTCCTCTTGATTATTAATGCTTTGTCACTTATGAATGTTTTTGCATAACCCTTCTTTTGTGAATAGATGTTGCTTTTTAATTGCACATGCATTGATCTGTGACACTAGTACCTTTTCGAGGATGGTAATTGATTACAGGGTCATATGAGAATGAATCTAAGATGTTGAGAGTTTGAATTCTTCCCCTGAATGACAATTAAAAGTATTGCTTGAGGACAAGCAAGCTTAAGTATGGGGTGTTTGTTGTGAGCCTAATGTGCCATGTTTTACACTTACTTTTATATCGATTTCTGCATACATTGCATGCATTTGGGTTAGAATAATACAGAATCTGTGTAGTTTACACTTATTTGCAATATATGGAGGTCTACAGAAGTTTTGGTTATATTTCGCAGAAATCAGACGCACTTTGGAGCTTAAAGGAAACTCATAGAGAAGCTAAGAATGGTCCAGATGGAGAAAAGGCCATTTTTCACCATTCTTCGTTCTGAATCAAGCTTTAATATCTTCATGAGAGTTGTAGCCCTCGGAAAGAGCTTTCCAACGCATGGTCATATGCATCAATCCGACGAACGAGGACGCGGGAAAGTGCGTTTCAAGAATAGAGCAGAAAGCTGAGAGAACTTTACTCGATCTCGAGTACACTTACTCGATCTCGACAAAGGCTGTCCGACCACACCTGGTCGAGCAGAGCTGATCGAGGACACTGAGCCAGAGCAACCCGACTCCCGGATCCTACTCGATATCGAGTACCACTTGTCGAGATCGACTACACCTCAGTGCCAAGTCCGGAGTCGACGAGTTGTGACAAGTCGAGAAGCCAAAGACGGAGACGCCGAGCCAACCCTACTCGATCTCGAGGAGGCCTTGTCGAGATCGACGACCAGCACCGCACCAGTCCGAGTCCGTGACGACTACCAGCTCCTCGACAACGTTAGTCCGAGCCATCCTCGACCACACCCAACTCGATCTCGAGTTGTCCTTGTCGAGATCGAGGAGCCCGGAGCCAAGATCCGAGCTTGTCGAGCAGAGCCACCCGACCAAGCCCAGCCAGCCCAAGTTGACACCAGTCCTACTCGATCTCGACTAGCCCTGGTCGAGATCGACGAGCCGCGTCTCGAAGCTGCGTTACGCGCTTTGGCTGTCCGTGTCGGTTTAGGAAATCCTTGGGGCGGAAGGAAGCCAAGTCTATCCGATTTCATCAAGATCTACCTATGGAAGACGAGATCTATCAACATCTATCCACACCTATCAACACATGGAAGATTTTGCTCTTTAGATATAATTTCCCTTTTTTTATTTAATTCCTAAATTTCTTTTATTTATCTTTTAAGCCTTTAGATATAGATTTAGATAAAGATAGATATTTCTATCCTTGATTAGCAAGGAATATAAGGCTATAAATAAAGCCTTAGGGGCTAGTTTTTCATTCAATTCAATTTCAGACACAATTCCATTCAAGCAAGGTGGAAAGGCGAAAGCGGATTTGTCCTGTTGGTTGTAAGCTTTCTTTATTTAATTCAATGCAAGTTAGTTTCTTTTGTTATTTGATGTCTTTCTTGATGATGAAGAGCGAGTAGTCCGCCCACTTTTGGGGCTGGGGTGAGCCCGACGGTGGCCATGTGAGGTGATGCGGTAAAGGTCAGATCTTTTTATACAATTCGTCTTCTATCCCTATGAGCATGATTCTTTTGCGAGAGTTGAAGGTGATCCTTGTTTGTATTATTGAAGCGAAAGTGATCTTAATACAACTTTGATTAATTATATGAAAAGGGTTAGTAACAATTAGGGTTTATGCGAAAGCCTCTATATGCCTATTTGTTAGTAACGAAAGTTATTTTGATGGAAAGCATGATCTTTTATGCCTTTATGTATTACTTTGCATGGTTATCGTTGTGGCGTTGATACCCTGGCTTTGGAAGTTCTTTATTATATTGAGTTTATTTCTGTCGAAATTCTGAAATCTGTGTTTAAATTTGGAATTTATATTTTCTGTATTTTAGTCGAGATAGAGGAGAGGCTTGTCGAGATCGAGTACAGCCTTAGTCGATCTCGAGTAGGGTCTTGTCTGTATCGAGTTGAGTTTCTGCTTTCTGTCGTCGATTTAAAGTTTCTGTCTTTTACTATTGGTAGTCGATCTCGAGTAACAGCTTGTCGAGATCGAGTAAAGTTGCTGCCTTTGCTTCTATTTCTTGCCTTCGTTTGTTATTTCTGCTTTCGTTTGTCTTTCTTTCTGTCTTCCTTTGTTTCTGTCTTCTGTTGCTTTTCTGTGAGATTTACAGCTGCCTAGGATCCGCGGACACGCTTCCTCGTGGATTCCATCCTGACTTTCTCTTACTGCATTGGAGGAGTCTTGTAATTATTTGCTGGGGCACAAATCTGGTTTGAGTTATTTCATTATATTTCATACTCGATTTCCTCCTCACAACAAAAAGCGAATCAAAATGGGGAAAAGAGGCTGCCTGCTTGCTTCTTCTCAGTAGGGGTGTCACTCTGCTTGAGGATCTCAAGGTCAACGAGGCTGATAGACATGAGACCGAGAGTCAAACCGGAAATGATTACGGCGAAAAGCACAAGGAAGCAGCAGATCGCAACATAGATGAACCACCAAGCTATTCCGAAAGCGATGTCCGATTTCAACAACGTGTTCCTGGTTTTCATTCGAGCCACCACGAGAGTGTTGATCGGGTTCATCAAATCAGTTCCCCACGCCGTCGAATTCACTTTGAGCTATTGGCCACTACAGATACATTTTTTGGGAGCTCGCTGAGTCAACCTGAATTGTCAGCAACCTTGTTTTTCTTCTGTCCATGGATTTTGTAGGTTCATAGGAAACACAATAAAAACTCATACTAGAGCAAATCGAATTTAGGCAAATGCAATCGAATTTAGGGTTAAACAACAAATTTGCTCAAATCGAAAGGGGAAGGGAACCGAAAGGAGTGTGGAAAAGATTGAGAAGGACGAGAAGCAACAAAAGAATGGAGATTACCTGGCCTTGACCAAGGTTGAGTGAACGCCGGCGACCACGAGAAGGAGCGAAGGAGAGAGACGCGAAGCGAATGAGAGAGATGCGATGATGGAGATTGAAGGGGTTAATTATACCAATGGTAGATTTGGTATTTGACGAGAGAGTTTCTCGACCAAATAAATTTGTAGTCAAGACCCCGCTATAGGATAGTGGAGTCAGGTTCGTCCTCAGGAGAGAAGTCAGCGGTTCTAGGTTTAGTGTGTTTTGGGGTTCAGGAATAGCAGGAAAAAGTGATAAGGGTGGCTGTCGACAAAGAATATAGGGTCGATGTCAAGGGATGAAGAGAGAATGGTGGTTTGATATCGAGTAGAATATGTGCCGAATAAAAATAGTAAAATAAAACAAATAAAGATGCAAACTTCCAAGGTTAGGGATCACCGCAACAATAAACATATGCGCATATCATAAATCACATAAAGATGCATGCTTTATATCAAAGCATGCTTTATATCAAAGAATCGACTTTCGCAAATTCCAACAATTTAGGTGATAGAGGCTCTCGCATAAAAACCTAATTTGTTTCTACCTTTTCTTAATTAAGATTAGTCGGCTCTCGCAAATAAACCCTAATTACTATCCAATTCATAATAAGATCACCTTCGCTTCAATATCATGAATAAGGAATTTCCTCAACTCTCGCAAAGGATTAAGCACATAGGTAGATGATGATAAAGACATAGAAATTCATGGATTTATAAATCAAACACACATATCTATGTTGGGATCACCCCAACCCTAGAAGAAAGAAATTAGAAACAAACCATAATAAAAGAAATTAACTTTAACATAAAATAAACTAAAACTTACAACTGTTCGTCTCCTTCCTTCTCCTTCTCTCTCGCCTCCTCCTCCTCTCTCTCTCTCTCTCTCTCTCTCTCTCTCTCTCTCTCTCGCCTTCTCTCTCTCCTTGCTCCTTGCGCCCTAAGACGACTTGACTTGAATGAATGAAAATCAGCCCCCTAGGGCTTTATTTATAGACTTCATTCTCTAGCTATTCTAGAAAAGAAATTATATCTATATCTATATTTATCTATCTAATAACATTAAGATAAAACATGGAAATAAATAATTATATCTAAAAGGAAATAAAGCTAAACTGGATAGATCTTCCTTCTCCTTGACAGAACTTGATGTATCTTGATAGAATATCTCGAATCTTGGCTTGCAAGTAACCTCTTAGGCTCGGATTTCTCCTCGTACTCGACTTTGACTTTCTGGAATTTTCCTCGACGTCGAGTAAGGTCTTCACTCCTCGGATTGTACTCGATCTCGGCTATCGTCTAGGCTCGTTGAGTTTTCTCGACATCGACCAAATTTGGTCGACGTCGACTAAGTGTGGCGCCTTGAGTGGCTCCTACTCAGCTCGTGCTCGATCTCGTCCTCTGGAGCAGTTGTCGAGTAAAATTTTGGTCGATGTCGACCAGTTTGGTCAACTTCGAGTAACTCTGTCGCTTTCAGCATCCTACTCCGTTCTTGAAACGCACTTTTCCGAGTCCTCGTTTGTCGGATTGATGCATATGAGCATGCGTTGGAAAGCTCTTTTCGAGGGATACAACTCTCATGAAGACATCAAAGCTTGATTCACAATGATGAATACTGAAAAATGGCATTTTCTCCAGCTGCACCATCCTTAGCTTCTTCATGGGTTTCCTTTAAGCTCCAAAGTGCGTCCGATTTCTGCGAAATATAACAAAAACTTGTGTAGACCTCTATATGTTGCAAATAAACATAAACTACACAAATTATGTATTATTTTAACCCAAATGTATGAAATGCATGCAGAAATCGTTATAAAAGTAAGTAGAAAATATGGCAAATTAGGCTCACAACAAACATCTCATACTTAAGCTTGCTTGTCCTCAAGCAATACTTTTAATTGTCATACAGGGGAAGAAATCAAAATTCTCAATCTTAGATTCATTCTCATATAACCCTGCAATCAATTACCATCCTTGAAAAGGTACTAGTGTCACAAATCCATGCATGTGCAATAAAAAGCAACATCTACTCACAAAAGAAGGGTTATGCAAAAACAATTTATGTGACAAAGCAACAATAATCAAGAGGACTTTAATTAAGCTTAATAAGGAATAGATTGGTAAAAGGCTAAAGGTGGGCGATTTTTGGCAATGTGGTGGTAATGATCCGGGGAAATGGAGTACTTTCCAAACTTTCATACCATATTCCTTCTTCTTTTGATTTCTCACCTTTCTCTCTTACGCTCGATGCTTTTATCAATATTATGCTTTTACCTCTCTAACCTCAGCACTTCCTTCTCGCGTCGCAAACATGGGTGTCATGAATGGCCCCGGATACTTAGTGCTTTGGACTCCTCACCTGTGTGTCCCATCTCGCCAAACTATTATCTTAGCGAGCAGGGTCGATCTACCTTTATCTCCTGAGGTGATCGGATTTTCTTTCCCTCATTAAATTTTCCATATATTTTCAAACTTTCCTGCCAAACTCCAATAATAACAACAACACAAACACCATATAACAATCTCCATAATGTAGCTTTCATTCTCAACATAATCCCCGGATAAGGTAAAGAATGGGCAATATTTGGAATATATGGAGCAAAATATGAAATAAGTCTCAATATGGCTTTTGTGATGCATAAGCATAGGTAAGGCTAAGGAATATAAACATATGAGCATTATATGGAAATATAAAGTCCTTCATCCTCTTATTATGCAACTTCCCTTTACTAGACAATTTCATGCTATATCTCTAATGAATCCAATTTTGCATCGTCGAGTTCAATATTAAACTTCCATGACTCAATCAAAATTTTCAATGGGGGTCATTTTTCAAAACTTTGGAAAACATGCATGTAAGCACATAAATATATAATGAATTCCAAAATAGCTATGTATAAGCAATTCAAGAATTAAGCTTTAAATACTATCAAATAAAATCAAATATGCAGAAAGTAAGCCCTTCCCCCACCCCATACTTAAACATTACAGTGTCCTCACTGTATAAAAAATAAGGGTAAAGAAAGAAACTCACTAGACAGATGTGCAGGATGTCAAAAAATCGAGTTCTTTGCTGTAGGCTCCAGTCGATATCTAGTAAGTATGGTCGATATCGACCTACTGTACTCGATTTCAACTCCTTGTTTTCTTCCTTGTCCCTCAAAAAATTAGAAGAGAAATATCCACCATAGAAAATAATGTCAAAACCCAAAAACAAAAGCAACAATGTCCAAAAATTCCAAAAATAAATGTCTATTTACAAGCTTTAGACTTTATAGTCGCTAGGCCGACTTTCTCCATTAAGCATTAGCCTGGCTCATCTTTTTCCGGAGGCATAGGTGGATCTGGTGGTTCCTCCGGTGGTGGGAAGCGTGGGATGTCATCCGGGGGCATCATGTGAAGAAGCTTAAACCTCCCCGACTGAATGCTCCATGGCTCCACCCATTCATCTTCCCTGGCTCGAGCTAGCATGTATAAGGGAAGATATAAAGAAAATATACATACCTCATCATCATACCTCTTTCGCTCCATAGGTTTACTTGGTTGTGTATCTCCACCACAGCAGAACGGTGGAGAGGGAAGAGATATTTCCTCCTCATCCTGCGGAGCTTCATGCCACTTTGCTAGGACCCCATACTTGAATATGAACATCGGATGCTCAAAATCATCGGGGATAGCCTACACCTTGTAAGGTAAAAGCGATCTTAGAATGCCCTGGTCAACAATGTCCAACTTATTCTCTTCTAGTGCTATTTCGCCTTGGGATCCTTCATATGATTCATCAACAATAGGTAGCAAAGTAGGAATGAAATTCGAGGAAGGACATACCTGGTTGTCGACATCAAGTGGGTCAATTGGCTCGTCGGGAGGAGGGCATGATCCTTTAGACTGAATGGAAGCCTCAAGCCTTCGGATTTCATCTTCCAGCCGAGCTATTTCCCTTCATCGTTCCTCCGCCACTGTAATCCTATTTCTCCGTCTCAAATCTTGAAACCATTCTTCCCATGCAGGATTCCCTTCGAAAAAGTTTTCCATCTTTGTACCTAAGCCTTGAAATCACAATCAAGAACATAAATTAGTGGCAAAAGCTTGGCACCCAGTTGGTACCGGTGAGGTAGGTGGTGGTAGGGTATATGATAGGGTAAGAAAAAGGGATGGGATTTTCTAAACCTTAAACACAATTAAACTAGGCACGATTGAAATCTCCCCGGCAACGGCGCCAATTTGACAAAAGGGTTTCTCGACCAAATAAATTTGTAGTCAAGACCCCGCTATAGGATAATGGAGTCAGGTTCGTCCTCAGGAGAGAAGTCAGCGGTTCTAGGTTTAGTGTGTTTTAGGGTTCAGGGATAGCAGGAAAAGGTGATGAGGGTGGCTGTTGACAAAGAATAGAGGGGTCGATGTCGAGGGATGGAGAGAGAATGGTGGTTTGATATCGAGTAGAATATGTGCCGAATAAAAATAATAAAATAAAACAAATAAAGATGCAAACTTCCAAGGTTAGGGATCACCACGAAAATAAACATATGCGCATATCATAAATCACATAAAGATGCAAGCTTTATATCAAAAAATCGACTTTCGCAAATTCCAACAATTTAGGTGATAGAGGCTCTCTCATAAAAACCTAATTTGTTTCTACCTTTTCTTAATTAGGATTAGTCGGCTCTCGCAAATAAACCATAATTACTATCCAATTCAAAATAAAATTACCTTCGCTTCAATATCATGAATAAGGAACTTCCTCAACTCTCGCAAAGGATTAAGCACATAGGTAGATGATGATAAAGACATATAAATTCATGGATTCATAAATCAAACACACATATCTATGTAGGGATCACCCCAACCCTAGAAGAAAGAAATTAGAAACAAACCATAACAAAAAAAATTAACTTTAACATAAAATAAACTAAAACTTACAACCGTTCATCTCCTTCCTTCTCCTTCTCTCTCGCCTCCTCCTCCTCTCTCTCTCTCTCTCTCTCTCTCTCCTCTCTCCTCTCTCGCCTTCTCTCTCTCCTTGCTCCTTGCGCCCTAAGACGGCTTGACTTGAATGAATGAAAATCAGCCCCTAGGGCTTTATTTATAGACTTCATTCCCTAGCTATTCTAGGAAAGAAATTATATCTATATCTATATTTATCTATCTAATAACATTAAGATAAAACATGGAAATAAATAATTATATCTAAAAGGAAATAAAGCTAAACTGGATAGATCTTCCTTCTCCTTGATAGAACTTGATGTATCTTGATAGAATATCTCGAATCTTGGCTTGCAAGTAACCTCTTAGGCTCGGATTTCTCCTCGTACTCGACTTGGACTTTCTGGAATTTTCCTCGACGTCGAGTAAGGTCTTCACTCCTCGGATTGTACTCGATCTCGGCTATCGTCTAGGCTCGTCGAGTTTCCTCGACATCAACCAAATTTGGTCGACGTCGACTAAGTGTGGCGCCTTGGGTGGCTCCTGCTCAGCTCGTGCTCGATCTCGTCCTCTGGAGCAGTTTTCGAGTAAAATTTTGGTTGATGTCGACCAGTTCGGTCGACTTCGAGTAACTCTATCACTTTCATCATCCTGCTCCGTTCTTGAAACGCACTTTCCCGAGTCCTCGTTTGTCGGATTGACGCATATGATCATGCGTTGGAAATATCTTTTCGAGGGATACAACTCTCATGAAGACATCAAAGCTTGATTCAGAATGATGAATACCGAAAAATGGCATTTTCCCCAGCTGCACCATCCTTAGCTTCTTCATGGGTTTCCTTTAAGCTCCAAAGTGCGTCCGATTTCTGCGAAATATAACAAAAACTTGTGTAGACCTCCATATATTGCAAATAAACATAAACTACACAAATTATGTAGTATTTTAACCCAAATGTATGAAATGCATGCAGAAATCGTTATTATGTAAGTAGAAAACATGACAAATTAGGCTCACAACAGTATTACTTAAAATCTGTGGACATTTACTTAATATCCGTTTAAATATGGACGTTTACCAAATTAGCTTTTCTAAATGGATATTTGAGCAAATTTTTCCTTAATTATATAATGTTTGTGGTGTTAAATATAAATATTAGTATGAAGCACGAAAAACTATACATTTGATGATAATTTAGCGGTTAAAGTTCATTATAAACAATCTTAATATATTTATATAAAAACCTTTTCCCTGGCGATAAATTATTGATAATTATAACTTAAAAATGTTATTTTATATGTATTATAAAAATTAATTATATGATTCAAAATATTATTTTATATATAATTTATATAAAAAAATTCAGAACCGTGCATACCACATGCCAAAACTCTAGTTCAATATAAAGAGCTCATAAAAGGTGAAATAAATGGTTTCACCTTTTAATGCAGGTTATATCATTATGATTGGACTTTAGGCCAATACTTGATTATGCAAACATTAAATTGGGTTTAAACACTTAATCTCGAAGTTTTTTTATATACCATTATTTTTTATTTTAAAATTAAAGACATTTTTTACTCACGATACAAACTCATTTATTACTAGTAATCGCTTGATGATTTGAAGTCAAATGGCTCATTTTAGAGTATATTAGTTAGGCTATTAGATGTTGTTAAGCTTAGTAGTTAGTTAGAAGCAATAAGGAGGAGGTAATGTAGTATGTGTAACAAACTCCTCTATAAATAGGTTGTTGTACAAATCAGAATAAACAATTCAATACAATTACATCAGAGAGAAGCTCCCAAACTAAATTCTCTCTCTCTCTCTCTCTCGGTTTTTAGTTCAGGTAACAACCTCTACATTCTTCATGATCTTGGTAGATGATTCACTAGTTTGGGATCTTCGCTACTCTTAAAATGGTATCAGAGCACATATTGCAGTTCAGTACTACGATTTGGTGATCGATTGTTTCTTTCTCCGGTGATTTTGCAATCTCCAGTGATCTGGTATTGTGTTTCTGCTTTGCTTCGCTTTTGATTTTCCGTCTTCGTCTTTCTTGTTTTTGCTCTACGATTTCTCAAATTTTCTTATTACCGCTTGTGATTTCTTCATTTATGATTCTGATTGCTTCGGATCTTGATGCGATTCCTCGTTCTTATGATTTCGTGATTTCTGCTTTGCGATTTTCTCTCTGATTTGCTTTTGTTGATTTCTGCGATTGTTGAGGTTTTGTGATTGTAGAGATCTGCGATTGTTGAGGATTGCAATCGCTGAGATCTGATGTAATTTTCGTTGTGATTACTTTGCCTTTGCTGATTTTGTGATCTTCGTTGTGATTTCTAGTGTAATCTGAGTTGTCGTGTATCGATGTTGAGGTATCATGTCTGAAGGCACTGGTTCGAAGATGACTAGAGACAAGGAGGTTATTGGAGGTCGTTCGTATTAGCTTACGCCTAATGGAGGAAATTTTAATGATCCTCTTCACTTGACAAATTTCGATCATCTCGAAATGTAACTTATTGCAGTTCAATTCACTGGTATGAACTTCAACAGTTGGAGATGGGGGATTCGGATGGCTTTGGGGGCAAAGATGAAGCTAGGCTTCATTAATGAAATGTGTGCTCGTCCCCCTAATGATTCTGAAGATTTTGAAAGGTGGATTTGTTGTGACTTCATGGTCATGTGTTGGATCATCAACTCCATGAAGCCTGACATTGCTGAGAATTTCTTGTATGTCTCCTCTGCTAAGGAGCTTTGGGAGGAGATCTTGGAGCGCTTTGCTGAGTCCAATGCTCCCCTCATCTATCAACTACAACATGAGATCACTGCTATCAAGCAAGACAATATTTCAGTGGCTACTTATTTCGGTAAGAGGAAGCGGGTGTGGGACGAACTTCAGACTTTATAGGGGTCCCCTACCTGTACCTGTGGAGTCATGAAGAACTACACATGTCTCCTACTGAAGAAGATGCTTGATCGAGAGGCTACCACGAAGCTGATGCACTTTTTGATGGGTCTTAATGACCAATTTGAGAATATTAGGAACCATATTATTGCCTTAGACCCGCTTCCCTCTGTCAACAGGGCATTTCAAATGGTTACCCAAATGAAACGCCAAAAGAACATCACTAACAAGCAGGCTATGCACCACGAGATCATGGATGCTAACTCTAAGTTTGACAAAGGATAAAGTTCTGGGAAGAACTTCGAGTCTAAGGTGGATTACAAGAGAGCCAAACTGGATAGGATGTGCTCTTACTGCAAAGAAAAAGGCCACATCAGGGAGACTTGTTTTAAGTTGGTTGGTATACCTAATTGGTACAAGGAGCTCAAGGCTCAATGCAATGCAAAATCTGGAAACAATGGAACTACGGGGAAATTTATTGGCCAAATTGAGGGAGTTTCGTATGATGGATCTGGCCGGCATGATCCTCTTTCCATGGACGCTAAGTCTCACACTATTGGTGTTGAGAGACCAGTTCCTAATGAGCATATGATCAATGCCTTGATAGCCGAGGCTACCAAGGGTGTTATTGGTCAAGACTCGGCTGATGGCAGTCACGAAGCAATCAACTTCGCAGGTAACATTGTTGCTCACTCGTTTACTGCCGATCGTTATTGTTCCTCGATCAAATGGATAGTTGATTCCGGTGCAACCAACCATATCACCTTTGATACCTCATTGTTCACTAAGTCTCACCACCTGGATACACCAATTCAAATTGGCTTTTCGGATGGTGTTGTTTAGACTGTGGCAATGGCCGACACGATTATGCTCACTGATTTGATTATACTTCATGATGTTTTGTTTATGCCTACCTTTCATCATCACCTGATTTCAGTTTCAAAGTTGCTCGATTAATGTGGATTGGTGTTCTCATTCTATCGAAAATATTGTGAATTACAGGCTATTTCAACTAGAAATGTTATGTGCTCTGGTCGGCGAATTGGTGGCTTATACTACTTTGAAGGATTCAGTTGCATACCTAAGCATCAACATAACTTTCGGGTTGATCCCAGTGTTTCTTCTACTGCAGTTTCTTCCAATAAAGTTGACAAACATTTCCAGTTGCCATCCTTTGTGGGTGTTACTGATGTAAGTCATTTGCATCTTCTTCATGCTCGGTTAGGACATTTATCTGCCTCCAAAATGGCCCATTTGCAGGATTTTTCTTCTGCTTCTTTACAATAGTATTCATGTGATGTTTGCACTGTTTTTAAGCAACACAAATTGCCGTGTTCTACATGTATGTCTATTGTTGTTAAGTCGTTTGATTTTTTGCATTTATATGTTTGGGGACCGTTTGCTACTCCATCGATATGTGGGGGTAAATTTTTCCTCACTGTCTTAGATGATTGCACATGGACGTTTGTACTTCGTTCAAAGAAGCATGTTCCTGCTATGGTGATCAATTTCTTCCATTTTGTGCATACTCAATTTGACACTCGAATCAAAGTGATTCGTTCTGATAACGACACCGAGTTCATCAATCACAGATTACAAGATTTCCTTCTCGCTAATGGTGTACTCCATTAACGCTCTGCTCCTTTCGTTCCCGAGCATAATGGTCGAGTGGAGCGTAAACACCGTCATCTGATTGAAACGGCTCAGGCATTGCAATTGAATGCAGGGATTCCAATTTCCTTTTGGGGTGAGTGTATTCTTACTGCTACTCACTTGATAAATCTCATGCCCTCATCAGTCCTTAAATGGAAAACACCTTATGAATCCTTATTTCTCAAACCTCTTGATTATACCTCCTTAAGGGTCATGAACTGCCTTTGTTTTGCTCTTGTGTCCCGATCACACAAGAATAAGCTTGATCCCCCTTCAAGAAAGTGCTTTTTGTTTTTGGGATATCCATGTGGTTAAAAGACATTCAAGGTGTTTGATTTAGAGGACAAGAAGGTATTCATTAGTCATCATGTCATCTTTAGAGAAATCGTGTTTCCTTTCAAGGAGGTTTCTCCTATAACTGATTCAGTCCCTATTGCTTCTCTTCCCTTTGTTTCCTTTGGGGATGAGGCTCACACGTGTTATGTTCCTTACCATTCTCCTCAATCCCCTTCTTCTCAAGAGCCTGTTACTGATCTCATACCATCTCCTGCTCATCCATCTCCGTTACTGTCGGATGTTACTCCTACTGCAGAGGGCTCTTTTGAACATCCGATTATAGAGCTTGTTGATGTGCTGCCGCGTTCTACGCGACATATTGTTAGACCAGCCCGGTTTGATGATTTCATTGTGATATTCCTCGTCGTAACAGGTTGCATAACCTATCCGAGTCTCTTTCTCATGCCTTCTCTGATCAATTGGACAGATCTCAACCATTACTCTGAACATTTTGTTAACTCCATTTGCAAAATCTTAGCTGTTCATGAGCCTTCCACCTTCAACCAAGCTAAGTCAGATCCGGCATGGGTTTTGGCCATGAACAAAGAGCTTGATGCCTTGGAATACACTTGGGATTTGGTTCCCCTCCCTATGGGTCACACTGCTATTGGCTCGAAATGGGTATACAAAGTCAAGCTCAAGCAAAATGGTGAGACTGAGCGATTTAAAGCTCGATTGGTTGATAAAGGATACAATCAACTGAAGGATTGAGAATATAAACATACTTTTTCGTCGGTTGCAAAGTATGCAACTGTCCGAACATTGATTGATTTGGCTTCGATCAAGGGTTGGAGTCTCCATCAACAACGTCAATAACGCGTTTCTACATGGGTATCTTGACGAGTAAGTGTACATGTTGCCTCCTCCCGGATACACCAAAGCTCATCCCGGATTTGTGTGTCGTCTTCGACGGTCTTTGTACGGGCTTAAACAAGTTGGTCGCCAGTGGAACATCGAACTCACTAAGCACATTGTCACCCATGGTTTCACTCAGTCTCAATGCGACTACTCTTTGTTCACAAAGTTCACCAAGTCTGGTATGGAAGTGGCACTGATCTATGTCGATGATGTGCTACTTTCTGGAGATGATGAATCTGAAATTGATGCTTTGAAAGCATCTCTGCACTCTGCCTTCACTATTAAAAACTTCGGTTTGGCTCGCTTCTTTCTCGGCATGGAGATTGCTCGGTCCTCCAATGGCATTCTCCTCAATCAACGTAAATATATTGTTGATCTTCTTCAAGATGCATGGTTCACCGACTGCAAACCAACTCCCTTTCCAATGCAGTGAAACCTCCATCTTAGTGTGGATTCAGGGGATGAAATTTCCGATCCAGAATCCTATAGGAGGATTGTTGGTCGATTGTTATTCCTCACTATGACACGCCCTGATATCTCGTACACAGTTCAACAACTATCTCAATTCCTTGCCTCTCCAAGCGTCCCTCATATGAATGATGCTAGATACTTATTACGATACCTCAAAGGCACGGTCAATTGCTCCTTCTTCTATCCTAGCAACTCTCCTTTGATGATTCGTGCCTATTCGGATGCAGATTGGGGTAGTTGTCCCTTTTCTGCTAAGTCTCTCACGGGGTATTGCGTTTTTCTGGGGGATTCCTTAATCTCTTGAAAGACCAAGAAGCAGAAGACGATGTCCAAGTCCTCCACCGAAGCTGAATATAGGAAGCGAGATTGTGTGGCTTGTTGGTCTTCTTGAGGATCAGTGTGTGCCAATTTGCCTTCCTATTCCGTTGTATTGTGATAACAAGTCGGCCCAGCATCTCGCAGCCAATCCTGTCTTCCACGAACCCACGAAACATCTCCGAATTGATTGCCATTACGTGCAAGGCTTGATTCAGGAAGGGTTCCTATCGACTGTACATGTAGCTTCCCATCTTCAGATTGTTGATCTCTTGACAAAGCCCTTGGGTGCTTAACAACATCTCTTGCTTGCTAAGATGGGCTTGGTTTTTCATCCCTCACGCCCACCTTTGGGGGGGGGGGGGGGGTGTAGAGTATATTAGTTAGGCTATTAGATGTTGTTAAGCTTGGTAGTTAGTTAGAAGCAATAAGGAGAAGGTAATGTGGTATGTGTAACAAACTTCTCTATAAATAAGATGTTGTACATATCAGAATAAACAATTCAATACAATTGCTTCAGGGGCAAGCTCCCAAACTGAACTCTCTCTCTCGGTTCTTAGTCCAGGTAACAACCTATACATTCTTCATGATCTTGGTAGATGATTCACTGAGCTGGGATCTTCGCTACTCTTAACACTCATCAAGAAACTACTATTATTTAAATTTATTTCATTATTAGTATCTAATAGTCTATAAAATTATATTACATAAGACCCGTGTCGTGGGCACGGACACTAAACTAGTAAAATACGTAAACAGAAGCAAGTCTTATAAAAAAAATTATAAAAAAAAAAATTTATGCCACATGTTCTTCTTAAGATTTTTTATTTGATTTTCTTTTCTTTTTTTCTTGTAATGCCACGTGGATGCCCATGAATTTTTTTTTATTTTCATTTTTATTGTTATAAAATATTAGAACTTGGGTGGTTGCATTGCAATTATATCGTCGGTTACCTCTTCATTAATCAACGATCCTAATCCTAATTCTCATTTTCCACTCCTTGGATAAAGTCGACCGTTCTCCTCCTCATCGGTTTATTTCTCCTTAATTTCTTTGCAAAATCCTAGTGCTCTTGTCATCCCTATGCATATATGAGTGAAACATGTGTTGTAATTTTTAAGGGGGTTTTCTAGTGTCGATTGGTAGTGGAGAATGAGACAAAGAGGATAATACAATATGTCAAGTAGAGAAAAAGCCCCGGAGTTGCAGACGGAGAGGATAATCCTAGTGTTCTTGTCAAGTAGAGAAGAAGTCCAAGTGTTGGAGTGGAGAACAACACAGGTATTCTCACTACTGGCAACTCAGGGCTATAACGATTCGCGAATGAATGACAATGGCATAAGATAGAAAGATCGATATCTTATCCTAAGGGCATATGATAGAAAGACCGATATTATATTTATTTTACTACGAGTAATTTTATGCTCCGTTTAGCCCAGATGTTCCAATGTTCCGCAACTTGTGACGGAAACACGCTCCGCTACAGTTGCAGATCCATTTCAAATTCCCAAAGTTGGGTATTTGGCACGGTGTCTACTGTATTACGCGACAGTTATCAGCTATGAAACCCATTCTAGAACCAATGAAGATCCTCTACAACACTTTGTGTGACACTAGGTGTAACATAAAATTAGTTATGCTATAAATTTGCAATAAAAAAATTCCAAAAATTATATTTATGTTTTACTATTGATGCGGGACCATCCAAGACACCTTCGGATGATGTCCTTATCAAGAGGAAGAAGAAAGCTCCACCATGGGAGAAGGTACAAAGGTGGAAGCTTGGCGTTTTTACATTCGTTCAGCAACTTGACAGCTTTTCGACGTCTCTGTAAAATGGGTCGTACGGATTCAATATTGATTGGATTGAGGCGTGCCATACCTTGTTGGAACGAGGACGAAGAGATCTACAACTTTGCTGTTGAAGGTTTTTCTAGATTCGTCCTATAGCTTGGCCGAAATCCACATTCTTTGAGCTGCTGCTGGTTTTGACGGGATTTTGTTAAGTTTTGGAACATTATGTTTATTTCCTATTTTTAGTATTTCTTTTACTTAAGTTATTTTAGGAAACTTTAAGGTTATTTTTATTATTTCCATTAGATGTTAGTTTTATCTTATTCTATCATCTAACTCGGCCCAACAGCCCTGTGTGGCCTATATATTCCGAGTTCTCCTATTGTAATTCAATTAGAACATGATGAATAGAATTTAGATCTCTCAAAAAAAAAAAAAAAAAAAAAAAAAAAAAAACCTTCAACAGCAAAGTTGTAGATCTCTTCGTCCTCGTTCCAACAAGGTATGGCACGCCTCAATCCAATCAATATTGAATCCGTACGACCCATTTTACAGAGACGTCGAAAAGCTGTCAAGTTGCTGAACGAATGTAAAAACGCCAAGCTTCCACCTTTGTACCTTCTCCCATGGTGGAGCTTTCTTCTTCCTCTTGATAAGGACATCATCCGAAGGTGTCTTGGATGGTCCCGCATCAAAAAGGTTGCCAGTATATGTTTATAAAAAAAATTGATGGAAATACATGCTTTATATTTTTTAGAAAATCTTATGGCCAAATAAGGAATATTTGATTTAAATAAAATTTAAATACATAAATTTTCATCAAATTTTTTACAAACATATACTAACAAGTGTTTAAAATATAATTATAATTTTTGAAATTTTTTTATTGTAAATTTATAGCATAACTAATTTTGTGTTACAGCTAGTGTCACACAAAGTGTTATAAAGGATCTTCATTGAAATAGAACACGTGAAAATTAACGGGTATCCAGTAAATTTTTTTTTTTTTTTTTTTTTGATGAGGTAAAAATTCAGATGCGCAACATGCGCTATCCGATAGCATCCTTTCGGATGAGGTCCAGCAGACCTTGATCACTTAGTAAGTTAGGGTTAATGGTACTGCGTCCAAGGAAAGCAATCCTATCTGCGACACAGTTGCCAGTGCGAAGTATATGAGAGCAAAATACTTCCTTAAACCCTTGTAGCATTAAGGTGATGTCTGACATAAGAATCTCAATTTCCCATGGACATCGCTTTCTCTGTTTAAGGTAATTGATAATGATAAGAGCGTCACCTTCAATAATAATTTTATCTAAATTCAGTTCTCTTGCTTTGATAATCCCTAAATGTAGTGCTCTAGCCTCCGCAATTATAGGAAATTGTTACCCAAATTTGCAAACATTAGTCGAAATAGGCCGCCCTTCCCAGTCTCTGATAATGAATCCACTCGTGCTGTCACCATGTATGCACGAGGAACCGTCGAAATTTAATTTATACCATCCTTGAGGCGGTTTAGATTGCTCAGTTCTATGTTGCACTTCCATGATTGATGGGGCCTTTTCATTTCTAAACACAAATTGGATTCGGACTAGCCAGATTGTCCACCAGTTTAGTGATAAGTATTGCTTTTCCTTCTGTGATAGATTATTTGATAGGATTGTCATGATTGGCTTGATATCGCGATTTTTACGGATTGATTCGTTAATCAACAATTTAGTTTTCTTACTGAGATTCTTATAAAAGAAACTATACTTACATTCACAGAATATATGCACCTCATCTTCCTCATGGTGATTACACAAAGGGCAGGAAGCGGGAACCGCCACTCCCCGCTTAGAAAGTCTTGATGCCGTCGGCAAACCGTGTTGACAGATTTTCCAAAGAAAATTCTTAACCTTGGGAGGGATGTCTTGCTTCCATATCCAAGAGTTTTCATCATAATTATGGGTATCCAGTAAATATTACGGGTGTAGTTATCAATCCGCTTATATAACAGCATTCACCGAAAGTTGTTCATCTTCCCAAATTCCCAAAATTAACCAACAAAAAGGGTGAGAAACCGTCGGCACCGATTATCGATTTCGTGTTCCG
Source organism: Persicaria tinctoria (assembly GCA_037127255.1). Lineage (NCBI taxonomy): Eukaryota > Viridiplantae > Streptophyta > Magnoliopsida > Caryophyllales > Polygonaceae > Persicaria > Persicaria tinctoria. The sequence continues at coordinate 44,077,123 of JBANSL010000018.1, forward strand.
CCGCCTACCGGCGCAGCGCTATAAGGTGAACTATCTAACCTAGTGATTACGATTTTCCGGAATGTTCTTTTCGGTACACTACGATCGTCTTCTCTTTGACTTTCACCTTCATCTCTCTTCTCTTTAGGTTGGATATTTCTGATTAATATCCGAAATCAAGTCTCTGCTTATTGATTTTGATTTAGTTTGATCAATTCCACCAACATGGATGGAAATCATCTCCGTTCAACTTGTAACTTAGGGTTTTTTGGCTGCCAATTAGAATTATTGACTCGGCTGAGGAAGCGCAGTAGAGTGAGTAGAAATGGAGCCTGATAATGCTAGCAAGATTGCTGCTGTGTTGCGTGCTCTGATAGCAGCGAGATACTGTAAGGGCGATGATGTACCATGCCAGATTGAAGAGGTGCAAAAAATTTTCTTCTACTTTGCTGAATTTTCCTATTCATCATCATCTCGGGCCTTTTATCTGCTTGGTTTAATTTGTACTTACTCCCCTGCATTGATTAGGGTCTCTTTCTCGGGTCAAGGGCAGCTGCTCTGAACAAGATCGAGTTGAAGAGGATGAATATCACTCACATTTTAACCGTCGCTGCTTCCATTCCCCCAGCATATCCTGATCACTTCAATTATAAAGTCATCAAAGGTACATTTTCTATGAACTCGGATTGCCATGCTTCTTATGCTGTTTTTGTATGGAAGGTTTTCTTGAGGAATATATTTTACTCTGCTGAGATACCTTTGGTTATTCGAGGGAATTTTTTTATAATGTTGTTTATAATCTGATTGGAACTTTGTATTTTTTTGTTTGGCTCGTGTCAATGTGCTGGTCTATGTAGCAATTCAGTTTCTTAACTACGTTTCTTTCCAAATGGCATAGTGGTTGACAGTGAAGATACAAATTTAGCACAATACTTTGATGAGTGCTTCGATTTTATTGATGATGCGAAGAGGATTGGTGGTGGAGTGCTGGTCCATTGTTTTGTTGGAAAATCTAGAAGGTAAAAGTTCTTAAATCACTATTACCGTGATTTCTTCAAATCCATTCCCTATTCCATGCAATTAAAGAGAGCTTAGCTATTCATTATGAAGATTGGATTTCCAAATGGAATGTTGCGGGCTTTGAAGCACATATGTTACAATGAAAAAGTATTATATGGCCCCATTCCATATTTTGTACTTGCTTTACACTCATGGGAAATGAAGCTTGATAATAGATGTTAGGCTCTTCAACGTGTCCTTTAAAAAAAATCTATATTCTTGTTGTATCTAATAAAAGAAGCATTGAATGAGTCTTTTGGGGTACAGTCAGAATAATTTCACTATTTATCTTGCACTTTGCAGTGTGACTATAGTTGTGGCTTATCTTATGAAAAAGCATGGAATGACTCGTCTTCAAGCCCTTCAACACGTGAGAAGCAAAAGGCCACTGGCAGAACCTAATGCTGGTTTTATGAAACAGCTTGAGGAGTTTGAAAGGGTCATAAATCCTCGGCACCTGGAAAGCAAAAACATCTAAGGTGCACTTCTCGTCACAGATCTCTCTTTGCTTTGTGATATATCTGCTTTAAAATACACCATAGTTTGGAAGGGTTTTGTTTAGTTGGATTACAGAAATGTAGGGATTCTCTCCTTTCTGAGTTAAAAATGAGAACATTGAGGTGGCATTCAGTTAAAGTCTGAATTGGTTTAGAATCGGAAATCATATAGGTAATATGGGGTGTTTGGTTATGGGGTTTGAATCGACTACTGCCTTTCTTATCATATCTTTTCTTTTTTCTTTTTTCTCATGGGATGTTGGATCCAAAGATAATCCCGAGGTTTCAGTACCCAATTCCTAGCTGATTTTAGGAATGAGTTATGGATATATCTAAACTCAAGCAAAAATCAGGTTTTTTAATCTCCACTAAATCCTAATTTCCTCAAAGCCATGAAGCATATGACACCTCTATTTAGCTAATTATCGGTAGCAAAACAGATTATTCAATCTAGTCTAGTTGCTGAATATATAACACTTCCAGAGCATCTGCCAGATAACTTTGAAAAACTCATTTGGTGTTGGGCAGTTGGCACACCATCTTCTCAACTAAAAGCTTAATTGGTTTTGTACATGCATAACATTATGAACATTAATGAATGACACTCCAGTTTTGAGTTTTTGTGGACAATTTTTTCTGCATTTCCTAAATGTTTATAGTAAGTACTTTGTAATGCGGTCATTTGCAGATGTCCATGGAGGTTCTCACTAAGAAACTCAAAACGAAAAAAAGCAGTCAAGCTGCAAGTTGAGTTCATATCAAAAGGTGATTCACTCTCATGAAATGGTATGTAGGTGACTATTTTGTTGAATTGGTCTATAACTCTAATTGTATATCAGTTTGCAAAGTTATTTTGAAGAAAACCACATGCATTGGTCTTGAGCCTCTTGACATATTCATGTAATAAAATGTCAGCGTATGGAGACTTACTACATGTAACTTTCCTCTCCTGGAGATTCATTTATCCTGTTACTAGCAGATCACATCATGTTGTGTGCTCTGTGGTGTTTCATCTCATTGCAAAAGTGTTTACATATTGTCTCTTATGTCTAATCTAGAAGCTTCCTATGAGCTAGAAGACAAGAATATGAATTTGGATTGCTTCTCATGGGTTTGGGCCTCCGTGTGTTCAGCTGGTGTGGGCTTAAATGGTATTGGACTGATGTGATCTGCTTCTTTTTTGGGGGGGAGACACTTCGCACGGTCAAAATATCGCCAACCACACAGTGCCGATTACAAAAATGAAAATCGTAGAAAATTTTGTGGTTTTAGTTTTGAAAACCGTAAGAATTTTCACGGCCACGGAGTTGATTTTCATGGGATTTTTACACTCACAGTGTGATAAACCAAAAAGAAAAAGGCCCAAAAAAGGCCCAATCCAACGGCGGCCATAATTCCGAAAATTGTGAGAGCTTTGACACGCCGACGCATATTCCCGATAACCCTAGGTCTGATTTCCCTATCTGCGAGATTCCCCAACACACATCAACCGACCACAGTTCCGTAACCGTGAGAGGTCTCCTCCTTCCCAACGCATGAGGCCTGCCATGTAGGCCTGCCGGCATGGTTATTAGGATCCCGATCCGGATCTTACGATCCTACGATTCTAGGCAAGGGGTTTTGATCCGGATCGAGCATATAGACTCCTTTGTGCTAGGATCTACCTAGGATCCCATAGGATCCTATGGGATCGGTAGGATCTACCGATCCTAGAAAAAATATTCGATCCTAGCAAAAATCATATTTGTGTAATTGTGTTTGTTTTGTTTGGATATTGGACCTTCTGGATACGATGGGCCTTTTTATTTTTTATTTGTGTAATTGTGGTTAATTGCAATGATGACATTCGAAAGTAGAGATGACATTGGATATTAGGGCTGTGCATAAACGGATACCCGACACGACACGGTTAACCGTATCGGATATTCGAAACTGTTAACGTCAAAAAGGGCGATCCGAACACGATCCAATTAGTACCGGATACCCGACACGAAAACATAAACGGTTTCATGTCGGATACCCGTGTAACCCGACACGAACCATTTGCAATGAGAAGGTGAGAATGATTGGTTAGAAGAATCCAGATCTAGATGAATATTGGCCAAATCTGGAGATTTACACCATGTTTGGAATGTGGGATTTGGTGGGATTTTTAGGAAGGGAAGTGAGAGAAAAATAAAATTGGTGTTTGGATGGACAATCAAGGGGAAGGGAAGGGATCACAAAGGTGGGTAACTGCCCAATTTGATGAGATTTCACACCCCATCAAACCGGTGGAATTTGATGGGAAAGTGAAATTCCTCCCCTTCCTTTCTCTTTCCCAATTTCCCACCCCTTCCCTCCCCTAAAAAAACCAGGTGCCAAACATACTGTTAGAGAGGAGAGAGTTTAACACCGGTTGGTATTAGGTCGTCCCCGACTGGGAGAAACCAAATCTGGATACTTGGAGAGGATTGAGAGAGAGAGAGAGAGTCACCAATCGGCAGTAGCCCTTATCGCCGTCGATTAGGTTGTCATCAACTCACTAGGCCGCTGGAAATAGTTGGGAGAAGCCGCATCCAGAGACTTGGAGAGGGTTGAAGGAGAGAGCCTTCAATCGCCCTTTTCATCGCCGCTCTATGGAGTTTGTAGTTGTAGTTGTATCGCCTGTATAGTTTTTAATTTTAGGGTTTGATTAGGAAGGAAAGTCGGAAAGGTCATTTAAAAAAAAAAAAGGCGATTTAAAAAAAGAGGAAAAAGTGGGAATCGATCCCAGGAACTCATGTGAATTTAAAGGGAAATGTCAGGGCATTAACCAACTGGGCAACCTCACAGCATTGATTCAACTGGAGACTATATACTACTAAACCTATAATGTTACATATTTAAACTTAAAAAAAATAAACGTGTCGTGTATCCGATAAGTACAAAAGTCCGATCCGAACACGACACAGAAATTGCCGTGTTTTAGCGGTTCGTGTCATTATCGTGTCGTGTCCTTTTCGTTTCGTGTTTTTTCGTATCGTTTGGTCGTGTTTTCGTGTCGGGTCAGTCGTGTCGGGTTTTTCTGCACACCCCTATTGGATATTTGGATGTATGATTTATCTCTTGTATGCTTGTCATATTTTAAGACATTATCCTTGTCTGTTTGTCACGTTTTGAGACATTAGTTTTAACAAATTATGAATCTTAAGTGCTTATTATTGGACTATTTTAGTTACTTAATTTGTGTAATGGAGGAAAAACTTAGTTTTATTTTAAAATTAAGGTATTTGTTTATAATGATTTGTTTTTATTTTATTTTTTATTTTATTTTCAATTTTTGTCTAGGATCTTACGATCCTACGATCCGATCCTACACCCTTGTCTCGATCCCACACTAGGATCCCGATCCTAAAAACCATGCCGGCTGTCGGGTAGCCTGCGTTGGATTCGTCCAAGCGGTTGCGGCCACTGATCTGCAAACCGTGGGAGGGTGACCACTGCCCATATAAAACCCGCCCCTCTCTCTGCTCATTCCGGCCTCAAAAAACAAACTCGCAGTCCCTTCTTCCCCCTTCATCAGTCCAATAACCCATATAAACTCCACACTGTTTGTTCATCTCCCAACCATGAACTGGAAAGGAATCAAAGGATGGAAAGGAGTATTACGCCTGCGAGGTGGAGCCGAAGAGGGCGAGTCGGGCCCGTCGATCGACCCTCGTGTTGAGCATATGAGCGAGGTTAGTTTTGGTTTAATTTGTATGATTGTATGTGATTAGTACTTAGGTGAAATCAAAGTTTAAGAAATTGAATTTTGAAGTTGTTATCAATTTTAGTATAAGTGTAAAAGAAAAGAAAATTTTAGTCTTGATGAGTTGAAATCAAAATTTTATGTTGTTACCAATTTTATTATTAGTTTAAGAAAAGAAAATTTTATGTGATTATAAATTTTAATAATAGTGTAGAAGAAATGAAAATTTTAGAATTAGTTTAAGAAATGAAAATTATAATATTGATGAGCGAGGGTGGTTGAAATCAAAATTTTAGTATTAGTAGTAATCTTGATGAGTTGAAATCAAGATTTTATGTTGTTACCCATTGAAGTATTAGTTTAAGAAAAGAAAATTTTATGAGTTGAAATAAAATTTGTTTAATTGGAAATGTTAGATGGAAAAAATTGTGAAGAAATTGTAGTATTATTGCCTCAGTATTTATGTTGAATTATAATTTTATATGCAATTTTAAGATTAATAGGTGAAATTAAACTTTAAGAAATGAAAATGTTAGTTGTTACCATTTTTGAAGAATTGGTATGATTTGTGTTTATTTATGGAAAAATAACTTCTAATAATACAAACTTTCTCCTATGAACCAATAACAATACAAACTTCAAAAATAACAAATTTATACCCAAACTATTTCAACATCAACCGAAAACAATATGGGTGGTTTTTCCGATGAGAAATCCGGTGAAAATGGTGACATGGCACCGGAGAAGTGAAGTGGGTCCCAATTGGCAAAAAAAAATCAAGTATTCAATTAAAAAAGAAAAAAAATTCTGATTTTAGTTTGACAGAAGTGCGATTTGGTGTTAGGTTTTTACCATGGAGAGGAAATTGAGAGTTGAGATGCCATGGATTGAGACCTTGACGTCGACCTTTACTTCGGCCACAAATTGAAGACGTTGATAGGACAATAAGCTTACTCCACTGCGAATTGAAGGGCTAGGGACTTCCAACGAGGGTCCCTCCCGGTAAAGGTTATATTCAAATTTGGGGTTTTGTTCATCAACATCTTTAGGCAATGTTAACATTGATTTACAAGAAGGTATAACTTATAAGGTATTTACAAAACGTTTTTGTCAAGTATAATCATTCCAATTTTTGTTGTGCAAAAGAACATCTCGCTACTTTTTTTTCGTGATTTACAGTTGATTGAACTATTACATCAAAATGAACGAGTTTGATGCTGATGATGAACTAGAAAGAATGAACTGGGTAGAATTTCTATTTAATGATGATGATGATGATGATGATGATGATGATGATGATGATGATGATGATGATGATGATGATGATGATGATGATGATGATGATGATGATCTCGGTGAGGTACCCATTATGATGTGTCAAAGAGTGTGATGGATGAGGATTATGATGATGATGATGATGATGATGATGATGATCTCGGTGAGGTACCCATTATGATGTGTCAAAGAGTGTGATGGATGAGGATTATGATTCTATGGATGAAGAGATTGAGCAGTACGACATGAATCCACTTGAAGTGGATACTTCTAAAGAAGAGTTTCATTTGGCAAGGCAGAGGGTAAGAGATTATAGGGCTGAAATGGACAAGGAAGATGAAGGACAGTTTAGTAATACTTAATATTGTACAAATAGTTAGATACATCTCGATGATGAAAAAATGTAACACTAACATGTTCGTTGTCCGAGTCCCAAAGGGAGGGTAGCAATCAACCCATGCTCGAACATAAGCCTCTTTGTGGTCCGTCAACCAAGTTGATTCTAAGGGCGTGTTTGGCAACGGCGTGGGGGTAGGTGGATGATGATGGATTTTTGGGGGTGGAAGGGATGGGGATGGAATTTCGGGGTGGACGGGGTGGAGATTTGAAGTCAGTTTAATCCCGTTCGTGTTTGGTTGTGTGTTAAAATATTTAGGGATAAAGACACCAAAAAAGACACAATTGCCCCCACTAATTGACATGAAATGGCAAAAATGCCCCTCCTAAATATCCCTCAAACCCAACTCATCTTCTTCAATCGTCATTTTCATCGGCCGAAAGAGCCCGTGCTCCATTGCGACATCGCCCTCAGCAGCTATCGGCGCACTTCCGCCCAGCCTCCATTTCGCTCATGGGCCATTTCCGATCGAATGAGCAGTACTTGTTCAGAATGTAGCAAAATGAAGATGACAGTACTATTTCACTTGGTTCATTGAATTGATGATGTTTTGCTGGAATTGATCCTCAAATTGCAAGAATCAAATATTTTATTAATTAGTTGAACAACTTCAGCCCTTTGCTTGAGATGGGGAAAACTGTAATCATCAGGGACTCTTTTGACAAATCTGCAACCATTCCTTGTGAACTGCTACGTTGTAAAGAAGCTCCAAAAATAAAACCCAATCCAACAACCTAAATTCATAGTATTTGGCCAATGTAGCGCGAGCAAGGACATGAAATCAACAGATGTCCTGTAAAATCACAAATGACAAAATCACATTGTGAATCATGTATTATAACTTACAAAAACATGAGAATGGGGGAAAGAAGCTCGAAGGGGCAAATATGTGGGCAGTCGCCATCGAATACAGATTAGGAGCACAGATCGAATACAGATTAGGGTTAAAAAAATCCCCTTTATTTAACTTGGGGGGAGGGAGGGAGGGAGAAACATGATGTAAATATCGAACGACAAAAAAAAAGACAAAAATGGAGGGTTATGGATTTGTGAGGAGAGCCCGCAAAGACCATCATCGCATAAATAAGGCTCAGGCAGCGGGTAGTCTTCATCGCAGCAAAGAAGGGGACGGTGTCGGAAGTGCCCCCCAGCAGCAACACCGTGGTGGAGAGGGTGGCTTGAAGCGGCGGCCGACGCTCCCAGCTGCTCGGATTCGAGGTTGAAACTTTTATAGCAGTAGTAGCAGCAGAAGATGGTAGAGAAGATGGTAGAAGTGAAGGGGGCAAATCTGGAACCCATCCCCTTCCCATCCCGTCCATCCCCCTTGAATCAGGTGCGTGTCTCACCCCGTCTCACCCCCCGCATCCCCTGTTTCGCACCCCCCTCCACCCCCCGCATCCCCTTGCCAAACATGCAGGCGCGGTTCCCGAAACCCACCCCCACCCCCGGCACCCCCTCGCATCCCCTGCCAAACACGGCCTAAGTAGGTCACAAGTCCCCATTTGGCTTCCCACTTTTCATGCATGGTAGCTAATCGACCCTCGTAACTGTCTTCCGTCTTGGACTCGAATAAGGCAAAACAGTCGTTGTGAAATTCCTGTTATCGAGCAGCTGAGTTTGTGCTCCTTCCCTTCGGCTCGATGTTGCACATCACATGCCACCGACATAACATATGCTTCACTATAGGAAACACCTCATTGAGGGTCTTTATGAGACCCAACTCGCGATCTGTAACGATCACATCTGGAAGCCTATGTCTGCACAAATGTTTTACTCTTCTCATTGCCCAGATGTAATGGTCCGCATTCTCCCTAGCCATGAATACAAACGCAATTGGAAATGTCTTCTTCGTTCTTGTTATCCCTACGATCTCAAGTAACGGCATTTGGTACCTGCCAAGTGCATTACAATATTAAGTACATGTAACACATCATATTATATAGTTCTAATTATATATGATGAATATGGTCATTCTTACTGGTTCGTTTTATATGTTGTGGCCATGACAATGACATAAGGAAACAACCGTAAAAGATGTCGTGAGTCTGGATGTGCCAATATTATGTCGCTAACCTCGTTACCTTCCAGTGGAGGGGACTTCCTCGATACAACGTAGTATCCTTTTTTTATCAAGCGAGTGTAATGCTTGTGGTAGATCCCTTCTTCCCTCCGTCTCATCCCTCTTCATATTCAACAGGGCATGGTACACTTGTCGGATGTCGGTAGCACACTCACTGTTGTCAATCTTCAGACCACCCCTTCATATTATTCTCGTCATACCACACTCCGGCAAGCTCAAACATCGATGAATAATCGGTGCCCATTTCCAAAGGTTGGTGTTGATTCTACATGTAAGTGTATTATCAAATTTATTAATTACTATTTCACTACTATTTCAAATGATATATCAAATCTCATTTCACAAGTATATCCAACTTTCATTTTAGAACTATAAATTATGTTTCATGCTATTCTTATCGATTATTCTATATTACATTATATATCGGGTGTTTTTGGATCCCATTGTATTTTCATTATAATGTAATTATTTTATCTCGTTTTATGTGTCCGTTTGGTAGTAAAAATAAAAATCTCGTAAAAATCGAGGTAAAATCGTAATTTAACCAAATAATCACATAAATCGAGATAAAATAATTGTATTTTAATTAATATATCGTGGAATCCAAAAATATCATAATTTAAACACCTTAAAATGTTTGTTAACCAAACACCGCCTTATCATTTTGCATTATAATGATAATGCATTTGGAATCCAAACACACCCATCAAATATCATTTCACAAGTATAAACTCTATTTTTCAAATAACACTATATCAAATATCATTTCACAACATACTCTAATGTTAGAAAGACGATTTGTACACTAACTACATTATCAAATGTCATTTTCATACAAAAACATATTTCTTTCGAATATTCTATAAATTATAATGCAATATTGATTATATCGTACCTGGAGGTTCTGAACAAGTTCTTCGGGGTCACCGTAATAGTGGGGGTTGAATGGCACCTCATCTTGTGATACTTCTGGATCGGACATGATCAAATAAATAAAATAAACCAATAGCATCGACGTTTAATCGAGACCTTCACCTTGCGTTTCACGCTAATTTCTCACTATTGCCGCTTTGTTTGCCAAGAATGAATATGAAGGGCACCCATTGCCCCCATTTATAGTTTTTTTTTTCTGGCGGTGTAACAATTTTCATACAATTTGAGAAGTTGTGGCAGCGACAATTGCAACGGTTTTCAGAACTGCCGCCATATTATTCCCCACAGTTTTCAGAGCTGTGGCGGGCCAAATTCCAACAGTTTTCAAAACTGTGACAGCCACCGTGTATTTGGCGAGAAATTGGTCGTGCGGTGAGCAAACCTTTTTTTTATCCTTACTGATGTAATCTGCTAGTACCTATCATTATTGAAAATCCTTTTGCTTTTCAACTTGAGCTCTAAAATGATTGAAATCCTATATTAATTCCCTTAAAACAAAAAAAATTAAATAAATAATGGCAACATGATATGTGACTACCACTTTAACATTCTTGATAATTCTTCAAGCAATATGACCCTATGTTTTTTTTATCAAAAATAAATAATAATAAGACCCTATGTTTTCAATCCATTATCCCACCACTGACACTTGGTTTGTGAAAACCCAACCCAGAGGCAGGTCCAAAGGTATATTAATCACTTTAAACTTATTCTAATATCCTACAAGGATGATTTGCACCAATATATCAAATTAAACCAAACTTTGCAAAAATAATCATGGGGGGATAATTTGCATGGGGATGACAAAATGTCATTTTTGTAAAATTTTTGGGCACCTTCCCAACCGGTTGAAGGTAACCAAGGGAGAGAGAGAGACTCACTTTAATTATTTTAAACTAATTTGTGGCCATTTTTATTTGTTAAAATTAAAAAATAAATTTATTTTTTAACTTAATTTAATTTTATCTATCTATATTCTATAGACACCCACTTTATATATGTTTATGGAAAAAAATATTTCGAAGTAAAGTTGGGTCTACATCGTATCTTGATCTCAATTTAAAGTATGATATGGATAACTATTTGGATGGCAAAGACAACAATTCAGCTGGCACCGAAATTCACACAACTGGGAAGATAAACCAGAAAACCTGGGCACAACCGACAATCGTTGCTCCGGAGATGAAAGGCAAAGTTGTCGTGGACATGGAGGAGGGAGAAATACTAACTAGGTGCTGAAACACAAAAAAATTCCATACAACCCTATACATGGCTTCAATTGGCCTAAAAAAAAGAAGTTGCGATTTACGCTTACTAGCCAGTAACTACTGTTGCCTAGCTAGTGACCACGATTTTTTAGCCAATATAAGAATAACCCCTGTCGGGTCTCATCTACCTCAGGAACTTCCCACCTCAAGTATAGCTAGGATAGATGACATTCTTTGAGTTGCTGAAGGTTGGGTTTTGTTATTTTGCATATATGTACGCCAGCTACAGTATATGGTTCCGTCTTGGTTGCCTGAGATGTGAACCCTAAATATATGCGATTTACGCTTACTAGCCAGTAACTCCCGTTGTCTAGCCAATAAAACCAATGTCTTAGCCAATGGAAGACTAAGCCCTGTCAGATATTATTAATCTCATAAACTTCCCACAACATTTACATAAACAAAGAAATGAGTAAGTGTTCAAACAAAGATGCAATCAAAAGAAGATGAAAGAATACACATTCACATAACAAGCAACCTAAATACTCAAACATAACAGCCTCATCTTCTTTCTCCCTTCACCTTCGCTTATCTCTCCTTCGTCGGATTTCTCCTTTCTCAATGCCTCTCTCACCGGAATCCTTCTCTTCTTTCTTCCTTAGCTCTGCATCTTTGTGACCTGCAGGCAAAACGACACGAAACAGATGGAGTTTTAGGGTTTCACACCGAAATCCCCATTCGAAAATCACACATTACAGACCAATTTTTGTTGGGATTTAGTTAGGGTTTGCTTATTTGTCCACCAAGTTGTTAATTTTCTATCTTTAGTTAGATTTACTTATCTTAGGAAAGATTTACATATCTATAGATTATTTGATTTATCTTTAGTTACCAAAACTCTATATTTTACACAAGATAGAATTGATATATTGTCTATTTAAACTCATGTTTTACCTTCAATAAAAATGAGATTGGAAATTATATTGAGGAACCCTTTTTAGGATTAAAAAGGTTCTTCAATCCTCCAATCCAAAAGCTTTGGATTCAAATTGTTATTCTTCCTCATTCATACTCACAAAATCAAACACAAAGAAGAAACCCATCCTGAAAAACCGTCACTGAACCAGTGTTCCTGTCGCTGAATCTGCCAGACCGTCGCCAGCGTCAGGGCCGCGCCCGCGGCTTTTCCAGCAGTGTTGCAATTGCGTTCTTTGTGTTGTTGCTTGTGTTCTTGTTTTGCTTCTGCCATTCCCACACATTTCTTACCTTCAAGACACTTGTTCAACATCAAGGATATCAAGGATAATTGCAAGATCGGGCAATCAACAGTTTGGGGTTCTTGATCTCGAGCCCACGGGCGAAGGATCGGGGATTCCAAACGTATCACATAGTATAATTTTTCTTGAGAGCTTCGAAACGAAATGTTATATTACTCTTTTCAACATTTAGGTAAGAAGTTACATAAGTCGAAATGAGGAGAAATGCCATATTTTCTACTTTGCAAGATCTTGATGATGTTTCTAAAAAGATGTATGAAAATTAGAATGTTTAATATGATATCCGAGTACAAAGTTAGAATGTTTGAAAATTGAAGGTATATTAATCACTTTAATCTTATTCTAATATCCTACACTGCTTTAATATTTTATTTAGATTGAAATCACATAGTATAATTTATCTTGAGACCTCGAAACGGGAGGTTATATTACTCTTTTCAACAATTAGGTAAGAAGTTATAGAAGTTGAAATGATGAGAAATGCAATATTTTCTACTTTGCAAGATCTTGATGATGTTTCTAAAAAGATGGCCGAGGTAGGAATTCACAAAGCTTTTGACTTGGTATATTGTCTCATCGAGCTGGTTTTAGCGTTACGAGTTGAAACAACTATAGTGAAAAGAGCTTTCTCTTTGTTGATAGGAGGATATCGAGTATGAAATATAACAAAATAAATCAAACCAGATTCTGCCCACGCAAATAATTACAAGACCTCCTCCTGATGCAGCAGTGGGAAGTCAGGATCGATCCACGAGGAAGCGTGTCAGCGGATCCTAGGCAGCAGTGAAATCTCACGGTCAGAAGTCGACAACAGGGTCCTCGATCTCGACTAGGGTAGTCGACAGAAGATCGGACAGTCGAACACAGCGCAACAGCTAGCACAGGCAAAGGCTTGTCGATGTCGATGAGGAGCTACTCGATGTCGAGTACAGTCCTTGTCGACTTTGCTTCGTCTCGTCGAGTACCTGCACAGTTAAGCTACAGCGATGCTAGATCGAAGATCAGTAACTCGAGGTCGACCAGGCTTGGTCGAGATCGGGTAGACAGAGAATTAAAACGAAATAAAGAAATAAAGTAAAGGGAAATGCTTTGGGACTTCCGAAATAAACTGTATGTAAAAGGCTTCCAAGATTGGGGTTTGCAACAACGATAACCAAGCATGCATAAGGTAGAACCAAACAAATTATCATGTAGATCACATCAAAGGACTAAGCTTTCGCCTTTTCCAACAATTGGACAACTCTTTCAAGAAACCCTAATTGTCTCTACCAATTTTATGTTTACAATCCAAGTTGTTAACATGGATCTCCATTAGACGGGTAATAAGCACATAAACAAGTAGGAAAATGCTCAAAACATGATAAAGGTCAGATCTTTACCTCAAACACGTATGGCTATCGTCGGGCTCGCCCCAACCCTAGAAGTAGGTGGACTACTCACGCCTCATCGCAAACTCAGACATTGATTGGAAAGAAATAACAACTTGCATTAAACTAAATTCAAAGACTTTACAATCCCGGCGATCCAACTCTCGTTGAACGCCAAAACCCTAAAACCTCTGAACTCCCTAAACTGTCTCTGTGGAACTACTTCTCTACCTCTGAAATTCCATTCTAAAACTGAGCCCCATGGACTTTATTTATAGCCTTCTATTCCTTGCTACTCAAGGATAGAATATCTATATCTATATCTAAAATGCTTAAGGATAAATAAAAGCGATAAAGAAATTAAATCTAAATATATCTAAATGTCTTAAGTGGATAAAACTTCTTCTTCATGATGTAACTTGATAGAATCGGATAGAATTCGGTCTTCTCGGCTCCAAGGACTCCAACTCCGAGTAGGATTCGTCAAGCCACGTCAACAGCTTCTGGATTCGTCGTCGATGTCGACTAGGGCTCGTCGATGTCGACTAGGAAAGTCGTCGACTGGGCTGGCTTTGTCGTCTCGACTAGCAGGTCCTCGACGTGGCTTCTTCCGCTGCAGCGAGCCACTTCTTCCGCTGCAGCGAGTCCGTCCGTCCGCAGGTGCGAGAACCCCCTTCCGTTGGAGCGAGTTGGCGAGCTCCCTCGTCTTGGTGCGTCCTGCTGGCAGCGAAGATTTCCGCGGCAGCGAGCGGTCCGCTGCAGCGAGTCGAGTCGCTGGCAGCGAGTGCTGCTTGGTCGTCCTCGTCCTCGGCTTGCCTCCTCTCCTCGTCGACTCCGGGTGTGGCGCTGAGGCGTCGTCGATCTCGACTAGTGGTCCTCGAGATCGAGTAGGGCTCCGGAGCTGGGTTGGTCTGGCTCCTAGTCGACAAGGCCTGTGCTCGGACATGCTCGTCTAGATCGAGTAAGGCCTACTCGAGATCAAGTAGCCTGGGCTCTCAGCCTGATTTGACTGGTTCCGCTGCTTATTTGACTTTGGACTTCTGTAGTGGTTTTCCGAGCTTTTCTGACCTTCCTTAGAGTTGCTGTAAAATGTCTCGAATTCTGCAAATTTAAACAGAAACTGGTGTAGATTCCATAATTTGGCAAATAAACATAAACTACATAGATTCTGTACTAGCTAACCCAAATGTATATAAAGTATGCAGAAAACGATATTAAAGTTACTGTAAAATATGGCAAATTCAGCTCACAACAAACACCCCATACTTAAGCTTTCTTGTCCTCAAGCAATACTTTTAATTGTCATTCAGGGGAAGAAATCAAAACTCTCAACATATCAGATTCATTCTTATATAACCCAACAGTCAATTACCATCCTCGAGAAGGTACTAGTGTCACAAATCCATGCATGTGCAATTTAAAGAGCAACATCTACTCACAAAAGGAGGGTTATGCAAAAACATTCATAAGTGACAAAGCATTGATAATCAAGAGGACTTTAATTTAAGCTCAAATAAGGAGTAGATTTGGTAAAAGGCTAAAAGGTGGGCAATTTTTGGCAATGTGGTGCTTTTGATCCGGGGAAATGGAGTATTTTCAAGCTTGAATTTCCACATTCCTTTTCATAAGTTTCATCACCTTTCATAATGCTTTTATAAACAATAATGCTTTTACCTCTCTGACCTCAGCACTGCCTTCTCGCGAGTCGCAAACATGGGTGTCATGAATGGCCCCGGATACTTAGTGCTTTGGACTCCTCACAATGTGTCCCATCTCTCCAAACTATTATCTCAGAGAGCAGGGTCAATCTACCTTTATCTCCTGAGTTGATTGGATTTTCTTTCACCCATTAAATTTTCCATATATTTCAAACAATTTCCTTCCAAACTCCAATAAATGACAATAATTACAAACACCATATAACATCTCCATAATGTAACATCATTTTCAACATAATCCCCGGATAAGGTAAAGAATGGCAAATATTTAGATCATGTGGAGCAATAATTGAAATAAGGCATATTATGGCTTTTGTGATGCATAAGCATAGGTAAGGCTAGGATTTCAAACAATGAGCATTATATGGAAATATAAAGTCCTCAATCATCTTATCATGCAACATGTCAAAAGCAACTTCAAATTTTACCTCCTTTCATGGTTTTCATAAAAATATGCACTTCATTATGACTTTCCTTTACTAGGCAATTTCATGTTATATCTCTAATGAATCCAATTTTGCATCGTTGAGTTCAATATAAGCTTCCATGACATTATTCAAAAAAATTCAATGGGGGTCATTTTTCAAACTTTTGGAAAACATGCATATAAGCACATAAATCAATAATGCATTCCAAAATAGCCATGTAGCAATTCAAAGAAATAATTTCTAAATATGCACACATAATGTCAAATAAAGTAAATATGCATAATGTAAGCCCTTCCCCCACCCCATACTTAAAATTTATAGTGTCCTCACTGTATAAAATCAAATAGAAACAAGATTAAAGGAAGGAACTCACAGGATAAAATATCGAGGAAGGCGGATCAGTGCATGTCGAGTAAATGTTCTTGCCGATATCGAGTACAGTACCCGATATCGAGTAGACTCTCAGCGGCTGGTGGAATCTGAAGTCGAGGAGCGTCTGGCTGGTCCATGTCGAGTACGTCTACTCGAGGTCGAGTTGTGTCTGAGCTGCTCCTCCTTGTCGCCATCGACTTGGCCTTCGTCGATTTTGACCGTTTTTCAGGGACTTCTTATTCCACCTTTCGCGATCCTTTTATGCTTGCCGACCTAAAAGTGTTAGATTGCACACAAAACCAGACTATCCACATAAAACATTCTAAAAGACATAAAACCCTAAAACAAAAACCAAAAACAAAACAAAAAGTTCAAAAGTCCCAAAATCACAAAGTTTTATATACATGCTTTAGATTTTAGAGTCGCTAGGCCGACTTCTCCATTTTGTGCTCAAGGACCATTATGGTGGGGCCTGCTCACGCTTAGCCCTTCTCCTGGATCATCTAAGTCCTGATGGTAGTATGCAAGCTCAGCTGATAGGTTGTTGCTTGCATCATCTCCCTTTGCCTTCTCCCTTTTCCTTCCAGCTCTCAGTTTTCGCAGATTCTCTTGCCACGGTGTCTTATCTCCCCTTAAATCATTTAAAATTTTCTTTATGGACTGAGGGGGAGTAGGATTCATACCTGAACTTGCCTTTTCGGACCCAAAACAGGAATTTTTGGGCTTGGGGCTAGTCGACATCGATGAAGGCTTGTCGACCTCGAGTACAGGGACCCCATACTTAGGCTCCTGGCAAGTTTCTGGCTCTGCAGTGGTTGTCGAGGTAGACAAAGGTTTGTCGATATCGAGTAGGTCTCTTGTCGATGTCGAGTAGCGCTTGTCGACCTCGGGTACAACGTCAGCACCTTCCTCCGTTGTTTGCTTGGTCCCGTGGTTGCTGATGCTTTTCACCTCCAGCCATGCAATTTCCTCTTTTGCAGGGCCAAAAGAGAAATCCAAAACCTCATCGCCTATGGTGAAGGTGAGCGATCTATTCTTGACACTTATTTTGGCATCTGCAGTAGCTAAGAATGGTCTACCGAGAATAATAGGGCTAGTAGGATCTTCAGCACAGTCAATGATAAGGAAATCAGCTGGAACAAAGAATTTACCAACCTGGACAGGGACGTTCTCAACTATACCTGTAGGGATGACTACTGTATTGTTTGCCATGTATAGCTTGGCATCCACAGGTTCTATGCATCCTATCTTTACTTTCCGCCAGATTGATAACGGCATGATGCTCACACTTGCTCCTAAATCGCATAGAGAATCATATTTATATTGTCCAAAACCCACAGCAACTGAAAATTTACCAGGGTCCGGTCTCTTTTCAGGGAAGTGGAGTACTTTGCATTCGCCTGCGATCTCTGAGATGGATCGCTTCTTGCTTAGGATTTCCTTGAGAAATTTGACATATCTAGGCATCTCTTGCAGGGCTTCTGTAAAAGGAATAGAAACATTCAGTTCTTGCAGCATATTAACAAATCTGGAAAACCTACCTGCAGTGGGATCTTTCTGTGCCTTTGAAGGGAAAGGCAGTGACTTTTTCAGTTTCGGAGCCTGATTAGCTGTCGGAGGTGCTGCATCGTCGTCGACGTCGGCCAGACTCTTCTCGTCGATCTCGACAATGGGCTCGTCGACATCGAGTACAGTGGTCAACCTGGAGTTGCTGGTCTGCGCAGCGGAGTCCGAGCTCAGCTTCTGGTCTTTGTCGAGTAGAGTCTCGTCGATGTCGAGTACACCTTCTTCGAGATCGAGTTGGCCGTGCTCTACGTCGAGTTGCTGCTCTGCCTTGCTTTGCTGTTTTCCGACCTCTGGCTCGTGTAATTGATGTCCACTCCTCAGTTTGATAGCTGCGACGTGTCCAGTTTTCCCCTTAGGATTTGGTTCAGTTTGCCCAGGGAGTTGTCCGGACGGTCGTGGGATCTATGCAGCGATTTGACCCATCTGCGTCTCTATTCCCCTTTTCCAGATGTCCAATTCCCCAAACTTTGTAGTGATATTCTGGAATTGGTTGTTGATGGTGCCCTGATTCCGACGCATCTCCTCAAGGATCAGCTGCAGATCATCCTTCTTTTGATCCCTTTCTGGATGCCCTGGAGCTCTGTAGGGTGGGGGATTCCTAGGAGGACCTTGGTTCCACTATGGTTGGTAGGATCGTTGGTCTCCTACGTAGCGATTTGGACCCCCAACATAGGCTGCCTGCTCATGTGTTTCTGCCATCCTGACTTGCTCGGTGTTTGGGCACTCAGTAGTGGTGTGCCTCTGTGATCCGCATTCAATGCAAGGCTGTTTGACAGATAGATATTTGACTTGCTTGAGGAGCTTGCGATTCTGCTCTCTGTAGAACTGCTCCCTGACATCTGGGTCAATCTCCTTTGCTGGCTCATATAGTGGCATTGATGGTGCTGGCCTGGCGTAAGAGTTCTCCTCATAGTTTGTAGGAGCCCCATATTTGTTGTCGTAGTTAGTGAGCTTTTCTAGCACACCCCATGCGTCGCTTGGTGGCATCGTCAGATACTCATAGCGAGTATAATGGTTGATCCTATCCTTAGTGATTTGATCCAGAGAGTTGAAGAAGATCTCCTGGATGACGTAGGGTGGCTGTCCATGAGTAGGGCAAGATCGCAGTAGTTCTTTGTAGCGTTCCCATGCCTTTGCCAGCGGTTCCCCTTGCTTCTGTTTGAAGGCGGTGATTTTCTGACGGAGAAGTGCTGTTTTGGCGGGTGGGAAGTATTTGTTCAGGAACTCTTGTTCTACTTGGGCCCAGGTGGTGAGAGATCTCGGCTTCAGCCCTTCAAGCCATTTCAGTGCAGGTCCAGCGAGCGACCAGCGAAAAGATTTCATCTTGACATATTCCAGAGTTGTACCTTCTGCAAGAGTACGACACATATCATGAAAGTTAGTAATATGTTCAAGAGGGCACTCATTAAATTTGCCATAAAAAGCATTATTTTTAAGCTCTATCAAGAATTGAGTGCGAATTTCAAAGGAGTTATCAGGGATTAGAATCGCCGATTCAGGCACGACGAGAGCTGGATGCATATAATCCTCTGTAGTAGTTGGATATTGGGCAAGCTCAGCTTCTGCTTGCTCCCTTGCTGCTTTCTCAGTGGCGATAGCAGCATCTTTAGCGGCTAGTTCTCTTGTCAGCCTTTCGATCAGTTGCTCTTGTGTTTCAGCGGCCGCCATGATCCTTTTGAGTTTAGAGTAGATGTGTAGGTAACGCTCTGGTTCGTCTAAGGCGTCAAACTCAGGTGGTAGACCAGAACGGCGCATACACCTGTATAATAACTCAAAGCAGATGTAAGATTTAACTACCTAAGGCGCGAATGATAGCTTCCCCGGCAACGGCGCCAATTTGTTGATAGGAGGATATCGAGTATGAAATATAACAAAATAAATCAAACCAGATTCTGCCCACGCAAATAATTACAAGACCTCCTCCTGATGCAGCAGTGGGAAGTCAGGATCGATCCACGAGTAAGCGTGTCAGCGGATCCTAGGCAGCAGTGAAATCTCACGGTCAGAAGTCGACAACAGGGTCCTCGATCTCGACTAGGGTAGTCGACAGAAGATCGGACAGTCGAACACAGCGCAACAGCTAGCACAGGCAAAGGCTTGTCGATGTCGATGAGGAGCTACTCGATGTCGAGTACAGTCCTTGTCGACTTTGCTTCGTCTCGTCGAGTACCTGCACAGTTAAGCTACAGCGATGCTAGATCGAAGATCAGTAACTCGAGGTCGACCAGGCTTGGTCGAGATCGGGTAGACAGAGAATTAAAATGAAATAAAGAAATAAAGTAAAGGCAAATGCTTTGGGACTTCCGAAATAAACTGTATGTAAAAGGCTTCCAAGATTGGGGTTTGCAACAACGATAACCAAGCATGCATAAGGTAGAACCAAACAAATTATCATGTAGATCACATCAAAGGACTAAGCTTTCGCCTTTTCCAACAATTGGACAACTCTTTCAAGAAACCCTAATTGTCTCTACCAATTTTATGTTTACAATCCAAGTTGTTAACATGGATCTCCATTAGACGGGTAATAAGCACATAAACAAGTAGGAAAATGCTCAAAACATGATAAAGGTCAGATCTTTACCTCAAACACGTATGGCTATCGTCGGGCTCGCCCCAACCCTAGAAGTAGGTGGACTACTCACGCCTCATCGCAAACTCAGACATTGATTGGAAAGAAATAACAACTTGCATTAAACTAAATTCAAAGACTTTACAATCCCGGCGATCCAACTCTCGTTGAACGCCAAAACCCTAAAACCTCTGAACTCCCTAAACTGTCTCTGTGGAACTACTTCTCTACCTCTGAAATTCCATTCTAAAACTGAGCCCCATGGACTTTATTTATAGCCTTCTATTCCTTGCTACTCAAGGATAGAATATCTATATCTATATCTAAAACTATATCTAAAATGCTTAAGGATAAATAAAAGCGATAAAGAAATTAAATCTAAATATATCTAAATGTCTTAAGTGGATAAAACTTCTTCTTCATAATGTAACTTGATAGAATCGGATAGAATTCGGTCTTCTCGGCTCCAAGGACTCCAACTCCGAGTAGGATTCGTCAAGCCACGTCAACAGCTTCTGGATTCGTCGTCGATGTCGACTAGGGCTCGTCGATGTCGACTAGGAAAGTCGTCGACTGGGCTGGCTTTGTCGTCTCGACTAGCAGGTCCTCGACGTGGCTTCTTCCGCTGTAGCGAGCCGCTTCTTCCGCTGCAGCGAGTCCGTCCGTCCGTAGGTGCGAGAACCCCCTTCCGCTGGAGCGAGTTGGCGAGCTCCCTCGTCTTGGTGCGTCCCGCTGGCAGCGAAGATTTCCGCGGCAGCGAGCGGTCCGCTGCAGCGAGTCGAGTCGCTGGCAGCGAGTGCTGCCTGGTCGTCCTCGTCCTCGGCTTGCCTCCTCTCCTCGTCGACTCCGGGTTTGGCGCTGAGGCGTCGTCGATCTCGACTAGTAGTCCTCGAGATCGAGTAGGGCTCCGGAGCTGGGTTGGTCTGGCTCCTAGTCGACAAGGCCTGTGCTCGGACATGCTCGTCTAGATCGAGTAAGGCCTACTCGAGATCGAGTAGCCTGGGCTCTCAGCCTGATTTGACTGGTTCCGCTGCTTATTTGACTTTGGACTTCTGTAGTGGTTTTCCGAGCTTTTCTGACCTTCCTTAGAGTTGCTGTAAAATGTCTCGAATTCTGCAAATTTAAACAGAAACTGGTGTAGATTCCATAATTTGGCAAATAAACATAAACTACATAGATTCTGTACTAGCTGACCCAAATGTATGTAAAGTATGCAGAAAACGATATTAAAGTTACTGTAAAATATGGCAAATTCAGCTCACAACACTCTTTTATGGGTATTATCAAGTCATATTTGCGCAATAAGATGGAAGATCACTTTTTCTCTAAAAGTTTTGTATACTATGTCGAAAAAGATGTTTTCAAATGCGTTAATAATGAGGTTATCATTCAACGTTTTCAAGGTATGAAAACTTGTAAAATGGATTTACCTCCTTTATCTCCAGTTGAACTATTTAAGTATATAACTCTAATTAGCAATGAAGAAATCT
Source organism: Persicaria tinctoria (assembly GCA_037127255.1). NCBI lineage: Eukaryota > Viridiplantae > Streptophyta > Magnoliopsida > Caryophyllales > Polygonaceae > Persicaria > Persicaria tinctoria. Next base: position 44,099,053 of record JBANSL010000018.1, read on the forward strand.
TTGTCCTTGTGAATTTTTTTTATCGTTATTTTGTAGTATTCAAGATGTGTAGTATGAGTTCATGTTATTTATTGTCACTTATCACCGGTGTCCCCACCCTCATCGGGGTTCTGGCTGGCCAATGACCCAACCTAACTGACCTGACCCGAACACCAAGAACATTTTGGGATAAAACTCGAAAATTTTGACATGAGATTATTATTTTTTTACTTGAATTCGAAAAATCGGTATTTTTCTGGTCAATTGGGTTTGAACCCGGTGACCCGGCTAACCCCGTTTGTTAAAACAAAAGTTTGACTGACTAAAAGTCAAGAAAATCCTAAAGTCGTATTATAGTAGGTTTAATAATTAATATATTATTATAAGTAATTGATTTATAATTATTTATTATTAAAATTATTCATGGAGATTTCAATTTATTAGGTTTTATAATTATTTTCAAATCAACTTTTATATTTATTTGTATTGTACTCCCTCTGTTTCAAAATAAAAGTCGCTTGACTTTTTGCACGTTTTTTAAGAAGGTAAAAACTCTATAAAATATTATTTTTTTAATAATTTTTTTTATAAATGGATACTTGTTACTAATAAGTATCAATTTATGAAAAAAATAATATTTTATAGAGTTTTTAACTTCTCAAAACACGTGCAAAAAGTCAAGCGACTTTTATTTTGAAACGGAGTATATTATTACTCCATCCGATCAGTAATATTTAATTTTTCTACACATTTTTTAAAAAGTTAAAAAACTCAATAAAATATCAAAAAATTATTAAAATTTTAAAATAATTTTATAAAATATATATATAAAAAAATTTGCAACGTGATACTGCCAACTTAATACCTTAAAGCTTCGTTTTGTTGCAAGCCACAATTTTTTTCTACCGTGAAGATTTTTTTTTTTTACAGTAAGCAATAAATTAGATGCACTATCGGCATCCATGATCATCTTACAAGATGATGTTCTAGAACTCAAAACAACAGGAACTCAAAATAAAATTACAATCCAACTGAGATTTAGCAAAAAAGTCAACTGCACCATTCTATAGTGAAGCTTTTGTATCATCATAGTATCATAGAAAAAGAAACGTTACATTATTCGCCATTTTGTCAAGTCTTCCATTAACACACTGATCCCTGACTTTTACTTCATAAGATGAATTAGCAATTTTCTAATTTCTAACAGAGAATTAGCTAAGGTATATTTGCACAAGTTGAGAATAATTACATGTTTCAAGACAAAATGTGCAATTTTCCATTTGTTTGGATGTCACCAAACAAGGCAGAAGATGAGCATTTACCAAAAAGAACAGGCGGAAGGCAGGCTCAACATATGATAATATGGCAAGCTAAAACCAAACTGGATAAAATTTCATGTCTTAGGTTGCATACACAACAGTAATTCATAAAGATGCACAATTCATATGTATCATCCTCTATAGGAAGGGAACGGGGGAATATATTACACAGTATGAATTTATAAATCTGTACCATCTGACCGATTTTATTTACAAGCGGAAAAAGAAGCCAGTCACTGATCATTGTTGCTGAGCTTGATCTGTATGAGCTCTGTGATGGGCTGGCGACAGATCGGGCACTTGTTTGATTGAAGTCTCAGCTCTTTGGCACACTCACTGCACATGCACTGCAAGGCAAGCATTGCAACGTTTATGTCAAGTATAATGAAATAAAAATGTATCATTTTTTTCGGACAATTACACAAATTATCTTAACAATAGTTCCGAGATATCCTATTCCAATAATTCCGACAACAAAATCCATCAAGCCGCACTCTTCCTATGCCAATAATTCCGACAACATGTTTCATCATAATTTCTCTGAGCCCATGACAGTAAGTAATGCAATCAGCACCAATAACACTAAAACATGCTCATTAGTTCATGAAAAAATGGCCAAAAGGCACCAGCAAATTTGACATTAACAATGATGAATTGGTGATCTTCATTCATGCACCAACTAGGGTCAATCTAATCCTATCCCTTCAGCTTTGATGAATCACGTCTTCTTTTAGAAACACGCAAAAAAAAAGGATATAAATGAAAACTCTGTCAATGGCTCAATGGCCTTTTCAGAATTAACTCTTACCATATGTCGGCATGGCATTACAGCTGTGTCCTTAGGTTCCGTAATGCAAATGACACATTCCTTCCCTGAATCATCATCTGTATAGTCTTTCCCAGATGAGTTTGCGATTCCATATAATTCACGTAGTTCATAACGATCTCCATCAATCCACAAGATCTGCTTGACTACTTTCACTTGGAAAGCACCCCCCTTCTCTAGCACGGCTTGAGTGATCTGTGAATTAGGAGCAGAAAGTCCAGTGTCGCCTGTTTGACGAGATAAGGAACAAAGTTCGGCTGATATTACAAGTGGATATACACCATCTGCAGATGGCTTCGCAAGCTCATCCCATGCAAAAAATCCCAAGTCGATGCCTGTTCCAGACGGCTGGCGAATTTTCTGGCCCAAACCCTTTTGAAAAGGGACTTTCACTGGGTTAAAGGCTTCGGGCATTAGAGGTGTAAGTTTACCGTCGTCTTCTTCCTTTGCAAAGTAATATATAGTAATACTGTACCAAAAAAACCGAGATATTTCAATACATATAATAAGACAAACAATATTTGGCATGTTCAGTGATTCAAACCATGTCAATTGTCAAGTTGACAGCACAAGATGCCCCCAGCCCTTGAGTCACTAACTCATGCCAACCATTATGCCCTATTCGGGTATGAAGTCCTCACGTAGACCCAAAAACGGAGAGCTCTTTTCAAACATGGGACATTTGTAACACTCCCAACCATCATTAATCAAGTTAACAGCACAAGTACCAGTGAAGTACTCACTGACACTGTCCTCAGTACAAATTAGAAGGCAACTAATCTGAAAAGATCTAATTATTAGCCAAGTTCAAATTTGCAATGTTTAGTGATTCAGTGAAGAATAAAAAGGGGAAAGGGGGGAATCTACCTCCACCTTTATTTTGTCCCCTACGCAAATAACAACATTATTACTGACATGCTAGCAAAATCATGACACCTTAAAACCCAAAATTCCACACATCAAGCCACACACCAATGTCCTGCACTTTGAATACTGAAGTATCCCAAACAGAATGTAGCAAAGGCTGATACCCCATATATCAAGCCACAAACCAAACTCCTACGCTTTGAATCATGAACCATCCCAAACAAAACTGTTGTAATCGAGCAAAGGCCGATACCTCATACATCAAGCCTCAAACCAAAGTCCTACACCTTGAAGGCTTGAACCTGAAGCATCCCAAACAGAACTGTTGCAGTGGAGCAAAGGCCGATACCCTATACATAAGGCCACAAACTAAAGTCCTACACTTTGAATCCTGAGCATCCCAAACAGACACTATTGCAAATTGCAATGGAGCAAAGCCAACACAAAAGTTCCTACTTTTCACTAACACTCAGTGAGACACCTCAACTGGCCCAAGAATCAAATGCCAATGTAACTACTGCTCATTAGTGATCCTCGCCTAATTTGATCATAACTACAGTGTGGACTGAAAGCAATTTTTTTTAACGGAGGAATATATGGCGCATATGCAATAGCAGCAAATTGAGGAAAGTATTTTTGTTAGAAACACAGGCCATCCCAAAGGATCAACTACACCATAGAGCGAATCGTATTGAATCTTGACAGCAACAAGCGGGCTTTCAGGAGGGACTTCTTTTCCTAATTCCTTCCACTTCGCCATCTGAGCTATCAACAATCGAGTCCCAGATTCCTAAAGCCTAAACTCAGCCACCCCCAGGAAAATCAGCATAGTCAAATAACAAAATCACTGAATATCACCGAAAAAAAGGTCAATCAAACATCATCAGTACGAGGGAAACTGAAACCACTAGCAAATTCCCTGGGAAAGAGAAGGGAGAAAGAAACCCTAACCTGCCATCAAACATGGCGTCCAAGACGAAAGAGACCAAATACTGATCCGGATTGAACTCATCAACCTCGAGCCTAATAGAATCCTTATGCACATTCACATCGTTCTTGATCTTCTTCGTGTTCTGTTGCAAATTAATCGGAGGCGGAGGCGGCGGCGGCGAAGGCTGAGGAGGGGCCGGCGCTTGGGGCCCCCAACCGGGCGGCATGGAGGAAGAAGCAGCGGGATGGTAAGAGTTGTACCAGCCATTGAAACTGTAATTGGGGGCGATCGGAGGCTGAGGAGCGTACGGTGGGGCAGAGTAACCGTAATTAGGCGCCGGAGGGTAGTAGCAAGGCGGCGGGGGCGGCGGCGGCGGTTGATGCGGTGACAGCGGGGGTTGGTGGGAGGAGTTTCGCCCAGAAGAACTCGATGAATTACCCATACCTTACCGGGAAGAGAGTGGAGGAGGGATTGATTAAGGATTGGGGTATGAGAGGGAGATCTTCGATCTGAACGCTTCAACACGATGAAAAGTCAGATTGGCGTGGCGTTGAATCTTTTGATTATCTGGAAGTTTGTGCGTCACCTCCTCTGAATCACTTGCAATCTCATCGCATGTACATTTGACTCAACTTCTCTCTCCCTCTCTCTCATTCACCAAGTGTGTGTAAATATATATTCCGTATATATATATAATTCCGGGGACTATAAAAGCCCGACAAACTCTAATTGCATAGACATCAGGAAGAAAGTGGTTAAGGTTATTTGTCATTAAATTTTCTGAGTGAAGAACAAAATCTACTGAGAAATCGCCAAATTCTGTAGACGATGTAGGATTTCTATGATAAACATTTCAATTTTTTACAGACATTTCCAGATCTTTAGGATGACATTAATCAAAGTAAGCCAATCCCCTATCATATCTATTTTTCGTAAATTTTGATGTATGCTATGGTGTGTACAAGAATTGATATTGTACATAGAGTGGGAGTTGTTAGTCGGTTCATAGGAGATCTAGGCAATGAGCACCGAGAAGGAGTGAAGTGGATCCTCGGATACTTTAAAGGTACTATCGATCAGCCCTTATGTTTTGAAGGCAAGAAAGTCGAGTTAACTTTCCAGGAGAAGGAGTACTACATGGTATGTTTTCACAAGGGGTGGTACCGCTATTTCTTGGGCTTATAAGTTGCATAAGGTTGTGGCGCTTCTACAACAGATTCTGAGTATGTTGCAATGATTGAGGCTAGTACGAAGATGGTATGGTTGCATAATTTCTTGAGGGAATTAGGGAAGGAGCAAAGAGATTGCATTCTCTACAGTGACAGCCAAAGTGCTATCCATTTACCCAAGAATCCACCTTTTCACTAAAGGACCAAGCATAAAGACCTAAAGTACAATTACATACGCTATCTCTTGAAGAGAAAGATTATGTGATTGATGAAGATCTGAGGAACTGAAAATCCTGCAGATATGTTGACTAACACTACTAAAAAAACATGATTTAGCAACGGATTGTTAGCCACGAATGTTAGACGATGCTATTTTTGTGGCCAATAGCAATGACATTGGCGATGACCGTTAACAGTCGTGGCTATATTCGTGGCTGGTAGGCGTCCTGGTATGCCAACTCATGAAAGTCGTGGCTAATAGCCACGAACCCGGTGTCCGTAGCAATTTCGTGGCTCGGAAGGTGGATTGTCCCGGTAAATAGCCACGAACTTAGCAACGACCGTTTGATTCGTGGCTATATTTGAAGCTAATCTGGCCACAACATACTATCCGTAGCTGAATCTGTGGCTGTTCAGTATCGGAAATCGTTGAACATTTGCTGAATGGGCTTGGTCGCATAAGGTTTATGCGGGCCAGATGAGATTACTATCTCTCTCAAATTTTATATAGATTGAATGTAGTCCATTAATAGGGTATAGAGTGAAATCGGAGGCGGGCCTGTCTTAGAGCCCAATAGCCCATCAGAAGTGCAAGCCCAATTAGCCCATAGAATGAAATGATATTAATAAGCTCAATTAGCGACAACTGTATCCGTGGCTAAATCCGTGGCTATTACGGATGAGGTCAAACGTTAATGTGCTTTGTACTCCACCTACGGATGGGGACGACATGTGTCTATTCCCTTCAATTTTATGTTTGAGGGTATTAATGGGGCCGGCCCACTTGTTTATTGTCTCCACTATGACAATGTTAATTTGTTTAACTTTTTTTTAAAGTAGGAAAAAAAGGGGTGGTTCTTAAGACAGAACGCCACCCTGATCATCCTTTCGGATGATGTTAAAGAATTCCCTATTAAAAGGGAGATTATCCATATTACAAATATCATTAGATCTAGCTATGAAATCTGCTGCACCATAAGCTCCACGGAAGCAATGTTTGTACTCTATGTGCTTAAATTCCGATTGCATCTTCTTGATTAGCTCAATTTGCCACCATATTTCCCATTTGGGCCTTGTATCGTCATTTATAGCCTTGATCACTTCCAGACAGTCACCTTCAATTATTACTCTACGTAAACCTCTTCTCAAAGCCAATTTTGTACCTGCACAAAATGCAACTGCTTCGGTTTGGATAGCTGAACCACTATCTACCTCCTGCTGAAAAATATCCATCACACTTCCATCACAGTCCCTAAGAACCCCACCTACTTGGCAGCAGCCAGTAGGTTTAGTTGAACCATCTACATTAATTTTGTAGGTGGCCCTAGGCGGGTTTTTTTCCATCTGATCACAATCCTCCGTCTGTCTGGTTTCGTGCTTTTATTGGGATTGGCATTCAACCAATCTCTCACCTGCACATAAGATCTAATAGCAACTTGTGAGATAGATTCAATTTTTTTATTTTTAAATATTATGTTGTTCCTAGTTTCCCATATTGCTTGCCAAATGAAGCAAAGGTCCTCAAAGTCCGGTATGGATGGTTTAGTTTGTAGGAGCTCCTTAATAGGTGTGATGTGGTCATTATTATAGTTTATAGATTTACCTGTGAGTTGTTCGTAGGCCACAATGATTCTCCCGGTGATAGGGCAATGATGAAAAAGATGATCGCTATCTTCATCTTTGTCGTTGCATAGGCAACATTGGGAAGGGACTCTATTAAAATAACGGTTTAGTCTTTCTTTTGTTGCTAGTCCATCTTGTGCTAATTTTCAAATGAGGTTCTTGATGCGGGGAGGAAGGTTTAGTTTCCAAATCCATTTCCCACTTTCCTCATAATGGTTGCGGTTGTTTATGATTTGTTTGACTGATTTTGTCGTGAAATGACCATCCGCATTTAATCTCCAGATTAGCCTCTCACTAGCCTCCCAAGAGGGTATTTTGATTCTGAGAATTTGATCTATGATATTATTTGGAAAGAGGTGCTGAAGAGTTTGAAGGTTCCATTGTTTATTTTGGTTGATCGGCTGATTTACTTTTAGATTAAGGTCATGAGAAAGTTGATAGTTTTGAAGATTACACCCTACTATCCAAGGAACTTTCCAAACATTTATGGTTTCCCCATTCCCAACAATCCAATGTAAACCTTGAAAATTTTTGTCATGAAGTTGCAATAGGCGTCCGAATTGCCAGGAGGGGTTTGTAGGAGTTGCATTCATAATGTTTTGCTCATGAAAGTACTTTTCTTTAATAACTTTAACCCATATATTGTCACTATTAGTGTACAGTTTCCATAAGAGTTTCATTTGAAGACTGATATTGAGGTCTTTAGCAAGTCTTATGCCTAGGCCACCTTGATATTTTGGTTTACAGATTTTTTCCCAGCTTATTAGTGGGTTATATCTTTCCGATTCTAATTTGTTCCAGAAATTTTTTTTATTAACTTGATCAATATGATGTAGGACCCCTTTCGGGAGCAAGAAGTTTTGCATTAGGTAGTTTGTTTTTGAGCTAAGATTTACAGTGATGAGAGTTACACGGCCAGCTTGGGTTAAGGACGAGGCTTTCCATTTAGATAATTGTTTTTTGAGGTTCTGAATCGCATATTGGAACATAGCGTTCTTGATTCTTCCGCGGAGAAGAGGAATCCCTAAATATTTTTCCAGAGTTATAGAAACCGGGATGTGCATTTCATTAGCTAGAGAGTTTTCTAGCGAGGGACTTATATTTTCTGAGACTTGAAGAGAACTCATACTATAGTTTATTGTAAGGCCAAACAGATTAGAGAAGTTATTGAGCATGTTCCAAATAGTATGGATGCTTTTATGGGATGCTGGTGCAAAGATTATTGTGTCATCGGCAAAAGTCAAGAAAGGAATAGGCGTACCATTTTTGGCGATCTTGATACCCACTAAAGCATCATCTAATCTTGCTTCCTCCTGTAGTTCTGCTGCAAGGTTCTCCATTACAAGGATGAATATATACGGTGCTAGAGGATCCCCTTGTCTGATGCCTCTTTCCGGTTTAAATTGAGGACCTAGGCGATTGTTAACCAAAACCGAAAAGGTTGCAGTAGTTAAACAGTTCATAACCCATCTAATCCAACGAGAGTCAAAACCAAACTTAATGAGTGTGGCTTTTATGTAATCCCAATTGATCTTATCATAGGCTTTTTCCATATCAAGTTTGAGTGCCATCCAACCTTTTGCTCCTTTTTGTTTGTGAAAATTGTGGAAAATTTCATGTGCAATTAGCGTATTATCCTGTATGGATCGTCCTTCCACAAAAGCTCCTTGAAAAGGATTGATGAGTCTAGGTAGAATGCTTTTCATTCTATTTGCTATAATATTAGAGATAATCTTATAAATGGTATTGCACAGGCTGATTGGTCTATAATGATTTATGTTTGATGGATTATCTGTTTTGGGTATGAGGGCTATGAAGGTTTGATTGATCTTAGAAAGTAAAGTTCCTGAGTGGAAAAAGGCTTTGACAGTTCTGCATACAGATTGTCCAACTATGTTCCAATATTTACTAAAAAATTTCTGGTGGGTAGCCGTCCGGGCCAGGAGTTTAGTCTGTAGCCATGTTATTAACAATTTTTTGATTTCAAGATTTGAAGGGATTGAGAGCAAGATATTTTTCTCTTCCTTAGTAACTTGTGGAAGAGCATGAGGCAATTGTCCAGGAGTTATGTTTGAGCAAGTCGATTTAACAAATCTCTCAGTTAAATCTCTCAGTCATTTTCTTGGTAATTTGGTTAGCTATATCCATTGGATTGGTGAGGATCCCACCGTCCCTAGAAGTGAAAGATGATGTATAGTTTTTAAAGTTCTTGACTTTCACTATTGTTTGGTAGTAGCTAGTATTCTTATCACCTAGTTGAAGGTGCTTGATCTTAGCACATTGCTTCCATAACTTGTAGTTGTAATCAAGGAGAGCCAGCTTTTTCTTTTCTAAGTTCATAAGTTTTCGGTTATCCCAACTGGAGAGTCTGCCCCAAGGGAGTTTAGCTTGAAGGGTTAAGATTTTTTTTATCAACTTCAGAGAGTTGCTTTAGGATATAACTAGATTGTGTTTTACACCAGTGTTTAGTGTTATTCTTAAGGAGCTTCTGTTTTTTCATGAGTTTGTATGCATGAGATCCAGTGAATTTGTTCTCCTAAACTTGCTTCACCATCTTTTCATAGATGGGGTTAGTAGTCCAGGTCATTTCAAAGCGAAAGGGGGCACCTTTCTGGCCATTCTTGTTGCCTATTTGGAGTATGATTGGGCAGTGATCAGACAAAGAGAAAGGGTGATGTTGGACACGAAGGGCCATAAATTTGGTGATGATGTCTTGATGAGCAAGAACTATGTCTAGACGCTCGTAGGTGTTATTTCTGTCATCATTGTGTTTCCTCCAAGTGAAGGGGGATCCTATATAAGGGAGAGTATGCAGGTTGAGATCATCTTTGAGTTGTCTGAGTCTACGAAATCTGGCAAGGGATGGGGTATTGCCACCCACCTTTTCTGTGTCATTCTCAATGTCATTCAAATCACCCATGATAAGAATCGGTAAAGAGTGTTTGTTAACCACCTCTATGATGTTGTTCCAGAAACTGGTTTTCTCTTGTTCAATAGCAGGAGCATAGACAAAAAAGAATAGCTATGTTGAGAGAGTCTATGGAAGTTTTTAACATACAAAATCTGCTATTATGTTCCAGGATAGTAGTGTTTTGGTTGGCTTTAGTGTTTTTTAGAAGGATCCACATACCACCTTTGGCCCCTACAGAACTTATGAAAATGGTTTTATGGAAGCCAGATGTATGGAGTTGGCTACCAAGAGGGGGTTCAGTAGCTTTAGTTTCAGCAAGAGTTAAGATATCAAGATTATTACTGTGTCTGATATGATTTAGTTCTTGCCAAATGAGAGGCTTCCTGGATCCTCTTATATTCCAATAGCCGATATTAATCATGAAACATTATTGGGAGCTATGCTAAGTAGCTCACTGTTATCATTTTTAAGGATTCTGTAAGATTCATGTAGTTGAGCATCGTTGTTTAAGGTCGAAAACCCAGTTTTTAAGTGGATTTGGTATTTGATGTCATGAGTATACATTCTATTGTTGTTAATGGATTGAAAAGGGATAGAAAGGGGATGTAGAATACCTGGCCAGCTGTTCATGTATGGATTCTTGTAAGTGTTGATAAGGTGTCTGCCTTTACTCCAAATCCAATTTTTGACCTTCTCCAAACTACTTGGGCTGCAATTTTTGCTTGTATACTCAGCTTTTGAAGGTTGGTAGTTGCAAACCTGAGAATTAAGGGTTTTGCTTGTTGCATAATGGTTGAAGCATTTGTTGTTTAAAACTTGTTGGGTTGAAATTTTGGTTTGGCTTTCCACCACAGAGATACCAGAGGGTGATTTGATGGGGATTGTAGCCTAGTTTTGTTGAGGGTATTTAGAAGAGATCATACCTATAGTTTCTTCATCGGAGCTGTGACCATTCAGCCGTCTCTTCAGAAGGACTTGATTTGAACCAAAAGGCATAAGCTTAATAGTTATATACCATAAGGGTAGCACATCATAGCCTTTCAAAGAGGGAGGCATAGTGTAAGAATTGCACAATCAGATAAACCAGTAGAGTAGTAAGGATAAATTGAAATCTTGCTTAATAACAGCCAAACCAAGTGACTCATGCCAAGCTGGAAAATTGGGAGGAGGCACCAAAACCAAGTCCGAATAGGAAACAACAAAAGCAAACCAACAACAAGATTCGAAACACAACTAAAAATACAAGAAATATTCATGGAGGTTTGGAAATAAAGATTCCGTTTGCAGCAATAGATGCATTTAAAGTAAACATAGTAATGGAAATTGTGGGGTAACAGAGAATCATACAAAAAAATCAAATTCAGGCGAAAGATAAAATCATATGCATATATATATATATATATATATATATATATATATATATATATATATATATATATATATATATATATATATATATATATGCATATGATTATATATATATATAAGTTAAAATTTAGAGAGATGAGGGATTTATGATTAAACTTATCTGTCCAGGGGCCTTGGATTCTTTCGTATCCAGGAAAGGGATGAAGGGATGATGTATCCCCACCGAAATCACCCTCCTTGACATCAATTTGCGGAAGGGGTGGTATCACTGGAATGATATGCTGATAAATCCAATTGCATGCAAGGATGCAAGCTGATACGGATTCCCCTGAGTAAGTTATACAGAATATCTGTGATCCTTTGAAGATGCTTGTGCGTCTCGTCTGGGCTTGTGTTCCATCTTTTGGATCTTTCCCGCAAGTCGAAGGGTCTGTAGTGGTGCATTTGCCAAAGGGGCAAAGCGTGGAGGCTTCAGCAATTGTAGTTATATTGTAGCTGTAATCCAGAACAACTCTGCATCCTCTTTTCGTTTTTGCTGCGCATCCGGGCATTAGATCTTCATCAAATCCGATTAGATTCAATTCACTGTCTCTGCATTTCTTGTTGGGAAGGATTAACGATAAATCCTTTTCCATCATTTCTCTATTAGTTTCAGTTGCCGAGAGAGATTGGGAGGGATGAGCAACCCAGAGCCGTTCCACCGCCAACCGCTGACCAATCCCAGCGCTTGCATGGTCATTTAACCTACAAAATCTGAGATTAGGGTCATCATTAGAAGCGAAATTAGTGATAATATACGAGGATATGGGGATTTGTTGGTTTAATAAAAGGTTTGATAAAGGGTTTGGTTTGTAAAGTTTTTTAGTCCAGTGAATCGGAAGCCAAAAGGCCACAATCACTGGGAATTTGAGATATGCAATTAATCCTTGGTGTTGATTAATGCATAGGGTAAAATCGGTGAAGCTGCCCGGCCCGAGAAAAGCACACGGGGAAGCATCACACAGTTTCTGAAACCCCAATCTAGGTAGGGGGATTTTTTATTTCTTGATATTTGAATAGGAGAGGATTAAGGACGAGGTAACTGTTTTGGATTTGATTCGGTTAGTAGGAGAGGAGTAAGGTTGATTTACATCTTGCAACCAATCGCCATAGGCAACCGGAGCAAGGATGGACCAGAGAGAGGCAAGAACATCCAGAACACTCAAGGAGGAGGAACACAGGAGAGAGTTTTTTGTTTCAAATCAATTGTTAAGCCCATAAATCTCTTGTTTAAATGTTTAATAAAACCTTATATTGACTAATAAATTCTTATTAGAATACTATAAGAGTATGTTTTGAGGAAAACTCATATAAGTGACAAATAAATGTTTAATAAAATCTTATATGGACTAATAAATTCTTACTAGAATACTATAAGACTATGTTTTAAGGAAAACTGATATAAGGAATGAATAAATGTTTAATAAAAACATATATGGACTAATAAATTCTTATTAGAATACTATAAGAGTATGTTTTGAGGAAAACTTATATAAAGAATGAATAAACCAGTAGTCTAAAACCTTATATAGACTAATAAATTCTTATTAGAATATTATAATAGTATGTTTTGAGGAAAACTCATATAAGTGATTAATAAATGTTTAATAAAACCTTATATTGGCTAATAAATTCTCATTAAAATACTATAAGAGTATGTTTTGACGAAAACTCATATAAAGAATGAATAAATGTTTAATAAAATCTTATATTGACTAATAAATTCTTATTAGAATAGTATAAGATTATGTTTTGAGGAAAACTCGTATAAGTGAATAATAAATGTTTAATAACACCTTATATGGACTAATAAATTCTTACTAGAATACTATTAGAGTATGTTTTGAGAAAAACTCATATAAGTGATTAATAAATGTTTAATAAAACCTTATATTGACTAATAAATTCCTATTAGAATACTATAAGAGTATCTTTTGAGGAAAACTCATATAAAGAATGAATAAATGTTTAATAAAACCTTATATGGACTAATAAATTCTTATTAGAATACTATAAGAGTATGTTTTGAGGAAAACTCATATAAGTGATTAATAAATGTTTAATAAAACCTTATATTGACTAATAAATTCTCATTGGAATACTATAAGAGTATGTTTTGAGGAAAACTAATATAAAGAATGAATAAATGTTTAATAAAACCTTATATTGACTAATAAATTCTTATTAGAATAGTATATAAGAGTATGTTTTGAGAAAAACTCATATAAGTGACTAATAAATGTTTAATAAAATCTTATATGGACTAATAAATTCTTACTAGAATACTATAAGAGTATGTTTTGAGAAAAACTCATATAAGTGATTAATAAATGTTTAATAAAACCTTATATTTACTAATAAATTCTCATTAGAATACTATAAGAGTATGTTTTGAGGAAAACTCATATAAGGAATGAATAAATGTTTAATAAAACCTTATATGGACTAATAAATTCTTAATAGAATACTATAAGAGTATGTTTTGAGGAAAAATCATATAAGTGATTAATAAATGTTTAATAAAACCTTATATTGACTAATAAATTCTCATTAGAATACCATAAGATTATGTTTTAAGGAAAACTCATATAAACAATGAATAAATGTTTAATAAAACCTTATATGGACTAATAAATTCTTATTAGAATACTATAAGAGTATGTTTTGAGGAAAACTCATATAAGTGATTAATAAATGTTTAATAAAACCTTATATTGACTAATAAATTCTCATTAGAATACTATCCAATTAGTTCAAGCTTTGCATGGATTCAAATGACCAAGGTATTTTCAACCCAAAGAAGGATTTCACCCACATTCAACTTCCTACCTATCCAATTAGTTCAACCAACCCTAAAGGGATAAGTTTGCTATTTGGGTTAAGGTTCACAACCATGAATCTACAAATTAAAACTCTAGTAATTGAATTAATTCTAATTAGTTGCGTAAGCTAGATAGAAGAAAACAATCAAACATTTAAGCACAACGAAGTTGAAATATTCAATATAGGAAATAAGAACAAGATTCATAAACTCATAACTCAATCCAAACAAAGCTTCAAATTGCAGACAGAACGTCGAGAGTTTAGTTACTAATGGCAAACAAAATCTCTCAAAATAAACTAAATTGTCTTGAATCTTTTTAAAACCCTAGGGCTAAACCTCCTTACATAGTGCTAACACAATCGTGTCTAGGATGAAAAGATATATAAAAGTGGTTTAGGATAGATTAATCACAATCCGCATGAATTTTCGAACGCGTCTCGTACACAAGGTCTGTGGCGATCACGACAAGGCGATCACTACATCCTCATGTGGTTGTCGCAACTCTTTTCTTGCTCGTCGCAACTCAACAACTCTTATGTTTTTCTCTTCTTCCTTTCGTTCCTCTTCTAGCTTGGTCCTTCTTGACCCTAGTCCTTGTATCCTTGATACATATGTTCCTTCCAGCCTTCCTGACTCCACTTTTGACATTCGAATATGTATCTTTGCAAAATAAATCAAAAATTACACAGATTCCGAACTCTTCCTCCAAAAAGCATAGTATGTGACTTAGCTCTAAAACATGTAACAAATGCATCCTAACTAATCTAAAAGTAACTATAATGTCTATCTAAAATATGAATTATTAAACTCCCCACATTTAACCATTGCTAGTCCTCGAGCAAAAAAACCATTATCGTGAATCATCCATCCCACAAAACATAGTCCTTCATGCATTAGCCTTATCAAAAGCAACATCATAAATAAGTGCAAACATAAGAGAAGCAAACAAACGTTCTAGCATGTATTTAAGTGATCAAGTGGCCCACATGCTTATACATCTAACCTCACACGGAAAATGTGTTTCTCTCACTCTCATGTGTTTAGGCTTTTTAGAACAACTCTCAACTCAATTCATTATACAAAAACCTGCATAAGTATTGACATTTATATCACAAATTCTCCACCAGATATGTCAAAGCAAAGAAGAATCATCAAGAGCTCTTTCGCTCAATGGAAGATTTCAAAGAAGACTCCATTCGGCGGGTTATAATGGGGCTTGGTATGAACATAAATGCAGGAAGTATATTTGGTTATGCGATGCTTTCAAATCCGGAAACTAAGATTCCTAAATTTCTTTAAATTTCCAACATCACCAAAACCACTCAAAATACATCAAGCTTCCATAAACTTTAAGCAAAAACTCTTAACCATACAATTCATTCTTCTCTCACATATAAAAATGAAACTACGACTCTTTATTTCAATAATATTTTTTCTTTCATTTTCTTTTTTTTTTCTTCTTTCGATCTCTTTTTTTCTTTCTTTTTTTCTTTTAGAGCCACCTAATAAAGTACAATGTGAGGAATTAAGCACATAACATTACATCTTTCTCAAAGTTTTCGACATTTATGCATAAACCATAGCTTCTCCTTCTCCAAATGATCAATCTATAACCAACTCTAAATCCTAATTCCCATATGGTTCAGACTCATTATCGGCTAGGAGCCTAGGAGTATATGTATTTTTGTGGAGCTTTCAAAAGAAAAAAAAGTTAAAGGCTCAAAATTGGCTTCAAGCAAAGGTATAACGTAAGGTAGATATGGATAAATATGGGCTAAGAAATATTTGCCTCTATCATATGAAACTCATAAGCAATGAAGATGTATATAGTTTTCGTCAAAAATAGATAATCATGTTAATACTCAGAGATAATTGCATAAGAAGAGTAAATCGCACAAAAAAGCAGATGGAATATATGTGAATATCCCTATAAGGCCAAAATTCTCAATATGAAAACGTTTTGTTGGATTTCAGTCATGCATAGGAACTTAGATCATGCATGCTCAATGATGTTTAATGACTATGTTTTACATAAAACCCAAAAGTACAGAACAAGGCTAAACAATCCAAACATGTCATGTAACTTATATGACCATGCATTAAAAAAGAATATGAGGACCAACTAGGCTAGATGGTTGTTTAGATAATGACATATTTTATACAAATGCATTATATTTTTGGATTTTTGACCTTTTTTAATTTTTTTCTTTGAGTTTCTAATATGAATAAAAAAATAATAAACATGAATGCAATGAAATTAAACATGAAAACTAAAACTAAAAAAAACTAAACCTAAACCCCTCCCACAAACTCAAACATTTCATTGTCCTCAATGAAAGAACGACGAAAAACAAAAACAAAAAAAAATGAGCCAAAAACAAAAACAAAAAAAAAATCACAAGAGGGAGTACGGTAACTAACCGCATCGCTAGGGAAAGTAGGAAGAAAAAGGTGGGGTCGGGTCGAAGTGTAGATAGCAGAAAAATGGGTTGAGCTCGGCCTTGCGGTGATTGCTGCAATAGTGTCGCGGTCGTCGCATCTCTCTTCGTTGGTTAATCTTGCAGCAATCGCAGTAAGAGTGATGCAATTTCTGCACCTATTTTAACCTCCTTTTCTTCCCCGTCGACTCCGCGTATGGCTTTTCCTGAAATGTTAGTCTATCCCAAACACAAAAACACAAAATAACAAAAAAAAAACTAAAAGCATCAATCTAAAGGAATTTTAATAAAAGGGAAGAGAAACACTTACCTCGAGTTACCTCCCAAACAGTGCCTTTGTTTTACGTCGTTGGCTAGACGGTTTTTTCATCTACGAGTTCAAGATTTACTCGGACATTGCCAACGCCCTCATTAGCAAATCAAACTTCGGTGTGCACCATCTAGGTAGGCGGGCACCACATATGAAGAAGTCGAAGTCAAAGAATGTGATGTTGAAGAAGGTCTCCAACTCTTCATATGCCCGAGCTTGACTTCCCGCTGAGGGTACCAACATAGTTTCGCTGGTGGCTTCTCAAAATAGCAGTCAAAGGGATCAATGTATTCACCATTGCCTTTCCCATCGCAGAAGTTTACCTTTATTAACTCTGGAGCCTCAGCAGGTGGCTCTAGGCCTGGTTCATCAATGGGCGAGCTCAGAATGAATGTTTCAGATGGAGTAGGAGCCACAACACATGAAACCTCATGCGTCGACTCATAAGATTTATTGTTAGGAAGCACTAGACCCTCTTCTCAATCGTCAAAGAAGCTATCATTGTTTTCCAAAAATTACTCCTCGTTCGATATGTCATTGTTATATTGAAACCACATAGGAGGGATGGAATCAAGCACAATGAATTTGATAGGATCTTCCACTCTTGCATCCTTCAATACCTCAAGGCATGGCGGGGCTGGCAACGGAGAATCGATAGGATAAAACTGTGGAGATTTGTCAGCAACAGTGTCCCGATCGCATCCTATTTTGATACAATCGCGGCCAACAGGCTTTCCTCTGACAATAGTGCGGCGATCGCCATCATATTGCTGTGGTCGCCGCCGCTCGGATTTCTCAACCCTCCCCATATTTTCGCTCTCATCTTTGAAGCCCTTTTCTTCCTCACCTTGGGGAGGAACAATTAGTTTTGCAAGTTGGCTCATTTGTTCCTCCAAGATTTTGTGTTGCTCATCCTGTTGTTGCAACACTTGTATAGGGATCTGGATTGCATCCTCTCTGGATTGATAGAAGGTCTCCACTGGTTGGGACATTAAAGTAAGTGACCGTTCCTACTAAACCTAGTGATTCATATACTAGAAAAAATCCCAAATATCAAAGAGTATCCTATCCAATAGGCCTCCGTTACTCCTATATTCTGCAAGGCTCCGTGTTTCACCATTGATCACACACACACCACACACACACAAACACACACACGCGCGCGCGCGCGCACACACACACACACATTTCTAACATTCTGTATTGATGACCCCATGACCCAAGGTCATCAACATACTTTTGTAGTCTAGTGAAGTATTGGTGAAATTTCTCATCTTGAAACTACACTAACCTCAACATCTTGAAAAATTAGTAGTGACGGTGTTATGAATCGTAAGATAGGTCCATGACGGGGTTAGACACACACACACACACACACAAAAAAATAAATATAAAAACCAAGAAATAAACTTGAATCCGCAGCAACGACGCCAATTTGATGCACGGTTTTTAGTCGCGTAAACCGTATCAAAATAAATCCGGACCTACCTACTAATGTAGTGTGGTAACAACAGTCAATCCCACAAGTTATTCATAAGTAATGTCTATTTACTAATTATTAGAAAAGAGGGTTTTTTTAGTGATGAGATTAGAAAAAAAATATAAACAAATTGATGCAAAACACTTAGAAAATAGTTCCACCTACAACTATCCACTTTATTCGATTAAATTGATCTTGTACACAGTTGAGCACAAACTTATAGGACGGTAATCAGTGGTGGACATCAGATTTGAACATTTCGGAAGGAGGGTGATAAACATATGGCTAATTCGCCTGAGGATCATGCCCGAAGAAAAGAAGTTTTTAACTGCGTTCATCATTGTTGGTCTCATTATGTTCCAGTATCTCTTGTAAAATCTGCCATCATTCCATCAAGTTCTGGGGATTTGTTGTTCCCAAGATTATATACTACCCTTTTAATCTCACCATTAGTAATTGTGCGTGTGAGAAATTGGTTATCCTCTTCTATAGTCACATTTGAGATTAGTTGTAAATATTCATTGGGTCGTCGTTCTTTGCATTTTCTATTTCCGAACTTGTTAATAAAATCCAATTTAATTTCCTTTTTAATGTTCTCCTCCCCCTGAATAACCGCTCCTAAAGCATATTTAATCTCAGTTATGGTGTTTCTATTTCTATAATCAGTCGCAATTTTAGGGAAATATCCTGTGTTTGAGTCCTTCAGTTTGATATGTTTTGACTTTC
Source organism: Persicaria tinctoria (assembly GCA_037127255.1). NCBI lineage: Eukaryota > Viridiplantae > Streptophyta > Magnoliopsida > Caryophyllales > Polygonaceae > Persicaria > Persicaria tinctoria. The sequence goes on from JBANSL010000018.1 coordinate 44,118,082, forward strand.
CTCGTTGAATCTAATATTTCTTATGAAACATGATAATCTTATATTTTTTTCTCCATCACCCTTTGGTTCGATTAAAAATACAAAATGTTTGATAATACACATTAAGGTAGACATATTAGGATGTATTTAGCGTAATTTAGATGTTCATATCGCATGTTTTGATACATATTTTCATTTACACTCACTATGTTAGTGGAATCAGAGATCATATCCATTCCACACCCCCGTGTTTCTTCCACTATATATATATATCTTTCACCACCCCTGTTCTTACGATATGCTTCTTATTTTTATTTTTATTTTCCCTAATCTCTTTCACTATATCGTGTGTTTTAATTGTCCATGTGAGTTTTTATGTGTTCATTGGGTCACTCGGAAACACTCTCTCGACGTAGTCGGGGAAAGAGTGCATACAACTTGGTGCCCCAAACCCTGCCTAGGCAGAATAATTGGGAATGTTGTTATTGTTGTTGTTGTATGTTAGTGAAGTCCGAAGATGAGTGAGGATGCCAATGGATGAAGGAAGAGTCAAGAAGAGAAAGATAAGAGATAAGTGAAGAGTTAAGGAGTGGAGTTGAAGTTCGAGAGCCTAACTAAAGAACAAGTCAGCAGAATTTGTCGCTCGACAAGCTGAATTTATAACACGCTTTTCTAGAGACCTCGGTGGTTCGATGGATTATTATAAATATGAGTTGGAAAACCCTTTCTGATAGATACAATTTTGGTGTTAATGTCAAGACCAAATTCAAAACAAAAAAAAATTTCAATGTGGCCTGGAAACGTCGCGCCCTGCGACCTGTCAGGATAAGAATTGTAGCTACTGGAAAAGCCGCCCCTAGGCTGTGCCCCACGGTCATGCTGTGGCTTTACTGTGTTTGTAACACAGATTTTTGAAAACTTATACTTAATTAGAGTATTTCTTTTTCTTTTTTTTTTGCCTTGTAGCGTATTTAAGCACGTTTTAGGGTTAGACTATAAATCGATAGATGGGAGGCGTGAGTTTTTAATAAGAGAGAGAACCCTAAAAGGGCGCCTTTATGACCATGGAGCACTAAACTCTTTTGTTTCGCCTACAATTTGAGACTTTATTCGGTTTAATCGTGAGTTTTTTATTCTAGATCTCTTTTGAATTGTGTTGATTTCGTTATGCTTGCATGTTATTGTGTTTGATTCTTCTTTGTCTGTCCAACTTAGTAGAATTAACGCATTGCTAGGGTTTTCCATTCCCCATGCAAGAACCTAAAACTACAGTAGCAATCATATCTCTTTAGACCTCGTTAGGGTTTTCCATAAATATTATTCTCTTATCTGTTATATTTCCTCCATGTAAATCTATTTCTTGTAGTCTCTATATCCATTAGCTGACATATATCTTTAAAATTCTAGAGGCGAGTAAATCCACTAAGGTATGGGTCAGCCGGTTAGTGCCCCCCCCCCCCTAGCCACTACTAAGAATCTCATTCATATCCTCCATGACCAGACAAGGAATATTTATCTCGTTGATCATTTGTGTAAGTTTAAATAATAACCTATCTTTTCGCTTTCCAAATGGGGAGCATAGATGAAGAAATTTTGAAATTTAGAACCAGACATTAGTTCCTCCAAAGTCAGTGAAATAATCCTCGGTTCCATTATCATGAGAGATCTTATGGGTAATTTGATGCAATATCCACAATACCGTTAACACCCCTTATTGACCTGAAGCTAAATACTAGATGGCATTATTGAATCTAGCACTATATCCAATGTCATCAACTGTTTTCTTATTTAAGTACTTGGATTTTTTAATTATGACTGTTAATATTGTAGGTTTGCGATATTTGAAAAATTCTTAAGGGGTGAAATATAGAGCATAAGAATACAACGACAAATTATTTTCCTTTTCTATGTTACAAGCTCGTTGATTCATGCATAAGCTATTTCGAGTTTCATAAATTTCATTTTCCAAAAACAAACCCAAGATGATCGGACCCATGATATATATGCTAAAACAAAGATCGCTTGTTAGACATAAGAGAGCTAAAATCAATAGATAAACAAGTCAAAACCCACATTCATAATAACCATTTACATACATATAACACACGAAAAATCGGCTAAGAATCGTACTCCAACATTAGTTACAAGGCCACCTAGATTTTACATACATATACATATTAATTAAGGGCATACCACACCTTAACAAAAGAGTGAATCATGAGTCCACCCCCATGTCACAAGCCACACAAGCCATAAATAATACATACAAGCCAATTCATAAGCCAAAATTTCAAGTAGCATAAAATACAATGTATAGGCACAAATAGGTGGAGTTATCATTATCACTTAGCATGTCGATGGGTGAGACGGTGGCAACTTCTTTAGATGGGGTGAGAGGCATCAATGTGTATTCAATCTTTTTGAGCGTCTCCCAAGATTTCATATCAATCAACACTAGATCCTCCTCCATGTCATTGAAATTCTCATCTTTGGTTGCAACTTGGATCAACGATTCTTCCTCTTTAACTTGGTCACCCAACCTGCATAATAGGTCTAGTAACTCAAACCATTCTAATCTTTTAAGGCTTCCATTGTTCAGGGCTTCGGCAAGTCTTCTTGATTCCTGAGTCATGCCTTCAAGCATGCAAACCGCTATGTCTTACTCCCAATGGAATTCATCTTCCACCCTTAGGATGTATTGGTAAAAAATTTCTCTTGGCGATTGTTGTAGCTTCAACATTGTAACCTCTTCACCCTCCTAGGTGGAAATATTTTCAGCGCTTTCCTCTTGATTTTGAGGTGGGTTAGGACTTTCCATGGTTTGCAACATTGATACATAAGCTTCCTCCTCCGCTTCTATGTCATCCAAGAAGCAGAAGAAATCCCTCAATCTTAATGGTCCTAGTTCAACCAAACTTGTGTCGTGCATGAAATCAAGGTATTCTTCCATTTCTGGATTTGCGCCTTCAAGTACGCACAACAACATCTCCTTTATCCCTTTAGGATCATTCAGCGCATACTGGCCATCTACTAAGGCTTTCAGTTTCTCAAGATAGTGGTGAAACTTATCTCATGGTCCTAGTACAATCTCAACAATGCAAACAATAAATAAAGGGGTGTCGAAGACTGTAAGATAGGCCCTGGCATGAGTTAACAAAGAAAACACACTAAGACGCAATGCTCCCCAGCAACGGTGCCAAATTTGATGAGCAGGGAAACCGGTCGTTGGATCTCGCCAAAGAAATCTCTAAACTCAGCAACTAGTATAACAAATAAGTCAGGATATTGTTCAACAGAGAGCGTGTGCTTAGTGGTTCTCTTGCTAACAATTCAGAACAGTAAGGCAGAATAATGATTGAGAGAAAGTAGTAAGTAATTGAAGTAACACAGGAATAGTGAATCAGAGAGATATGAATAAGTAAATAGTTTCACTATGCTCATCTCAACATCGTTGGTCTCTCGATCTCTGGGCTTCTTCTTATTACTCATAGTTCTATATATTATTCTAGTTATTAGTTTATGTATGCATGAGAGTTATGCAGACATGTCTTACTCTAGCATGAGGGTCGAGCAGCAATAAGTCCCAATTCCTAACACCTAAGCAATACCACTCCCGTCTTAAGAACTTGTCACCTAGTTGTCAACCTAGCCATTGTCTCCATTAAAAGTGATATTTCTCGAATGTCGATCTCCTTACACTATCAAGAGTTCCTACCCGTGTTCTGCCTGACGTGTTTGCTACTACGGATTCGACCCACTAAGCGGATGTGCATATCTAAACCCTAGCAAGATGCAATTATATCTTGGTTGCGAAGCTACAAACAATCACAACATAAAACAATTAAACTCAAAGGATATGGAAATAATATAGAATGATGAGACATGGAATTAGCCCTTGCGATACACCAAACTAAAAAAAAAAGTTAGTACGTTGACTTGGGTACCCTATATACACTGCAAATTAACATTCAATAGGACGTTGTTTTAATGTTGAATTGAACATTGTACAACGTTATACTAGATGTTGTTGAGTATAGAAGTTATCGACATTGCACGATGGCCAGTGAAGGATTGGGTCGGTCTAGGCAACAATATTGGATTGAACGTTGCTAATACGGGCTAAATCGGGCCTAATATAAAATATTTTTAAAAAAAAGAACAAAAACATGGATTCACAACGTCCTTTTGGGCGTTTTTTTATGTGTGATTGTGTCTTCATAATATTTCCCTAGCAACGTCTGATCCAACGTTGCTAGCTCAGCTTGGTCCGACCCGGTCCTTCATTTCACATCAAACAACGTTGACAACTTCTCCACCTAACAACGTCCAATCCAACGTTTTGTACAACGCCCGTTCCTTTTCAACGTTATTAACGATGCGGATTTGCGATGTATATAAGAACACCCATATTAAAGAGTGGGAGAAATAAATGACATAAGTTGGATAATTTCTCTCTCTCTCTCTCTCTCTCTCTCTCTCTCTATATATATATATATATATATATATATATATATATATATATATATATATATATATATATATATATATATGGAGTGGTTCCAGAGTGCACACCCCTTAGGATATATCTTGTGCACAAATCGTGATCCTTGATTGATGTGAAATGAATTGTGTAGATTAATATGGATTCCAGAGTGCACACCCCTTATTTTGTCTCTACTAATTTTATGTTTATAATCCAAGTTGTTAGCATAGATCTCCATTAGACGGGTAATAAACACATAAACAAGTAGGAAAATGCTCAAAATATGATAAAGGTCGGATCTTTACCTCAAGCACGCATGGCTATCGTTGGGCTCGCCCCAACCCTAGAAGTGGGTGGACTACTCACACCTCATCGCAAACTCGGACATTGATTGGAAAGAAAATAACAACTTGCATTAACTAAACCAAAGAAAGTACAACCGAACAAAGCCAACTTGCTCTCGCTCCTTTGCTCCACTCGGCCTCACTTTCTCCCTCTACTTCTCCTACTTACTTCCCTCTCTAGAATTGAATGAATAAAACTGAGCCCCATGGGCTTTATTTATAGCCTTCTAATCCTTGCTAATCAAGGATAGAATATCTATATCTATATCTAAAACTATATCTAAAATGCTTAAGGACAAATAAAAGCAATAAGGAAATTAAATCTAAATATATCTAAATGTCTTAAAGTGGATAAATCTTCTCTTCCATGATGTGTCTTGATGATTTTGGATAGATTTTCGGCCTTCTCGACTTCCTTCGTGCCCAAGGAATCCCACACCGAGTAGGATTCGCCAAGCCACGTCACACAGCTTCTGGAATCGTCGTCGATGTCGACAAGGGTCTTGTCGATATCGAGTAGGAGTGTTGTCGACTGGGCTGGCTTCGTCGTCTCGGCTAGCTGGTGCTCGATGTGGCTCGGACTTGGCTCACGGGCGTCGTCGATGTCGACTAGGGCTCATCGAGATCGAATAGGGTTGTGGTCGAGGATGGCTCTCTCGTGATGTCGAGGACTCCTCCTCGGCATGGACTCGGACAGGCGCTAGGTGGCTCGTCGATCTCGACTAGGTCTTGTCGAGATCGAGTAGAGATGTGCTCGGCGTCTTCGTCCTCGGCTTGTCGATCAGCTCCTCTTCTCGTCGACTCCGGGTGTGGCGCTGAGGTGTCGTCGATCTCGACTAGGTCTTGTCGAGATCGAGTTGTGTTCCGGGAGTCGGGTTGGTCTGGCTCAGCTTTCTCGACCAGGCTTTGTCGACTAAGTCCGCCCGGGCTCTCTACTCGACATCGAGTAAGGTGTACTCAACATAGAGTAGCCCTGGCTTTAGCTCGGTTTGTCCTGGTTCTGTACTCTCGGATTCTGGACTTCTGTAGTTGTTTTCCGAGCTTTTCTGACCTCCCTTAGAATTGCTGTAAAACGTCTCGAATTCTGCGAATTTAAACAGAAACTGGTATAGATTCCATAATTTGGCAAATAAACATAAACTACATAGATTCTGTACTATTTAACCCAAATGTATGCAAAGTATGCAGAAAACGATATGAAAGTTACTGTAAAATATGGCAGAATTAGCTCACAACAGATATTTGCTTTCTTTATCCATCAACATTAATGTACACCTGAAAAATGCTTCTGCTTGAACTTGGCCTATTCTTCTCCTCAGGAAACCAATAGACTGGAATAACTAATTCTGAAGAATAAATCATTGAGGCATCGGATTCACATGGGAGACCAAGGCTTTACCGATTTTGCTTCAAATGTGGTTGCATCTTAACCAATGGTAAATTACTAAATTAGAAGCTCTAAGTTTACATGTTGTGGATCTGAAATCCAAAGCTGCAGCTTTTTTTCATGGTGTATTTTCTTATTAGTGAGGCAGATCCGACGCTGTCTTAAGGAATGCTCCAAATATTCGATGTTGGAATCACTAACCCTATAAAAAGGTTTGTCTATATATGTCTTTATCTCTTCACTTTTATCCTAAATTCCTCATTTCCTTTTGATCACAATATTGAATTTTTTTATCACAATTTTGCATTTGTAGGCAATATCATTATTGTTTTAGCATTAAAGCATTATAGGCCTGTTGTGTTTTTTCAAGTGCTACTTTGCGTGTAATAGTGTATTTTCTGAAGAAGCTTTATTTGTTAACTGCATTACCTATGTTCATCCATTTCTAGATATGCTCCCCCTACTCTTGCTGCTAAAGTTTCTAGCCCAAAGGTAATTTTAGAGCAAATTGAAGGGTCATGTTCCAACTTACAACCTATCTTTTCTCTTTCTATATCTGAGGAATTTCTTTTGTGATACTATTTATATCCTTCTAGGTTGGTGATGTGGATGCATTCCCCGAAGATTTTAACCACCTGCTGAATAAGAGGTTTTTGTTTCAAGTTCAAGTCAAGGGTTTGTATGGTCAGTAGAAGGATAGAACACACACAGTCTGGAGCATGTCTCACCATTTGGTGCTGATTGACCAGTGCAACTCATTGATCATTTCCTTGCAGGTAATGCGTTTGCATATCTAGATTTCGCAATCCTTGGAGTAACATATATACATATTGAATTTTTTTCCAGCTTCTTTTCTCATTTATTACATGCAATCTAAATAATAATAATAATGAATATGTACTTGCATAAATTTATTTATAAAACTACCTTCTCACTGTATTTTACCCTTAGGAGTTAGGACTCTCATCCGGATGTTTGTTCTTCCGGAGCCCTTACCGTTACCCTGGCTACTCCCGGCAAAAGATGACAATACGTTGCCATCGATATTGGTGATGATGAGAATGAGGACTGTCAGACGTCAACGACGGAGCAGACGACGGTCGAGGTGAAAATTGAGCCAACTGACTCCTCTTGATGTTCCTTTTATCGACTTTCATGACTTAGGAAACTTTCTTCGTTATTGTCGAGTTGATTGTTTTGTTTCCCCTGGATGTTTGTTTAGTTACTTATTTGAAATTGTTTAGTTACTTATTTGAAACTCATTTCAGTTGGTTTATTTTATCCCTTGGATGTTGGTTGTTGTTTTGTGAACAATTTTGATTTTCACATAATCCTGGACGTTTTTTAATGTTTGTTTGTTATAGCACATCTCAATGGATTCAATTATTCAGCAATCTGCCTTGGCTAGGAGCCACTAACTCACTCGAACATGCTATTGAAGTTACTCATCCGAACATGCTAAACATTCTCGTAATATCTATGTATATTTCATTAACTTCAACGGATGCTTTGTTTCATCCAACTCTTATGTCGTCCTGAACAATATTAATATATTAAACTTTTCACATTTGTTTAGATTATTATTTGGTTATTCCTTATAATAAATATATTTTTCTTCTTTTTTTTCATCGCAAACGCGCTATGGCGCGGGAATTACACTAGTTTGTTTTATTGTTATAATATATCACGTTGGTAGTTGGACTATATATGAGATTAATTTATAACACGTGTATGTATTTTTTGGGTGGTAGTTGGGCTAGATCATAATATTCATATGTACATATGTACGTAGGTATGGATACAAGTTGGATTGAACTACCAAATAATCATGATTTAAATGGAGTTGTCAAGTTCATTGAATTGGCTAAGGAAAACCTTGTAGAAGGTAGAACTCGATGTCCTTGCAAAAAATGTAAGGTGGTTAAGTGGTTTGTTGCAGAAGAAGTAGAGAATCATCTTTTATTCAAAGGGTTTTACCCGTCTTATAAGAATTGGATTCATCACGGGAAAGGGGATATAGTTCCACGTATTTTGGGACATGATTTACCAAGCAGCAGTGAAGCAACAGTTAGTGATAATGCTTCGATGGTTGGTCAAGATGATATGGCAGGGTTATTAAGTGCGGCCTTTGGCCCTAACATTCATCATCCCTCTTCTAATCAAAATGATTTCTCTAGAGAACAAGCAAACAACTGGCAAGAATTCAGTGATGTGCCTATTGAACCTAATCTATTCGAAAATGTTTCTTATGAAGAGGCGAATCGATCACCTATCTTAAATGTCGATGAGGGAAATGCTCAGTAGGAGAGGTTGTTGAAAGCTTCTACTGAGGAACTCTATGTAGGATGCACGTCGTTTTCAAAGTTATCATTTCTTTTGAAGTTGTTCCATCTCAAATCTATGCATCATTGGAGCATCGAGTCTTTCAATATGTTGCTCACATTGCTAATTGGTGCCTTTCCACAAATCATGGAGTTTCCACTATCTTATTATGAAGGCAAGAAAATGATAAAAGATTTGGGACTTGGATATGAAAAAATTGCAGCATGCCCTAACAACTGTAATTTGTATTGGGGTGATTATTCAGAGTTAGACCGTTGTCCAGTTTGTAGTACCTCTAGGTGGAAGACGGGTAAAGGAAATGAGGATAATACGATGCATGATGATGTCATCGTTAAGAAGGGTGAACCAGCTAAGGTGATGCATTATTTTCCTCTAATTCCGCGATTAAGAAGGATTTACATGTGATCTACGACAGCTGAAAACATGATATGGCATCATAAAGATCGTGATAAGGATGGGAAGCTACGTCATCCAGGAGATGCTTTGTCATGGATAAAATTTGATGCAATGTATCCTGATTTTTCCTCCAAGCCTCGTAATGTAAGGCTTGCTCTTGCTAGTGATGGCTTCAATCTGTACCGTCTCATGAATACTAATTACAGCACATGGCCTGTTGTGTTGATTCCTTATAGCTTTCCACCATGGTTAGTTATGAAACCATCATCATTTATCCTTTCAATGATTATTTCTGGAAAATCTAGTCCTAGCAATGACATTGATGTGTACTTGCAACCCTTACTGCATGAGATGAAAGTGTTGTGGAAAGGTGTCAAAGTGTTTGATGGTTATGCTAAAGAATGGTTTAGATTGCGTGCGTCTTTAATGGGAACTATCAATGACTTTCCTGTGTATGATATGTTATCCGGTTGGAGTACTCGAGGTTATAATGCTTGCCTCATATGTACATACTCAACTCATTCATTCAGATTTGGGGGTAAAATTAGTTATGGTGGACACCGAAAATGGTTACCGGCTGATCACCCTTATCGAGCGAAAGCTAGTCTATTTGATGGGACTTGTGAATATGATCATGCTCCGATTCCTGCCTCTGGGACAAATATTTTAAGGCAGCAAGAGGGTACCAATTATATATATGGAATGTCAAAGGACCTCTAAAAGAAAAAGAAAAAGAAAAAGAGAGCAAGGCGAGATACTTGGTTCACTTGTTAATCCACTCAGTCTAACATAATCATTAATGGATCAGTTCACTTGTTAATCTACTTAGTGGACAAGGCAAAGCTTGGTGGACCAGTTCATTATAGATGGATGTATCCTATTGAAAGGTTAATTTCTATCATTTTCCTTAATCTAACATAATCATTAATGGATCTTACTAACTACTAATTATTAACATAAATATTTTTGAGAAGGTATTTGGCCCATTTAAAGTCATATGTGACCAATAAAGCACAACAATAACAATCTATTGCTGAAGGATATCTTCTAGAAGAGATAACCATCTTTTGTTCGAAATACTTGGATGGTGTTGGTATAATCTTCAAAAAGTCTAGAAGAAATGATGATTTTGTAGAAAATATGAATACATATTTGTTTAACTCTGGTGGTCGAGTACTTGGAATGATAAAGCGGGTTCGTCTTGACACAAGGAGTTTGAAACAAGCACATCATTATGTTTTACTACATTCCGATGAGATAACTTATTTGAAATCGTAACTTTTTATAAAATAATGTTGATCTCATTAATGACATAGAATTTGTATAAAGAACTAACTGTTTTCCATCACATGAAGTGAATTCATTCATCAGAAGCAGCAACAAAATCCACTAGTTACAGTTGATGAAGGCATTCAGAATGAGTGGATTGTAAATGAGTATTCAGATTGGCTTCAATATCATGTTATTTTGCTTGTAGTAACATTGCAAAATGCATGGTTTTCTATCAATATTCGACTATAATTGTCTTTCTTACTAATTTAATAGGTGCACAGTATAGATGCGAGCACCGAAGAGGGAAAATTGAGAAAGTCATTAGCTAGTGGCTTGAATCAATATGCAAACAGATTCAAAGCCTTTAGGATCAATGTCTATAAATTACAAACTATTGATCGAGAAGCATTTCGTAAGACACAAAATTCTGGAGTTATGTTCGAAGCAGATGGACAAGCGTATTATGGGAAAGTAAAAGATATATACGAGTTATCTTATTATGGAGAATATAAAGTTGTGATCTTCCGGTGTGAATGGGTTGATATATAAACAGAGGCTTGAGGATATATGGCAATAGAGGTGTTTGTATTAACTTTGCAAAGTTGATACATACGGGTAGATTATTGGAAGATGGCCCATTCATTTTGTCATCTCAAGCTAAGCAAGTTTTCTATGTTGAAGATGAGTTAAAAAAATGATGGTTTCATGTCATTCACACAAGCCTATAGAGTTGTTTGATTTAGGCAATGCGTAGACATATGTTTGATTTAGGCAATATTATCCCTTAGTTTTTTTTTATTGTATTGGACATTGTTATCTGTTTTTATTTTAATTCTTTTTTACATAAATAAAGAAATGATTTTATTAGTGATAATATGCTTTTACATAGCAATTTTTTCTTAGTAAAATCAAGTAAAAATCAAAAGGTAATGGTTTTTCTTTTAATCTAATTTTATTAGTGACAATTTGCGCAGACATATACTTTTACCTTATAAATGAAGTAAAAATCACAAGGTATAGCTAGTGATTGGTTCTTAGTACCATCAAGTAAAAATCAGAAGGTAATTTCTGTTTTGTACAAGATTATGAGCTTTTTACCTTGTTACATTCTGATTTTTACTTGAATCTCAGCCATTACCTTCCCATTTTAACTTAAAAATTAACATTTATGTTCTGTACAGGAACACCGCAGAAATGAGTCACAATCGCAAGAGGGATAGGAAAACAACACATGGTGATCAAGCTAAGGAGGTAAATATGAATTCTCTTTGTTCAGAATCTCAACCCAAAGGTCCTCATGCTCCAAAATCTAGATTGTTGGCCAAACCATGCAAATTAGGAGCACAAAAATCTTCTCAACTCCAGTCTAAGAGTAGCACTACCTTGAAATGGAGGACTAGGCAACCATCCAACCCCCCAGCCCCAGCAGAATTCCATAAACTTAGGCCACCTAGTACTGATGCAAACATATCCCCACCAAACTTGGATGCTGATTTGGAGGCTGATTTGGATGCTCATGTGGAAACACTCGAGGAAGAGTTAGATGAATCTGATAGAGGTAGTGATAATGACCAAAGGGAGAATGAAAATGTGCAAGATGAAGAGAACACATCCAAGTCATCTAAATCTCGATCCATGAATTCAAAAAGTGTGTCCCATCATTGGCCTGGTGAGGTAAAGTATGATGAAAAAGAAGAGGTTTTGACTATTGGTAAGATTGATTTAATTAATTTTATTCATAAACTATTCATCAACATATTTTCTTAGTGGTAATTTGTTTGTACAGATACGGAAGGTAAGAATACAATATTGAGCGGGCTGATACTACCTCATAATATTGAAAATCTACCGGCTGGGGTTAAGTGCATTGTTCATTGACGGAAGGAAAACCTGTCGTTGATCCGCCAAAGAAAACTCAAACCTGTAGCAAGTATAGCAATAAGCAAGAGGTCGATCCACATGGAAAGTTATAATTCAAATTTGATTCAAGTGTCAATCAAAGTAACCAATTTGGGGGGTTTTTGTGTGTGAAAGTTCCGCCTTTTATCAGAGCGGGGTAAAGAAAGCAAAGTAATTGAATTTGTTTTAGACAATTAGGAGAAGTAATTCTACCTACAATTTTTCACTTTATTGGATTGAAGCGATCCTTGTAACTTCTTCTCGTCCTATTAAGTTTCCTATGAATGTCCTTGTCCCGACATAATATAGTTACTAGTCCAACCAGTCCTAGCAACCCTTATCAATCGAACAGTCCCTAAATAAGGATTTAACCCAATTGATAGCTTTAAGTTCAGAGATTAGCCAAGGTATTTGCAGTCCCTAAAGAGGGATTTAACAACACATTCAACTTCCTACTCATTCAATTAGTTCAATCAGCCCTAAAGGAACAAGTTTGCCACTTAAGTTAAGGTTCACAACCAGGAATCTACAAAACCTTAGCAATTGAATTGATTCTAACTAGTTACGCGGGCTAGAAAGAATAAAACAATAGACAATCAAGCACAAAGAAGTTGAAGCATTCAAATTTAGAAAACAAGGAACGACAATTAGAAACTCACAATCAATCCAAATAAAGCTTCAAATTGCAGGCAGAATAGATGAGTTTAGTTCCTCATGGAATACATCGCTCAAATCTCTAAAGTGTCTGATGAATGAATGAATAGAATAGAAGTGCTGGAAATTTAACTAAATTTGACCTTATATATGACCCAAAGTCGGCCATGAAACAAAGTAATAAGATCTAGGGGTTTTAGTAATCAAAACGCTGCGTCTCAGCGCTGACGACCAATGCTGCGGCCGCGGCATCAGCAAATTCTGGCTACCTACTGCATCGGTCCCTGTTGCGGCCGCGACATACTGTTTGCTGGTTCTTCTTGTTTAGTTTTGCGGGTATCTTCACTTGTCCTTGCTTTTCTTCCTTCCTTGCTTTTTTCCAATGTTTCTTGTATTCCTCTTCAAGGTATTGCATCTCCCAATTGTGCTCCGATTCAATCTGCAAGATAAACACAAATTTGCGCATAATCCGAACTCTTCTAGAATAATCACAAGATGCAATTTAGCAACAAAGTATGAAAGAAATTCAACCTAACTAAACTGAAAATGCCTATAATGCCTATCTAAGATATGCATTATAAAATCCCCCCACACTTAACCTATGATTGTCCTCAAGCAATAATAGAATGAACATGAATCAATGTATCCCACAGGAAATCCCTTCAAGTTTCAACCTCATCAAAAAGCAACATCATAGCAGGTGAAAACATAGCCCAAGCAAACAAACGTCATAGCATGTATTTTAGTGATCAAAGCTTAGAAGTAGACATTATCCAACCTTACCAGAAATCTGTGTTTCACTCATGTGTTTAGGCTTTAAGGTACAACTCTCAACTCAAACCAATCATGCACTAAGCTCATAGACATTGACCACCATATCACCAAATGTCTACCGAAATGTCATTACTTGCGGGACATAATAAAGACAACAAAGTAAAATGTGACACTTTTTTTTTCTTTTCTTTTGTTTCCTTTTCTTTTGTTTTTTTTTTTCTTGTCTTGGTGCTTTCCTTTCGCGAGGCGCAAACATGGGTGTCATGAATGACCCCGGTCTATCAACACCTCAACCTACTAATATGAAGTCCACTTGAACATCTTTTGACATAAGTTGCAAACATGGGTGTCATGAATGAACCTGGTTACTCAATGATCAAGCTTTCTTTCCTAGTGGATAGTTTTCAACACCATTTTGCGCAAATCATACCCATGGGTGTCATGCATAGATCCGGTTACTAAGTGCATCAACCATTGCCACCTTATTCACTAAATATGTACAAATTCAAACAAAAGACTCAAAATATAACATAAACTCCGCAAGAAACATCATGTGCACCGGTCTTTTAAAAATAGATATTGCAGTCAATATCAAGAGGTAGCAACACTAGGAGAGTAATTCACACAATGGAGCAAAAGAATTCAAATAAGGCCAAACATTCTCATAGTGTCATGTTTTTAGGACTTCAATCATACTTTAGCTCAATCATACATGCTCAATTATATTTGCTAGCTCATGTTCCACAAAAATCAAATAAAGACAAAATCAAAACATCCAGAACTCCATGGGATTGTTATGAACATACTTGAAATTTAAATTAGAGGACAAACTAAGCCAGATGGGTATTTGAATAGCACATATGTATGCAATGCATGCTTTATTTTTGGATTTTCGTTTTTTTTAAATCCGAAAATGCAGAAATAAATAAATTAAATTAGACAAAAATTAAATAAACTCAACGGAAATTAAATAAACTAAATAACTATTACAGAAACTTAAACATGTTGTGCAGAAATTTAAACATGGTCTACGAAATGACAGAAATGACATAATATACATATAATCTTTCTCCTCCACACTTAAAGTTTTCAGTGTCCTCACTGAAACGGTACAGACAACAAAAATAAAACATAAAAATTCAGGGTGGAGGAGACAGAACTAACCACTCACTGAGGCGGCGGCTAGTACGGTGGCGACTGGTACGACGGGATATGTGGATACTGCTGGCGGAGGTAGTAAGACTGCTCTCTCCGCATCTCCTCCATGTGATAGTTCGTCTCCCGAACATTGCGATCGATGTCGTGGAGAGTGAACTCAAAGGAGCCCTGGCGCATGGACATACGGTGGAACCCGGTGAACATGTGGTCCCGCCAGGCGTCATCCTCATCATAAGAAAAGCGAGGCCCCTCAGAAGAGCCAGCAGCATGTTGTGCATCCCTCATATGATAGTCTGTCTGTGCAGGGGCGTCCTCCTCATCCTCGTCATCAGTATCCTCCTCCTCAACAACATTCTGATCAGCCGCAATGTAAATGGTGGTGTTGGAAGGGCCATAAGGTAAGGCCCTAGGAAGGCGCAGTCGGTTCTCTCCATGCCTCCTCGACTTCCAAATCCAGCCTGCATCATCAGAGCCCTCAATCAAGAAAGCCCTCCTGAGCTGCTCCGTTGTATAGGTGTACCCACCAGACATGGGTGCACCGCACTGTGCATGCTCCAGAAATCGGTAGGCGATGAGGCTAATCATGCCTCCCAAACCAAACCTCCATGTCTTCTTCCCTTGGATCTTCAGGCAGCTGTCCACAAAGATCTCAACCCAGTCTGGCGTACCACGGGACTAGGGAGCAAGGCTCCACAACCAGGATTGATCACCAGCAGGCACTTTGTTTACGTTGCCTTGGCTGCTGAAAGACATGGTCAAGACCTTGTGCACCAAACGGAAGCATGGGTGGATGAAATTGTAATTGTACTCGCCCTTGTGGCCGTCAAATCTAGTTCCAGTCGCTGCGTACCAGACATCATGGCATTGTTGTTCTAACGCCATGATATACCAATATTGGGTGGGTGCCCGAGTGATCCCAAAAAACTGTCTCAGCTGGTCATATGTGCAAGTGGGAGGCCGATCCAACAAGTTGAACCTAATCCTCGAGTTATCCACACGCTGAAACGTGACCAGAAACTCCCATGCTAGCTCAGGATACGTGGGGGCACTACAGTCTATAAATGCCCCCAAACCGCCATGACTAAGCATCCGACGAGTAACGTCCAACATGCCTAATGTCTGTAAGGCAGGGATATGAAAGAACTTCGTCTGTACAAATCGCTTCGCCTCGAAGCTCTCATATGCTTTCTTCTTTTCTTTAGTCAAATTTCTCAATCGGCGCACCATTGTTATCAAATCCCAACAGTAGATATCAACCCAAAAACTCCAAAATCCAACAAAAAACCTCCAACACAACCCAAGCTAATATTTCTCAAGCAAACCACCACATATCAGCCCACTAACACAAATATTTCTCAAGCAAACCACCACATATCAATTCTTCAATCAACACCCAAATTCAAATTTCTCAAATCAAACCAAGCACAAATATAACCACTTCTCAACCAACCACACAAGAGCTCAATAGATATCAAGAATTTAACACCAAATAACACCAATCCAAACGAACAGATTCGAACCTGGTGGCTGCGGGTGAAGCGGTGGGCGCATCATGGAAGCGACGGCCGCTACAACAGCGGTGGCGGCGCAGATCCGGCGGAAAGTGCGGTGTTGGGCGAAGCTCCGGCGATGGGTGCTCCGCGGGAGGTCGGATCCGGCGATGTTGGTGAGTTAGGAGGAAAGAGAGAGCTTGGGTTCTAGATCTAAAGAAAGGTGGCTGAGTTAGGAGGAAGAAGGTGAGGAAGGTTGAACAACAATGGAGGTTTGAGGGGTCTTTGATGGTGGCGGCAGGAGGAGAAGGAAAGTGAGGTAGGGTTAGAAATAGATAAAATATCCCGTACGTGACATATCATGTATGTATTTATTTTTTATTTTTTTATTTATCAAAACGGGTCACGGATTTGAGAGGCTGCGGCCGCAACATGAATGTTGCGGCCGCTGCAACGGGGTTTGCTGGGGGATGAAGTGCGGCGACCGCCGCATGGATGCTGCGGCCACCGCCAGTGAAGTGGCCTTCTATGCTTCGTTTTTTAAAAAAAAAAAAAACTACCTATGTCAACTAATCCTAAAGTAAATGACGACTACCTAGGAAGTAATAAAGATGAGAAAGAAGGAAGAACTTACCTAGGGTTGCCTCCCGAGAAGCGCCTTTGTTTCAAGTCGTTGGCTCGACGTGATGGTCCTTGAGTGGCCTAATTGGTTGGTTTAGCAAGCACCAACTCTACTACTTTGTTATGCGGAATGTTCTCAAAGTATGGCTTAACTCTATGACCATTGACCTTAAAGAGCTCATTAGACTTAGGATCATAGAGTTTAATTGCTTCGTGAGGGAATATCCTTAAGATGGTGTAGGGTCCTTCCCACCTTGATCTAAGCTTTCCAGGGAAGAGTTTCAGGCGTGATTTGTATAGAAGGACCTTATCTCCTATTGTTAGCTCTTTCCGCAAGATGTGTTTGTCATGCCAAGCCTTTGTCTTCTCCTTGTAGATCACTGCATTATCATAAGCATCCAGACGCAATTCCTCCAGCTCTTGCAATTGAAGCTTTATGAACTCACCTACTTCATCCAACCTCATATTGCAATTCTTTACAACCCAATACGCTCTATGCTGAAGTTCCACAGGGAGATGACATGCCTTTCCAAAGACAATTCGATAAGGGGACATACCAATGGGAGTCTTATAGGCCGTCCGATAGGCCCAAAGAGCGTCATTCAGCTGTAGACTCCAATCTTTCCTGTTAGGTGCCACTTTTTTTCCAGAATGGTCTTTATCTCTCTATTTGATATCTCCGCTTGACCATTGGTCTGAGGATGATAAGCAGTTGACACTCTCTGTGTGACATGATATTTTTTTAACAAGGTAATGATCGTCATGTTGCAGAAATGTGTCCCTATGTCGCTAATTATAGCCTTAGGCACCCCAAATCTTGCGAAAATTGTGTCTTTTAGGAAATCTGCAACCAATTTAGAATCATCAGTTGATGTCATCCTCAAGCGGAAGAAGAAGTCTCCACCTTGGGAGTCGTTGAAGAAACGATGTTAATTATTTTATTATTTATATTTCTTATTTTTTATATATATTCTATTTTTAGTAACTCCTATGTTAGTTGGAGTCTAATTATAGAATTGCTTATTTTTAGTATTTCTTAGTTAGATTAAATAAGATGGTTAGGAGAGTCTATCTTTAGGCTTTCTTAATTATCATATTTTATTATTTCATATATTAGGATTTTAGATTAAGTTTTATCTTCTAGGTTTATTTATCTTTAGGATTAAAATTCTATCTTTATAAACCTAAATTCTATCTTGCACGGTAGAATTGGTTCTTAGGTTTTCTATTTAAACATTGTAGTTCTATTGAATTAAATCAGGTTGAATAGAATTGAGAAACCCCTTTATGGATTAAAGGGTTCTCGATTATCAATCCAAAACCTCTTGTTCTTCCGTTTCATCCGATCAAAATCAATTAAGTTTTCTTCTGATCAATTCAAATAAGTTGCGGTTGGAGTGTGTGGCGTATGTGCATTCGGAGGTGGCCACCTAGTTGATTGAATTGCAGTGCAATTTTGATCAGCAATTGAAGCATTCAGCCGCAATTGTTGACCAGTTCAATTGAAGACTAGCACTGTTGCCATTGTGACGATATATTTAATTAGCATTTGCTAATTATCTAATTTAGCAAGGAGGTTTACTATATTGTTTGCCATCAGTCCCTACCATATCACGTCATCTGTTCATTCACTCGGGTCGGCTTCGGTTCATACATCAGATACCAAGGAGCAATCGCAAGATCGATGCTATTAGTTTAGCAATTGGTCGGCCTAGCCAAATGCTATACATCAATTAGTATCAGAGACAGCTTATGCTACGCTCTTTGTTTCTTTGATATTACTGATGTTTTGATTTGATGGCTTGCGAAATCTGGGGAGGCGACTGGGATGATGATCACGATCCATGGGCTGCACAACAACGACGCCGCCGAGAGTTGCAGAGACGAGCTTTGCAACAACAAGCCGTAGAGCGACAACGAGAGGATCAAAGGCACCGCCTTTGGCTTCAACATCAAGCGGAGATCGAAGATAAGAGGTGTCGACAACGCTATCAGATTCAGCTTCTCCAACAAAGAGAGGCTGAGGAGGCACTTCAACGGCAAGCAGAAATCGAAAAGGAGAGGCATCAACAACAACTTCAAGCCGAACTTAACTCCGAGATACAAGCACATTTTGCTGTCGTGGAGGCACAATTTCAAGCCGAACGAGATGCCTTTAATGCCAAATTGATGGACGACTTCAAGAAGAACTTCTCGGATGCTTTTCGTCAAGCATTGGAGTTACACTTTTCCACTACTCCAGCGGTTAAAGTTGCCTCAACCGACGACGAGGTAATTGAGCCTAAGGAGTCTTCTGTTGAAATCGTTGCCACGGATTCAGCACAGCGCGCCGATTTTGTTTCGCCGATTCCTGTTGACTCCGACCTCGGAATTGAGTCAACTCAGTCTTGTTGCGAAGCTGACTCGACGAGCTTTCCAACGGTGGGTTATACGCTGCCAGAATCTTCCAATAAGGTCTCCGAATCTGTTCTGCAATCAGACTGCAACAGTGTTCATGACGAGCATGTTGATTCCGTTGACAAGGATGAGGTACTTGATGACGTGTCTCAAGACTTAGCGATTGTACCTCTTGGGCATGTTCATGAAGTTCCAGTTGCTGAGATTTGTGTGGTCATTGATCCTATTCTTATTGAAGATCAAATCTGTTCAACGATCGCGCATAAAGGTGTTGTTTTTGGGGTTCCTATACCTCGAATTCTCCTGACACCTATTCCACCCATTCCTCCATCATCTTCTTTGAAGGTTGCTGCTCCCTCCTCGTTGATCATCGCTGACTCGATTCGAGGACGAATCGAAGATAAGAGGGGGAGAATGATGCGGGTCAAGCTGGCCTTCTGTGGGTCAAACAACGATCTTGATCCAGGCGACGACTCGAGGACGAGTCGATTTTAAATGGAGGAGAATGATATCATCCTCAAGCGGAAGAAGAAGGCTCCACCTTGGGAGTCGTTGAAGAAACGACGTTAATTATTTTATTATTTATATTTCTTATTTTTTATATATATTCTATTTTTAGTAACTCCTATGTTAGTTGGAGTCTAATTATAGAATTGCTTATTTTTAGTATTTCTTAGTTAGATTAAATAAGATGGTTAGGAGAGTCTATATTTAGGCTTTCTTAATTATCATATTTTATTATTTCATATATTAGGATTTTAGATTAAGTTTTATCTTCTAGGTTTATTTATCTTTAGGATTAAAATTCTATCTTTATAAACCTAAATTCTATCTTGCACGGTAGAATTGGTTCTTAGGTTTTCTATTTAAACATTTTAGTTCTATTGAATTAAATTAGATTGAATAGAATTGAGAAACCCCTTTATGGATTAAAAGGTTCTCGATTATCAATCCAAAACCTCTTGTTCTTCCGTTTCATCCGATCAAAATCAATTAAGTTTTCTTCTGATTAATTCAAATAAGTTGCGGTTGGAGTGTGTGGCGTATGTGCATTCGGAGGTGGCCACCTAGTCGATTGAATTGCAGTGCAATTTCGATCGGCAATTGAAGTATTCAGCCGCAATTGTTGACCGGTTCAATTGAAGACCAGCACTGTTGCCATTGTGACGATATGTTTAATTAGCATTTGCTAATTATCTAATTTAGCAAGGAGGTTTACTATATTGTTTGCCATCAGTCCCTACCATATCACGTCATCGGTTCATTCACTCGGGTCGGCTTCGGTTCATACATCAAATACCAAGGAGCAATCGCAAGATCGACGGTATTAGTTTAGTAATTGGTCGGCCTAGCCAATTGCTATACATCATCAGTTCTGGTGGCCTTTGCCTCCACCCACTTGGAGACATAGTCCACCGCAAGCAAAATATATACATTCCCAAAAGAACTAGGGAAGGGACCCATAAAATCGATACCCCAAACATCAAAATTTTCACAAAATATGACAGTTGTTTGTGGCATTTCATTCCTAGCAGATATGTTCCCAACCCTTTGACATCTATCGCGTGATTTACTGAAGGCATTAGCATTCCTAAATAAGTGAGGTCAAAAGAAACCTGCTTCTAAAACTTTCCTAGCAGTCTTTTGCGGACCAAAGTGGCCTCCACATTCATGAGCATGACAAAACGTAAGGACAGATTATACCTCATTGTCCGGCAGACACCTCCTGATTACCTAATCAACATAATGTTTCCAAAGGTAGGGGTCATCCCAAACATAGAAGCGAGAGTCATGTCGAATCTTGTCCTTCTGAGCTTTTGTGAATTTTGGTGGAAATTCTCCCGTGACCAAGAAATTCACCATATTGGCAAACCAATGTCGAGGAGTATGGACACCCATCAACAATTCAGGAATATCATAACATACCTCATCAGATATGAGGGAAAGAGACAGAACGGGGGCCTGAACAGCATGCGGCGGGCGCAGCATATAAGCTGCGGGCGCAACACGATTGTTTGGCCGCGGCCGCGGCATGGTTGCTGCGGCCGCAGCACCCTCCGTTTTCGTAGCTCCATGCAGCTGCGAAAAAGTGTGAGTTAAATAAAACAATGTATCATCAGAGAACTCACCGTGAATGGGTCTTTGATCCTCCGGCTTGTCCTCTCCTTGGACAAGTCTGCTAAGGTGGTCCGCTAATAAGTTTTCTGCACCTTTCTTATCTTTGATTTCAATTTCAAATTCACTTAAAAGTAAAATCCAACGAATCAATCTTGGTTTCGCTTCTTTCTTAGTCAATAAATAGCGAAGAGTAGTGTGATCAGTGAAGACAATTACCTTAGCTCCTAGGAGATAGGAGCGAAACTTCTCCAGTGCAAAGACTACAGCCAGGAGCTCTTTCTCAGTGGTTGAGTAGTTCTTTTGTGCTCCATTCAGAGTCATGGAGGCATAGTAGATGACATGAGAGCTCCTTCCTTCCTTTTGTCCCAAGACAGCACCCACAACATAGTCGCTAGCGTCACACTTAATCTCAAAAGGTTGAGACCATATGGGTGCTTGAATTATAGGAGCGCTAGTCTTGCGACCTTTAAGCTCATCAAAGGATGCTCTACACATGTCATCAAACTCAAAAGCTACTTCCTTTTTCAGTAAATCACAAAGGGGTGCAGAAATCTTAGAAAAATCCTTAATAAACCTGCGATAGAACCCTGCATGGCCTAAAAAAGAACGAATTTCGCGCACATTGGTGGGGTAAGGCAAAGACTGAATGACATCAATCTTAGCCTTGTCCACCTCAAGACCCCTGCTAGACACAATATGACCCAAAACAATTCCTTGCTCAACCATAAAATGACACTTTTCAAAATTAAAAACTAAGTTGGTGTCTACACACCGCCTAAGCACAAGTGACAAATGATGCAACCAAGTATCAAAATCATCTCCATGCACAGTGAAGTCATCCATAAATACTTTTATAAAGCGCTCTACATACTCAGAAAATATGCTTACCATACATCGTTGGAGGGTCCCAGGTGCGTTACATAACCCAAAAAGTCTTCTGCGATATGCAAAAGTGCCAAAGGGGCATGTAAATGTCATTTTTTCTTGATCCTCCGGTGCTATTAGTACCTGAAAATATCCTGAGTAGCCATCTAAAAAGCAATAAAAGGAGCGGCCGGCAAGGCGCTCAAGCATTTGATCAATAAAGGGAAGGGGGAAATGGTCCTTGCGAGTAACTGTATTCAATTTACGATAATCAATACAGACTCTCCATCCAGTTTGTACCCTGCTAGGGACCAATTCACCATCCTGATTTTCAACAACAGTAATACCTTCCTTCTTAGGGACAACCTGAGTAGGACTCACCCATTTGTTGTCAGATATGGGAAAGATCATACATGCCTGAAGGAGCTTCAACACCTCCTTCTTTACCACTTCCATCATTGGTGGGTTGAGTCTCCGCTGAGGTTGTCTAGATGGCTTGGAATCATCCTCCAATAGTATCCTATGCATGCAGAGGGTAGGACTGATGCCTTTTGTTGTGAGCCTAAATTGCCATGTTTTACACTTACTTTTATATCGATTTCTGCATGCATTTCATACATTTGGGTTAAAATAATACAGAATCTGTGTAGTTTACACTTATTTGCCAATTATGGAGCACTACTAAAAAAACAGGATTTAGCAACGGAAAATAGCAACGAATTTGGCAACGAATGACCGTGGCTAACCGGTTTAGCCACGGAATCAGCAACGGTCGGGCCATCCGTAGCCATATGCCTCATGACTAAATTCGGGCCGACGTAGCAACGGAAAATAGCAACGAACTCATACCCTCGTGGCTAATTTTGTGGCTGGGTATGACTTCTGAATGTCGTGGCTGTGGCGACGACGATAGCGTCGGAAATGATCATCGCAAATGTCGTGGCTAATTTTGTGGCTGAGTTCGTTGCGGGGAATTGGTCATGGTTGTTGCTAGCTTCGTGACCGAGTCGTTGCTATTGTCGTGGCTAATAGAAATGCTTAGTTGGTTGCTAACTTTGAGGCTAAAGTCGTTGCTTAAGTTTTTAGATTATTTGTATGCGTTATTTATACGATAGAGAATATATATATATATATATATATAGATATAATGTTTTAGCTAATGTGTCCAAATACAAAAACACAACATCATGCATATAATGTACAACATCCAGAAGTACTACACCTAAGAAAAGCACCAACACATCTTAACACTAGTTTGAGAACTTCGGCCTTCTTCTTGCACCCAATGCGTCACACTGAACCAGCTAGGGATTGAATTGCGATGAGGGCAAGGTTCTATTTTTTCTGCCCAAGTATGAAATTAATGACCCTGTCCAGTTAGTTTTCCTGCCACCATAAACAAAAGATTCAAGTACTCCATTATTTGGGATAATTAGTTGCATAAGAGAAAGAGAAGCCAGAGAGAGAGAGAGCAGCAGCAAGGGCATTGTCCAGAAAGCATAATCCCCCTAATGTTATCTGTAAACTAACTCAGTCAATTTTTCACGGTCTACTTTCATA
Source organism: Persicaria tinctoria (assembly GCA_037127255.1). Taxonomy (NCBI): domain Eukaryota; kingdom Viridiplantae; phylum Streptophyta; class Magnoliopsida; order Caryophyllales; family Polygonaceae; genus Persicaria; species Persicaria tinctoria. Next base: position 44,141,821 of record JBANSL010000018.1, read on the forward strand.
TCAAAATACTCAGCAAGATTCCACTAAGAATAATGGTTCATAAGAGGAACTTCAATAATATTACAAGAAGTGTATACTTAAATTCATGCAGCAAACCTAAAATTTATTCATACACAAATATTTAAATTTAGGTTATTCAAATCCATAGATATACTTTAATTCAATTTATACAAAACATTGAACATCAATTCAATTTCAACAGTTCTTATATCAAACCTAAAACATTCATTCACAAAGGCAAGTGATACGAAATCAGTTTAAACACTAATTATAAAATGAAATTAGAAAATAAATAAGCTAAAAAATAGAGATTACACACCATGGACAAGAGAGGAAGGTAGATTTGAAACCACTAATGGGCAATGAATCTTCAACCCCTTGTTTTCGGTTCTCCATTTTGCTGCTAGACAAAGTACTCAATTCAATTTTAAAAGAAAAGCAGGTGAGCAGAAGGACTAAGTTCTCAATTGAAAGGAAAAAAAATTACCAATTGTAGAAGGAAAAAAAACCACCAGTTGAAAATTTTAGGGAAAAAAAAGTCAAAAACTAAGTTCACAATTTAAAGAAAGGGTAGATTGAGGACCTAAAATTCGGGGAAAAGATCGAGACATACCTAATGAAAACATCCGAGATGGTACTCGCTCCCAGATATGCAATGACATTTTCGGATTCAGAGACATGAAAAACGAAGGCGAGAAGTAAGGATTTAGAGACACTAAAAAACACAAAGCTTAAAAAAGGACGAACCAAGACAAAAAAGAGCAAAGAATCCATGAGAACGGAGAAGAGTAAGGAGAGAAGGAAGAATGAAACTCAAATCTGAGAGGAGGGACAAACCTTACGGGAGCGACAATGCATAACGACGAAGGCTGCGCTCCCTCCGGGCTCCACCGGATTGGATTCTCCGTCGACGACGTTCTCCGTGGTGGTCAGTCGGCATCGTTATCCATTGAAGGAAGACGGGAGGGCGAAGAATCTAGGACAAGAGTGTGTAATCGAAAAGGGAGAGGCGACATGGATCTGTAGAGCGTTTCTCCGCCATCTTCTTCATCTGTTGAAGGCGGCGCTCCCTCCCAGCGGCTGTGTTTCACCGCCGGCGTCGTTCTCTGTGGGAGGAAGATAGGAGGGCGAACAGGGGGACAAGAGTGGTTGAGAGACGAGAGATCTGAAATCTTTAGGGAGCGAGAGATTACAGATCTGTAGAGTGTGTAATCGAAAAGAGAGAGGCGGCATGGATCTTGGGGGAGGCGAATTGAAGAGGGAGAGGGGGATCTGTGAAGAGGGAGAGGCGGTGAAGAGGGACAGGCTACATTAGGGTTAGAAAACACGCCCCAACTGTATTACAGCTCATTCAAAATTTTCATCCCACCACCTAAAATTCCAAAGTGCGGGAATATTACCGCCCTAAAATTCATTTTACCGCTTAAAATATTTTCTATTAATCGCCTAAAACATCGATAAAAAAAATTCCAACATATATTGGATTTTTCTATTTTGAAACTTACTAGTACGATATAAAATATTAATATTATAAACTATTGTTAAAAGTTAAAGATATCTTTTTTCAGAACATACATTTATAATATGCGCCTAAAAATTTATTAGTTAATATAAAGCTTTATTAAACTTTTATTAGTCACTTATATCAATTTTCCTGAAAACATACTCTTATAGTATTCTAATAAGAATTTATTGCTTAATATAAGGTTTTATTAAAAATTTATTCATTACTTATATGACTTTTCCTAAAAATATACTCTCATAATATTCTAATAAGAATTTATAAGTCAATATAAGGTTTTATTAAACATTTAATCATTACTTACATGAGTTTTCCTAAAAACACACTCTTATAATATTCTAATAAGAATTTATTACTTAATATAAGGTTTTCTTAAATATTTATTCGTTACTGATATGATTTTTCCTCAAAACATACCCTTATAGTATTCTAATGAGAATTTATTAGTTAATATAAGGTTTTATTAAACATTTGTTAGTTACTTATACGAGTTTTCCTTAAACATACTCTTATAGTATTTTTAATAAGAATTTAGTAGTTAATATAAGACTTTATTAAACATTCATTCGTTACTTATATGAGTTTTACTCAAAACACATACTTATAATATTCTAGTAACAACTTATTAGTTAATATAAGGTATTGTTAAATATTTATTCATTATTTATATGAGTTTTCGTCAAATCATACTCTTATAGTATTCTAATAAGTATTTAGTAGTTTTTTTTTAACAGTAGGCAAGAAGTAGTTAATAGAAGGTATTATTAAACATGTATTCGCTAATTATACGAGTTTTCCTCAAAACATACTCTTATAGTATTCTAATAAGAATTTATTAGTTAATATAAGGTTTTATTAAACATTTATTAGTTACTTATATGAGTTTTCCTCAAAACATATTCTTTTAGTATTCTAATAAGAATTTATTACTTAACATAAGGTTTTATTCAACATTTATTTGTCACTTATATGAGTTTTCCTCAAAACATACTCTTATAGTAATCTAATAAGAATTTACTAGTTAATATAAGGATTTTTCAACATTTGTTAGTCACTCGTATGATTTTTCTTCAAAACATACTCTTATAGTATTTTAATAAGAATTTACTAGTTACTATAATGTATTACTCAACATTTATTAGTCATTTATATGAGATCTCCTCAAAAGATACTCTTTTGGTATTCTAATAAGAATTTACTAGTTAATATAAGGTTTTATTCAACATTTATTAGTTACTTATATGAGTATTCTTAAAAAACATACCATATAGTATTCTAATAAGTATTTAGTTACTTATATGTGTTTTCCTCAAAACATACTCTTATTGTATACTAATAAGAATTTATTAGTTATTAGAAGGTATTATTCAACATTTATTGTTTACTTATATGGGTTTTCCTCAAAACATACCCTTATAGCACTCTAATAAGATTTTATTACTTAAAATAAGGTTTTATTCAACATTTATTAGTCATTTATATGAGTTTTCATCCAAACAGACTCTTATAGTATTCTAATAAGAATTTATTAGTTAATATAATGTTTTTTGAACATTTGTTAGTCACTTTTATGAGTTTTCTTGAAAACATACTCTTATTGTATTCTAATAAGAATTTACTAGTTAATATAATGTATTATTCAACTTTTATTAGTCATTTATATGAGATCTCACAAAAACATACTCTTATAGTAGAATTTACTAGTTAATATAATGATTTATTAAACATTTATTAATCAATTATATGAGTTTTCCTTAAAACATACTCTTATATTATTCTACTGAGTATTTACTAGTTAATATAAGCTTTATTCAACATTTATTAGCCCGTCATATGATTTTTCCTCAAAACATACTCTTATAGTATTTTAATAAGAATTTACTAGTTAATATAATGTTTTATTAAACATTTATTAGTCAATTATATGATTTTTCCTTAAAACATACTCTTATATTATACTACTAAGTATTTACTAGTTAATATAAGCTATATTCAACATTTAATAGTCACTTATATGAGTTTTCCTCAAAACATACTCTTATAGTATTCTAATAAGAATTTACTAGTCAATATTAGGTTTTATTAAACATTTATTAGTCATTTATATGAGTTTTCCTCAAAACATACATTTAGTATAAGATCTTATTAAACTTTTATTAGTTACTTATATGAGTTTTCCTCAAAACATATAACGGCCCAGAATTATTATTTCCGGGTTACGTTTCAAGGGATAAAACCCCTTTTTCGGATCTTGCAATCCAGGTACGGGTTAAGGTTTCAAATTCAATTTTTAGGTCAATAATAAAGGGGGATTTCAAACCCTAAAAACATCGAAGGGCCGTTGGGTACCCTTGACCTGTCCTAAAACTATGTCGCAGAATCCATTTCAAACGGAAGTAAGGCGAAAACAGAGTAAAGATACAAGTGTCACGGAAGAACCGGTCAAAACCAAAGCATGAGTGTTTAATTACCATTTTACTAAATTAGGATATTAGCCAGATTCTTCGATTCGCCAACAGGGAACCCCGTCATATAGACATCGAGCACTCAAATCTGCAGAGAATACCTTTAAAAGAAGAACGGGGAAAGGAGTCAGATCGAGCCACTCATGCGGGACCGGCAGTCCTCGCTGAGGCCACATAGTATGTGCTATACCTAATAAAGATGCTCTAATGTAGTACGAAATTCAAACACACTAGCATGCTCCTAGTTCATAATAATGTGCAGAAATACTGTAAAGGGGCCCAAGACAATGCCAAGTGGCATATCCCTCTCCTACCTCCATCCCTTCCGATAGGTGGAGACTGGCCAGCTCGTGAATGCATTCATTCATAATCGGGGGGCACGCATGCCTAACCCGCTCCACAATAAAGCCCGCAAGCATAATATAAGGAAGTCATGACTCGATTGACTCAGGGTACCCGATGAGGCTGGGCTACCCTATGACCCTAGCAAAGACTCCAGGATTATCACAGATAACGGTCATTCTGTTTCAAACGCATAAAGTAAACAAATGCTCAATCAATTAGTGCAACCTAAACATGATATTACATGGCATGCTTTTATGCATATGCAACACCTAACATAAAATGCAACAACAGGCATGAATGTCCAACCTGAGTAAGCCCCCTAGGGAACTTACCTGAAGATGCAGAACAGCAAGATAACACACGCAAGGGCCCAAATGCAAGTCCAAAGCAATCCAAAGGCAATACATACCTATCATCAAGCCATTTCCATAAGCTACCGGACCGACATTCATACACACGAAACCCAAGTTCCCAACATACTCAAAACCCATCGATAGTAAAACCATTTCCAAAGTCTTTCCGATACGATCAACATCAACCAAAATCATTTACTTCCAATCAGACCTCATCGATAAATCTTACCAACAATATTTCCAAACTCTTAAATCCTAAATTAAGTCAACTCATATTCAAAATAATTTCTCCAATCACACTTGGCCAAATTCCGACATTTACCATTTAAATCCTTAACCAATTTTCCAAAGTCATGTTATAGAAATAATTCCAGCATTTTGATTTTCCAAACAACAAATCCTTAAAAGGTATTTCCGAACTTAAGATCTCTTTTTAAATGGTTCATCAAACAATACTTAACTAAATAAAATATCAAAATTAAATCATCTTCAAAATTCATAATTATAATCCGAGCCAATAAATCATTTTATCATTCCTAAAAGTACATATTTAAACATCACAAAATACATATCTCAATTAATAACAATTTTAAAATAATTCCACACTATAAAACAAATTTCAGAATTTCATTTTCATAAAATCAGATTTATCATCACAATATCATTAATAAGACGAATAAATATATACCATTATATAACATAACACATATATATAAAATCACCAAAATACCCATCATAACAATAACAATGTAAAGAGGAACCCGGCCCAGCAGATCCAAACCCTTAACCCGGATTGGAAATTTCGGGTCAGGCCCAACCCGGCCCAAACCCATGACTTGCCCAAATCTGAGGGTGAGTTTAATGAACCGGTAGATAAGCCCTGAACCGCCGGTTCACAAAAAATAAAAGAAGGAAACCGGTTCGAATGAACCCTCCTTCCTCAACGCAATAAAACAGGGCTTGAGCTTCGACGGAAAACGGAAGGGAAGAAAAAAAAAGAAACCCAGGTTCCGGCGACCTTACTCCCGACCCAGACCAACCTGGAATTCCGACCACACCCAACCGGAGACAGATTCCGACCAAGACTCGTATAGAAGAAAACAATCGCAGTAAGAAGAGAAGGATTAACGGAGACTCACGGAGCTTCGCAGGAAAAAGGAAAGATGGTTCGGTTCGGCTCGATTAGGCTTCTCCGGCGTCGAATCTCAGCTGTGTTGGCCTTACTCGCGAACAGGGGACATTGGGCCTTTACGACTTCAAGGGTGGTTGGATCTGGCTCCGACGACAAGAAATGAAGCCTCTAGGTGCTCCTGCGTGCTCGAGGAAGACAATGGGAAGCTCGGCAATGGAGAAGGAGCGTCGCTTTGGCCTAGGACGATGAGTTAGGGGTTAAAAGGTGGAACTTTGGCTCGTTTTTGTGGTGAAACGAAGCAAAACGAAGCTTACCGAGCCGGAAGTGCAAACCAGAGCAAGAGAGGAGGAGGTGGGCTATTCGCTGGACAGGGGAGCTCGTATGTGTGGCTGCTGCTGCCGGCGATCGACAAGGGGAGTGAAGAGAAACAAGGTTGCTGGTGGATTTCGGGAAACGGAGGGGATGTGGTGTTGAAGGTGATGGGTTGTTTAAAATCGGTACCCATTATCACCGTTTGGCTGGGAATGATGGAATGAAGGAGGAGGAACCAAGTTTCATTTTTCATTTAGGGTTTTCTGAACGTGGAAAGAGCAATTGGGGCTAAAGATGTGGAGGTGCATATAAGAGAGGAGTAATCGGATAAGGCTCCAAAAGTACGTGAGCTGTTGGGTGCGAGGAGGGAGCAACATGTGAGGAGGGGTGGGTTTCTGCAAGAAATCTGTAACAGTAGAGAGAGAGCGCAAAGAAAAGGAAATGGGAAAATAATTAAGCTTTAAGGAATGGTCCCTACCAATAGAATTCAAAATAGTGGAATAGACCCAAAACTCGCTCGCTCGACTTCAATCCCGCTCACTAAAGCAAAACCCGACACTAGGAATTTAAATCGACTTTTAAATCATTATCATAAATAAAATAATTTATCTCGACTCGGAGCTCGAAGGCGGAATCAAATTCCGCCAAAATTCAATTTCTAAAACGATGCCGGAAGGATTTTAAAATCGATACTGGTGCTCGAGGACGAAAATTTCAAATCTCCCGAATCTTAGAAATCGGAATGATTATAAATCACTATTTTAATAATTTAATATTCAAAAAAATTCCCGGTCTTTACATCATCCACCTCTAAAAACAAGTCTCGTCCCGAGACTAAAATCACTCTAACCATGGGGATGAAGTTTTAAATTGGTGAGTCCAAGGATCATGCCATTGATTCTGTAAGCATCTCATAGGGGCCCGTATGAGATCCTCACAGCACCCTTGACGTGATCATAACATTCCCAATTGGTCGTAGCAAGTATGTGATATGGGCCCCTATCACACCCTTACCCCGACCTTTTGGACACATCATAACTCGAAAAACAATCATAGCGTCTCCACTAGGTCTTAGCAAGCATTCTATATGCGCCCCTATAAAACGCTTGTATCCACTTCATGAGGCGTTATAATATAAGACCGGGTTGAAAAGTTTCAAAAGGGATTCCGCAATTGAAAAAGATTAGCCTCAAAATCGTTGAAATTCTGGGTAACATTTATTCCTTACAAATCTAAGTTAATCCTTTTCAAAACCGTTCAAATCTTTAAATCCAACGTTTAATCAATCAACTTTACATCAAAACAAGTAAAATCCTTTCGATCAAAATTTCGTCAAAATCCTCCAAAATCAAATCAGTTCTCGCATAACAATCAATCAAATACAGAAGCTCGGAGGTGGAATCATCCACCTCTAAGGGCTAATCCCATATTCTCTTCCTAGTTTCCAGATCACGCAACATCATTCACAATTCAACAAGTACCATAACGAAAAGTCTCCTCAACTTTTACATAAGCATAATATCATAAGCAATCTCACACATGGCAAGTCCCACATCATATCATAGTCACAAACCATCACATAACCGTTTATCATAACATAAACATGCCAACAAGTCTCAACTAACAAAGGAACAACAACCCTCAACATACTACCAATCATAAGGTATATCTACATCATACTGAAGGCATCACAAGTGCATAATCGAATACTCATCACTCATCACATAAGCACACATGTCCAAAAATCAACGGGTTAGATGTTATAGGGTTAGTACGTCAGTACACATCAAATCTCACTATCGCATATCGATATTGCAACACAAGTAGAACAGATTCATCACGTTAACATGTCAACACAACAAGGTCATGCTATTAAGATTCCGTGAAAGGGGAGGTCAAACAGTATATCAGTCATCGAATGTCAGCATATCCAACAAACATCATCTTAACTCAACAGAATGCCATATAACGATCATTTAGAAATCTGGTATCGTTATCTCATATATACAAATCAGATTCATCCTCAAAGTCATATTCATCATTTAACATACCCAAAATCATGCTTAACGATCATATAACATAACATCATGCTTTATCACCCCATAATATAATATCATGTTTTCACATAGCAACACGTCATTATCTCATGATTCATATAACACATCGTAACATGTTTCTAAAACAACTTAATAGGATAGCAAAACATCGATATATCATGATAACACTAGTCACTACCAATTAGATTTTAACATTGCGTTTCAACAGGTAATGTTATTCCACATCAGGTTTTATCATGGTCACTATCTAACATCATGCCAGCAGATATAAATAAATCACATAATCAAGAAAATTCCTCACATCATACCAGTCAAAATAAAACACAATCCCCACTCGCCCAATTCCAATTCCCAGATCAAATGTAGCCTCATTTAAATTCATCAACATCAGCTCAAATAATATCCTCTTAAGTCACAATCCATGTCGATACTCCAATCTCGTTCCTCATTCCACCAAGCACTCCCAATAGCCATCCACCTCTAAGAATCCAACTCCTATCTCTAACATCACACCCGAGTACCCTCTCATACTATATCCTCACTTCTCTTAAGGCCATTTCTTACACTTCCCACACTTCCCAAGATATCACAAGCATCATGCCCTCCTAACCACATCTCTCTCTCGCCTTACCTCATAGTACCATCGATCATCCTAACCGCCTAAAATCCCTTTACCACTCATCAACCACTCCACAAGAGAACCCTCACCCACAAGTTCAAAGAAGAAGCAATCATGGACATTATTACACATAAGGACTATATCTTATCAACAAGTATTTATGACAATAGCATCATTAGCTCATCAACAAACATTGCAACTGCATCAATAAGTCTCGATTCTTGTCATGCTCAATAGTTATTGCAAATCATCATACATGCACATAATTAAGTCAAGCTAACAAGTTCCATCATAACCTTATCAGATAAAACATTCAGGTTTTTCAGCAATTGCAGTTCACATTTTACAAGCAAGTAAATAAAATCATGCTTAGCAACTTAGTGTAGCAACACGTTAAGACATCACGGCACATGAGATCTTTAAGTCATCGAATCATATCATCATAGACAACAGGCAATCAGGCAACATTCATCATCAAGTCAGCACATCAACACGTGAATCTCATCGCTAGGTCAGTGCAATATTATTAGCAACAAATTCAGAAGGATTAGTAATTCAAACAGAGGACTCTCCTGCTTGCAAGTCATATTGGTACTCAGTAGCCGTCATCCTCGAAATATGTCTGCCCCCGTCGACGTCGTTGATCCTGAGACTCGTGGGTTATGGGCCCACGCTCCCGCTTCACTACTCTATTGCTATCTACTTTCCGTCCCCTCTTCCATGCATCGCTCGTCCGATATATCGCGTAGGAGTTCAAGTTAGTGGAGATAGGGGAGTGACAGGGACGGACACCCAGTGTTTCTCTCGGAACAAACGCAGACTGACGCTAAAGACGACAAGACTTGAGACAAGACCCCGACCCGATAATAGCAATGATGCCCTTATGGAAGTCTATTAGGTTACAATTGTGACGAGCAAAATGGATTCATCATGGAGCACATCAGTCACATTAATCCACACTAACATGTACCTATCTCAAGGAGAGCAACACGCATATTCATTCCAAAAGGAACAATCGAGTCCTACACTGATGCATGTGAGACAAGCTAGCAACCTATTATTTCATGGAACCAGATATGCCTAGCAACTTCAAGCAGGATATGCAAGATTTAATGAGCATCACAATTATCACATATACGAACAATGCATAAGCTTGGTGTAGGCATCCTACGAGAACATATAGGAGCAACATAGTAACTATCTCCTGGCACAATGATCATATAATAGGTCAGGCATGGCATGTAATCATATGACGGAATACATTTAGAAAACATGGGTACTACATGATACTAGCGATACATGATGGGATACAAGCATAGTCAAGAGTCATTAAAAGGAATTCAATATAATATTCGCGAAACATGAGGCATCATCAAAAGTAACAAGAAGGGCATCATGGGCAATATTTTATAATTATTCTAAGAACGAACCGTCATATAGCACATGTATGGTACAATAGTCATCACACCATAGAACAAGTACAACACGTGATCATTTAGCGAGTCATTCTAGAAATCATAAGCCCTACAAGACACTACTAGTACATATCGAACATGAACACAATCGAGGTAACTCGACTAAATCCGTCCTAACATTCATGCATCATGCGTATGCGAAACCATGACATAGTGTGGTGTGTGATCACGCGAGGTGTCAAGTCATACATTTATGCAAGCACAAGAGGATATCCTAAAGTAATAGGGAAACACTATCGAGTGATAACACGCGGGCATGCTATGATAAACCATCACTGAAAGCAATCGAACATCGAATTCAACTCCAATCCAATTTGTATGAGTAAGACATTTCAAGGTGATAGGAAGAGGGAAGGATCACACTATCAGGGACCTAGCTCGAGAGGGAATCAGCAACAACGTAGGCTAGATACAAGTTCGCACAAGTCACAATCGAGGATCCTACATGATACTAATGGATCGACATAACATGTTATACATATTAACATTTAATTGATAATTACGACGGTAGGAAAGGAACCAATCACTCATATCCGACGATGTAGAAGCATGGGGCAAGCGTTCCAATTTAATAATACTAAACGAGACACGCATATATCAAGATATTACTTCGATAGCATGGCCACAGATGGAACTACTAATTTAATCAAGCAAGGCCAAGGGCAGCACTAACTAAAATGCCGAGGAGATCATCTTACGGGGCATTCGTACAAAGAGGAGCTTACCACACTATCATGGAGCTAATTCACGGAAGGCAACATTCATATAGACCCATATCATGCCAGTCATGTTTTTAACCAACCAGTAGTACGATCATTACAACAGGTCAATTAGACACGCGAAACCAAACATAATCATGACAGAAAGCGAGATGCAACACGAGACCTAACAATGTGACTAGCATGGATACAGAATGCTATACAATCACGAATTTACATTAAGGATCATCACAATACATGTACTGGAATTTACGTACCATATAAGGCATGGTGACATCAAGTTGTAGCACGTATCAAATAAGAAACTTGCTTCATCACGGTATCAAAATTTAACGATCACACTATCATGAACCTAGTAGAGTAAAATCATGCAGATTCATTTCATGCAGCTCACACATCCATTCAATCCTACGATCAATAGGCCAAGTATACATGCTATGACAACATATAATTATGGTAGAAGCCAAGACATAACACAAGACCTAAGCAAGGTAACCAATCATAGATGCAACAACATGAGTAGCTTTTTACCAATGGGCATTCACAGGGTACATGTCAAAGATTACAAAATCATGTTATGCAGTTCAGAGAGAGTCACAATTACAACCGGACAGAGATCTCTAAGGGCAACCATTGACTTTTCCCAACCGACTCATCACTCCTCTTTCCCGTGGAACTTTGGTACGACTCTTGTGGTAGGAAAACACTGGTTAATCATCGTAAAAATCAAGAAAGACAGCCTCATAAACACCTTACTCTCGACTCAAAATGACATCAAGAACTACCTTCCAATACTCACTCAAACCACCTTTATATTCATACATGTTCCGACACAATGTGTTTACCGACCCGATTCCCCGTGGAAGACACTGACATCTGGGAGGAAGACTCGAACTAGATTTGTGCCCCAGCAAATAATTACAAGACTCCTCCAATGCAGTAAGAGAAAGTCAGGATCGAATCCACGAGGAAGCGTGTCAGCGGATCCTAGGCAGCTGTAAATCTCACAGAAAAGCAACAGAAGACAAAAACAAAGGAAGACAGAAAGAAAGACAAACGAAAGCATAAATAACAAACGAAGGCAAGAAATAGAAGCAAAGACAACAACTTTACTCGATCTCGACAAGCTGTTACTCGAGATCGACTACCAATAGTAAAAGACAGAAACTTTAAATCGACGACAAAAAGAAGAAACTCAACTCGATACAGACAAGACCCTACTCGAGATCGACTAAGGCTGTACTCGATCTCGACAAGCCTCTCCTCTATCTCGACTAAAATACAGAAAATATAAATTCCAGATTCGAACACAGATTTCAGAATTTCGACAGAAATAAACTCAAAATAATAAAGAACTTCCAAAGCCAGGGTATCAACGCCACAACGATAACCATGCAAAGTAATACATAAAGGCATAAAAGATCATGCTTTCCATCAAAATAACTTTCTTTACTAACAAATAGGCATATAGAGGCTTTCACATAAACCCTAATTGTTACTAACCCTTTTCACATAATTAATCCAAGTTTCATTAAGATCAGTTTCGCTTCAATAATACAAACAAGGATCACCTTCAACTCTCGCAAAAGAATCATGCTCATAGGGATAGAAGACGAATTTCATAACAAGATCTGACCTTTACCGCATCACCTTACCGCATAACAAAAGAAACTAACTTGCATTGAATTAAATAAACAAAGCTTACAACCAACAAGACAAATCCGCTTTCACCTTTCCACCTTGCTTGCCACAAACTTTCTCTCTCTACTCATACTTACTTGAATGGAATTGTGCCTGAAATTGAATTAATGAGAAACTAGCCCCTAGGGCTTTATTTATAGCCTTCTATTCCTTGCTAATCAAGGATAGAAATATCTATATTTATCTAAATCTATATCTAAAGGCTTAAAAGATAAATAAAAGAAATTTAGGAATTAAATCAAAAAACGGAAATTCTATCGAAAGAGCAAAATCTTCCATGTGTTAATAGGTGTGGATAGACGTTGATAGATCTCGTCTTCCATAGGTAGATCTTGATGAAATCGGATAGACTCGGCTTCCTTAGGCCCCAAGGATTCCTAAACCGACACGGACAACCAAAGCGCGTAACGCGGCTTCGGGACGCGGCTCGTCGAGTAGGACTAGTGTCGACTTGGGCTGGCTGGGCTTGGTCGGGTGGCTCTGCTCGACAGGCTCGGATCTTGGCTCCGGGCTCCTCGATCTCGACAAGGACAACTCGAGATCGAGTTGGGTGTGGTCGAGGATGGCTCGGACTAACGTTGTCGAGGAGCTGGTGGTCGCCACGGACTCGGACTGGTGCGGTGCTGGTCGTCGATCTCGACAAGGCCTCCTCGAGATCGAGTAGGGTTGGCTCGGCGTATCCGTCTTCGGCTTCTCGACTTGTCACAACTCGTCGACTCTGGACTTGGCACTGAGGTGTAGTCGATCTCGACAAGTGGTACTCCAGATCGAGTAGGATCCGGGAGTCGGGTTGCTCTGGCTCAGTGTCCTCGATCAGCTCTGCTCGACCAGGTGTGCTCGGACAACCTTTGTCGAGATTGAGTAAGTGTACTCGAGTAAAGTTCTCTCAGCTTTCTGCTCTGTTCTTGAAACGCACTTTCCTGAGTCCCCGTTCGTCGGATTGACGCATATGACCATGCGTTGGAAAGCTCTTTCCGAGGGATACAACTCTCTTTAAGACATCAAAGCTTGATTCAGAAGGAAGAATGGTGAAAAATGGTGTTTTCTCCAGCTACACCATTTTTAGCCTCTCCATGAGTTTCCTTTAAGCTCCAAAGTGCGTCCGATTTCTGCGAAATATAACCAAAACTTGTGTAGACCTCCATATATTGCAAATAAGTGTAAACTACACAGATTCTGTATCATTCTAACCCAAATGCATGCAATGTATGCAGAAATCGATATAAAAGTATATGTAAACTACACAGATTCTGTATTATTATACAGTGAGGACACTGTCATGTTTAAGTATGGGGTGGGGGAAGGGCTCACTTTATGCATATTTGCCATATTTTGTGCATATTTAGAATTTATTTCTTTGAATTGCTACATGGCTATTTTGGAATGGATTATTGATTTATGTGCTTATACGCATGTTTTCAAAAAAGTTTGATAAAATGACCCTCATTTGAACTTGAAAAAATGACCCCCATTTGAAATTTTTGAATAATGTCATGGAAGTTTTAATTGAACTCGACGATGCAAAATTGGAGTCATTAGAGATATAGCATGAAATTGCCTAGTAGAGGGAAGTCACAATGAAGTGCATATTTTCTTGAAAACCATGAAAGGATGTAAAATTTGAAGTTGCTTTTGACATATTGCATGATAAGATGATGGAGGAGTTTATATTTCCATATAATGCTCACATGTTTACATTCCTAGCCATACCTATGCTTATGCATTACACAAAAGCCATAATATGCCTTAGTTCATATATTGCTCCACATGTTCTAAATATTGCCATTCTTTACCTTATCCGGGAATTATGTTGAGAATGATGATTACATTATGAGATACATTATATGGTTGTTTTTTTTTTCATTATTGGAGTATGGAAGGAAAATGTTTGAAATTTATGGAAAATTTAATGAGTGAAAGAAAATCCAATCACCTCAGGAGATAAAGGTAGATTGACCCTGCTCTCTAAGATAATAGTTTGGAGAGATGGGACACATTGTGAGGAGTCTAAAGCACTAAGTATCCGGGGCTATTCATGTTACCCATGTTTGCGACTCGCGAGAAGGCAGTGCTGAGGTTAGAGAGGTAAAAGCATTATTATTGAGAAAAAGCATTATGAAAGGTGATGAATCTTATGAGAAAGAATGTGGTATGAAATTCAGTCTGGAAATACTCCATTTCCCCGGATCGAAAGCACCACATGGCCAAAAATTGCCCACCTTTAGCCTTTTACCAATCTACTTCTTATTGAGCTTAAATTAAAGTCCTCTTGATTATTAATACTTTGTCACTTATGAATGTTTTTGCATAACCCTTCTTTTGTGAGTAGATGTTGCTTTTTAATTGCACATGCATGGATCTGTGACACTAGTACCTTTTCGAGGATGGTAATTGATTGCAGGGTCATATGAGAATGAATCTAAGATGTTGAGAGTTTGAATTCTTCCCCTGAATGACAATTAAAAGTATTGCTTGAGGACAAGCAAGCTTAAGTATGGGGTGTTTGTTGTGAGCTGAATCTGCCATGTTTTACAGTAACCTTTATATCGATTTCTGCATACATTGCATGCATTTAGGTTAGAATAATACATAACCTATGTAGTTTACACTTATTTGCAATATATGGAGGTCTACACAAGTTTTGGTTATATTTCGCAGAAATCGGACGCACTTTGGAGCTTAAAGGAAACTTATGGAGAGGCTAAAAATGGTGTATCTGGAGAAAACATCATTTTTCACCATTCTTCGTTCTGAATCAAGCTTTGATGTCTTCATGGGAGTTGTATCCCTCGGAAAGAGCTTTCCAACGCATGGTCATATGCGTCAATTCGACGAACGAGGACTCGGGAAACTGCGTTTCAAGAACAGAGCAGAAAGCTGAGAGAACTTTACTCGATCTCGAGTACACTTACTCGATCTCGACAAAGGCTGTCCGAGCACACCTGGTCGAGCAGAGCTGATCGAGGACACTGAGTCAGAGACAACCCGACTTCGGAAGCCAACTCGATCTCGAGTACCACTTGTCGAGATCGACTACACTTCGACGCCGGAGTCGACGAGTTATGACAAGTCAAGAAGCCGAAAACGGAGACGTCGAGCACCACCTCTACTCGATCTCGAGGAGGCTTGGTCGAGATCGAGGAGCCAAGGAGCCAAGATCCGAGCTTGTCGAGCAGAGCTACCCGACCAAGCCAGCCAGCCCCAGTCGACGACGAATCCTACTCGATGTCGAGGAGCCCTACTCGAGATCAACGAGCTGCGTCCTGAAACCGCGTTACGCGCTTTGGCTGTCCGTGTCGAGCTGGGGAATCCTTGGGGTCGAAGGAAGCCAAGTCTATCCGATTTCATCAAGTTCTATCTATGGAAGACAAGATCTATCAAGATGAGAAGACTTAGCTATTTAGATTTATTTTTCTCTTTTAGATTTAATTCCTAAATTGCATTTATTTATCTTTTAAGCCTTTTAGATATAGATAGATAGATTCTATCCTTGATTAGCAAGGAATAGAAGGCTATAAATAAAGCCCTAGGGGCTGGTTTTTCAGTCATTCAATTCCACACACAATTCTATTCAAGTAAGTAGGAGTAGAGAGAGAGAGTTTTGTGACAAGCAAGGTGGAAAGGCGAAAGCGGATTTGTCTTGTTGGTTGTAAGCTTTCTTTATTTAATTTAATGCAAGTTAGTTTCTTTTGTTATTTGATGTCTTTCTTGATGATGAAGAGCGAGTAGTCCACCCACTTCTGGGGCTGGGGTGAGCCCGACGGTGGCCATGTGAGGCGATGCGGTAAAGGTCAGATCTTTTTGTGCAATTCATGTTCTATCCCTATGATCATGATTCTTTTGCGAAAGTTGAAGGTGATCCTTGTTTGTATTATTGAAGCGAAAGTGATCTTAATGCAACTTGGATTAATTATGTGAAAAGGGTTAGTAACACTTAGGGTTTATGCGAAAGGCTCTATATGTCTATTTGTTAGTAACGAAAGTTACTTTGATGGAAAACATGATCTTTTATGCCTTTATATGTTACTTTGCATGGTTACCGTTGTGGCGTTGATGCCCTGGCTTTGGAAGTCTTTCATATATTGAGTTTATTTCTGTCGAAATCTACGAATCTGTGTTCAAATCTGCAATTTATACTTTCTGTGTTTTAGTCGATCTAGAAAAGGGGCTTGTCGATCTCGAGTAGACCCTTGTCAAGATCGAGTTGGCTCTTGTCTACGTCGAGTTGAGTTTCTGTTTCTGTTTTCGATTCTGCAATTTCTGTTTCTGTTATTCCTAGTCGATCTCGAGTAGCATCTTGTCGAGATCGAGTACTGTGTTGTCTGAGTCGAGTTTCTTTCCTCGATTCTCAGTTTCTGTCTTTTGCTGCTGTTAGTCGATCTCTAGTTGCACCTAGTCGAGATCGGGTTAGCTTCTGTCTTTACTTTATTTCTTGCTTTCGTTTGCTATTTCTGTCTTTTCTTCTTTGTTTCTATGTTTCTGTCTTCTGTTTGCTTTTTCTGTGAGACTTACAGCTGCCTAGGATCCGCTGACACGCTTCCTCATGGATTCGATCCTGACTTGCTCTTACTGCATTGGAGGAGTCTTGTAATTATTTGCGTGAGCCTAAATCTGGTTTGATCTATTTTGTTATATTTCATACTTGATTTCCTCCTCACAACAAATTGACATATTCGACAAGAATTGAGTCCTATTTGAAGCCCAGGCTACATGGGCTCTGCAGATGCTTGTACATAGACATTTTGGGACATTGTTTTGCTTGTTTTTGGTTATGAACATTTTTTTTTAGTTTTTTCTATTATAGGTATATGTCTTCTGCACTTTTCAGGTCCATGGATGAGCCATATTCATACTCGGCCCAGGCGGTTCTTCATTCAATATTAAGAGGCCCTGCACACCTGTCTAGTGAGTTTCTTTCTTTACCCTTGTTTTTATACAATGAGGACAGTGTAATGTTTAAGTATGGGGTGGGGGAAGGGCTTACTTTATGCATATTTGATCATATTTGACATTATTTGTGCATATTTAGAATTTATTTCTGTGAATTGCTACATGGCTATTTTGGAATACATTATTAATTTATGTGCGTATATGCATGTTTTCCAAAAGTTTGAGAAAAATGACCCCCATTGAAAATTTTGAAATAATGTCATGGAAGCTTTATTGAACTCAACGATGCAAAATTGGATTCATTAGAGATATAGCATGAAATTGCCTAGTAAAGGGAAGTCACAATGAAGTGCATTATTTCCTTGAAAACCATAGAAGGAGGTAAAATTTGAAGTTGCTTTTGACATGTTGCATGATAAGAGGATGGAGGACTTTATATTTCCATATAATGCTCACATCATTATAATCCTAGCCTTACCTATGCTTATGCATCACAAAAGCCATAATATGCCTTATTTCATATATTGCTCCAGATGATCTAAATATTGCCATTCTTTACCTTATCCGGGGATTATGTTGAGAATGATTATTACATTATGGAGATTATTGTATGGTGTTTGTGTTGTTATTATCATTATTGGAGTTTGGCAGGAAAGAGTTTGAAATATATGGAAAATTTAATGAGTGAGAAAAAATTCAATCACCTCAGGAGATAAAGGTAAATTGACCCTGCTCTCTAAGATAATAGTTTGGAGAGATGAGACACACATTGTGAGGAGTCCAAAGCACTAAGTATCCGGGGCCATTCATGACACCCATGTTTGCGACTCGCGAGAAGGCAGTGTTGATGTTAGAGAGGTAAAAGCATCATTATGAATAAAAGCAATATGAAAGGTGATGAATCTTATGAAAAAGAATGTGGAAACTCAAGTTTGGAAATACTCCATTTCCCCGGATCAAAAGCACCACATTGCCAAAAAACTGCCCACCTTTTAGCCTTTTACCAATTCTGCTCCTTATTTGAGCTTAAATTAAAGTCCTCTTGATTATTAATGTTTTGTCACTTATGAATGTTTTGCATAACCCTCCTTTTGTGAGTAGATGTTGCTTTTGTATATTTGCACATGCGTGGATCTGTGACACAAGTACCTTTTCGAGGATGGTAATTGATTGTAGGGGACATATGAAAATGAATCTAAGATGTTGAAAGTTTTGATTTCTTCCCCTGAATGACAAATAAAAGTATTGCTTGAGGACAAACAAGCTTAAGTATGAGGTGTTTGTTATGAAAATGAATCTAAGATGTTGCTTTTATATCGATTTCTGCATACATTGCATGCATTTGGGTTAGAATAATACAGAATCTGTGTAGTTTACACTTATTTGCAATATATGGAGGTCTACACAAGTTTTGGTTATATTTCGCAGAAATCGGACGCACTTTGGAGCTTAAAGGAAACTCATGGAGAGGCTAAGAATGGTGCATCTGGAGAAAAGGCCATTTTTCACCATTTTTCGTTCTGAATCCAGCTTTGATGTCTTCATGAGAGTTGTAGCCCTCGGAAAGAGCTTTCTAACGCATGGTCATATGCGTCAATCCGACGAACGAGGACTCAGGAAAGTGCGTTTTAAGAACAGAGCAGAAAGCTGAGCGAACTTTACTTGATCTCGAGTACACTTACTCGATCTCGACAAAGGCTGTCCGAGCACACCTAGTCGAGCAGAGCTGATCGAGGACACTGAGTCAGAGACAACCCGACTCCCGGAACCCTACTCGATCTCGAGTACCACTTGTCGAGATCGACTACACCTCAATGCCATGTCTGGGGTCGACGAGTTGTGACAAGTCGAGAAGCCGAGGACGGAGATGCCGAGCCAACCTTACTCGACATCGAGTAGCCAACTCGATCTCGAGGACCCAGGAGCGCCACTCCGTGTTCATGATGACCACCAGCTCCTCGACAACGTCAGTCCGAGCCATCCTCGACCACACCCAACTCGATCTCGAGGAGAGTTAGTCGAGATCGAGGAGCCAAGGAGCCAAGATTCGAGCTTGTCGAGCAGAGCTACCCGACCAAGCCAGCCAGCCCCAGTCGACGACAAATCCTACTCGATGTCGAGGAGCTCAACTCGAGATCGACGAACGCCGTGTCCGAAACCGCGTTACGCGCTTTGGTTGTCCGTGTTGGTTTGGGAATCCTTGGGGCCGAAGGAAGCCAAGTCTATCCGATTTCATCAAATTCTATCCATGGAAGACAAGATCTATCAATATGAACCCGGCAACGGCGCCAATTTGTTGTGAGAGGAAATCGAGAATGCAAAATAAAATATGAATAATAAAGCAAAATCGATTGGATCCTAGCAAATAATGTTCAAGACTCCCTCCCGATGTAGCAAGAGAAAGTCAGGATCGATCCACGAGGAAGCTGGTCAGCGGATCCTAGGCAGCGGAGAAATCTCACGGATTGTGATCGACCACAGTGGTACTCGACCTCGTTTAAGGGTTAGTCGACAGGGGTCAGGCATAGTCGAATCCGGGCAACAGAAGACGCTGGTGGTGGTCGACGTCGACTAAGCATACTCGACGTCGAGTACGGTGTGGTCGTAGTCGAGTTCCTGCAGAGGCACAGAAGCAACAACAATCTTGCTCGATCGAGAAATCAGTGGTCGACGTAGACCAAGGGGTGGTCGACGTCGAGTACGAACAGTAAATAAACGAATGCAAATTCCGAATTTGAACAATGGATGAAAGAGAACTTCCAAGATTGGGGTTTGCAACAACGATTACCATGAAAGCGGAATATAAATCATAAAAGGCGGTGACTTTATCGATAAAGGAGAAGGCTTTCATCTAATCAGACAAGTAGGAATATAGATCTCTCGATAAATACCCTAATTGTTTCTATTCCTTTTCATAATTAGAATTTATAATCTTTCGAATAGAAATCCTAATTACTCCCCAAGTTTCACAACATGAGTTCTTTCATTTCTCAATCAAAGATGAAGCACATAGGGAATAGAATAAAATAACGATAAAATACCTCCTTTTACAATCGCTAATCCACCAACATGGCTCTCGTTGGGCTCACCCCAACCCCAGAAGTAGGTGGACTACTCGCGCCTCATTGCAATCGCAGACATTGATTTGAAAGAAATAACTTGCAATAAACTAATATTCAAAGTCTTTACAATCCCGGCACTCAACTTTCGCAGAATGCCAAGACCCTAAAACCTTTGAACTCCTAAAACCTCTATGTGTAATTGTGTCTCTGAAATTAAATGAATGAAAAACTAGCCCCATGGGCTTTATTTATAATGCTAAATCCTTGCTAATCAAGGTAAGAAATTCTATCTAAAACTTAAGATAAAACTTAGATATAAAGGGAACATTTATCTAAAATAAATATCTTCTTCTTGTGGATAAATCCTCTTCTCCTTAGATAAATCTTGATAGAACTGGATGAAATCAGCCTTGCTTCGTGCCCAAGTAGTCAACTCATGCTCGGATTGGCCGAATGGGCTCTCGGCCCAAAACACTGTGGTCGACGTCGACCACGCTTGGTCGACGTCGAGTAGATCCGTACTCTACTTCGAGTACACTTCAGTTTGTCAAGTGCTTCTCCTTCTCCTCGAGTATGGTATTTAGCAGTGGTCGACGTCGTGTAGGCGTACTCTACGTCGAGTACTCATCGAAATCGAGCTGGCTTGCATCTGCTTTCTCAAGTCGTCCTGGCCTAAAGTTGTGGTCGACGTCGAGTACGGTGTACTCTACGTCGAGTAGAATCCTGCTTTCGTATGCTCCTTTTGGTTTTGTCCCGAAATTGCTCCAATTTCTGCAAAATGAACCCAAAACTTGTGTAGACCTCTATTTCTGACAAATAAGCTTATACTGCACAAATTTTAACATATTCCCAACCCAAAATATGCAAAGTATATAAAATATGGAGCTAAAATATGCATACAAACATGACTATTTTAGTGGACATCAAATCACCCCATACTTAAGCTTGCTTGTCCCCAAGCAATAACTTGGATGGTCATTCAGGGGAAATCTGCAAAGACTCTCAACATAATGGATTCATTATAATATTACCCAACACTCAATTACCATCATTGAAAAGGTACTTTGGTGTCTACAAATCTGTGCTTGTGAATGAAAAGCAATTTCTGCACACAAAAGGAGGTTTATACTAAAACAATTTTATGTGACAAAGCAACAATAATCAAGAGGATCTTATTTCAGCTCAAAAGAATGAGTAGATAGGTAAAAGGCTAAAGGTGGGCAATTTTTGGTCATGTGGTGTTTAATCAGGGGAAATGCATTATTTACAAACTTTCTCAACCACATCCCTTTTTCATAAGATTCATCACCTTTCATAATGCTTTTATCAATAATAATGATTTTACCTCTCCGACCTTAGCACTGCCTTCTCGCGAGTCGCAAACATGGGTGTCATGAATGGCCCCGGATACTTAATGCTTTGGACTCCTCACCTGTGTCCCATCTCGCCAAACTATTATCTCAGCGAGCAGGGTCGATCTACCTTTATCTCCTGAGATGATCGGATATTTTCTCACTCATTAAATTTTTCATAAATTTGATTTTTTTCTTGCCAAACTCCAACAATGTCATAACAACACAACAAACCATATAATGGCTCCATAAAATGATTTCATTTTCAACATAATCCCCAGATAGGGTATAAGGTAAAAAATGAGCAATATAAGGTATATGTGGAGCAATAATGATGTAGAGGCAAATAAGGCTTATAATATGGCTTTTGTGCATTTGGGTAAAGGTATGGCTAGAAGTTTAAAAATGAGCATATATGGAAATTTGAAATCCTCCATCATCTTATTGTGCATAATGTCAAAAGCAACATCAATTTACCTCACTTTTGTGGTTTTACCATAAAAATTCGCACGTCATTGAGACTTCTCTTTTCTAGGCAATCTTGTGCAATATCTCTAACAAATCCATCATTTGTATCGTCGAGTGTTGCCTTGGCTTCCATAACTCTTTTCTTTGAACTTTTTGCAAGCTTGGGTGAAGTCCTTTACAACTCTCTTAAAATGCTTTTGAATAACATAAAATTAAACATGCAAATGCGATATCCAAAATGATGCAACTAAACTCATAAGTGAGTTATGCCATGTCCTAAAATATCCAAATACAAGCCATGCAATTCTTGAAAATAGAATCCGAAAATGTACCAAAGAAGTTAATATAATGGATACAGCTTACCCCCACCCCATACTTAAAATAGACAGTGTCCTTACTGTCACAAATAAAAATCCATGGGAAGAAGGGGGTAAACATACTAGAGTGATTGCAGGATCCCTACGGCGGCGATTGCGGGCGGTACTGTGGATACCCTATCTGGCGATCAGAAACTCCTCCTTGGGAAGAGCTGCCAGGCTGATACTGAGAAGGACCTCCGTGCTGAAAGGTGGTCCCCTGCTGGAAGAACTCGTGTGGGTACGCCCAGGGCTGCCGCTCCTGTCTATCAAATCGCTCCATCACAGCTGTCTGAAACTGGGTGTTGTGGGCGAACTGATCCATGATAACCAACTGGAAGTCTTCATTTCGGGAGGCCATGGTGTTCTGCCCTAAGGTTAAGCTGATCAGCTGCTCCTGGATGGCATCTAGACGTGCAATGACGTCATCAGAATGTCCGCCGACATGGTGGGGCTGCTGGGAGTGGTGGGAGTGATGGGAGTGGTGAGAGTGGGCAGGACCATCATCGTTGTCATCTCCATCATCATCATCGTCCTCCTACTGTGGGTCAGCCGCCATGGGGGCAGAGTGCTGGTGGTCAAAAATGGGGTCACGGCGACGTAGGGTGGGGTCAGCCACAGGGTTGATACTGTGGTGGTAGTCACGGCCGACCCAAGTCCTGTACCAGTCGCCGATGTAGAGTAGGTCCATCCGGTCCTCAGTGATGACTATCCGTGAGGTGTAATGAACCCATCGCTGGCGATCCGCGTGGCGCCTGATGATATGCCCCCGTTGCAGGGACTGTGTGTCAAGGCGAAGGAGACGGAAAGGAATGTACCTGTCTAGACGGACCTGCAGACGGTCACCAAGGATGGCCACCATCCCTCCATCGTAAATCTGCACCCCTAAATCCCTCCGCTCAATACAATGCTCAAGCCAAGAGTAGGCGAGCGGCAGAGGGTCGGACGCGAAGAGCATCCGGCGAAGACACTCTATCTCAGGATGGTTGGGTCGGCTCAGCTCTGGCCGGGCCCAAATGGTGTTGCCCAGAACTCGTAGGATGGTAGCGAAGAGGGGGCTGGCTATGTGGCTGCAGGTGACCGTGGATGCATTCGGCACACGCACCCCTGTCAAGTATCTCCACATCGTGTTGGGATCGTTGATGCGGAAGGAGCTGGTGGTGTGAGCGAACTGGAAGATGGCGCTCAATTCTACCAGAGGGAGGTGGTGCTGGCGGTTGCCTAGCTGAAAAGACACTGGCTCATGGGATCCAGCTGAGTCTGGGATCTGTAAAGTAGCCAGAAACTCTCCGGTCAATACCGGATAGTGATGCTCTAGAGGCTCCATCAAATGGTTAGCATGAATGTAATCGAAGGCCTCAATCATCCATCGATGCATCCATAGCTCCTCCATGTCAGGCTGATAGTACCAACGTGCCTGAGCAGCCTGAAGGGTAAGCCGCTCGGCCCAATCACGAGTGTATGGGTCGTCGATCCTGAGTCTCTCTATGTTGGGGTTCTTAGATCGAACCATTTCCTGCAATAAAAGAACAAAACCAAGATGTTTCTATCCTTGAGTAGCAAGGTTTAGAAGCCTATAAATAAAGCCCTTGGGGCTGATTTCTATTCATTCAATTTCAGAGACACAATTACACATAGAGGTTTTAGGAGTTCAAAGGTTTTAGGGTTTTGGCATTCTACTAAAGTTGAGTGCCGGGATTGTAAAGACTTTGAATATTAGTTTATTACAAGTTATTTCTTTCAAATCAATGTCTGCGATTGCGATGAAGCGCGAGTAGTCCACCTACTTCTAGGGTTGGGGTGAGCCCAACGAGAGCCATGTCGGTGGATTAGCGATTGCAAAAGGAGGTATTTTGTCCTTATCTTAATCTATTCCCTATGTGCTTCATCTTTGATTGAGAAATTGAAGAACTCATGTTGTGAAACTTGGGTAGTAATTAGGATTTCTATTCGAAAGATTATAAATGCTAATTATGAAAAGGAATAGATGCAATTAGGGCTATTTATCGTGAGATTTATATTCCTACTTGTCGGATTAGTTGAAAGCCTTTTCCTTTATCGATAAAGTCACCGCCTTTTATGATTTATATTCTGCTTGCATGGTAATCGTAGTCGCAAACCCTAATCTTGGAAGTTCTCTTAAATTCATAAAGTTACAAAACCGAATTTGTGTTGTTTTTACTTTCTGCCCTCGTCGATCTCGACCAAGCCTGGTCGATCTCGACTACTAATTTCCGATCCCAGATCGTCGTAGCTTATTTGTGCAGGAACTCAACAAGACCAACCCGAAGTCGACGAGGACTGTACTCGATCTCGAGTAGCCCTTTGTCGAGATCGAGTAGCCTTTGTCAAGAGCTGTTGCGCTGTTCGACTAGCCTGATCTCCTGTCGACTTACTCTAGTCGAGATCTAGCACCTGTTGTCAACTTCTGTCCATGAGATTCCACCGCTGCCTAGGATCCGCTGACCAGCTTCCTCGAGGACTCGAA
Source organism: Persicaria tinctoria (assembly GCA_037127255.1). NCBI lineage: Eukaryota > Viridiplantae > Streptophyta > Magnoliopsida > Caryophyllales > Polygonaceae > Persicaria > Persicaria tinctoria. Next base: position 44,167,137 of record JBANSL010000018.1, read on the forward strand.
CCTGACTTTCTCTTACTACATTGGAGGGAGTCTTAAACATTATTTGCTGGGATTTGGTCGGTTTGCTTTACTTTATTTGCTTACTGTTTTGCATTCTCGATTTCCTCTTACAACAAATTGGCATCGAGTAGACCTTAGTCGATCTCGAGTTGGCTTTTGTCTATATCGAGTTGAGTTAAGAATCGCCGATTCAGGCACGACGAGAGTTGGGTGGATATAATCCTCTGCCGTGGTTGGGTATTGGGCAAGCTCAGCTGCCAGCTGCATTGCACGTTCAGCTTCTTGTTCCCTTCCTGCTCTCTCAGCGGCGAGAGCAGCATCCCTGGCGGCTAGATCCCTTGTGAGCCTCTCGATCAGCTGTTCATGTGTCTCCGCAGCTGCCATGGCTCTTAGTAGTTTAGCTCTGATGTGTAGAAGGCGCTCTGGTTCGTCTAAGCCGTCAAACTCAGTTGGTTGACCAGAACGGCGCATACACCTGTAAGTAACTCAAAGAAAAAGTGAGAACTGACTACATAAGGCGCGAATGATAGCTTCCCCGGCAACGGCGCCAATTTGTTGTGAGGAGGAAATCGAGTATGAAATATAATGAAATAACTCAAACCAGATTTGTGCCCCATCAAATAATTACAAGACTCCTCCAATGCAGTAAGAGAAAGTCAGGATCGAATCCACGAGGAAGCGTGTCAGCGGATCCTAGGCAGCTGTAAATCTCACAGAAAAGCAACAGAAGGCAGAAACAAAGGAAGACAGAAAGAAAGACAAACGAAAGCAGAAATAAAAAACGAAGGCAGGAAATAGAAGGAAAGGCAGCAACTTTACTCGATCTCGACAAGCTGTTACTCAAGATCGACTACCAACAGTAAAAGACAGAAACTTTAAATCGACGACAGAAAGCAGAATCTCAACTCGATACAGACAAGACCCTACTCGAGATCGACTAAGGTTGTACTCGATCTCGACAAGTCTCTCCTCTAACTCGACTAAAATACAGAAAATATAAATTCCAGATTCGAACACAGATTTCAGAATTTCGACAGAAATAAACTCAATATAATAAAGAACTTCCAAAGCCAGGGTATCAACGCCACAACGATAACCATGCAAAGCAATACATAAAGGCATAAAAGATCATGCTTTCCATCAAAATAACTTTCGTTACTAACAAATAGGCATATAGAGGCTTTCGCATAAACCCTAATTGTTACTAACCCTTTTCACATAATTAATCCAAGATGTATTAAGATCACTTTCGCTTCAATAATACAAACAAGGATCACCTTCAACTCTCGCAAAAGAATCATGCTCATAGGGATAGAAGACGAATTGCATAAAAAGATCTGACCTTTACCGCATCACCTCACATGGCCACCGTCGGGCTCACCCCAGCCCCAGAAGTGGGTGGACTACTCGCTCTTCATCATCAAGAAAGACATCAAATAACAAAAGAAACTAACTTGCATTGAATTAAATAAAGAAAGCTTACAACCAACAAGACAAATCCGCTTTCGCCTTTCCACCTTGCTTGCCACAAACTTTCTCTCCCTACTCCTACTTACTTGAATGGAATTGTGTTTGAAATTGAATTGAATGAAAAACTAGCCCCTAAGGCTTTATTTATAGCCTTCTATTCCTTGCTAATCAAGGATAGAAATATCTATCTTTATCTAAATCTATATCTAAAGGCTTAAAAGATAAATAAAAGAAATTTAGGAATTAAATCAAAAAAGGGAAATTCTATCTAAAGAGCAAAATCTTCCATGTGTTGATAGGTGTGGACAGATGTTGATAGATCTTGTCTTCCATAGGTAGATCTTGATGAAATCGGATAGACTCGGCTTCCTTCGGCCCCAAGGATTCCTAAACCGACACGGACTGCCAAAGCGCGTAACGCGGCTTCGGGACGCGGCTCGTCGATCTCGACCAGGGCTAGTTGAGATCGAGTAGGACTGGTGTCGACTTGGGCTGGCTGGGCTTGGTCGGGAGGCTCTGCTCGACAGGCTGGGATCTTGGCTCCGGGCTCCTTGATCTCGACAAGGACAACTCGAGATCGAGTTGGGTGTGGTCGAGGATGGCTCGGACTAACGTTGTCGAGGAGCTTGTGGTCGTCACGAACTCGGATTGGCGTGGTGTTGGTCGTCGATCTCGACAAGGCCTCCTCGAGATCGAGTAGGGTTGGCTCGGCGTCTCCGTCTCCGATTTCTCGACTTGTCACAACTCGTCGACTCCGGACTTGGCACTGAGGTGTAGTCGATCTCGACAAGTGGTACTCGAGATCTAGTAGGATCCGAGAGTCGGGTTGCTCTGGCTCAGTGTCCTCGATCAGCTCTGCTCGACCAGGTGTGCTCGGACAGTCTTTGTCGAGATCGAGTAAGTGTACTCGAGATCGAGTAAAGTTCTCTCAGCTTTCTGCTCTGTTCTTGAAATGCACTTTCCCGAGTCCTCGTTCGTCGGATTGACGCATATGACCATGCGATGGAAAGCTCTTTCCGAGTTCTACAACTCTCATGAAGACATAAAAGCTTGATTCAGAACGAAGAATGGTGAAAAATGGCGTTTTCTCCAGCTACACCATTTTTAGCCTCTCCATGAGTTTCCTTTAAGCTCCAAAGTGCGTCCGATTTCTGCGAAATATAACCAAAACTTGTGTAGAACTCCATATATTGAAAATAAGTGTAAAGTACATAGATTCTGTATTATTCTAACCCAAATGCATGCAATGTATGCAGAAATCGATATAAAAGTTACTGTAAAACATGGCAGATTCAGCTCACAACACTTTTCCAAATTCTAGCTCAAATCGGTGGGAATGGAAGTGGAATTGGAGTAATGGTTTTGTTTAGTTTAGTATGATTTTCTCACTTTTGGTTTTTTTATTGTGGATTGTTTACTCTTTCCATAAATTGATGGTTGACCTTGCTTTAATGGTTGATGTAGTTGCCATTGGTGGTTTTTATAGGTTTTTAGTTGAATCTGATAAGTTGTGGCATCGTACATTGTTGGTCACATAAAAATTGCTTTTCTTATAATGTGAGATTATGTGATTGTGTGCAAATACCATTCTTCGTGTAGAAATTTACGGAATCTTTAATGGCAGCTTGAATCTAGATCAGCTTTTGTTGAACGATTTAGGATGGAGTTTCAGTTTGGTGACAGTATTGTGTAATTGGTGACAATAGATTATTGTTTGCTTAGTTTTAGTCACTCTAGGGTATAATGTTTTGTCATTAGTAACAATAGATTACTATCTTGATGATATTTAGTATGATGATGACAACTTTTTTTTTGTGATTACATGGTCTTGGTGATAAATATTTGTTGAAACAATATCTTGATGACAAGAGATTGATGACACTATTTTATTGTTGGTGAAAAAAAATTACTAGAGTAGGTTGGTGACAATAGGGAGTGGTCATGAAAACGTTCTCTGTTTAGGGATATAATAGATTGGTGACATTTTTTTTAGTTGGTGACAATTGGTTTGTGACAATGTTTGGTAACAGTGTTCAGGTGAAAATAATTTGATGACAGTGTTTTGTAGTTGTTCACAATAGGTTGGTGACAATATTTTGTAGTTGGTGATAGTATGTAGTTAGTAAAAATTGGTGGTGACAATATTTTATAATATATGAAGGTTCGATAATGTATAACAAAGTAATATAAAGATACTCTAGAAGGGGTGTTGAATAGAGTATGCCAACTTTTCGCAGATAATCTCAAGACTTTTGAAATGCTTGCAAAACCCTTTGAGATTGGACATAATTCTTTTTCTCTGGAAAACCTGAATCACAAAAGAGTTATACAATTCGAAACAAGTGCGGAATTATGGTAAAGAAATAACTAAAGGACGTAATGAATTGTTGACGAGGTTCGGCACGAACTTGGCCTACGTCCCCGCCTAGGGTTCTTCCACAACCCTAGGATTCAACCGGCTTTATTGATTCACAAGACTTAGGATCCTAATAGCTCACCGAGAAGCTTCTCTCCTATACAATTGAAATCTATTCAACTCAGGTTCCCTTGGAGTCCTAGTCCAATCTAGAAGAGCCCCACCTCTCTAAGCTATCTAGTACAATCCTCTTACACTTCGTGAATCAATCGCCTAGTGTTCACTTCCTGAGTTACAAACTCTCGAGTATAACACTCTCTCGAAATATATCCTATAAGCTCACTGTGTAACTCTCAAATGCTTTGAAACAAAAGATACGACTCTTAACAACTAGTAGAGAGCACACGAAGAAGACAGATTGACTTGAAGGCTTGAGTGTGAATGAATGCTTGTGTTCAGCGAATGTGTTGTCTGTCTTCCCTTCATCTCCTTTTATATAAAATCAAATCGACGCCTAAGGATCTTCTTCAACGGCTATAATAGATCATGGCTTGAAAAGGAATCTTCATAATCTTCTATTTGGGGAAACTCGGAAGCCATGATCCACCAGATTCGATCTTCTTGTCCTTTAGCTTAAGGAAGGAGATTTCAATTCGAAATATCTTGCTGCAATGTTAGTGTATAGAATATATGATAATATCTGAAAATATATAATAATAACATATAATAACATTCGGACATAATATGCACATAATATAGGTTTTGTGTTTCATCAACACAGCTATAGCTTCAAGACCTTTGACACAAGCCATGTGTCAAAGCCTTTGAAACCATTTCCGATTTTCATCAAGGGAGTAGAGTTATCAATATCCCCATTGATGAAAGACAAAACATGTGCATCCTTGTAACTTAGTCAAGCAAATATATTATAAGCAAAAATCAGACTAAGTACCTGCATGGGTTAGACAAATGTTGGATCATAAGTATTTAAAGCCAAAGAAAAACATCCAACAAAGTAAAACGAAACGAGGTCTTCCAAGACCCTTGGTTCACAGCAGTTTCAAAGTCTAAACCATCAAACCATCTCCCCCTTTTTGTCTTTTAACAAAGGGAGGAGCGTAAAAATAGTCACCAAAATCAGACTTACCAAAACAATTCAAAATTCAAAAAGATACTTTCAAATCTTAAAGGCAAGAAAAGATTTATCCGGTTTTAAAATAATTTCCACAAATAAACTATACTCGGATAAAATAAAAGGATTTTTCCGAAAATAAAATAGGTAACATAAAAAGAAGGTTAAAATCCATTAAAACTATATTTGATCAAATATCTAATAAGATATTAACCAAATATATGATCCGTTATATGTGGTCTACCATTCGGTTCACAAAATTTGACATGAATCTCAAAGGTCTAGACACTGAGTAGAAATTTTATTTCGTAAAGGGAAAGCTCCCCCTACGAAAGTGCATCCCTGTTAACATTCCGATCTCACGTCTAATGAAGGTGAACATGTCCTTTGCCAAAGGCTTAGTAAAACTGTCAGCCCATTGATAATCAGTTGAAATAAAGGATATGGACACATCACCTTTTTCGATATGGTCTCTAATGAAATGATGACTTACATCAATATGTTTAGTCCTTGAATGTTGAACGAGATTCTTTGTAATGGAGATGGCACTTGTATTGTCACACTTAATGGGAATGCCTTTGAGGTTAATGTCAAGGTCTCTCATTTGTTGAGCTATCAAAAGGATTTGGGAGCAACATGCTCCAACTGCTATGTATTCTGTTTCGGCAGTAGAAAGAGCAAATGAGTTTTGTTTCTTTGAGTGCCAACTAATCAAGGATGCTCTTAAGAATTGGCAACATCCCGACGTGCTCTTCCTACCTAACTTATAGCCTGCAAAGTCTGCATCAGAATACCCAATTAGTGAAAAATCTCTTTGCTTCGGGTACCACAAGCCAAACTCCTTAGTGCCATTGAGGTATCGAAAGATTCTCTTCACAACTACGAGTTGAGATTCTTTAGGGTCAGCTTGAAACCTAGCACACATGCAAACACTAAACATGATGTCAGGTCTACTAGCAGTAAGATATAATAAAGATCAAATCATCCCTCGATACTCCTTTTGATTAACACTCTTCCCAGTCTTGTCTTAATCTAGAGATAAGGTTGAGCTCATGGGTGTCTTGGCTGCTTTGGATTGATCTATCTTGAACTTCTTCAAGAGATCCTTAATGTACTAGCTTTGATTGACAAAGATCCATTTCTTAGATTGATGAACTTTTAATCCCAAAAAGAAGTTGAGTTCACCCATCAAGCTCATCTCAAATTGACTGCACATAATGTCAGAAAATTCCTTGCACAAAGATATGTTAGTAGCTCCAAACAATATATCATCAACATATATTTGAATAACCAAAATGTCCTTTCCTTTGGTCTTGATAAAAAGAGTCTTGTCGATCAACCCCCTTTTAAAATCATTTTCTAAAAGATATTTTGACAAGCGCTCATACCAAGCTCTTGGGGCTTGTTTCAAATCATTTGTCTAGTTTGTAAACATGATTAGGAAATTCCAGACTTTCAAAGATTGGGGGTTGAGCCACATAGACTTCTTCCTTTAAGAAACCATTAAGAAAAGCACACTTGACATCAATTTGATATAACTTTATGCCCATAAAAGATGCAAATGCTAATAATATGTGAATGGCTTCAGGCTTGGCTACGGGAGCAAAAGTATCCTCGTAGTCAATACCTTCCTCTTGATTGTAGCCTTGAGCAACAAGTCTTGCTTTGTTTCTCACGATCTTACCATTCTCATCTAGCTTGTTCCGAAATACCCAACGTGTGTCAATGACTGATTGATGCTTTGGCCTAGGCTTCAAGGTCCAGACTTTGTTCCTTTCAAATTCGTTAAGCTTACTTTGCTTAGCAATGATCCAGTTTGGCTCTTGAAGGACCTCATCTACCTTCTTTGGTTCTATAAGAGAGACAAACGCGTGAAAAGCACAAAGATCTTTAAGTTTAGAACGAGTTTGAACGATGTAGGGTCAGAGATGATATCCTTTAATGAGTGTGATGAGGAGTATTTGAATTTTCTTTTGCTAGTATCAGCTCCTTGATTCGTCACACCAGTAGGATTGATTTGTGGTACATTTGACTCCGTGGATCTGTTAGGTTCAGTTACAGCAGTTTCTAAAGTGTCAACACTTTTGGATTGGTCGCCAATGGCTTTGGACGAAGCTTCAACACCTTGGGCCAATTCTTCAGTGTTGAGAATCTGATCCTGCATGTTCCTCTTCTCTGTGTTCTTGGGAGCAGCATCATCACCATCCTCGTTTTCTCGTGTGCCTGCTTTGCAAATATCAATACCTTTGACGTCCATCTCAGGTAGTCCTCTTACAAGCCCTTTGGACACAAGCTTCTGTAGTGTATGTGGGCTCACATGACCGAGTCTCCTGTGCCAGAGCTTTGGATCGTTCGTCAAAGCCTTTAGACAGGTTAAGTTTCCTTGTGCCACTTGCTCAGCATCCACATCATAGATGTTGTTATCACGATAGGCAGTTAAACTACTTCACCTGTATCTTCTCTGCGCACTAGACATCTTTTCTTGTTAAATCCAACATTATTACCACTATCACATAGTTGAGAAACACTAAGCAAATTATACTTCAAACCATTAATAAGATAAACATTTTTAATACTATGGTTAGGATCACTCCCAACGCTACTAATACCAATGATGTCACACTTTCCTTTGTCACCAAGAGTGATTGATCCAGTGGATTGCTTCTTTAGAACATGAAAGAGAAACCTCTTCCCACTCATATGTCTCGAGTATCCACTATCAATAATCCATTTTTCGCTCTTTCACCTTGGTGATCTCCTACAAAACAAACATCAACCTTTGTGGCTAGACCAATAAGCAAATTTAGATCCATTATTGGGATAAACCATATTTGGTAAAATAGTGCCTTTGGGGACCCAAACTTGTGTTATCTGTTCTTTTCTCAAGTGAACAGGAAATGTATTGCGAATGATATGTGGATCCTTTCTTCTATACGGGCATATCTCTTTTACATGTCCCTTTCTCGCACAGTGGTGACATATAGGAGAGGTTCTGCTTCCTTTTGCCTTTACAAAAGTGGTAATGTGCTGCTTCTTTAAAAACTTTGGATTGTGACCAATACCACTTTTGTTTAGAGAACTTTGTTGCTCACCAAACATCTTATCAACAGTGCTTTTGGATTTGGTAAAACTTATGAGGGCTTTCTGTTGGTCTTGAGTCTTTTTATTTAGGGAGATCTTCTCGTTCTCTAAGTCATGATGTTCATTTCTTAGAGAGGAGAGATCTTGCTTGAGTTCAGATTTCTCTGAGTCAAGAGTCTTGACTTTAATGTCAAGACCTGAATAAGAAGTTTCAAGACTTTTGACCCTCATAGACAGATCCTCAATAGTTCTTTCCTGGTCCACAGTTTTCTTAATAAGAGTGTTAGTTTGGGCAATAAGTTTCTCTTCATTGGCAATCGTATTAGAAAGGAATTCCGATAATACCTCTTTTGGACATGCCATAAGCTCTCTTATAGTTACCTCAAGCTGCTCATCGTGGGATTCATCTCCTGAGGCCATAAGACAAACATTGGCTTTCTCATCATCGGAGTCTGTGTCAGAATCGCTCCAAGTTGCCACCATGGCTTTCTTTTTCCATCTATCACCTTTCTTGAACTGGCTCTTCGTCTTTTGAGGGCAGTCTTTCACAAGATGGTCTGTTTCACCAAATTCCTAACAGGACAAAGGTTTAGTCTTCTGTCATATTTGTTGTATTGAGATTTACCTCGAATTTTAGAAGACTCTGATCCATCCTTGTTGTTGAATTGCTTCTTCATTTTGAGGATTCGAGAAAGACCCCTTGTAAGCAAAGGGATCGTCCTCATCATCATCCTCATCTTCAGAATCAGACATATCTGTGGGCTCATCCTTCTTAGACTTGAGTTCCAAGTTCTTGGTGCTTGTTGGAAGCTCTCCATCTTCTTCATTGAGAATCATCTCATGTGTGATCAGCTTCCCAAGCAAATCATCAAGGGGTAGAGTGATGAGATCTTGGGCCTCCTCTATGGCTGTTACTTTAGGGCCCCATTTGTCTTTTGGGAGGCACCTCAATATCTTCCTCACTTTCTCAACGTTTTTGAAGGTCTTGCCGAGAGAGTCAAAGTTGTTTGTCATTTCCGTGAACCGTGTGTACATGGCGTTAATAGACTCATCAGGCTTCATTTTGAAAAGTTCATACTTTCGAAGGAAGATGCTGATCTTGGTGTCCTTTACTTGGATGGTTCCTTCATAGGTGACAACCAGCTTGTCCCAAATCTCTTTAGGTAACCTACAAGATGAAAGACGGTTAAACTCATCAGTACTAAGACCACAATATAGTACGTTAATTGCCCTATAGTTTTTTGAGACGACTTCAAGATCCGCTTGGATGTATTCAGCCTCGGTCTTCGCGAGTTTGGTTCCATTTGGTCCGTCTTTCTCTGTAACCTTCGGACCCTTTTCTATAATGTTCCAAAGTTCCAGATCTTGATCTATAATGCACATTTTCATCAAGGACCTCATGTCGACGAAGTTGTTTCCTACAAAAAGTGGTGGTCTACTGGTAGACCTCCCTTGTGCAAATCTTCCACTTGCTTCACCAGACATGATAAAAAACTCACAAGATTGTTAGATCAAAAGCAGTGAGTAAAGCTCTGATACCAATTGAAGGTTCTATTATGTATAACAAAATAATATGAAGATACTCTAGAAGGGGGGTTGAATAAAGTATGCCAACTTTTCGCAGATAATCTCAAGACTTTGGAAACGCTTGCAAAACCCTTTGAGATTGGACGTAATTCTTTTTCTCTGGAAAACCTGAATCACAAAAGAGTTATACAATTCGAAACAAGTTTGGAATTATGGTAAAGAAATAAGTAAAGGACGCAATGAATTGTTGACGAGGTTCAGCACGAACTTTGCCTACGTCCTAGTTGTAGGAGGAAATCGAGTTTAAAATATTATAAAATAAATCAAACCAGATTATGCCCACGCAAATAATTACAAGACCTCCTCCTGATGAAGCAGCGGGAATTCAGGATCGATCCACGAGTAAGCATTGACAGAGGATTTTCAGTCGCCTTAAATCCTATCAAATATATCCGACTAACCTAACTAATGTAGTTTGGCAAGTACGGGTCGATCCCACAGAGAGTCAATGAATCGTATGCAAGTCAGAGTGCTTCAACAAGAACAAGAAACAAAGGGGGGAATTTTGATGGTTTGAACTAACTAGCTAAGAAACAATAGTAAGCAAAACAACAAAGTAAAACAGATTAAGTGAACAAATATGAGAGAATAGCTCAGGTCAATCAATCTCAGCAATCAGGTTTGTTCATTGATCATGGATATCGAAAAGATAACTTCCTCTTGAATACTTTGTTGTGGAAAGACTAGGTCTTTTGAATCCAATCCCTTATCAAATCTAATTAACAGGACAACCAGACCCTGAAAACCCTAATTATCAAACAATCTTGAAACTATCAAGATTCAATTCAATAATCGATAAAGCTTAAAAGAAATCAACAAAGACAATCGATACGCACAACCAGTTATTGCATCGATTGCAAATCAATTCTCTATACAAATCCCTAAATCAACCAGTTTCAGAGATTTATACTTCGCTACTAAAAAATATAGATAATTCAACCAGAAATCACCTATATCTAGCTATAGATTATCATGAAAATGCATCAGTTGATCAAGCTAATGAAAATTCACGAAAACCCTACACATTTGATGCAAAGAATTGATAATATTCAAAGAGGAGTATTAAGATAGAGACATCTCACATTGAAATTACAAACCTGAAGCTTCGATTAATTTCCCAAGCAAAGAGGATTAGTTGTTCATGGTCGAAAAATCACAAAAGGTCTCTAATGGCTACTCCGTACTAAACTTCGTTCGATCCCCCAAAATAAAACGTCGCCAGTTTGGACAGCTCCAATCAATTCTTCATGCTTAGCTCCTCTCCTCGACTCTCGTGCTTTTCTATTTTCATCAAATCTTTGAGCATTGCCTCGAGCTTAGCTTCACCTCATTGCAATCACCTGAAACCATGCACAAAAATTGTAGATTTCGACTCTAATCGAAACATGATGAAAACATGAAAACTACTCTAAACTTATGCATTTTACCCTACCTAAACACATATAAATGCTTATATTAACACTACCTAAATGTGCATGATCAAACTCCCCCACACTTGAACCTTTCTTGTCCTCAAGAAAACAAAACTAATCCAATCAAACATCCCAAAAATACACTCTTTATGCATTCACCTTGTCAACATACAATCCAAAACCAAGTAGGAGACACAAGACAATAATCAACATCATCACATGTATTTGGGCAACTCAAAAGTTTAGGCACATTTCAATCCAACCTCACCGGGTATATAAAGTGTTTCACTCTCACACTCTTGTATTTAGGCTTATTCAATTCCGCTCAAACTCAATCCAATGCAACAAAACTACATAAAAATTGAAATCCACATCACAATCTCCACCGTGAGTGACATTACAAGCAATAATCATCATGAGGTCTTGCAAGAGTTGTAATGGGGCTTGGGTAAGAAAATCAAGGTAGGGAAAGATTTAGGCTTTGTGATGCTAAAAATCCGGGAAAAAGAGATCTCAACTACAACCGGAAAAACACTCACAACCAAACATTTTTTCAACCAAAAGAATTCAAACTTTAACTCCATCCACAAATGAAAACTTAAGCACAACTCTTGTTAACCAACTCACTATTTATTAATTCTTTTCTCTCTTGATTTTTCAATGATTTTTCTTCTTCTCTTTTCTTGATTTTTTTCCTTTTATGATTTTTCCTCGACTTTTACTCCTAAGTGAATTTTATCCTCCTCAGGCCCCAAGTATTAAGCACAATAATCATCCATATGAAGCTCAAAAAGAATAAACCACCCATACATAACTTCCAAATGCTCAAAACACTCCACTAATACACATTTTCACCAATCTTCTCCCTAATTCCCGGATAGGGTAAGGCTAAAATCGGCTAAAAGACATTTTATGGGGCTAACAAAAATGGGCTAAAAGGCTCGAATTTGGCTTCAAGCAGAGGATACAATATAGAGGTAGATACAGAGTAAGATATGGCTAACAAAATATTGCCTCAATCATATGAAAATCACAAGTAATAATCAAAATATACGGCCTTGAAATAGATATCAATCTCAATTCTCAGAGGTAATCACATTGGAGAGTATCACACACAAGAAGCAAAATGACATCAATAAAGCATAGTCCTAATAAGGCCAAAATAATCTCACAAGGTAAATTCTTGTTGGATTTCAATGCCACCTAAAAGCTAAGAGTTATACATGCTCAATCAATCCATTATCTCATGCTCCAATAGACTAAACAAATTTGAAAAGGATCAACAATTCAAGCGTATCATAGAACTTGTAATCGGATCAAGAATAAATAAACATAAGACAAGTGGTAAAGATGGGGTTATCCGATAGATCCTAAATCTAGAATGTCATGCATGCTGATTTTTTTTATATAAAATGCAAGACTAAGAAAAATAACCATGAAATGCAAAAACAAGAAAGAAATATATACAATGCAACCTAAATGCAAACATGTAAAGGTTTCCTCCCCCACACTGAATTTACACATTGCCCTCAATGTGAAAAATAAAATAGAAGGGAAGAAAACACTTACAGAGTCATTTACATGTAAGGCAGAGATGGGAAATTAAAGCGCAAGAGTAAGGTAAGCCAACATTCTTTCTCGTCTGGACCTCAAGGAGACACCACAACACAAACAGTAGACAAGACAACACCAACAAAGAAATTTTTGTTGTCCAAGCAAGGACAACTCACAATAATAATCGATGGTGTCAATCCACTTACAATAACACAGAACAAAGCCACAAACATCAACAATTTGCAAATCGATAACAATTAAGCATAAATTGAACAAAACTATAATCAATAAACTCAATAAGAAACTCTTATCAAGTTTAATACAAAGGAGCAAGATCAATTCAAGCGCTCAAGACTCCATAATTTTCAAATTTGCAATTTCACAATTAAGCACAAGAATCCCAATCCAAGCCAAAACCTCTCAATCAATCTAAATCCACCTTTGGAAATTTTCATCCAACTTGGCTTCCCAACCACAATGTCAAGACAACTTCCCCAAATCAATCCCCTTTCATCAACAAATATAGCACAAATAAGGTTTCATTTCACCCAATCAACTCATAAATTACACAAATTTAATCAATTGGAGAAACCCTAGAAATTGGGGATTTTGAAATTTACCTTAAAAAACATCAATGGAGTAGGGGGGGGGGGAAAGGAAGGCTGGCCGGAGATTCGGCCGGCGTGGGTGTACAGGGCCGGCGGCGTCGGGTGGCAGCAGGGGCTGGTGAGCTCGGGGAGGCGGTGCACTGGTGGCTCGGATGGACTGGTGGCTTAGAGAGAAGGGAACAAGAATTCGGGTGAGGTGTGAGGGCTCCGGGACAGAGGCGTGAGCGCTCCGGGACTCACCGGGATGCCTGCTGGTCGGAGTGAGGCTCGCGCCGGAGGGGGAGAGCGCTGTCGAGGTCGGGTGGTAGCGGCCTGATGGGGGATGGTTCCTAGCGGCTTGGTGGCTGGAGAGAAGGAACTCGGGCGATGGCGCAGTGGTACTCGGGAGAGAGAGAGAGACGGGATTCCTCAGGTTCTCTCTGTTTTTTTTTGTTTTTTTTTAAGTGGGACGCAAAATAACTCGGGTGGGGCTAAAAACACTCGACCGAGTTTTATTTTCCCACTCGAGTTCTTCTTGATGACCTGTGCGCTACTCGGGTTGGCCAAGGGACTCGGTCGAGCTTCTTACCCGAGTACCTTACTGTAGTTTCTCTTGCTTTTTGGCCCTTTTTGACGAATATTTTTTTTTTGGAAACTTGAAATTGAAAACTTAAACGAAAAAAATGAAAAATGCAAATCTAAATTACTCACCTTGGGTTGCCTCCCAAGAAGCGCTTGGTTATGGTCGGTAGCTCGACCTTTTAGTTGTCCATTTAAGACTCACTCGAACATCGTCAGTGCCCTCAGCAGCAAATCAAACTCGTGTGCACACCATCTAGGTAGGCCGACACTACATACGAATAAGTTGATGCCAAAGTATGTCCTCAACTCCTCATATGCCCGAGCATGACTCCCCGCCGCGGGTATGTAGAACCACCAATTCAGTTCCATTGGCGGTATGTCAAAATAATGAGCCCAAGGATCGACATAATCACCGACCTTCTTACCATTGTAGAGGATATCAATTCTTTGCTTAGGAGCCACAGAAATCAGCTCCGGACTTGGTTCCTTGATAGGCGAGCTCGGGACAATCTCATCGAATGAAGGAGGCAATAAATCACATGGAATCTCATGCGTCGACTCATAACATTCCATGTCAGGAAGCAGTGTAATATCCTCTTCATCACTAAAGAAATTGTCATTATCTGCGAACATATCCTCCTCCGCCAAAACATTGTCATGCTCATAGCTCAAGGGTAGAGGAGGCAGCGGAGTAGACTCGGATGAACTCAATGAGGGAGGAATAGGAAGCACACACTCACCTACATCTTCATGACTTTCTGAGCTTCCCTCGGGTGTGACAAAAAGGTCCTTGCCACTCTCTAGGGTGTTCGAGGTGAGGCTCTTTATCGGGTTAACCACCGGTTGAGACGGTAGTTCACCCGTTTCACATGCTAGTATCACATTCCCCACTTGGACCATTCGGTGCATTTGTTCATCTAGTTCAATGATCTGCTGACACAAGTGCTCATTCTCCTCGTAGGAGGCCGTGAATAGATCCTCCGAAGGTGCGTCAAAGTAATCCATTGGTTGAGGTTCTTGGGAAAAAGACACTTCCTGCGACGCTTGGTGACCCATGTAGCAGATAAGATCCCAAATTCCCACCAAACCTAAACATGCTAAACTTCCTCCGCTCATGTATATAGCACGTGTATTTGTCTCAGCAGTCATCCCTTCTACAATGCAGACAACCATATCTCGCAAACTATCGTGGAAACCCTTCTCATTTCGGATGTCCAGACACCTCTGCAACCTAGTGAGATATAGGTGAAAGTTCTCACCTTCGAATTGTGATAACCTCAACATCTTGAACGATTAGTAGCACATGTGTTGTGAACCGTAAGATAGGTTCACAACAAAAGTTAGTAGCTAAATTAACACAAAAGACAAACACACAAATAACAACTTGACTAATGTAGTTTGCCAAATTTGACAGAGGATTTTCAGTGGCCTTAAATCCTATCAAATATATCCGACTAACCTAACTCATGTAGTTTGGCAAGTACGGGTCGATCCCACAGAGAGTCAATGATTCGTATGCAAGTCAGAGTGCTTCAACAAGAACAAGAAACAAAGGGGGGAATTTTGATGGTTTGAACTAACTAGCTAAGAAACAATAGTAAGCAAAACAACAAAGCAAAACAGATTAAGTGAACAAATATGAGAGAATAGCTCAGGTCAATCAATCTCAGCAATCAGGTTTGTTCATTGATCATGGATATCGAAAAGATAACTTCCTCTTGAATACTTTATTGTGGAAACACTAGGTCTTTTGAATCCAATTCCTTATCAAATCTAGTTATAACAGGACAACCAAACCCTGAAAACCCTAATTATCAAACAATTTTGAAACTATCAAGATTCAATTCAATAATCGATAAAGCTTAAAGGAAATCAACAAAAACAATCGATACGCACAACCAGTTATTGCATCGATTGCAAATCAATTCTCTATACAAATCCCTAAATCAACCAGTTTCAGAGATGTATACTTCGCTACTAAAAAATATAGATAATTCAACCAGAAATTACCTATATCTAGCTATAGATTATCATGAAAAGGCATCAGTTGATCAAGCTAATGAAAATTCACGAAAACTCTAAACATTCGATGCAAAGAATTGATAATATTCAAAGAGGAGTATTAAGATAGAGACATCTCACAATAAAATTACAAACCTGAAGCTTTGATTAATTTCCCAAGCAAAGAGGATTAGTTGTTCATGGTCGAAAAATCACAAAAGGTCTCTAATGGCTACTCCGTAATAAACTTCGTTCGATCCCCCAAAACAAAACCCAAAAACTTCCACTGTGAAAGTTCACAGAACAACCTTTCATGTTCCCCTCTCGTTGAAATTAAAATTAAAATAAATTAACATAACGTAACAGCTGCACTCGGCACATAACTCGGGTGCATCACCAGAAAACTCGGCCGAGTTCTTTTTTGCTCCACCTGAGTTCCTGTTCAACACCAACTTGATGTCCAGATTTCGCTATTTTCCTGCCTATATTTGGAAAAGTCGTAAACACGAAAGTTGTAGGCCTTCAAATCTTCTTTCTAACCAGTATAAGTTCGCTCCGATCCGATAACTACAACCTTCGAACGACTCGCTTTAATGCAGTGTCGCCAGTTTGGACAGCTCCAATCAATTCTTCATGCTTAGCTCCTCTCCTCGACTCTCGTGCTTTTCTATTTTCGTCAAATCTTTGAGCATTTCCTCGAGCTTAGCGTCACCTCATTGCAATCACCTGAAATCATGCACAAAAATTATAGATTCCGACTCTAATCGAAACATGATGAAAACATGAAAACTACTCTAAACTTATGCATTTTACCCTACCTAAACACATCTAAATGCTTATATTAACACTACCTAAATGTGCATGATCAAGCGTGTCAGCGGATCCTAGGCAGCGGAGAAATCTCACGGCAGAAGTCGACCACAAGTTGTCGATCTTGACTAGGGTTAGTCGACAGATGATCGGACAAGTCGAACAACGCAGCAGCAACTCCTGGTGTTTTAGCCGATATCGACTAAAGCTTACTCGATATCGAGTAGGCTCGTTGATGTTGAGGATGTCTTTGTCGATCACCTGCACAGGAGAAGCTACGACGATCTAGATCGAGAATCACTAACTCGATATCGACAAGTGCTATTCGATATCGAGGACGCAGATAGTAAAACGAAAGAAAATAAAAACAAAGGCTTTGGGATTCGAAAATAAACTTTATAAAAGACAACTTCCAAGATTGGGGTTTGCAACAACGATAACCAAGCATGCATAAGGCAAGAATAAAACAGATAATCATATAAATCGCATTAAAGGACCAAGCTTTCGCCTTTTCCAACAATTAGACAACTCTTTCAAGAAACCCTAATTGTCTCTGCCGATTTTATGTTTACAATCCAAGTTGTTAGCATGGACCTCCGATTATGGGTAATAAACATATAACAAGTAGTAGATGCTTAAAACATGATAAAAGTCAGATCTTTACCTCAAACATGTAGGGCTATCGTCGGGCTCGCCCCAACCCCAGAAGTGGGTAGACTACTCGTGCTTCGTTGCAACCTCAGACATTGATTGAAAGGAAATAACTACTTGCATTAAATCAAACAGAGCTTACAACCAAAGGAAGCCAATTCCGCTCTCGCTTCACCAACTTCTCTTGGCCACTCACTCTCTCTCTCTACTACTACTTCTCCTACTGAAATTGAATGAATGAAACTCAGCCCCTTAAGGCTTTATTTATAGTGTTCTAATCCTTGCTATTCAAGGATAGAAATCTCTATCTATATCTAAATCTATATCTAAAAGCTTTAAAGATAAATAAATGGAAAAGGAAATTATATCTAAAAGGCTAAAATATCTTCAAGTGGATAAATCTTCTCCTCCATGGATAGTTGTTGATAGATACGGATAGACTCGGCAATCTTCGGCCCCAAGGAATCCCAATCCGAGTAGGACAGCTCAAACCGCGTACGCGGCTTTCGGAAAGATTTCCTCGATATCGAGTAGTTTACTCTATATCGAGTAGAGTGTGTCGTCGACTTGGCTTGGCTCGGCATGTCAGGTAGCTGGTTCTCGACGAGGCTCGGATGCTGACTTCTGGGGTCCTCGATATCGACAAGTTTCGTCGATATCGAGTAGACTTGGTTCATCGACTTGCTGGCCTGGCTTGGTCGAGTGGCTGGTCCTCAAAACTGCTCGGACATATGCTTCTGGGCTTGTCGATATCGAGGAACTTCGTCGATATCGAGGAGTGGTGTCCGGCCTGTCTTCGTCTTCGGCTTCTCGACCAGCTTGTCCTCAATCAGGCTCTCCTCGGCTCCTCGATCAGGTTTCTTCGTCGACTCCAAGCATGGTCTTCAGTTTTTGTCGACATCGAGTAAGTGACTCGATATCGAGGAAAATCCCGGAGTCGGGTTTCTCAGTTCCTTAGCTCTTCGGCATGGTGCTCGTCAATCAGTGATGTGCCCGGACCCCTTTGTCGATATCGAGGAAATAAAGTCGATATCGAGTAAAGTGTTGCCTCCGTCTTTGCTTCTTGGTTTTCTCCCGGAATGGCTCCATATTCTGCAATATTAAATAGAAACTTATGTAGATCTCCATTTCTTGCAAATAAGCATATACTACATAAATTCGACATATTCCCAACCCGAAATATACAAAGTGTATAGAATATGGAACTAAACTGTGCATTTCAACATGGCTATTTTAGAGACATCAGTCCCCGCCTAGGGTTCTTCCACAACCCTAGGATTCAACCGGCTTTATTGATTCACAAGACTTAGGATCCTAATAGCTCGCCGAGAAGCCTCTCTCCTATACAATTGCAATCTATTCAACTCACGTTCCCGTGGAGTCCTAGTCCAATCTAGAAGAGCCCCACCTCTCTAAGCTATCTAGTACAATCCTCTTACACTTCGTGAATCAATCGCCTAGTGTCCACTTCCTGAGTTACAAACTCTCGAGTATAACACTCTCTCGAAATATATCGTATAAGCTCACTATGTAACTCTCAAATGCTTTGAAACGAAAGATACGACTCTTAACAACTAGTAGAGAGCACACGAAGAAGACAGATTGACTTGAAGGCTTGAGTGTGAATGAATGCTTGTGTTCAGCGAATGTGTTGTCTGTCTTCCCTTCATCTTCTTTTATATAAAATCAAATCGGCGCCTAAGGATCTTCTTCAACGGCTAGAAAAGATCATGGCTTGAGAAGGAATCTTAACAATCTTCTATTTGGGGAAATCGGAAGCCATGATCCACCAGATTCGATCTTCTTGTCCTTTAGCTTAAGGAAGGAGATTTCAATTCGAAATATCTTGCTGCAATGTTAATGTATAGAATATATGATAATATCTGGAAATATCTGGAAATATATAATAATAACATATAATAACATTCGAACATAATATGCACATAATACAGATTTATGTTTCATCAACACAGCTATACCTTCAAGACCTTCAACACAAGCAATGTGTAAAAGCCTTTGAAACCATTTCCGATCTTCCTCAAGGGAGTGGAGTTATCAATCTCCCCCTTGATGAAAGACAAAACCTGTGCATCCCTGTAACTTAGTCAAGCAAATATATTATAAGCAAAAATCAGACTAAGTACTTGCATGGGTTAGACAAATGTCCGATCATAAGTTTTTAAAGCCAAGGAAAAACATCCAAAAAAGTAAAACAAAACAAGGTCTTCCAAGACCCTTGGTTCACAGCAGTTTCAAAGTCTAAACCATCAAACCATATCCCCCTTTTTGTCTTTCAACAAAGGGAGGAGCGTAAAAATAGTCACCAAAATCAAACTTACCAAAACAATTCAAAATTCAAAAAGATCCTTTAAAATCTTAAAGGCAAGAAAATATTTATCCGATTTTAAAATAATTTCCACAAATAAACTATACTCGGATAAAATAAAAGGATTTTTCCGAAAATAAAATAGGTAACATAAAAAGAAGGTTAAAATCCATTAAAACTATATTTGATCAAATATGTAATAAGATATTAACCAAATATATGATCCGTTATATGTGCTCTACCATTCAGTTCACAAACTTTGACATGAATCTCAAAGATCGATCTTGACACTGAGTAGAAGTTTTCTTTCGTAAAGGGAAAACTCCCCCTATGAAACTGCATCCCTGTTAAGCATTCCGATCTCACGTCTAATGAAGGTGAACCTGTTCTCTGCCAAAGGCTTAGTAAAAATGTCAGCCCATTAATAATCAGTTGAAATAAAAGATATGGACACATCACCTTTTTCGACATGGTCTCTAATGAAATGATGCCTTACATCAATATGTTTAGTCCTTGAATGCTGAACGGGATTCTTTGTAATGGAGATTGCACTTGTATTGTCACACGTAATGGGAATGCTTTTGAGGTTAATGCCAAGGTATCTCATTTGTTGAGCTATCCAAAGGATTTGGGAGAAACATGCTCCATCTGCTATGTATTCGGCTTCGACAGTAGAAGAGCAACCGAGTTTTGTTTCTTTGAGTGTCAACTAATCAAGGATGCTCCTAAGAATTGGCACCATCCCGACGTGCTCTTCCTATCCACCTTATAGCCTACAAAGTCTGCATCAGAATACCCAATTAGTGTAAAATCTCTTTGCTTCGGGTACCACAAGCCAAACTCCTTAGTGCCATTGAGGTATCGAAAGATTCTCTTCACAGCTACGAGGTGAGATTCTTTAGGGTCAGCTTGAAACCTAGCACACATGCAAACACTAAACATGATGTCAGGTCTACTAGTAGTAAGATATAATAAAGATCCAATCATCCCTCAATACTTCTTTTGATTGACACTCTCCCCAGTCTTGTCTTGATCTAGAGATAAGGTTGAGCTCATGGGTGTCTTGGCTGCTTTGGATTGATCCATCTTGAACTTGTTCAAGAGATCCTTAGTGTACTTGCTTTGATTGACAAAGATCCCTTTCTTAGATTGATGAACTTGTAATCCCAAAAAGAAGTTGAGTTCACCCATCAAGCTCATCTCAAATTCACTGCACATAATGTTAGAAAATTCCTTGCACAAAGATGTGTTAGTAGCTCCAAACAATATATCATCAATATATATTTGAATAACCAAAATGTCCTTTCCTTTGGTCTTGATAAAAAGAGTCTTGTCGATAAACCCCCTTTTAAAATCATTTTCTAAAAGATATTTTGACAAGCGCTCATACTAAGCTCTTAGGGCTTGTTTCAAACCATATAGCGCTTTGTCTAGTTTGTAAACATGATTAGGAAATTCCGAACTTTCAAAGCCTGGGGGTTGAGCCACATAGACTTCTTCCTCTAAGCAACCATTAAGAAAAGCACACTTGACATCCATTTGATATAACTTTATGCTCATAAAAGATGCAAATGCTAATAATATGCGAATGGCTTCAGGCCTGGCTATGGGAGCAAAAGTCACCTCGTAGTCAATACCTTTCTCTTGATTGTAGCCTTGAGCAACAAGTCTTGCTTTGTTTCTCACGATCTTACCATTCTCATCTAGCTTGTTCCGAAATACCACATGTGTGTCAATGACTGATTGATGCTTTGGCCTAGGCTTCAAGGTCCAGACTTTGTTCCTTTCAAATTCGTTAAGCTCACTTTGCTTAGCAATGATCCAGTCTGGCTCTTGAAGGGCCTCATCTACCTTCTTTGGTTCTATAAGAGAGACAAACGCGTGAAAAGCACAAAGATCTTTAAGTTTAGAACGAGTTTGAACGATGTAGGGTCAGAGATGATATCCTTTAATGAGTGTGATGAGGAGTATTTGAATTTTCTTTTGCTAGTATCAGCTCCTTGATTTGTCACACCAGCAGGATTGATTTGTGGTACATCTGACTCTGTGGATCTGTTAGGTTCAGTTACAGCAGTTTTTAAAATGTCAACACTTTTGGATTGGTCGCCAAGGGCTTTGGACGAAGCTTCAACACCTTGGGCCAATTCTTCAGTGTTGAGAATCTGATCCTGCATTTTCCTCTTCTCTGTGTTCTTGGTAGCAGCATCATCACCATCCTCGTTTTCTCATGTGCATGCTTTGCATAAATACCTTTGAAGTCCATCTCAGGTAGTCCTCTTACAAGCCATTTAGACACAAGATTCTGTAATGTATGTGGGCTCACATGACCGAGTCCCCTGTGCCAGAGCTTTGGATCGTTCATCAAAGCCTTTAGACAGGTTAAGTTTCCTTGTGCCACTTGCTCAACATCCACAACATAGATGTTGTTATCACGATAGGAAGTTAGAACTACTTCACCTGTATCTTCTCTGCGCACTAGACATCTTTTCTTGTTAAATCCAACATTATTACCACTATCACATAGTTGAGAAACACTAAGCAAATTATACTTCAAACCATTAACAAGATAAACATTTTTAATACTATGGTTAGGATCACTCCCAACACTACTAATACCAATGATGTCACACTTTCCTTTGTCACCAAGAGTGATTGTTCCAGTGGATTGCTTCTTTAGAACATGAAAGAGAGACCTCTTCCCACTCATATGTCTCGAGTATCCACTATCAATAATCCATTTTCGCTCTTTCACCATGGTGATCTCCTGTAAAACAAACATCAACCTTTGTGGCTATACCAATAAGCAAATTTAGATCCATTATTGGGATAAATAATATTTGGTAAAATAGTGCCTTTGGGGACCCAAACTTGCGTTATCCGTTCTTTTCTCAAGTGAACAGGAAATGTATTGCGAATGATATGTGGATCCTTTCTTCTATATGGGCAGGTCTCTTTTACATGTCCCTTTCTCGCACAGTGGTGACATATATGAGAGGTTCTGCTTCCTTTTTCCTTTACAAAAGTGGTAATGTGCTGCTTCTTTAAAAACTTTGGATTGTAACCAATACCACTTTTGTTTAGAGAACTTTGTTGCTCACCAAACATCCTATCAAGAGTGCCTTTGGATTCGGTAAAACTTATGAGCGCTGTCTTTTGTTCTTGAATCTTTTTATTCAAGGAGATCTTCTCGTTCTCTAAGTCATGATGTTCATTTCTTAGAGAGGAGAGATCTTTCTTGAGTTCAGATTTCTCTAAGTCAAGAGTCTTGACTTTAATGTCAAGACCTAAATAAGAAGTTTCAAGACTTTTGACCCTCATAGACAGATAATACCTCTTTTGGGCAATAAGTTTCTTAATAAGAGTGTTAGTTTGGGCAATAAGTTTCTCTTTATTGGCAATCGTATTAGAATGGAATTCCAATAATACCTCTTTTTGACTTGCCATAAGCTCTCTTACAGTTACCTCAAACTGCTCATTTTGAGGATTTACCTCGAATTTTAGAAGACTCTAATCCATCCTTGTTGTTGAATTGCTTCTTCATTTTGAGGATTCGAGAAAGACCCCTTGTAAGCAAAGGGATCGTCCTCATCATCATCCTCATCTTCAGAATCAAACATATCTTTCGGCTCATCCTTCTTAGACTTGAGTGCCAAGTTCTTGGTGCTTGTTGGAAGTTCTCCATCATCTTCATTGAGAATCATCGCATGTGTGATCAGCTTCCCAAGCAAATCATCAAGGGGTAGAGTGATGAGATCTTGGGCTTCCTCTATGGCTGTTACTTTAGGGCCCCATTTGTCTTTTGGGAGGCACCTCAATATCTATCTCACTTTCTCAACGTTCTTGAAGGTCTTGCCAAGAGAGTCAAGGTTGTTTGTCATTTCCATGAACCGTGTGAACATGGCGTTAATAGACTAATCAGGCTTCATTTTGAAAAGTTCATACTTTCGAAGGAAGATGCTGATCTTGGTGTCCTTTACATGGATGGTTCCTTCATAGTGACAATCAGCTTGTCCCAAATCTCTTTAGCTAACCTACAAGATGAAATACGGTTAAACTCATCAGTACTAAGACCACAATATAGTAAGTTAATGGCCCTGTAGTTTGTGGAAACGAGTTCAAGATCCGCTTGGATATATTCAGCCTCGGCCTTCGCGACTTTGGTTCCATTTGGTCCGTCTTTCTCTGGAACATGCGGACCATTTTCTATAATGTTCCAAAGTTCCAGATCTTGATCTATAATGAATATTTTCATTAAGGACCTTCTGTGGACGAGGTTGTTTCCTACAAAAAGTGGTGGTCTACTAGTAGACCTCCCTTGTGCAAATCCTCATTTTGCTTCATCAGACATGATAAAAAAACTCACAAAATTGTTAGATCAAAAGCAGTGAGTAAAGCTCTGATACCAATTGAAGGTTCGATAATGTACAACAAAGTAATATAAAGATACTCTAGAAGGGGGGTTGAATAGAGTATGCCAAATTTTCGTAGATAATCTCAAGACTTTTGAAACGCTTGCAAAACCCTTTGAGATTGGACGTAATTCTTTTTCTCTGGAAAACCTGAATTACAAAAGAGTTATACAATTCGAAACAAGTGCGGAATTATGGTAAAGAAATAACTAAAGGACGCAATGAATTGTTGACGAGGTTCAGCACAAACTTGGCCTACGTCCCCGCCTAGGGTTCTTCCACAACCCTAGGATTCAACCGGCTTTATTGATTCACAAGACTAAGGATCCTAATAGCTCACCGAGAAGCCTCTCTCCTATACAATTGCAATCTAGTCAACTAACGTTCCCTTGGAGTCCTAGACCAATCTAGAACAGCCCCACCTCTCTCATCTATATAGTACAATCCTCTTACACTTCGTGAATCAATCGCCTAGTGTCCACTTCCTGAGTTACAAACTCTCGAGTATAACACTCTCTCGAAATACATCCTATAAGCTCACTGTGTAACTCTCAAATGCTTTGAAACAAAAGATACGACTCTTAACAACTAGTAGAGAGCACACGAAGAAGACAGATTGACTTGAAGGCTTGAGTGTGAATGAAGGCTTGTGTTCAGCGAATGTGTTGTCTGTCTTCCCTTCATCTCCTTTAATATAAAATCAAATCGGCGCCTAAGTATCTTCTTCAACGGCTAGAACGGATCATGGCTTGAGAAGGAATCTTCACAATCTTCTATTTGGGGAAACTCGGAAGCCATGATCCACCAGATTCGATCTTCTTGTCCTTTACCTTAAGGAATGTGATTTCAATTCGAAATATCTTGTTGCAATGTTAGTGTATAGAATATATGATAATATTTGGAAATATATAATAATAACATATAATAACATTCAGACATAATATGCACATAATACATGTTTTGTGTTTCATCAACACAACTGTAGCTTCAAGACCTTTCACACAAGCCATGTGTCAAAGCCTTTGAAACCATTTCCGATTTTCATCAAGGGAGTGGAGTTATCAATATGTGACAAAAAGTTGGTGACAATGTTCTGTAGTTGATGACAATGTTCTGTAATTGACGACAATAGGTTGGTGACAGTGTTCACTAGTACCAGAATTTTTTTTTTTTGTTAAATGTCACTAGAAAAAAAAAAAATGTCGCCAAAATAATTATCACAAATAACTGTTACCGGAAAAATACACACAACTATCACAAAAAATTGTCAGCAAATGTAGGAGTTGACCGAAATGGTCAATGTTGACTAGTCAATGTTAAAATTAAAAACGATCAAAGGGGAAAGGATGAAGGGTTAGGGATGGGGAATGAGGGGTATTTTTGAAAAAAATGGACATTTACTTAATTTTCACATCTAAAATGGATATTCACCAAATTTAACCTATAATTAACATTTTTCTTGCATCTATTGATTATGAAAATTTAAAATATTGTCTTTGTAATAAAGAAAGATAATGTTTATTCAGATTTATATGATATATTATGATTTCTAATATTAGTTTTAAAATGGTTAACTTAAATAGATGAGTATTTTTAACCTAAAGAGGAATTTTCTAATTGTTGAGAAAGTATTTAGTGAATGAAATTATTGGGCAAAAAAAAATCTCCTTTATAAGTTCATTCTTGCAATTTAATATATTAATTTTTTAATTAAAAAATGATGATGTTTATGACAATTTATATGATTATGATTTCTAATAAAAAAAATATGATTATTATGATTTAGAATATTGATTTAAAAATGGTTAATCTAAATAGGTATATTGGTATTATTTTTAATCTAAAAGTTTTCCTAATTTTTAAGGATATTTTTTTAATGCCTTTAATTTATTGTGAAAAAAAAAATCATCTTTTATAATTTATATATTTTTATTTTTATTTATTAGGGTAAATTCTAGATTTATCATTATGTAAAAAATAATTTTTTTCATTTCTCTTCCTACTAATGGTTGGAGATCTAATTGGGTTATTTTGTATTTATTTATTTTATTATTATTTAATATTATTAGGGCATATTTTAGACTTATCATTATTTATAAAAAAACACAAAAAAGGTTTTGAAACTAATTACTATAGCATTTATTGACAAAAAGCTATCTTTATATGTTACTAGGGTGGCAGACCCGTGCTACGCCCGGGGTAAGATTTTATATCAAATAAATGAGTTGATATTATAAGGTGAATAACCAAAATTTTTAACATGGCATATCAATCTGGTGAATAACCAAAAATTAACATGGCATAAATTTTATAATTGGGTAATGAAATATCAATAACTTATTTAGCAAATTTTAAACAAAATATTTTAATTACTCATTTTTATTAGCATAAGTTACAATTGGAAAAATATTTAGATATATTATATATGCACTCTTTT
The DNA here is from genome assembly GCA_037127255.1 of Persicaria tinctoria. Lineage (NCBI taxonomy): Eukaryota > Viridiplantae > Streptophyta > Magnoliopsida > Caryophyllales > Polygonaceae > Persicaria > Persicaria tinctoria. The sequence continues at coordinate 44,193,532 of JBANSL010000018.1, forward strand.
AAACATATAATATTCTGTTTTAAAATTAAGCACATTGATTTGCTTCAATCGAGAAGTTTCTTATATGGTGAAACATTTATTCCATGTATTTTTTTTATTTAATGATTAATATTTTTATAGGAAGATATTTTTTAAAAAATAATAATATTCTAACAATTTTCAAAATAAAAAATATCATCTTAATTTATAACAATTCAAAAGGATAAAAATGCACTCTTTAAATATAATTAACTTTACTTGTAAGGAAGTTAAAGAAATGATAGCATAAAAACGGATTAATTTTACTCTCTTGGCCTGAAGACTTTGGGGATGAAATTACTACTTGGAATCCAAATAAGTTGACATTTAATTATTTGTAATATGAAAAGAGAACCATTTATTTTATGAATTTAAGGCATTAAATTTAATGCAAGAAATCAATTTAAATTAATAAATAAACATGGGGAAGATGAAAGATAGCTATTATTTTTTTAATTCAATAAAATACAAATTAAAATTTTAAATTGATAAAAAAAAAGGATTTTAGGTATGCATTTATAAGATTGAACACAACTTTTCTAGTATTATATTATTATTATTATTATTATTATTATTATTATTATTATTATTAGATATATATTGTGTATAGATATTATAGACTATATTGATCGGTAGATAGATGATATATATAGATTTATAAATTATTTATCGGACTTGTATTTATAGACATGAATGACATGATTAAATTAATATAATAGAATCCTTATAACATATATGTCCTCTTTACAAATAAATGAACTTGGTTAAAAAATAAAAAATAATACATAAAATAGTAATATAAAAAATAAAATAAAAATTAATCCTCAAATATAATAAAAAATAAAATAGTAGAAGTTGCATCATCCATGTAAACAAATCAATGCTAATAATAATAATAATAAATATTTATATATAAAAATTGAAAATGAATTAGAATCATACACTATATATATTTATAAAAAAAATATTAAAGTGTTTCCGAAATTGAATATGGAATGTTTATACAACAAATAGACTACAACCATATGCAAAAAAATTACGAATTAGAAAAATAACTATGATGTAGGTATACAAATTTTAATGATGATAAAATTTAACAATAAAAAGAATATATAAGCACATAAAATCCAATGTTAATAATAGAGCAACAACAAATTGATTAATCAAATAATGAAAGATCGAAGAGGGAACAAAAAATTTCTTACGGGTCATCGAATGATCGAGGGAAGATATGTATAATATAGCTCTCCCCAACTAATATGCAAAATAAAAGATAAGAATAAAAATTAGAAAAATAAATATGATATAGGCATAAAATTTTGAATTGTGATTGATAAACAATAGAAAGAATAGATCAACATATCAAACCCAATGCTACGTATATATGAGGAAGTGTAAGAATATATATATATATATATATATATATATATATATATATATATATATATATATATATATATATATATATATATATATATATATATATATATATATATATATATATATATAAGATACAAACAAATGATTAAACAAATAATGAAAGATAAAAAAGGGAGTAAAAAAATCTTATGGACATAGAACAACAAACAAATAGATGAAACCCTAAACCCTAAATCTGGCAACTTTTCATTTTCCCATTATAATTTAAATAGAAGCTTTATTTATGTAGCTATATGACTATATATATGAGCATATATTTATTATTATATCATCTATATATACATATAAGCTTTATTTGCATGATATATTTTAACTATATATATATATATTGAACTATAAATATAAGCTTTATTAAATCATTATTTTATAGCTTTTAAAAAAAAGAAAATAAAATGGGAAGGTAAATCAATTTTCTTGTAATTTAGCATTTAATAGAGTTCAATGGTACGTGGGTTGTAACGGCCTGGGATTATGATTCCCGAGTTACGTTTCGAGGGATAAAACCCCTCGTTAGGATTTTGCGCCCCGGGTACAGGTTGAAGGTTTGAAATTCTATCCTAACATTTGAAGTGGGATTTCATACCCAAAATTCGAAGGGATCGTTGGAATCCCCGGGGAAGTCCCCTGTACCTATCATAAGTCTAAGCGTGGAAAACCAACACTCATGCAAATAGTAGAATCAAGGTGTAATACAAGAAGGTGACACGGCAGAGCTGAGTCAAACCCAAATCAAAGCGTATTTATCGAAATTTAATATACAGTGTTAGTGGAGTTAAACCATTTCTTTGAGATCGCCCAAGAGAGTTCCCACGTCACGGAAACAAGGAATAATCATGTTGCAAAATAAACCTAACAAAAATGTATGCGGGGCGGTGTCAGATCGAAGCCCTACGCAATATAATCCCAAACAAGCAGACATATACACACGCTAGTCCTAATAAAGATGCTTCTAGATGCAAGGCGGAATATTAACACACTAGCATGGTCCTAAGATCAAGTGCATAAATATAATAAGGCCTTAGCACTGAATACCAAGTGGTATATCCCTCTCCTACCTCCACCCCCTTCCGATAGGGCGGAGACCGGCCAGCTCGTGAATGCATTCCATATAATCGGGTGGCACGCATGCCCAACCTGTATCCACAATAAAGGCCGCAGGCATCTCATAATATAAGGAAGTTCATGATTCGATTGACTCAGGACGGGACCCGATGAGACTAGGTCATCCTATAACCCTGGCAATGACTTTAGTTACTTCACATATAACGGCCGTTCTGTTTACAAAAGCAATGAGTAAACGAATGCTCAATCATGAGTGCAATCCTAGCAGGATACTACATGGCATGCTTTATTATGAATGCAAGCACCTAGTATGCACATGGCTACAAGCAGGGAGATCTCTTTTCGAATCTGAGTGAGCTCATATAGGAACTCACCTGGAAGTGCAGAACAGCAAAAGACAACAACTAGGTATACAGGAAGCCAACATGTCACATATGATCACCTAACACATATATAAGTAATATAAATAAGTCTACTCTTAATGTTACTTAAAGCATATAATATCACACATAAGTCATCAAATTGGCTCACCAAGTTAGGCAAGGTAAGTCATTATCCCAAGATTTCCCAAAACTCTTTTAAAATCTCAAGTTAGATCAAATCACCATTCAAAATGCTTTCTCAAATCATCCAGAAAATCCATTTATAAAACATTACCTTTTCATCAATTTATTTTATTATTTTATCAAAACCATCTAACAAGGTTAGGGTATTTCCGAAATTCCTTCTTTAAATTAATTAAATCAATTTCCATTTACCAAAACAATTCACAACCTCTAAAACCTTTTGCAAATTCTTTTCTTTTTAAAATCCAAGTCTAATAATATTATATTTTACATCACCCATTCATTTAATATTTATTTAGATATTTAGATATTGATATAACAATATAGTTATAAACTAGGTTATAACCTTAGTATGTCTTTTGTCAAAATAAGGCCCAAATCCCCTTTATTTTCGGATCCAGACCAACCAGCCCAGCCCAGCTCTCTTTTAAAAAATCCCTGAACCGGTTTGCTTTAAAAAAAACCCGAGCCGAACCCATTTATTTAAAATAGAAACCGGACCCAAATTAGAACATTGTTCACTCATCCTCACCAACGCTCTGTTGAATCGAAAGAGAAGGAATGAGAGACGAGATCCGCCGAAGCTCTCTCTAGTCTCAGCCCGACCACTCTTGACACCAATAGACATAGAATCAATCAAGGAAATGAGAGAAAGGGGTTCTCACCGAGGGGTACTTCGAGCCTGAAAATTCGATCGATTTCGCCTCGATTCGACTCCGATGAGGATGGATTCGAGTTGTGCTTGGCCTAGGACGAAGTAAGAGGAGTTAAAGGGGAGACGTTTATGGAGTTTCAGACCAAAGGGAGGAGGAAGGAGGGCTTACCAACCTCGGATTCGGAAAGGCAGGGCTCGGGAGAAAATAGCGGCTCGACAGAGGTGTTGCTGGCGGATCCTGGCTCGGTGCTCTCAGCTCCCTGGTGGGAGGACGGGGACGCAACTGTTGGTGTCACTCGGAGGAAGGAGGAAGGAGGAGCAAGGTGCTCGGTCCTTCAATGGCGAACAAGGAAAGCTTGGCTCGCGGCGGTGACGAAGAACGGCGAGGCAGATCTGGGAGGTCTCCGGCGGCTGCTGAGGCCGATGACGTCTGCAAGGTGGCTTCCGGGGCTGCTTCTGCTGGCGCCTCGGGTGAAAGGAAGAAGATCGAGGGAGGGGTGGTGTGTGCACTGGGCTCCTCGGCTCGGCAAAACAGGGGAAGCGAGTGGGAGGTGGAGCTGCGGCTTCAGGGGTGGTTGAAGAGGGTGGCCGACGGTGACTGGTGGCGGTCCTGGTGGTGATGGCGGCTGAGCAAGAAGGAAATGGGAGCTCTTTGCTCTCAGCAATTCAAAGGGGGAGAAAGGATAAGGTGGTGTTTGGGTTTTGGGTTTGTGTGGATGTGAAAGGAGATCCAAAATCTGATTTTTCAATGGGTCAAAGACTGATTTTTTTTTTCTTGGGAAGAGAGAATTGTTGTTTGTTCTTCAAGAATGGGGCAACCCATAAAGGAGAGGATAAGATTTAGCCAAAGTGGAGAAAATGAGTTGGAATTGGTCAAACATTGCTGATATGAGATGGAAAGAATTTCCGAATCCCGATGAGAAAGACGTATTCAATCGTTAAAGTTAAAAAAAAAATTGGGTCGGAATCCGCTTTAAGAAATTCAATTCGATTTAGTAAATTAAAGACGAATTTTCCTTGAAATATCCTAATTAAATCCGATTTAAATTCATTTTTAATTTCTTTTTCCAAAAATTAGTATTTTAAAAATCCGAGCCTTTACATCATCCACCTCTAAAAACAAGTCTCGTCCCCGAGACTAAAATATACAAAGTAGGGGATGAAGTTTGAAATTGATGAGTCCAAGGACCATGTCCAAGGATCTTGTAATCATCTCGGTTGCGTCTTCCGGGATTCTCACAACATCCTAGTCACAGTCGTGACATCTCCAATTGGCCTTGACAAGTATGCAATAAGCGCCCCTATCACATCCTCGCTTCGACTTTTCGGAGGTACCACAACTCTAAAAGTTCTACAATATTATCACTAGGTCTTAGCAAGCACCCTACAAGCGCCCTCATAAAATGCTTGTATCCACTTCGTGAAGTATAATAGACATGCCCGGGTTTGAAAAGTTTCAAAGGGGATTCTACAACTGAAAAAGATTGGCTTCAAAATCGTTGAAATTCTCGATCGTGTTTGGTCTTCCCAAATCCAAGTTAGTCATTTTCAAAACTGTTCAAAACCTTTCAAAAAGAAGTGAAACCTCTCGACTTCAAAACCATCCAAAGCTTTTCAAAATCTGGGTTAGTCGTTTCCAAGCCCTTTCGAAATCTTTTAAATCCCAAATTGATCAAGCATATTCAGAACTCAAGAGGTGGAATCATCCACCTCTAATGGCTAATCCAATATTTCCTTCCTAGGTTCCAAGTTAGAATCACATTTCATAAATTCAATTCTAGCATCCTAGCAATTCCAATTCAAGGCATCATATATCATAGCAATTGTCTAACATAGCAATCGTATCACTCATTCATAACCAGGTCATACTCATGTCACGGACAGTTACATACCATAGCATATCTAGCATCTTATCGTACAAGGTAGGATTTATCACATCATCTCACAAAACTGCACATCGTATCAATCAGATAAGCACGTCATATCCGTCGGATAAGCACATCATATCAATCACATAACCATATCATACTCATGTTAACTACCAAGCGTCATCGCATTAGAGACAAACAAATACTTCCGTACACTAGCATTTTATCGAGTTAAGGGGCTAACTATGTTAGTACTAACAATTCAATATCGCTTATGGCAATTCATCAGGGAATCAACATCGTCTAAGCATATAATTTGCACAACACTCGACCACAAGTAAAGCATACACTAGATCAAATCCTCAAGAGATCTTGTCTACAACTACCAATCACGACAAGACACGACCACTACTCATCATCACTTGCATCAAGATCAACCTTACCTAGGTCTACCAACTCAATCCAATACTAGTTCTAAATACCATTGCATTCCGCCTAGCGTACAATTTCTCTAGTCTCATAACTATCCGCAATTCAAGGTCAATTACCCAAACCAACTACTAGGGGTCCCAATTCCCATGCCATCAAGCCATCTAAAAACCATCCCACTTCGACATCCTGACCTCAAATCCTACTTGACCACCTAAAACCATATCTCGGAGTTCCCAATCGCACAATTCCCTTATTCCGACAAGCTTAACAACTCGACCAACAACCAAGACTCTCTATAAAGCACACCCTCATCCTAGGAGTCCTCTACCAGTCCCATCTCGCCTTCTAAGAGAAATCTCAAGCTCTCGACTCAACCACTCTCACGATCGATCTAGGTGCTCCTTAACAATCTTGCTTACTCTCCCTAGGTTCTCAAGACTCTGCCTGACCATTATCTCCCAAAGAGACATCTCGAATACTCTTGTTAACATGATCACACTTCTCGTATCACTAATCACTCTCACTAGCCATCCACCTCTAAGAACCCAACTCATACCGACCATCTCACACCTGACATTCCCATCCTTATCCTCGACATTACCAACACAAGCGTCCTACCTTGCTAGAATCCACTCAACCGCCTACTCTCGACAACTCTAACGCAGAAAATTGTCTAGTGCTAACTCATAACCACGTATCACCGAGTTCCTCATCACCCGCGCCTATCCTCAATGACCAATCACAACTTCCACCTACTTGTCCCATTTCAATTCTCATGAAACCTGAACATCTACGATTCCTCGACCGACCTATTCTAGATCCCCGTCTCAGCATATTCCCAAATTTCCTCATTCCAAATCTTACTAAACCTTAACCATTCGAAATCCACAACTTGTCCTACTCTAGTTCCTCATCTCTTCATATTCATAAATTGCCTCAAGCTCCTACTTCTTAACCATGAGACATTACCGTCCAAAGCCCTCTTTTACCGATCATCATTTCCGTAAATCCCTAAATCATCCTCATCCGAATTTCTCAAGTACCGCAACTTCGCCAAACCTTCTAAAACCAATTCCCCTAACGTTCTCAATGCATTATGCCTTTCCTAGTACAGTAGTACCCAAATCCATGCTCAAGATCTCCCTATCTCAATCTCAAGCCCACAGTCTTACTATAATCTCAACGACATCCTTGCGTAACTACCAGCCTTCTCTCGAACAATCATATCACATCCCCAAATACCTCAATAGCCCAAAACAATCTCCACACATCAACCTCGATTCCTTTCCTATACTAAAATCCTCCAACAAAGCATCTAGAAATCCTTCCCTCGGGAATCCTCCAAGCATCACTAACCCTATTTAAGCAACCCCAAGTACTCATCCCAGATACAGCCTGCTACCACTCTTTTTTAGCGATTTCTCAATCCCATCCTTTACCATAAATAGTTCCCAATCACCGCACATAGAACCTAGTCCCCAATTATGCAATTCCTTAGACATTCCTCAACCAATCATCCTCGATGCCGCCCACGATCCGCTCCTAGACTATCTAGACACCTTCCTTAGCTCACCAATCCGTCTAATAACACTTCCCTTTGAGAATCCCTCCGATCCATTCTTAGCTCACTCATCCACCTCTAGAACTACACTAACCACCTATACTTGCACCCACTACCTACCGACACTTCTAGCTAGGACCTCTTCCTCGAAATCTCACCAAGGAAAACACTCGACTCATTCCCAAGAAGAATACACCACCACATATATAACCCATGACCGATTTACTAGCAGGTCAGTACACTTAAGCATATAGGCACATCATCACAAACACAAGTTAGTCAGGCAATCATTCACTACCAGTTCAGCTTATCAGTCATCATACCTCAATTTAGTTAGTTCCAAGCCTATCGCACGACACCGATTCTAGATCGCATAGGAGAGATCACAACTCGGACAAAGAACGTCATTCCTTGAGTCATCTAGGAGGATTACGTCTGCAACCGCCATCTTCGAAAGACGTCTTTCCTTTGGTGACGTCGATCCTAGGGTCCATGGGCCATGGGCCCACCACACTTCCGTTGCGCCACTTTGGTGCCACTCGATCGCTCGTTTTCTCTTCTATGTCGACATCCATCAAGGGGATCACGAGGGGTTAGAAGTCACGGAGATAGGGGAGGGCAAGGGAGGACAAAACGACTTTCTTAAGAATTCAGACACAAACCAGGACTAGAGATTACGAGACTCAAGACAAGACACATACTCGAGAGTTACAACAATCCCCTTAGGGTATTCTATAAGGTTAGAGGTGCACATGGCAATCACAAAATATTTCAATCATATCATTCCACACTATCATGTACCTATTAAAGGAATAGCGTCCTATGCATCCATAACATTTCACATAATCAACTTTACATGCACACGGGACAGGCTAAAACTTATCATCTCATGCACTAATCATGCTTGACATATTAATATCATGTAGGCACAAACCGACAATAGACATATGCAGCATAAGTTATATATGACATAGCGAGCATTATAGGATATCACATGTATGATCCATTACTCACTTAGTGTACGCATAAGTAGGTCAAAACAATGTGGGTTCCAAGTAAGCATGTTAAGATGCACTCTAATAATCGTGTCAAGGGGTATGGTTAAGTCATTTGGGCATAACAACTATCACATCCAACACAATCATATACATGTAGTATGACAAGTATGGCACATAGATGCATTATGGTCAATAATTAGGAGATGTATATCCTACATGATACTACCAACACTTATTAAGAAAATACATAGTCAATGAGGTTCAATTTTATTATCTTAACATGCTCAAAAATTCATTTCTCATGGCACTCATACAAAGAGGGTTGACCACACTATCATGGACCTAATTCAAAGGAGAGTAACAATGATGGGAAGTCATAGATTCGATATATATATTCGTTCATAAGTGCGATCATGCAAGTTATCAGACAAGTCATGCTGAAATATACCAACACACCATGTCATACAATCACCGAATCATCACCCTGTTTCCCCGTGGGACGCTAATATGACTTGCTCGATATGACACAAGGACATTCCCACTGTTTTCGAGAGGAGAGGGTATAATTTGTGTTTAGACTCTCGTGGTAAGAAGACACAGTTGATCAGTATAAGAATCGAGAAGGATAACTCTATAAGACAAATCACTTCTAACTCGAAATTGTTTCATTGATCACCCTCCCTAAAACACTCATGGATTTCCCATATCCGACACACCCCCGGAAGTAGCTAGTTGACCGACCCAAATTTTCCCGTGGAAGACACCAACCTAAGGTACGTGACTCGATAGAAGCATTGGTGGTGGGATACAAAACAGGACTCGAAACGGGGAGAGCGGATGCTCTTCGACCCTTGCTAACATGCCTAAATGTGTTGGTGGGACGGTTGACGGAGTCAGAATCATCAGGGGTTTGAATTATGGAAGAGATATTCCGACAAGACAGGAGTTCCAATGACGTAAGAACAAGGTATTCTCCCGCTATCCCATTTGCACAGTTATTCAATACATGATTCAAGTCAAGACATACTGATTAGTTCTCTACCCTAAGCACAATAGCACTCAGCATGGAAGCAATCAACGATCAAGCTATCCTATGGGCCGCCCTTCGAGGGGTGACTAACCTGAGGGGCAAAACCTCACGGTCTCTTCCTAACTCGCCACTCCAGCCACTACGACGCAAAGCTTTGGAGTCTTGTAGGCCCATCTGTAAAGAAAAAGCTATATTTTTGCCTACCCGTTCCCAACTACATCCAATAGGGATGGTCTAACGCCTTTAATACCCCTTCGTTTCCCTTTGTTTGATTACCGAATTTATAGAGTCAAGTTTGTATTTAGTCCATTTGAGTTAGCCACATTAAATTCATTTTGCCCTTTCTAAAACATTCTGGAAAACAATTTCAAAACCTTGGGCCATTTTCAAAACCACTTCAACCTATCATACTCGGTTTGCACAACCTCGGCTCTGATACCATCTTTGTAACGGACCGGGATTATGATTTCCGAGTTACGTTTCGAGGGATAAAACCCCTCGTTAGGATCTTGCGCCCCGAGTACAGGTTGAAGGTTTGAAATTCTATCCTAACATTTGAAGTGGGATTTCATACCCAAAATTCGAAGGGATCGTTGGAATCCCCGGGGAAGTCCCCTGTACCTATCATAAGTCTAAGCGTGGAAAACCAACAGTCATGCAAATAGTAGAATCAAGGTGTAATACAAGAAGGTGACACGGCAGAGCTGAGTCAAACCCAAATCAAAGCGTATTTATCGAAATTTAATATACAGTGTTAGTGGAGTTAAACCATTTCTTTGAGATCGCCCAAGAGAGTTCCCACGTAACGGAAACAAGGAATAATCATGTTGCAAAACAAACCTAAAAAAAATGTATGCGGGGCGGTGTCAGATCGACGCCCTACGCAATATAATCCCAAACAAGCAGACATATACACACGCTAGTCCTAATAAAGATGCTTCTAGATGCAAGGCGGAATATTAACACACTAGCATGGTCCTAAGATCAAGTGCATAAATATAATAAGGCCTTAGCACCGAATATCAAGTGGTATATCCCTCTCCTACCTCCACCCCCTTCCGATAGGGCGGAGACCGGCCAGCTCGTGAATGCATTCCATATAATCGGGTGGCACGCATGCCCAACCCGTATCCACAATAAAGCCCGCAGGCATCTCATAATATAAGGAAGTTCATGACTCGATTGACTCAGGACAGGACCCGATGAGACTAGGTCGTCCTATAACCCTGGCAATGACTTTAGTTACTTCACAAATAACGGCCGTTCTGTTTACAAAAGCAATGAGTAAACGAATGCTCAATCATGAGTGCAATCCTAGCAGGATACTACATGGCATGCTTTATTATGAATGCAAGCACCTAGTATGCACATGGCTACAAGCAGGGAGATCTCTTTTCGAATCTGAGTGAGCTCATATAGGAACTCACCTAGAAGTGCAGAACAGCAAAAGACAACAACTAGGTATACAGGAAGCCAACATGTCACATATGATCACCTAACACATATATAAGTAATATAAATAAGTCTACTCTTAATGTTACTTAAAGCATATAATATCACACATAAGTCATCAAATTGGCTCACCAAGTTAGGCAAGGTAAGTCATTATCCCAAGATTTCCCAAAACTCTTTTAAAATCTCAAGTTAGATCAAATCACCATTCAAAACGCTTTCTCAAATCATCTTGAAAATCCATTTATAAAACATTACCTTTTCATCAATTTATTTTATTATTTTATCAAAACCATCTAACAAGGTTAGGGTATTTCCGAAATTCCTTCTTTAAATTAATTAAATCAATTTCCATTTACCAAAACAATTCACAACCTCTAAAACCTTTTCCAAATTCTTTTCTTTTTAAAATCCAAGTCTAATAATATTATATTTTACATCACCCATTCATTTAATATTTATTTAGATATTTAGATATTGAAATAACAATATAGTTATATACTAGGTTATAACCTTAGTATGTCTTTTGTCAAAATAAGGCCCAAATCCCCTTTATTTTCGGATCCAGACCAACCAGCCCAGCCCAGCACTCTTTTAAAAAATCCCTGAACCGGTTTGCTTTAAAAAAAACCCGAGCCGAACCCATTTATTTAAAATAGAAACCGGAACCAAATTAGAATATTGTTCACTCATCCTCACCAACGCTCTGTTGAATCGAAAGAGAAGGAAGGAGAGACGAGATCCGCCGAAGCTCTCTCTAGTCTCAGCCCGACCACTCTTGACACCAATAGACATAGAATCAATCAAGGAAATGAGAGAAAGGGGTTCTCACCGAGGGGTACTTCGAGCCTGAAAATTCGATCGATTTCGCCTCGATTCGACTCCGATGAGGATGGATTCGAGTTGTGCTTGGCCTAGGACGAAGTAAGAGGAGTTAAAGGCGAGACCTTTATGGAGTTTCAGACCAAAGGGAGGAGGAAGGAGGGCTTACCGGCCTCGGATTCGGAAAGGCAGGGCTCGGGAGAAAATAGCGGCTCGGCGGAGGTGTTGCTGGCGGATCCTGGCTCGGTGCTCTCAGCTCCCTAGTGGGAGGACGGGGACGCAACTGTTGGTGTCACTCGGAGGAAGGAGGAAGGAGGAGCAAGGTGCTCGGTCCTTCAATGGCGAACAAGGAAAGCTTGGCTCGCGGCGGTGACGAAGAACGGCGAGGCAGATCTGGGAGGTCTCCGGCGGCTGCTGAGGCCGATGACGTCTGCAAGGTGGCTTCCGGGGCTGCTTCTGCTGGCGCCTCGGGTGAAAGGAAGAAGACCGAGGGAGGGGTGGTGTGTGCACTGGGCTCCTCGGCTCGGCAAAACAGGGGAAGCGAGTGGGAGGTGGAGCTGCGGCTTCAGGGGTGGTTGAAGAGGGTGGCCGACGGTGACTGGTGGCGGTCCTGGTGGTGATGGCGGCTGAGCAAAAACTGAGCCTTTACATGGGTATTTTAAAAATCTGAGCCTTTACATGGGTATTGAATGGACAAAAAGCAAAAACTATATAATAATATAAGATAAGATATATATAAGATTATTACGGAAATACGGAGTATTATTATTGGAAGAAAAAACTTTTTAAAAATTTATTTACTAAATTTGTCTATTTTTCTCTTTGTTGATTGGGTCGATTTGTTAAACAATCTTAATAATCACCCTAACACCTTTTTTTTGGGGGGGGGGGGGGGGGAAATCACCCTAACACCTTCAACAATTAATACTAACTAATCATATTTATAAAATCAAAATATCACTCGTTCAAAATAATAAAAATAATAAAAATAATATGCACAAATTAGAGTATATAAAAATGTCAATATATATATATATATATATATAAGTTCTTAATTATAACTTGACACGAAAATGAAAAAAAAACATCAAGGTAAGATATTGCAATAATATTATATTACATTGCAATTTTAATTTTACCTCAAGCATAATCAAAATGGAATTTATCAACATAGTGATGAAGAACACCGGCCTTAAAGCTCCACTTTCCCTGATTATCAAACAAAAAAGGGTGAATGAAACCCGATCAATATAAAGAAAGTAATAAGAACCATAACTATATATAAGCAAACAATTAAATTTTACAGAGAGAAAATGAAGCAAAAAAAGAAAATATAGATTTTCATTTCTTGATAAAGATCGGATTTAGAGGTTTGTTTTTTCACAACACAATAGGGATGATGTCCATCATTGATCAATGGAAGGATCAATTGGTATTTATACTACACATTCAAAAGGCTATAAATATTAAAATTAATGTGATTTAAAAAAAATTAATTAGAATGTGAAAAGATATATCACATGTCACAATAAAAACCGACTTAACTTTTCATATATCTTTCCACCCAAAAAACAAAACTCTTCACCTACATCAATCTCTTTAATTCGTAGTATATAAAAGAAGCCAAAAAGTCATATATGCTTTTAAATAATAAAAGGAATATATATTAGGTATGGACAGAAAACTCAAAACGCACTATTAGAATTCTTTGAATAGGCAATATAGATTATTATTATTATGTAAGTATAAAATATATGCTACGTATTAAAGAGATTTATCTAGTGTTACATGACCATAAGGAAATGGTGCAGGTTATTAGGTATTGAACCGTTACATGATAATTTTTCCATATAATAATTTGGGACAATTTTATATCTTTAATAGTGAGAATGCAAAAGGTTAGAAATTAAAAGCCATATAATAATTTACACAATTAATACCATAACCGTTTGGAATCAATGTAATTATACATAATTATCTTGTATAATTTTGACGATTAATACCACAACTTTTTATGTATAAAAAACTGCGAGAATGCAAAAGGTTGGAAATTAAAAGTCATATAATAATTTACACAATTGTTAATACAATAACCGTTTGGAATCAATATGCAAAAGGTTGGAAATTAAAAGTCATATAATAATTTACACAATTATTAATACAATAACCGTTTGGAATCAATGTAATTATATACATAATTATCTTGTATAATTTTGACAATTAATACCACAACTTTTTATGTATAAAAAATTGCAAAATATGATCAATATGTAACTATTAGGATTCGAACTCAAGACCTTATTCCTACCAAACAACTCTATTAACCATTGAGCTATGAAGATGTTTGTGATCATTTGTGTAATTGAAACAAAAAATATAAAATATGAATAATTAAATAAATGAGCATTAAATTGACCCTGAACACAACTTTTTATGTATTATAGATATAGATATAGATATAGATATAGATATAGATAGATAGATTTTATTATTATTTAATATTATTAGGTCATATTTTAGATTTATCATTATTCATAAAAAAAACACATAAAAAAAAAGGTTTTGAAGCTAATACTATAGCATTTATTGGCAAAAAGCTATCTTTATATGATATATATATATATATATATATATATATATATATATATATATATATATATATATATATATATATATATATATATATATATATATATATATATATATATATAGAGCCAAACAAAGAGCCAAACAAAGGCTCGAATTCAATGCTCACCTCTTTCTCCGACGGGTTTGTTGTGAGCCTAATTTGCCATGTTTTACAGTTACTTTTATATCGATTTCTGCATACATTGCATACATTTGGGTTAGAATAATACAGAATCTGTGTAGTTTACACTTATTTGCAATATATGGAGGTATACACAAGTTTTGGTTATATTTCACAGAAATCGGACGCACTTTGGAGCCAAAAGGAGACTCATGGAGAAGCTAAAAATGGTGCAACTGGAGAAAAGGCCATTTTTCACCATTCTTCGTTCTGAATCAAGCTTCGATGTCTTCATGAGAGTTGTAGCCCTCGGAAAGAGCTTTCCAACGCATGGTCATATGCGTCAATCCGACAAACGAGGACTCGGGAAAGTGCGTTTCAAGAACAGAGCAGAAAGGTGAGAAAACTCTACTCGAGATCGACTAGACTCTACTCGATCTCGACGAGCCCTGGTCGAGCAGACCTGGTCGAGGACAATGAGTCGGAGACAACCCGACTCCCGGAACCCTACTCGATCTCGAGTACCCCTGGTCGAGATCGACGAGCCATGTCCGGAGTCGACGAGCTGTGCCGAGCCGAGAAGCCGAGGACGAAGACGCAGACCACCTCTACTCGATCTCGACGAGCTCTAGTCGAGATCGACGAGCCCCGAGTCCAGATCCGAGCCTGTCGAGTAGAGCCACCCGAGAAGACCCAGTCGACATAGCCAGTCTACTCGACCTCGACGAGCCCTTGTCGACATCGACGAGCACCGTGAAATACCCTCGTATTTCCGTTTATTTAATTTTAGAATTTAATTAAATAAAAGTCGGAATTACTTCTTATTTCTATTATTTTAACGTGTCAAGTTCGTAAGATAATTACTTCACATTTTATAATGTGAAATGTGGGAAATTAATTTATTTAAATTATTTAAATAAATTAAAGTTTTAAAATAATATTTATATATTATTTTTTTGGGTAAATTAGTGGGTTACTAGTTATATATATTATGTATATAATATATGTGTTTGTTTCGGTTCATTACGTTATATGTACATATACATTTATATACTACGTTATATGTATATAAATATAACATGTGTCAAAAGTGATCCGGCCCATTCTGAATTGAACCAGCCCAGCATCGCACCTGCCACACGGAGACGGGAAGAAGAGAAAATCAGATTTTTATTCAACAAAAATCTATCTCTAACGAAGGATAACTAACAATCTTGAGCCAAATCTTTCAACCACAAATCTCTATCTTTAGGGGATTCGAATTAGGTCAACCTGAAGAGAACGCTGCATTCTTCTATTCCAGTTAACCCTCTCGCCATAAACCTTTCCCATTCATTCTCTACAAACCCATCAACAGCGACCGAAGATCACAAATCACCAACTATCTCCGATCACCCTCGACCGCGATTCCGGCGACACCAGGGCTGAAGGCCGCCACCACTGGTCTTCTCCAACACCCAGGCAACCACCGTGCAAGCCCCGACACAGCAGCTCACCGGAAAGACGTCCAAATCGGCGTCGGAAGTGCTGCAGAACAGTGTTCGACAAGCCTACTTTCGGGCTTTGCCACCACCAGCACCGTGGTCCAAAGCCAGAGACGCCGACTGCATCAGAAAGCTTGCAACACCCTCTGTTGAACCCATCTGTCCGTTCCTTCATACCTTCTTCGAGGCAATCGCAACACAGCCTCGAACTTGGCTGTTGAGCAGTGTTTCTGTAGTTCAGAAAAACGTGCTTTATGTTCGTTTTTCCCTCTTTCCTTCAATCCAAGGGCTGTTATCTGACCAAAATCATTCCTTTTCAGATTCATATCATATCAAGGGATCATAGGCTCGAAACTTGGACGTTCCGAGTCCCGTTTGTGTAAGATCTGCTCTATTCATCGCTAATTGTCGAGTTTCGAACAAGTATGCGATGTTTAATCTAACCTACCTACTGTTTTGGAACAGTTTACAGCCTTTATATCTCCTGAGATTGTGGGTTACAGAATCGGTTTGGCTTTTGGGAAAAGCAAGGGTAAGTTTTGAACTTTTTAAAGGTTACGGTGCCGTTTCCGTAATTTCTGAAAAGTTACTAATACCCTATTTAATTCTGTAAAATCTCAGGTCCTTTATCAGATTATTTTGCTCAACCACGAATAAGCATTTCGTCGGATTAAGGCAAGTAGTTTGGTTCAATCAGTGCATTTCTGCAAATTTCGTGCCTTTTACGCAATTATTGCTTTTTGTGTCCTTTATAAGTTCCATGCTATGAGTTTATGATAAATATGCAAGTTAGTTCAGTTTGTTGCAATTTATCAATTCCTTAATCTCACATAGCATGTCAACTCGGGTAATTATGATTTGATCCTATGGTTTGAGAAAATTACATTAAATGCCCGAACTTCCTAAAAAGCATGATTTGTCCATTTTGTTCCTTCATGCTAGTTAAGTATGGTATATTATTGGTTTTGAATATCCATGTTTGTCAGTTATATTATTTCGTGCACTTTAAAGATCTAAAGTGTACATTATGCTCTTGTGGTCACCTAGGATGTATTTGTGGATTGGTACTTATACGAGTTGTGTTATTATTATTGTTGTTGTTGTTGTTGTTATTGATATTATGATGTGTCTTAAATAATGGAAAAAGGGTAAAGTCAGGTCAAGGTTCGGTTATACCTTGCTCTATAAACGTCTCATGAGATGCCCCTTCGAAATTGCAAATCTCTCGAATGGGTACATCTACCTAAGGGTAGTAGGTCATCCGCCCAGTATATGCGGCCGAGGCCGGTATCACTTGTCCTAAGTAAACGATAATGTTGTGTATATTGTGTTATTACTATTATTGTGTTGTACATTACTTACTAATAGGTAACCCACTTTCAGTGACGTATATCATATTCTTTCCGTACTCAGAATATGATTCTCTAGGATCTCCGGATCCGCATCCCATTCAAACACTCGGTACTTTTTGGATCATCCTGTTATTTTATTTTATATTAATCAAACGAGTCAGGTTCCACATAAATATTTACTCCTAATTTGTATTTTAGTCTACAATCACCAATACCCTTTTATGGTCAATGGGTGGTAGACGGAGTCCTGAACATTTTACTTTCTGCTACTTGCTAGTCGTAAAAAGACTAACCGTCCTATTTTTCTCCTTTGGACGGTTGGGGTCCCTGGTCTGCATACTACACCTCAGCCGTCGACCCACAGGTTTAAGTAAACGGTCTTGAGGCGCTGAAGAATAAAAGATTGCATTGTTTTCAGTTTATTTGTGTTTTTGAATTAAGGTACAAACTTTTAGAATTTATGGGATTTATTTTATTCATTCCGCTGTTACTATTTGAATATTATTTCCGCTGTTGTTATTTTATTATTTCGGTTATTGTATTTGGCCCCTTTGTTTTGGGTAACTTATTTTATTTTAGAACATTATTTTATATTTAAGTCTTCCGCTTATTTAATATTTGTATTTTATCATCTTGTTTATGGGAGCATGGTTGCATGTCCCTATAAGCCTCAAGCGGTTACAAAGACATTAAAGTCTGCGTAATTGCTGGCGCTGCAACATCTCTTCAGTGTATTAAGAAGGGGTGTTACACACCGTGAGTCCAGAGTCCGAGCTTTTCGAGCAGAGAAGCCAGCCAAGACCAGTCGACCAGGATTCCTACTCGAGATCGACAAGGCTCTTGTCGAGATCGAGTAGACTTCCCGAAGCCGCGTTACTCGGTTTTGACGAATCCTACTCGATGTGGAATTGCTTGGGCGCGAAGATTGCCGATTCTATCCAAATACATCATGAAGGAAGAGATCTATCCATTAAAGACATTTAAATATATTTAGATTTAATTTCTCTATTGCTTTTATTTATCATTAAGTATTTAGATATAGTTTTAGATATAGATAGAGATATTCTTTCCTAGATTAGCTAGGGAATGAAGCCTATAAATAAAGCCCTAGGGGGCTGATTTTCATTCAATTCAATTTTCAGAGAAAGACAAGTAGTTCCACAGAGAAGTTTAGGAGTTCTAAGGTTTTTAGGGTTTTGGCTTTCTGCGAAAGTTGATTGCCAGGATTGTAAATGCTTTTGAATTTAGTTTTAATGCAATTTAGTTCTTTTCATCAATCAATGTCCGTTATTGCAATGAGGCGTGAGTAGCCCACCCACTTCTGGGGCTGGGGTTTGCCCGACGGTGGCCATGTGAGGCGATACGATAAAGGTCAGATCTTTTTATGCAATTCGTCTTCTATCCCTATGAGCATGATTCTTTTGCGAGAGTTGAAGGTGATCCTTGTTTGTGTTATTGAAGCGAAAGTGATCTTAATGCAACTTGGATTAATTATGTGAAAAAGGGTTAGTAACAATTAGGGTTTATGCGAAAGCCTCTATATGCCTATTTGTTAATGACGAAAGTTATTTGATGGAAAGCATGATCTTTTATGCCTTTGTGTGTTACTTTGCATGGTTATCGTTGTGGTGTCGAAACCCTAGTCTTGGAAGTCTTTTATTATATTGATTTATTTCTATCAAAAATCTGAGTTTTAGTTTCGAATTTGCAATTTATATTTTCTGTCAATTCTTGTCGATACAGAGGAGATCTTGTCGATCTCGAGTACGCTTCGTCTAGGTCGAGTTGAGTTCTGTTCTGTTGTCGATTTCTGAAGTTTCTGTCTTGACTTGCCCTTGTCGATCTCGAGTTGACTTGGTCGAGATCGAGTTGCCCTTGCCGGGTTTGCCTGTCTGCTGTG
This sequence comes from Persicaria tinctoria, assembly GCA_037127255.1. Taxonomy (NCBI): domain Eukaryota; kingdom Viridiplantae; phylum Streptophyta; class Magnoliopsida; order Caryophyllales; family Polygonaceae; genus Persicaria; species Persicaria tinctoria. The sequence continues at coordinate 44,212,921 of JBANSL010000018.1, forward strand.
ATTTTTGATTTTCTGTTGTCGACTGCTGTGGTCGATCTCGAGTAGCTGTTTGTCGAGATCGACGAGCCCTTTGCTTTGCTTTTAGTTTCTGCTTTGCTTTGTCTTTCCTGTTTTGCTTTGTTCTTTGCTTCTGCTTTTATTTCTGTTTCTTTCGTTGTTTCTGTGTTTCTGTCTTTTCTGCTTCTCTGTCTGTGAGAATTTACAGCTACCTGAGAACTGCTGACGTGCTTCCTCGTGGATTCGATCCTGACTATTCTCTTACTACAACGGGAGGAAGTCTTGTATTTATTTGCTGAGACAGGGAAGTCAGTCTGAACTTTATTTCATATTTATTTCATACTTGACCATCCTCCTGCAAACAACAAATTGGCGCCGTTGCCGGGGAAGCAATCATTCGCGCCTTAGGTAGTCAGTTCTCACTGTTTCTTTGAGTTACTTTTCAGGTGTATGCGCCGTTCTGGTCTACCACCCGAGTTTGACAGCTTAGACGAACCAGAGCGTTACCTACACATCCACTCTAAACTCAAAAGGATCATGGCGGCCACTGAAACACAAGAACAGCTGATTGCCAGGCTTACAAGGGAGCTAGCCGCAAAAGATGCCACTATAGCCAATGAAAGGGCAGCGAGGGAACAAGAAGCTGAGCGCGTAAGGCAAGCAGAAGCTGAGCTTGCCCAATATCCAACAACTGCTGAGGATTATATGCATCCAACCCTCGTCGTGCCTGAATCGGCGATTCTTATCCCTGATAATTCTTTTGAAATTCGCACTCAGTTTCTCATAAAACTTAAAAATAATGCCTTTTATGGTAGATTTAATGAGTGTCCTCTTGAACATATTACAAACTTTGCTGACATGTGCCGTACTTTTGCTGAAGGTACAACTTTGGAATATGTCAAGATGAAATCTTTTCGCTGGTCTCTCGCTGGGCCTGCACTGAAATGGCTGGAAGGGCTGCAACCAAGATCACTCACAACCTGGGCCCAAGTACAGCAAGAGTTCCTGAACAAATTCTTCCCACCCGCCAAAACAGCACATCTCCGCCAGAAAATCACCGCCTTCAGACAGAAGCAAGGGGAACCGCTGGCAAAGGCATGGGAGCGCTACAAGGAACTTTTGCGATCTTGCCCTACTCATGGACAGCCACCCTACGTCATTCAGGAGATCTTCTTCAACTCTCTTGATCAAGGCACTAAGGACAGAATCAACCATTATACTCGCTATGAGTATCTAACAATGCCTCCACGTGACGCATGGGGTGTGCTAGAAAAGCTCACTACTTACGACAACAAGTATGGGTCTACTGCAACCTATGAAGAGAACCCATACGCCAGGCCAGCACCATCTATGCCCCAATATGATCCCCCTAAGGAAATCGATCCAGACGTTAGGGAGCAATACTACAGAGACCAGAACAAGAAGCTCCTCAAGCAAGTCAAATATCTCTATGTCAACCAGCCTTGTATTGAATGCGGATCGCAGCGGCACACCACTCCTGAGTGCCCACACACAGAGCAAGTCAAGCTGGCAGAGCATCATGAGGAGGCAGCTTACGCAGGGGGTCCCAATCGCTACATGGGGGACCAAAGGTTTCAGCAACCACAATGGAACCAAGGTGTCCCTAAAAACCCCCCACCCTACAGAGCTCCAGGACATCCGGAAAGGGAGCAGAAAAAGGATGATATACAGATAGTCCTGGAAGAAATACGGAGGAACCACTCAGAAACTAGGCAATCTTTCAACTCCGTCTATACTCAGATGCAAGGTGTCAACTCTAGGCTTGGGGAAATTGATATCTGGCGGAAATCAGTTGATACACAGATTGGTCAGCTAGCAGCAGGAATCCCCAGACAGTCAGGGTCACTTCCAGGATCTTCAGAACCAAATCCTAAGGGAAAGACTGGACACATCGCTGCTATAAAACTCAGAAGCGGCCATCAACTACGAGAGCCAGAGGTCGGAAAACAGCAGAATGACGAGGAACAGCAAGTCAATCTCGATAAAGCCATGGTCGATCTCGACAAGAGCCTCGTCGACCTCGAGGAGACACTTCCAGAATCTTCGTCTGCACCACACAGCAACTCGACTGGGCCCAATCTGGTCGATGTCGACAAAGGCCTTGTCGATGTCGAAGAGCCCCTGGTCGACGTTGAGCAGCCTGCAGCACCTCCGACGTCCGTTCTGGCTCCGAATCAGAAAAAGAAGCTGCCTTTCCCCACAAAATCTCTAAAGGACCCGGCAGAAAAGAAATTCCAACGCTTCATCAAGATGCTTCAGAAGCTCAACGTCACCATCCCCTTCACAGAAGCTCTCAATGAAATGCCATCTTATGTCAAGTTCCTGAAGGAGATTCTGAGCAAAAAGCGATCGATGGCTGAAATCACAGAGGAGTGCAGCCATCTGGACATATTGGAGAAGAGGCCGGATCCAGGTAAGTTTGCTATAACTATTGGATTTGGTCCATACAAAATAAATGCCCTATGTGATCTTGGAGCCAGTGTTAGTATTATGCCTTTAACAATTTGGTCCAAGATTAAGATAGGTGCCCTGGAGCCTGTGGATGCTAGACTTTACATGGCCAACAACACGGTGGTCATTCCGACAGGCATGGTGGAAAATGTCCCAGTACAAGTAGGTAAATTCTTCGTCCCTGCTGATTTCTTAATTGTTGATATGCAAGAAGATCCTGCTTGTCCAATTATTCTAGGAAGACCATTCTTGGCAACGGTGGATGCCAACATAAGCGTACGGAAAGGAGTGCTCACCTTCAACATCAGCGATGAGGTAATTGAGTATTCCTTTAATAAAACTGAAAGGCATACAGGTCCAATGGAAGAGGTCAAATCTATCTCGGCTGGCTACATCACCTGCGGGGAACCCAAGGTCAGAAATATGACCCCTGAGGAGATAGAAAAGAGGGACATGGAGGCCCAGGTGGAGGAGATCATGGCAATCCTCAAGGAAAACACAGAAAATCCAATCGACACAGAACAAGGTACGTCGTTGTGGATTAATTATTTTTCGGATGCCTTGACAGGAGCTAAGTATGGGGTCAGGATCGACCAGGGCTCCTCGACTTCGAGTAGAACCCTAGTCGATCTAGACCAGACCATGGAGACTCCACCAGAGCCAGCTTCGTCGAGCAGCAAACCGGAGGAGCCACCCTACTCGACCTCGAGTGGACTTGTCGAGGTCGACCACCAGTGCCCTACTCGGCCTCCCTCGACGATGACGACACCAGAGCCAGCATCCTCGTCGATCTCGACTAAGCTTGTCGAGACAGACCACCACTCGAGGAGCCCAGACCCTGCTTCCTCGACGCTGACTCCACCAGACGGACCAGCCTACTCGATCTCGACCAGCCTTGTCGAGATCGACCACCACCCGGCGCCACCAGATTCGCCTTCCTCGATGAGCAAGCCACCAGGAGCAGGATCCTTGTCGAAGTCGACCAGCCTTGTCGATGTCGACAAGCCTTGTTCTTCATCGACTTCTGTCTCTTCGACCAGACCACCACCGGAACCTGCAGTCTTGTCGAGATCGACCAAATACAGTGGTCCCCGATTCCGTCTCTGCAAAGGTAAGTCAAGGTATGGATCTTTCTTCTCCTATTTCCATTAAAGATTTATCTATACATGGGAGAGGTCTGCCTTGGTATGTGCGATTGTGTAGGATATCCAATGATGAGCCTAAGGAATATGAAGTTGGAGACAAGCTCTATGTCTCCAAATCAAAGGATCACTGGTTTCCCAACAAATTCAACAAGAAGCAGATGGGACCTTTCGTGGTGAACAAGATCCATTCTGGAGGACTACAGCTGATGGACAAGAATAGAGTCCTATTTGAGGCCCAAGCTACATGGGCCCTGCAGATGCCACCTTGAGCATTAATGGAAAGTCGGCCTAGCGACTATAACATCTAGAGCATGTACATAGACTTTTTAGGACATTTTGAGACTTTGTTGCCATTTGTTTTGGTTTTGAACACTTTTAGTTTTGCTAATATGGGTATATGTCTTCTACTTTTCAGGTCCATGGATAGAACCAAGCTACATTCTTACTCAGCCTAGGAGGTGCTCCATTCGATATTTAGAGAAATCTGCACATCTGTCTTGTGAGTTTCTTTCTCTACCCTTACCTTGTTTTTATACAGTGAGGACACTGTAATGTTTAAGTATGGGGTGGGGGAAGGGTGTACTTTGTGCATATTTGCCATATTTGACATTATGTGTGCATATTTAGAATTTATTTCTAAATGGCTATTTTTGGAATGCATTATCTATTTATGTGCTTATATGCATGTTTTCCAAAATTTTGAGAAAAATGACCCCCATTGAAAATTTGAATTAATGTCATGGAAGCTTATATTGAACTCGACGATGCAAAATTAGATTCATTAGAGATATAGCATGAAATTGCCTAGTAAAGGGAAGTCACAATGAAGTGCATTATTTCTTGAAAACCATGAAAGGAGGAAAATTTTGAAATTGCTTTTGACATGTTGCATGATAAGATGATGGAGGACTTTATATTTCCATATAATGCTCATATGTTTATAATCCTAGCCTTACCTATGCTTATGCATCACAAAAGCCATATTACGCCTTATTTCAATTATTGCTCCACATGATCTAAAATATTACCATTCTTTACCTTATCCGGGGATTATGTTGAGAATAATGTTACATTACGGAGAATATCATATGGTGTTTGTGTTGTGATTATTATCATATTTGGAGTTTGGAAGGAAAAGATTTGAAATATATGGAAAATTTAATGAGTGAAAGAAAATCCAATCACCTCAGGAGATAAAGGTAGATTGACCCTGCTCTCTAAGATAATAGTTTGGAGAGATGGGACACATTGTGAGGAGTCCAAAGCACTAAGTATCCGGGGCCATTCATGACACCCATGTTTGCGACTCGCGAGAAGGCAGTGCTGAGGTTAGAGAGGTAAAAGCATTATTATTGAGAAAAGCATTATGAAAGGTGATGAATCAAATGGAGAAGGAATGTGGAAATTCAGTTTGGAAAGTACTCCATTTCCCCGGATCATTAGCACCACATTGCCAAAAATTGCCCACCTTTTGCCTTTTACCAATCTACTCCTTCATGAGCTTAAATTAAAGTCTTCTTGATTATCAATGCTTTGTCACGAATGAATTATGTTTTGCATAACCCTCCTTTTTATGAGCAGATGTTGCTTTTACATATTTGCACATGCATGAATCTGTGACACTAGTACCTTTTCGAGGATGGTAATTGATTGCAGGGTTATATAAGAATGAATCTAAGATGTTGAGAGTTTTGATTTCTTCCCCTGAATGACAAATAAAAGTATTGCTTGAGGACAAGCAAGCTTAAGTATGGGGTGTTTGTTGTGAGCCTAATTTGCCATGTTTTACAGTTACTTTTATATCGATTTCTGCATACATTGCATACATTTGGGTTAGAATAATACAGAATCTGTGTAGTTTACACTTATTTGCAATATATGGAGGTCTACACAAGTTTTGGTTATATTTCACAGAAATCGGACGCACTTTGGAGCCAAAAGGAGACTCATGGAGAAGCTAAAAATGGTGAAGCTGGAGAAAAGGCCATTTTTCACCATTCTTCGTTCTGAATCAAGCTTCGATGTCTTCATGAGAGTTGTAGCCCTCGGAAAGATCTTTCTAACTCATGGTCATATGCGTCAATCCGACGAACGAGGATTCGGGAAAGTGCATTTCAAGAACAGAGCAGAAAGCTGAGAAAACTCTACTCGAGATCGACTAGACTCTACTCGATCTCGACGAGCCCTGGTCGAGCAGACCTGGTCGAGGACACTGAGTCGGAGACAACCCGACTCTCGGAACCCTACTCGATCTCGAGTACCCCTGGTCGAGATCGACGAGCCATGTCCGGAGTCGACGAGTTGTGCCGAGCCGAGAAGCCGAGGACGAAGACGCAGACCACCTCTACTCGATCTCGACGAGCTCTAGTCGAGATCGACGAGCCCCGAGTCCAGATCCGAGCCTGTCGAGTAGAGCCACCCGAGAAGACACAGTCGACATAGCCAGTCTACTCGACCTCGAGGAGCCCTTGTCGACATCGACGAGCACCGTGAGTCCAGAGTCCGAGCTTGTCGAGCAGAGAAGCCAGCCAAGACCAGTCGACCAGGATTCCTACTCGAGATCGACAAGGCTCTTGTCGAGATCGAGTAGACTTCCCGAAGCCGCGTTACTCGGTTTTGACGAATCCTACTCGATGTGGGATTGCTTGGGCGCGAAGATTGCCGATTCTATCCAAATACATCATGAAGGAAGAGATCTATCCATTAAAGACATTTAAATATATTTAGATTTAATTTCTTTATTGCTTTTATTTATCATTAAGTATTTAGATATAGTTTTAGATATAGATAGAGATATTCTTCCCTAGATTAGCTAGGGAATGAAGCCTATAAATAAAGCCCTAGGGGGCTGATTTTCATTGAATTCAATTTTCAGAGAAAGACAAGTAGTTCCACAGAGAAGTTTAGGAGTTCTAAGGTTTTTAGGGTTTTGGCTTTCTGTGAAAGTTGATTGCCAGGATTGTAAAGGCTTTTGAATTTAGTTTTAATGCAATTTAGTTCTTTTCATCAATCAATGTCCGTTATTGCAATGAGGCGTGAGTAGTCCACCCACTTCTGGGGCTGGGGTTAGCCCGACGGTGGCCATGTGAGGCGATACGATAAAGGTCAGATCTTTTTATGCAATTCGTCTTCTATCCCTATCAGCATGATTCTTTTGCGAGAGTTGAAGGTGATCCTTGTTTGTGTTATTTAAGCGAAAGTGATCTTAATGCAACTTGGATTAATTATGTGAAAAAGGGTTAGTAACAATTAGGGTTTATGCGAAAGCCTCTATATGCCTATTTGTTAATGACGAAAGTTATTTGATGGAAAGCATGATCTTTTATGCCTTTGTGTGTTACTTTGCATGGTTATCGTTGTGGTGTCGAAACCCTAGTCTTGGAAGTCTTTTATTATATTGATTTATTTCTGTCAAAAATCTGAGTTTTAGTTTCGAATTTGCAATTTATATTTTCTGTCAATTCTTGTCGATACAGAGGAGATCTTGTCGATCTCGAGTTGGTTGTACTCGATCTCGAGTACGCTTCGTCTAGGTCGAGTTGAGTTCTGTTCTGTTGTCGATTTCTGAAGTTTCTGTCTTGACTTGCCCTTGTCGATCTCGAGTTGACTTGGTCGAGATTGAGTTGCCCTTGCCGGGTTTGCCTGTCTGCTGTGATTTCTGATTTTCTGTTGTCGACTGCTGTGGTCGATCTCGAGTAGCTGTTTGTCGAGATCGACGAGCCCTTTTCTTTGCTTTTAGTTTCTGCTTTGCTTTTAGTTTCTGCTTTGCTTTGTCTTTCCTGTTTTGCTTTGTTCTTTGCTTCTGCTTTTATTTCTGTTTCTTTCATTGTTTCTGTGTTTCTGTCTTTTCTGCTGCTCTGTCTGTGAGAATTTACAGCTACCTGAGAACTGCTGACGTGCTTCCTCGTGGATTCGATCCTGACTATTCTTTTACTACAACGGGAGGAAGTCTTGTATTTATTTGCTGAGACAGGGAAGTCAGTCTGAACTTTATTTCATATTTATTTCATACTTGACCATCCTCCTGCAAACAACAGTGGTACAACTCCCATCAGCCCTCACAATGGTGAAAATATAAAGCGCTTTTTGCCATTAGCTTTCATCAAGGCATGAAAGTACTTGCTCCCTCGATCCGAGTTCAGAATGTACTTAGACTTGGCCATTTGAGAATAAAAGGTTCTCTCCGCTCGGTTCAACCTTTGCGCATCCACTCTAGTCTTCTCGGTAGCCTCACGGAAGGCCACCGAGTTCGGGTTCTCACGAAGGTCATTAAGTGTCGCTGCATAGGCCGAGTTGGCGCTAGTGACACGGGATTCACTCATACTTTTAATCATTCATATTAAAAATAACGGAAATTTCACCTCATACCCTTGAGGTTAAGCTATTTTCGCGTGGTGTACCAAAGATTAGGATATTTAGCACGGTACCCCTGAACTTTTATATTTTGTTTTACGGCGTGCCCCTCTATTAACATTTTCAGCTAATTTTAATAGAATCTTTGCTGATAATAGAACCACGGCAAGGAAGCCCTTGCCAGACGGTTCCTCTTCGCGACTTAGAGCGCAACGTAGACGAAGGGAGAAGTCGACGAGATGAAGCACCTGGTGATGCCAGCTATCGGAGTAACTTCTCTTCCATCCCTCTTCATCTGGTTATTAGATTTAGGGGGGGGGGGGGGTGGGGGTTCGAATAGAGCGTTTTGTGTTGGATTGTAGATAGAGGCCCTTGGAATTGTGGTTTGGGGATGGGATTTATGGATCAATTTTTGTTTACGAATCTTATTCCATGTAAAAGCTCGAATTTTTAAATCCTAATTTTTTGGAAAAAGAGAATTAAAAATGAAATTAAATCGGTTTTAAAACTCGTTTAGCGGATTCTGATCGGAATGTAAAATCTGGCGAACAATTTCCCTCCTTGACCTCAAAAATTCATAATAATTATCGGATGGCGATATCCTTTTCGATTTTTTTTTAAAAAACCTAATCGATCTAGAAAGCGGATTCGAAGAAACTAATTCCGGGATTCAAAATTCACGTATTCGGGTTTTAATTCGGGGTATCTAATTTTGACTGATGCCCGTAATTAATACCCATCACTTCCCAGTCAAATCCTTACCTGTCCCCAGACACCCTCCCGCCTAGCCCCTACTGCACCCCTACCCCTGTGGCATTTGTAAACCCATCCCTCCGGTCCTCTTCTTTTGTACGCCATCTCCCCCATCACTTCACATCTCTCCCTCCTTCAATTTCCTCAGCTCCTCCCGCTCTCCTGCTGAACTACATCACCATTTCACCATCACCATCGTCGCCACCATCTTCATCCCCAAACCACCTTCTCCTCCTCCTTCTTCCATTCTTCCTCCTCGAGCCACCAATGGAAGGTCCCACACACCCCTCGGAGCCACCACCACCAGCCGGAGCAGCCCAGAAGCTTCCCAGCGCCACCGCAAGCCATTGGAACTCCGTCGCCCCGTTCGAGCGCGAACAATCTTCCGGTAAGCCATTCTTCTTCGTTTCCGATCCAAATCACCCTCGAACTCCTCCATCATCCTCACCCATGTTAGGCACATATCCGACGAGCCATTGCGAGCCACCGACGAATCCCAGAACTCCAATCAAAGCTTCAACGTCCACGAAACTACCCCGGTGAGACCCCAAGCCTTTCTTTCTTTCCTCGTTTCATTTTATGCATCTTTGTGCACTTAGTCTAGTCGGGAGGGTAGTGAGGGTTGAGTGCGGGAAACTGGGTTGAACTCCGTCGAGTTTCGGCGAGCTCGAAAGCAACGGAGACGCGAGGGCGCAGCTGGAGCGAGGGTCGTGGATGCGAGAGAGTGTGGCTGTGAGGGAGCCAGGGAGGGCAAGCAAGGAGTAGGCGGTAAGGGCCAACCTGTGGCGAGTCCGGACGACCCAGGGCTGAGACGAGGCGCAGCGGCGGCGTGGCGGAGCGCATGCCACCGGCGTCTAGCAGCATGAGGCGGGAGCTCCTTTCGAAATTGAATTGGAGGAAGACGATGAGTCAGTCGTTGAGCCCATGCCCAGTCATCATGTGGTCCCTCCGTTTTATGACTTTGGTCTGCCGGTTGAGATAGGAATAACGGATTCGGTTTGGTTCGGTTGGATTTAAATGGGTTTAGTTCGGTTTGGGTTTATCCACTCATTTAATTATTTAATGGTAACTAAAATAAAATATAATATTATTGGGGTTTAAAATATATTATTTGGACTTATAGATTTTAAAAGTAATTTGGAAGAGAATTTCCAAGATTGGAAAATAATTTAATAAATAAATTGAAAAAGGACTTTGGCGAGTATTTTCAAGGGTCAGAATTCTTAACTGTTTATTTCGGATTTGAACGGTTTTGAAACTAACCTGAGAGTAAGACTTATTCGATGACTAACCAGCATGATAATATGATCGGTTGATTAACGGTATGATATGTGTGACTAATAGCATGATATTGTGGTGATTTTTAGAAGAGATTAAATGTTCGATACTTACGATGATGATGATGATGATGATGATATATATTCTTATGGAAAGTATAGGTATGAAATAGTAATATGCGATTTTGGCTAAGTATGATGTAGTGGTTGTTTTAAGCTGATGAGTTGACAAGTTATGATGAATGGTATGAGATAAGAGATGGGTGATCATGATGAACTGGAAGTACGAATGATGCGAGCTTGTTGATTATCTGCTTGTATGAATGTGTGATATATGTGTTTAGAAAGACTATAGAAGTATACTCAGTATATTCTCGTGATGTAATTAGGTAATATTCTATGATCGTGACTACTGTGTGCTGGATTCTTCTTTTGCTGATCTTCTAGCCAAGTAAGTACCTCCGGGGCTTACTCAGTAACCAGTACCTCCTGCCTGATGTGTCATATAGTATGTAGGTGTTGCATATGCATAAAAGCATGCCATGTAGTATCATGCTTAGGACTTGCACTTACGAATGAGTATTCTTATTCTGTATGCGCTTGAATATAGAACGACTGTTATCTGTGAGTCGTAGAGTCTTTGCTAGGGTCATAGGACAACCCAGCATCATCGAGTTTTCCTATTAGAGTCTGATTGATTTATATCTTTATGGTGCGGCACGACCGAGCATCCTGCCTCGGTTGTGGTATGGGCATGAATGGTTTATTATACCTGGTTCGGCATGACCGTGCGTCCTACCTCGGTTGTGGTACGGACATGTATGATGTAGTTGGAGATCTGGGATATGCCACTTGTCATTATATGTGGATCCATTTAATCGTTTTCTGCATATATATATATATATATATATATATATATATATATATATATATATATACTCCTTCCGTTCGGCAAAACTTGTCATTTTAACTCTCCGCACAACTTTTAATAAAGTTAATAATTACACTCTTTTTTACTAATTTACCCTCATTTATTACTCTACTTTTAACTTTATCAAAAAATACAACTCACAACACATCAATCAAATCAAGGGCATTTTAGTAAAGTAGAAGCAAAAATACCTAAAATGACAAGTTTTTCCGAACAAAAACAAAACTCTAAAACGTCAAGTTTTGCCGAACGGAGGGAGAGTATATATATATACTAGATTCATGCTTTTGGGATTTCTTCTTACTTATACTCTGTTTTGATCCGGCTCTGCCGTGGCACTGGTTGTATCGTTTTAAGAACTTATGTCCTTTGTTCGATAAAATGGTTTTTTTTCCAGCGTTGTAGACTTAGGACAGGTACAGGGATTTACCTTAGGGTCTCCAACGGACCTTCTGGATTTGGGAGCGAAATCCCACTTTAAACTACACATCTTCGGTTTCAAACCTTCAACCTATACTCGGGGCGCAAGATCCCAACCAGGGGTTTCATCCCTCGAAACGTAACTCAGGAATCATAATCCCGAGCCGTTACATTCCATTTGTATCATATTGAATTGTTTCATACCTGTTTCGAATTGGGGGTTTAAGGATTAGATCTCTGTTTGGAGAATATTGGTTGGGATTTCGAGCCGTTACTTCTACGCAATATAAACACTCTAAACGACATTCAATGCCATTGTCTGGTGTTTGTTTCGGGTAATTGTTCAGATCTTGGTTTCTGGATTATTGGTCGGGATTATTGGGGAATTTTAGCGTTTGGGATTAATCTATATATTAATTTGGGGATTTTCTTAATGATTTAGGGTTTATGGATTTGGTGATTTCCTTAGGGTTTATTGATTTTGATTTGTAATCCCATGATAAATTGCTAACTGAACTGGCAAGAGATTTCCATTTGAGAGTTGATATGCCAAAAATTGTCCCTTAAAATTATTTCCCCAACAGAAATATAGACATTGGCATCCCTCTTCCATACTTCAGCTAGCTTATGTTTTTTAGTTTTGTTTTTTAAAATTAGAAATTTTAAGTTTTAGTTTCCATGCCCTAATTCTATGCAACAAATTTAAAGCCCAAAAGCTTAAAGAAACCTGAATGGTACACAATTAAATGCTAACTTCTATTCTAGTTGATCATGTGGCTACAAATCTTATGCATCTATTGATAGTGATCAAGATCCGATGATTCCCGACGACGAGATGATTCACAGTGAAAGCTCGCATTGCTCAAAGATCAACCGTGAACTCAAGCTTATGGTGTACAACTTCATTCCGCCTTGACATCGTCTAGCCTGACTCTATATCGAGTGAGTGTCACTCGATATCGCCTGGGCCTTGTCTTGCCGGATTTTGTCTTGGGATATTTTTATTATGTCTTTCTTTATTTTCATTTAATAGTTGTTGAATAAAAAGTGGAGAAATTGATATTTCCTTACTTATGGCTATTTTTGGATATTTTTAATATTTATCTATGTTTATTTTAATTTATTAGATAAATGAGAGAACTAGGGTTTCCTTTGCAAGGAACCACTCTCATCTACTATCAAACCCTATTTAAGTTGTATTCGTCATCTTTTATTCTTACGTTGAATTGAATAGAAGAGAGCTTGGCTAAGAGTTCTCTTCTTTATTCAACCCTAATTACGCTCTACACTATCTTACGTTCTACAATCTACACCCTCTTTAATTTCAATCAAACTTAATTTCGGTTGGTATATGGGTCAAGCCGTCATTATTGACCCCATTCCCTCAGCCTTGCTTTGTTTAACTCAATTTGATTCACTTTGATTACAATTGGAGGCCATCTGATATAGGTGAGTTGGAGTGTGACGGCAAAGACGTAAATCCAGTTATTCATTCAGTCGATCACGAGTCCTCACGTCATTCTTTCACGCTCAATTCAAGAACGGGCCAAGATTCCATTAAGACGTCGCAAGATCCGATCTATTCAAGTCGTTGGGAATTACAACGCATCAACTAGTATTTAGAGACAAGGTTATGCAATTCTTAAGCCTTGATTCATTTACTTGAGTGATCTAATTTCGTGTCTAATTTTTCAGCCCCTATTGCCGATTTTATTTGCTATTAATTTCTTCAATATTGCATCTCTTTACCTTAAAATTGGCCCCAATTGGTGATTTACTTGTTGGATCTATAACTTGGAAGATGGTTGAGTTCTTAGTTGCAAGTTTCATTGCTTTATTTTGCTATATCATGCCTATGATTGAGTTTTTGGTTGATTGTGATGGTTGATCTTGCACCACAAAAGAATCCGAATTTTTTTTCCCAATTTGTTAGCCTTTTCCTTATTTGTTAATTTAGGTTACTAATTAGATCAGCTCCAATTTAATTTCAAAATTTTTTTTGCCTACTGTTGCTTTCGGTGAAATCTTCAATTGTGTAGGATATGTTCGGCATTTACTTAAAAAAAACAAAAAAATCATAAAGCTGAGACCACAAACAGAAAAAATAATTCAGAAACATGCCGAGAGCTTATGTGAGTTAGTAACTCACTTTCTTTGCTCATTTGTTTAGTTTACATCTTTTGCTATATATTGATGATCTATTAGGTTTTAAACTCCAAAAACAAACCTTATTTGTGTTATTTAGAACCGTGTCGACACCGGGGCCATGGTCACACCCATCTTTCTCCGAGTCGTGTTACAACCGTCGGATAATAGTCGACGGAGTGTGTGCACTTCTTAGCCCTTGTGTTGCTCGCTTTATTTTACTTAGTTACTGATTTTTTGAGCTTCACATTGTATTACTTATTGCATCCTCTTGTTAGTTGCAATTTCATTTTTTAGCCGCATATCATCGATTGCATCTTCTTGTTTACTCTTTTTGAGGCTATTTTTTGCATTTTGCATTGAGATCTTACTACTTTCATCATTGTAAAGTTCTACGTCCAGGGTAGATTGTTAATTTAGTGCCTTGTTTTCCTCGCATTACTGTTTTCAAACACTTCGATCACTCATAGGATCAAAGACTTGCATTGCTTGTTTCTTTGCCTATTTGTTCGGATTACTTGTGTTGTTACTTTGCTTATCGAACATGGGTGAAAATTCCGACAAGTCTAACACCTTGGGCACACAACCACCACCAGGTGCTATAACGGATGAGAAAATGCGCTTCACCATCGATTCCGCTAGCGGAGCGGTGGAGAAATGGTTGGAGTCGATCATCTCCGCCAACAACGCCCAACTTACCGACATATTGATGAGATTGATGGAAAAGAAGCTTGCTGAATTTCATATAGAAGGACCATCTTCTTCGATCGGTAAGAGATATGGTAAGGGTCATTTAGATGATAGCTCAATTTTTATTCCTAAACATCGATCTAATCCATTTCCCGGCGAGACCGAGGACGATGATGAAGTTTTTGCAGCCAAGACAACTCGCTAGGAGGGTCATACCACCGCTCCTCCCCCACGACAACCACATCAGACTCTCATTTGAGACCACCCGGTCTTCGACGATTCGGAAGGACAACAAAACGAGAGGAATGTTGATGGCATGCCCCTTCTTGAGGACCCATTATAGGAGGCTGATGACGCATTTGATGATATTCCTTGCCCCAACTTTGGTCGCCCTAACTTGAATCGCAACAATGATCAAGCCGCCCAACGCCGTGACGTGAAGGTAAAGCTTGACACCTTTGATGGCGCCAATGATCCTGAGGCGTACCTCCGTTATGATGAGACAGAAAAACTTGAGGTAGTAACTCTCCACCTTACAGTACTTGCTCGCTCTTGGTGGTTTCGCACAAGGGACATCCGTCAAACGCAAGGTAAGCAACCAGTAGAGACATGGCCTCAACTACGTTACCTCTTGAAAAAGAGGCACGTACCCGAGGAATATGTTGAATCTATGAGGTTGAAATTAGCCACCCTTCGCCAAGGTACTAGGACTCCTATGGATTTTAGAGATGAGATTGAAAGAATTTCCCACCAAGCGAATATTTTTCTTATAGAAAGAGCTCTTTGTAGACAATTTCTTGTTGGTTTAAATGTTTCTATTCGCAATACTTTGGTTATTCATAATTTTAGAGACATTAAAACACTTTGTCACAAAGCGCAACTCTTATATGAACAACACCAGGAGGAGAAGAGGTCGAGCCAATCATCTTTTGGATGAAGGTTTGTTCCTGCACCTACTTCTTCTAATGCTTCTAAGTTTTTGCCAAACTCTTCCTCGTAGCCGAAGGAAGTCTCTGACTCACCTAGCACAGGGTTTGAAGTTCAAAGAAGAAGGGTTGTCGCCTCATCTCCGCTTGATCATTCCCGTGAGCAGCGGTGCTTCACGTGTGATAGCACGGAGCACATCACTAGGAATTGCCCACAAAAGAAGAAGGTGTTGCTCAATGACATCGGAGATTACTACTCGGAGGAACAGGCGCTCGAGGATCCCCGTAGCTCAGTCAAAGTGGAGGAGTAGACACATGTGTCTCAGGAGGACAAGATCGTCATCGACCCCAACATCTTTTTCTTGGTCAATCAGCACGTCCTCACTATTCAAGAAGCACCGCCGACCGATCAACGGGAGAACCTTTTTCATACCAAGTGTGTGGTTAGGGAAGCCACACTCTCGGTTATCATCGATGGAGGGAGTTGCTGTAATTTGATCAACGAGAAGGTCGTTGATTACCTCCACCTTGCTACAACACCTCGAGCTACTCCATACGGTCTTAATGGCATTACCGACGGTAACTCCGATACTCTTGTTACTAGACAATGCTTGGTTTCTTTTCATATTGGGTCTTATTATGATCAAGTATTGTGTGATGTTGTTAAAATGGGTTGTAGTCATATGTTATTAGGCCGCCCTTGGTTATTTGATACTCTTGTTACTAGACAAGAGTATTAGGCATCACCGACGGTAACTCCGATACTCTTGTTACTGGACAATGCTTGGTTTTTTTTCATATTGGGTCTTATTATGATCAAGTATTGTGTGATGTTGTTAAAATGGATTGTAGTCATATGTTCTTCGGCCGCCCTTGGTTATTTGATAGGCAAGTCATTCATGATGGTCGCTTAAACACCTATTCCTTTAACTATGATGGGAGGAGAGTTACTCTTCTACCCTTTTCTCCTCAAGCTATTTTGCAGGATCGGGTAAGAAAGTGACAACAACAAGCCGAAGAGGAAACCATGACCAAAGAGACCGACTGCAGCACAATGGATGACCCGCATGTGCAGGCCGCGCCCGCGACCACTGTACCTTCAGCTCCTGTTTACCTGCGTCTTCTCTGGCAATGAAGATTCCATCTCCGTTCCTGACGCGTTCGTCATATAGCCTTAAGGGATCCGTGGAAAAAGGGCTCTCACTATTCGGCCTTTGCACTTCAAGATGCCTCCTGATTCGCCCAGGCCAAAGATCGTTGATTTCTTCTTGTTTCTTGTGGATGATCCTTCCGACGACGATTCAAGGACTAATCGTGATCAAGTGGAGGAGAATGATAGCAATCAAGATTCGATGATTCCCGACGATAAGACGATTCACAGTGAAAGCTCGCATTGCTCAAAGATCAACCGTGGACTCAAGCTTTTGGTGTGCAACTTCATTCCTCCTTGACATCGTCTAGCCTGACTCGAATCGAGTGAGTGTCACTCGATATCGACTGGGCCTTGTCTTGCTGGATTTTGTCTTGGGATATTTTTATTATGTCTTTCTTTATTTTCATTTATCAGTTATTGAAAAAAAAGTGGGGAAATTGATATTTTCTTACTTATGACTATTTTTAGATATTTAGGTAGATGGGATATTTTGAATATTTATCTATTTTTACTTTAATTTATTAGATAAATGAGAGAACCAGGGTTTCCTTTGCAAGGATTTGTCATCTTTTATTCTTACGTTGAATTGAATAAAAGAGCGCTTGGCTAATTTTTCTCTTCTCTATTCAACCCTAATTACGCTCTACACTCTCTTACATTCTACAATCTACACCCTCTTTCAATCAAACTTAATTTCAGTTGGTATTTGAGTCAAGCCGTCATTATTGACTCCATTCCCTCAGACTTGCTTTGTTGCACTCAATTTCATTCGCTTTGATTACAATTGGAGGCCATCCAATATTTATTCAGCCGATCACAAGTCCTCACATCATTCTTTCACGCTCAATTACAGAACGGGTCAAGATTCCCTTAACACATCGTAAGATCCGATCTATTCAAGTCGTTGGGAATTACAACGCATCATCTATGCCACTTCTTCCGTTTGTGCTTCATAGACAGAGGTTACATGTCTTCTTTGTTGCTCTGCAGAAACTATATGAGGACATTTGTACTTGGTCAAAGACCATCAAAAGAATAGATTAATAGCATCAACCTATATATGCAGGATTTAAACCCGCATCTTTGTGCTCATGCACATGTCCTACAATTGAGCTAATAGGCTAAAAACTTGTTGCATAGAACTAGAGCAAAAAGATTGACAACAAAAAGATGTTCTCTAAATGACAACAATCATCTTAGGACCAATTAGATAGGAACTTATTGCTTTTCCTTTTTCTCTTGTATGCAATTAAGTTGGGTTCTGTATATTGCAACAAAAGGAGCAAATTTTGGGGCAAGAAGTGTTTTTTCAATTTCCTCCATTAATAAGTGGCAGGAGGAGAACCGTCGTGTGTAAACCTCGCCAAAGAAATTCCCACACAAATAACTAAGTATAGCGATAAGTGCAGGGTCGAACCCACAGGGAAATCTAAGACTTAATCTAAAAGCTACTTTACCAACAAGTGGAAAATAAACAAGTAAATATGGGAAATAGAACTAAAGATCAATATTGCGAATGAAGTAACAAAACATAGAGATGATGGTTTTGATAACAACTCAAGGGAGAAAATAGTTCCACATGTGATTTCATCGACATTGGTTGGCTTAATTGGTCCTAGACATAAACTCAAGTTGTATGATTCCTTTAACTTACATTCCTCCCATCTTAGTTTGAATAGATCAAAGCACAAAGAGCACAATTAATCCCTTACACCTTTATGCAACCTAAGCACGGACAAAGATTTAACATAAAGATAGCACAAGTTCCTAAGAATCTAGGCATATGAATAACACCATGTATGCAAGGTAAACGATGTTTAAGACATATGTTGAAATCCCTACTTAGTCATGATCAAACAAAGGTTCTCATAATCCTAAGCATGCTACTACGGAATTCATTCAATGACGAAGGAAAAAAAAAACCTAGCAAGGTACTATTATGGTCGCGAATCACAATAATATCATCAATAATCGCAAGGGAAATCAAAAGAAAAGTAGGAAACAACTGAATTTAAGCCTCACAAACCACCAACCAAGTCTCCGAAACACAGGTGAAACAAATAACGAACTTAGCCACTCATAGCGTACCTAAATCTCCTTCGAATTGATGAAAAAAAAAAAGCAAACTTGAATGGATGAATGAACTACTGTAAATTATGATTCAAAGTCTGAGAATAGTTGTTCTCCAATGTCTAATTTCGTGCCTCCCTTTCATAGGAAAGAAGAGACCCCGAAAACCTAGATACTTTTCTTAATGATAATGCGGAAATAATCATAAAATATCCTAAAAATATGAAAACTGAAAAATAATAATAAATAACTCTCAAAATATCTTCATTAGACCCTAAGGAATAAGTCTTGAAAAGATTGGATCGAATCTTTTTCTAAAAAGATAGAATTTTGCATTCGAACTGATGTTTCTATGCACGAACTCGCCGCCGCGACAGGTCTCGCGACCGCGACTCAAGATGTTAAGCAAACCCTCTCACGAGCATCTCTCCATGGCGAAATGAGGGAACTCGCGGCAGCAACTAGTAACTCGCGGTCGCAACTCATGACAGACTTGGGTTTTCCTTCTTTTGTACTCGGCCTTTGCTGTTCTTGCTTTCTTTTCTCTTCTTTTCTTCTTCTTCTTTACTTTATTAAGAACTTTTCCAAGCTAACCACAAGCCGGATCTACAAACCTACATACAACAATCGACATAGCATAGTTTTCGAACTCTTCAACCAAAAGAACATATTATGAAATTAACTCTAAAACATAACCAAACAACCGTGAAATGCAACTAAAACTACTCTATAATGCCTATTGAAATATGCATTATCAAACTCCCCCGCACTAAAGCTTCGCTAGTGCTCGAGCGAACAATAAAAAGTAACCTATACCTACGATTTCATCCTTCATGCAACAGCCTTAAATAAAAGCAACATCAAAATGAAATGGAGCACATGATCAAGTGAATAAACATCCTAGCATGTATTTAGTGATCAAGGCATAGAAGTAGAAATCATCCAACCTCACAAGGAATATGTGTTTCACTTATGCTCTCATGTGTTTAAGCTTTAAGTTCAACTCTCAACTCAATACAAAATGCACTAAGCTCATAGACATTGACACCAATATAATCAAATCTCCAACGAAATGCCATCACTTGCCGAAAAAAATAAAAATCGACAATTTCGCTCTAGAGTTTCACTCTTTTTTCTTTCTTATCTTTTTTTTCCAGTTTTTTCATTTTTTTTTCTTTTTCTTGCTTTGGTTTCTTTCGGCTTTGGTGTATTCATTACACAAGTCGCAAACATGGGTGTCATGAATGGCCCCGGTCTATCAACACCTCAACTTACTTGAATAAAGTCCACTTGAACATCTTTTGATGCGAATTGCAAATATGGGTGACATGAATGAACCCGGTTACTCAATGATCAAGCTTCCTTCCTTAGTGGATAGTTTTCTACAACGTTTTGCGCGAATCGTACCCATGAGTGTCATGCGTAGACCCGGTTACTAAGTGCATCAACCATTGCCACCTTATTTCACTCAAAACTCACAAGCAACTAAAGCCAAATGTATAACATAAAAGCATAAATTCCGCAAGCAACAAACATGTGAGTCGGTCTAGACAATAGCTAATGAAGTCAATATCAAGAGGTAGAAACATAAGGAGAGTAAATCACCCAATCAAGCAAAAAGGAATATAAATGAATCCAATAAGACTAAAACAATCTCACAAGGGTCATGTTTTGTAGGATTTCAATAATACTTTAGCTTAATCATACATGCTTAATTACATCACCAATCATGCCCCATAAGAAAATATTTAGGAACAATAAGGCTAAGCAATTCAAACTTATCGTATGATTTTTTGACATTTTCTATTTTTTTCTTTGATTTTCTAATGCATAAAATAAAAGACATAACTGAAATTAAAACATGAAATGCATGCAATAATTGAAACATGATCTAGCTAAATGAACTAAATCCCTCACCCACACTTAAATCTTTCATTATCCTCAATGAAACATAAAAGACAACAAAAATAGACAAATAAAATCGAGGTGAGGGAAGAGGAAACTAACATGTTCACTGATGTGGTGACTGGGGCGGATAGCCTAGAAGCTGCACTCTACGAAGCATATAGCAAAGATCATCAAAACTCGTCATCTGGGCCTCCTGAGCAGCTCTAATCTTAGCTTGAGAATCGCGTAGGACAAGCAATTGGCTGTCAAGGGAATCGAATCGCTAAACGTCAGTACCAAAGCTCTAATTGACAAACGTGAACCTCTGATCAACAGAAGAGAACCGCCGGTCATTAGCCTCATCCATACGCATGTAGTTGCGAATTATATGGCACTGGTTGTCGAAAATCATCTGTTGCTGGTCCTGAATAGGACGAAAGAAAACCTAAAAATAGAGCTGAGAAGGAAACTCAGCATCGAATCCTCCATGAGATGAACTAGCACCAGCCAACATAATAGTTCTCGCCCGGGTAGGTAGTCTTCTCATGAGGAGGGTACTCATAATCCATGTCATACCCAGCACGATAGCAAGCAAAGCGATCAGGCTACCAAACCCAATTGTAGCATATATAATCCTTCCTGACATTCGCGGCGGAGGTAAGAGACTGACAAGCCATGAAGAATAGCTCCAACCAATCAGGAATCGCGTCAGGCTCAGGCAAAAAACAAATAAAGCAACTCCAAGTAGATCTCATGACCTTGTTGCCCTCAGCTTGACCAAAGAAAGTGTTGTTCAAAACCTTATATCATATCCTCACCTCTGGATGAACTATGCTGGTGTTCAGATCGTGCCCTGGGTTCATCACTAACCCTGTCTATCTATGCCAATATTGCTCGGGCATCTCAGTAGCCTGAATATCATCCCAGTTTGGCATCGGCTCTCTAAAAATACCAAAAACTCTCCTCATAGTCTCAAAAGATAACCGTCGATTATGGCCACCCAGTCGAAACTTGTGAGAACTACTACCCTTCTTATATGTAGCCAAAAACTATCAAACCAGATCAAGTTAAGTAGGCACACACTTGTCAACCAAACCAACAAAACCGCCCTTATCCATAAACACTCGAACATTATCCTCTAAACCTAAAGATCGGCGAGTCGGAAGATCCAAAAAATTTAGTGCAAGCTTATTTCCAACCCTCTAGCCTATTCCATTTATCTCTAGCATCACTCCTAAGTCCATTCGGCATCTCCATATCAACACGCGCCATGAAATTCAAAGAAAAAGTCAAGAAAATACCAAAACAAATGGTTCTGTAGCCAGTCACGGCGACGAGTGTGGTGGTTGCGGCGGTGAGAAGCAGTACTCGCTGGAGCTTTCACTAGGCAAAGGTCACGACAATGACAGAACTTCTCACGGTGGCGACGACGAACAACAGCGATTTAATTGTTCGTTGTGGCAATCGGAACTCAGCTTCAACTCTCTTCTTTTTGTTCCCAATGTTGGGTTCACAACAAATATTCACCAAAACTCAACCTAGACACTTAGATCTATGGATGAAGTTGAAGAAAATGGTTTTGGGTGGATGTAGAAAAGGGAAGGTGGATTGGATGTGGGTGAAAGGTTGAAATTTTGGTTTGGTTTTGTAGATCGGGGCGTCGGGAGTTTGAATACGTGCTCGGAATTTTGATTTGGAGAGAGATGGTGATTAATAGGTAAATATGGCCGTTGAAGAGCATGGGGCAGCTATGGAGGTTGTAAATTGTGGGTTTTGGGGTTTTGACAGAGGTAGGGGATGATACGGGAAAAGGTTCAACGGATAACGGGTCACGGTATTGGAAATGGGGCCCATATGGGCCCGTTTTTATTTTCTGGAACTGACCCGGTCACGGCGGCGAATTGAGTGAAAATATGTCGACTCGGTACTTCCAAATACCGAGTCGATATTTGGCTACTGTAAAAAAATAGGCCATTTCACGACCGCGAGATGGGGGTTTCGCGGCGGCGATTTTCTTGGTGAGCCTTGGTTGTCCCTTTTTCCGTCCATTCTCCACCAACTCAAAATAATGCTCAATAAAAGCTCACAAAAACATTAGAACACCTAATCTATTATCCTAATAAAAGGAAATTCGACACTTATTCAAATTAAAATGAAATAACTAACTAAGAATTCAAAAACAAAAAGAAAGAAAACTAACCTTGGGTTGCCTCCCAAGAAGCACCCTTGTTTTATGTCCTAGGTTCGACGTCCTTAAAGCTCAAGTACCAATAGGCTCATGTAGAGTCATGTCTTCTACAATCTCATCCGAAAAGCCATCAAAGTGGTGCTGGAGTCTATGACCATTCACCTTAAACACTTGAGCGCTCTTTTCATCCTTAATCTCCACCGCTCCATGTGGATAAATATGCACAATCGTGTAAGGACCTTTCCATTTAGAGCGAAGCTTTCCCGGAAAGAGAGTGACGGGTGATTGATAGAGGAGGACTTTGTCACCAACTTTGAAGTGCTTCCTCAAAATATGCTTATCATGCCATGCCTTAGTCTTTTCCTTGTAGTTGATGGCATTATCATAAGCATCCCATCCAATTCTTACACTTGGAGCTTACGAAACTCACCAACTTCATCAATCCTCATATTGTACTCCTTCACCGCCTAATAAGCCTTGTTTTGGAGCTCCACCGGAAGATGACATGCCTTACAAAAAAACAATCGATATGGTGACATATTAATAGGTGTCTTATAGGCCGTGCGATATGCCCAAAGAGCATCATCCAAGCGTTGACTCCAATCCTTTCGATTCGGGTTCATGACTTTTCCATAATCCTTTTCACCTCTCTATTAGAGACCTCAGCTTGACCGTTGGTTTGGGGGTGATAAGCGGTGGATATATGATGAGTAACATGATACTTCTTAAGAAGTACAACCACCATCTTATTGCAAAAATGAGTACCTCTGTTACTAATCAAAGTGCGAGGAATACCAAATCTAGCAAATAACTCCTTAAGAAACCCTAAAATAGTCTTAGAATCATCAGTACTGGTGACTTTTGCTTCCACCCACTTGGAGACATAGTCCACCGCCAACAAAATATAATAGTTGCCAAAAGAATTAGGAAAAGGACCCATAAAATCAATTCCCACACATCAAAGATTTCACAAAAAATCAGTCTAGCTTGTGGCATTTCATTCCTAGGTGCAATATTTCTTGTTCTCTGACATCTATCACATGACTTACAAAATGCATTTGCATCACGAAAGATAGTTGGCCAATAAAATCCTGATTCAAGTACTTCCCTAGAAGTTTTATTAGGTCCAAAGTGACCTCCACAAGCATAAGTGATAAGGCATGTTTCCAATAGGCATTATAGGTTAGTTTAGTTGCATTTCATTGTTATATAATCATGTTTTAGTGTTAATTAGATTAGCATTCATTTTGTGGGAAAGTTCGGAATCTACGCTATTTCGATGGTTTTATGTAGATTCGTAGATCCGAGGCAAAGAACACGAGGAACGGAGCTAAGTAAGGCTAAGGCGAGACTTGGGAGAGCTTAAGGAAGAAGTCCCGAAGAGAATGGAACAACCTAAGGAGCAACGGAGAACGAAATCGAGGTCTAAGAGCGAAAACAAGGACGAGTCGCGAAAGCTGTCCGCCCGGCGAGCTGAACTTGTAACGCACTTTCCGGAGGCCTCGGATGTCCGATCGACGCATATGAGCATGCGTTGGAAAGCTCTTTCGAAGATCTACGTGATGGTGTTCTGTTGGATTTTCGCTGCCAGCGAATGCCTTTCCGCTGCAGCGAATCAAGTCAGCAACAACATGTGCGAGAAGGTGGCCGGCCTGAGCATGAGTCGCTGCCAGCGAATGGCATCTCGCTGCCAGCGACTGGAGTTAGCGGGAGCATGTCCAGGAGCAGCATGACTCGCTGCCAGCGAAAGGAAACTCGCTGCCAGCGAATGGAGTCGCTGCCAGCGGACGATCGGATTCGCTGCAGCGGATGTAAGCTTTCGCGGCAGCGAATGGAGACTCTCGCGACAGCGGAAGGGTGGACTCGCGGGAGCGAAAACGAAGGAATCGAAGAAGCTTGAAAATATTCTAAGGCATGGACATTCGCTGCCAGCGAGTGTGGTAGCGAGTGTGGTAGCGAAAATCCAACAGTGGCTCAATCAAGGCTTTTCGCTGCCAGCGGAAATTTTCGCTGCCAGCGGAATTTGACGCTGAATTAAATTAGGAAAGTTCTATCTTTTATCTAGTTTGTTTAGGAAGTTTCTATCTTTTATCTACCATTTATGGAAGAGATTAGGCTTATAAATAGGATGTTTTAGGGTTAGTTTAATTAAGTTTCAAATAAAATTCCAAGTAGAGAAATCACCATTGAAGAGAAGAAAGCTTAGGTAAGCCATGTTTGACTAATTTTGTAGTTTCCGCCTACACTTTCGAGACTTGGTTGGTGGTTTGTGAGTTTCTAATTTAAGTTATTTTTCCTCTATAATTCTTTCAACTTCTTTATGTGATATTGATTATGTTATTGATGTTATCTTGATTAGCTACCTTGATAATATTGATTTCTTGCTAGGATTTAATACTTTCGTATTTGTGTTATTTCCGTAGTAGCACGCATAAGATTGTGGATTCCGTGTTTGAAGCATGATTATGTAGGGAGTTGACATATATCTTAAACATTGATTTACCGTGTTTAATTGGTGTTATTTATATGCTCAAGTTCTTGGGACTATTTGCTATCTCTTTGTTAAATCTTGACCGTGTTAAGGTTGCATTGAGGTGTAAGGGATTAATTGGACTCGTAGGACTTTTAATCTACTTAAACCAAGACGAGAGGAATTCGTAGGAAAAGATAATAACTTGAAAAGGATTCGATGATCAATAAAACCAACCAAAGTCGAGAACTTGTAGGTGGAAACGCTTTTCTTCTATCCTTTATTTGCTTTTGTCAATATTATTTTCTTTTATTTTCATTCATAAAAATCGTTTCTTTTATATTGATAAATATACAATATTTAGAAATACTTGATTCTCTAGGGTTCGACCCCTTACTTGCATACTATACTAGTTTGTTTGTTTGGGAATAATTTTTGGCGAGGGAAATCAACGACCTTCCCTCCGTCAAATTGGCGCCGTTGCCGGGGAATCAAGTTTATTTATTTGTTTTGTGTATTTATTAATATTTGTATATATATCTATCCCCGTCGTGGACCTATCTTACGGTTCACGACACCTCGTTACTAATTGTTTGCAATGGAGTTGGAGTTATGGCAATACCAAGGAGAATACTTTCACCATTACCTCGCAAGAGTGCAAGATTTAGTGGACGACCGTGCTTCACGGGGTATCCAAGATGATTTGAAAAAACAAGTACTTTGCGTTCAAGATGGCATGCTTCCCGAGATACGAGAATTCGCCCAATCATTGAATGATGAAGGCTTTTATGGTTTGGATTGGCCGGAATTGTGGGATATTTTCCTTTGTGTGGGTGACATGGCAAAGGTGGAAGAAGAATACATGTTGGCATCCACACCCTTACCTTTCAAACCAATGGCGGGCGTGATACATGAGGAAAGCCAAGACGCAAGTACCCATGGTTCATTCAAGGATGGAGAAGAGAGCCCGATGCCCCTTGACATGGAGTCTCATGAGTGCACGCTTGAGGAACCATGTATTTTGGCACCTACTCCACCAATAGAAATCATCTCCAACGCATCCATTACGGAACCAAGTCCGAAGCCAATTTCTGTGGCTCTCGAGCAAGGTAATGATATTTCTTACACTTTTGTTGATTTTGGTGAATATATAGATCCTTGGGAGCATTACTTCAACAAACCACCAGCGGAACTGTGTTGGTGGTATTACATACCCTCGGCGAGAAGTCACGCTCGGGCATATGAAAAGTTGGAGACCTTCTTCAACATCACATCATTTGACTTCGGCTTCTTTATATGTGGTGCTCGCCTACCTAGATGGTGTGCACCGGAGTTTGATTTGTTAAAGAGGGCGTTAGCAATGTCCGAGTGAGTCTTGAACACATGGACGAATAAACCGTCGAGTCTATGACGATAAACAAGGACGCTTCTTGGGAGGCAACCCGAGGTAAGTTTTCCTAAATTAGTTATTTCAATTCCTAGTTAGTTAATTAGTTTTGTTGTTTAATAAATTAGAAATTTCCTAATTATTCTATATGGTAGATAGATGCTTTCGGATATTTTAAGATAACCATGCAGGAAAAAAAAAAGAAAAGATCGAAGAATAGAGTTTCTGGGCTCAATTCGCTGCCAGCGAATCATGATTCGCTGCCAGCGAGTCCAGCTGCTTAGACAACATAGGAGCTTATTTCATTCGCTGACAGCGAACCAAAACTCGCTGACAGCGAATCCAGCAGATCATGCCCAGTCTTCGTCAACTGTCGCAGCCCATCTTATTCATCCTTCATCATCTTCATTCATTCGTGATCGTGGTTCGTCCGTCATCGTCGATGTCGTTCTTCGTCGTTCTTCTTTCAAGCTTCGCCACCTTCGCCACCAATATTTTTCCAAAATGTGAGTTATTCTTTACCCTCTTTCCTCTCATATTTTTATGATTTGTTGTCTTTGATTTTCATTGAGGACAATGAAGAGTTTAAGTGTGGGGGAGGGTTGCATTCATAGATTCATGCATCCATTCATATTTATTTTTTCCGTTATGCATTCATGTTTATTTTTTTTCGTTAATTTATTGCATTGGAAAATGAAAAAAAAATGAGAAAAAAAATATCCAAAAAGAGCATGCATTGCATATATGTGTTTTTCAAATACCCATCTTGCCTTAGTTTGTCCTCTATTTTATTTTTATGAGTTTTACCATATATGTTCCATAGTATGTTTGAATTGTCTAGCCTTGTCACATATTTGAAATGATTTTTATTGGGAGCTTGACTTGTTAGTTCAATTGAGAAAGTATGATTCTTAGTCTTTGGCATTATTGAAATCCAACAAAAACTTGTCCAAGTGAGAATTTTTGGCCTTATAGGGATATTTGATATATTTATTCCCTTTTGCTTTCTTGTGTGACATTATACTCTCCTTATGCAATTACCTCTTGAGATTGACATTGTTATCTATATTTGAGGCCGAATTTATATGTCTATTGCTTATGAGTTTCAAATGATAGAGGCATGATTTTCTTAGCCATATTATTATCCATATCCACCCTACATATGTGTCCTTTGCTTGTAGCCAAATTTGAGCCTTAGCCTTTTCTTTGAAGCTCCACAAAATTTATCCTAACCGATGATGAGCCTTACCCTATCCGGGAATTAGGATTAGAATTGGTGAATGATTGATGTGGTTGAGTGGAAAAGAGAATATTGTTGAGAAAGTTACGAGTTTTGGATGATTATGTAATTTTGGTTTTATTCCTCACATTGCGCATTATTGTATTTTTGGCTCTAGAAAAAAAATGAAAAAAGAAGAAGAAAAAAGTCAAAAGAAATAGAAGAAAAGAAAAGAAAAAAAAAGATGAATAAAGAGCCTTTTATTTTCATTATGTATGTGAGAGTTGAAAAAAATGTATGGTTGAGAGAAAGTTCTTTTGTTGAGTGTTTTAAGAGTGAAAGTTTGAGTTATCTTGGTTTTGGAAGTATTTGGTTTTTGATGTTCTTCCGGTTGTTCTTAGGGATCCCTTTTTCCCGGATTTTTAGCACCACAAGCCTAAGTATTTCCTACCTTAAATTCCTTACCAAGCCCCATTACAACCTTGATAAAAGACCTCTTGATGTTTCTTATAAGTGATGGCATCCACGGTGGAGAATATGTGATATATGTGTCAATTTCTATGTAGCTTTTTGCATTTTGGATTGAGTTGAGAGATTGCATTTTTAAGCCTAAACACATGAGAGTGAGAGCAAACACATTATCCCGGTGAGGTTGGACTAGATGTGCCTTTTACTTTGAATCACTTTTATACTTGCTAGGATGCTAGCTTTCATGTTCACGACTCCTCCACTTTGATGTTGCTTTTGACAAGGTTAGTGCTTGAAGATCATATTTGTGGTATGATGGTTTTGCTCTTGTTTTTGTATTGCTTGAGGACAAGCAAAAGGTTAAGTGTGGGGGAGTTTGATAAGGCATGTTTCCAATAGGCATTATAGGTTAGTTTAGTTGCATTTCATTGTTATATAATCATGTTTTAGTGTTAATTAGATTAGCATTCATTTTGTGGAAAAGTTCGGAATCTACGCTATTTCGATGGTTTTATGTAGATTCGTAGATCCGAGGCAAAGAACACGAGGAACGGAGCTAAGTAAGGCTAAGGCGAGACTTGGGAGAGCTTAAGGAAGAAGTCCCGAAGAGAATGGAACAACCTAAGGAGCAACGGAGAACGAAATCGAGGTCTAAGAGCGAAAACAAGGACGAGTCGCGAAAGCTGTCCGCCCGGCGAGCTGAACTTGTAACGCACTTTCCGGAGGCCTCGGATGTCCGATCGACGCATATGAGCATGCGTTGGAAAGCTCTTTCGAAGATCTACATGATGGTGTTCTGTTGGATTTTCGCTGCCAGCGAATGCCTTTCCGCTGCAGCGAATCAAGTCAGCAACAACATGTGCGAGAAGGTGGCCGGCCTGAGCATGAGTCGCTGCCAGCGAATGGCATCTCGCTGCCAGCGACTGGAGTTAGCGGGAGCATGTCCAGGAGCAGCATGACTCGCTGCCAGCGAAAGGAAACTCGCTGCCAGCGAATGGAGTCGCTGCCAGCGGACGATCGGATTCGCTGCAGCGGATGTAAGCTTTCGCGGCAGCGAATGGAGACTCTCGCGACAGCGGAAGGGTGGACTCGCGGGAGCGAAAACGAAGGAATCGAAGAAGCTTGAAAATATTCTAAGGCATGGACATTCGCTGCCAGCGAGTGTGGTAGCGAGTGTGGTAGCGAAAATCCAACAGTGGCTCAATCAAGGCTTTTCGCTGCCAGCGGAAATTTTCGCTGCCAGCGGAATTTGACGCTGAATTAAATTAGGAAAGTTCTATCTTTTATCTAGTTTGTTTAGGAAGTTTCTATCTTTTATCTACCATTTATGGAAGAGATTAGGCTTATAAATAGGATGTTTTAGGGTTAGTTTAATTAAGTTTCAAATAAAATTCCAAGTAGAGAAATCACCATTGAAGAGAAGAAAGCTTAGGTAAGCCATGTTTGACTAATTTTGTAGTTTCCGCCTACACTTTCGAGACTTGGTTGGTGGTTTGTGAGTTTCTAATTTAAGTTATTTTTCCTCTATAATTCTTTCAACTTCTTTATGTGATATTGATTATGTTATTGATGTTATCTTGATTAGCTACCTTGATAATATTGATTTCTTGCTAGGATTTAATACTTTCGTATTTGTGTTATTTCCGTAGTAGCACGCATAAGATTGTGGATTCCGTGTTTGAAGCATGATTATGTAGGGAGTTGACATATATCTTAAACATTGATTTACCGTGTTTAATTGGTGTTATTTATATGCTCAAGTTCTTGGGACTATTTGCTATCTCTTTGTTAAATCTTGACCGTGTTAAGGTTGCATTGAGGTGTAAGGGATTAATTGGACTCGTAGGACTTTTAATCTACTTAAACCAAGACGAGAGGAATTCGTAGGAAAAGATAATAACTTGAAAAGGATTCGATGATCAATAAAACCAACCAAAGTCGAGAACTTGTAGGTGGAAACGCTTTTCTTCTATCCTTTATTTGCTTTTGTCAATATTATTTTCTTTTATTTTCATTCATAAAAATCGTTTCTTTTATATTGATAAATATACAATATTTAGAAATACTTGATTCTCTAGGGTTCGACCCCTTACTTGCATACTATACTAGTTTGTTTGTTTGGGAATAATTTTTGGCGAGGGAAATCAACGACTTTTCCTCCGTCAATAAGCATGGCAAAAACTAAGAACAGACATTACCTCATTGTCAAGAAGGAATCGTCGAATAACCTGGTAATGCATCCATAAGAATGGGTCGTCCCAAACATAGAACTTGGCATCATGGCGAATTCTGTCCTTCTGAGCTCTGGTGCATTTCGGAGGGAACTCACCCGTCACCAAGAAGTTAACCATATTAGCGAACCATGGTCTAGATGTGTTCAAAGCATTCAAGGACAAGGGTGTGTCTGCAATAATGGGTGAGATGGCATCTAGAGTTTCATCGGGAAAGTATCCCAATGTCCTAGAGGTCTCCCCCACACTATCCGGATGCATCAATCGACTGAGATGATTAGCTAAACAGTTCTCAGTGCCCTTCTTATCCTTGATCTCAATATCAAACTCACTCAAAAGTAAAATCCATTGAATGAGTCCCGGCTTTGCCTCTTTCTTCTTCAGCAGGTATCTCAAAGCGACATCATCCGTATAGATGATGACCTTGGCTCCCAAAAGATAAGGGTGGAACTTGTCAAGTGCAAAAACAACCACTAGGAGCTCTTTCTCCGTACTGGTGTAGTTCCATTATGCTCCATTCAACATCATGGAGGCATAGTATATCACATGGGAAGCGTTGTCAATCTTCTGGCCTAGCACATCGCCAACAACATAGCCGCTCCCATCACACATCA
The DNA here is from genome assembly GCA_037127255.1 of Persicaria tinctoria. NCBI lineage: Eukaryota > Viridiplantae > Streptophyta > Magnoliopsida > Caryophyllales > Polygonaceae > Persicaria > Persicaria tinctoria. Next base: position 44,243,717 of record JBANSL010000018.1, read on the forward strand.
ACTCAATACCTCAATGAAGTTCTCATTGTACTCAGAAAAGATGCTGACCATACACCTTTGGAATGTTCCTGGTGCATTACACAACCAAAAATGCATTCTGCGATATGCAAAGGTCCCAACATATTTGGCTTCTCCAACAACGAGAGGCTGAGGAAGCACGACGACGAGAGGATGAGGCATGGCTTCAAGCCGGGCTTGATGCCATTGCGGCCAAGATGAAAAAGGAATTCGTTGCCGAAAAAACAGCATTGCACGACAATTTTGTTTTGCAGATTTCTGTTGATTCCCACCTCGGAATCGCCTCATCTTAGATTCCCTGCGTAGATAACTTCGAGATCTTTCCGACGGTGGTTCATACACTACCAGAATCCCTCAGTAAGGTCTCCGAAACTGATCTGCAAGTTGACAGAAATTCTGCGCAGGATTTGTTGAACGTGTCCGGAGATGTTCGTGAGGTTCTCTTTGCTAGTATTGAGCCTAAGGATGAGGTTGTTGATTTTGAGAAACGTGTGACCGAGGATCCAATTCAGGTCGAGATCATTGATGTTGATTGCTCCATGGCCAGCATGGACGCTACTGTTTTTAAGGTTCATCGACCTTGAAATCTTATGGTAGTTGTCCGTTATAATCCTCTTTTTGATCAAGGAAAGGCTGCTGCTCCCCTTGTGCCCTACAATGAGTCGATTTGAGGACGAATTGAAGCCAAGTGGGGGAGAATGATGCCATCAAGATTGGCCCTCTATGGGCCAACACGGTTCGAGGACCCGATCATCCCGAGAAAGAAGAAGGTGTCACCATGGAGGTGAGCTCGGACTATGGATCGTGGGGCCATTCTACCTTGATGAAGCCGAATTAGGGTATGGCCGAATGGCCTTGGTATTTTTTTTATGACATTTATTTCCTTTCCTTTATTTTAGTTTAGGAGAATAAAAGTGATGAATAATTCTTTCCATACTCATTTATCTATTTTTTTAGTTATTTTTAGATAGATAAAATTATTAGTATTTATCTTAGGTTTTCAATTAATTATTTTAGCTAAATGTGAGATATCTAGGGTTTCCTTTACATAGAAACTAATCTCACTTATTTAAGTTGTATTTTGGCTTTTTAGAATTCAGGTTGAAATTATTAAAAGAGAAGCACTTGGCTAAATGTTTTCTCTTCGTCAACCCTAGAAATCTCATGTATGTCATCTAAGTTCAATCCAACACATATTTCGGTTCGCATGCTTTCGATTCGTTGATTTCCCTTTCAACTTTTGCTTTCTTTTGATGCTGCAAAGCTCTTTTAAGAACTTAGCATATCGAGGAACCGTTTTGATGAGGTTAAGAAGCGGAATATTGACTTCACACTTATCAAATGTCTCATACAACTCCTTATCATTCTCTGGCTTCCTTGTGTCCTTTAAGGCTTCGGGAAATGGGGCGATGGGCTTGTACAGAACAAGGTCAGGCTGCGGAATAGACTTCGGAACAACAACATCATCGGACACAACAATCTCGTCTTCCAGTGACGGTTACGCGGCGGCGAGTCAGTAGTCGACATTGGTTCTGAGACGGGCTCTGTCATGGCCGCGATATCAATGTCTCGCGACGGCGTCTCGTGACAGTCAGGGGTGATCTGGCTAGGCTCTTTTGCGGCGACAACATCAGCAAGTCGCGACGGCGACGACGGTGATTTCGGACTTCCTTGTCCGATTTCCTCATCACTCTCTACCCAATCCTTCACAACTTCTTCTTGTTGATGGTTGAAAGGTAGGACCTTACCACTTGGTAGGTGTATAGCGTTGACATTCTCACGTGGCGGAGGGGGGGATCGATTGCAATGGTAGTGCGTTTGACGTCTTAGCTTTCATTCACTCACTTCAAGAGTCAATTGCCCCACGGTCTTTTCATAAGTACTCAACTTGTCCATAATCGTCCTTAGAGTCTCACCTTGGTCTGGATTGGCTTGAGGAGGGGGTCTTTGTTGGAATGGAGGCCTCTTTTGTTGGTAAGGAGCTTGATTCTACTGGAACCTTTGGTCAAATCCTTGGTAATTATTGAAGTTGGAACTGTAAGGACCATTACTAAAGTTTCGACGAGGACCATAATCACCCAAGGCATTGACATTAGTGACATTCTCCTGAATCTGCGGGCACAAATCAGTCGGATTTGTTGGATCACTGCAGATTCCACAAGAATGGTGAACTTGATTTACAACGTGATTAACTCCTTGCAATGCCATGGTAAGCTTACTCAATTGCTCCCATAGATCTGTGTAATAATCTTATGGCGGGTTGGCTTGAATCCTTAAGACTCCTCTAGCTCCTAGAGTCTTAGAGTATTATTGAGATGAATTCGCAAGCCTCTCAAACATATCCATAGCTTCATCTGGCGTCTTAAGCAAAATATCTCCTCCACCGGCATTATTCACTGACCCTCTATCTCTATCACTCAGTCCTTCATAGAGTGCAAGGACTAGATCATCCTTAGTGAGTCCATGATAAAGGCATGCAACAACAGTCCATTTGAAGCGCTCATAATACTCATAAAGTGATTATGTAGCCAGCTGATCAATGCTAGTGATCTCACTCTTCATCTTGTTGTGTCTGCTAGCAGGATAATACTTATTCAGAAAAGTTTTCTTTAGCTCAATCCAACTGCGAATACTTTCATCAGGGAGATAATACAACCAATCGTTGGCTGCATCATTCAGCGTGAAGGGGAAAACTCTAAAAAAACATCTGATCATCATTCAGACCACCAACTCTGATGCAATCGCAGACAGTATGGAACATAGTTAGATGCTTGTTGGGATTCTCTCTCTGAAGACCATGAAAGAAAGGCAGGAAACCAGTCCATCCTGACTCAAACTTGAATTTAGAACCCTCAGGAAGATCAGGGAGTACAATAGCCAAGGCCCAAAGGTTGAACATTCAGATTCGGCTCTCTAATCTCTTGCAAAGTTCTCCTTGGAGGATCACCTGCGTTATTCAGAACTAGATTGTTGTTTCCATTCGGGTTATTAACGTTATCACCCATCTCCTCTATGTTTCCAGAGTTGGAAGAGTGATCTCTTTGAAACCTAGAAAGTGTGCATTCAATTTCTGGATCCAAAGACAAAAGAGATGCGTCAGTAGTACGGGTGTGAACCATACAATGGTCCACACCAAAGTAAAGTAACAATTAGACAATGAATCAAATAGATGTTCCCCGGCAATGGCGCCAAATTAAAATTAGGTAGGAGGAGAACCGTCGTGTGTGAACCTCGCCAAAGAAATTCCCACACAAATAACTAAGTATAGCGATAAGTGCGGGGTCGAACCCATAGGGAAATCTAAGACTCAATCTAAAAGCTACTTTGCCAAAAAGTGGGAAATAAACAAGTAAATATGGGAAATATAACTAAAGATAAATATTGCAAATGAAGTAACAAGGCATAAAGATGATGGTTTTGATAACAATTCAATATAGAAAATAGTTCCACTTGCGCTTTCATCGACATTGGTTGACTTAATTGGTCCTAAACATAAACTCAAGTTTTATGATTCCTTTAACTTACATTTCTCCCATCTTAGTTTGAATAGATCAAATCACAAAGAGCACAATTAATCCCTTACACATTTATGCAACCTAAGCACGGACAAAAAATTAACATTAAGATAGCTCAAGTTCCTAAGAATCTAGCCATATAAATAACACCAAGTATGCAAGGTAACCGATGTTTAAGACATATGTTGAAATCCCTACTTAGTCATGATCAAACAAAGGTTTTCACAATCCTAAGCATGCTACTACGGAATTCATTCAATGACGAAAGAACAAAAACCTAGCAAGATACTATTATGGTCGTGAATCACAATAATATCATCAATAATCGCAAGGGAAATCAAAAGAACAGTAGGAAAAAACTAAATTTAAGCCTCACAAACCATCAACCAACTCTCCGAAACACAAGTGAAACAAATTACGAACTTAGCCACTCATAGCGTACCTAAATCTCCTTCGAATTGATGGAAAAATAAGAAAACTTGAATGGATGAATGAACTACTTTAAATTATGATTCAAAGTCTGAGAATAGTGTTTCACCAATGTCTAATTTTTGGCCTCCCCTTCATAGGAAAGAAGAGACCCCGAAAAACTGGATACTTTCCTTAAAAATAATGTGGAAATAATCCTAAAATAATATAAAATATCCTAAAAATATGAAAACTAAAAATAATAATAAATAAGTCTCAAAATATCTTCCTTAAACCCTAAGGAATAAGTCTTCAAAGGTGTTTCACCAATGTCGAACCGATGTTCTCTACACAAACTCACCGCTGCGACAGGTCTCTCGCGGTCGTGACTCAAGGTGTTCAGCAAACCCTCTCACGGGCATCTCTCCATGGCGACATGGGGGAACTCGCGATGGCGACTAGTAACTCGCGGCCGCGACTCATGACAGACTTGGGTGTTCCTTCTTCTGCACTCGACCTTTGCTTTTCTTGCTCTCTTTTCTCTTATTTTCTTCTTCTTCTTCTTTACTCCATTAAGAACTTTTCCAAGCTAACCACAAGTCGGATCTACGAACCTATATAAAACAATCGAAATAGCATAGTTTTCGAACTTTCCAACCAAAAGAACATAATATGAAATTAACTCTAAAACATAACCAAACAACCATGAAATGCAACTAAAACTGCTCTATAATGCATATTGAAATATGCATTATCAATAAGAAATAATCGCCCTAACGTAGATGAAATGGGCAAGAGGTATTCATACAACAAATCTTCAATTTCCTTCATCAATAAGATATGGGAACAAGGATCATGCCTCATTGCTTTATCGAAGGTCTTTGATGGTTCAGGCTTTGGAACTTGGAAAAGGTTCATGCCTCATTGCTTTATCGTCTAAGAATAAAGTAGGATTCATTGATGGAACAATTAAAAGACCTAGTGTAGTTACATCTGGTATGCGATCATGGAAAAGATGCAATGACATGATCAATTCTTGGATGTTAAATGCCTTTAATAAATAAAATTTTTGAAAATGTGATTTACAATGATTATGCTTTTGAAATTTGGAAGGATTTATGCACTCGATTTGAGAAATCAAATCTTTTTTAACGTTATGTCAAACATAACAGAAACGAAAATCGGAGGGAAACAGAAACGAAAACGGCAACATGAATTATATGTTCATTTAAAGATCTAAATTATAAGAGCAGTAACATATCACCAAGTGATACATATAGAGTGCAGCATTAAGGCTACAAATTTAAATATTCAATACCGTGATAAACAGTGTCCTTACTCCTTAACATAAATCAATACAGGCAGGTCAAATATTTTAAATGTCTTCCAAACCAACAAAATAAAGCAACTTAGTTTTAAAATAACAGCATAATCAAGAACAACACAAAGTAATCAATCCAATATCAATCTTCTACTTAGCTAACTCTTCCTCAAGTTCCAGTTCATCAAGAAAAAGTTCTACAAATTCAAGAACCCCGATATCTTCCATTGATCCAAACTCATCTCCACCAACATCCCACAGAGATCCAGAGAAGAGCGACCTAGTGAGGTTGTGAGCGAGCAAACTGAGTAGAGAGAGGCTCGCTGGAAGGGATGAGAGGAGGGAAGACCGAAAATAGAGGAGAAGGAGATCGACGGCAAAGCTAGAGGAAAAGGAGAATTTCATATGGGAGGAAGGGGAAACTTCATTTAGAGTTCGACATTTATTTATTTTCAATTATAAAATTAGTGGAAACGCCACCCAACCAAAAAGAAATGTTTCTGACTAAGCGGAAACGGTCAAAGTTTCTAACTTTTCTGTTCAACGAAATGATAATAGTTTCTAAACTTTCATAAACGTTTTTGGGGCGTTTCCCCAGATTTTCGGAGTTTCTTCATATCCATAAACGTGAAATCGCTATTAAATGGAGTTTTGGGGAATCATAGTACTTTAACGTTTTGTTATTAGGAAGCTGTTGTATGTTATCTTGCAAGGTAGCGACAATTTTTCCATATGTTACACTAGGATCAAGCGGTTATGAGATGCGCAGAAAGCCTTATAGATGATACCTCGATGTTTTTGTGAAGTCATGAATTTTGCAAATATGAGGAAGATCAGAAGGTTCTTGAGCTTCTGATGGGATTGAATGATTATTATTGTTCCATTAGAGGACAAATCTTGATGATGAAATTGAGTTCGAGCGTAGTCGAGGCATACTCTTTGCTCAGTCATGAGGGGAAACAAAGAGATTTCAAGAACAACACATAATTCGCGGGTAATTCCTCTGCTGTGTATTCTCATAAATAGAAATCGAGTTCACATAACCAATTTTTGAACCAACATAAAAAAACTAGGAAATTTGAGGGAGTTGTGCCAGTAAAACGAGCTCCTTATATTTGCACCCACGGGAAGAAAACCAAGCACAAGGTTAAGTTTTGTTACAAGTTGATTGGCCACCCTTCTGATTCCAAAACAATGAAGGAAAAGAAAGTTGTTGCTTAGGCTTCAAGAGATGTAGACGTTGGTAATTAGGTCTTAGCTATACCAGGATTTACAATCGAACAGTGTGTACAACTGATCAACATGTTAACCAAAAGTTCTTCTCAGAGTCAACATCAGAACATGGATCTTGCTGGCTGTTCAATGGCAGGTAATCGCCCTTATGTGCTTTCCAAATATTTTGAGTACATCGCTTTAAGTGCACAATTAGATTTAAAGAAATGCTGTGATTCTTGGATAATTGACATTGGTGTAGCTGATCATATGTGCTTCGTTGGAACTTCCTTTGTCCATCTCAAACCTCTCCCTCAATCTTACAAAATCACCTTACCAAATGCATCTTTTATCACTGTCAAATATCATGGCTCTGTTCAGATTACCTAGCCTTGTCATCCATCATGTTTTCTTTGTCCCCGAATTCAAGTTTAACCTCTTGTCTATAAGCAAACTTACCTCCCAACTTGATGGTAATGCTTGTTTTTCATCAACTGTATGCCTATTGCAGGCCCCTTCATTGAAGATGCTAGTGGCACTTGGTAAGCAGCAAGGAGGGTTGTATATGTTCGAGTGCAAGCCACATAAACACACTCCAAATGTCATGCATTCCAGTGATTTCAATACAATTTGTAAAGCCATATATTGCTTGTTCTTTTGATGTGTCGATGCTTTGGCACTTGAGAGTTGGCCATATGCCTATGCTTTGGCACTTGAGAATTGGCTATATGCCTTTTCATAAACTCAAATTGGTGCAATGTTGTGATTCTGCGACTGTTTCTAAAGATGTTGTTTGTGATGTTTGTCATAAATCTCAACAACACAAATTGTCTTTTCCTCATAGTAGCATCAAAACCACTCAGCCATTCGATTTGGTTCACATTGATCTCTGACCACAAGTATTTTGGTCACAAGTATTTTTTTACTATTGTCGATGATGTTTTTACTATTGTCGATGATTTCACCAGGTGCCCTTGGACACACCTTCTCCCAAACAAGTCCATTGCTTTCTTCTTTATTCAATGTTTTGTTCACATGGTCCAAACACAATTTTCTGTCACTCCAAAGAAATAGTGGCTTGGATTTACTAATCCCGATTTTATCCTAAATTGGATCCAATGATCCCGAAATTGCTGTATTAGTGACGACTGGGTTGGTGTATAATAAGGTATCATATACCAAGGAGATGAATAAGTGTTTTGTTGACGTAGGGAGGGTGCATGCGAGCATTAGGCGATAGCTGAGGATTTTGGTCACCGGAGGGTTTGTGGGTATATTTTGATAGTCTACGAAGGATAAATGCGATGGTTTTGAAAGGCTTTGGAGGAGGAAGACGACATTGCCCACCTCACCTGGACGACATCGTTTTGCTTGTTTCTCAATTTCTATCATGTACAGTCATGTGGGTGTCACGTGATCTCTCCATGTATAAATAAGGCTTCGACATCTTGTAATAAACCGAGTTCTTCAATTCAATCAGAAATAGAGGTCTCCCCCTCTAAGTTTGTTCATCGTGCTTTCCTTCCTTTGATTCATTTTCGTCTTCCAAAAATTTAATTTTCTCGTTCCACATAATGCGGGAGAGGGGTAATCATGGACAAAATTTCTACACTCTACCCGAAACCCGAAAACTAATTCTCATCCCACCCACCCCGGCCATCTCGTGCCAAACACACCCTAAAGGTGGGAAATCGGGCTTGATTTCTTATCTCTCACATGTAATGGACTATTTTATAAAAATATTTTTATTTTCGATTGCGAATTAAGAGGTCAAAATATCAGCAAATGAATTTTTCAAGGGGTTATTTTTGTAAAAAGGTTGGTATATTCAAATACCATTTACTCTAAATATAAAATACTTCACGATATATATATATATATATATATATATATATATATATATATATAGGCAACAGATCAAATGTTAACAACTTTTAACATGTTTTGTGTTAACAAATAATGACCGTTGATTGAATGAAGATGGAAGGCCAGGATTAATCAAGGATTTTAATAATTTATTTTTAAAAAAAAAGTGGGACCCACGAGGCAAACTACTCCACTCTCACAAGGGGAGGACGTGTGATGCACATACATGTAACTACTCAAATCCTACAAAGAGAAAATCGTGGGAGGCGTTTTTTTTTTGGCCAATTTACTCCAATTTCCTTTTTGAAAAGATTTTTTGTCATACAAATCAAGATCATGATATATTAATCTGATATGTGAAATCTTTGAAAATCAGTGACAGTTTCATCCAAGTTGACGGTGAAGAAGAGGAAGATTCGTCTAAGTTTTTTAACTTCATAATTTTCCAAGTAGTCATCAATATTCGGCAAATTTTATCAAGTATTCATCACATTCACTCAATTATTCATCAAATTTTTTCTTAAAATTTATCAAATATTCATCACAGCCACTCAAATATTCATCACATTCGCTCAAAATATTCATCACAATCACTCAATTATTCATCTGTCGACGCTCTATTCCGCAGATGAATATGAGAAAACTTCATAATTTTCCAAGTAGTCATAAATATTCTGCAAAATTTATCAAACATTCATTACAGTCACTCAAATATTCATCACATTCACTCAATTATTCATTATAGTTTTTGTTAAAATTGATCAAATATTCATCACATTCATTCAAATTTTCATCACAGTCAGTCAAATATTCATCACAATCACTCAATTATTCACAATTTCCCAAATATTCTGCAACATTTAAGAAATATTCATCACAGTAACACAATTATTCATCAAAGTCAAGAATCATTTCACTAATATTCATATCACGTCTTGCGAGTATGAAACAGGACCTATTTTGTACCAGTGAATCAAATTTCTACAATATGCATATCAAGACAACAAACACTACAAAAAAAAAAAGAATTTTGCCACGCACGGTAGCAACGACAAGGGTCTACCGTAGCTAATAGGGTGATTTTGGCCACAGTGGAGCTACGGATGAGGAGCACGGTAGCAACGACAAGGGTCAGTCGTAGCTACACTACAAAAATGGAACAATTTAGCCATGCATGGTAGCAACGACATGGATTTTCCGTGGCAATAATGTAGGTTATTGCCACGGCATTAAGGTTTCCGTGGCAAATTCGACCACAATTTGCAACGGTAAAGATGATGCCGTGGCTAAAGTGTTTTTTTTTAATGTAAAAAGAAACATATAAGAAACACAACCCGGAGTTTCAATATTTCTCTCGACATCTCTTCGACCCTCCTCGCTCGCTCTCTCTCTCTCATCAGACGACTCCCAAATCGCCATCGACCTTCGCTTGTGCGCCGGAGCAGCTCGTCCTCACGTCGTCTTGACGCTGCTCGTCCCCACGCCGTCGTGATGCTGCCGGTGCCGTGACCCCACTTTGCTAAAGTGCTGCTTGTTTTCGCTCATCAGATCTCAGGCAACTTCGAAAGAAGCGGATCTCGGGCACCTTCCTCAGATCTCCGACATATTAATTTCAGGTAATATCTCAAATCCCTTTCATTTCAGTTCAGAAGCTTGATTACTGTGTTGTTAGGGTTTGATTTTGGGGGAAAATTACTGTTTGGTTAGGGTTTGAATCGTTTGATTTGGTTAGGGTCTGTCACCGTCCTATCTTTACTTGGGGTACTCTCTCCCGCCCTTCTCTTTTTTTTTTTAGGTTTTTTCGGGGGATTTGCCGAGAACCTGGAGGCAAAAATCTGAAGAAACATTGTGTGAGACACCATGAGTTATTTTTCCTTACTTTTATCAAAAGAGGTATTACACTTTGATCCGAAAAAACATTGCGTGAAACACCATGACTTATTTGTTTAGAAATTGGAATGTTACTCCATTCATTTACTTGTCCATTCCCCCAGGCTTGTTTGTTCCTCATCATTAATATATGCATTGCCTTATATCACCTATGATGAATTGCATTAGTTGATTCTTCGTTCGTTGTTGTCTTGTTCAGTATCAACATAAATAGTATTAATGTCCTACATGAGCTTGTTTGCTAATGTGTGATCTCCTTCTGTTTTTTCTTTGTTTCCCCTTTTTTCTTTGTTTTTTTTAATCCATGGTTAGGTTTTCAATTAATTGCTTGTTGGAGTTGGTTTATGAGCAACTCTTGAAAGTGACTCTATTTGCACAGAAATCAATTGAATCTGTAGTTGTAATGAATTGGTGGATTTTTTTTATTATGACCTTGATTGTTGCTCATTCCTTATTTTCGTTTATTTCATCTGTGGGCATGCTACACGTTCATATTGAATTTAATGTAATTGTTTGCATTATCATATAATTCCTATGATAGGCTTATTTGAGATGGAGAGGACCTCGCAGACACTTAAGGAGTTGAGGTATGATTCATGGTTCGTCTTGCTTTTCTATCCGTTGCCCTTTGATCATTTGTTTTTGAGAATTGTTAATTTACCTGCAAGGGGAAGGGATGTTGTGTTTATTTCTAAAGAGGGATAATTGAGTATTCTGAAATGGAATTGAAGTTTTGTTTAATCACTACAAGTTTTTCAGGGATTCTAGAAGAAAAAAAAAATGGGCTCCTTGAAAAGCTTAAGGACTATGTCCAGCGTGCCAAAGTATCCACCAAATGGAGGAGCTACATTCTTCTCTTCTTTTCACTTTCTAATCTACATGCTAGGGTCGATTTGATAATCCATTTCTGTGAAATTGCTTAATATGTCATCTAATAGAAGAATAAACATATGTACTTTAGTTAAACTAATTAACCCTTTAATTTGTCTAGACTAGAGTAAGCAGCATCCAAACAATAATTACTTGCTTTGCTTGGCAAGCAAGATAAAATGCTTAAATGAGCTTTGATGGGTTATAGTTCTGGAATTTGGGTTTTGTATATTGATTCTTAATGTGAAATTGCGACAATATGTATTCAAAAATAGGTAAACAAGGTGATGGAAGTAGCCAAGCTGGGGGCATAGAAAGTATGGGCAAAAACGCCTCTATGGAAAAGAGTTAAACTGCTTGAAAACAGCTGATCCATCCTTGAAGAACACAAGAATCTCATTGCTACAGCCAACATGCCATATTAAAGTGACTGCCAAACCTGGTAAAGATGCTGCCACTAAGGTATAATTCTCAAACTTGGGTGCTCTTTTTCATTTTTGGGAAAATTTTGTGTTCAATTTGGTGGATCTTTTTTGCATTTTTTTATATCAAATATGCTAAAATGGACAATTAACAAGCTATAATGCTACATCGAAAGAACCATAAAGTTTTAATCCATAAATTTGTAATATAATGAGCATTTGATAATAGTATCTTCTTATTATTACCTCAATTATGGCAAATGGGGAAAAGGAAGACTGATGGCACCCCCTTTCATATTTCTTCCAAATTAAAATATTTTTGTTCTGATTATTTTGGAGTACTAAAATTGAAAATTTGTTTCTCAATACTCCATAATAATTATAAAATAAATTACAGTGAGCTTTATTATAGAAAACAGTAAATAAAGTTAGATGTTATTGTTACATATTTCATCTTATGATTATTTCTCAATTGAATTTTCTAAAACCAATGCCTTTGTTGTTTGATGAGTTTTATTTACAGCCTATACTAACAGCTAGATGAGTTGCATATAAAGAACAACTTTCTAATAACTTGTGTATGTATTTTTTTGTTATTCTTGTCTATTAAGCTTAGCTATTAGGCCCTGCTTTGGCTTGATTTCTAAATAATTGATTCTTAAAAAACACTAACTAGCTAGAAATTTCTTTCACCCTCTAGCTAGGAACTGAAAGCCGTTCTTAATGAGGCTGATTTTAAATTTTAGGTTTGGAGTTGTTTGTGTACTAATTCTCTAGGTGCTATCTAGTGACCGGGGGCAGTGTAGCAGCTAAAGTCTTTTCCTATTATTTGATTTCTCATTCCAAATGCTTTGGCTTGATAAATGGAGAGCCTAGCGTAGTGAAGAACTTTTTTTCAAAGATACTACATGCTTTGGCTTAATGAACGTGGGATAGAATCATAGCAGGTATTTGATCTCGACTTTTTAGGATCCATACTTTATTATCAAAACTTCAGCACCTATCAACCCTATCATGGCAAATTAAAGGCAAAAATCCAAAGAGGTACAACATTTTGTGATGTGGAAGCATCTTCTGTTTCTCTTTACTTTGATCCCTAAACTTTGCATCAATAGTCCATCTGTCTATACAAAGGTATGCTAGTTTGACCACCCTAAATAAAATGACGAAATTTAACAAGGAAACTCTTGTCTTGGCATCTAGTTAAGTTATATTCATTCCTTGGCATCTGATACTCTCCTTATTCTTTCATTGATAATCTCCAGGTGAAAAGTTTTTCTCCTTTAAGTATCTACTGTATTTGAGAACAGTCGAATTAATGAGATAATTTATAACTTTTAGGCGGATGATCTGATTGTGAGCTGCTACTATATTGACGTTGAGTTCAATGCATACATCTTATCTGCCCAGGTTAGCTGATCACTCTTTCGTTGTATACAGTGTTTGCCTTTTCGATATTTTTTTTAGTTGAGAGACCAACAGGAAATACATTGAATTTACAAGTGTATGTAAAATACTAAAATTAACCAGATTTCTATTTATTGAATCATTTTTATCTCTATGCTTTTCCAGTTATACTTCAGTACACCAGCTGTTTTTGATTTCAAGCTCCAAAGGTAGGTTATGAATTTGATTATTAGCATTAAGTTGTTGCCTAATTTGGTATCAGTATGGAGTTGTTTAACATTATCATGGTAAGTTGTCTTTGTTCATAGCCTTGCACAAGGTTTCAGATCCTTGTCTGAGTTTGCAGATCATCTTACAACATCTGTGGACATTGTCTTCCCTGTTATACATGGACAATTTGGTGAGGATGGTGGTATCCAGGTATTTATGTTAGGTTTCCTATTCATGATTTGATTTGAGAAAATCTTGATGAGAAAAATATAGATGCACTTGCCTTTATGTATTCCATTTTTAGGAGCTATTGGAGAGGGCAAATGTCCCATGTGTTGGCACAAGGTTCAGAGAATGTTGCACAACATTTGATAAGGTATTCCATACAGAACAACACTTGCAGTCCCTTTTGTTTAATCATTCGCTAATTTTATAACTCAAAAATTCTATCTGTTATTTTAATAATCTTGGCGTCATTATTGTTTATTAAAAAAATTGGGTGGTAGAGATCATGTAAAATTGAATATATATTAGGTTAAGACTCGTCTTTTGATTTTACCATCAACAACTTTAATTTATAGACGAGTTAGATTTCAATAAGGGAAATTGCTCTTACAGAAGCTGATGATCTACATACTAGGTGGTTCTATAAATGACTTCCCTTGTAGATACATCTGATTTCTTTGAGATAAATGCTCTCCCCTTTGTTGTGCATGTATGTGACTCTGTGCGTGTGGACTTATTTGATTGAGTTGTGATTGTATACTTGCTCTTTGTTTTAATGGAATGCATGTTAGTGGATAATGCTCTTTATTCTCTTAATTTTGTAGGCACACTTTAATGTTTTTTACTTCTCTATTATACAGGATGACTACAGGTTCTCCCTTAAATCTCAAGCGAGAAGAAAAAACAACATTCCAGGTGCATACAACAAGAAACCAGTGCTTATTTCATCTTTGGATAGGCCTTAGAAAAACGATTCTACATATTATTGTACATGTATATTGCATAATTATGTATTTTTATTCTATATAAATTATTTAGTTTTTTTGACATTTCATTATAAATGTAAATTTTGTATAATTAATGAAAATTTATTATATAGGTAAATTATGTGTATTATTTTAAAAAAAAAATTGTAAATATTGGACTTTTTAGCCCGGGTCTAAAGAATCCGGGTTAAAAAGCAGGTTTTTTTTTTCCACCCAAACCTTAGCTACGGCAACCTACCGTTGCAAATGTGTCGTGTCTTTCATATGGGGTCGCCTAGCCATAACTATGCCGTGGCTAGGTTGGTCGCCACGGCAAGCATCCGTAGCTATTAACATTTTGCCACCGCAGACTTGGCCACCCCTAGTTTCCCGTGGCTACGTCTGTGGCTAAATAGGTTTTGCCACCCCAGATCAGCTTTTCGCCACGGTAAATTGCCGATGCTAAATTTTTTTTTTTAGTGAAATGTTCATCAAAATCCCCTTTCAACTCCCCTCTAATGAAAATTCGCGTTCATCCCAAACCCGGGGCGAATTCGATGGTACGCTACAATTGCGTCACGGTGGTGTCCCTTCAAGCCGCCTACAAACTCCGCCGACTAGGTTCACTTACAACCACATGTGCGACTCTCGGATGAGCACTATTCGCCGGAATCGCCCTCTGATTTCGCCAGAGGGTGAGAGACGGTTGTTTTCTAATCGTCCAAAAAAGGGGATTTGGGTTGGGATAGGGCTGATATACGAGCTAACGAGCTCGAGTAGTGGGTGTTCAAGCTCGGCTCGTTTACAAACGAGCCGAGCTCGAGCTCGAGCCTCAATTTCTCGAGCCGAGCCGAGTCGAGCTCGAGCTACTCACAAAATGTAGATCTGTGATTCAAAGTGAATGGAGTCCAAAAGGTAAAACGGCTGACAGACTCTTTAGAAGAAGAGGTTGAATAAAACCTGGGGACAGAACTGTAATTTCACCTACGAAACAAGATATACGCCCTAATTACAAGGGGTTAAATAAAACATATTTACATGGGGTTAAATAAAACATAGGAGAGAACTGTAATTTCAAACATAGCATGCCGTCAGTGTTATGGTGGTCGGCTTTGTACCCCGTACCCTCCTCGCTCCCACGGTCAGCGGTTTCCACCCTTGTTTTAAGCATTCCATCCCCCCCCCCCCCCCCCCCCCCCCCCCGTTCACGTTCCTCCTCCGTCCGGTTGGATTCTTTGGTCAGGGTTGGTGGATCGGGACTCCTTCCTCTTGTGAAATTGGGATGGGGCTTTTTTAGATTGGTGGATTCCGCTCCTCTTCTGCTTGGCCGCTTCCCTTAATTGGCCAGCTTCCGGCTTGGGTCTCGTGTCACTAGTGCTTGGCCGATGGGTTGCCAATTTGTGTTGTTGCTTGGATTGGTGACTCTTGTTTACCTTGGGCCCCAAGTTTTTCCCTTGGTCTTGTCCCTAATTTTTGCTTTGGGCTCAAAGTTTTGCCTTGGCCCGAGGTGAGGGGGGGGGGGGGGGGGGGGGGGGAGGGAATCCCTTATGTGGGTTGTATATTTTTTGCCAATTTTTTTTTTTTTTATATCAAGGTATCCCAAGCTTACACATAGACTAGTCCTGGACCCCAAGTCTCCGGCCCCTCATCGACTTGGGGAGGTAAACCGCGGGATGTGCCTCACTAATGGTCCAACCACCCCCCTTTATACTCTTTGGCTCCAGGAGGCCCACTCCATAAGAGAAACAAATAATGCTCCTCCTGGGAATCGAACCTCCCACCCGAAGCTTCTAGGCCCAGCGTAGGGTGACCTTTCAACCAGTGAGCTATTTTTGCCAAGTTGCTTGGTGTTGTTGTTGTTTTGGCTTTGGGGCTAGCAGTTTTGAGCGGTGTTCTTCTCCTTTGTCGACGCGCGAAAGGTCATGGACGTGATCAAAATTCGAAGGCTCGTTGATATCAGAATCCAATTATGAGGTTTCCACTTAGAGCATTTTTATCGGCCAATTACTATTCACGGATACTAGGAAATATAATGTTAAAATATTATAACAGTACCGTGAACGATACTACCGCGATGCATGTGGAGTATCGATACTAGCCGATTCGTATTTAATGCAGTGGTCAGACCAGCTGGAAGCCAATTCAATTTTTCGGACGCATAACACTTATACGACGTCCCTTTGATCCGAAGAGCAGCAGGGGATGCTCCTGGCGAAAAAGCGCCAAAAAGCAGCAGGGGATGCTCCTGGCGCCTGCAACTTTCCTTCCTTATCCTGGACACGTGTCGCAACCAGAGTGGGCTGTAGGAGTGGATGCCTCATGGATGACACATGTCCTTATATGGACGGTAGAGATTTGGAGATGGAAAATAATGGTTTAACCTATTAAAATCAATATTTTTGAGATAAAAATGTAAAAATAAAAAATTATTTTTATCTACATATAGATATGAATTTTGAATATGTTTGACTATATTTTAAAAATAAAATATTTCTCTTTACTTTTAAATATGTAAAATATTATCCGAAAATTTTATTTATAATTAACTAAGACTTTGAAAGAATAAATAATAATGAGAAATGAAATAATTAATTATTAAAAAAATATTTGGTAATATATAGTTCACACTATTTAGTTTATAAATAATATTAATTTAATATTACTATTTTAATAATAATAATAATAAATGAATATAATAATATAATCGATAATGAAAATAATTGTTGGAGAGGGGTATATTTGTAAATTAAGTTAGTATGAAAAGATGGGTTTTGGGATACTAGGGATGTTATTGATAAAGTGAGAAAAATAAGAATGGGGTGCTAAGATGAATAGATTATGTAGCGGAAAAAGAAGAATAAAATACTGGTGTTCCTAGTATCTCTAGTATCCCTTGATAAACATGGCCTTATTTCTCTAAGGATTCCCTCTATCGTCTCGGCCAACTAGCAGAAGAGATGTCGCACGCTGCTTCCGTTCCCTCATCAATAGTACTAGCCCGCGTCTGTAACTGCACCCTTGTAATTTGATATTTTTGCTTTGTTATTGCTTCTTAGTCTTTTGCTTGTATTGACAGTTTGTCTGTTGTCGATTTTTTCGGCTTATCGACACACCGGGTCTGTCCGGTGCGTCGAATTTTTACTTAATAAAAATAAATAGTTCAATCACTAGAAGTTTATGGGAGCGGATCTAGGAATTTTCCTAAGGGGGGTGAAAACGTTTTCGAGAAATTTTCTTTTACACACACACATATATATGAAAAATATTTTTTTTTATAAATATATTAGAAAAAATCATGAATTTGCGATTTAAATATTCATTTTTAGTAGAAAAAAATTTAAAATTTTTTATATTTATATATAGAAAAGTATGTTTTGGTTTAAATATATTGGGTAAAAATTTTAGTTAGATATTTTTAGAAAGTGAGGCTAAAGGGTACTTGAACCTATGACCCTAAGCAGGGGCGGCCCCAGGGTGGGGCAGACGTACGCGACCGCCCCACCCTTCGACCCACGTGTCTCGGGGTTTAAATTTTTTTTTATATATATAGAAGTGTTGTAATAAGTAAAACTATGATGAATATAAAATCAATTAGTCTACTTTGCTTAGTTGGTTGGTGGGAATGAAGGAAACTAATGTTAAACCAAAAGGTTGGGGGTTCAAATCTCACTAGCCTCATTTTTTTAAAACAAATTCACCTCCCTAAAAATAGCTTTTTTATTATATGTTCAACTTACACCCCACTTTCTTTGTTTCTACCCCTTATTTAATTATATTTCCACTTTCCGACTTTCCTATTATATACAAATTATCTAGCTATAACTAATTAAACCCCATAAAATTGGTGAAATTAGCCTTTTTTATATAAAAAAAAAAATTCGCCTCCCTCAAAAAACTTTTTCTTTGTTCAACTTGCACTACTCTCTATGTTTCTACCCCTTATTTAATTATGTTCCCACTTCTTGAGTTCCCTACTATATACAAATTATCTAGCTATAAACTAATTAAACCCCATAAAATTGGTGAAATTATGATTTGATTATGAGAATAAATTTTGTGAAATTTTCATTAGAGTTTTGATTTTGAGAATAAATTTTGTGTTTTAATTATTGTGTATGTGATTTTGAGAATGAAATGTATGAATTGAATTTGGGGTTTGTGAATTGAATTTGTGAAGCTTTATACAATATTTGTATTTTCGTAACCTACATATTCAAATCACAATTTCTATCATGTATTTGGGAACCAAAAGATATTATAAAGTTGGTGAGTTTACAATCCTAGCTAATATGCAAAAGCCTTGAATTTAAAATGATTGAATTTCGATAAGTTTACACTTCTAAATATGACAAATGCCTGAATTTACAATGAATGACGAGAAACAACTATCATAGCAACAAAGCAAATGTAAGCATACTTTTCTATAATCCACTGCTAAGTTGAAAATCGTAGCTTAGGTAAAGGAGTTTATTCAAGGCCAATATCTCAGTACACACTAGAAAATTTCGCCCCACCTTTCGGAGGATCCTGCAGCCGCCACTGACCCAAGGTAATAAATATGCATTCTTACCAATTAAGTTAAGCTATTTTTGTGATTCTGTACTCCTTTTAGTCTTCTACACTGTTTTATCTCTAAAATATTAGTAAAAATTACCAAAATAATCCAAAAAAAAATATCTACATTTTTCCCTAGGGTTAAGGGGCATCAGCCCTCCAAGCTCCAAGGATCCGCTCCTGTGGAGATTATGGCTCTATTTGGCAAAATAAAAACTCATCAGCTAACTTATTGGACCTTTTGATTTCGATAATATAAAGTTGAAAATGAAATAAATATAAAATTTTAGTTTAATTAGCTTTTGGAATGAGAGTTTTTTAACAGCTACTCATCGAAGCTTTTCGGAGCTTATGATTTTCTATTCACAGGTTTCCATCATTTACTCCAACTGCTAGGTTTACCAAACATCATACTAGCTTATTAACATATATTTAACACAAATAATCCATCAGCTTCAGCTACCCATCAGCTTCAGCTACCCTATCCGCTAGTATTTTGCCAAACAGAGCCTATATATATAATTATCGATATAATTAATTATAACAAAATTTGTAAGTAGTTAATTAAGAGTACGTGGTTTTACCTGATGATATATATAAAAACAGAAAGTGCTGAAAGTGCCACTCACCTGAAATCCCTCCCAACAGTTAAGTTTATGAAGACACACCAAAAGCGTGAACCATTAAAAAAAAAGCATATTAGCTTCTTCAATCCACACAGCCCTCCAAAGAAGACAATATATATGTATACATTTCCCTGATCAGGTGACGGTGTGGACTCACGAACTATGCCGACGCCCACTCCGGCGATCGTAAGTTGCCGCCATCAAGCAGGGGAGTTGTCACCGGACATATCGAACGAGGCGTCGACGATGAGTAATGAGTACTCCAGCAGCCAACAGCGCCTCCCTCTGCGTTCCATGTCCACAGACCATCAGCAGCATGAAAGTATCATCTTCAAGTATTTGCCCCAAGGAATCAATGTCAAGCCCATTCAACTGGTAAGATTACAGATTTGAATTAATGTTTTGAAGGCTATTTCAGAATGAATTAATAAATAAGACACTCCATTTTGATTCAATTTAACATATCCCCAGTTATGATGTCTAAATTTTATTTTATTTTAGGGTTTCGTTTTTGAGGAAATTTGGGGCAAAATCGGATGATTTAGGGTTGGAATTTACTAAATTAATTAAAGCTTTGTCGATAATGGGTCTGTGTGAATAGATTTGTAGTGAATACGTACTGTATGATTTTGAGCTCCACACATACCTTGATGAAATGAAAATTTAGGGTTTATATAAATATATAATGAGTGGTGTGTGGCTGGAGTCCTACCTTCAACTTTTTTTTCCCATTTTTAGGTAGATGACCGAACTAGGTAGGTAGGCAGGTGAGATAATTAAAATGGTGTGTGAATGGATTGCAGGTGATATCAGAGATATTGGGGTCGTTCATACTAGTTTGGTGCATATGCGGCATAAGCGCAACCACACATGGAGAGGGAGGAGCTTTAGGGCTGCTGGAGTATTCAGTCGCAGCTGGTGCAGCCACGGTTGTGGTGGTCTTCACCTTGGGCCCCGTCTCCGGTGCCCACGTCAGCCCCTCCAACACCATCGCTTTCGCCCTATTCGGACACTTCCCCTGGTCTAAGGTTCCTTTCTATGTGATGGGCCAAGTGGCTGGGGCCGCCCTGGCCACTTACCTAGGGATGTTGGTCTACGGCATGAGGCCCGAGGTGCTGCTCACCGTACCTTATGGTGGTTGCGCCGTCGCCTTCTCCGCCGAGCTTGTGGCTTGCTTCATCATCACCTTCCTTGCAGTATCCATGGCCAGGAACCAAAAACTGGTAATTAAGTTTTTCCATCAAAATCACCGTCTTGAATTGTTTGATTCAACACTAATTAATCAATAGCATGAATTATGAAATATGCAGGTGGGTCAAGTGATGGGGCTCGTGATGGGCATAGCCGTTATGCTTGCTGTCCTCATTACAGGGTACAACCTATATATATATATATATATATATATTTGATTTTGATATAAAAACTAATTAAAAAGAACACGTACTGTAATTAATTATATATAAAAACAGGCCAGTATCGGGAGGATCGTTGAATCCGGCGAGGTCGCTAGGACCGGCCATAGTAGCAAGGAAGTTCAAGCACATATGGGTGTACATGGTGGCTCCGACGGTGGGTGCGGTGCTCGGAGTGTTGATGGTTCATGTCCTGTGCCTTCACCGGCGTCCTGCTCCCATCCAACCAGCTAGCTAGTTAATCGGCCGGGGATCAGTTAGGTCATGCATCTCATATTGGCATCTTGTTTAGACTTTAATTCTTCCATCGATATATATAGTTAATTTCCAAACGCATATGTTATATATAATGTCCGACCCTTGTGAAAAGAATGAAATTGGATTTTGAATATATAACTAAATTTATAGTATCCATACGTGACTGGTATGCGCGCACTGATACATATACCTTTGGCAATGTCCATTCGGATAGTTTTTGGTTGATTCAGCATTTGAGTCCCACGCCCCCCTTTGCCCACCCCAATGTTATTCGAAACACCTCTTAAAATACAAATACAATTTGTGAACAAATCTGAGCATTTGAATTGGGTGAAATGGAAGCTCAGGATTTAATCCTCATTTTTGATATTTTTTAAATTAAAAAATGTGGGGCCCACACAAAAGACTAACCCACTCTCGTTGCAATCTATCACCGCGCGTGTGTACTACACAAAATGGAGTGTTTTCTTTTTTTAATTAATTTGACAACGTGGGTCAGTGAGTGGTTTAAACCCTTATGATTTTTAAATCTATACTACACCTAAAAGCAGAAGCACACATCTCCTACATGGCTTCACCAAAATATTCAAATCCAAATGTCAACGGGAGGAGTGTTCTCCCCTTCTCCATTCATATGTGGCATCTATGTGGCAATTAAGTGGCAGTGTTTGTTTTACACTGTGGATTCCCACGTTCTCCACCTCTTCCTCCATAGTCTCAACCGCACGCAGAACGTCTCAACCACCCAACTCCTTCCTGGTATGTTTTCCGTATTTATTGTTTTCAATTTCGTATTCTTTTTACGCCGGAGGAGATGCCGAAGGGGCAACATCGTCTTAAGTTCGTCGTTGCTCAGGCCCCCTTCTCACAATCTCGACTTGGATTGTATCTTCGATGTATGTTTCGGCAAGATATGTGTAAATGAAATTCGATTCGAGGGCTTGACAGCGGACAAGAGCAATACATATGGGAGGAAGATGACAATACAGATCAGATGATACGTTTGGGATACCCGATCCTTTGCCTGTGGGCTCAAGATCAAGAACCACGCCGTATATTTGCCCGATCTTGCAATGCTCTTTGATATCTCCTGAATTTGGAACAATTTAAACAAGTGATTAAAATTCTGGAATAGAGACAGTAATTTATAAATATGAAATAGCGACAGAAACTAAGACAAGGTTAGCGAGAGAGAAGCGGGTGTAAGCGCGCACGAGTGCTGGGCACACAGGACTGGGTCCTCAGGGTGTGCGGGTGCGCGAAGGCTTCTTTCGTTGGGAGCGAGAGTGACGGCGAGCGAGAGCGGGCGCGCAAGCGAGAGCGCGCTGGGAGTGTCTGGGCGCTGGAGAACGCGGAGCGAGGACGAGACCGAGGAAGCGGGAGCGAGGCGCTGGCGATGCAGGGAGCGCCGGGCTCGCTGGGAGCGGATCTTCTCGTAGACGAAGCCAAGCGTAGGCCTTTCTTCTCGCGACAGATTCAAAGGTTAGGGTTGTGTTTGGTTTTTGCTCGATGTCGATGAACAAGGTGAGGGTGATAGTTGTGATTGCCGAAAATCTCAAGAACACAATAGCTTTGGGATTGATAATCGAGAACCCTTTAATCCATAAAGGGGTTTCTCAATTCTAATTCAATCTAATTAATTTCAAAGTGCATAACATGAATATATAGAAAACTATGGGAGATCTAACCAATCCTTCTTTGCAACGGAAAGGGGTTTGGATAGATTTATTATATCTAAAGATAAATGAAATAAATATAAGATAAATATTTCCTAATAAAGATAGAAATTTAATAACTTGGTGGCCAAGGATTATATCTAGAAGAGATATAATTAATTCCACCTTATTAATCTAATTTGCATAAAATAATAACATAAGTAATTAATGTAAGAGAACTCGACCCACAAGAGAGAACTCGGCCAAGCCCAACAACTCCACTCGACATGTCTTTGGCCCACTCGGCCGAGTGATCCATGGAGAGGCCGAGTAATGGTGAATCATGGGGGATGCTGACGAGTCTTCATGAGCTCTGTGTGTGGACGCAAGCTCACTTCCTGTGCTGGTGGTGTAACCTTGAGCCAAGTGATCCAGGGTGGCCTGAACCCTTGCTCTAAAGTTCCGTGGTGATGGACAACAAAGGCTTTAGTTGCAATTTGAATCTTCTTGGCCCTTGCACGAGTGACAGGACCATCGAATGGAACCTTCATGTTGTCCTCAATGTCACCAGGAGTTATCGATAATTGCACGGCATCATTCTTCTCCACTTGACTTCGATTTGTCCTCAAATCGTCGTCAGAGTCATCGTCAGGCACGAACAAGGATAGGTCGGCGACGTTGAATGTAGAATGGACACTATACTTATCGGCAGGGAGATCCAGCTTGTATGCATTAGGACACATCTTCTGAACCACTCTGAATGGTCCATCTCCCCTGGGGTCCAACTTAGACTTCCGTTGTTGCGGAAACCTTTCCTTCCTGAGATGCAGCCAGACCGAATCACTAACGTTGAACTGCACATCCTTGCGATGCTTGTCCTTCGTGGCCTTGTATTGCACAGTCTTCCTCTCCAGCTGCGCCTTGGTGCGCTCATGCAAGCGCTTGATGAAGTCCACTTGCTTAGCTGCATCCACGCTCTCCTTTTCCTTATATGGCCGAGGCATCATGTCCGCAGGGGTAAGTGGATTTCGGCCATACACTACTTCGAAGGGGGTTAGCTTTGTTGCAGAGTGCCTAGACTTGTTATATGCAAATTCTACAAATGGTAGGCATTCTTCCCACCTCCGGAGGTTAGTTCGCAGCATAACTCTAAGGAGAGCCCCAAGAGTTCTATTTGTGACCTCAGTTTGGCCATCAGTTTGTGGGTGACAAGAAGTAGAAAATAGCAATTTTGTACCCGATTTAGACCATAGAGTTTTCCAAAAAGAGCTAAAAAATTTAGGATCACGGTCAGAAACAATAGATAATGGCAATCCATGTAAGCGAACAACATCTTTGAAGAATAAATTAGCAACATGAATAGCATCATCAGTTTTGTGACATGGAATAAAATGAGTCATTTTGGAAAATCTGTCTACAATAACAAAGATAGAATCATGACCCTTAGAAGTTCTAGGCAATCCTATAATAAAATTCATAGAAACATCTTCCCAGGGTGCATTAGCAATAGGCAAAGGTTGATATAGACCATTAGCATTAGATTTCGATTTGGCCTTAGCACATGTAACACAACTTTTGACAAATCTTAGCACATAATTAGACATTTTAGGCCAAAAGTAATGTTCCTTAAGTCCTGTTAAGGTTTTTTCGAAACCACCATGTCCTCTAGATTCATGAATTTCTTGAGTTAACAATCGACGAATAGAAGAAGATGGGATACAAAGCTTGCCCATCTTAAACAAATAACCATTATCAAGAAAAAATGAATCAACTTCACCTTTAGACACACATTGAGCATATATAGTTTTAAAGAAACTAACAGAAGCATACAGTTCCTTTATCAAAGCAAAACCCAAAACATGTGCATCCATATGGTTTAGGAGGACATACCTGCATGATAGCACGTCAGCTACCACATTATCCGTTCCCTTCTTGTGGTGAACCACATAGGAAAAGGTCTCTATAAACTCTACCCATCGAGCAAGTCGCCTGCTGAGCACTGTTTGTCCTTTGAGGTACTTTAGAGCTTCATGATCCGAATGAATCACAAACTTCTTAGGCCAGAGATAATGTTGCCAAGTCTGTAAGCAGCGAACCAGTGCAAATAGCTCCTTGTCGTAGGTAGAATAGTTGAGCTCAGCGGAGCCCAACTTTTCGCTGAAGTAGGCAATGGGACGCTTGTTCTGCAGCAGGACCCCTCCAATGCCAATGTCAGAAGCGTCACACTCGAGCTCAAAAGGTTGAGCAAAGTCAGGTAACTGCAGCACTGGGGCGTGTGTCAGGCGATCCTTGAGGGCGTCGAAAGCCTTTTGATGTGAGTCTGTCCAGCGAAATGTCACATCTTTCTTTGTCAGCTCATGTAGGGGGCGGCAATCAGGCTGAAATCCTTGACAAAACGTCAATAGAAACCAGCAAGGCCAAAGAATGAGCGGACATGAGTGGGTGTATGCGGCTGAGCCTACTCCTGAATAGCACGAATCTTCTCCTCATCCACCTTCAATCCATATGCAGTCACTACAAAACCAAGAAAAATGGTAGACTCGGATGCAAAAGAACACTTCTTTAAATTGGCATATAATTTTTCTTTCCTAAGACAATCAAAAACCAATTTTAAGTGACTTAACTGATCATGCATATTCTTACTATAGATTAAGATATCGTCAAAATAGACAACGACAAACTTTCCTAAGTGTCTTCTAAGCACATGGTTCATAAGCCTCATAAAAGTAGAAGGAGCATTTGTTAAACCAAAAGGCATTACTAACCATTCATATAAGCCATACTTAGTTTTAAAAGCCGTTTTCCATTCATCACCCTGTTTCATCCTAATTTGATGATATCCACTTCTAAGGTCAATTTTAGAAAAAATACAAGCACCATGAAGTTCATCAAGCATATCATCTAAACGAGGAATAGGGTGGCGATACTTAACCGTTATTTGGTTGATTGCGCGACAATCAACACACATGCGCCAGGAGCCATCCTTCTTTGGAACCAAAATGACAGGCACGGCACAGGGAGATAGGCTTTCTTGCACAAAGCCCTTATCCATCAATTCTGTGACTTGGCGTCGAAGCTCCTTTGTCTCCTCAGGACTAGCTCTATAAGCGGCGCGATTGGGCAAGGCTGCCCCAGGCACAAAGTCAATCTGGTGCTCAATACTTCTAATAGGAGGCAAGCCTTGGGGTAGTTCAGCTGGAAGCACATCTAAATAATCCTGCAGAAGAGCAGCAATAGGTGCAGGAATATGACTCAATTAAACATTAAGTAATACCTGTTTCATTACCAGGAGAATATGAGGTCGATGAGCATTCCATGTAATGGTCCCTTTCTGAGGTTGAGAGACCAGTGATCGACGTTCTACAGAGCCCTTAAGTGATGCAGAAGAGGGTTGAGAGGACGCCGAGTGGGAAGGAGGTGGTGCCGAGGGGGCTGCAGGCGCGGCTGGTGGGGTCGCGGGCGCGGCCTATTGTGTCGAGCTCTCCTTGAGCTTCTCCTTCCTTTGAGCTTCCTTCTTAGCGTCCTGTTGTTGCTTCTTGCGAACCTGGTCCTTCAGAATAGTGTGGGGCGAAAGGGGTAGGAGAGTAACTCTCCTCCCATCAAAAGTGAAAGCATATGTATTCGCACGACCATCATGAAGAACAGAACGATCATATAACCAAGGACGACCTAACAATATATGACTACAATCCATGCGAGAAACATCACATAATATTTTATCATGATATGATCCAATAGAGAGGGAAACTAAACATTGTTTGGT
This sequence comes from Persicaria tinctoria, assembly GCA_037127255.1. Lineage (NCBI taxonomy): Eukaryota > Viridiplantae > Streptophyta > Magnoliopsida > Caryophyllales > Polygonaceae > Persicaria > Persicaria tinctoria. The sequence goes on from JBANSL010000018.1 coordinate 44,270,095, forward strand.
GACCATTATATCAGATCCATCATCAGTAATGCCATTTAAACCATAGTGAGTAGCTCTAGGAGTAGTATTTAAATGGAGGAAATCCACTACCTTTTCACTGATGAGATTGCAGCAACTCCCACCGTCGATGATGACGCTTAAGGTAGCCTCGCGAACCACACACCTAGTGTGGAAGATGTTCTCCCTTTGATTAGCTTTGGGAGATTCCTGAATGTGTAGGACCCGCCGATTGATAATGCAAAGCAAGTTGTCGTACTCTGAAGTATCGATCTCCTCAATAGACTCAGACGGCTGGTCCTCCTCCACTTCACTCGAAATTACATGGTCTTCAACAGTCTCCTCCTCATAGTAATGGTCTCCCAAGTCATTGAGAAGAACCTTCTTTTTCTGAGGGCAATTGCGAGAGACATGCCCAGAACCACCACAAGTGAAGCAGCGGATATATTTGTTGCGATCTGTAGAGGGTGCAGCAACTCTTCTAGTTTTAACCTGATAAACCTATTGAGGTGAGTTGGAAACTCCCTTTTGCTGCATAGAAGGGTTAGAAGTAGAAGGTTTAGATTGACTAGAAGGGTTAAAGGGAACAAACCTGCGACCTTGAGAGGTCTGGTCGAATCTAGTTCTCTGTTGCCGAAGCTGCTGCTGCTGTTGTTCATACATAAGCTGTTCTTTATGAGACAAAGTGTTAATATCTCTAATGGAATGGATAGATAAAGGATTTTTAATAGAAATATTAAGACCAACAAGAAATTGAGTACACAAAGCACGTCCAGTAAGATAAACATTAGCCTGATGGGAGAGCCGTTCAAGCTCATCTTTGTAGTCATTAGGAGAGCGAGCTGCATCCTCATGGACTCCGTGTATTCCTCAGGCACATGTCTCTTCTTTAGGAGATAGAGAAGCTGTGGCCAGGTTTCAACAGGTTGCTTGTCCTGATGACGGCGCATCTCACGAGTACGGAACCACCAGGTGCGAGCTTTACCTACTAAATGCAATATAACAACTTCCAACTTCTCCGTTTCTTCATAGCGTAAATGTTCAAGCAGATAGTCAGTATGATTTTCCCAAACAAGATAAGCTTCAGGATCAGTGTTACCATCAAAGGTTTCTAATTTAAGCTTAACATCATGTCTCTAAATAGCTTGAGCATTATCAAATCTAGGATGACCAAAATTAGGAGGGGGTAAATCATCAAAGTTAGGATTTACCTCATGGTAGGCATCCTCCAAATGCGGCGTCTCATAAAGATCATTATTGCTGCGGCTGTCATCCCAGTTAGAACGGGTGTGTAGTGGCTGCTGATGACGCTGATTTGTCCTCCCTTGCTGTTGATGCTGTGGGGGTGTGGCCTCACGGCGATCTTGGTTACCATTGAAGCCCACCAGATGATCGTTGTCATTCTCTCCATTGAAAGGGTTAGGAGTAGCAGACTTAAGCTTAAAATGTAATTGACCAGAAGGGGGAGGTTTAACAGAATAAGAAGTCTGACCTGGAGGTGGCGTATTACCTGTAGGTGGAGTGGAATCTGTCGGAGGTGTAGGGTCTGTAGGAGGGAGCATACCACTCGGGGGTGTAGAACCAGAAGCCTCATGTTGTTTCAACTCCTCCAGATGTCGCAGAACACCATTTATAGCACGAGTAGTAACCAGACTAGCTTGTTGGGCCAACTGATCGTGGAAGCACTAGTTCCAACGCTCCTCAGCAGCTTCGAGGAGTTCTCTATGTTCGCCCATAGAAGCTTTAGTAGTGGCCTGAATAATACGCTCCAAGGTCTCATCAGAAATAGGGCTAGGGTTAGTAGGGGGGGTGCTTTCGGCTACCATGTTCCTACAATATCAGAAGAGCAACAAGTAACCGAAGCAAAGACCAGAAACCAAGTAATGCAAGCTGTAGTGATTCCTAAGAGTGATTCAAGTTTTAGAAATCATAGAGCAAGAAAACAAGGCACAATATTCAAGCAATTCCCCTGGACACAGAATTTGCAATATTGAAGACAGCAAGGAATAATCAAAATTGCAAATTAAATCAGCCACAAGTCGGATATCAAGGATAGCAAGTATAAACAAGCGGCTTAATGTGGATAGAATAAGAACTACAATGTGATGCTTCAATAATAAGAATGTTTAATAATCGACAATAGCAATCACAAGGGCAATCAAGTGCACACACTCCGTCAACTATTATCTGACGGTTGCAACACGGTTCAGAAAAAGAGGGGTGTGACCAAGGCTCTAGTGTCGGCACAACACAAAATCACACAAAGCAGGGTTCTTTTTGTAATGCTTAAAACCGATCAGATCATCTAACATGTAGCAATAAAGAAATAACAAGGTAGAGTTACTAACTCAACAATGTAAGATGAAAGAATTCTCTATATTTTTTTTTTTTTAAGCTCTTGGCTTTTTTTTTTTTTTGGCTATGAAATAGCTGCTGGAATATGTATGCAGTAACCGAAAATAAGAGCAAGATGAAAAAAAAATAACAAGCTACGATGATATAAAAGTAAGCAAAAATAAGGAAAATAAGGGAAATAGGCTAGAAGCCGGAGAAATTAGGGTTCTTTAGTGGTGCAAGTTCATATAATGCTTTTAATCCAAGAATCACAGTCATAGGCATGATATGTAGCAACTAGGAATAAAAGATCAAAACTTGCAGTCAAGAACTCAATATCTTCCAAATTAAAGATCCAAACAAAGAATAACAAAAATAAAGTGCCAAATTTTATGGGTGACTAATAAAGATTTAACTTTTATGCAGCGGCTATGGTGAAAAATAGGCACGAAAAATAAATCACTCAATTAAGAAATCAAGAGATCATGAACCACGCCGTATATTTTCCGGATCTTGCAATGCTCTTTGATATCTCCTGAATTTGGAACAATTTAAACAAGTGATTAAAATTCTAGAATAGCAACAGTTTACACTTAATAAAAATTCCAGCAATTTATAAATATGAAATAGCGACAGAAACTAAGCCAAGGTTAGCGAGAGAGAAGCGGGTGTAGGCGCGCGCGAGTGCTGGGCACACAGGACTGGGTCCTCAGGGTGTGCGGGTGCGCGAAGGCTTCTCTCGCTGGGAGCGAGAGTGACGGCGAGCGAGAGCGGGCGCGCAAGCGAGAGCGCACTGGGAGTGTCTGGGCGCTGGAGAACGCGGAGCGAGGACGAGATCGAGGAAGCGGGAGCGAGGCGCTGGCGATGCAGGGAGCGCCGCGCTCGCTGGGAGCGGATCTTCTCGCGGACGAAGCCAAGCGCAGGCCTTTCTTCTCGTGACAGATTCAAAGGTTAGGGTTGTGTTTGGTTTTTGCTCGATGTCGATGAACAAGGTGAGGGTGATGGTTGTGATTACTGAAAATCTCAAGAACACAATAGCTTTGGGATTGATAATCGAGAACCCTTTAATTCATAAAGGGGTTTCTCAATTCTAATTCAATATAATTAATTTCAAAGTGCATAACATGAATATATAGAAAACTATGGGAGATCTAACCAATCCTTCCTTGCAAAGGAAAGGGGTTTGGATAGATTTATTATATCTAAAGATAAATGAAATAAATATAAGATAAATATTTCCTAATGAAGATAGAAATTCAATAACTTGGTGGCCAAGGATTATATCTAGAAGAGATATAATTAATTCCACCTTATTAATCTAATTTGCATAAAATAATAACATAAGTAATTAATGTAAGAGAACTCGGCCAAGCCCAACAACTCCACTCGACATGTCTTTGGCCCACTCGGCCGAGTGATCCATGGAGATGCCGAGTAATGATGAATCATGGGGGATGCTGACGAGTCTTCATGAGCTCTGTGTGTGGACGCAAGCTCACTTCCTGTGCTGGTGGTGTAACCTTGAGCCAAGTGATCCAGGGTGGCCTGAACCCTTGCTCTAAAGTTCCATGGTGACGGACAACAAAGGCTTTAGTTGCAATTTGAATCTTCTTGGCCCTTGCACGAGTGACAGGACCATCGAATGGAACCTTCATGTTGTCCTCAATGTCACCAGGAGTCATCGATAATTGCACGGCATCATCAGAGCTACAATCCAAACCGGACAAGAGCAAGATCGAAGCATAGGAGGATGACAATTCGGTTCGAGTGCTTGATAGCGGCATTGGTATGACCAATTCAGGTATTTCAAGCGCAACTGTTGTCAACTTCAATCTCGCGGTTCTAGGGTTTGGGATTTTAATTTTGGGTTTAGGCGCTGGATAAGATTCGGTTCGAGGGCTTGACGGACAAGAGCAAGCTCGATGCACAGGAGGATGACAATTTGGTTCGAGGGCTTGACAGTGGCATTGGTATGACCAAATCAGCCACTTATGCCTCTCAATTTCAATCCGTTGCTTCCCTTCCCTCCCCCAATTTTCTTAAAATTCTGGTTTGTTTGAGATATTAATTCATTTTTCTTTAATGAAGCTTGCACTGGTTTGTGAACTTGCATTCAATTTTCAGGATAAGATTTCGCCGAATTGATTATGTTGTCAATATCTCATCGAATATGCGGGTAAGTCCTGCCTTCTCCAGTCTTGAGTTAAAGGTTAGAGCACCATTGCTTGATCATAATCACAAATGTCAAGTAAGAGTCAGATAATTTAATGTAGATATTATAATTGACATATTTTTTGGTTGAATGAAATGGGACTGATATTGGAACATCTGTGAAACAAGTTGATATTGGTGCAACTAATGACACTGGATAGAAATTTGTGAATCCATGGTCTGATTCCACCATTAAGGAACTACTAGGAAAGATCAAGCCTAAAATTCTGAAATACGAGGTGAGTGATATTCATGCTATGATGACATTTCCTTAGCTCCGATGTATGTTTTGTCGTTACACATCTTTGACGAGATAAGTACTCTTGTACACAATAGTATGTCATTTGAGATTTGAGTATCGCTTGCAGTCTTTGCTTAGTATATTTGTGATATTTCCTCTTGCCAATCAAAGGTGGAAGAAAGTATCAGGTTAAAGATCTTATCTAAGGGAGTTCAATTGACAGAGAATTACAAGGTGATTAAATAAAGATGGAAAAGATACCTCTTTTTCATTCGTAATAATGTCAAATTTTGCACCAGTACCCATTGCAACATGTTTACCCCGAGAGCATGAAGCAACAATACTCGATAATGAATCCAGATGACATTTCTCTGCAGCATTCTCAAAACACGTTCGTGGAGTGTACAAGGTTGCTTCTGTAAATGGTATTTGAACGTGTAAATTTATATTGGTCATATAAATGGGAAAATAACGAGTGGTGGCCCTCCTTGCTCATTCATGTTATTCTCAGCTCAATACGAAGTCCCGTAATGTTGTTCTCTGCTCAATACACAGTGCTCGCCTTCAATGAAGCTAGGTGATCATGCTTTTTAAATTTGGGTTTTGCCAAGTATGATAAGATCTTTAAAATTATTCACCAAGAGTGATCTGTTGATTATGTTGATATTTGGACTGACTGGCCGGCTTCATATCCGCAGGGCTTAAGAGCTGCTGCTCACAGCAAGAATTTTTGTTTGACAGACTGGTTCAATAGGGTTGTAAAAGGGTGTTTGGCATATATTTGCAAGTTCAACAACTTAGGAGGTATATACAAGTACTTAAACCATGCGGGGTAACAAGATGGCATTCAATTTTCAATCAATTGAAATGCTTCTCAATCTTTATTTATTTATCTATGAATTTTTGCATCCTCTATGTCTTACTTGGAGATATTTGATTTTGAAGAAGGCTATAATTAACATTATCTCCATATCATTTTCATATGTAGATCTTGTAGATTATTGATAAGCCAATGGGATTTACTGCCATCAAGAAGCCGGATGGTTGTGGCTATAAACTTGCACAGGAAGTACATAACATTATGGCCAAAAACTCGTTGCAGCTTCTGTAACTAGTTTGCATATTTTCAGATGTATCCGAAGATCACCAAATTAAGTTTTGGGATATGGATAGTGTCAACCTTCTTACACAGATAGATGCAGAAGGAAGCCTTCCAGTTTGTTGACATTTAATGCTTCTGATTCATGGATAGTGTCACCAAATTTTGGGTCATGGATAGTGTCACCAAATTAAGTTTTCGGACATGGATCACCAAATTAGTACTTCTATCAGCATGTTTCAAACAGTTCCACAACTGCGATTCAACAAAGACGGGAATCTTCTTTCCCTAAGGACAGCTATTAATCAAGGTAATGTGCTTAGTCGTCTTACTTTATACTGCCAGCCTTGAAAATTGGTATGGAAGCTGTTTTTGAGAGTTTTCAGATAGGAAAACAGTATGAGAAACCAGTAAAAGAAAGGCTCCTTGAAAGAAACCAGTAAAAGAAAGGAGTCTCAATGGACTCTGATGTGGTCTAAACCAACACAAGAATAGTGTAGCCTGAACCAACCTCGCAAGAATACGAGATCAATTGCAGCATACAGATATCGATCACGGGGATTATATATGTATCAATTGTTATCTAGAACTAATAAGCTAAGCCAAGAAAGATGGATTTGATTTTAAACTAAACTAAGAAAATCAAGCAAAGATTATCAAGAAAATATATATGAGAAGTAATTCCAGAGTTAAAGATTCCCACCACAATGCCACAAAGAATTCAACCCGATATTCACTCGAACTTCATCTTCTTAAAGTGTCAAATTGAAGGTAAATTATCTAAAGTCACCACTACTCAGTTGTCGCATGTTGTAGTAATTGTGTCTAAATTAACCAAATCTAGACCCTTTAAGCTCTTTATAGACCTTAGGAGAAAATCAATTAAACTTTCGCTGTCGCGTTCCGCCTAACCGATTCACACCTAAGAATCTACAATAATTTATTAATCCTCAAGAATCCTCAACAATTGTTTAAATGTCACAATAACAATTGTCAACTTCTCAAGTTTAATCCTAGGGTTCCGATGAAACCAATCCTCCTTTCGACATCATGAATTTCATCTATTTATCCAATTTCAATTCTCAGCGGTAGCATCTTGAATCTAAAAAGGATTCTAATCGATTCACATCAATTAGGTTAAGCAACTAGGATCAAATCAATTCATAAAATTCAGACTAAGTTCAAGCAACCATCTAAATCAAACAATTCGCGACATTGTCGGGTTCACCCTAACCCTAGAAAAGAAAATTAGCTAAACATAATATAAAAAGCAATAAAATAAATTAAAAACATGTTTAAAAATAAGATGCAAACCAGAAATCTTTGTCCTCGATCCAAACGATAACTACCAAAAAACAATTAAGAAAAATCTAAACTAAACCTAAAACTAAGAACAAAGTCGGCTTCGACATGTGCGGCGCCAATCCGAACTCTGGCCTCCTCCGTTCACTTTCCCATACGAGAGTGTGTGTGTGTGTGTGTGTATATATATATATATATATATATATATATATATATATATATATATATATATATATATATATATATATATATATATATATATATATATATATATATAACTTTATAAAAACTACAATTTTGGCCCTTGTTAAGAATTAAAATTCAACCCAACACCTAATTCTAATAGCATATCATCACCCAATTTCCAACTCTGACCGTTTCCGCACTTTAGCTTTCAAGATCCGATCCAATCATTCTTGCTGCTCCGTAGTGACTCTTGAATTTCCACAACTATAGCCTCAAAATGCCTGAAATCAATAATAACTCGGTGTAGACTCCGAAAATGCAAAATAAACTAAATAAAGCATAAAATATGGTAAATATGCATGAAAATGATCTAAACTAATATGGAAATGCAACCCTAAAATATGACTAAATTAGATGTCATTAAATCACCCCATGCTTGAACCTTGCTTGTCCTCAAGCAAGAACAAGTGTAAACATTTCACAAGAAGGATTTCGATTTCGATCCAAGCAATGTGTTTGCTCATTTAAATCTAGACATTGGGTTCAAAACAAGACAAGCAAATCATACAAGAGACAAAATCAAGACATCAATTCCAAGACCTCGCATAGGATAAATTTTTGTGGAACGCTCTCACTCTTGTGTTTAGGGTATAAATATCGCTCAAGCTCAAATCTTGAAAACTCATCTACCATAAGCTTGCATTAGCGTCCTAACTCTCCACCACTTGGACTATGCACATAAACATAAATCATGAGGTCTTTTCATGGGTTGTAATGGGGCCATGGTAAGAAACAAAGGGTATGAAATTCTTTGGCTTGTGGTGCTAAATCCGGAAAATAGAATTACTTCCTAAACTTCAACCACAATTCAACTCTTTTCTCAGCATACATAGCAAATTTCTCACAAAAACCACATCACATAATCAAATAAGCTCGTACTCACAACTTTGAAAACTCATTCCCTTTTCACAAACATTTCTCTAGTGATGATGAATTTTATTCACTTTTTTTCTTCATCTTTTCCATTGTCTTTTTTTTTTCTTTTTTTTTTTTTTCATTTCTTCATCATAAGAAAATTACATTTGAAGCACAAAACCCCCACTCAATACATAATCACTCAAAGCCAAGTATTCTCTCTTATCCACTCAACTCAACCATAAATCTACTTCATCCTAATTCCCGGATAGGTAAATGAGGCTAAAATAGGCTTAAAGATAATCTTGTGGAGCTACAGATGAATAGGCAAATAGGCTCAATGGGCTTCAAGCAAAGGATGTAACTATGGGTAGGAAGGGAATAATAGGCTAACAAAATTGCCTCAATCATGTTTATGCAATGCACACAAGTCATACATGTGACCTTGACAGGTTCTAACGCAAGCTTTGAAGATAAAGCAATCAAGATGAGCAATTCACACACAAAAGAAAAGAGGACTCATGGATGTCAGTCCTAGGCTCAGAAGCTCACGGCTTTTGTCTTAGAATCTCAATCTTAACAAGTCTCAAGCAATGATAAGTTTTTGAAAGAATTATAGCATAAACCCAAATATCCAAATCATCACAAGCTTTTTTAACATGCCTTAGAGGATATCATCAACCAATTTCAATCAAGGAAGTGACATGTTCTTCAACAAGAGCAAGGAATTTTTATTAGCAACGGTTCATCTCAAAACATCTATATGCAAATGAAATGCAATGTATGAAATGCACATGAAAAAGAAAAAAAAATTATATGCAAAAACGGAGTTACACATGAGCTACATGTGAATTTCAAGTGAGTTACCCCCACCCCATGCTTAAAATCTGCTTTGTTCTCAAAGTAGAGAAAAAGAAAAAGTAAGGGAAGAGGAAACTCACTAAAGAATCAGGCACACTCGAGGAAAATTCAAGCAATCCTAATCCGAGGTAGTAGTGCAAGAATTTTTTTGGAACCATATGTGATATTTGATCAAATTTCAGCTGCATCTCCTTTTGTTTTTGGGCCTGTACACAACACAAAAACAGCAGCAATGCAAGCCTCACAAGTACAACACTATCACATCAGCAACATGATCCAATAATCAATAAAATTCAGCACTTTCACAACTCAAATGCCAACATGATCAAATCAAAACCACCCGAACAAAATCAACCCTAGGTGACAAGCACTTAAGATCAAACAGACTATATGAAATCATCACATATAACCAACAAAAGTCCAGCAGAATGACCAAAAGCCAAGGTTTAATCAAAACAAGTATTCAGTTGCACTCAGTCACATGCCGATAACAATAAAATAATTCAAGTGACTTCAGAAAGTGCAAAACTAGCAAGAATTAGAAGTGCGCCTAAAACATCACACATTCAGATCGGAAACACCACCACAAGAAACCCTGTGCTTAGAAATTTAGCAAGTTCACAAGTCAATTCAATACAACACAAACTTGAAAATTTCTAAGCACAATTCTCACAAATTCAAAATGACGAATTGATGAATCTGATACATGTGTTTATTTGACTTCCAAGTGACCACAAATCCGAAATTTAAGCAAGACACTAAATTTATCAATATTCTCGCATAACTTGCAAAAACTCAAGAACACAATTATCAAAATAAACACAAGCTTCAATGGAATCCAAACTCATCAAATTCAATCAATCAATCACATTAACCACAAGTATCAAAGATCATGAGATGCAATAGGTAAGAATTAAGTCTCATGAACTCATCCAAATCCCCAATTTCCCCAAATCAATTCCATCAACTTTAGCCCTAAAAATTGAAATTCCCAAATTATCATCAACCATAGCAAGCAATGTACAGGAAAAATCAAATACAAGGGACAACACTTGAGGATACATACCGAAAGTGTGGAGCACAAGTGGAAGGATAGGGATTGAGCACACAAAGTAGAAGAAGAGTGGTGCTCGGGCCGGTGTAGCCTGCTGGTGGCGCGAGGGCTGCGCGGTTGCTGCTGGGCGAGTGGCTAGGGAGGCGGGTGGAAGGGCAGGTGAAGAGAGGTAGGTGGCCAGAAGCAGCTCCGACGAGAGGTGGACAGAGAAGGAGAGGCGACCTGAGGGGAGAGGCAGAGATGATGGGAGTCGGGTAGGTGTGGACTGGAGTGCTGGGGCGGAACGGTCAGGGTTCCGGCAAATAGAAGGAGACAGATCGGGAAAGCGGACAGAAGAGAAAGAAGTGGCCGGGCTGGTGGCGAGGAGTGGGCGGTGAAAATGGATGAGGATGGTCGGGAACGGGAATGGAGAACAGAAAAGGAGAGGAAGAGAGACACGGTGGTGACGGAGCAGGAGGTCGCCGGAGGTGAGGAGAGGGGTGGCTCGCTGCTGTCCGACGGGTGGTGCTGGCGGTGGGCTCGGCAACGTGGTGGTGCAGCGGCCGGCCGGTAATGGAGGTGAGGGCGAGAAGGAGAATGCTGGGTGTTCAGGCGGAGGCATGGACAAAGAAGGAGAGGCGAGCAAGAGGGACGAGACGGAAGAAAATCCCTTCTTTTCTTTCTTTTTTTTTTAACAACATGAAAACATGGAAGTATGGAACACATGGGCTGACCGCGCGGCCGCATGATATGGCACACGGGCGTGCTTTTTTTTTTTTTAATTTATAATAAAAATATTAACTTAATAAAATAAAGGGAGACCTTACCGTAGGTTGACTCGAAAACGCTTGAACCTTCCCGAATGGATGGTCCATAGCTCGATCCACCCGTCTAGTAAAGTCTTTTCGGGGAGATATAATCGGGATCCATTGAAGCTCAAGCTCCCGAAAGATGTGCTCTTGTCCTTAGTATCTTGTTCCTTTGTGTGTTCATCTTTACCACCATCTTCGAATAGAAAGACTTCCTCTTGGGATTTGCTGTATGGCGGTATGTCAATGAGAACTTCCTTTGAAGGGTCATCTATATGCCACTTGGAGAGTAGTCCAGCGAATGCCCCGAATTGTCCCTCAACATTCTCTTGAACCATCACTTAAGAACATAGCGACGGTGGCATGTATAATCGGGGAACAACCGATTCCGGTTCTTCTATGGATTCTTCCTCCCTAGGATCATCAATCTCAGGCACCTTAGACACATGTATATGCTCTTCCAGACTTTCCTCAATCTCAATAGACACGACAGTGCAATCGTCACTGACATCTGTTTGGCTCGGGAGGCTCTCTGGAACAGTTTGAGCATTCATGGTAAGTTGAGCAATTCGGGCTTCAATTGCCACAATCTTAGCGAGTAGCTCCTCCATTGATAGATGTGAATAAGGTCTTTGCTGGGGAGGAGGTTGTGGAGGTCGAAACTGAAATCTTATCGGAGCCCTTTCATGAGCATGATTGCTCTCATAATACTCATCAGAATTGCACCTATGGTATATATCATCAGCATCCTCATAGGTGGGGTCCCACAACACCGGGCATTCAGATATCATATGTCCAAAACCCCCGAAAAACTCGCAATGGGCATGGGTCCTATACATCGAGAATTGATTTTCCAAAGTGGCATGACCAGACGATAAAAAAACATCACAATAAGGAACGCAATTCATCTCTACAAGAACACACCTGAAATCACAAAAAGAAAGAAAAAAAATCAAAAGCAAAAGAAAGACTTAGCAAACTAGTTATAGAAACAACCAATACTATCAATAATCCCCGGCAGCGGCGCCAAAACTTGATGTGGTCTAAACCAACACAAGAATAGTGTAGCCTGAACCAACCTCGCAAGAATACGAGATCAATTGCAGCATACGGATATCGATCACGGGGATTATATATGTATCAATTGTTATCTAGAACTAATAAGCTAAGGCAAGAAAGATGGATTTGATTTTAAACTAAACTAAGAAAATCAAGCAAAGATTATCAAGAAAATATATATGAGAAGTAATTCCAGAGTTAAAGATTCCCAGGACAATGCCACAAAGAATTCAACCCGATATTCACTCGAACTTCGTCTTCTTAAAGTGTCAAATTGAAGGTAAATTATCTAAAGTCATCACTACTCAGTTGTCGCATGTTGTAGTAATTGTGTCTAAATTAACCAAATCTAGACCCTTTAAGCTCTTTATAGACCTTAGGAGAAAATCAATTAAACTTTCGCTGTCGCGTTCCGCCTAATCGATTCACACCTAAGAATCTACGATAATTTATTAATCCTCAAGAGTCCTCAACAATTGTTTAAATGTCACAATAACAATTGTCAATTTCTCAAGTTTAATCCTAGGGTTCCGATGAAACCAATCCTTCTTTCAACATCATGAATTTCATCTATTTATCCAATTTCAATTCTCAGTGGTAGCATCTTGAATCTAAAAAGGATTCTAATCAATTCACATTAATTAGGTTAAGCAACTAGGATCAAATCAATTCATAAAATTCAGACTAAGTTCAAGCAACCATCGAAATCAAACAATTCGCGACATTGTCGGGTTCACCCTAACTCTAGAACGGAAAATTAGCTAAACATAATATAGAAAGCAATAAAATAAATTAAAAACATGTTTAACAATAAGATGCAAACCAGAAATCTTCGTCCTCGATCCAAACGATAACTACCAAAAAACAATTAAGAAAAATCTAAACTAAACCTAAAACTAAGAACAAAGTCGGCTTCAGCCTGTGCGGCGCCAATCCGAACTCTGGCCTCCCCCGTTCACTTTCCCATACGAGAGTATGTATATAACTTTATAAAAACTACAATTTTGGCCCTTGAAATTTAAGAATTAAAATTCAACCCAACACCTAATTATAATAGCATATCATCACCCAATTTCCAACTCTGACCGTTTCCGCACTTTAGCTTTCAAGATCCGATCCAATCATTCTTATTGCTCCGTATTGACTCTTGAATTTCCACAACAATAGCCTCAAAATGCCTGAAATCAATAAAAACCCGGTGTAGACTCCGAAAATGCAAAATAAACTAAATAAAGCATAAAATATGGTAAATATGCATGAAAATGATCTAAACTAATATGCAAATGCAACCCTAAAATATGACAAAATTAGATGTCATCAGACTCTCCTTATAAAAAGGCTCCTTGAAATGTGTGTGGAGAGTACGCAAACGACTCACCTACTGTTATCCACAAGATCGCAACAATGACAACAGAGTCCACCATTGAGAATTTTCATAATCTGTATCAAAGGTGTGTAGAGTCTCTGTCTCTGTATGATTCTCATTACCAATACTCGAGCCATTGTAACATGGATGCCAAATTTGGAGGTCATTGTTTAATAAAGACATCTGAGCACAAAAGATGGGATTTTTTTTTGTTTCGGCAAAAGATCTTGTCTAGGTAGGGCTCTTTTGCAGGAGATCCAACATCCAAAAAAAGATGGCAAATCATAGATGCAGCCCTGGAGCTTTTGGATAAAAACTTTCAATTTGATTTATGGGGTATCGATTGTCATTCATGTTTGATAGTGGCATTGATTGGGCTGTCATAAGAAAACATATGTTGCTGATTTTTTATTGTTGTGTGTCTCCTTATTTCCTTGCTTATTTTTTTATGTTATGTAATTCTCCCACATTCAGATTAGGTATAATTCAATGTATTGTCTAACATTATACAGTACTACTCAATTGAGGATGGGGGAGGTCGCTGCAGCGAGTCCACGGGCCACAGCAGCAAGCATCGCAGGCGCATCACCTTTTCTTAACTTGTCCAATCCCAGTCATCACTTTGTTGTTTTGTCATAACTCAAATGCATAGTTAGACGCCTGGGCAGGAGAGGAAAGCCATGAAATGTTGTTTCGAAGAGAGGAGGGTCAAGGCAGCAAGACTTCACATACGAAGGATCTCTGCAAAACAACTTTTGATGGAGAGGAGTCAATCAGGGAGCAAGGAACCCTAATCAAGCAGCAAAACCAATTTGAATTAAGAATCAGAAGAGGGAGTACAACTGGGAATTATGAACAGATCAAAGGGAAGGTCAAACAGAGGATCTCAAATCCAAAGGTAATTCTCCACTCATTAGTTGTAATTGCCAAAGTTGAATTTAGAAGGAATGGATGAATTGGCTGATGTCTTGCCTGGATCGATCAAGACTAAGTGGGCTGATGGTAGGATGAAAACAGTTGAATTTTTTGGAAATTCGATTGCACTCAAGGTGTTTGTAGAAATGTCTTCCCATGCAGAATTAGCATTTGTTGATGCTGCAACCATAGTTAGGCATTGAGTGTAGGACATGAAATTGGTCTTTGACCCTAGAAATGTTGAAATTTGTACTGAATTAAACAAAATCTTGAAGACTCGTATTTACCATGTTTTTGGTTTAGACCCGGCTTCATTGTGGCAAGATGTACCTTCTTTTCATTTTCGCAGTTACTCTTAAATGAATTTCCGCGACTTAGTCTATAGGATAGACTAAGGGTACCCAATGGCCCTCCGATTTCTTTGGGGTTCTGAATCCCCGCTTTAAAAGGATAGTCTTTTGAGGTTTGAAACCTCGACCCATACCTGAATTGCAAGATCCGAACAAGGGGTTTCATCCCTTGAAACGTAACCCGGAAATCATAATTCTGGGCCGTTACAAAGTTGGTATCACAGCGAGGTTGTGCAATTCGGGTACGCAAGGGTCGAGTATATGTTTTGGAAAACCGCCCATGAATTTCAAAGGATTTGAAAGGATTTTAAAAAAAGGCAAAATGAACTTAAGATGCCTAACCGAAATTGGACAAAGTAATGAACTCGACTTATAATAAAAGAGGAAAACCGACCAAACGGGGACACGAGTGGGTAGTAAAGTCGCTAGACCACCCCTATTGGGTGTAGTTGGGAACGACAGGCAAAATACTAGCTCGCTCTTTACAGAGGATCCGGAAAACTCCAAGGAGATTGCACCAAGGTGGTGGGAGTGGCGAGTTAGGTAGGATCGCGAGGTTTTTGCCCCTCCGGTCAGTCACTTCTCGAAGAGATACATTAGATAGCTTGATGTGCTTTATATATTGAGCCTGAGCACGATCTCCCTTGAAGGAGGTCATTATAATTGTCATTGATTGATTCTATACTGAGTGCTTGATATGCTAAAGTCTGAGTGGTATGCCTAACTATTAAATGTATAGCGGGAGTACCCTACTTCTATATGGTCAACCCAGTTGTGTGTAATAGCCCTTTCCACTATGCTAAACCCTTGACGATCTTATCGAGTCTTTCTCCCGGATGTCAATATCTTTCACGGGAATCGGGTTGGTAAACACATTGTGTCGGAATCATGTGTGTGTATGAAGGTTGTCTGAGTGAGTATTGGAAGGTAGTTCTTGAGGTCATTTTGAGTCAAAAGTAAGGTGTTTCTTGGGCTGTCTTTCTTGATTCTTATGACGATCAATCAGTGATTCTTGCCACAAAGAGTCATACTAGAGTCCCACGGGAAGAAGGGTGATGAGTCAGTTGGGAAAATTCGATGGTTGCCCTTAGGGATCTTTGTCTAGTTGTAATGGTGACTTTCTCTTAATTGCATGACATCATTTTGTAATATCCCGCATGTACCATGCAAACGATCATTAGTAAAAAGCTGCTCATGTTATACCTTGCTTTCTGTCGTGATTTTATTGCTTAAGCTCATGTTGTGGTTAGTTACATTGCTCAAGTCTCTTGTTTTGTTTGGTTTTGCCTTCTGTCATGACTGTATGTTGTTATAACATGTTTACCTGGCCTATTTCCCGTATGATTGATTGGAAGCATGAACCACATGATATGAACCTACCCTATCGTTATCTCCTCCTAAATTAGGTTCATGATAGTGTGATTAACTCCTCTTTGTATGAATGCTAATAGATAATTGTCTTAGCATGTTGGATGATGACGTATCAATGCTTATTATCCTTTTGTGACAAGAATCTATAGTATGCCCACCTGTTCTGTATTCGTCAGATTAAGTAACATTTGTTGTTTTGCAATCTGTATTGTTGTTTGATTACTTGCGTTGGATGGAGAATATGTGGTATAATTGGGTCTTGAGAAATGCAAGTTTTATCCTAGTATGTGTTGTTTTGCACTCATGCCCCCGTATTCTAATCATATTGCCCATTTCTTAGACTCGTGTTATACATCGTCAGACTTTCCTCATGCTTCTATATCGTTGGAATGTGATTGAACTGATTTCTTATCTATCGTCATGATTAGTTGCATGCATGTATCGTATGTTATGTTGAGCCTTTAACATCATGTAGGATCATTGGTTGTGACTTGTGCGAATTTATACCTTGCTTGCATTATTGCTGATTCTTTCTCGAGCAAGGTACCTAATAGTGTGATCCTTCCCTCTTTCTATCATCTTGAAATGTCTTACTCATGCAAATTATATTGATGTTGAATTCGATGATCGATTGCTTTCTGTGATGGGTTATCCTAGCATGCTTACATGTTATCACTCGGTAGTGGTTCTCTATTACCTTATGAATTCCTCTTGTGTTGGCATAGATGTATGACTTGGCACCTCGCATGATCACACACCACGTTATATCACTTCGCATATGCATGACACATGAATGTTAGAATGAATTTAGTCGAGTTACCTTGATTGTGGTCATGATTCGATATGTGCTAATAGTATCCTGTAGGGCTTATGATTTCCAATATGACTCGCTAAATGATTACATGTTGTACCTGTTCTATGATGTGACAACTATTGTAACATATATGTGCTTTATGATGGTTCGTTCTTGGCATGATTATAATCTATCGCCCATGATGTCCTTCTTGTTACTTTCGATGATGCCTTGTGCTTCTTGAATATTATGATGAACTCCTTTAATGACTCATGATTATGCTTGTATCATGCCATGTATCGCTAGTATCATGTAGGACCTGTGCTTTCTAAACGTACCTCGTCATATGATTACATGTCATTCTTGACCTATTCCATGATCATTGTTGTCAGATGTGATAGTTCCCATGCTGTTTTTATGTGTTTTCGTATAATGCTTCGGTTGATTGTTAAGATATACCTCGTTATGCTATATTTGAGCTCAACTGTTGATGAGTATACCATGTTCGTCCATCGTTCATATACAAGATACCTGTTATCCTCATTAAATCCCGCATGACTTCGAACCATACATTATTATTGCTGGCTCTACATAGGTTGCTTGAAGTTTCTAGGCGTATCTGCTTTCATGGAATGATAGACTACTAGTTTGCCTCATATGTACCAATATAGCGTTCGATTGTGTCTTTTAGAATGAATGTGTATGTCATTGTTCCTTGAGATAGGTACATGTTAGTGTGGTTTAAGGTGTGTGGTATACTCCATGATAAATTTGTGCTTTCTTGTCGCAATTGTAACCTAATAGACTTCCATAGGGGCATCATTGCTATTCTCGGGTCGGAGTCTTATCTCTGGTCTTGTTGTCTTTAGCATTTGGTCTGTGGTTGTCTTCGGGAAGAACATTGGGTTGTCCGTCCCTGTCACTTCCCTATCCCCACTAACTTGGACTCTTGCGCGATACATTAGGTGAACGACCACATGGGAGAAGGAACGAAAAGTTAGATAGCGATAGAGCAGTGCAGCGAGAGCGTGGGCTCATGACCCACGGGCCTCAGGATCGATGATGTTGGCGGAACGGGCACGCATCGAGAATTACGGTTACTGAGTACGATATGACGTGCAAGCGATAGTGTTCTCTGTTCGAAATGCTAACCCTTTTGAGTTGTTGACGATGATATTGCAATGACCCGGCGATGAGATTTACGTGTTGATGTGCTGACTTGATGATGACTATTTCCTGATTGCCTATATGATGATATGATTTGATGCCTTATATATCTCATGTACCATGATGTCTTGGCATGCTGCTACTCTAAGTTGCTAAGCATGATTTGAATTCCTTTGCCTGTAAAATGTGAACTACACATGCTAAGACGCCTGAATTGTATCTGATACGGTTCTAATGCAACATGTTAGCTTGACTTGATTATGTTCATATATGATGTTTGCAATGATTATTAAGCATGATGGTAAACTAAGACTTGTTGAACTCATGTTGTTATGTTTATAAATGCTAGTTGATGTGATGTAGTCCTTATGTGTAGTAATGTCGTGATTATGTGATTTACTAAAATGTACTGGCATGATGTTAGATAGCAACCATGATGAACCTGATATGGAATGATACTACATGTTGATATGCAATATTGAAATCTAGTTGAAAGTGACAAGTACTATCATGATATATTGATGCATGCTTTGCTATCCTGTTATGTGATTTTAGAAGCATGTTAAGATGAGTTGCGATAGAATATGCGAGATAATAATGTGTCATTATGTGAAAGTATGAGGTTGTATTATATGGTTGACAAGCATGATTATTGATATGATAAATGATGAATATGACTTAAAGTATGAAAATGATTAGTATGTATGAGATAATGATGCATGATTTCTAAACGGTCGTTATATGGTTTTGTGACGAGTTAAGGTGATGTCTTTTAGGGCATATTAACTTTTTGATGATTTAGATACTGCTTGATCTTTCTTTTCTGAATCCTAATAGCATGACCTTGTTGTGTTGATATGTAAACGTGATGAATTTGTTCTACTTGTGTTGTGATATCGATATGCGATTGTAAGATTTGATGCGTACTGACATACTAACCCCATAACACATAACCCGTTGATTTCTGGACATGTGTGCTTACGTGATGAGTGATGAACATTTGATTATGCACTTGTGATGCCTTCAGTATGATATAGACATACTTCATGATTAGTAGTATGTTGAGGCTTGTTGTTCCTTTGGTACTTGAGACTTGTTGGCATGTTTATGTTTGTGTTAGACGGTTATGTGATGGTTTGTGACTATGATATGACGTGGGACTTGCCATGTGTGAGATGGCTTATGGTATTATGCTTATATAAGAGTTGATGAGACTTTTGGTTATGGTACTTGTTGAGTTATGAATGATGTTGCATGATCTGGAAACTAGGAAGAGAATACGGGACTAGCCCTTAGAGGTGGATGATTCCACCTTCGAGCTTCTGAATTTGATTGATCTTCATGCGGGAAACTGATTTAGTTTTGGAAGATTTTGACGAAATCTTGACTTGAAAGGATTTGACTTGTTTTGGTGTAAAGTTTCTTGATTAAGCGTTGGATTTGAAGATTTGAACGATTTTTTTTAAAAGGATTAACTTAGATTTGTAAGGAATAAATGTTACCAAGAATTTCAATGATCTTAAGGCCAGTCTTTTCAATTGCGGAATCCCTTTTGAAATTTTTCAAACCCGGTATTATATTATAACGCCTCACGAACTGGATACAATCATTTTATAGGGGCGCATATAGAATGCTTGCTAAGACCCAATAGAGACGCTATATATTATTGCTTTTCGAGTTATGATGTGACCGAAAGGTCGGGGTAAGGGTGTGATAGGGACCCATATCACATACTTGCTACGACCAATTGGGAATGTTATGATCACATCAAGGGTGCTATGAGGATCTCATACGGGCCCCTATGAGATGCTTACAAAATCAATGGCATGATCCTTGAGCTCACCAATTTCAAACTTTATCCCCTTGTTTTAAGGTGATTTTAGTCTCGGTGACGAGACTTGTTTTTAGAGGTGGATGATGTAAAGACCGAGAAATTTTTTTAATATTAAATTATTAAAATAATGAATTATAATCATCTCGATTTCTAAGATTCAGGAGATTTGGAATTTCCGTCCTCGAGCTATTGGTTTACTCTAAATCCTTCGAAACGAGTTCCGAAATTATTTAGTTGATAATTTAAAATATGCTTTATCCCGCTTCCAGATGCGAAAATTTAAAATAATATTTGGAGTCCCTTATTAAATTCGGAATTGAAAATTTAAAAATCTTTTGAATTGGGTCAGATAAGGTCAGAGAGGGGGTGTCGAGATATTTATTCGGGTATTCAAAATATATCTTTGAGACCACTTTGATTCCATTCTCTTTTTCTTTCCTCTTTTCTCATCTATCTCTCTCTCGTTTTAATCAGAAGGCAAATTGCCTGGAGATTCCATTTACTCCCTGTGTACAGTAGTACTGCTTTCATTTTGTTGTTTTGTGTCATTTCCCTCAGAGAACCCACAAGAGGAGCATCTCCCACCCTATTCCATTGCTCTACAGACACCAGAGGATCACCCTCCCCCTCTCTTCCTTTTTCCCTTCTTTGCAAAGGAACCTACTCCCTCTGTTCCAATTCATCAATGCAGCCCAGCCGAGTAGCAGCGCCAACCACCTGGACGCCCAAGGCCGAGACGGAGCCCCCAGCAGCACCCCATGAGCGCCAGCACCGAGAGCAAACACACTCCATCACCGCTTCTGTTTCTCTTTTCGGAGTTAAACCGAGCGCACCTCTAGTCTTTCCTCCTTCCCAGTACGAGCCAGCGGTAGCCTAACCTCCGCTGAGCCTCGTCGGAGCCCAGCCGTCGACTGTTGAAGCCGTCGAGAAGCCCACACCGTCATCGCTTCCTTATTCTTCCATTCCCAAGGTCGATTCCGTGTTCTTATTCGATTCCGGTTCAAATCTAGTCAAAATCCGTTTTTGCTCACTTGCTCACCCATTACTTCTCCTAGGACTCGGTCGGAGCTCCTTCCTCATCAATCGCAGCCGGAGCCGCCCTCGGAGCCTTCCGACGTCGGAAACTCAGCCCCATTGTAAGCTCGCTTTTCCCTCTTCCATTCTTGTGTCGCTTCTTCCTTGAGGTTGGGTTGGGTTCGGAATTTCAAAACGTTTCCTTGGGTAAATTTTGGGACCGAGAGGTGGCCGGAGGCCGGAGATCTCCCTCCGCCTTTCCCTGTCAGTTCTCTGATTCAACAAGCCCTGTTCTATTGACTTGGGATGAGGGAGATGGGTCATACCCAGTTCTTCTACCCTTCCTTGGTTGTCCGGGTCTTGGGCCGGGACGGATCCGGATCGGGCCGTGACTATTGGGCATCTTCTCTTACTTTTGGATTAAATTGATTTTGGCCGTATTATTTATACTACTAGTTAAATGTTGTGAAATATATTTAATTATTATTAATGAACTTATTCTGATTTTATTAGTTGATTAGTTAATTCTGTAAGTTGTTATAAATTGCTTTAAAGTGATTTAATGGGTTAAATTATGTTGTTAACTTATTTAGTTGTTAAGGTTATATATTTTCCGAGACTTCATTATATATTGTTGATAAAGTACTATTTAAGAGGGTTTTCAAGTCTTCGGCAATAACTCTTAAATGATTTGTTGTTGGAAAACCAAAATGCTAGAATTATTTCTATACTATGAATTTGAGAAATTGGTTTTAAGGTTTAAATGTTTAATGTCAGGATTCTTTGTCTTTGTTTGATGATGTTGGTTTTGAGAAGGAAATTGGAAGAATGATTTTGGTTGATGTTGATCATATCGGAAAGGTTTTGGAAAACGGTTTTACTATCGGTTGGTTTTGAGTATGTTGAGAACTTGGATTTCGTGCGTATGAATGTTGGTTCGGTGGCTTATGGAAATGGCTTGATGATAGGTGTGTATTGCTTTTGGATTGCTTTGGACTTGCATTTGGGCCCTTTCTTGTGTTATCTTGTTGTAATGCATCTTCAGGTAAGTTCCCTAGGGGGCTTACTCAGGTTGGACTCTCATGCTTGTTGTTGCATTTTATGTTAGGTGTTGCATATGCATAAAAGCATGCCATGTAGTATCATGCTAGGATTGCAATGAACTGAGAATGTGGTTACTATGTGTGTTTGAAACAGAACAACCATTATCTGGGATAGTTCTAGAGTCTTTACTAGGGTCATAAGGTAGCCCGGCCTCATCGGGTACCCTGAGTCAATCGAGTCAATGTTACTATAGCCCAGCACCATCGAGAAAACTTGGTTACTTTATGTTGATGTTTATTCCGTGGTCCGTGCACCACCACAAGGAAATGGAAACCGAGAGCTGGCCAGTCTCTGCACTAACGGGAAGGGGTGCAGAGGTAGGAGAGGGATATGCCACTTGGCATTGCCTTGGGCCCTTTACAATTTTTCTGCATATTATAACTGTTAAAGCATGCTTATGTGATTTCATTACTGTACTGCATTAGAGCATCTTTATTAGGTACATCACATACTATGTGGCCTCAGTGAGGACTTCCGGTCCCCCATGCGTGGCTCGATCTGACTCCTTTCCCCGTTCTTCTTTTAAAAGTATTTTCTGCAGATTTTGAGTGCTCGATGTCTATATGATGGGGTTCCCTTTTGGCGATTATTGGACTGAAAGACCGACTTCCATACTTATAAACTTGGATAATTTGGATACTCGTATTTACCATGTTTTTTGTTTTGACCCGACTTCACTATGGCAAGTTGTACCTTCTTTTCATTTTTGCAGTTACTCTTAAATGAATTTCCGCGACTTAGTCTATAGGACAGGCTGAGGGTACCTAATGGCCCTCCGATTTCTTTGGGGTTCAGAATCCCCGCTTTAAAAGGATAGTCTTTTGAGGTTTGAAATCTCAACCTGTACCTGGATTGCAAGATCTGAACAAGGATTTCATCCCTTGAAACGTAACCCGGAAATCATAATTATGGGCCGTTACATTTTCCTTATAAAAAAACTATAATTGTGCGTAGAATCAACTCGAACCTAATTAGGTTACTATTGAGGTTTAGAGTAAGCCTATATGGGATTCGAACCCACATCTTGTGTATAACACACATTGCTCTTCCATTGAGCTAATAGACTTAAAAAGATGTGCATAAACCCATAACTCATATTGCACTTCTCAATTTCACTTTACAATCCTCCCAATTATACTTCTCAATAGAAACAATAGCAACTTTAGAACTTTTCTCTACAGCCTGAAAATTTTGATGGGCAAAATTATTCAAAGAAAACCATGCCAGAATACGTTCTAAGTCCGACTACCCATAATCAGAATGACCCTTCACAATCTTCTTTGTTGACTACAACTTTTTAGCTTGAGTATCAGCGTATTTACACTTGTAATAATCAGAATTTTTGCATTGCACTGCAATTCTTACAATTTTTGCATTGCACTTCTCAATTAGACCGAAAATTGAAACTCCAATTCAGATTTAAAGCTTAGACTAATATGAGCCTACCCAATCACAACAAATTTCCCAAACAAAATCGAATCACACGAATTCAAAATCTTCCGTACACAATCGGAATTAGATAAATCGAATTAGACCAATTCAAAAACAGTCCAAACCTAACAAGTAGCCTTACTCTTGCCCGATCTTCGTACTTCGTACTCTATATGTCTTGTCGCTTGCCCCCTATCAAAATGAAATTAGGCAAAAAACCCCCAACTTCATTGACAGATTCTAGCTAAATCAGTGGGGAAAAGGCAACCGACAAGGAATGGAAGAGGCGACGCCGAAAAGCAATTCGGAAGGGATGAGGCGCCGTTCACTGAAATTGAGCGTGAAGAGTGAGATGAGGGAGGAGGGTTTCATGTCTGAGAGATTGGGGGAGGATTTGCTGAGCCTTTTTTTATATACTATATAATTTCTATAAGCAGGTTTAAAGTTTACCTAAATTTCAAAATTGTCACCGCTTTATAATGTTTTACAATAAGAGTTTTTATATGGTAAGAGGTGTTTCTATTTGAACCTCTCCTATATATCTATGATAGTTTCTTTTGGTTAATGAAATATTTCATTTTATTATTATACATTTTATTTAAGTATTATTTTACGAAACATAAATATCAAAAATCGCTACAATAGATAAAATTTATATGAGAATGACAATGTAAAACCACAACAACAATTGCAATAGATCTATAAAATCGCTTTCATAGCTCTAAAACCACTTCAATAGAACTTCAAACCCTTAGTTGTGTTAAAAACCAATGCAAAATAGATAAGGAATATGTTACAAGCCTACACTAGATAGGAAATAATCGCCACATTTCGATAGGTCTATTGTGGCGACTTATTAACGCTACAATAACCTGCCAAACAAGTGCATGATAACATTGGTTCTTAAAATCGAAGGACTCTTAGGTTTCTTCCTTTGTTAATGATGAAATTTGTGGTACAATTGTGAGGAGCGATTTAATTGGCCCTATATCATATGCGACCCTCCTAAATTCAAAAGCGCGCCTAGCCTTTTAGCCCGATTCAGAATAAAATTGAGCTAAAAGGTCATTTCGAATATTTAAAAAAGAGGTTTTTAGCACGGTTTTATATTGAACCGAGATATAAAGTACATTAATTATTGCTTTAATTTGAGGTTCTTGCCAAATTCGATCCCTATATATATACACATACAAACAGATTATCAAGAGCTATTTTTTTATTCAAAAGTAATTCCATATAGTTTATCTTTATTATTTTTTACAAAAATATCAAAAATAATTAATTTATCAATGTAATTTTATTATTTCAAACTAGCGTTATCGGAGGTCCTCACTCATCCTTTCACAGTCAGCTTCCACCAACTGCTTTCTTGCTTGGGTCAATCACTTCTGTTGATTTATTTTGAGTACAGATCTTCAATGATTTCTAATGATTTCTGCTTAGAAGATGCTTGCTGAAATTCGCTTGGGTCAATCACTTCTGTTCATTTATTTTGAGTACGGATCTTCAATGATTTCTGCTTAGAAGATGCTTGCTGAAATTCGCTTGGGTCAATCACTTCTGTTCATGTATTTTGAGTATGGATCTTCAATGATTTATGCTTAGAAGGTGCTTACTGAAATTCCCCAAAGAGCCACTTCCTTTGTAAGCTACATCTCTGGTCTGGACCTCACTTATAATTACTTTGTTGTTCGTGTTGTCAACACTGTTAGATGTAATCTTTTTACTAACTCTTTCTTAAGGTCTTGGATTGTATAAACATTGTTAGAGGATTTCATAATAGGATGGTTGTAGCATTTGTCTATTTTGGAGGTTCTCGTCCTGTGCACGGATAATACATTAATACAATATTATAAATAATCTAAATACAAATATTTTTTCCCACCAAAAAATAATAGAGTGTAGATTGCTGCTTTTTAAAAATATTTTAATATTAAATATGTAGTACATATTTAATATTAATTGCTGCTTTTTTAAAAATATTTTTTTTTAATTAACAAAAATATATATAAATAAAGTGTGCCTTATATAACTTTCTATAAACTATGACAACATATTTTATTATTTTTTTCCCTTAGGATCAACCACAACTCGTCACATAGGATTTTTTTTCCCCTAGGATCAACCACAACGCGACACATATGACGCTATGCATCGGTTTTAATATATGTACTAGTGTTATACCCGCACCATGGCGCGGATGCGATGGAAAAGAAAAAGAGAATATAAAATATTTATTATAAGGAATGACCAAATACAATATAAACAAATGTTTCGAAAGTCTAAAAAAACATTGTTATTGAACGACATAGGTGTTCTGAAAAGGCACTGATCGAGGCGAGGTAGGCTTCGTTCATGCAAATCCTGGAGAAAAAAAATATTGATGAATACAAAGGGATGAATTTGTACGATAGAGATCATTTATAGGTAAATAATAAATGATATACAAATGAAAATGTAAATATACAACCAAAATATTAATTAACCAATAGGTGTAACTTACAGAAGGACGACAAATCAGTTATAATGTAGGATGACACCAGATGTTACCCCAACTAAAAGAGAAGGTCATCAGCCTGAATAATGAAAGGAATGAGCCCAACATCAATATAAGATTTAAAAAAAAAAGTTTAAAGATGAAACATGTTAGCAAATGTACCTGCTAGGATAAAGCTTCCAAGACTTCTTTGTACACCACATTAGTTGTAGTGTTCAGTGGATGACCGTCCTTATCACAAGATAGAATTTTCAAGCCGACTTTGCTTGTAACCCTCGAGACAGCAACATACAACTGACCATGGCAGAAGACTGGCCTCCTAAGGTACAACCCTACGCGTGAAAGAGATTGCCCTTGACTTTTATTAATGGTCATGGCAAAACAAACTGACACTGGGAATTGTCGTCTCTGAAATATAATTGAAATGAATTTACATAAAAAAAAAAGAGTAAAAACTGTAATAAACACTTAAATCTAGAGGGGAAGTTAACAATTTCAGATTCAAAGAACAATCCAAAGAATGAATGAAGTAAGATAAAAAAACTGTAATATAGGAAATGAGTAGAATAAAGTAATATAGCTGAATTTTATAAGCTGTATTAGAGGAAATGAGTGGTAGAAACAGAGTTAGAAAACTGAATGTTAACACAGAATTAGAGATGCATAATGTCAGAAACGAAATGACAGAACCAAAATTAGAGATGCATAATGTCAGAAACGAAATGACAGAACCAAAAAAAGGAGCTCTCATAGCTACATATGGTAACAACTCACTGATTCGAACAGATGCACAAAACAGGAAAAAAAAATCAAAATTAACAGCAGTTGCGAATCGATACCTCACCAGAAGTTGTGAATCCCTATTCTCTTACTTCATTCATTCTTTTACACGTATCAGCACAATCATCAAATATAGGATGCCATAGGCTCATAGGTGGCATAATCTGGCAAAAATATAATTGAAATGAATTTACATAAAAAAAAAGTAAAAGTTCTAATAAACACTTAAATCTAGAGGGGAAGTTAACAATTTCAGATTAAAAGAACAATCCAAAGTAAGAAAAGAATTAACAAATAAGAATTATATGGGTCGCTCAAAAGTCATCCTCAACACGATGACCTCTTGGATAATAAACAAAGAACCTTTTCATATTACGCAAAGCATATATCCTGATTCCCCTTATCCTTCCCTAGAATGTGAAATACCTTAATATAAGGAGTCTTCAACTTCCATTCAAGATCAGAACATTGTGCCTAGAAGTAAAAAAAGAAGTATAAAAAACTAACTTACCATAAATACAAAGAAAATATTAGACAAAATTTAAATCCGAAACCTTAAAAGCTAAATGAACCCTACGAAATACCTTAACATTTCGTAGGGTTCATTTAGCTTATGATTTTCAGCAAATAAATAACAGATGAATAATGAAGTAATAGAAACCTTAGAACATGGAATAAAAATAGAGTGAAAAGCAGTCATGATCTAGCAACTGTCAATAACAGATGGTCCATAACATTCAGAAATAAACATTATTTAACAGGCAACTGTCAAGGAACACGGCCTTTCAGCAGCCCATTACTTTTTTTAAAGAAGAAATCAAGCATCCAACAAATGGAAAGCAGCAAGAAACATAGAATTCCTCATTTGGCATTATTAGTAAGATGAATATGAAAACCACAACATGAAACCAAAGACACGGAGGTAATATATTCAACTGAGCAAACAAACCTGGGCAGGAATACACTGGACATTCCTATCATGAAGTTCAGTGTTCATCATCTCTTCATTCTCAAGGATGTTGCAGAAAGAGCTCAATAGAAGTTCCTCGTCATGGTGACTCACAGCAGCCAAGTCGATATCCCCATCCGGAACATAGGTCTTGAGTGGCACTGAGCCAAAGGGAAAGACCTATATAATTTACCCCAAAAAGCAGCATAAACCTATCAAAATGCTATTGAATAGTCTACCAAGAGGATCCATACACAAAAACAGAGAATGGAAGTAAATGCCGCAACCTAAACAGCAAATAGGAGTTATAACCTTCAAAATTTACAGCTTGACATTCTAACTAAAATAAAAAAAGAGATGAGTGATAGTACTTATTTAGGAGCATTATCTCATGTATCATATTTGCAAAACAGAGCATGATTATAACTGAAGCACTATGTAGATAGCGTGAAACAGTGAGATTGTATAGCTTGGTTTACCTTGATTCCATAAGAACGTCCAATCAGTATCTGGATATACTCAATAATTTCCTTCCTCCGGCACTCGGAAACTACATTAGGCAATATCAAAGACAGAATCTCACAAGCCCCTTTCTCAGCTGCATTCCATTCTTCAACACCAATGTCAAATGTATGTGAATTTGAATGGGAAGATGAGGACGACGACAATGAGAGGGAAGAATGAGACTTTTCAAGATCCTTCATCTCAATTAAGTTATGAACTTGAGCCCTGTGGAGAAATCAAGTAAGGAACCATTAGAAACCGGACATTAACATTGAAAAAACAAATAATTACTTTAAAATAGAGAACCTGTAAATAAAAAATGGCATCAAAGCCAAGTAAAAAAAAAGTGACATCTTCAAGCATAATAATTCATATAGAGTATTATACTATTATGTTTTCCAATTCTAATTTCTAACATGTAGAACTTCCATTTGAAGAACAAAAGAAGTATTTCTGTCTTCCATTTTTCAGTGGGGGAGGGAGGACCTTGGATCTCACTACATCCGCATGGGAGAGAGAAGAGAAAACAAACTCCCGGGTACCCAAAATTTATAACCTTCTATTCATTTTGTCTCAGGAAGAAATATCATTTCTCCATTGAAACTTTAGACAATTCTCGAAAAAAATCATCCCTAGAGTCGAGAGCGAAACAAGCCGAATATTAGGTAGCTATTGTCAAACCAGGGCGAATACTTTCGGAAATAAGAGAAGTCCATCGAATGAACAATTTGGCTGAGCTAAAGAGGAACAGGATGTCTTCTCAAAGAGATTGATATGGGGGGTGGGGTGGAAATGGTAAACAAAATTGCAGAGGGAATCTATCAAGTGTAAGCACCAAATCAAAAGGACATTTAATAATCTACCAAGTGGCTCCATAAACAAAAGCAGAGAATAGAAGGAAATGATGCAACCTGCTTTCCATTTCGGCTCGATTTTCAGAAAGAACCACATGATAGATAACAGCAGAATCAACCAATTCCTAGTAAATGGAATTCATGGAATAAAAATAGAGTGAAAAGTACGATATACCTAAATTGTGAAATTAAACTGGGTACCATGAATTATTCCTTAGAACTTCTCTCCTAAAGGAATCCAAATCCAATCGTACACCCTAGCAAATCCAGATAAACACAGAAAACCCAAAATGTAAGACAATTGAACAAAGATACGAACTGAAACCGATCAATCAAAGGAAACCCCTAATTTATAACAACAACAAAAAAAGATGAAAGGATGAAAAAATCAAAGGATTGAGACGATGGACATCATTACCAGCGGAGAAGAATGGAGGAGGAGGCGGCGTAACTGATCCTGAGGAGGAAGATGAAGGCATATGTTGTTGGTGCCTCGCGGAACTCTGACAAACGTCGATGCCTCATTGTGGTGCCTCCCGGAGAAGGATGGAGGAGGCGGCGTAACAGAGCATGTGGAGGAAGACGAAGGCCTCATTGTGGTGCCTTGTGGAACCCCGATAAACGTCGATGCGGAACCTTGAAGGACTCAGGGGAGAACATTGGGGCTGCTAACATATGTCGATGCGGAATCTTGAAGGAATTAGGGGAGAGCATTGGGGCTGCTAACATGGGGACAGAAAACGAATTGGCAGAAAACGTCGATGGGGAGAGAAAACGGAGAAAGATGGAGGAGAGGAGGAGACCGAAGCTAATCGGAGGAGGAAGACATGTAATCGATTTGGCAGAGGAGGAATGAATTCCTCAGGCGCGAGTCACCTGTAGTGGAGAGGCGGTGAATTAGGGAATGAGGTCTCAAACTCTCAACCCTAGTGGAGAGGGGGAATTTTCGGGAAAAAAAAAGGAAAAAAGATGAAATATAAAGAAATTATGTAATTGGTCAGAAAAGCCGAATTGAATGAGGTATTGACATGTGGCAAAAAAACCCTTTGCAATTAAGTAGTTATATAGATATAGATAGATAACATTACATTGTATTATACCATCAAAAAATTTCGTACCCGTGCCTTAGGCACGGGCTTACACTAGTTAAACAAAAAACAAAACACACCACCCACATTTTCTTTCTTTTTTAAAAAATTAATTTCACAAATGAGAAAGTGAGATAAAAGACTTCTTCTTCATTGAAACAAGTCCCCATCAAATGAGAAAGTGAGATAATTAACGGGCTTTTTCGACGAATAATTATTCATATATCAACAAATAATTACATTATATATACGAATATCTCTTCATCTATTGAAGAATAATTGCACATATATCAACGAACAATTCTATTATTTATACGATTAATTTCTCCTATATTGGCAAACTTTGGGTTTATATATAAATAATTTTTCACATATCGACGAATAATTCCGTTATTTATATGAATAGCTCTTCATCTATCGAAGAATAATTGCACATGTATCAACGAACAATTCCTCTTATATCGCCGAACAATTTTGTTATTTATACGAATAATTTCTCCTATATTGATGAACTCCGGGTTTTTGTATAAATAATTTTTCACATATCGACGAATAACTATCCATATATCAACGAATAATTCCGTTATTTATACGACTAGCTCTTTATCTATGAAAGAATAATTCCACGTATAATATATCAACACTTCCTCTTATATCGACGACCAATTATGTTCTTCATACGAATAATTTCTCCTATATTGACAAATTACTCCAGGTTTATATTTTGATTTGATGTTTAAACAATTTTTATAAATAATTTCTCGTACATCGACGGAAAATTTCATTATTTATATGAATAACCTTTTCTTTTCCACATTCTTTTACCCATGGTCGTATAACCTATACCAAATTACTCGAAAAAAATAGGAAAATACTCAATAATATATACAAATGAATTGTCTAATTGAATGAATAATTAATTCCTCGTTCCCCAGTAACATTTTATTTTTCATTAAGGGCGTGTTTGG
Source organism: Persicaria tinctoria (assembly GCA_037127255.1). Lineage (NCBI taxonomy): Eukaryota > Viridiplantae > Streptophyta > Magnoliopsida > Caryophyllales > Polygonaceae > Persicaria > Persicaria tinctoria. Next base: position 44,301,127 of record JBANSL010000018.1, read on the forward strand.
CAACGGGATGGGGTAGGTGGAATGGGATAGATTTTGTGGGGTGGACGGGATGGGGATGGAAACCCGGGTGGGACCGGGTGAAATTTTGAAGTCAGTTTAATCCCGTTCGTGTTTGGTTGAAGGTTAAAGTTCATGGGATGAGAATTAATGGAAAAGACACCTTTGCCGCCACTTTGTGACATGAAAGGACAAAAATACCCCTCAAACATACCCCTTATGTCAATGCCCTTTCCTCTTCAGTTCGACGTTTTCAGACCCCCCCCCCCCCCCCAAATTTGTCGAAGTTGGCGACGAGCTTTACCCCGGTAGCCTCTGACGCGTCACCTCCCTCCCCCTGTGGTACCGACGCTGCCGACAACCTCGGTCTCCATGTAAGTCATCTACCCCTATCTGTGGTGTCTTCACTGAGGTCAGAAATCGATTTTGTGGGTGTTTGCATTCATTCCCCTCTTTTCTCTAGTCGGAGGATTTAGGTTACTGAATTTGGGGATTTTGATGACTTTCCGTGTTGAGGGTACTAACAGGGTCTGAACATAGTGAGGTAGGGGCAGTCGATTGGATTACATTATTGCGGAATTAGGGTTCCGGAATTGGAGATGCACATAGTCACTCAACAAACTAGATCGACCCGTAGTAATGTCGTTAGGCCTTGGCAAATGATTTGATGTGTGCTTGAAGTGAATTTTGATTGGTTACCACTAAATTGACAATGGGGTATTAGGATTATTGGAGATAATCGATGAATTCAATTAAGTGGTTATTTCTCTGTGTTTATAATCACCATTATTTCCGTTTTATAGTAGGTGTTGTTATAAATGAAGATGTTCATGTTGTGCTTGATGTTGTTGTTGTTGGTGTTGTTGTTGTTGATGTCGTTGCTGCTGATGTTGTTGTGTTCATCCATGTTGTTGTTGATGTTGTTGTTATTGTTCTTGTTGATGTTGAAGTTATTGTGTTCATTCATGTGCTTGGCTTTGTCGTCCTTAAATTTTCCCTTACACAACCGACATGATTCATTCGAAATCCGCGATCCTCGTGAACTGAAATGTTGTAGCTGCACATATGGATTCCTCTTCCAATCCGACGGGGAAAGGAAAACGGAAGGCTAAGAAATCAACGGTTAACAGTACTGACACCAACAACTACGTACCCCTCGCCTTTTACTGGTCTCTGGAATTGTCAAAGAAGTTGATGCTTGTGCTCCTGGACTATCAGCGGGAAAATGGAAAGGATCAGTCCTTCAAATGGGGGCCCATCAATACCGTATTTGAGGCTGCGACTGGGAAGAGGTGCAACCAGTATACTCTGAAGAACCGAACTCGTGACATGAAGGGCATATACATATTGTGGAATAAGTTGAAAAAAGGGGAGACTGGCCTAGGATGGGATGAGGCAAGTGGCACAATCAGTGCACCGGACGAATGGTGGGAGAAAAAAATTGCGGTATGTGCTCGTCTTCCCTTCCCCTTATGTCAATTCAAAGAGATCCCGTTGGGTATGTCGTCACCTCCTCCTTGATTTGCGCAGGAGGATAGCAACTTCAGCAGGTTCCGGAAGATGGGAATCCCTCCGGAACTGGACGAGCTGTTCCACCAGGTGTTTGGCGGCACCGCTGCCATTGGCGAGTTCTGCGTAGCCCCCTCCATGGACCCGGCCGTCCGTGCTGCGCATGTGGCGCAGGAGGCCAACAATGGCCAAGCCAATCAGCAAGAGGACGATGACAATGACACCGAGTCAAGGGGTGACGCCAAGGAGTCCCCATTTGAGGGTGTTGAACAGGAGTTCGACGAGCTTTTCAACACCCCTCGCAACGATGCCGCAACGCCCTCCATGCAAGACTTTGTGCAGGGCATTGTGGACGACGAGGACTCCCCCCTACCTGCGATCAAGGGGCAACAGGCGCCGGGCCGTCACAACCGTCTACGGGTAAGCGTCTGGTTGGTTCTGAGATGACCTCCTCCCGGCGGAGCTCCAAGCGCAACGTCCGCGTGTCGGAGGGGACGAGACTGTTCGAACGCAGCGTCGGGGTCATCAAAGACAACACCCGAGACAACGAAAGCAGTGTTGTCGAATGCCCCCCAAGAGACAACAAAAGCAGTGTTGGATGTGGTGCGGTCAATGGTTGCAGAGGGTCTTGTGGCCGAAGGTGATCCCATTTGGTGCTTCAGCTTAGCAATCATCAGAGACAGCACGCGACGTGATGTCTTTGTTTAGCTTGACAACAACATTGCCAGGCTCAAGTGGCTTAGGTGGTTGTATTCCACGAACGACGGGCAGCATCTGAGCGCCATACACCTTGACTGACCCTCAACAAGTAAACCCGGACCAACGTTTTTTTAAATATGAGAAGTGAGCTGCTCAATAAGGACCTAGTTTATGCCACATGTTTATGTTTGTCATGACATTTGTGTTCGTGTCTTATCGCATCTGAAGGCCAGGTTAAGGCCTTGATATATACGTTGTTGTGTGCTACATATTATACATTGTTGTGTGCGATGTAATAACCTTTTTCATTGTTGTTGACAATTTTTCCCCTGCAAGTTGTTTATTCCCAATGTATGGTTGCAATAACTTCACCCATGTTTATGGATATGGTTGGGCTCATCTCAGCTCATACTATTCTCTTCATGTAGGCCGATGGAAACGCTAATTGAACGTCGTCGTCGACGAAGACTTCGACAAGGCAAGGGCGCAGCTGTCTTCATCGCCATCCTCCTAAAGTGGCTCCCATATGCCCACCACTACTTTACCCGGGTGCACAAGGTTCCCCAGTTCATTGGAGAGTTTACAGGGGCACGATGGGTTGACGAAATCCTTACCCACTGTTCGCAGACAAGAAGCGTCAACGCATTCCGAATGGAAAAGGGAGCCTTCATTCGACTTTGTGGGATGCTCTAATACCAATACGGTCTTCGCGGATCAATTCAAATGTCTGTGATGTAGAAGGTTGCCATCTTCGTCAATACCATGGCTTGGGGCTCCAGTCAGCGCAATTCCTGCGAGCGTTTCCAATGATCAACCAATACAATTTCGGAGTCAATAATCGATGTGCTTGACGCCATATGCGGGGGGGGGGTGCAACAGGTACCGCGGTCTAGCGGGGGACTTGATCAGGCCTAGAGACCCTCGGTTCAGAGACATTCCTGAGCAGATTGCCAACGACAACCGGTACTGGCCATACTTCAAGGGTGCAATTGGAGCTATTGACGGAACGCATATTGAGGCCGCCCTTCCTAAAGAAGAACAACAACGGTTACGTTGCATGAAGAGAACACCAACGTTCAACATCATGGTCGTTTGCGACTTCGACCTTCGCTTCACATTCGTATCCGCTGGATGGGAGGGTAGCGCACATGATGCACGTGTCTTTGATCACACAGTGAAGACGCCTGCGTTGAGGTTCCCACATCCACCAGCAGGGAAGTACTACCTATGCGACAAGGGGTATGGTCTCCGAAATGGGTACATGATCCCGTACTCGACGACGAAGTACCACAGATCTCAATTCGTTGTATCCCAACCAAAAAACGAAAAGGAAGCATTCAACAAGTCACACTCATCCCTCTGAGGCGCGATTGAGAGGTCCTTCGGTGTGTTGAAGATGAAGTCGAGGATCCTCCGTCAGCTCCCCAAGTATCCGATACCGAAGTAGATTTCGATCATCATTGCGTGCTTCACCCTTCACAACTACGCCCGGGATGCCCGCGATGCGTCGGGCTCAGACTCAGAAGACGATGAAAGGTTTGTGGAGCCCCCGCTGGACACTGATGCACCATCCGACGGGGACGGTGATGAAGACGCCTACGAAGCGGGAGACGAGGTTGGGCACGAGGACGATGACCCCTTTGTCCCCCTGGACGACGCCATGGGGGCAAGCTAAGAGATCAAGGCGCTTAGGGACGAAATTGCTCACCGGATTTGGAACGACCGTCGCGTAAGATAGAAATCACTCTCGATGTACGATGGGTAGACCAGGATATCATTTTTTGTATAGTCAGCTTGCTTGTAGAGTATGCATGGGGTTGACGAATTCATTCCGCTGGTAATATTTTGTGGAAGTTTTTGGTATTGGATGTTGCGGTTGACCACATCCTTTCAGATGTTGCGGATAACGTGTTGTGATGCGATAGTTTCATTGTACACGGTCGCTCATACTCTGATTTCGACGTCATCCATTCAACTGTCCCTAAATTATGACATACAGCTTGCGAGAATGTTGATGAAGATGCGTACATATTATAAATTACAACGATGATGGTTCGGTTACAAAGGCCTTACATGCCTGGATAATGCACCATTGCAAAATGGGTGCCACAACACTCGGCATACAAAAAGGGGTAACCTGTGCCGAGGTTGCAATGTTGGTTAGTCCTGCCTTACATCCGCGACCCCGAACTGCACAAAATTGGGGTCGTCAACCACAAAGTTTTGTCCTGGCTTACATGTTGCCAATTACGTCAAGGTTATACTGAACATACAACAAAAGTCTAAAGAAACTAAGGGAAAAAGATTAACAGCATATCTTCATAACAGCTCAACCACTACGGCCTCTGGACCAGCGACACAATGGCGATGAGGAGTACGAGGATAATCCAGTCTAGCAGCCTGTTCAGGTGGGAGAGGCGACGAGCGCGGAGCTGCTCCCCAGCGTGGTGCACCCAGCGCTCACACATGAAGGTGCAAAGCTCAGCGATCCTCTGGACCATGTTGTCGTTAGTGACACCAAGATTGATGTTCAGGGCCTTGGTCTCCTGCAGCTCGGTGTTGCTAGCAATCAGCGCGTGCTCCCTGCGAGCGTCCTGTGCCAGGAGGGCCCGGACTTGGGTGCACAGCTCCTTCACCTCGTCATGGTACATGGCCCACAATGCGTTATCCTCCTCAACATCCTGGGGGTCGCGGCGATCCGACTGCGCGTCGTCTTGTTCATCTCGTCAGTATGGAGCCAATAATACGCTCTAGGGTCCCCGCTTGCGTAGCTGCAGTCGCTGTCCAAGTCGGTGTCCGAATATGGGTACATGCTTCATTTGGAAATATCAACTGTTAGTACTTAGGTAACCCTGCAGTGTCTCGTTATTCAGTTCTTAACAACAACAAAAACGCAGTGAAGAAGAGATGAACAATTATGGTGTCATAATCTGTGAAGAAGAATGACAATATGTGTACAATTGTATCTGTCAAACCAACAAGCACGTTCGAAGGACATATATGATTGTCAAAGTAGTTGAAAGAAGCAAAATCAAAACATGCAAGACTTGAAAGAAGAAAGAAGTACTTCATAGACATTTGTGATGGCAACTGGAAGAAGAAAGAAATTGCAGGGTTACCTAAGAAAGAAGCACTGAACAGACGTTTGTCTCAAACTTGAAAGAAGAAAGAAACCAAGTTGAAAGAAGCACTTAACAGACAATGGTGTTGCCAACAACATAAGCAGGAAGTGAAACAAGTTTGCATCATATATTGGTTTAGGCAATGACATAAAACTTATATCTACACCATTTAAGAAGACATTCGAAGGACATACTACTCTCTCAAACTACTTGAACGAAGCAAACAGCAAGGAGAAATTATAGTGCATAATCAAACCAAACATGTGGAGGATATTATAAACCAATGAGTGCAAAATCAAAACAAAAAAATTAAAGAAAGGAAATACCTAACATAAAGCAAACTGAAAAGAGAAACCAAACATGTCGAGTTCTGGGTTTCATGATCATTATTAGGAAATGATTGCTTGTTAATGCAGTGACTCACATACCAACATCATCTGTATACTTTGTTCATAAGCACCAAGTGAAGCACATATGTTACATTCTAAGCAACAAAGTGTAGAAAAACACTCATCTGTCTTACCCAAACAAAGCCTAGAATCTTTCACCTGCTAGTGATGGGCCTCTAACTTTACACCCAATTCAGACCATGCAAACAATGAAAGGCTTCCTTTGGAGGATGATTCGAAATATGAAAGGCCCAAAATAGAGTGTAAAATGCAAACATAAAAAAGTGAGCAACAATAGGCTTACTACACTAGAAACCAAACTGAAGCAAAACAAGCAAATTATCACGTCAGAATCAAATTCTCCAGTAAAGTTGGAAGCACAGCAACAATTTCAATTCGAAATAATGAATCCTACATTTGCATTAAACCCTAAACATGGTAACTCAATTCGATGCTTTTTACGATATGGGAATAACACCCTAAACTCCAAAACCCCTATCCATGGAAGCCAAAATCCTTTCTAACAATCGAAACCCTAATCTGACAACGTTTAACCAAAAACCTTTTAGATTTTAATGGAATTGGGGAAAACTGAGTAATAACCCTAAACATCCAATTAACTCGATGGAAACCTCTATCTTTCAATCGATTTGGGGGCGAGATGTCAAAACCGGCAACAAATTCCCCATTTCAACAAAAAAAAACCTACCTTTGAATCGAAATGAGTGAGAAAAATCTGAACACAAACATGAATCCAAAAAACAACACCATCGGCTTACCTGGAGGTGCAGATCGACAACAATGGAGGCTCGAAAGGTCGTCTTCTTCGCCGCTCTCATTCGAAGCGTACCTGGGAAGAGTAAAGAGAGAGGAGAAGTGTGAGCAATCTGAAAAAAGTTTCGAAAATTTATGGAGGAGAGAGGGAGGGGTAGAGTTGGGACGTTCCAGGTTCCCATCCCCTCAATCCTCCTTCAACCAGGTGCGGCGGCACCCCTTCCCATCCCCCGCATCCCCGCTTTCCCATCCTCTTCCATCCCCGCGCACCCCTCGCCAAACACGTAGGCGCGCGCCCCGAGAACCTACCCCCACCCGCGACATCCCCTCCCATCCCCTATCAAACACGCCCTAAGTAAAAATTCGGATGCGAACTGCTATCCGGCAGCATCCTTTCGGATGAGGTCAATAAGACCTGGGTCAGTGTAGAGAGTAGGGATGGAGGCAATATGAGCAAGGTGTGCAACCTTATCTGTCACATCTTTATACACATTGATATCAAGACCAATGACCACTCAGAGACCAATAATAGACCACTTTGAAAAATGATTGTATGCCAAATTAAACAGAACTTTGATTTCACATTGAAGTTTCTTTTCTGTTTCATTTTTGCACTAATGATTCCTTTACCAAAATTCCTTTCACAATTTTTCCTTACTCCGGCATCACTGGAGAACGAGGACTCCTCAGCCTCTTTGTTATCAATCAAGTATTGTTTTCCCTTCCGGGAGATCTTCACAATATCGCATCGCGAAACTAACCAATTAAATGTATTCTCGGAAGACAGAATCACATCCGATGTAAACTTCCACACATACCTGAACCAATTCCGGGAAACCTTGGGCACTAATGGCATGCCAAGGAGAGTTGAGAACTGAGCAGAATGAAGGATTGTCGATATATTCTCCCTCTCATGTCCTAGAAACGGGATCAACCACAACCAGTTAAATACGAACCTCCAGAGCGACTTCCCAGTGCAAGATCTCAATTTCATCTTCTTTTTTCCATCATCGGGGTAGAGATACCCCTTAGGGAGTTTATAGCCCTCCGACTGTGTCAAACCCTTATGAGGGATACTCATTTGGGAGACATGATCATATGTTCCCATTGATTTTTTCTTTTTTATCAATCTCAGATGGTGCCATAAGAAACACAAATAAGCATATATGATTAGTCAGATGATAGATTATCAAGGGGAAGTAAAGGAAAGAGAGAGAGGAGGAGGAGACCAAGAACCGATCCTCATCGCCGCTCCCACAAGGAGGATAAGGAAAGTAGAGAGAAAGAGTGCGAACCGCCACGGAGGAGGGATCAGACCACCAGAAAGGAAACAAGATGCAGAGAGGAAACGCATCCACCCCTAGAAGGCAGTTTAGGAGAGCGCCGATACCCATCAGAGATACCGCATAAGGACAGGTCGTACACCATGGATTTGGCCACGAAGGAGGCCGATTTGATTGGGCACAACCCTTGTTTTCAAATACGTCGTCAGAGATACAGATCTGGTTCCCAATCCAAAGAAATTAGCACATAGGATTGGCGAAGAGGCGAACCCCCATAACACAGCGACAAATTGATTGATCGAACGCTTGTCAACACATGATCTACGAAAGCATCCGGCAACAAGATCTCGAAAGGGGCTAGAGCCATCATCAACCCCGGACCACAGATACAGGGTTTCAGAGGGGGTTTGATGAGGAATCGATTTCTCGAAACCTAGGTTACTTTGTTTTGGTTTGGACAAGGGGATTGTTTCAGACTTTTGGTTTTCCTTTGGGGAAGACTTCTCCAAGAGAGGGCACTCTTTGGGTTTTTTCCAAGCGCGTGGAGCGCGTTCTCCACAGAGGGACGGGGTCATTTTTTAGTTGTCCATGTTCCCCAGTAACATTGTTAATAGAGGGAGAATTTGTGAAGTGCCCAAAAAACATATCCTAATTGGTAAAATGTCCACGTTTTGGGACAAACTGGTGAAATGTCCTAAATATATACTGCGTGCCTCTCTTTCCTACGCTCGCTCTCTCTCTCCGACCGGAACCTATTCGTCCTCCTACTTGCTCCGGCGCATTCAACTGCCGATCGTCCTTCTCCTTGCTCGCCATCGCCACCGCCGAATCGCCTCCGTCCAATTCAGCCCTGATCCCCCTCCGCCGCCTCCCCCGTTCGATGACACCGAGTGCTTCAGTTTCTCTCAGCTTCTATCTGCCGTTAATTCCCTCAGTTTCCGCCTCCTCTGCGCTCTCAATGGCGCCCTTGATTATCCCTCAGGTGATGCCTCTTTCGCCCTGAGCTCGTTGTTGTGGTGTGGCGAGGCCAAGGACGGCGACTCGGAGCAATGGAGCGAGGCAGAGGTTCTGATTATGAGTTTGACCTCTTCCTATTGCTCTTCCCTTCCATGGCACCATTACAGGTTCTTCCCTACCATTTGTTCAACATAGTTTAATTTCATCATTTTGTTGTTTTATATTTTGCACATAACCTGTTTGATGAAATGTCCCAATAGGCTGAGGGACTGTTTAATGTTTTCCTGATAAGAAAATCGATCTTTGGCTGGGGAGCTAATTGTTCTCACTTATTTTGGTTTGAAGTTAGTCGACATTTTGCTTGAAAATACGAAATAGCATCAATTATTCTTCTGTTAACTCATGACAACTTTAGACTTTCATTGTCATATGAGTCTTCTTGTTATTCTCTTGTGTTGATTGATTTTTAAAAAAAAATTACAGCATGAAACTTGGTTTTCACATAGCTATGTGGTCGTTTAGCCGCTAGCTAAACTGTGTCGTGCCAATAATAATACGTTTTTTGGCATATTGGTTACTTGGCAATTAGTAGTCATACAAATGAGAAATAGATTCTATTGTGTACTTTTATTGGCATTCGTTTTCACATTTTCCGGTATTGAATATTTACAGGATGGAGAGTTTGACCGAAGAACCGAATGTTGAAAAGTTGAAGTCTCGGCAGGTAAAGTCTCTCGAAACGTATCAATTTTTCCATTCATTATTGTCGTCGGTGTCAAATGGCATAGCATGATCAATTGATCAATTGATCATTTCATCATTTTGTTTCTGAATGATTTTTACCCTCTCTTTTCTTCTTAGTTCACAAAATTGCCTCTTCTATTGTCCAAAATGGGTTGGTTGGTGATCCACATATCAATCGCAGTTGGAACCAAAGCTTTGAAATGTAATGCTAATTGAATTGTAGTTTAGCACTAAATCACTAATCCCCCACCCCCATTAGATTCCATCTCCTTTAGCTTCTCTAGAAATTGAGACCTTGTTTTCAAGTAATTCTTTTTTATCCATTTGGGATAGATTTATCTCAGTTGATTGAAACTAAGCTAATATCCACTTGAGTCTCCTAATTCTATTTGGACTTGTCTCTCATTCTATTTGGAATAATTACTAAAATGCAAATTATGTGTCTTAATGCATTGAAGACAAAAGAGAGTGGGCTGCTTCTGATAAGAATTGCACAACTCTAGCTTAGAGTTGCACAACTAGAGCTTAGAGTTGCACAACCTTTAGACCATGAATTAAGCTAGTGCTGAATTTTTGTTCTCGTGCCTTGGCCATTGTATTTGAGTTTTAGGCGAATCAAGTCCCTCTTTAGTAGCATTAGATATTTAGTTGCAGCTGACTGATAGTTTATTTCCACTGTCCTAGGATGTCATGGTCCTCGACCCATCTGTATTATTTGGAATGGCGTATATTCATGAGTAGCACAGAGACATGCGGCTTGATGTTGATAACATGTCGTATGAGGCACTATACTTCCATCACAGAGAAAGATTGGTTTGAAAAATTCCATGCATATAACCTGTTACTAATCATTAACTGAATCCACCTTTCCAGAAGCTGTTGGCACTTGAAGACCACATTGGGAGTGTCTGCACTAGTTTAACTGAAGAAATTGTGGCAGCTCGTATGAAACAAAGGAAGAACTTTGCTATTGCGAGGAGCGATCAAACAGAGGTTGAACCATTATGTATCTGTCAGGTAGGAATCAGTACTACACAATTCCTTTCTCACATGAAACAATCAAATGAACACAGAGATCTGATTCATAGTGGATGTTGGTTGTTTTCTTTTCCCTACTTTTTCAGGAATAATACATGCCTTCTAGGTGTTCAATATGTGATTGTTGCTATAACTTTTGTTCTTGCTGTCCAACCTAGAGTTGCACGACTCAAGCTTAGAGTTGCACAAACAAGATGAATGCATTAATGCTCAATAAGATAGGGTTGTTTAGTTAAAAAAAAAAGTGCAGAGCCATAGTTGTATCAGCATTGTCCCTTTGCAGTTTGCACAATTGGTTTGATGTCAGCAGTATTGTGTTTTTCGTAATCTAGTTTGTGCTTTGCTTAGTGAAATGTGTTTCTTAGTGATCTTGTTTGTGATTTGCTTCCTCATTGCTTGGATTTGATATTGACTTGTTTATTTTTCTAAAACTGCATTATGTTATTGATCTGATAGAGCTCAAATCAAAGGGTGTCCACCAGCTGCTGCTGAAACAGAATGCAAGTGGCTACGGTCTGCAAAAGTTCCACCTTTTGAATATGTTTTGAGTTTTGAGATCCTTGATGCTCGGAACAAGGAAGCAGCAGTCTTAATAAAGGACTTGGAGGGAGAGATTGAGAGCTTGAGCATGAGAACAGATGACTGAAAGAGCTTGCAGACATTGTCCCGAGTGTTAGAAAGGTGTTAGAAAGAGAACTCTCAGCAGTAAAGAGGTTGGAATAACAGCTCACGAGCAAAGGACAAGAGAACAGTTGCCTTAAAGATGAAGTGAAAATAGAGCACATGATCAGAATTCATCACTTTCAAGGAAGCATGTGTACAAACTAAAATATAGCACATGATACCACTTTTTTCTAAATCAACTATATAATAGAGCACATGATCAGAATTCATCATTTTCGTTTAATGTTCTTTTTCCTGCTACCTTTCTATATGTGGGTATTCTGCAAGGGGAGGCCTTGCCGACTTCATGACTAATTATTTGCACATATATTTACTTATTATCACACGTTTACACAACATACTTGAGATTGTTTGAGGACTTCATGCTCCTTGTTTTTACAGATTCATTAGCAATGCTCAATTGACCAGTCGGCAGTCTAAAGATGCTCGGTTTTTAGTTTAATTAAGGAGAACCAATATTTTTGCACTTTATAATCATTTCCTAGTACTAAGATCATGTTGAGAAAATTTCCACCAATCCCACATGTTGTGCAATTATAGTCTATTGATGAGCAAAAATAGGACCATATTGTGCAATAATCTATTGAGCAAGTATAAAATAATCTTGAGAAAAAATAAGATCATGTTGAGCACAATTTCAAAAGTCTCAATAGTTGTGCAAAAATAATCTATTATTGAGCAAAAATAAGATCACGTTGAGCAAATTTCCACCAATCACCCATGTTGTGCAAACATAGTCTATTGATGAGCAAAAATAATACCATGTTGAGCACAATTTCACAAGTCTCAATTGTTGTGCAAATATAATCTATTGTTGAGCAAAAATAAGACCATGTTGTGCAAATATAAGAGTACGATGTGCAAATATAACCGTAAGTTATACAAATATAACCCAAGTCTAGTTTTTTTTTTTACATTTTGTCGTGCAAATGTAAGAGTACGATGTGCAAATATGACTCAAGTCTATTTTTTTTTATTTTTTACATTTTGTCGTGCAAATATAAGATTACGATGTGCAAATATAACCGTAAGTTGTGCAAATATGACCCAAGTCTAGTTTATTTATTTATTTATTTATATTTATTATTTATTTTTTTAACATTTTGTCGTGCAAATATAAGAGTACGTTGTGCAAATATAACCATAAGTTGTGCAAATATGACCCAAGTTTAGTTTTTTTTTATATTTTTTTTAACATGTTGTCGTGCAAATATAATAGTACGGTGTGCAAATATAACCGTACGTTGTGCAAATATGACCCAAGTCTAGTTTTTATATATTTTTTTAAAACATTTTTTCGTCCAAATATAAGAGTACGTTGTGCAAATTTAAGCGTAAGTTGTGCAAATATGACCTTAGTCTAGTTTTTTTATTTTTTTTTAATTGTTTTTTACATTTTGTCGTGCAAATATAAGAATACGATGTGCAAATATAACCGTAAGTTGTGCAAATATGACCCAAGTCTAGATTTTTTTTTGTTTTTTTTTTACATTTTATCGTGCAAATATAAGAGTATGTTGTGCAAATTTAACCGTAAGTTGTGCAAATGTAAAAATAAAAATATAGTAGATGTGAATCACATAATAAAATATAGATATTTTTTGTAATTCCAATATTTATGGGGCCGTTTTTGTAATTTTTCAAAATTTCTACTTGGACCTCCCTCCCCGTCGTCCCGGCCTCAATCTGGAATCAGACCCGGCTCCTTCTCTCCGGCCTCCATCGCTCCGGCCTCGCTCCCTCGCTCCGCCGCTTGCTCGCCACCGCTCGCTCGAATTCCGTTTTCGATTGAATTAGATCGATCTGAAGCCAATTGAATTCCAGTTCCAGATCTGAAGTCAAATTCCTTCAATCGCCTTGCTTCAGATCGAGACATCGAAGCTTCCGATCTGGTCGCCCTTGCCGAAGTTCTGCACGCAGCCATGGCTGTTGTCGAGGGAAGCCACAGACGAGGACTGGATGCCGTCGACCTCGCTCGCTCGCTCGCTCCCTTGCTCTAGGATCGCTCGCTCACTCTCGATCTGGAATTGGAATTCAATCGAATGTCGTCGACCTAATTCAATCAGATCGCTCTCAATTTGCTAGGAGGAGGAAGCTAGGACGATAGACCAGGAGGAGGAAGTCGGGACAGAAGAGCGCAAGAGAGAGGAGAAGGAGACGGAGATGTGGGAGAGAGAGAAAGAGAGAGAGAAAGGAGAGAAAGAGGAGACGGGAATAAAGTTAATCTAGGGTATATATGATGGACATTTTGCTAATTTGTCCAAAAAGGTGAAAATTTTACCAATTTGTCCAAAAAAATTGTCTATTTGACAAAAAATTTCTTGTTAATATTCAAATTTAGTGATTCAGGAATCTCTCTCTCCTCTTGATTTCTCTATCCTCCTTGTATATATACTAGGTTTCTAGAGAATTCTGTTTCCTTTTTACGGAGTAGTTTTGGATTAGGATGGAAGGTGGGAGCACGCGCACACCGGGCTATGGACAAGTTTTTTTTTGTTTGTTTAATATTGAAAAATTAAGTAATTACAAATAATCTTAGCCATTTGTTTACCACAAATCAAAGGCTACAATCTGTCCACAATTTACATTCTAAGGGTTGTTTACACCATAACCATCGTACCCTCTATATATATTATGCACTAAAATTGATGCATAGTGTCATATGTGGCGCATTGTGGTTGATTCTGAGATAAAAATTCATAAGTGTTGCGTTGTAGTTGATTCTAGGATAAAAATTAATAAAATAGTATGTTGTTATAATTTATAAAAACTTATATAAGTCACAATCTATATCTATCTATGTATTTTAGTTGATTGACAAAAATATAAATAAAAAAATATGTCATAGTCATACTTACCAAAAGTATTAATAGACAAATATGTAGTATTTGATAAGTGCTCTTTTAATTATATCTAGATTATTTTTTGGGATAAAAAAATTATTTATATAAAAATTAATTATTTTTTATTTTTTATTTTATTTATATCTATATTATTTTTTTGAGCCTAAAATGATTTATAAAAGTAGTATGTAACCACAATCTATCTGTGAATAGCTATTTTAATAAACTAATATAATAAATACATCATATATATATAATAAAAAATATTAAAATATTTTTAAAAATCAGTCATCTATTAAATTATATGCAATTGAATTAATGTTAGATTAGAATAAAAAAAACCTTGTACCTTATAAATGTGAATTTTTTATATAATTTGAGAGAATCTAAATAAAAGATACTATTTAGATTATATATAATCTATCGAACTAATTTTATTTATATCTATATTATTTTTTGGTGGAAAAATTATTTATATTTAGATTATTAATTTTATTTATTGGAATCTATCTAAATTATTTACAATATTGTATTAATATATTCTCCGTACACGGACGGGACCTGCACTAGTTAAGGATAAATTTGGTGAAATGTCCATTTAAAATGTATAAACGTGTAATTAAGTAATTGTTCATTTTTATTTGATAATTAAGGAAGTGTCAATAATATTTTCATAATACCAGGATACACCTATTATATATATATTGTGATCCCATTCACCCTCCACCCCCGTCTAACCAAGGACCTATTCTCAACTATGTTCATCTTAGCTTAAACGTCCCTCATCTCCAAAACCTTGTCCCATTTCAAGATCTTTGACCTCGGATCCGCCATCGACTCCGCCCAAGATCACTCCCGCACTCTCGTTGGCATCGAAGGCTTCAAGCTTGGCCAATTAATGAACCTAATCAACTAGATGAAAACCAGCTCGAAGATTGCGTTGATGTTTTCATCGACGACAATGGGGATATGCGTCTGAAGGTCTCCAATAGCATGATTTCGATTGGTGTCGAGTTTAAGAGGCTCTCGGTGGTCAACGATTCCTGATGAATTGCATCATATATACTATTAGAGATACAATTTCTGGTTATACATACATCTGTATGTGTTTAAATTTTGATGACAATTTTTTTTTATATTGGATTTTGTTTGTTTTTAAGATTGGTTACAATTAGTCAATTTTTTTTTATTAGGTAAAAATTCGACGCACCGGACAAGCCTGGTGGATCGAAAGGCCGAATAAATCGGCGACGGACAAACCGTCAAATACGCTGAAGACATAAAACAACAAAAAGGCAGAATCACAAAACTACAAGGCTGAACTAATAGGCGAAGACTAGCAAATATGATGAGAGACCAGGAGCAGTGGACAACAATCATTCGTCAGTAGGTAGAGGCACGCAGGGAATCCCTGAGAACTAAGTGGAAATCTCGGATTTGGACTCTGTCAACGAGCCTTCAGGTTTCGATCACGCCCATGACCTCTCGCGCGTCGACACATAAGAAGAACCACCACTCAAAAACCGCTAGTCTCAAGAGCCACACTACCCCAACACCAAGTAACTCAGAAACCCGCCATACAACTAATCAATCCAGAATTTTCTCTTTTTTTTTTCCTTTCCTCCTTCCTTGCTTTGGGCCCAAGGCAAAGGAAAAGACCGTGCCCAAACTACGGCCAATCGAGCCCAGAAGACCAAGGAACATCATTGGCCATTTTTATTGGTTTCTTCATTTCACTGTCAGGCATACAGCCTTGGGCCCGAAGGACCAAGACCTTGGGACCAAAGGAGCACCAAGACCTGCTCTACCAGACGCCCCAAGGTTGAACCCTAGCCGCCGAAGACACTGCTGATCAGAGGCGTCCAGGGACAGGGAAGCCGGAGCGAAGGCGGAGCAGCCCACCCACACACCACCGGAAACTCGCCGATGGAGAAGAAAATAGGGGAAGCAAACACCAAACGGCTGGAGGCGAGTAGATCCAGAGGAGGAGACGGGGCCACATCAACGGCTAGGACACCGACGGCAAGAAACCTCTAAGAGGTCGACCCGATGATGAGTCCGATGATTGCTACAAGCCATCGCCACAACCGTCCAAAACAACAGATGATGAAGGAAGATCCAGAGGAGGAGGAGGACGAAACGTGAACGATGGCGAAGGATATGCGAACAACAGGAATACTGAAGGGGAGAATGAGACAACAGTTGACGAATCGGCGAAACCACCGAAGCGACCCTGTGTAGGCAAGGATTAAAGACAAGATAGAGATGGATGGATCGGATTTTCCATGAAATTTTGCCAAAATTGCTAGGTTAGATGGGGTTTTTTGGGCAAAAAGTCTAGAGAGAGGGCTCTCTAGAATTTGGGTTTTGTTTGTTTTTTACAATTAGTCAAATTTGTTTCTATTGACATTAAGTTATATATGGTGGGTGACAATGTTATATAATTTTGATGATAATTTTTTTATGTTAGATTTTTTCATTTTGACGAAATGATTTTTTTTGTTAGTGACAATATCGTGATGACGAATTTCAATGTTCATTATTGGTGACAATCATGATGACAATCATTTAGTGATAAACTAGCACAGTACCCGTGCATGACGCACGGGATTTGAAAATATATTATATTGTTTGAAAGATATTATCATAATTTATTTATAGTATATAGTACACATATTATAATAATATGAAAATGATATAGACAAATAATATTGATTTGGAAAAAACAATGGTTATATTATATCAGCATATAATATATGCTGCAAAACGTCAATGCCTCACATTTCTAGATAGAAACAGTTGCATGCACTAATGTAGAAAGTATTTTAAATGCCATGTGAATTAAACTTTAAGAACTCATTTACTTAATTCACTTATGAAAATGATCATTTAGCAAATAGCCTATCTCGAATAGACATTTACCTAATTTCACCATTTTTGAATGGGTTGTTATTTTTTTTAAATCGATTAGGTTATGAATTATATCATATTTATGATAGTTAATTTATAAACGATGTTTCTAATTTCATATTACCAAGGACATAAGTTAGATAATGTTAATTTGAAACGATTTTGCCAAATTTAGCTATTTAAAATTGTTTTTCTTTGTTATGCATTTAGTGATAGAGAAATCTTTACTAATTAAGGTTTTTAGACTATATCAACATATCGTAACACTTGAGTGATAACATCAATCGTGTCTCAATATAAAGAAGCAAAATAATCAAAATCAGTATAATAATTAGAGAGAAAGCACATTAGAGCAAACCTCTCTTCCTACATGCATCCACCCCATGATGGCTTTGAATGAACATTCACATCAATATAAATATATTATACAACTTAATATTTGAAACTAAGAAAAGAAACTAAATGTATGCTTTTTTTTGTAAGATACGTTAAGAATGAATTTGTTTGTAAATTTGAAATTAATGTATGCTTTTTTTTCTAAGATACGTTAAGAATGAATTTGTTTGTAAATTTGAAATTTTAATTTTTATGTAACTTTCAATATAATATATTTTGTCATAAATCCAAACTGGAGGTGTTTGAGAAATGAAGAAATAAGGAAATAGTCAAGTTGGAAATTTATTAACAAAATAAATGTTTTAAAAAAAAACCTGATAATGTTCTATGAAATCAAGGGCCAAAGTTGTTAGCCTCTCAAAGTAGATCGGTAAAGTATTAAATATTTAAGTTACAAAGATAATTATCAAGTTATTGACTAAAAAATAAAAGTTTCAACAGAAAATGTAACTTTGTTCAAATTCAACTGTGTAAGTATAATTATTGCTATTTAATTAAGTTTTAATCTGATTTTTTTTCCTGTTTAGGTATTTATAAAATACTATTTACATTTATGTAGTGCAATTTACACAAAAATTCTTTTAAAAACTTACGCAACAATAAAGAAATTATTTTTTTTTACTGAAAAATAGTTATTTAATTTCAAATAAACTTATAATCAGATATAGTGAAAATACTTGGTTTTGTTGTACGCATATTTAGTTTGGTTTCAACAACTTATTAGAAATCAACACATTATGTCAAATAAAATTAGAAATCAATGATTCCATGGTTAAAATGATTAGTTTTATCATCTACGACTTCAACCATTAGATCCTCATTTATTTCATGAAGTATCAAATGAAATAAATAATTATATTGAACAAAATGATTGAAATACTAATGTAAAATTATTATATATTTATGTATGAAACTCAAATAAAAAAAGTTAAAAAACTACATTAAAATATAAGATCAAAATATAAGATCAAAATATTGTATTAGCATTGGTAACCAAAATTTGAAAAATATCCATAAACTATTAGAAAAAACATCTTCAATGGATTTAGATAAACATTGATAACCATTCTCGGTTGAATATCAATTATTGACATTTTTAAAATCGGGTAGAGTTGTAGAGGACCCATATAAAATCTCCTATATTTCAATAACAAATTTTTATTTAAACTACAATATTGGAGTAATTAATAATTAAGTTAATTAATTATTTAAGGTGGGTCCAAAGGGCATGAAAGTTCGCCACATGGGATTTTTAGGTCTATAATTAAGGAGAGTTTGCCAAGTGGCAGAACCTCTGGTGGAGGGTCTCCGACCAATCCTCTCAACATCTCGATCAAGGTCGCTCGGTCCATCTGTCGCAGAACCTCCTCCGCCTGGGGAGCCGGGATCTCAGCGTCTCCGGGGCCCTGGGCCCCACCATCTACAGCATCAGCCTCAACTCGTCGAGGTCGTCCCCGTCCTCTACGCGCCGGGCCCCCACGCCCAACAGCCCCACGTCGTGCATCAACCATACTGCTGCATATTCGAGGTTCAATTAACACCCAGCAAAGAAGCACACAGAGACGACTTTAATGATCTTCTTCAAGGAAGATCGCCCTCAGGCCCAATTGGTATATAGAAACACATCAAGCTACCTAATGCCGCTCTTCAAGGAGCGACTGACCGGAGGGGCAAAACCTCGCGATCCTACCTAACTCGCCACTCCAACCACCTCGATGCAATCTACTTGGAGTCTTCCGAATTCTCTGTAAAAAGAAAGTTAGTATTTTGCCTACCCATTCCCGACTACATCCAATAGGGATGGTATTACCGCCTTTCTACCCGCTCGTTCTCCGTTTGGTCGGTTTTCCTCTTTTATGACAAGTCAAGTTCATTACTTAGTTCAATTTGGGTTTGGCATCTTAAGTTCATTTTGCCCCTTTAAATCATTTTCAAAAGTCCTTGAAACTTGTGGGCGGTTTTCAAAACATACTCTCAACCCATGTGTACCCGAATTGCAAAACCTGGCTCTGATACCAACTTTGTAACGGCCCGAAATTATGATTTCCGGGTTACGTTTCAAGGGATGAAATCCCTTGTTCAGATCTTGCAATCCAGGTACGGGTCGAGGTTTCAAACCTCTTTTAAGATTAGTAGGAAAGAGGGATTTCGAACCCTTAAAATCAGCGTAGGGCCGCTGGGTACCCTTAACCTGTCCTAGAGACTAAGTCGTGAACATCATTTCAAAAGAGAGTAAAGCGGGAGCAAAATTTAGATACAAAGTGCCACGACAGAGCCGGGTCAAAACCAAATCTTAAACGTATAAGTTACCATTTGCCGAATTAGGGAGTTAGCCAGATTCTTCGAATTCGCCGAGAGACTTCCTGTCACAGAAGCAAGGAGCAAGCAAGGAACAAGTACCTAACACTATCCACGAAGTCAGGCCCAGTAATCGCCTGCGGGTCCTCTGACCGCGCTGAGGCCATATAACATGTCTATACCTAAATAAATGATGATCTAATGCAGTACAGGATTTAAATCACGCAAGCATGCTTATCAGGATATATATAGATATATGTGAGAAAATACAGTAAAGGCGCCCAAAGAGTGCCAAGTGGCATATCCCCAATCTGTGCCCACTCCGGGGTCGTATATGTCCGTACCCACACCGAGGTAGGACGCTCGGCCGGTGCCACATCCATCTGTCCGTACCCACACCGAGGTAGGACGCTCGGTCACCGCCGCAGCCATATCATAATGTAAGACTCGACTGGGACCGAAACGATATGAGACACGAAGGCCCCAATGACCCTAGCAACGACTCTAAAGATAACGCCCGTCCTCTTTTCATACGCAGGAAGAATAAGGATGCTCATTCATAAGTGCAAGTCCTAAGCATGATAATACATGGAATGCTTTTATGTAGATGCAACACCTACACATTATATGACACATCAGGCAGGAGGTCCGGGTTGCTGAGTAAGTCATGTAGGATACTTACCTAGAGATGCCGAATAGCAAAAGATAACGCAATCGGATCCAACAAGCAACAATCACCTAACAATTATACAAAGTGCATAAGTCTATCTAATCATACAAGGCGCCCCTAACTATCATTCCATCTTATCTCATCACAATCATTTATTATCTCATACCTTATCTCTTAACTTTCTCTTTAAATCAACTCATTTCGAAACAATCTCGCAATTCATGCTTGTCCAAACCCATTTATTAAACATTCGATCTTTAATCAACTTGCAAGGTTACACTACTAAATTAGTCAGGCATTTTATTCCCAAAAGTAATCCATCTTTACAACCTTATTTATAATTCAACAAATCATTTTTCAATTCCCAAAACCGTATAAAACACATAGCATGTTACACATAAGATTAATCTTAAAAACTTATAGTATATAATAGTAATTTCAGGGGTATATGTTTATCATAACTCACAATAACATATAATACTAATATTCCAAAACAAGTGAAATATATATAATAAATTCAGAATGAATGATTATAGTAAAACCGAATCATATACTAATATACGAAATAACACACCTACGTAGCATATAACGCTATACCGGAAGAAACAACAATTAATACACTCAAAATTTACCAGCTCATCCGAAATGGAAGAAACCCGGCCCAACAAAACAAGAAGGAGTGGGAAGTTTCGAATCCTAGACTAGCCCAAAGGAAGAAGCCCGGAAGATAGGAGAAATGGGTCCGGTAATAACCCTCTCAATTGGAAGACCCGGTTCTAAATGATATAACCCGTTTTCCCCATACCCAGATCCGGCCCAACAGTTAAGCCCAAGGAAAGCTCAGCCAGTTCATCGTCTCCTTCCTAGGACTGAGACCGAACGCAATGACGGGCGAACGGCGGAAGGAAAAGAAGGAACTCAGGCTAGGGCTTCCGTTCGGCTCCAAACTTTACCTAGAAATCAGAACCCAAAACCGACCATCCCCACACAGAAAGAGGAAAGCGCGAGCAAGAAAGGAGTGGGAAAAAAAGGAGGCTTATAGTGGCGACTCTGAGAACGACTCCGGGACTCGACGGCGGCGCTCCGGCTGCAATTCGGCGGGGAGAGGGCTTCGAGGGCCTGGTTCGAATGATAAAGCTTATTAAAGCGCACTTCTAAGGGTCGATTAATCGAAAACGAGAGAAAGGGGTCCAACCGACCTTAGGGGCGAACCAGAGGAGGGAGATGGCGCGTTCGGCTCCGAAATTCGGCGTCGGCGATGCTCCTCCTCTTCCGGCTTCTGGGAAACGCGAGGGAGATGAGGTAGCAGATTCACGAAAACTAGAAATGAAAAGGAGTGAGTGGAGGGTGCTACCTGCTCGCAAATGAAACAGAGGAGGGGGAGAATCTTCCTCGGCTGCGACTCGACGACGGGGACTCCGGTGGTGCTTCCTGGCGGCTGGAAATCGAACGGAAACGAGGAGGCTAGATGGATAAACAAGGTGGATCAAATAAAAGGAAAAAGAGTGGTTTCCTGAGCTTCTGCAGATCCGAGGAGGAGGAAGAAAAAAAAAGGGTTCTTTGGAGGGTTTTCTTGTGGGTTTCTTGTTGTGTGTGTGCTTCTTGGTTCCAATTTAATTTAAGAATCAAGCCTCCTTCTGATTTGGCGTGGATGGTGCAGAGATTTGCAATTGGCATTTTGCCAATTTTGGGGAGGGACCATGGCATGGAAGGGGGAAGGTAAAAGGGGTGTGCTTACCCACTTTGGGTGCATTTGGGAGGGAAGAGCTGTTGCTCTGCAGACAGATGCCTCGGACCGAGAGAGAGAAGAAAACATGAAGTAAGGTGGTACTCACAAGACCCAATTTCAAAATACCCACAAACCGCTATCTCGACGTTATCCTGACCCGCTCTAAATTTTAATAAAATTCTCCGAATTTAAAATATTATGCTTGTAATTAAAATAATATTTAAAAAAAATATATTTCAGTCTTTACATTCATCCACCTCTAAAAACAAGTCTCGTCCCCGAGACTAAAATTATTTTAAGGCAATAGAAAGAAGTTTTGAAATTAGTGAGTCCAAGGATCATGACATTGATCCCGTAAGCACCTCATAAGTGCCCCTATGAGATCCTCACAGTATCTCGTCGTGATCATGATATTACCAATTGGTCGTAGCGAGTATGTGATATGGGCCCCTATCACATCCTTACCCCGACTTCTTAGTTATATCATAACTCAAAATCATCATAACGTAAATCAATTTCTGAAAAGTTCAATAAAGTGTTGTCACGAGAAAACTGAACTTGAAATTCTTGAAACTCTCAATAATGTTTGTTCCTTTAAATTCCAATTTAGCCCTCATAAAACCATTCAGAAACTTCAAATTTGACATCAATAACCAGTTCTAGATTTCGAGAGGTGGAGGCATCCACCTCTAAGGGCTAACCCCATATTTCCTTCCTAGGTTCCAAATCATTCAAACATCCTTCATAAATCAACAAGGATCGTAACCAAAAAGTCTCATCTACTCATATATAAGCATCATACCATAATTCACCTCTCACATGGCAAATGACAAGTGATGTGAGAGTGTTTTGTAGAATATCAATGATAAATTTAATTTTGAACATATTGGTTTATGACACTATATTGGTAATAAATAGTGCGACTGTGATTGTTTTTTAGGCTAAGTTATCATGATGATATTTTTTGTTGAAATTGTATCATGGTGACAAATTTGTTATATAGTATTGTACACACATTTTAGGATTTAGGGGTTAGGATTTAGGGTATATGGCTGCCCTATGTAAAGGCTCGGATTTTCAAATCCTAATTTTTCGAAAAAAGAGAATTAAAAATGAAATTAAATCGGTTTTAAAACTCGTTTAGCGGATTCCGATCGGAATATAAATTTAACGAACAATTTCCGTCTTTTTACCTCGGAAATTCAAAATAATTATCGGATTGCGATATCCTAATCGATTTTAAAAATCTAATTGATCGATAAAACGAGAATCGGAGAAACTAACATTCAGGGACTAATTTCAGGGTTCGAGATTCGCGTATTCAGGATTTATTTTCAGGTATTTATTTACCCAC
This sequence comes from Persicaria tinctoria, assembly GCA_037127255.1. Taxonomy (NCBI): domain Eukaryota; kingdom Viridiplantae; phylum Streptophyta; class Magnoliopsida; order Caryophyllales; family Polygonaceae; genus Persicaria; species Persicaria tinctoria. Next base: position 44,324,523 of record JBANSL010000018.1, read on the forward strand.
TTCCACACTCCACCCTCACCCACTCCCATCACTCAAAGTACCCTTCAAATGCAACCCATCCCTCACCCCTTACCACCATCCCCTTAACCTGCTCTCCATCACCATCATCGTCACCTCCATCCTCATTCATCTACACCATCAGCACACCATCATCACCATTGTTCTTGACCACCACTCCGCCACCACCATGCCTCCCCCTTGTGAGCTGCACGGCCAAGGCACTCCTCCTCTCCTTTCCCCTCCTTGAGCCGCCGACAACACAATCACCACACGTCTTCCACCCCATTGTTCCTCCCTGTTTGGAAGAGCAGAAGGTTCGGCCTTGCTCCCTCCGTTCCACCTCCATCCAGAAGCCCTACGACATCCCTCGGAGCCACCCCCAGCAGCAGGACCGCCACCATGAGCAGCCGCAGCCCCCGACGATCCTCTCTTCCCTTGTTTTTCCATCCGAGGTCGGTAAGTTCGATCTCTCGATTCGATTCAAAATCCCATGGAATCACACCCCTTTAACCTTCCTTATAACGTCCTAGGTTGACCCGAGGTTCCTCCCTCCCCGACGCAGTGAATCGAGCCTCTGATAAGCTCCGACGAAGCTCCGAAGTCGCGAACTCCCTCGGTAAGCTTCCGTCTTCCCCTCCTCTGTTTCGAGTCGTTTATGTCTTGGGTCGGGCTGAGGGCGAGTGTTGAGTGTGCGTGAGCTGAGTGCGGGGCGTCGGGTGAGCTCAGAACCTCCGGCGAGAGCTCCGGCGAGCGAGGAGCAAAAAGGAGGCTGAGCGGACGTGAGCGAGCAACAACTGGCGAGGCAGAGCAACGAGGACGCGGACGCGATCCGAGGCGGAGCTGAGGGCGCTGCTGGGCGAATCCGGGCGAGTGGGCGAGCAGGCGAGACGCGGCCGACGTCGATCCTTGCCGGCGGGAGCGGGAGCAAGGCTATGGCGGGAGCTCTCCTTTTGAATCCGGGGAAGAAGGAAGGGGATGGCTCCCGTGGGGCCCACCTCCCTTAAGTTTATTTTATTATAATTGTTAGTATATTATTAACCGGGTGGGATTATTTATATGGGTTTGGTTCGGTTCGGTACGGTTCGGGTTATCCGTTTATTATTTAACTAATTAACGGTACTTAAAATATATTATAATAGTATTTGAGGATTTAAAAGATAAATTATTATATTTTGGGAGAACTATAAGGTTTGAATTATTAAATAAAAATGGTCGGGATTTTAGGGGATTTTGAAATAATTTATAAAAGTGTTAAATAAATGGTATTTAAAATATCATGTAATACTATTTGAGATTTAAAATATATTATTGGGACTTGAAGATTTATAAGTAATTTGGAAAACAATTTCAAGGTTGGAAAGTAATCTAATAAATAAATTTAAAAAGGAAATTTGGCGAGTATTTTTCAAGGGTCGGAATACTTAACTATTTAATTGGGATTTGAAACGATTCTGAAACTAACTTGGGAATAAGACTTATTCGATGACTAACTAGCATGATGATATGATCGTTTGACTAACAGTATGATATGTATGATTAATAGCATGACTTGTGGTGAATTATTATATGAGATTAATTGTTGGATAATTATGACGATCTAGTAGGATTTTATATCACACAAATTACATCTTATGATTTTGGATGGACCGTTGAGGTATATGCGGAAATGATGTATATGAACATGCGGAATTGGTTGAATGATTATGGAGAACGATGTGGTCTTTGAGGAGTGGATGATGCGATGAAATGACTTTCATAACATGTTACTTGTTCTATTGATTGATGTGTGTTTGAGTGCTTAATAGTTGGATGTAGACTTATGTATATTCCATTATGTACTAGGTGATACTCTGTGATTTTGACTATTGTGTGTTGGATTCTTCTGTTGTCGATCTACTAGCCAGGTAAGTACCTCCGGGGCTTACTCAGTAACCAGTACCTCCTGCCTGATGTGTCATATAGTATGTAGGTGTTTCATATGCATAAGAGCATGCCATGTAGTATCATGCTTAGGAATTGCACTTACGAATGAGCATTTTTATTCTGTATGCGTTTGAATACAGAGCGGTCGTTATCTGTGAGTCCTAGAGTCTTTGCTAGGGTCATAGGGCAGCCCAGTTTCATCGGGTGTTGTCCTCCTTGAGTTATATATACATATCACGAGATACGAGATGAGCATGAGATACGAGATAAGCATGAGATGGGATATGATGATGCGATTTGATATGCTATAGTATCGAACTGGCCAGTCTCCACCCTATCTGGAAGAGGGGTGGTGGTAGAAGAGGGATATACCACTTGGTATTCTTTGTTAAGGCCTTACTTAATATTCTACATATATGAATTAGGAGCATAATAATGTGGTTAAGATTTCAGTACTGCATGAAGGCATCCTTTATTCTAGGTATAGGCGTATTATATGTCCTCAGCGCGGTCAGAGGCCCCGCGGGCGGACTCTTGGCCTGACTTGGTGGTATAGTTTCAAGTACCCGATACACTGCTTGATTTTGTGATGTTATGACGGGGTCTATTCTTATGGCGGAGAGTGAGTGTTTGAAACCCGACTTCACCAGATTCATGCTTTTGGGATTTCTCCCTAATTGTACTCTGTTTTGACCCGGCTCTGCCGTGGCACTGGTTGTATCATTTTCAGAACTTATGCCATTTGCATGATAATGGATTTCCTGCATTGTAGACTTAGGACAGGTACATGGGTTTAACCCGGGGTCCCCAACGGACCTTCCGGATTTGGGTGCAAAATCCCACTTTAAACTGCACATCTTCGATTTCAAACCTTCAATCTGTACTCGGGACGCAAGATCCTAACGAGGGGTTTCATCCCTCAAAACGTAACTCGGGAATCATAATCCCGGGCCGTTACAAAGGTGGTATCAGAGCGAGGTTTTGCAATCCGAGTACAATAGGTTGAAGAGGTTTTGAAAATCGCCCAATGATTTCAAACGGTTTTGGAAAATGTTTTAAAAAAGGTAAAATGAATTTAATTGGACTTAAAACCTAAAATGAATAAAGGGGAAACAATCTCGTGGGTAAAGACTAAAGCGATAGACATCCCTTATGGATGTAGAACTCGGGGAACGGTATGCAAAATACTAGCTTTATTTACAGATGGGCCTAGAAGACTCCAAGGAACACCATGGAGGTTGGAGTATTGAGTTAGGAGGCCGTGAGGTTTTTGCCCCTCCGGTCAGCCATCCCTCGAATGACGGCATAGATTGTCTCTATGTTTATGTTATATATACATATATGCAATTGGGCCCGAGGGCGATCCTCCCCGAAGAGGATCATATTAATCTTGTTGATTGCTTCTGTGTTGAGTGCTTTTGTGCTTAGGATAGCGAACTAATCAGAATGCCTTAACTTGAACATGTAAATGATTGTATGTTTAAACGGGATAGGAGGAGGAAACCTTGTTCTTATGTAATCAGATTTTCTGTCTTGTCGGAATAGTTCTTCCATAGTACAACCCCCTTGATAATCCCGATTTCGTCGTCCGTCCCACCAAAGCACTTGGATGTGTTAGTAAGGGTCGAGAGTGCCCGTTCCTCTTGACTTGAGTCCTATTTGTATTCCAGCCATAGATGTTCATCGAGTCTCATACCTAATGTCAACATTCTCTACGGGAAATTTGGGTCGGTCAACTAACTACCTTCGGGGATTGTGTATAATGTGAGGGTTACTTGAGGTTGATTATCGACATTCTTCCGAGTTAGGAGTGCTTTGTCTTATGGAGTCATCCCTCTTGAGCCTCGTAATGGTCAACCGTGTCGCCTTGCCAAAAGAGTCTAAACATGAATTCTACCATCTTCTCTCGAAAACGGTGTGAATGTCCTTGTGTCCAGCGTGTCATACTAGCGTCCCACGGGAAAACGGGGTGGTGAGTCGGTGATTGTCCTTAGAGAATTCTGTCAAGTTATAATGATAGCTTCCTTGTGATTTCATGACATGCTATGTTGGTATAATTCAGCATGACTTGCCTGGTACCTTGCATGGTTGCATTTATGAGTGGATGTATGTGTCGTATGTATTGAACTCCTATGATTACTGTCTCCCTATGAACTAGGTCCATGATAGTGTGGCCAACTCTCGTTGCATGTTTAACACGTGAATCAGATGACTTAGCATTCCAGATTAACCTAATTGGACCTCATTGATTGTGTACCTATTTTATGAGTATTGCTAGTATCATGTAAGACATACACCTCCCAGTTATAGGCCCTCGTATGATCATGTGTCGTTCTTGTCATACTATGTGAATATGGATGTATATGATGTGATAGGTATATCCTAACGTGCTTGCCTTGGCCCCATGATATTACGACCTGCTTGTGTGTATCTAACTGAGTGATAAGTCATGTATATAATGTTCTTTGATGTTGTTAAAACTAATGCAACTTATGCCACACATGTCCCATATCCGTTCGTGCATGTATGTTCTTAGTATATCAAGCATGATTAATGAATGAAATGATATGTTGCTAGCTTCTTCTGTGAACGTATAAAGTGGATGAGATGAACATGTTATGAATGCATAGATCGCTACTCCTTGAGATAGGTGCATGTTAGTGTGTAAGGATGTGATGATATTCGTGATTATTATGTGTCTATGTACCACAATTATAACTTCATGGAATACCCTAAGGGCATCGTTGTAACTCTCGGGTTGGGATCTTGTCTCTTGTCTCTGGTCTCATCGTCCCTAGTCTTGGTCCTTGTCTAAACTCTTAAGGAAGCTGTGTTGTCCGTCCTTGTCTCTCCCCTATCGCCGTAACTTCTAACCCTTATGATCATTCGATGAACGCCGATATGCAAGAAAGAACTGAGAACCAAGTGGCACTGGAGCGGCGCAACGGAAGTGTGATGGATTCATGACCCCTAGGCCCCAGGAACAACGTCACTGATGGCAAAAAGGACAGATATACTGCAAGGATGACAGTCGTGAACAGGTTCCTCCCATCTTACACGAGGAAGATCATTCTTAATTCAAATCATGGATTCTTTTATACTAATCGGAATTGATGTTGTGTGATAGGCCTAAAACTGACATAATTGAATGTGTGATAACGGATGTGCTGAACTGGTAGCAATGATTGCCTGACTAACTGGTTTCTATGATAATGTGCCTTGGTACTTGGTATACTGACTTGCTGGTGAGTAGGTTATGGGTTATATGTGTGGTGGTGCTTCTTCTTGGGCATGAGTCGAGAGACTCTTCAGTAAGCTAGGTCGGAAAGTGACAGAGGGATTGAAGTCTTTGTTCTTGGTCATGATATGAGCGAGAGGGTGGGCAGGATAGATGCATTAACTTAGGTAAAGCCGAGTGAGTTAGGACTCTTAGGAGGTATTAGGTAGTGGGGTTCTCAGATGAGCTTCTAGGTAGGTCTTAGTTAGAGGTGGAAGTATAGACAAGTAGTGTGTGAGGGTATAGGTAGTTTGGATAGTTCTAGAGGTGGCTGGATAGGCTAGGAGTGATCGAGGAGTTCTTGTAGTGGAAGTGCTATTAGACGGGTTGGTGCGCTAAGGGTAGTGTCTAAGTAGTCTAGGAGCAGAGTTTGGGCAACGTAAGGATGATCGATTAAGGAACGCCTCAAGAATCGTAGAATTTGGGACTAGATGGTGTGTGCTGTGAGTGGGAGCGATTTCGGTAAGGGATGAGGTTGAGGAATTGCCAAGGAAGAGTAGTACGAGGTTGTTTGGGAAATTATCGATCGAGGATATTAGGTTGTTCACATCAGGTTTGTTCGTATGATGAGTATTTAGGGTTGTTTAGATAGGGTTGGTAATGTTTGGGGAAATTATGAGTGAAGGATTTCTAGATCGTTGTTGGAGGATTTTGGCACAGGGAATGAATCGGGATTTTTGAGTGGAGGTTATTGTGGCTATTGAGGTATTTGAGGATGCGAGATGAATCTTCGAGGAAAGGCTAGTAGTTAGGCAAGGATGTAGTTGAGATTCCTAGTAAGACTGTGGGCTTAAGATTGAAATAGGGAGATTATGAGGATTTGGGAACCAGGCAAAGCAGAAGGTATTGAGGACGCTAGAGGATAAGAGACTTTAGAAGGTTGGTGAAGTTGCGGTACATAGGGAATTCGGACGATGATATTATAGGAATTCGGTGAAAATGATGATTGGTACATAAGAGTTTAAGTGGTAGAGATTTCGAAGTTAAGGAAGCGTGATCTGAGGCAATTTGGGAAAACATACGGAGTTGAGGGGACTAGTCCACGTAGAGTATGATGGGAAGAGGATCTATAGTGGGTCGGCTTGAGGGTCATGGTGATTCGTGGTTGGGAGTACCACTAGTTGGGTTCTGCATTAGAATTGATCACGAGTGTCAGGTGTGAGATGGCCAGCATGAGTTGGGTTCTTAGAGGTGGATGGTAAGTGAGAGTGGTTAGTGGCGTGAGAAGTATGATTAAGTTAGCAAGGTGATTTGAGATGCCTCTTTAGGAGATGATGGTCGGGCGGAGTCTTGAGAGCCTAGGAAGAGTAAGCGAGATTGTTAAGAAGCGTCTAGATCGATTGTGAGGGAGGTTATATTAGGGACTTGGGATCTCTCTGAGAAGGCGAAGATGGGACCATTAGAGGACCCCAAGGAGGAGGGTGTGCTTGATAAGGAGTCTTGGTACGTAGTTGGTCGAGTTGTTAAGCTTGTCGGATCAGGAAACCGTGTGATTGGGAACTTCGAGAAATAGTTTAGATGGTCGAGTGGAAGGTAATACTTGAGATCGGGATGTCGAAATGGATTGGCCCTTAGATGGGTTGATGGAATAGGAGTTGGGATACCTAGTAGTGGTTTGGGTTAGTAGACCTTGGTGAATTTGATCTTAATGCAAGAGCCGATGGGTAGTGGCCGTGTCTTGTCATGATTGATATTTATAGTCAGGTTCTCTTGAGGATGTGATCTAGCGTACGCTATACTTGGGGCCGAATGTGGTGCGAATTCTATGCTATAGACGATGTTGATTCTATGATGTATTGTCGTTGACAATAGTGAACTATTAGTACTAACATAGTTATCCCCTGAACTCAATGGAATGCTAGTGTACGGAAGTACTTGTTTGTCTCTAATAAGATGACGCTTGGCAGTAGCATGAGTATGATATGCTTACCTGATTGATATGATGTGCTTATCTATTTGATATGACGTGCTTATCTAATTGATATGATGTGATGAGCCTCGTTGAGGTGATGATGTGCTAGATATGTTGGTATGCGACCATCCTTGATGTGTTATGTCCTACTATAAACGTGAGATATGATTGCTATTCTATATACGATGCATGATGATAGAAATGATAGAAGCTGAATTATTGAAATTTGATTCTGACTTGGAGCCTAGGAAGAAAATATGGGATTAGCCCTTAGAGTTGGATGGTAGGATGAACTGAGAAGTTGGAAATGATTTTTGACTAACGTCGAACTTGAAATTTTGAATGGTGTTTCAAAAGAGACTAACTTGGATTTTAAGAAACTAATGCGACCCTAGTTTTCATTATAGCGCCCCACGAAGTGGATACAAGTATTTGAGTTATGATATGGCCAAGGAGTCGGAGTAAGGGTGTGGTAGGGGCCCATATTACATTCTTACTACGGTCTATTGGGGATATTATGATCACGGCAACGGTACTGTGATGATCTCATAGGGGCACTTATGAGGTGTTCATGGGATCAATGACATGATCCTTGAATTCACCAATTCTAAACTTCATCCCCTGTTTTAAAATAATTTTAGTCTCGGGGACGAGACTTGTTTTTAGAGGTGGATGATGTAAAGGCTAGGATTTTCAAATCCTAATTTTTCGGAAAAAGAGAATTAAAAATGAAATTAAATCGGTTTTAAAACTCGTTTAGCGGATTCCGATCGGAATATAAATTTAACGAACAATTTCCGTCTTTTTACCTCGGAAATTCAAAATAATTATCGGATTGCGATATCCTAGTCGATTTTAAAAATCTAATTGATCGATAAAACGAGAATCGGAGAAACTAACATTCAGGGACTAATTTCAGGGTTCGAGATTCGCGTATTCAGGATTTATTTTCAGGTATTTGTTTACCCACTTCCACACTCCACCCTCACCCACTCCCATCACTCAAAGTACCCTTCAAATGCAACCCATCCCTCACCCCTTACCGCCATCCCCTTAACCTGCTCTCCATCACCATCATCGTCACCTCCATCCTCATTCATCTACACCATCAGCACACCATCATCACCATTGTTCTTGACCACCACTCCGCCACCACCATGCCTCCCCCTTGTGAGCTGCACAGCCAAGGCACTCCTCCTCTCCTTTCCCCTCCTTGAGCCGCCGACAACACAATCACCACACGTCTTCCACCCCATTGTTCCTCCCTGTTTGGAAGAGCAGAAGGTTCGGCCTTGCTCCCTCCGTTCCACCTCCATCCAGAAGCCCTACGATATCCCTCGGAGCCACCCCCAGCAGCAGGACCGCCACCATGAGCAGCCACAGCCCCCGACGATCCTCTCTTCCCTTGTTTTTCCATCCGAGGTCGGTAAGTTCGATCTCTCGATTCAATTCAAAATCCCATGGAATCACACCCCTTTAACCTTCCTTATAACGTCCTAGGTTGACCCGAGGTTCCTCCCTCCCCGACGCAGTGAATCGAGCCTCTGATAAGCTCCGACGAAGCTCCGAAGTCGCGAACTCCCTCGGTAAGCTTCCGTCTTCCCCTCCTCTGTTTCGAGTCGTTTATGTCTTGGGTCGGACTGAGGGCGAGTGTTGAGTGTGCGTGAGCTGAGTTCGGGGCGTCGGGTGAGCTCAGAACCTCCGGCGAGAGCTCCGGCGAGCGAGGAGCAAAAAGGAGGCTGAGCGGACGTGAGCGAGCAGCAACTGGCGAGGCAGAGCAACGAGGACGCGGACGCGATCCGAGGCGGAGCTGAGGGCGCTGCTGGGCGAATCCGGGCGAGTGGGCGAGCAGGCGAGACGCGGCCGACGTCGATCCTTGCCGGCAGGAGCGGGAGCAAGGCTATGGCGGGAGCTCTCCTTTTGAATCCGGGGAAGAAGGAAGGGGATGGCTCCCGTGGGGCCCACCTCCCTTAAGTTTATTTTATTATAATTGTTAGTATATTATTAACCGGGTGGGATTATTTATATGGGTTTGGTTCGGTTCGGTACGGTTCGGGTTATCCGTTTATTATTTAACTAATTAACGGTACTTAAAATATATTATAATAGTATTTGAGGATTTAAAAGATAAATTATTATATTTTGGGAGAATTATAAGGTTTGAATTATTAAATAAAAATGGTCGGGATTTTAGGGGATTTGGAAATAATTTATAAAAGTGTTAAATAAATGGTATTTAAAATATCATGTAATACTATTTGAGATTTAAAATATATTATTGGGACTTGAAGATTTATAAGTAATTTGGAAAACAATTTCAAGGTTGGAAAGTAATCTAATAAATAAATTTAAAAAGGAAATTTGGCGAGTATTTTTCAAGGGTCGGAATACTTAACTATTTAACTGGGATTTGAAACGATTTTGAAACTAACTTGGGAATAATAAGACTTATTCAATGACTAACTAGCATGATGATATGATCGTTTGACTAACAGTATGATATGTATGATTAATAGCATGACTTGTGGTGAATTATTATATGAGATTAAATGTTGGATAATTATGACGATCTAGTAGGATTTTATATCACACAAATTACATCTTATGATTTTGGATGGACTGTTGAGGTATATGCGGAAATGATGTATGTGAACATGCAGAATTGGTTGAATGATTTATGGAGAACGATGTGGTCTTTAAGGAGCGGATGATGCGATGAAATGACTTTCATAACATGTTACTTGTTCTATTGATTGATGTGTGTTTGAGTGCTTAATAGTTGGATGTAGACTTATGTATATTCCTGATGTGTCATATAGTATGTAGGTGTTTCATATGCATAAGAGCATGCCATGTAGTATCATGCTTAGGAATTGCACTTACGAATGAGCATTCTTATTCTGTATGCGTTTGAATACAGAACGGCCGTTATCTGTGAGTCCTAGAGTCCTTGCTAGGGTCATAGGGCAGCCCAGTTTCATCGGGTGTTGTCCTCCTTGAGTTATATATATATCATGAGATACGAGATGAGCATGAGATACGATATGAGCATGAGATGCGATATGATGATGAGATTTGATATGCTATAGTATCGAACTGGCCAGTCTCCACCCTATCTGGAAGAGGGGTGGTGGTAGAAGAGGGATATACCACTTGGTATTCTTTGTTAAGGCCTTACTTAATATTCTACATATATAAATTAGGAGCATGATAGTGTGGTTAAGATTTCAGTACTGCATGAAGGCATCCTTTATTCTAGGTATAGGCGTATTATATGCCCTCAGCGCGGTCAGAGGACCCGCAGGCGGACTCTTGGCCTGACTTGGTGGTATAGTTTCAGGTACCCGATACACTGCTTGATTTTGTGCTGTTATGACGGGGTCTATTCTTATGGCGGAGAGTGAGTGTTTGAAACCCGACTTCACCAGATTCATGCTTTTGGGATTTCTCCCTAATTGTACTCTGTTTTGACCCGGCTCTGCCGTGGCACTAGTTGTATCATTTTCAGAACTTATGCCATTTGCATGATAACGGATTTCCTGCGTTGTAGACTTAGGACAAGTACAGGGGTTTACCCCAGGGTCCCCAACGGACCTTCCGGATTTGGGTGTGAAATCCCACTTTAAACTGCACATCTTCGATTTCAAACCTTCAATCTGTACTCGGGGCGCAAGATCCTAACGAGGGGTTTCATCCCTCGAAACGTAACTCGGGAATCATAATCCCGGGCCGTTACACCCTAAAACCTAAAGACCAGGCCCGTGCCGGTAGGAGGTTCAGGCGGTTCGATTGAACAGGGCCCCCAAAAATTTTGGGGCCCAATATCTTTTGAGATTTGTTATATAACAAATTTGTTTCAGTTTCATTTCAAATTGTAGTGTTTGTCCTAATGGCAAAAGGAGCGTTGGGAGACAGAAAATAATCGCAACATCTCGTGTTCGATTCCCCGTTAAGTCAAATGGGCTTCTCTTTTCATCCTTTTTTTTTGTCCGTAATTTACTTTCATTATTTTCGAACTTTTTTATTTCTTTTTACCATGAGCTATAGCTTCTCTCTCCCCCTTTTTTTTCCAATCTTCTTTAGTATATCATTATTTTAGACCCTCTTTATTTATTTTATCATAAATCAATTAAATTATACTACCTTTGACCGAAAATAAATATCTTTTAACTTTTTGACATATTTTTTATGAGTTAAAAATATATAAAATATCAAATTTTTTAGTTAATTTTTTAAATAATTACAAATTTATTATTAGGTCATGTATTTTTGGACGAAGGGGTATTTAAGGTTTTCAAACAATCATATAAAATATTTTTGTGTATATAAATAAGGTCTTATTCTTATATACTTTTTTTTTTTTGCACAGGGCCCCTTAAAACGTTGGCACGGCCCTGCTAAAGACTAAACCTTAAACCCTAAACCATACTACTGTACATTAAATTTTCGGCTACGTAGCTTTAAACTCTCTATGGTCTATGCTCCCTTACTTCTAGGGTTTATTTTTCATGAAAAAAGTGAGTTAATATTAGGTGACAACGGTGATGGAGCGCATTAGTACTATACATCAATTTTTTGTCTGCTTAGCTTAGAGCAAGTTTATCGGAGGTAAAACAAGCAGCGATACTTGCCATTTTAATAATAAAAAAATTAGAATAGTACCATGAACGATACTTGGGCGATACCACAATAGTATCGATACTTGGCTTAATATTTATATATGTGTCAGGACTGAGCTGTTTCGCATTAATTTTTTTCGGATCAATTAATTAAAAACGACGTCGCTTGGGTGATATTAGGGTCAAAACGCATCATTTGTATCACTGCAATCATATGGCAAAACAAGAAAAAGGGGGATATGTGCCATGCCTCCATTGGTGGAAGGATTGAGCGGTTCAGATTGTGCCAAATGGACGGAGGAGATCAAATCTGGGTTGATACAAATTATATATATAATATGTAATTTTTTTGGTATTTAAAGTATTAAAAAAATAAAATAAAAATACCACAATAATAGATTCATTTTTCTCTATACATAGACACCAATTTCGAATATGTTTGACCATATTTTTATTTTAATACAGTTGTGCAAAATAATACCAAAAAAATTAATTGTAATTATTTTTCATTGGTAAGATTAAATAATATAAGAAGATGAAATAATTATTTATGAATAAAATAATATTTTATAATAAAAATGAATATAATAATATAATCGGGAATGGAAATAATTGTTGTGGAGAGGTATATTTGTAAATTGAGTGGGTATGAAAAATGGGTTTTGGGATACTAGGGATGCTATTGATAAAGTGGGAAAAATGAGAATGGGATGCTAGAAATGATGTGGCGGAGATAGAAGAATAAAATATTAGTATTTCTAGCACCCTAGTATTCCTTGATAAACATGACCTTAGCCTCTCTAGGGTCTATGCTCCCCTCATTCTAGGGTTTCAATTTGGTGACATTGTTTTGTCGTTTGTGATAATATATTGTTATTTGCTTAGCTTTAGCCTGTCTAGGGTATAATGTTTTGTAGTTGCCGACAATAGATTATTAACAAGAGGTGGTTGACAATAGGTTGGTGACAATATTTTGTAGTTGGTGACATTGCGTTGGAGAAAATAATATGGTGATAGTGTTCTATTGTTGGTGACAATGGGTTTGTGACATTGTTTTGTTGTTGATGAATATAGATTAGGCTTAATTTAGTGGATGTCCAAAAAAAATTCATAATTAATTAAATGTCCACTTTTTAAATAAATTAAGTAAATGTCAATTTTTTACATTTTTATCATTCCCTATCCCTAACCCTCCATCCTTCCCCCTTTGATCCTTTTTAGTTTTGATATTGACTAGTCAACATTGATCATTTCAACCAATGCTTACATTTGGTGACAATTTTTCCGGTGACAGATGATTATATTTTTTTTATGACAGTTGTTTCAGTGCAATTGACTTTGTTGGTGAAATTTTATCTTTTCTAGTGACAGTCGGGGGAATTTTTTCTGGTGACAAATGATTTTTTTTTCTGGTGACATAGATTTTTTTTTTGTGACGGTTGATTTTCTTCTGATGACGGTTGCTAGTATCACTTTTTCTCAGTGAAAAATGGTTTTTTCCTACTAATAGATGATTTTCCTCATGACAGTTGTTGATGACGAGGTTGATGATAATATATTCACCATGATATTGTAACCTTAAAAAATTATCACCATAACATTATATATCACCAAGGCATTGTTATTAACTCATATTTTAAAAAACGTTGAACCATTAACGATCACAAAAATATGTCAACATAACAATAAATGTCATCACTACATCAATTATATATCATCAAAATGTCACTAATGAAGTCGAAGATGCTATCGATCTGTTTGAACCAAGCCTTGATGTCCTTGCCGGTCTCTCCAAGAAAGTGTGGCGGGGGGTCCTAAAGCTCTCACTCAGTCGATGCGCTTCTCAGGGCGCGCATCGCCGAAGGGCTCAGGTAGCTACTCGATGGGGATGTCCAACTCTAGTCTAGCCGCAACGGAGATCAGAATCTTGGGCGTAACTAGCGGATGGTCTCCGATAAGTCCTCTCAGTATATTGATCAACGCAGCTCTATCAAACTGCCCAAGTACAACCTCCAGCGGAGGAGCCGGGATCTCAAAACCCTATGGGGCCTGAACCCCCATATCTGCCTTGTCTGCAACTGCTCGGCGAGGAGGTCGTCCTCTGCCTCGACGTACCGGGCCCCCACACCCAACTGGTCCTCAACGCGTGTTAACCATAACTGCTGCATAATTAAGGATTAGCTTAACATAGAAGCACTCAAAGGATATTAATATGATCCCCTTCGAGGGGGATCGCCCTCGGGCCCAGTTGATAATAACGCAATCAAGCTAACTAGAAGCCGCTCTTCGAGGAGCTACTGACCAGAGGGGGAAACTATCTCTCGGTCTCTACCTAACCCCGCTACTCCACCCACCACGGTGAAAACTTGTTTGAGTCTTCCAGGCCCATCTGTAAAGTTCAAAGCTAAGTTTTGCCTACCTTTTCCGAAATATAGATCCAATAGGGACGTTCTATCGCCTTTCTACTGATGTGCGCCTATTTTACCATGTTTTATACCATGGTAATTGATTGCAGGGACATATGGCAATGGATCTAAGATGTTGATAGTTTAATTTCTTCCCCTGTATGATCATTAAAAGTATTCCTTGAGGACAACCAAGCTCAAGTATGGGGTATTTGATGTGCACCTATATTTTTACCATGTTTTATACTATCTTTTATGTCGATTTCTGTCCATATTTTATACTTTTATATTGGGAAAGCATGAGATTTGTGTAGTTTATGTTTATTTGCAAATTATGGAGGTCTACACAAGTTACTGTTTAATTTCGCAGAAATCGAACGCACTTTTGAGCTTAAAGGAAAGTCATGAAGAAGCTAAGGATGGTGCAGTGGGATAAAAGCCCGATTTTCACCATTCATCATTCTGAATCAAGTTATGTTGTCTTCATGAGAGTTGTATCCCTCAAAAAGAGCTTTCCAACGCATACTCATATGTGGCAATCGGACAAACGAGGACTCGTGAAAGTGTGTTTCAAGATGGAGCAGAATGCTGAAAGCTGACAGGACTAGTCGACGTCGACCACTTTGGTCGATGTCGAGTACTTTAGACAACAAAATCAAACGAGAGCACAATTCTAGTCGACGTCGAGTAAACTACTCGAAGTCGAGAGCACAATTCTAGTCGACGTCGAGTAAACTACTCGAAGTCGAGTAACCATGTCGAGTCCAGAAGGTATCCGAGCTCGAGTGCAATCCGAGGAGAAGAAAAGTCCTCGACGTCGAGTACTTTACTCGAAGTCGAGTACTATCCAGAAATAATCCGAGCCGAGATCGAGTGGATATCCGAGCATGTGGATTACTTTCAAGCAAAGGCACGAGATATTTTATCCAATCAAGTGTAGATCTATCAAGAGAAGAAAGATTTATCCACTTTAGTCTTACTTTTCCTTTAGAGATTTATTTTACTTTCCTTTAGAGATTTATTTGTTTTATTTCCAAATTTTATCTTTAAGTCTTTAGATAGATAATTTTATTTCCTGGGATAGCGGGGAGAGAATATTATAAATAAGGCATTAGGGGCTGATTTTATAAATCATCCAAGTCACAAAGCAATTGTGTTCCACCATAGTTAGAAAGAGAATTTCGAGAGAGAGAGCTTGGAGGCCGAGAGAGGTTTTGTTTGGCGAGAGCGGAATTAGCTTCGATCGGTTGTAAGCTTTATTTCTTTTCATTAATGCAATTTAGTTCCCTTTTATTGTTGATGTGTGTCTTTATGATGAAGGGCAAGTAGTCACCCAACTTCTAAGGTCGGGGTGAGCCCGACGGTAGCCATGTAAGGTAATGCGATAAAGGTGCAATCTTTTCATGCGATTTCGTCTTCTCTCCCTACGAGCATGATTCTTTTGCGACAGCCGAATGTTATCCTTGTTTGTGTTATTGAAGCGAAAGTGATCTTAATGCAACTTGGATTAATTATGTGAAAAAGGTTAGTAACAATTAGGGTTTATGCGAAAGCCTCTATTTTCCTACTTGTTAATAACGAAAGTTATTTGATGAAAAGCATGATCTTTTATACCTTTTGCATTATTTTATATGGTTATCGTTGTGGCGTTGATACCCCGATTCTGTAAGTCTTTTATATTATTGAATTTCCCACATTTTTTGTGTTGCTTCGGTTCTATTTCTGTCTTGTGAAAGGCCACGTTTTTACATACTCTGTGCTACTCGATTTGCTTGGTTTTTGCGTTTCTGTTCTTCTGTTTTGCAAAATTACTCGATTGAGTAGTCGACATCGAGTACTTTAATCGACGTCGAGGACTCTGTTGGTCGATTTCGAGAGGATTCTAGGACTGAAAAGGCGAGCGCAGACACGCTTCCTCATGGATACGATCTTGATTCCCTTCCACTACAACAGAAGGAAGTCTTGTAATTTATTTGAGCGGTTCAGAGATTGGTTTGCATTTATTTTATAATTGTTTAATCAATTCTTCCTCCTAACAAATTTTGGCGCCATTGTCGAGGAAGCAATCAATCACGCTCTTTTTAGTTCCTTTTTACTCGCTTTTTGTTTTTGTTTTTGTTTTTCAGGTGCATGCGAAGAATTGATCGCACACCTATCGACCCTATTCTCGAGCCTGAATGCTTCTTCCACCTTCGACGAAGGTTAATGAGGATGTCGCAAACTAGCAATAACAATGAGGACGAGGTCCAGCTAACACCAGCACAGGAGCTTGAGCAACTCCGACTACGGATCGAAGAATTCACCACAAGAGAAGCAGAATACGCCCGGCGAGAGGCGGAATATACACAGAATCAGCAAAGGTGGGATACAAGGGTAAATCGCGAGGTCAATACCAGAAGGGAACATGAGGAGCAGATTAGGCATGTCCCAGCCAACGCAAAGGAGTATCTGCATCCTACTCTGGAATTTCCAAAATCACCAATCGTTCTTCCCTCTGTTAATTATGAAATTCATCCTTCTTTTATTACTGAAATTAGGAGGAGTCAATTTAGGAGGAGACCCAATGAATGCCCTTTAGAGCATGTTACAACTTTTCTAGATTTATGCGAAGCTACTGCAGACAATGATAATCTATAATATTTAAAATTAAAGGCTTTTCTTTGGTCCTTTGCAGGAATAACATCGGAGTGGTTTGAGGGATTGCCTGCACGATCAATCCGCACATGGAATGAACTACAAGACTTGTTTCTCAATAAGTTCTTCCCTCCTTCCAAAACAGCTGCGCTCAGACAACAGATATAACGACTTTCAGACAGAAGCCAGGGGAAACATTAGCACAAGTCTGGGAGCGCTACAAAAGGCTTCTGAAATCCTGTCCTACGCATGGACAACAACCCTACGTGATCCAGGAAATCATCTTCAACTGCCTTGATGCACCAACTAAAGATAGGATCAACAACTACATCGCTTATAGGTATCTCGAGTACACCCCACGGCGTGCTTGGGAGACCTTTGAGACCTGGGAAACAATGACAATACTTATGGGACTTCTGCGGCCTCTGGTGACGAAAGGTATGAAAGGCCTGCCTCATCAGAGCAACATCAGCAACAAACTGGAGCCACTATCGCCAGCCCCAGTATCTAAGAGACCCCCCGCCCTACAGAGCTCCTGGTCACCCTGACAGGGAAGGTAAGAAGGATGACATGTAAGTTATTCTTGAAGAGATGCGGAGGAACCATTCAGACAACAAGCAATCCATTAATTCCACCCACACTCAACTGCACGGCATCAAATCTAGAGTTGGGGAGATTGATATCTGGCGGAAATCAATGGAGACCCAAATGGGTCAATTAGCTCAATCAATCCCCAAGCAATGAGGTACACTTCCTGGATCCTCTTAACCTAATCCTAAAAATAAATATACATGACATGTAGTTGCGATGAATCTAAGGAGTGGGCGTCAAACACAAACGCCCGAGCATAACATGGAGCAGAAGGATGCAGAAGAGTGCTCGACATCGAGTAAACTAGTCGATGCCAACCAGATAGTACTCGACGTCGAGGAACCCGTACTCTATATCGACCAGAACTCAACTCCTGCCTAAAAGTCGACCACTGTACTCGACGTCGACCAGTCCCTAGTCGATGTCGACCACTCTTCTGACAATGTCGATAAGACTCCAGCACCTCCGAAGAAGAAAACGCTGCAATTCCCAACAAAGTATTTGAAGGACCCAGCAGAAAAGAAGTTTCAGCGTTTCATGAAGATGCTTCAAAGGCTAAATGCCACAATTCCTTTCTTAGAAGCTCTTCATGAGATGCCATCATATGTCAAGTTCCTCAAGGAGATTCTAAGCAAGAAGCGGTCGATGGCTGAGATCGCAGAGGAATGCAACAAGATGGACGTTACAGAGAAAAGGTCAGCTCTAGGTAAGTTTTCTATAACCATTGGATTTGGTTAATATATATTTAATGCTTTATGTGACTTGGGAGCCAGTGTGAGTATAATGCCTTTATCAATCTGGTCCAAAGTTAAGATATGTGCTTTAGAGCATGTGGATGCGAAGTCATACATTGCAAACAACACAGTTGTCATCCCAACAGGCATGGTGGACGATGTGCCAGTACAAGTAGGTAAGTTCTTTGTCCCTGCTGATTTTCTAGTTATTGATCGATATGGCAGAGGACCCTGGTTGTCCAATTATATTAGGAAGGCCTTTCTTAGCGACGGTGGATGCCAACATAAGCATCAGCAAGGGAGTGCTCACTTTCAACATCAGCGATGAAGTAATTGAGTACTCTTTTAATAAAACTAAATGGAATACAGGTCTCATGGAAGAGGTCAAATTAATATCAGCTAGGTACATTACTTGCGGGAAGCCAAAGGTAATAAATATGACTCCCGAAGAACTGGAAAAAAGGGACAAGGATGCACAGGTGGAGGAGATTCTGTCCATCCTAAACAAGGAGAAAGAGAATCTACTCGACATCGACCAAGGTAAGTCGACGTCGACTAAATTTTTTTCGGATTCTTTGCCAGGTCTTAAGTATGGGGTCGATGTCGACCAGAAGTACTCGACGTCGAGTACTCTAATCGACGTCGATCGGATCCAGCCACCCACATCGACTACACCTTCATCGAGCAACCTACACGGAGCCGAGAAGTACTCGACGTCGAGTAGACTACTCAACGTCGACCATTCCTCCATGCACTCGACTTCTCCTTCCTCGACGAGTAACCCACCCGAGCCAGAGAAGTACTCGACGTCGAGTAGACTACTCGACGTTGACCAGTCCATCCACTCGACTTCTCCACCTCCATCGAGCAGGCCACCAGACGAAGCAACGTACTCGACGTCGAGTACTTTTACTCGATGTCGAGTAGATCCCGGGATCCCGAATTGCGAATCTGCAAAGGTAAGCAAATGTAAAGATATCTCTTCTCCTATTTCAATTAAAGATTTATCTATACATGGGAGAGGTTTGCCTTGGTATGTGCGATTATGCAGGGATTCCAATGACGATCCTAAGGAATATGCAGAGGGAGACAAGATCTATGTCTCCAAATCTAAGAATCATTAGTTTTCCAACAAATTCAAGGAGAAAAAGATTGGACCTTTCAAGCTGCACAAGATCCATTCCGGAGGACTATAGCTGATGGATAACAATGGAGTCTTGTTCGAGGCCCAATCTACATGGGCGCTGCAGATGCCACCTTGATCTTAAACGGAAGAAGTCGGCCTAGGGACTATAAAGTCTAGAGCTTGGAACAAAATACTTAGTTTTTTGGGATTTTTAGACATGTTTACTTTGGTTTTTAGTTTTAAAACACTGTTTTTAGGTTTTTCTATTGTGGATTTTATCTAACAAAGCTTGCAGGTACTAAAAAGAAAGTGCAGAAGTACTCGACGTCGAGTACTCTACTCGACGTCGACTACCCCTATCGAGCAAAACAGCATGTGGTCGACAAGGATCACCCTGGAGGCTTTCACTGTACTCGATGTCGAGTAACTGTAGTCGATGTCGACTACTTCACCCGTGATCGACCACTTCTGCAACCATATCAGCACTCGATTCCGACGTTCTGCACATCTGTCTAGTGAGTCCCTTTTTTTACCCTTGTTTTTATACAGTGAGGAAACTTTAATGTTTAAGTATGGGGTGGGGGAAGGGCTTACCTTATGCATAATTGACTATATTTGACAGTATATGTGCATATTTTAAGTATATTTTCCGAATTGTCCACACATGGCTATCTTTGGAATTATTATTCATCTATATGCTTATATACATATTTTCCAAAGTTCATAAATATCACCCCCTTTGAAATTTTTTTGAATTAGTATCATGGAAGTTATATTGAACTCGACGATGCAAAATTGGATTCATTAGAGATATAGCATGAAATTGCCTAGTAAAGGGAAGTAGTAATGAAGTGCATATTTTTATTGAAAACCATGAAGGGAGATAAAATCGATATTGCTTTTGACATGTTGCATGATAAGAGGATGGAGGACTTTATATTTTCCATACAATGCTCATATTGTTTATATCCTAGCCTTACCTATGCTTATGCATCACAAAAACCATATTAATCCTTATTTCATATATATGCTCCACATGTTCTAAATATTGCCCATTCGTTACCTTATTTCCTTATCCGGGGATTATGTTGAGAATGATGTCACATTATGGAGATTATTATATGGTGTTTGTGTTGTTATATATCCTTATTGGAGTTCGGCATGAAAGTTTCAAAGATATGGAAAATTTAATCAGTGAAAGAAAATCCGGTCACCTCAGGAGATAAAGGTAGATCGGCCCTGCTTGCGTTGAGATGTTAGTTTCGCAGGATGGGACACCAAGGTGAGGAGTCTAAAGCACTAAGTATCCGGGGCCATTCAGGACACCCATGTTTGCGACTCGCGAGAAGACGGTGTTGAGGTTAGAGAGATAAAAGCACATAAATGGAAAAAAAGAGCAAAGAGTGAATATGACTGATGTGGAAATTATTGAAGGGAGAAAGTGCATCAAAGCAAAGAGAACAAAGTTTGAAGAATTCTCCCCGGATTTAGGACAACATTGCCCAAAACTAGCCCACCACTTTACCTTTTACCTTTTCTTCACCATGAGCTTAAATTAAAGTCCTCTTGATTATTAATGCTTTGTCACGAATGAATGTTTTTGCATAACCCTCCTTTTATGTGCAAAGTTACTTTTATGCACATGCATGGATTTGTGGCATTAGTACATTTTCGAAGATGGTAATTGATTGCAGGGACATATGGCAATGGATCTAAGATGTTGATAGTTTAATTTCTTCCCCTGTATGATCATTAAAAGTATTCCTTGAGGACAACCAAGCTCAAGTATGGGGTGTTTGATGTGCGCCTATTTTACCGTGTTTTATACTATCTTTTATGTCGATTTCTGTCCATATTTTATACTTTTATATTGAGAAAGCATGAGATTTGTGTAGTTTATGTTTATTTGCAAATTATGAAGGTCTACACAAGTTTCTGTTTAATTTCGCAGAAATCGGACGCACTTTGAAAGTCATGAAAAAGCTAAGGATGGTACAGTTGGAGAAACACCCACTTTTCACAATTCATCATTCTGAATCAAGTTCTGGTGTCTTCATGAGAGTTGTAGCCCTCAAAAAGAGCTTTCCAACACATACTCATATGCGTCAATCAGACAAACGAGGACTCGTGAAAGTGTGTTTCAAGACGGAGCAGAATGCTGAGAGTTGACAGGACTAGTCGACGTCGACCACTTTGGTTGATGTCGAGTACTTTGGACAAAAAAATCACACGAGATCGAGCAGCCAGTCACTCGAGAGCACAATTCTAATTGACGTCGAGTAAACTACTCGAAGTCGAGTAAACTACTCGAAGTCGAGTATCCATGTCGAGTCCAGAAGGTAGTTGGGCTCGAGTGCAATCCAAGGAGAAGAAAAGTCCTCGAAGTCGAGTACTTTACTCGAAGTCGAGTACTATCCAGAAGCAATCCGAGCCAAGATCGAATGGATATCCAAGCACGTGGATTACTTGCAAGCAAAGGCACGAGATATTTTATCCAATTAAGTGAAGATTTATCAAGAGAAGGAAGATTTATCCACTTTAGTCTTACTTTCCTTCAGAGATTTATTTGTTTTATTTCCATGTTTTATCTTAAGTCTTTAGATAGATAATTTTAAATATAGATAGAGTATTCTTTCCTTGGATAGCGGGGAGAGAATACTATAAATTAGGCCTTAGGGGCTGATTTTAAAAATCATCCAAGCCACAAAGCAATTGTGTTCCACCATAGTTAGAGAGAGAATTTCGAGAGAGAGAGAGAGAGAGAGCTTGGAGGCCGAGAGAGGTTTTGTTTGGCGAGAGCGGAATTGACTTCGATCGGTTGTAAGCTTTATTTCTTTTCATTAATGCAATTTAGTTCTCTTTTATTATTGTTGTATGTCTATATGATGAAGAGCGAGTAGTCACCCAACTTCTAGAGTCTGGGTGAGCCCGACGGTAGCCATGTAAGGTAATGCGATAAAGGTACAATCTTTTGATGCAATTTCGTCTTCTCTCCCAACGAGCATGATTCTTTTGTGATAGTCGAAGGTGATTCTTGTTTGTGTTATTGAAGCGAAAGTGATCTTAATGCAACTTGGATTAATTATATGAAAAGGGTTAGTAACAATTAGGGTTTATGCGGAAGCCTCTATTTTCCTACTTGTTAATAATGAAAATTATTTGATGAAAAGGGTGATCTTTTATACCTTTTGCCTTATTTTATATGGTTATCGTTGTGGCGTTGATACCCCGATTCTGTAAGTCTTTATATTATTGAATTTCCCATAATTTTCGTGTTGCTTCTGTTCTATTTCTGTCTTGCGAAAGGCCACGTTTTTACATTCTGCACAACTCGATTTCGACTGAAATCTACTATCTACTCGACTTCGAGTAGTCTTGTCGACGTTGAGGACTCTGTTGGTCGATTTCGAGAGGATTCTTGGACTGAAAAGGCGAGCGCTGACACGCTTTCTCGTGGATACAATCCTGATTCCCTTCCACTCCAACGGGAGAAAGTCTTGTAATTTATTTGAGCGGTTCAGGGATTGGTTTGCATTTATTTTATAATTGTTTAATCAATTCTTCCTCCTAACATCTACCCACTCGATTACCCATTTCATTTCCTTACCTTATGTTAGGTTCAATTAAATTCATTTTGCCCTTTTGAAAACTCCTTAAAATCCCTTGAAATTCTAGGGCGATTTCCAAAACATACACTCAACCCTTTTGCACCCGGATTGCGCAACCTCGCTCTGATACCTACTTTATAACGATCCAAATATAAATATTCGGGTTACGTTTTGAAGGTTGGATACCTTCGTTCGGATCTTACAATCAAGGTACGGGTCGAGGTTTCAAACCTCAAAAGTTAGTCGTTGAAAGAGGGGATTTCAAACCCCAAAATACGCGAAGGAACATTGGGTACCCAGAGCCTATCCTACAAACTAAGTTGCTCAAAATCGTTTCAAGTTCAAACAACTAGAAGCAGAATTCAGAGTGCAACTTGCCATTGCGTGACCTAGTCAAAACCAGGTATAAAACGAGTATATAAAACATTCAAGTATATAAAGTCTGGTGGAAGTCAGTCTCTCGATCGACAATCGTCCCAAAAGGATAAACTTGCCATGGAATCATAGAGCAAGCATCAATCTGCAATCATACCTTAAAAATATACAGGGAATGGGATCAGACTGAGGCTCACACACGGGACTCGGTCTCACTGCGATCACATCATACACGCTAAACCTAAATAAAGATGCTTCTAATGCAAGACGGAATTTAAACATACAAGTTAAGTCATGCTTATCATGATATAATATACAGAAAGTATGGTAAATGGCCCAAAGAATGTCAAGTGGTATATACCTCTCCTACCTCTGCCACCCTTTCCATTAGGGCAGACACTGGCAAGTTCATTGCTATAACATATCCAATCCATCATATATATATATATATATATATATATATATATATATATATATATATGCGCACCAATAATCATGCTCAACAATCATCGTACTCATCTCGTCATGATGCTCATATCGTAAATCATACTAATAATAAATCAAGCTCATAAAACAATCAAGATCATCTCGTATCTCATGAAAATAATGACTCAAGACAATCTGGGGCTGGGCTGTCCTATGACCCTAGCAAAGACTATACGGCTCACAGATAACGATCGTTTTGTTTCCAAACACATTGAGTAAACGAATGCTCATTCAAGTGTACAATCCTAAGCAAGATACTACATGAATCATGCTCTTATGCACATGCAACACCTAGAATATCATGTGACTACATGAATATGAGAATCAATCTGAGTAAACTCCACGAGGGAACTTACCTACAAAGATGAACAGAAAAGGCGATAGCAAGTAGCAGAAGTCCAACAAGTCAATAAGCACCTAGTATAAATAATAAGGATGCGATAAGCTAAACAATTCTACTAACTAATCCCAAAGAGAACGCATACTCCAAAGCATTTCCAAAGTCATCCGATAAGTCAAAACATTTCAAACCACTCGAAATATAAGAAAACATCCGAAAGCCAAGATATCCAACGATTACCATTTCATATCAATTTCCATACTCATCATCGCTAATATGTCCCATCTCAATCTCAATATCCAGTCCAATCATATAATAGTCCATTGGTTCAATCAAGTCTCAAGGCAAAGTCCAAGTCAAGTTCAGTCAAACGGTCCAAAGGAGTCCGGTTAAAGAGGTCCAAAAGTTCGACAGGTTAGATCAGTCAGTTAAACAAGCTCCGTGAAATAAAGTTAATACAAGGTCATTCTCATATCATTAGATCCAGTTAATCAGTTAAGGTTATCGTTAAAGGAATCCCGACATCTCAGCTTTAAACATAAAACCTTTCAAAACATTTCCGAATACAAGTTCTAAAGATCATCAAACAATTGAACAACAACTAGGGTTCAAAACCTTTCGAGGGATTTCAAAACAATTAAAGCATTTCTATACATTTAAATCAATACATCAAACACTTTCAAAATCCTTAAAAATCATATTTTATAACATATAATAATCCCATAAAATGAATATTTTTTAAAATCCACATTTGAAATCAACAATCAGCAATAAAACTGACATAGATTGATCCAACCCAAAAACCAAACCAAAATCCAAAGAGATCAAGGGAGCTGCCTCGGCCAAGGCTTCTAGGTCAGTTTCATCGCGGCAAAACTCACCTTTTGGCTCCTGCAAAGGAGAGCTCTTCGCTGTCCGTGAGAGGCCTCATTCACCGCAGCAAAATGGGCACTCGCGACTGCGAAATGCCACCTTCCTCTTCCCTGGGTTCTGTTCTAACTCGTCGCGGCGACCATGGTTTCGCCGCGGCGAGATTCAAACCATTTGGCTCATCTTTTCCTTGAATTAATTCCAATCTTTGCCAAACCAATTCTAAACTAAAGCCTAACCTTCCCCAACCATAAACAACACAAAATGACACAAACGAGGACTAGAGGTGGAGAGCGGAAGAGGGATTACCCAAGGGTCTTCAAGAAACCTTCACAAGATTTAATGGTGGTCCTCCGAGCTCCAAATCGATGAGAAAAGTGAACGACCGAGCCTAAGAAAGATAGGGGATGAGTAAAAGTCCTCTTTTACGAAGGTTTAGGATCAAAACGAGAGAAAGCAACCAAAACTGAGCTCATCTTTGAAAACAAGGGAAAGAGGAAATGAGAGGCTCGATCTTGCACTTCCAAGGGTTGGATCAAGCTTCTTTCATTATAGAGAGGTAGAGAAGTCAATAAAGTTCCACCTTTAAAAGGTTTGGAAGGAAAAGAAAGCAAGAGAAGGGAGAACAATCTCGATTACCGCAAGAAAAGACAATAGAACACCTCCTGGGTTCTAACTAGCGGCGGCGAATGGGAAGTTGTGACGGCGAAAGAAGGCGACAACTTTTGTTTTGGCTTGAATTGGTGGCTGACCTTCGTCTTCTTCACTTGATCTTCAGAGGGAAGGAAACTGAGGTACTTTAGGTGGTGTTCAAGCTTGGAGAAATAAAAAACAAGGGATTTGAGTGGTGTTGGAGGATTGAACAATGGAGAAAAGGTGGAGAGAGTGAGGGCTCTTTATTTGGATTTCAAATGGGATAGAAAGACAGAGTATGGTTTTGGGGTGCAGTGGCTCAGATTTTTAGGTGGATTCTTAGAGTTTTGAGATTGGAGCTTCTTTATATAGAGGAGGCTAAGGTGTGTCTATTAGGGTTAATGAACAAGAGGACAAAAGAGAGAAGGGGAGAGTGGGGGAGAAGAGAGAGTGTCGTGCGCGAGAGAGATAATCCCGCAAGGTCCAACTCCGAATCCCGACAATCTAAACCCGAATCTCGACTTTCGGAAATCCAAATCGAAATTTCAAATCGCCTCAAAACGACCAACTAGACTCAAGGTTTTCAAATTCGAAACTCGAAAGTGGAAATAAGATCCGTCAAATCTCAAATTCAAAGGATGCCGAAATTAGTTCAAAGGTTTTCCCAAAGTAGCAAGTTGATCAATGACAGGTTTTCAAAATCTTACCAAATCGAGTAATTAAATAATTAATTAAATTTCGGTCTTTACACGTGTCAACCTCGTATCGTGGGTTTGGCTCTCAACCTTGGCGTGCAAGGACAAAGTTTTGGTCCTTGCACGCCAAGCACCAAAGAGAGAGAAAAATAAAAATAAAATAAAATAAAAATAAAAATAAAAGAGGAGAAAGTTTTGGTTCGTGTCCGTTTAGGCCTGTTTTTTCTTGGTGTGTTTTGCTCGGATGATTTGCGACTTTGTTTGTGGCATGTCAGGGTGATCTTCTTATTCGTTGGGGTTCTGGAATCCGGAGTTGAGACTGACTGAGGTCGATGTGGTGTGTACGGGACATCTCCTCCTTGTTCGGGGAGAAGCTTCCTTAGAGGTCCCTCTTCACTATTAGTGTTGCTTGACTTCGTTATTAGTCTAAGTACCCAACGTGGTCGTTTTAGGTTGCTTTGATTTGTCTTGTTGTATTATGTGTGCTGCATGTTGTATTGCGCTTTTTTCTAGTTTATGTGTTATATTTCGATGGTTCTCCGTCAATCGACCTATGGCCTTACTTTATTTTTTTTAAAAAAAACATAGAAGATCTGAACTGTAATTTTTACAGTGGAAGATGCGACATGTGATGGAAATCGGAGAGCGCCCACAGAAATCCACGGCGATAGAAAGAGAGCGAACGGAGGGGGTGACAGATCCCCAAATTCCAAACAAAGCCTAAACACTAAGCTAATCCCCCACACCCACAACTTTATGCAGTCGGATATTGAAGTAATCGACTGCGAGGAGCTCCCCACCACCACCGCTGACACCGCCATGGTTGATTCCACCGGCAGCAACTTCACCAGGGACCTTGACAAGCTCCTCTTGCGCCCTGGCCGCCTCGTCGGCCCCACCTTCGAGCCCTGTGAAGAGGTCCTTTTCTGCCTCTGCTTTTTTTTTTTTGGTTGACGAATTTTGTCAAACAGGTGGTGGGCTTTGTTATAATTTGTTGTTTGTCTAGTGAATGTTGTGGGTTTTGGTGTTTTCTTCTGCAGTTGAGAAATGATCTTCAACAGTATGCCAAGATATTGGTGGTGGGTGCTGGTGGATTGGGTTGCGAGTTGCTCAAGGACTTGGCTTTGTCAGGTTTTAGGAACCTAGAAGTGATCGATATGGATCGTATTGAAGTTACGAATCTCAATCGCCAATTTCTCTTCAGGTTATTCTTTCTGCTCACCTATTTTGAAGTATGAATGAGTTTTGCGATTTGATTCCCTATGAAATGTGATCACCTGATGATGTTTAACAGTGCTTGTTGACTTTTGTTAAGATGATTTCCGGGCTCGTAAAATAGGTATTTCCATGGCTTTGTGGGTCAGTTGTCTGCCTATTGTTTAGTGAAATCCACCTTGATTAGACGTGAAGATATGCAGTTTTAGTTAACCTCGATTCCTAATGTGCAATACAGAAGGAAATGAGCATTCAATTTGAAAGTAGCTAAGAAATGTTTTATTGTTGCTTTTGTTTTTTAAATCCGTTCTGTTAATATTCAGGTGGTATACTCGACTTGCAATTGGGCTTACTTGCAGTTATTCATGTTTTGCAGTTGTTTTCCAATCTATGTTTTCTCTGTGTGAAACTCTGGGACTTTATATGAATATTCTGAAACCTAAGATACATTTGGTAGTGAAGTGATGCATATGAGATGTGTGTTATACTTGCACAATGTTGCTTCTGCACTACGCTAGTACAATGATGCATATGTGGTGTAGATAAGGGGTGTTCGTTAGGGCTAAATAGTTTGGTATTTAAAGAAATTTTGAAGAAATATGGCTGCTAATAATACATTAAGGTCAACATAGACATTTCGTGAGTGTGTGTGGCTTTTGCTATTTCGATTGGAGCTCTAGTTTGCAAATGTGCCATTTTTCTTCAAAAACTGGATGGATCATCACTATAACCTGGGTCTAATCAATGGGAGACCACTGTCTAGTTTGCAGTTCCTCCGGAATCCTCCCCATCTACAATTAGTTGTGGAAAGTGGAAACTATGTAATTAAGATTCTTCTTTTGGACTTTGTTTGGTGATTGATAATCAAT
The DNA here is from genome assembly GCA_037127255.1 of Persicaria tinctoria. Lineage (NCBI taxonomy): Eukaryota > Viridiplantae > Streptophyta > Magnoliopsida > Caryophyllales > Polygonaceae > Persicaria > Persicaria tinctoria. Next base: position 44,352,835 of record JBANSL010000018.1, read on the forward strand.
GGTCATATGATGACACATTCATTTTCCTACCGAATCAATATTAGGAGGGAATGAGGGTCTGTCTATGTTAAGCTGTTAAATATGGTTTTGTTGGGTACTTTCTAGGTGATACTATGATCTATGTTTTCGGAATGAAAATGCTTCTTGGATGAGATTGGAACTTAAGTCTGAAAAGGAACACCTCTTAAACATATATGAGTTATTAGCCTTGCAGCATATCCGAACCCCCCCCCCCCCCCCCTCCCTTTTAAACTTTGCCACAGTTACGAGTTTTAATTGACTTTTCTTGTCCTTTCTAGTTGAAAAATATTCATTAATAATTTATATATCTTAGGCTTGAAGATGTGGGGAAGCCAAAGGCCGAGGTGGCAGCAAAACGTGTAATGGAGAGGGTCAAGGGGGTAAATATTATTCCACATTTTGGCCGCATTGAGGACAAGGACCTAGACTTCTATAGTGATTTCAGCATTATTGTCCTTGGACTTGATTCTGTTGAGGCTCGGAGCTACATAAATGCCGTTGCTTGCAGTTTTTTAGGTGTGTATTCTGGTCATATTTCTTTACTGCCGAAAGCACTGTTATATTATGCTGTCTGACATAATATTTTTCTTATAAGAATTTTAAATGCTGGATCTTATCTTTTATCTAAGCATATCCATTATCCTAGATGGTATACGCCTTACAGATCAGTTCTTATAGTTCTTTAAACTTTTCATCTTTCATCTTTGGATTTGATTTTTGAAATCATGCAATATACCAACAGTATTATGTTCTACAAAACCCTTAAATGCAGTCTGTCTTGGCTTTTCATGTTAATCCAGAGTATGACCCCCAGGACTATGTGATCGAAGAGAGTATTAAGCCAATGGTAGACGGTGGAACCGAAGGGTTTAAGGGGCATGCTAGGGTGATAATACCTGGAGTTACACCTTGTTTTGAGTGCACCATCTGGCTTTTCCCTCCTCAAGTGAAGTTCCCATTATGCACACTTGCAGAGACACCAAGAACTGCTGCTCATTGTATTGAGTATGCCCATTTAATTAAATGGGATGAGGTTGTCATTGATTTTTTCTTCTTAATGTTGTTTTCCTTTTATATTAAATATATGTGATGAAAGTGTTTTGGGTTTTGAAGGTTCATAGTGGAAAATCTTTTGATCCAGACAACCCGGAGCATATGCAATGGGCCTATAACGAGGTGATTGAAGAGCAATGAGTTGCTTTAAATTTTTATGCTTGTCTTCCTTACTCTTGCCAATTTACCTTACTTCATTAAACTTGAATCCATTGATATTCTTGTAGGCTCTCAAGCGAGCAGAGTTATTCGGTATCCCAGGTGTTACATATTCTCTCACTCAGGTACGTATATCTCTTCTCTATGCACTTGTATTGGAATGCCATTATGTCTTGAAAATTTTAGGAACTTGCTCTGGTAATTATATTGGACCAAGGTCAGTTGGTTATTGCTTTGATAAAGGAATACTATTCAAATAAGAATCTGAGTGGAACCCTCTGTAAAATATGGCTTAATTGTTTTATGGTTGAGGAATAATTCTCAAATCGTTACGAAACAGAATGTACCGTCACTGATTGTGTGGTCAGCTCCACAGCCCACTCCAACATGTATCAATGCTTCACATAAGTTGTCACATTTTCCTATAATTTATTGTTTCAAGTTCCCCAGAATCGCTTGTTTTTGAAACTTGAACATGTCTAGTTCTAAGAGTGCAGTATGCTAGGAAGCAAGATTGTTTTGTTCTTCGTCACAAGACTTTAATGATTAGCCTCTGATATTTATCTTTAATTTTTTAATTTATGTAGGGAGTTATAAAAAATATCATACCAGCTATTGCTTCTACCAATGCTATTATATCGGCAGCTTGCACACTTGAAACTTTGAAGATAGCATCTGGATGCAGTAAAACATTGTCCAATTATTTCACGTGGGTCTTCCCTCTTTGATGTCCTCTATTTTTTAATCTGCAATATAATTTTTCAGTTTATCTGCTGAATATGTACAAGTTGGATACATTCTATGTTTTTTACGGCTTTTACTTTGATGAGCTATTCAAACTGCATAATGATGCATTCAGCTAGATTCACTAGTTCTGAAGCATTTTTTTTTTCTTGCCTTTTGCAATAGCACACTAATAGCAGTCTTATTTTTTTTTCAAACCACTTCCTCTCAGGAAAGCCTGTTCTACTTTGCCACTGCTTTATTATTCTGTGTCTATAGTTTTTTCAATGGTGCTGTTTAGTGGAACGTTTAATTTGCAGGTACAATGGTGTTGAAGGTCTCCATGTTAAAGTGACCGAGTTTGTCAAGAACACAGATTGTCTGGTGTGTGGTCCAGGTGTTCTTATTGAGTTAGACACTGCAACTACCCTGAAGAAGGTTTGCTTGTTCTGGACCATGTATTTTCTCCCTTCTTACTTGACATGTATCAGTTAATAATAATTTCTAGCTTCTTATACTTATTTTTTTTACTTGGTTCAGTACATTTAGATTCAGAAAATAAGCCGCCTTCTTTCTGTTATGTTGCACTGCTTTTTCCTTCTTAAATATACGAGTTTAATGAGGACTTGGTAGTTTGAACTTTGAACCAGGACTAGTGTTGGTAGAGTTTAAGATATTGTGTTGGAATTAGTGATCTATCTATCTATTCTATTATTACTAGTATTAAAACAGAAGCAGATCTGTCCTAGGTGGCATCACGAGAGGGATCGGTTCCACATGCCGTTTTCTTGAGGGTGCCACCTTATACATTCAATTTTCCATCTCCACATGGACCAATAAAAATTGTCTTTGTTGGTTGCGTCACATCATCCTATTAATCATCTCACTACTCACCCCACTACTTATCATTTATTTTATTTACTAAAAATAAAAAAATAAAAAATTATATTCCACCACCCAAATGTATCTCCATATTTTAACTACATTAAATACTAATTTCATATTATAAAAAATATTACTAATATTAAGTTTTTTTTTTCATTTTCATATACTTTGTATTATACAATGTCCTAAATATTACTTTTATGTTATAAAACATACTAAAAAGGGTAATACTAAGTTTTTGAATTTTATGCTATAAAAAATAAATTATAATTTATTAAATTTGTATTAGCTATACTATATATAAAACTAGAAGTATGATGATCCTACGTAGCTTCACCAAAAACCTCTAATCCACATGTTAGCTGGATAGCATTCTATCTCATCCGCTTCTTCATCTTCTTCCACAATCTACATGTCATCCACATGCATCTACAAAAAAAAAAAAAATATATTAAACAAATAATATTTCACCCCATTATCCAACTCACTAGCTTATTAGTTATTACCTCAATTTTCCAACGGATTAATTAACAAATATTATGTCATTCTTTTTTTTTAGCTTTATATTTTCTTTATTTATTTAGAATTGATTTTATCTTTTGTTTATACTTATCTTTTGTTCACCCCATTATCTTTTGTTCTGGGTCTTCCGGAAACACTCTCTCGGCTAGTTCGGGGAAGAGTGCGTGCATCCCGACCCCCCAGACCCTGCTTTATCGCGGGATAAACTGGGTTGTTGTTGTTGTTGTTGTTTCTACTTATCTTTTATCTTATGAAATATCATTTATTTATACAAAATAATAAATGTTGTTCTATGTTTTTGACGCACAATAATATTATCTCGGTAAAATATGTGGAAAGATATATCACACTCCATGTCTTGTACATTATCAAATATGCAATTTTTATTATACAAAAAAAAATTCAATTAGTTTAAATTACATATATTTTTGGAAAATAAAAGATTTTTTCTTGATTTGATACAAATTAAATAATTATATTTTAAGGTAGTTATTTTTTTACTTATAACAATTTGTTTTACATTACGTAATGTGTAAAAGAAATCTTATACTTTGCATTTCTATATACTTTGCATTATACAATGTCCTAAATACTACCTCCATATCATAAGATATACTAAATAGTAATACTAAGTTTGTTCATTTCATGTTAACAAAATAAATTACAATTTGTAACATTTGTAATATTTAAATTAAAGTAACCGTGCCTAGGGTGCGGATCTAACACTAGTTATGTTGAATTGGTAAGGTAAACGAGCTTGTTTGGTACAATTGTAGGTATGAAGTTTGAGTAGGTTTGGACTTGAAACTTTTTTGTTTGATTTCTCAGCAAATTTTGAATAAGGCTTGAGTTTGAAAAACTAAGAACAATAAGCAAACATGAGAATCCCAAATTCAGGATATTGAAACCTACCATACCGAAATGATAAAGCCACACTAAATCCCTAATGCAAAACCTCTTAAACATGTAAAAGAAATCTTATAGTTCATTGGTTTACTTTTGGGCAATAATTTTGGCTTTCTTACATGGCCAAAAAAATTCTTTAATTCGGCTCTTCTATAAAGCAATACATAAAGACACAGGGGAACTAAAAATGAGTGAACAAAAGCTAATACTTGCATAATTTTGCTTATCGAAATTGTTATTGTGATTGCAGTTCATTGACCTGCTTGAAGAGCATCCGAAGCTGCATTTGTCAAAAGCAAGCATCTCATACCGGGGAACGAATCTGTACATGCAGGCACCTCCGGTGCTGGAAGAAATGACTCGATCAAACCTGACACAGCCACTCTTTGAATTGATGAACAAAACCCCAGTGGACACTCTCCACGTGACTGGGATTGCAAGTAAGAGCGACAAGAAAAAGCCAAGCGTGAGAAAACTGCGGATTTCTTTCAAAGGTGTCGATGGTGTCAGTGACATGGAGACAGCAACCGGAACATAATAGCTATCCAGCTCTCAAAACTTGCACGCTGGAATCAGATCCATCTCAACATAAGCCAAAAAAGAGTAGTCCTGAGGACTAGCTATTCACAAGAAGGTAGCATTAGACACCGAACATGTTTTTGCGGATTCTTGCTTAAGCTTAACAAATCTTCTAGGCTGTGGGAGTTGCAATTAGAGAGGGTGGGCCTAAAACTGATACATATTAACAAGATTCATCTAACTTGCTTTGGTATACAAGTAAAATGCATTTTGAGAGGGTTTAAACTTGTGTATGATTGTGAACTTAGCTTTCAAACATTGGGATTTGCTCAAGCTTTCCTACCATTTACTATTGTTAAAGGCCGTTCTTGATTTACATTGAAGGAAACTGGGATTGTGCCTAATAATGACATTGATGTTCTAAGATATGACACTACCTATATCACAAAACCTGGTTGCTTAGTAGCTTTCTTTTATTCTAACTCCTCATCGACTATTTATCAATACATGTCATTTTTAACAATTAATCTAGAGTGTGTTTGCGGGGGGATAATTGTTTAGGGGTGGAGCCGTGGAGGGGATGGAAAAAATTTTCAACGCCTGAATACTAAAAACAAACAGTTTAAGAATGAAAGTTTCATGTCTTATAAAAACAGCAAAAGGCATGACCTCCTCTCACTACTTAGTTCATACACCCAAAAGGTTGAAGTAAGTGGATGCTCAGTTGTTCACCCCATTCATTGCAAGCTCCAAATCTACAAGGCTAGCCTGAAACAAGCGAATGGGAATGAACAGCATTGCTTAAGGAAAATCCAACACAGTGCAATGGGCATCCCTCCCACGATTACAAACATCTTCCAGAAGTTTACAGTTTTCCTCAAAAAAAAAAAAAAGAGGTGGCTTCAGTTATTCCTTGATAGTATAATATAATTGCCTCAAACTGCGATTCCCCTCAATAATGAAGCATGAAACCAAAATGCTTGGTCTCACTTGGCATTTTAAACAATCTTTGCAATGGCAATCAGGCATCAGAAAACCCCCAATAATATCTAGTGTCAGTTGATGGATAGAAAGATGAATCGATCTTCAATCAAGATGATAACTGAGGGGTCGTTTGATATCGATATCTAGATATCAAGATATCGATATCAAAATATCGAGATCGGGTGATATTTTTGATATCAAGATATCGATATCGTCCGATATCGATATCAATTGATACCTCCCAAAAAATCAGTATATCAAAATAGGTCAAATTTGATATCTAGATATCAACTGATATCGATATTTGGATGTTACCAAACACAGATATCAGATATCACTTGATATTAAGTGATATATGGATACCAAACACTAGATATCAGATATTGGGGACTTATATACGATATCTGATATCTAGATATCAATATCAAACGACCCCGCATCTAATTCTAGTATTTAAGAGAAAAGAGTTAAAAAGACATTTCATCAAACACCTCCGCTACAGAGATCCAAACGTTCTACACCAAATCGGATTCATAAGACACAGAGCCAGCACCCTAACAATAAAAAGAGTGCCTAACAGCGCACGGCCGATACGCGTCTCCTCCCCTAAGAAGACCCCGACGACCGCGGTGACAGGGACAGCGAGGGAGATAGCGGCGTCGCCGCCGAGGACAGCGAAGAAAGAGGCAGAAGCATATATGTTAAGGGCGAGGGGGAGCGAGTACTGCCGGGTGAGGATGAGATGAAGGCAGCTTCGGAGGGTGAGGGAGACGCGCGAGGAGACAGAAGAGGGAGAGGAGGAAGAGGAGTGGAGGAGCTTGGATTTAGCGTCCCAGATGAGGGCGCCCTTGCACATAAAGGCGTTGGTGGCGCCCCATACGAGGCCCACTGCCACCATCTTCTCCACGTCGGAGATCGCCATTGATGGATACCAGCAGCTGATACAGTAACCACAACCAAGAACTAAAAGGTTTTTTTTTTGCAAAAGTAGAACAAATTTTTTGGGGTGATGATATTTCCACCACAAAAAATTGCTATACACCACAAAAGATTTGTTAAGTTTTTTTTGTTCAACCTATCCGCCTTGGTTTATGACTTATGAGTCACGTGTTCGAAAAAATTCCCAACCCTTCTGTTTGGAGGGCTGCGGGGTTTGACAAAGCCATTTTGGTTCCCCACTATTGGTAAATCTGGTGGCATTGGACAGCTATGAAAAGAAAGCTCTCTAATACATGAATCAATTGAAGTCAAGATGCAGATGCCCATGGTGATTACCATAAAATACAATAACCTAATGGAAAATTTCTCTGCCTCATATGGTTTATCTATGCTCCACCCCAAGAGCAAAGTAAGGTGCGTTTTGGGAACATATCGTATATGCTATCAAAAGTGAATCACTTTCTTGCATATCATCACGGGAGATTTGAATGAAATAGGGAGCTTTTTGGATAAGGAAGAGGGAGCGGTTACGCTTCCAAAGAGGTTTACCCGTCTAACAGATCTTCCCACTTGGGGTGACCACTTCACTTTCAAGAAAAGCTAGATCGGGTTCTTGTTTATCGTGAAATCATTCAGCTATTTCCCCTTAAAACGAAAATTACAGAAAACCGCCCTTTAAAACCGTTTTCTTTGCAAAGTCACACCCATCACCAAATTTCCGTTAATTGAATATTAAAGTGCGTGAAAAATAAATTATATCTGTTGTTTTTATTATTATTTTTTTACTTTATCTAATCGGTATTAATTAATTTTTACCTTTTTAACATGTTTTTTCAAAAGCAATTTTTTTTTATATAAAATATCATTTTTATATATAATGTCACACTTATTAGTAAAAACAATATAAAAATAGATATAATTGATGTTTTATATATTTTAAAAAGTGTATATACTAAAGGGATACTTGAAGAAAATAAAATTTTAAAAAATGATATTTCATATAATTTTTATTATTCTAAAAATATGTTCACTATTCCACATACATTTTTATAATAATAAAAACTATATAGAACATTATTTTTTTAAAATATTTATTTTCTTCAAGTAGCCCTAGTATTACATTTTTTATATTTATAAAACATAAATTACACATCAATTTTTTATAGAGTTTTTTTGTAAGTATGAAATTATTTTTTTAAAAAATATTTTTTTTGATATTTTATAGTGTTTTTTGCTTTTGAAAAAACGTCAAAAAGTTAAATATCAACTAGTACCAATTGAATTGAGTAAAGTAATAATAAAAATAAGGGGTATAATTGAATTTCCACACATTTTAACATCTAATTAACAAAAATTGGGTGATGGGTGTAACTTTGCAAAGAAAACTGTTTTAACGGATGGTTTTCTGCAATTTTCATTTTAAGGGGTGGTTTTTCGTAAAACACCCTATTTAAAGGGTGGTTTTCTACAATTTTGTCAAAATTAAAACACAAACGCGGTTCTGAGACAACGTTTCTTTTATAAATTTTTTGTCAAATTTTTCTCCAATTTCACCTCTTTCCCTTTGTCAATAAAATGCGGTCTCATACCGTGTTTTTCTGACACACCCGCAAAAAATGAATATTTTTTTAAATATTTTAAAGAGAAAATTTGGTATTTTATACCATTTTTACACATTTAATTAGCAAATTAACCTATTTTAATTGTTTTTTAGGCCCGCTAACCCCATTGTGCTCCTTTCTTCCAACTCCCATCAGTGTCATAGCTCCTCCTCACCCTTCGTCTCCTACCGACGATTTCTCCTCCATTCTATGGCCGCTCTTCCCTGCGGTTCAAGATCGATCCCTGTTAGAAATCTTCCTTTTGAAGTAAAGGATCAAAATCTGCAAATCACTGATTAACTCATGGGTACTTCCTCGCTCTCTAACCCTCGTCTCTCCTTTGGGTGATCTAATCGAATTTAATTGCTGAGCGAAAATTGATCTCATCTTTTGATTATGATGACTTGGATTGTTCCCAATCTATTTGTATTTGATTTTGGTTGTGATTATGGTTTTGATGTTGGTTGCAATTGTCCCCAATTTTGTGAAATTGCTTCCATTTTCTTCTCATTTATGTATTCTTTTTGCTGATTTTTTAGTTTTGCTGTTGTACTCTTTGTGTATCTTTTGGTATTCGAATTAAGGGGAAATTAGGGGAAATTTGAAGGTGTTGAATAGCTTTGAATTGGGTGAGGAAAAAGTTGCATCCAAGGTGTTCGACGAAATGCCTAGATGAATTGAGTCTGTTTTTGTTGTTCCAGGTTAATCTTTCTGTCAGTCTGTATCTCTAATGAATTTCAATTTCCACTTGAACTTTGTACCCGTTGAGTTTTTGAAGGTGTTATTGTCTGATTAGGGTCTATTTGCAATCGTTATCATCCTAGTTTTGTGGATTTATTTCCCTGTGTGATACCTTAATAGTTTTGCATGTGTCTATTGGAATCAAAGATTGTTTCTACTGGAATTTTGTTCGATTTTTAGGGGTTGTGATGCTTGTTTTTTTTCCGGATTATGGTGCTTTTTTCTCATGGTTTGTGGTCTGTTTTTGAGCTATGACGGGGTTGTTTTTTAGGTTGTTGTTGCTTCTATTTTCATGCTGTTTTGTGACTATTTTGGGGCTGCTGCTACTGTTGCAGTTTGGGGTTGTTTATGGGTTATTACTAGGCCTTTTATGGGTAACTAAGAGCTGCTCTGAAACAAGGGAGATGAGGAAATATTGTTGATTTCCCAAGGCATATAAAAACTTGGTAAGGTAGATTGCTTGGCCTGCGTTTATGGTTGGGTCTCTTGCTTTTGGGGAGCTGTTTGAGGCTGCGTTTATAGTAGCCTTCTTCCATCATTTCTGTTGTAAGATTATAGATGGGGTTGATTGGAGGATGATCTTGTTTGTTCCTCTTATGATTCCATTTTTTTTTTGCTGCTAGTGAAAATGTATATTGTTGAGCAAAAATGCGCGAATAATCGTACAACACATTTTATTTGATTTTTAAATATTTGAGTTCGACCCCTTTTGGTTCTCCTCTTGATTCGAAGTTGTATCGATACCAAGATTTGAATGGTTTTGGTGATTTGGGCTGCACCCGTATTTTAGCGGGTTGCCTACGTATCTCTTGGAAGAGAATCAAGCCTTACGTAGTTCAGAGTGTTTGGATTGTGTGTTTGGTTTTGGTTGGATTTGGATTTGGTTTCGTTTTCTTATATGCAATCAGAGGATGAAGTTCAAGCCCACCTTCTACGAAGGGTAACTCGAACAACACTCCACCCGAGTAGCCTGAGCCAACCTTCTCGGAAGGGTAACTCAAGTAACCCGCCTATCATTTTCATAGAAAACGATTTGATTTTGATGGTGGAGTTTAATTTGATTTGACTTAGAGGTTTGACTTAAAAGTCAAATTGGGGGTTGTGATTGAACTCATTTGTGAGTTTCCTACGTACCCTTTTGGAAGGGATCAAATCGTACGTAGTTCTTAAAAAGGACCAACTTAATTTATTTGGTTTTGACCTCATATTCATTTCAAGAGAATTTAGAGGCGGACGACTGTACCCGATATATTTTTAGGATTTAATATCGGGTTACCTACGTAGCCGTTTTTACGGCGTCATGTCTTTACGTAGTTCTACCTAAATGAACAACTTGATTATTTTTTTTCGGTGATTGTACCCGGCGAGCTTAAGCTTTATGTCGAGCTACCTACGTACCCGTTTGAACGGGATCAAATCACCCATAGTTCTCTTAACGAACCAATTTAATTTGTTTGGTTTTGACCTCATATTCATTTAGGAGTGAATTTAGAGGCAGCCGACTGAATCCGATATATATTGAATTTTAATATCGAATTTCCTACGTAACTCATAAAAGAGTATCAAGTCTTTACGTAGTTCTTTCTTATAAGCAAATTTGATTTAATTTGAGAAGGGTGACTCAATCCGATATATATTGAATTTTAATATCGGATTTCCTACGTAACTCGTAAACGAGTATCAAGTCTATACGTAGTTCTGAATGAACTGATTTAATTTTTATTTGACGATTGAACCCGACGAGCTTTTTGCTTTATGTCGAGCTACCTACGTACCCGTTTGAACGGGATCAAATCTTGCGTAGTTCTTACGAGAACCATTTTGATCCTTTGAGGACCGTGTGATTGAACCCGATGAGCTATAGCTTTGTATCGGATTTCCTACATATCTCTTAGAAGAGAATCAAATCACCCGTAGTTCTAAAACGAGAGCAATTTAATTTGATGGGTTTTGACCTCATATTCATTTAAAGAGAATTTAGAGGTTGGCGACTGTACCCGATATATTTTTAAGATTTAATATCGGGATACCTACGTAACCGATTTTGCGGTGTCAAGTCTTTACGTAGTTCTGCCTAAACCGATTTGATATTTTTGGATTGACGATCGTACTCGAAGAGCATAAGCTTTATGTCGAGCTACCTACGTACCCGTTTGGACGGGATCAAATCATCCGTAGTTCTTTAAAAGACATTTGATTTTTTGTTTTGTTTGAAGATTGAACCCGACGAGCTTTAGCTTTATGTCAGGTGGCCAACGTATCCGACAAGTCGGAATCAAATCGGGCGTAGTTCCCTCTAAAACCAAGTTTATATTTTGTGAAACTTGATTTGAGGTTTTGACTCCGTTTTTATTGGAGCCGACTTGAGATTGACCCACTAGAATTAATTGGCAAAGAATATTTGACGAGTTTAACTTTATGTTTTAATCAAACTCGAATTATTAATTTCTGCCAAAAATAATTCTTATATTTTAGTGGGTCGGTTTTGCAATTAAACATTTATTTTCTTTTATACAGTCGCACATAGTATATAATGTATATATGTATATACTAGTGGTTGCTGTCTTTGTTTCATTTTGACCTTGCCAAAAACAGATCGGAGCCTCCTCCATTAATTGGATCTGGTTAATCCGAGCCTAGCCCTTTTTTTTTTTTTTTTAACATAGCCCAATTTCAGATTTGGTCAAACCGGCCCAATTGACCAGCAAATGAATATGAACCCAATTGACATAATTTTTTTTAGGGCAACAGGTACGCGTTATTTTTTGTTCCTGTTCATCTTCCTCCTGGCGAATGGCGACACAGACAAGAGCATCAACAGCTCGGGAGAAGTCGCCTCTCGACGAAGCAGGATTGATGAGTTTCAAAGAGTCGAAGGCCGGAGTTTAGAGGCGACTCAGATCGAGGCCTAATTGATGTCTGACGCCTCAGACGAATGCCATTCGCATAAGCGCTCGATGGTCGCGGAACGCCTTGTGAGTTTCGACTCTTGTTTTACTTAATTCATGCCCAAGTCTCGAATTTCATCCCACATTCGATTAATCTCTTCCTTGCAACTTGCAATTTGCAATGTTAGGGCTTCCGATTTGGGTAGCCGGGAGAAATCAACGGAAGCTAGGGCTTGCGCGAACTTGAGCAACGCCATACGGGATGCTGACTTTGAGCAACTGGGAAAAGGGCGGGGCGGCAAGGCATTGACTGAATCTCCAGACATACCGCGGCGACCCTGGAGCGGCCACCACCTCAGCGTCTCAAACTAGGTATGACATCTTCCCCTCTTTTCCTTGTTTTCATTGAACCGAACCACCAATTGACAGTAGGCATAGGCCGACTTCCATTTGGATGTTTTAATTTAGGATAAGTTGCAATTTGGTAGCAACTAGGAGAATTTGTGGGTTTTGTTTTCCTTGTTTTGATTAACGGTTAGGACAGCCGGGGCAAATTCATTTTGTTTAAGCTACCAACTGATATGATATGCCCTGCATTTTTGCCTTCAAGTAGTTCTCCTTTTTGATATAGGAAACCTGTTGTAATTGTCCAGTAATCAAAACTGTCTACGAAAAATTCGGCAGCAGTTCGATACCGTATTCGTTTTACTTATAGCTGATGGAATTCGGCAATTTGTTTGCTTGTGAATTCCGGGTAAAATTCGGCAGCCTTTCGGCGCTATGAATCGATCCACGCCGGGATCGGGGTAGCGACGAGAGACTAAACTCTCGAGCCGCTGAGCTAGGATGGGCTAGCGACGAGAGACTAAACTCTCGAGCCGCTGAGCCAGGATCGAAGATCGCGACGAGAGACTAATCTCTCGAGCCGCTAGGATCCATTTGCCACCATTTCTTTCTTTGATGTTTTCTTCTCCTGCAAAACAAATAAAAGAAAGGGGGGTAGAGTCTACCTTTGTCTGAAAAAGTAGTCTTCAATAGCAATCACCCACAACACTATTTCTTGCTTGCTTTGTGTGTGTGTTTTGCCCCTGCAGAACCTTCAATTTTTGTTTTGTTTTGGTGGCTACAGGTACACGTTTAGGAGCAGGAGGACAAAGGAAGAAGTTGGCCAGAATCTCTCTTTGTGTTTTGGTGGCTGCGGACAAGGGAGGCTTGTTTGCTTTCTTTGATTTTGCCAATGAAAGTGCCCAGTCGAAGGGAAAGACCCATCTGCAGGAGTAAGCTTTTAAAGGGGAGGAGAATAGGGAAGTTACTTGAATAACCCCCCATACCATACCCACGTCCAAGCGGTTTAAGCACAACTGCTCAGAAATGTTTTAATGTATTTCTCCCTTATTTTTGTTAACTGCAATTGAAAACTGTACAGCTTTGACTGCACATGTATTGGGCTCATCGGGCTCGAGCTGTATTGTATTTGATTTTGATCAGTTTCATGAAAACCATTTTTATACCCATATAATTGAATTTTGGGCTGCTTTGACTTGGGCCTCCTTTACTTAGTTTCTTTTTCGGCCCTTTACAGGATTTCCACTGAATTGTTTATCACCAAATCTATCATTAGGTAAATAATTAAATTTGGCAATTTTAACATAAAAAAATCACGAATCGTTAAATTCATGAAATTTTGCCCCTCAACATATATAGTCTACATTTATGTTATATTAAACTATAATAAGCTTGAAGCCTATTAGCTCAAATGATAGAGCGGTGTGCTAATGCACAAAAATGCGACTTCAAATCCCGCATAGGCTAATCTTAGCATAAAAATTAAGAATGTGGTATGAAGTACTGGGCTAATCTTAACATAAAAATTAAAGTGACACATTTTGTTCTCGCATTGATGTCTCATTGCATCAATTGTATAAAATTGTCATCCCAAATAATTGAGATCAATGAAATGTAATCATAAATACGTCATTAGTGAATAAAAGTCATCGATGAAGTTTAATCACATTTTATGGTCCTATGTCATTAGTTATATACAAATATAATAAAAATGTCATCGACAAAAAATATTATCACAAATGATTAAATCAATGAAGTGTGTGTAATCACAAATTTGTCATCAATGAATAAAAATCAGGGTCATCTCAAATGTGTAACCAATAAAAATATCACCAATGAAGTGTAATCAAATTTTATGCTCATACGCTATCAATTGTATAATTATATTATCAATAAAAATGTCATCAACCAACAATGTCATCACAACAGATGATTGAGATCAATAAAGTGTAATCACAAATGTCATCAATGAATAAAAATGTAATAAACATGTCACCACAAGTGATTGCATCAATGAAATGTAATCACAAACGTGTCATCAGTGAATAAAAGTAGAATCGATGAAAATTTATCGATATACAATTGATTAAATTAAAAAAAAAAAAGTGACATCAAACGATTCGATTAAAAAAGTGGCATCAAATAATTACATTAGAAAAATGGCATCAAAACACTAATTTGAAAAAGTTGCATCACATTAAAGAAAAAAAATGTCATCAAAACAGTACTTTGAAAAATATGGTATCACGGTAAAAAAAAATATCATCAAAAAATTGACTTTAAAAAAGTGTCTTCAGTAAAAAAAAATCTATGGTCGACGTGGCATCACAGTACACAAAAAAATGTCATTAAAAAGTGGCACCAAAGCGAAAATAAAATGTAATAAAAAATGGAATCAAAACGGTAAAAAAATTGCATCATAAAAATGTCATCACTTAAAAAAAAACATGAGTTGGTCAAACAGCTGACCATTGACTTTAACACCCCATTTGGGGAATAGACTACCTAATCTAATTAAATAAGTTTATTATCTAATTAGCTAGTTGAAGATTCTAAATAGCCTAATTACCTAAATCACCATATTTTAAAGGGTGTTTTTGCTAACTAGCATATTTTAAATTTCTAATTAAGTGATTAGCATCCAAACTAATTTAATTAGTTAAGGTAGCAACCATCCCAAATGGAGTAACAATGGTCAACTGTTTGACCGTTGATCGGTCAACAGTTGACCATTGATCGGTCAACGTTGACCAACTCATTCCGTTTTTTTTTTAGTAGTGGTGGTGGTATTTTTGTGATGCCATTTTTTACTGTTTTGATGCCATTTTTAATTACATTTTGTTTTCGCTTTGATTCCACTTTTCTAATAAAATGGATTGATGACACTTTTTTAATGCCATTTTTTTCAAACCTTGATGATACTTTTTGTTTACTGTGATGTCACGTTGACCATTGATGCCATTTTTTTTACCGTTGACTATTGATGACACTTTTTTTATGTCAATTTTTTTATGATATTTTTTACCGTGATGCCATATTTTTTCAAAGTAGTGTTTTGATGCCATTTTTTTCTTTAATGTGATGCAACTTTTTCAAAGTAGTGTTTTGATGCCGCTTTTTTGTAATCAAATCGTTTGATGCCACTTTTTTTAATTTAATCAATTGTATATCGATATATTTTCATCGATTCTACTTTTATTCACTAATGACACATTTGTGATTACACTTCATTGATGCTTGTGGTGACATGTTTTTTTACACAATTGATGACAAAAGAGCATAAAATGTGATTTAACTTGATGGATGACATCATTTATTGATGGCTTTTATTCATTTATATCATTTATTGTTATACTCCATTCATCTAACTCATTTGTAATGACGTCTTTTATTTCCATGAGGTTGTTACTATGAGGGAAGATTTTGGGCACTGTGAGGGAAGTTGTTTTAGATTTTAAATAGATAAGATTAAATTGGATTCCATTACAGTAATTTATGTTGTGTTTGAATCTTCCTTTGTCAGTTCGTGTGTATATGAATATGTATGTAATGTTGTGGTTTCCTTGTCCTCATAAGCAACGTGCAGTAGTGCAGATGCCTCGTGTTTCATCTACATTCATTCCACAGTACAAAACAAAGCTTTTAGATTGAGAACTTGTACACCCCAATCTTTACCCGGTCCACACCAGTGTATGGCAGCAAAAACACAGAGAGCAATAGGACATTCGTTTGAAATTAAAGGCTTCATCTTCGCTCGTCTCATCAGAGGACACAACAGAGTCGCTGCACTATCGTGGCATTAGAGGACACATCGGACAGTGAAGCATCATCTGACTGACGTCGTTTGAGAGGGAATGATAGAACCAGAAAACCCACAAACCCTACAGGAAAAATCAATCAATGCTTGCAGTTGAAAAGTGCATGAAATGTGCAATCCAAGGGAAATCAGTGCACAACTACTACCATCCTTGGTTCTTACACAAACATCATGCACAACTCGTTTTCGCAAATACTTGAATCTTGGCTCTTACCTCGTTTTTGGTCGAAACCAGTGATGATCCACTTCACTTCAGAGACATCCCTACTTGCAAGGTATAACATTGCTAATGTGATAGAACACAAGTTCATAAATCCTATGCATTTCCACAACTGACATCATCGTAATATTTTACTAACATGGCCAAACAAGTAAATATTTGAGCTTGAGATTGTTCTTCACCCATAAACTTCTCCTGATGAACAAGAAAGATCACTAAGCTTAGAAATTCTAGCTAGAGCACACCAACTACAATGACGAATCGATGATCGCCATCACTGCCCTATATACAAAAACAACTTCATCCGTTGATCCCCAAATGCAGATCACTCCTCTTAAAACCGGTCTTAGCGCCACCATCGTCATCCATGTCATCATTGTCGTCGTCGTCAACATAATCGTCATCGTCATTCGTCTTGTTCATGGACAGGAAAAAGGGGCATGGAGATTGGATTTCCATGGCCGTAGAAAGATGATCTGCTATCGTTGGTGCCCATCCTCCTTTTCGAAGGTGAAGACGAAGCCGAAGAAGTAGACCAGGATGAGAGTTTATAAGCCAGGAAGTTCCTCCTCCGCTTATTGAACGGATTGTCAGGCTTCTCCATGCCATTTGCACTCTTTACATAAATTCCCATAAGATTTGGAGCGTCCTGCATAGTAGGTTGAGAGCCCCTTCCTGAACGTTCAATTAACACACACGATTTGTTTACATTACAAATTAAGTTTAACAATTGGTAGATAAAATTTAGTGCTAACTGTAATCAAAGTCAAAATCAAATTCAAAATCCAAAATAACACACCACAAAAGCCAATTGATTGATTAAAAAGCCACAAGCTAATCAAACGATGATAATCGATTCAATTTCAACTTTATAGTACCAATAAAAAAATTGAAATATAGAGAGACGACTCACTTGGTATCATTCAGAGAGAGTGCTCTGAACCAAGTCATCATCGCCACCGGAGCCAGTCTCATCTCCGTCGCTATCACCAGGAGCGCCAATCGACGAGCTTTCCGATGAAGCATCGTCCGATCCAGAAACCTTAAATCTCACACTACTAATACAAGAGAATGCCCGTCTCTCCTCCCCACAGCAACCGAGGCCCTTACGATCCAGCGGCGGTGTTAAAACTCCCCGTTCCTCAACAGCGATGATCGAATTCGTTGTCGGCGAGGAGAAATCGAAAAAACAAAAAGAAGAAGAAGAGGAGGAGATTTGGACACGGAGGAGTCTGAATCTCTTACGCTTGGAATGGAAGGGGGAACGGAGGCGATGGCTTCGGCGGTCTGAACGAAGAGGCGAGGGTGAGCACCGGAGGCTGAGAAATTAAAGATGGAGATTGAGAATCGCCATGGAAGGCGTACCGATCTGAAATTGAAGGGGAAAGTGGAATAAGGGCCTCAAGCCTAATTAAACTTTAAAGGGTGCCAGCACGCCTAATAAAAATTTGAAAGGTGTTAATCACTTAATCAAAAGTTCAAAAAGTGATATTCTACCAAAATTTCTCTATTTTAAAAGTTTGAATACTTTGATAATTAATTATTTTTAGCGAATATTTTGAAAAAATTCTAGTACAGATATAGATTTGACTAATTTCCTTTTGTCACTATATACACCGCAAATCCGGATTAAGGATTTGCACGTCCTTAAGGACGTGCAAGTCTGGGACGGTGCACGTCCGCTAAAAACGTCTTGCACGTCCTTAACAATGTGCAAGCACGTCCTTAAGGACGTGCAATGCTTGCACGTTGTTAAGGACGTGCAAACCCTAGTTAGGGTTTTGCAGGGTTCAGGGTTTAGGGTTAGGGTTTAGGTTTTCCGACGGTTTTGTAATGTTAATTGATAAAATTGTGTTTAGCTAGTGGATTTGATAGATTTAGGGTCAAATTAAACAGAACACAAGAATTGTTAAGGTTTTCATTCGGATAATATGTGAATAACGTTACAAGGAACGGAAAAAAAGGTTTACATTCATAATTTTAATAAAGTTGTGGAATACAATCTAGGAAAATAGTAAAGGACGGCCGGACTCGGCACGCAAGGCTCTAAATCTCTCAATCTGAGCTTGAAACGGAGCATCCCATCCTTCGACGCTCGGATGATGATGTTCGACCCATTCTAGTGAAGGCGGCGGAAGAGGAGCGTTAGGACGTAACCAGATCTATGAGAACAAAAATTTAGAGTTAGAGTATTGACATATGTATGAAAAGCATGAATAGGTAATAAAAAAGACGTTTGAAGTCGTACCGCGGCAAAATGGTCTTGGTTTCCGATGCAGGCTACACCAAGAGTTGCTGATTGGGGAGGGTTGTTAGCAGATGTCGGCGAGATCATGGGGAGACATGTGAACGGATGATGCCAAGCTAGGACGACGAGAGGAATCTGATATACCGTCGCAAATACTAAACCCATGATGGGTAGCTCTATCCACCGTCTCCTATCACCATGTGTGGCTCCGGCCCATCTCTGGTAGTCGACGAACTACTGGAATGGGTACTCTCCCGTATAACAACCGGCGTACAGAATGGCGTGATCCTCCAAGTGATTGCATAGTAACGTTTTGAGTTCCGGGAAAGCAGTCTCGCCGATCGGTGATGTCAAAGCCGCCAAAGCACGGTAGCCACAATGACCATCTCCAACAGTGTCCCTCACCGTCTGAATATGACCGAGCATGAAGGGATCAACGTTGTTTTGACCCCAGTTGAACCCTCCGAACACATCATCACGTCCACGTCGAGCTGAGGTCGCTTGTGGATGAGGTCGAGCAGCATTTCGAGCAGCACGCGCTTCTTCTCTCTCAAACCTTTCCCTTACCTCCTCGTATGGCAACGGGTTGGTTCTGCAGGCATTCCTCGACCCCCGAGGCCTCCCCTTCCTTCGGACGCTTGCTGATGAGGGTGGGTGCAGCTCATCCTCGCATACATCGTTGGAAGCAGTGTATGAAGATGACAGCTCATACGGCAGTGGGATGTCGTCGAGGTCAGTCCATGTCAAATCCATCCAGAACGGGTGGATGTCCTCGGCGGGTATCGGAGTATCGGAGTTGACGTATGCCTGAATCTCATGGACACAAGGGATCCCGTAACAAACCCTCCAATGTCGGTCCGTGCATACCGGAGGAACCTTTTGGTTCACGACATCCTGCCACATCTTGTACAGATAATCGAAGCACTTTTTGGAGATTAAAGTCTTTACCTCATCGAAAAGGTTGACTTTATACGCCGCTGTTGGCCATTTGAAGCGGTCGATCTCCAAAGCAATTTGCAGCTCATGCAGTTGACAATCGTTCACTCTATGGATTGCATCGATCACGATGCGGAAGTCACCAGTCGATGAGTGAAGTGCCTCCTTCAGAACCTTGTGTTGACCCTCAACTCTGTACACATTGAAGTGTATACCACTAAATATTCGATATTATATCATATTGTAATGGGAGATATGAAGTAAGGTTGTACCTGTTTGTCGTACGGGTACCGAGATGGAAGACATTATCTACGTAGCACCGTACTATGCTCCTGCTGTATGGAAGCCAAACCGACTCCAAATACGCCACCACACACCTGGGAATGGGTGCCATGCAGCTCGTAGCGCCCGACGACGTCGGTTGAATGATTCCTCCGACCTCGATTCGAACAGCCCCCAACAGTTGCCCTTAAAGATGCCAGCGTGGTTTAAATTCTTCGTGATCTTCAGAGCTGCTTCCTCGCATCTTCTCGTCACGTGTAACCAACAAAGGAGATGTTGGACGTTGGGGAAGACAACATTCAGCGCCGCCAAGAGACCTAGCTCTCGATCAGTCATGATAGCTTGAGGCTGAACCGTCCCAAGCAAGATCTGAAGTTGTCGCAACACCCAGGCGTATGTGTCTTCGTTCTCTTGCGACATGAAGGCATAGGCGATGCAGTAAGTATTGCCTGAGGGTGTGAACCCGACCACCTCGCACAAAGGAATCCCATATCTGCAAGTGTAAATATGTTACATATAAAATACTTTATAATTGGCTATATGTGCAATAATGTAATCGTAATTAAGTAACTTACGCATTTGTTTTGTATGTGCTGTCCATTATGATAACGTAATGGAACCTTCGGAGAAGGCGTATCCCGTCGGGATGCGCCAGGAAGAGGTCGCTCAAGACGTTGTCGTCATCCGGATGTTGTCTGAAGTCGTAGTAGTACCTTCTTTCCCGCAGATGGTGCAAGGTATCCTGGGTCATCGTCCAACTACCTCTTTCTTCGGCGACCATCATGGCGAGCGTGTTGGTAAGGCTCTTCCTTGACGTGACGCTGGTCTCATCCAACTGCCTCAATCCGTACCCAATGGATTTTGGAGGAGTGCCAACTTCCTTCATCCACCTCGCCATCTTCTTTTCCCCCTCTGTCATCTGTCCGGCGATGGCGTGACCTTTCAAGCTCGTGGAAAGCCCGTGGTTATGAACACCATAGGTTACCGTCATGCGCCACTGACCCGGCGGAGCTTCGTGTCCGTGTAGAGAGAATGGACAACCACTTATCTTCGACTGTGTGCTCCGGAGCTTCCTCCTACGTGGTCGGTACTCCCCAAACTGCTCGCAAGAAAGGAGAACCCCGCCTGGACGATTCGACGCCCCCGTCCAAGACCGCTTGATTACTAAAATCATGCAGTGTCTCCGACCCAAGTCCTTGAAATGCGTAACCATTTCGTCACGGTCATTCCAAACCCTTGGGTCCGAGAACTCTGATGTAAAGTCTCGAAACTGTATTCACATAATTGGAAATATGAACAAAACGGAAGGAATACGAAATATGTTGACTCTACGAAACCTATCCATACTTGGCATACTTGAAGCTGTCCTTCATCGCTTCAAATAGGCACTGTTGCGTTAATTGTAAGCAGAACCCTAGCACGTCCTTAAGGACGTGCTAGGGTTTAGGGTTTTAGGGTTTGGGTAGGCTAGGGTTTTAGGGTAAGGAAACTGCACGTCCTTAAGGACGTGCAGTTTCCTTACCCTAAAACCCTAGCCAAAATATGCAGGAAAACATTATAAACAACATACACAAATAGCCCTCGACCTTATCATATTAATGTTTTCGTTTTCGTTATCAGGCAACCTTATCATATTAACGTTTTCGTTTTTGATGTTTACGTTCAATATGACTCTGAAGAAATGAGAAGAGTCTAATAGATATATAGAGATAGATACAAAATCCGTAATATAAAAGTATAATATCAAGATAAAAACTGCAAAAGTACATCACTGGTCTACAGGATGGCGTACAACATGATCCAAAATACCCGTCACCTCGTCTAATAGCTCCTCAAGGCGAGGGTCGGTAGACAGGGCCCTCCAATAGCCCTCCATCTCGTGCAAGCGGGCCGCCAACGCCGGAGGGATGACGGGAGGCTGAGGGAGGTCCACCCATGGGTCCATGCCGATCGGGTGGACGGGCGCCGGCGGGTCGGGATGGGGTGGCGTGGTCGGCAGCACGTACGGCCGGCTCTGCGACGCGTACCAAGGCAAGTAATCTGTAGTGACACCGGCCTCGCAATCCTCGCTGGTGCGCCTGTGCTCGGCCAGCCTGTAGAAGTGACCCTCGTCCTGCAGGTCCCGCCACCTGTTGTGGCCCGGGGCAAACACGGCGATGTACCGCGCGTTCTTCAGGGTCGTGTCGCGGCAGACCTGATCCGGCGCGATGACAGCCTGCGGGATCCCCTGGACCCGTCCGAACTGACGGAGGCACCTATCGGGCATGTACGGCTCCTCCTCCCCGCAAAAGGTGATGGTGCCCCGGTAGGTGGACTGACGGTACTAGCCGTCGAAATCCAGATCACGCCCAAAAGGCATCCACCGGACCTACAATTAAACAAATCAGATGTAATTCACAGCTAAGAATTATAAGTGATATAGATAGAGTTTCGAATACATACATCATCGACGGTAAGACGATCCACCTCGTCCCGCAGCTCCCGCATCTTCTTCAGCTTCGCATCGTCCTTCATGCGCGTTGGCTGCTTCGGACCGATGAACTTCGCGTAGAAGCGAGGGTCATCCTTCCTAGCCGGGTCGCTGGAGAAATCACCTCGGAAGCGAGGGAAGTACGCCCATATCCAAGCCTTGACACAAAAAAATATGTTGTTAGCATATAATTTAAATAATTGTAAACTAAAACTCTAATTCAACGGTCTCGTACCTGTAGGATCGGCGTGCAGCTGTCTATGCCCTTCGCGCCTGAGCGGGTAGCCTCGCCTAGCCCCCTGTAGAGACATGCGAGGGCACCTGCAGCCCATGCAAGGGTGGCCGTCCGTGGGATGTCCCAAATGAGGCCGAATATCCTCCATGGGATCCGGCTCTGCGACTTGTCCACAAACAAAGTCGCGGCGAGAGCGATGGCCATGTAGGTCTTGTGCAGAAACAGACGCTGTGCAGGGTCATCATCGGGCTGCCCCCCTCCCACATGCGTGCGCAGCCGAATCTGCTCAGGATCAGCCGCGACCTCTAGGTCATCCTCGGGGGCGGGGTCGATGAGCGGCCCGTGTCTCTGCTGCCACAGGGCAGTAAACCCAGTCACCGGAGGGCCGCCGGCGTGTCTGTACGACTTCAGAGTCGCAGGGGTGAGCTGGTAGTACTCCGCGATGGCAGGGACCAAACCGCCCGCGGGCAGATGTGACGTGCAGGGCTGGCCATCAATCGGAAGTCCCATCAGACACGCAACATCGTGGAGCGTGATGGTCATCTCACCCCATGGAAAGTGGAAGGAGTTCGTCTCCGGGTGCCAATGCTCCAAGAAGCCCGTGCAGGTGAACTCGTCCACACACTGCCAGTGAAGGGACCGCAGCCGTGGGATGCCGGATGGGAGCAGATCCTGCACCCAGGTCCCTGGGCCCTCAAATATGTACGGCTCGAAAGGCTGCAGGTGAGTCGCCCGGTGGTGGAACTTCAGCAGCGGCAGCTCCACCGTAGGATCTCTCCACACCTGGTACGCACGGTGATGCCTGTAAGACACAAGCAGCTCTCCCGGCGGCAATAAAGGGTCGACCTGCACAGCCGGTGCGGCAGCCTGCGCAGGGATGGGCTCGGGCTCTACCTGTGGGCCCCCTTGGCCCTGAGCCTGCCCCTCCTGACCGTCGTTAGCCTCCTCAACGACGTCAGGGATCACATCATCTGCAGAGCCCAAGGAGATCGCCGCTGGTGTGGCGGATGTCGAAGGCTCGGGCTCGTGTGTGCCGGATGTAGAAGCCTTTGGGACGGCTGAAGTAGAAGCCTCTAGCGGCACGGCTGAAGCAGAAGTCTCCGGAACGGCTGAAGAAGATGCCTCCGGGATGGTGGGTGGAACACGAGTAGGAGGTCTACCCATGTCGGCCCGTCGCCCAGCGACTACGTCGGTGATGCAGCTACTCAAAACCTCAGGGGGCTCTAAAGAAGGCTGCAACCCCATCATCGCATCGCCAGAAGGATCCCAACCTGGCATACCCGACCAGAAGGTGTCGTGCTCGTCGGCCGGGGGGGCCCCCATCGACTGCTGGTACCGCTCTGCAGACGCGAGCAGATCGTCGACTATCTGATCGGGGGGTGCCGTAGACTCCTGTACCTGGCTGACCGTTGCCCGGTCGCCGAACCTAATAGGCCGAAGGGTACCATCACCCCTCATGAGCCTCCCTGCCTGTTATTATGATCCAGTTGAATATTTAAATATATTTTAATGTAAATTAAATAATTTTGAAGTATTTTAATATTTGTTAATGTTGTTTATTATCTTTCAATATAAATTTATTTTTATGTATTTGAATATATTTAAATAATTTTGAAGTATTATAATATTTTTTAATGTTTTTTATTATCTTTCAATATAAATTTATTTTTATTTATTTGAATATATTTAAATATATTTGAATGTAAATGAAATAATTTTGAAGTATTTTAATATTTTTTAATGTTTTTTATTATCTTTCAATATAAATTTATTTTTATGTATTTGAATATATTTTAATATATTCAAATATATTTTAATGTTAATTAAATAGTTTTGAAGTATTATAATATATTTTAATGTTTTTCATTGTCTTTCAATTGTAATTTTTTTCTATGTATTATATTCTATCAAATTACAATTATATTCTTTTCTATCAAACTATATACTATAAAAAAACATTATAATATATAAATAAATCAAAAAATATATTTTCAATTATATTCTATCAAACAATATATATTATCAATCATATATTCTATAAACTTCTATTATAAAACTATATTATCTATCAAATTATATTTTAAGACTCTAAAAATAAATCAAACAAAAAGTAATTCAAATAACATACCGATGGAGTCGGGATCGGGGACACCTCAATGGTCCGACGCTTCCGCGGCGGTTCCGCCTCCTCCACGGCCACTGCTCGGCCTCCGTCGCCGGCGCCAGACGCCGCCCCACCACCACCACCACCCTGCTCCGCCGCCACAGCCGCCAGCACCACCAGACCCTCAGCCACCGGCTCCACCGCCACCGCCTCCCCCGATGCTCCACCCCCACCACCACCCTCCACCAACATCGTTGTCGCCTCCGCCTCCAAGGCCGCCACCGTCGCCTCGAGCTCTCTCTCTCTTTCTGTCTCCATCTCTCTCGGTCTCTCTCTCTCTGGGTCTCTCTCTCTCGGTGCTCCGGCACTGCTCTCTCTCTCTCTTTCTGAAGACGAAGACGAAGACGATGAAGACGAAGACGAAGAGGCACGTCCTCTTCGTCTTTAAGGGACGGACTTGCACGTCCTTAAGGACGTGCAGCACGTCCTTAAGCACGTGCCCTATTGCACGTTATTAAAAAAAAAACCGTGATTGCACGTCCGGGTTTGGGTGGCTCTCACCCAACTTGCACGTCCTTAAGGACGTGGGGATTTGCGGTGTATATAGCCGAAACGTTTTTTTTCCTTTACTAATTAAATAAAAATTCTTAGCCATCCCCCTTTCTCTCCATACCTGAGTACCTCACGGCTCCCACTCACTCACTCAGTCACTGTCTGACTACTAGGGGTGAGCATTTGCAATTAACTGCTAATTCAATTAATTGATAAGCAATTAATTGCTATTTCAATTACCAAAATGCAATACCCGTAATTGAATTGAAATGTCCAGTTAACTGACCCTCAATTAATTGCAATTTCAATTCAAATACCCCAATTAATTGTAATTGATTCCCCTTCCCCTGTTCACATAACGCAACCCCCTTCTACATCTTCCATCCTCCCACAGCCCCGATGGTTCCTCTCGGCGCTTCTCCCGGTGAACGAAAATCCGGAGGCGGCCATTTACAGAGACCCCAGTCCAGTTACATAACCTTGAGTTCTCTCTATTTACAAATCTACCCGACCACTTCATCTCTATCATTCCTCTGCCCCCAACCCAGCTCCCCCGGCGAGGCCAACCGCCGCCGCTCCCAATTGACACCTCCTGCTTCATCTCTTTCACCACCTATCCACAAACCGTCCTTCCATGTTCACAAATCGCCCAGATCTGACCCTCCCCCTATCGCTGCTTCGAAATCGCACTCTACGAGTGGGCTTCGTTTGCAAATCCTCGGCTGCCGGAGCTCCCCTAGTGACGCCGCCCCCAACATTGGTCTACTGATCACCTGTGCTTCCAGATCCACACACCTTTTGGACAGATCGGCTCCATCCTCTCCCATAACAATTGGATCTGGTGATCGACCTTGTCGTCCCCGTCGCCAGAAGCGAAACACAGATCGTTTCCCTTTCCTTTTTCAGCCTGATTTCCTCCACAAAACCATAGATTTCGGCGAGGCAAAGAGTCGTCAATGGAGATCTGGAATCAAATTTGACTCTTGAGGCACCGGCAGCAAGCGAGAGAACTGGGAGAGAGAGGCGATGAGAGCTTCCGTCTTCTGAGGTCGGGCAAGGCGATGAGAGAGGAGATGAGACAAAAGTGAAGGCCGAAGAGGCTTCCGGAGGAGCTTCGAACTGGACAGCTATGGAGGAGCGACTTCAAATTGTTCCGATCAACGGAGAGACAAAGAGGCGGTGAGAGCGTGAGACTAATTTAGGGATTAGGGTTGAGTGGCTACAAGATTTTATCAATTAATCAATTAATTGGAGCAATTAATTGGTATTGTATTGAATTGTAAAATAAAAACAATTCAGTTAACTGTTTTGAAACATATTTTCATTTCAATACAGTTAATTGTAAAATGAGGCAGTTTTTCAAATTTTCAATTCAGTTTTTCAATTTCGAATATTTTTGTCCACCCCTACTGACTACATCCCACTTCCAATGGCGGACGGGGTTAACTTGCCCCTTTCCTCTCTCCTCCTCCTCGTAGCCATCCCCCTTTCTCTTCTCCTCCTCCTAGCCATCTTCGTCCGCCCCCGCCCCGTCAAAATCTCCATCAAGAACCGCCACGTCTTCATCACTGGCGCCTCCAGCGGCATCGGCCTCTCCCTCGCCCACCGTGCCGCCTCCGAGGGCGCCCGCGTCTCCATCCTCGCTCGCAACCCCTCCAAGCTCGATGAAGCCAAGGACTTTATCCGCCTCGCCACCGGCGTCGAAATCGCCGTCTTTAGCGCCGATGTTCGGGATTTCGCTGCTGTCAAGGCGGCGATCGACGCCGCCGGTACCATCGACGTCCTCGTATGCAACCAGGGGGTTTACGTTCCCCAAGAGCTCCAGGATCAGGATTTGGCGGAGATCAAGTTCATGATCGATGTCAATTTGATGGGGACTTTCCATCTGATTAAGGCTGCTTTGCCGTCGATGAAGAAGGATCGGGCTGAGCGTGGCCCAGCCTCAATCGCTTTCATGTCTTCCCAAGCTGGTCAGGTAAGTGATTCTGGATTTCGATTCGGTTATTGGTTTTCAATCGTCGATTATTGATTGGATTGATTTTGGAATTGAATTAGGGTTTTGTGGAAATCAGAAAATGGCAGAGTATATAACTTGACTGTAGAGTGTAAACTGCAATAACATTTGTTTTCTCTACATATGAGAATAAAAACATTGACCTTTTACTCTTTGAGAAAAAATATCTGATTGTTACTCTTTGAGAAATAAATATCTGATTGTTACTCTTTGTGTAACATCATGGTGCTTCTGTTAAGGGTGATAACTTTCACTTTATGGTTTCAACTTCGAAGAACTAGGAACTGTGATGTGGCATAATGTAATGAGTGATGATTGTTACTGTTTTGAATCTATACAAGGACGTTTCAAGTTGAGATTTTTCCTTCACTCTGATCGTGTGATTTCATGTATTTGTGAAAATTTTGTCTAATTGAAAATTTTAACTCATCCAATCAAGTAACATGATACTTTGATCGTGTGATAGTTTGGATACGGGATACTGTTGGCTTAAGAAGTATTTTGCCGCCTAATTCTCTTGGGTATTGAGTGAAAATGTTTGTGGATGGAATTTTTTTTGTGCTGGGAATGACGGGGCCTTTATAAGTGTCTTGTTCATTTGGGGATGATGATGTTACACACATGCATTTTGCCCATCAGTAGTCTCACACCCATTTCTCAACTACGAATCATCTGATTATTGGAGGCTTGCCTGTAATTTTTCCAAAACCTCCAAAGAACTTTCAGTCTTTCAGCTGCATTACATCTTTTTCTTTTTTTGGCTTTTACTAGTTTGTTTTATTAGTCCATTTGGATATGCAGGTGGGTATCTATGGCTACACAGCTTATTCTGCTAGTAAGTTCGGTTTGCGTGGATTGGCAGAAGCACTGCAACAGGAAGTCATTGCACACGACATCCATGTTTCTTTAATATTCCCTCCAGACACTGACACCCCTGGTTTGGTTGAAGGTAATCTATACTTCCTTTTGGCTTCCAAGCATATCTAGTTTGGATGTAGAAATGCTCATCTAGCTTGCTATACATGCACCTTCTATTTCATAGGCTTTCATGCATAGGAAGATATGTTCAAATTTTGAATGTTCTACTTGTCCTAAGTACAGGTTAAAGTAGACAACTGTAGGAAGAACCAAGCCTCTTTATGCTAATCCTGATACATGATGTAATTTGCGAATTCTGTAGAGTTTCTCATTTGAATCCTTGTTCAGTAAAAATGTCTAGGGTTTGTACTTGGCAGTATTGTTATTTTGTATATCCCTAGCTATGTTTTTAACGGTCACCCTTCAATCTGCAGAAAGCAAGAAGCGGCCTCAGATCAGTGCTATCATCGCAGCTTCCTCTGGAGCCATGAAAGCAGATGAAGTTGCAACGATAGCTTTAAATGGCATAAAACGCGGAAGGTTTATTATCCCTTGCAATTTTGAAGGGCTACTATTGTCACTAGCAACGGCAGGCCTGTCGCCTCAGAGATCATATTTGATGGCACTTCTAGAAGTGGTCTCGGCTGGTGTGTTACGCATTGCAGCACTATTTTTCCAGTGGAGTTGGTACGGAAGCATAGAGAACTGGTATTCACAAAATAAGTTAAGGTATGTGTAGTTGTATAGGATGGACTTTTTCCTATTTTATTTCAATGTATGAGTATGACTAATAGTAGCTTAGCTAGTTAACTAAAGCCTACATATTGAACTTGTTACTATTTCCTGGCTATATGCTCCTTTCTGACTATATTGTGGAACTTTCTACTAAAAGTATTATCATATATAGTGTGTAACTTGGAGCTATGATATTTAGCGTTGAACTCTTTTGCTTTTGCCTCCACCAAAACATGTTAACTAGAGATTAATGTTTGTTCAAGATTGAACAGAAGCATGGGGTTTTCTTCTTTCTGACTATATATAGTATGCCGTGTCAGTTAGCTTAAGTATATTTGGTGTAGCAGCTATTTTTGTGCACTGGACACCTTAAGTTTCCTTGGACACCTTCTCATTCGTCTTTGCCAAAATGCAGGTATGGAGAAGGTGCACCGCTTACGGGAGGATCATGGGCAATGCTTACCGACTCATCTGATTGGTTTAAAATTATTTTATGATTTCATGTTATATACTTATATGGAATCTGAACAGCTCGAAAATTGATCCGTCATTCTAATTTTAGAAACAAAGAATGGCCTTACTTGTACTAAAACAACATTTCGACCTTGACCACATTTGAATTTGCATAGTTTGTAGTTATTCCTTTTTATTAGAATCTCACTTTTGACCTATTTCTTAGGTCTCTCGTGATTTACATCTGCCAAAAGCCCTAGGTGGGAGTGGTAGATACAGGTGATCGGGTGTATGGTTGGAAACATTATAGCATCTCCCATGGTAAGCCAAAAAATGGGTTTTGGCATAATTTTACTCCCACCCTAGGTCAAAACCTATTTTAGCCTTTTTGTTTTTGGCCTATTTCCAAAACAAAGGCTAAATTTGGCTTCCTCTTTTGAAAGGTCAAATGTTATTTATTTTTTTATTTTGAAGTGTTTAACATTTATGTAAATTTATAAATAATACAATTATAAATCTATATATTATAGGAAAAATTTGGTGGAATATCCATTTAGAAAAGCCAATTAAGTAAATGTCCATATTTAAAGGGATATTAAGAAAGTGTCCATAATTTTATTATATTTCCAAGTTTACATCTACTATTGTAATACCCTCCTAATTCCTTCCGTCGGGCCTCTTTTTTCTTTGGAAAATTTGGTCTGTTGCCCTAAAATCACCCTGAGTGGTGTTGCCCTTCCGTCCGACTCGTCGCCGCCATCTCCAGTCCCACTCATCGCCGCCCTTCCGTCCGGCCTCACAGTCCCACTCGTCGCCGCCATCTCCAGTCCCACTCGTCGCCGCTCCATCTCCATTGTCCTGCTCCATTTTCGCAGTCACTGGAGTTCGCTTGGATCTGCACCGCCGGACTCTCCTTTTACTTCTATCAACTTTGAGAGCATGTGAAATCTTGTGAGTGGAACTGGGAACCCAGGGTGTTCGTGTATACTTTTTGTTCTTCGACACTTCCAATCGTCTTCATCTCCGGTCCCACTCAGGGTACAAAGGTATCTCTCAGTTCGCTCTATTACAGTGACACGCCAATTTTATTTTATTTTTATTGAAGTTGGGAGAGTTGATTTGTTTATAATATAATTTTTATGTTTCTTTTTAATCATCCTTGATAAATGTTTGCATTTTTTTGTCCATGAATTCGGATCTGAAAATAGAGTTGATCAATCCCTGTTTTGATTAGGTTCCCTCACTGATGTGTTTCTACTAGGGATGGCAATGGAGCGGGGACTCCCCGTTCCCCACGGGGAATCCCCGCGACGGGGACGGGGATGGGGATTTTAAACGGGGATGGGGACGGGGATGGGGGGCAAAGTGATTCCCTGTGCGGGGACGGGGATAGTAGTCCCTACCCCGATCCCCGTCCCGCCCCGTCCCCGTTGGGGACCCCCGCGGGGATCCCCGATAGGGAGTATAAAATCTCCAATGTTGTTTATATCTTATATAAGTTTAAATAGTTTTTCTTTTATTTTTAAACTTTTATTTTATAATTTACATTTATGAGATATTATATGTAATATTTATATTATATTTTTTACATAACTTTAATAATATCTTATAGTTTTCTATTAAATTGGGGGAAACCATGAGTTTTAAACGGGGAAACCCGCGGGAAATGCAAACGGGGAAAATTAAGCGAGGACGGGGATTCCCCGATGGGGACGGGGACCCGACGGGAATGGGGACGGGGGTATTTTTGATCCCCGAACGGGGATGGGGACGGGGACGGGGAGACATTTTGCAAACGGGGATGGGGACGGGGAGGGTACTCCCCGCCCCGAACCCGCCCCGTTGTCATCCCTAGTTTCTACTACTAAGATTTTAGATAGTTGATATGATCACTTTTGTACTTAGTGACAGTGGAAGTGCACCGAGTAGCCATTTTAAGGTGTTTCCTTGGTGGAATCCTTAAGATTCATAATGAATCTGGAACCGAGCCGCCATAGGTGTCGCCAGGGGGGCTAATTTCTCAGCCTCGAACCTCCTTTGTTCTCCGATTGCATATTTGAAAATTTGTGTCCAACAAACAAGTTTGGATTCGGATTTGGGAAAACAAACCTAGCATGTTTGGTGACAATTTGTTAAACTTGCAAAATATGTCAATTTGTTTAATCTTTGGTGACAATTTGTTAAATGTGATCATTTTGAGATGCTAATTTTATGATTTGGGACACCAGTTGCAGATTTTTGTGTGAATACATTGATCTGATGACAATCTATTTATGTTTTTTTTAGGGTTTGTGTGCTCTATCTACTTCAAATGGATAATCCAGGTTAGTGTTCTTATTGATAAATCTAATTCGCTCTTACTTTATAAGTTGTTCAATTTCAAGTGTTTATCATTGCTTGTTTGTTTTGGTGACAATTGTTTGTTTGATGACAATTCTTACTTTATAGGTTGTTCAATTTCAAGTGTTTATCATTGCTTGTTTGTTTTGGTGACAATTGTTTGTTTGGTGACAATTCTTACTTTATAGGTTGTTCAATTTCAATTGTTTATCATTGCTTGTTTGTTTTGGTGACAATTGTTTGTTTGGTGACAATTCTTACTTTATAGGTTGTTCAATTTCAAGTGTTTATCATTGCTTGTTTGTTTTGGTGACAATTGCTTGTTTGGTGACAATTAGTATTTAGCTTGATTCTATATCATCAATTTAAATGAGACTATCAGGGGTTTGCTTCATTTTTTGATGACAAATGGAATTTGTGCTGTTATTTTTAGATTGGTGACATTTGGTAGAGTTATATATTCTGTTTTGATGACAAATAGAATTTATGTTGTTATTTTTATATTGGTAACAATGGGTAGAGTTAAATATTCTATTTTGGTGACAAATGAAATTTATGTTGTTATTTTTATATTGGTGACAATTGGTAGAGTTATATATTCTGTTTTGGTGACAAATGGAATTTATGTTGTTATTTTTAGATTTGTGACAATTGGTAGAGTTATATATTCTGTTTAGGTGACAAATGGAATTTATGTTGTTATTTTTAGACTGGTGACAATTGGTAGTGTTATATATTCTGTTTTGGTGACAAATAGAATTTATTTTGTTATTTTGTTGTTGTTTTTAGATTGATAACAATTTGTAGAGTTATATATTCTGTTTTGGTGACAAATGGAATTTATATCTCATTTAGCTATAATGTAATTTTCATTATCCTTCTATTCAATTGTAGTGGAAGTTGTGGTATCTATACCATCAAATATATCGAGAGTCTTGCATTTCATGGTGGTATTGAAGCTATTTCAGACAAGTATATGGATGCGTATAGAGAGAGAGGATGGCTATAGAGGGTCTTGCTATTTTGGATGTTAAGTATGAATGTCTCAATTGTTCCCCTTTGTTTTGATATTTTTGCAAGTTGATGTAGTCTGACAATTAAGTATTATAAAGTTAAACTTTAATTTACATCAAATTTCATCTCTTATGGTTATTATTGTAACAAAAATGCGTTAATATTAGATGACAAATGTGATACCATTATAGTATTGTACATCGAATTATTCGTTTGCTCAAGTTTAGCCCCTCTAGGGTCTATGCTCCCCTAGTTCTAGGGTTTCAGGTTCGTAACAAAAATGTTGTAAAACCTATAGATCGATAAACGAGATAGGCGAATGTGTGGAAGCGTATGAAATCGAGCAAGAGATAACAGATCTGATCGAAACAAGCAAGTCGAAGAACGAACACAAGCGATTTTACGTGGTTCGGCTATGCCTACATCCACGGGGCCTCAAGAGTTGGCCAAATCCACTATAATGAGTTCGTACAGGTACAGATCAAGTAAAGAGATACAAAACTCCTAGATCTAGACAAGCATGAGATCAGAAACCAAGAGAGAAAGAAAATCCCCCTGTGTGGGAACCAGAGATCGAAGAAGTCTTCGATCTCAAACCCTAGATCGCCTGGACAAGGAGAGCTCCTGCCCAGAGCTTGGAGCGCCGACCACCAGAGAACCACCAGGGACACTGTCGGCCACCTTCTTCGCTTCCAGGCTCGGAGAATCTTCAGGCAAAGGGAGAGGAACACCAAACCCTAGAAAACCCTAGAAGAGAGCGTCTTTGGAAGATGAAGAGAGAGAGAGAGAGAGCACAAACAGTACGACGGCAGCAAAGCTCCAATAAGAGCTTATATAGCTAGGTCAACACGGGAGAGCTCCATCAGACAAAACGCAGCGTTCCAGCAAGTAGGGTTTCAGTTGGCGCGGGCTCAAGCAAGCTGGGCTCCTCAACTCCAGTCCGGCTATCTTTGGGCCTTTCTCAGTAATGGGCTAAAGCCCAATAACGAGTAAAGGTAAGTCTCTCTTAGTATATACATATTATACATATAGCTATATCATAATACATATGTATTATCACACCATACTTTATACATATATACTCGTTAGAGGATCAAGCTACATAGCTCAATACGACTCAATCGAGTATATGATAAAGTATGCATCCATACATAGTATATATGTTACCTATATGTAATATGTATAATCATCATATACATACATGTTACAAGCATACATACAACAATACAAGTAACAAATAAAGCATACAAGACATAGGAAATTAACACATATCATTACAAATGCCCCTGTAATTTTCTAAGTCTTGCACTGGGCAGACTGAGCTTCATTTAAAGTGGATTCTTATGCTAGGTCCGTCCTCAGCCCACACTCACACAGCAAATCAAGTGAGCTCCTCCAAATGGAGGAAGTTCCTGCAATACAAAAACTTGTCATAAGGAACTATTTTTGTACCAAAATCAGCAGGATTATATCTACCATCAATTTTCTTAACATGAATCACATTATCTTCAACTTTTTCCCTTATAAAATGATATCTCACATCTGTAACGGCCCGGGATTATGATTCCCGAGTTACGTTTCGAGGGATGAAACCCCTCGTTGGGAGCTTGCGCCCCGAGTACAGGTTGAAGGTTTGAAATCGATTGTGCGCAGTTTAAAGTGGGATTTTTCACCCAAACCCGGAAGGTCCGTTGGAGACCCCGGGGTAAACCCCTGTACCTGTCCTAAGTCTACAACGTGCGAAAACCTTTATCATGCAAAGGGCGAAAGTTCTGAAAACGATACAATCAGTGCCACGGCAGAGCCGGGTCAAAACGGAGTATAGTAGGAAAAAATCCAAAAAGCATGAGTTTGGTGAAGTCAGGGTTCATACACTCACTCTCCGCCATATGAATGGATCCCGTCATATCAGCACAAAATCAAGTAGTAGATCGGGTACCTGAAACTATACCACCAAGTCAGGCCAAGAGTCCGCCTGCGGGTCCTCTGACCGCGCTGAGGACATATAATACGCCTATACCTAGAATAAAGGATGCCTTCATGCAGTACTGAAATAAAACCACACTATCATGCTCCTAATTCATATGTGCATAATATTGAGGAAGGCCTTAACAAAGAATACCAAGCGGTATATCCCTCTTTTACCACCACCCCTCTTCCAGACAAGGTGGAGACTGGCCAGTTCGATGCTATAATCATATCAAATCTCATCATCATATCATATCCCATGCCCATCTCGTATCTTGTGATATATATAAAGACTCGAGGAGGACAACACCCGATGAAGCTGGGCTGCCCTATGACCCTAGCAAGGACTCTAGGACTCACAGGTAACGGTCGTTCTGTATTCAAACGCATACAGAATAAGGATGCTCATTTGTAAATGCAATTCCTAAGCATGATACTACATGATTTGCTCTTATGCATATGCAGCACCTACATACTATATGACACATCAGGCAGGAGGTACTGGTTACTGAGTAAGCCCCGGAGGTACTTACCTGGAGAGAAGATCAGCAAAAGAATAATCCAGCACACAGTAGTCACGATCACAGAATATCACCTAATCACATAACGAGAATATACTAAGTATACTCCTATAGCCTTTCTGAACACATATATTACTCACTCAAATTAGCAGATAGATAAGTAAGCTTGCATCAATCATACCTTCAATTTATCACGATCAACCATCTCTTATCTCATACCATTCATCATAACTTATCAGTTTAAAAAATATACTCCCTATATATATCATACTTATACTTTCCATATATATCATCATCATAAATATCGAACATTTAATCTCTTGTAATAATTCACCAGTCACACATATCCCACCGTTAGTCAAACGATCATATCATCATGCTAGTTAGTCACCGAACAAGTGTAATTCCCATGTTAGTTCCAAAACCGTTTCAAAATCCAAGTCAAATAGTTAATAATTCCGACCCTTAAAATACTCAAAAAAATTCCTTTTTCAATTTAATTATTAAATCACTTTTCAACCTTGAAATTCTTTTCCAAATTCTTTTTAAATCTTCAAGTCCAATAATGTTATATTTTAAATATCATTAATTTATTAATTAAATACGGATAAACCCGAACCGAACCGATGTAAATAATTCCACCCGGTCTAATTACTAAACAAAATGCAATTTGGAAAAGTGGGGGCCACACGAGCCAAGTCAGCTCATCTCCTTCCCGATGAAGCTGCTCTCGCCTGCGCTTCCTCGCTCGCGACCATGGCGCCCGACGGAGCTCGACCCACCTCCGGCTTCCTCCGCCTGCTCGACGGCGCCTCGGAATCACAGCCTCCTCGAGCTCACACTCCCACACAGGCCCCAGCTCCCTCGCTCGCCTCATCCTCGCTCTGCTCGCGCTGCTCTCGACGCTCTCGACGTTGCTCGCTCGTACCTCTCTCGAGCTCGCCGGAGATCTCGAGCCCACCCGAACGCCCCACACTCAGCCCACGCTCACTCCCGACTAGCCTAAGCACCGAAAAAGACTAAAAACGAATTGAAACGAGGATAAATTCGGAGCTCACCGAGATGGTTTTTTCGCGACTTTGGAGCTCTCGATCGGAGTTCTAGGCTTCGCCGGTGGCTTGCGATGGCTCGTCGGATCTGTACCGGACATGGGTGAGTGTATTGGTAAAGACCGAAGGCGATTTCGATCGGAAACGAAGGAGAACGGCTTACCGGAACGAGGCCTTGCGAAACAGAGCAAGGAGGCTGTTCGGCAGCCCGTCGACGGTGCTGGTGGCTCCGGGGCTGCTGGTGGTGCCTTGGCAGATGCTGGCGATGGTGGTGGTTGTCCGGCAACAATGGAACGGCGGCTAGAGGTGGTGATCGGCGGTGGTTGATGGAGCAACGGGGAGCGAGAGGTGGCGTTTGAAATGGTGAACCGATGGGGCAGGAGGAAAGTGATGGTGAATGGAATGGTGAAGGGTAGGAGTGGTTGATGACGGTGAATGAAGAATGACGGGGGGTAAGGGGGTGATTTGAAGGAGGTATGGGCGAGGGATTAAGTGTGAAATTGGGTAAACAAATACCCGGATATAAATCCCAAATACGCGAATTTCGAATTCCGCAATTAGTTCCCGAATGTTAGTTCTCCCGACTCTCGCTTTCTCGATCAATTAGATTTTTAAAATTGAAAAGGATATCGCCACCCGATAATTATTTTGAATTTTCGAGGTCAAGGACGGAAATTGTTTGCCAAATTTTACTTTCCGGTCGGAATCCGCTAAACGAGTTTTAAAAATCGATTTTAATTTCATTTTTAATTCTCTTTTTCCGAAAAAATTTAGGATTTAAAAATCCGAGCCTTTACTTCATCCACCTCTAAAAACAAGTCTTGTCCTCGAGACTGAAATCATTTTTAAAACAGGAGATGGAGTTTGAAATCGGTGAGTCCATAGATCATGTCGTTGATCCCGTAAACACCTCATAAGTGCCCCTATGAGGTCCTCACAGTACCGTTGTCGTGATCATAATATTCCCAAATAGACCGTAGTAAGGATGTAATATGGGCCCCTACCACACCCTTACTCCGACTTCTAGGCCATATCATAACTCAAATACTTACCCACTTCGTGGGGCGTTATAATGAAATCTAGTTTGGTAATTTTATTTTATTTTATTTTATTATTATTATTTTTTTTCATCCAAGTTAGTCTCCTTTGAAACACGATTCAAAATTTCATGTTCGACGTTAGTCAAGTTCATTTCTACCTTCTCAGTTCATTTTACCATCTACCTATAAGGGCTAACCCCACATTCTCTTCCTAGGTTCCATGTTATGATCAAATTCCAATACTTCAGCTTCCATCATTTCTATCATCAAGCATTATATATATATATATATATATATATATATATATATATATATATATATATATATATATATAGAGAGAGAGAGAGAGAGAGAGAGAGAGAGAGTGTGTGACACTCATATCACATATTAATAGCATGACCTAAACACGTCAAGTATAGTCGCATACCATAAAATATCTAGCATGTCATCACATCATCACAGCTCATCATATCATATCACCAAGGATCGCACTCGGGAGGTCAGGGAAATATCTATACTCGGCTCGACATAGGACGCGATTAACTCGTCTAGGACATCCCCATAACTAGCCCGAATACTCTCCTCAGTCTCCCACGTGGCCTCCTCAGGGCTTCTCCTAGACCACTGAACTAGAAGCAAAGGAACCTCCCTGTTCCTAACCCTCTTGACACGACGGTCAAGAACTCTCACAGGACGCTCTACAAAGGTATGGTCAGGCTCAACCTGAAGATCTGAATAATCTAGGACATGGCTAGGGTCCGGGATATACTGGCGAAGCTGTGAGACGTGAAAGACATCATGAACACCAGCCAAAGATGGGGGCAAAGCTAAACGATAGGCCACCTCTCCAACTCTATCCAGAATCTCAAACGGGCCAATATACCTCGGACTCAACTTCCCTTTGATCCCAAACCGTCGGACTCCTCTGGTAGGCGAAACTCGAAGCCACACATGCGAACCTACCTCGAACTCAATCTCTATCCTCCGCCTGTCTGCATACTTCTTCTGGCGATCCTGAGCGACTCTCATGTGCTCACGGATGCGTCCCACCTTATCAATGGTCTCTCTAACTAGGTCCGGTAAAGATGAAATCGTGTCCGCAGGCTCATCCCAACAAACTGGCGACTTGCATCGCCTCCCATACAGAGCCTCATATGGAGCCATCTCGATCGACGCATGGTAGCTGTTGTTGTATGAAAACTCCACCAATGGTAGGTGTCTAACCCAACGGTCTCCCCACTCCAAAACACATGATCGCAGCATATCCTCCAAGGTCTGAATCGTCCTCTCACTCTGGCCATCTGTCTGAGGATGAAAAGCTGTACTGAAATGCAGTCTAGTACCTAGGCTCTCCTGAACCTGGTGCCAAAACCTCGAGGTAAAACGTCCATCTCTGTCAGATACGATCCTCTCAGGTACTCCATGAAGTCTCACGATCAGGCAAATGAACTCCTCAGCTAACCGCGATGCTGGCCATGTCTCCTGAATCGGAATGAAGTGGGCTGACTTGGTCAACCTATCGACCACGACCCAAATGGCGTCGAATCCTCTGACATCCCGCCTCAGCCCGGTGACGAAGTCCATTGAGATATCTGTCCACTTCCACGCGGGAACTGGAAGCGACCTGACAAGTCCTCCCGGTCTCTGGTGCTCAATCCGAACCTGCTGGCAAACCTGACATCTGGCTACCAAGTCTGTGATGTTTGCGATGGCTCGTCGGATCTGTACCGGACATGGGTGAGTGTATTGGTAAAGACCGAAGGCGATTTCGATCGGAAACGAAGGAGAACGGCTTACCGGAACGAGGCCTTGCGAAACAGGGCAAGGAGGCTGTTCGGCAGCCCGTCGACGGCGCTGGTGGCTCCGGGGCTGCTGGTGGTGCCTTGGCAGATGCTGGCGATGGTGGTGGTTGTCCGGCAACAATGGAACGGCGGCTAGAGGTGGTGATCGGCGGTGGTTGATGGAGCAACGGGGAGCGAGAGGTGGCGTTTGAAATGGTGAACCGATGGGGCAGGAGGAAAGTGATGGTGAATGGAATGGTGAAGGGTAGGAGTGGTTGATGATGGTGAATGAAGAATGACGGGGGGTAAGGGGGTGATTTGAAGGAGGTATGGGCGAGGGATTAAGTGTGAAATTGGGTAAACAAATACCCGGATATAAATCCCGAATACGCGAATTTCGAATCCCGCAATTAGGTCCCGAATGTTAGTTCTCCCGACTCTCGCTTTCTCAATCAATTAGATTTTTAAAATTGAAAAGGATATCGCCACCCGATAATTATTTTGAATTTTCGAGGTCAAGGACGGAAATTGTTTGCCAAATTTTACTTTCCGGTCGGAATCCGCTAAACGAGTTTTAAAAATCGATTTTAATTTCATTTTTAATTCTCTTTTTCCGAAAAATTTAGGATTTAAAAATCCGAGCCTTTACAGAGTAAAGGTAAGTCTCTCTTAGTATATACATATTATACATATAGCTATATCATAATACATATGTATTATCACACCATACTTTATACATATATACTCGTTAGAGGATCAAGCTACATAGCTCAATACGACTCAATCGAGTATATGATAAAGTATGCATCCATACATAGTATATATGTTACCTATATGTAATATGTATAATCATCATATACATACATGTTACAAGCATACATACAACAATACAAGTAACAAATAAAGCATACAAGACATAGGAAATTAACACATATCATTACAAATGCCCCTGTAATTTTCTAAGTCTTGCACTGGGTAGACTCAGCTTCATTTAAAGTGGATTCTTATGCTAGGTCCATCCTCAGCCCACACTCACACAGCAAATCAAGTGAGCTCCTCCAAATGGAGGAAGTTCCTGCAATACAAAAACTTGTCATAAGGAACTATTTTTGTACCAAAATCAGCAGGATTGTATCTACCATCAATTTTCTTAACATGAATCACATTATCTTCAACTTTTTCCCTTATAAAATGATATCTCACATCTATATGCTTAATTCTTTCATGATACATGGGGTCACGACACAAGTAAAGAGCACTTTGGCTATCTATATGCAATACAGTAGTATAGTGCTTCTTCTCAATCTCTTTCAGAATACCCTACAGCCATATAGCCTCTTTACATGCCTCAGTAGCTGCAATATACTCTGCCTCAGTGGAGGATAATGCAACTATAGGTTGCTGCTGGGATTTCCAGGAAACACAGTTACCTGCCCATGTATAAACATAGGAGGTAATAGATTTCCTGGTATCCTTGTTGCTAGCATAGTCAGCATCAACAAAACCATGTAAATCATAAGAGGAAGAATGTTCAGCATATAACAGGGATAAGTTCACAGATCCAAGCAAATATTTAAGCAGATATTTCATTGACAACCAATGCTTCTCAGCAGGTTCAGACATAAACCTACTAAGTGTGCTAATTGCAAATGCCAAGTCAGGTCTAGTACAAATCATGGAGTACATAACAGAACCAACAACAACATCATATGGGATAGATCTCATCCTTTTAGACTCAACCACATACATTTTTTCTTTAAGCTCAGTTAAGTCAAGGTGATGACCAAGAGGAATGTTATTCACTTTATCTCCAGTCATATGAAATCTATCAAGCACTTTCTGAACATAATCACATTGATGCAACCAAAGCTTCTTATGCTTTCTATCCCTAACAATGGACATGCCCAGAATTTTCTTAGCAATGCCTAAGTCCTTCATATCAAAGTGTTTTTGCAGATTCTTCTTAATATCAAGGATGCCATCAATAGACTTAGAAATAAGCAGAATATCATCCACATATAGAAGAACATATAACACAGGACCAGCATGCTTTAAACCTTTAAAATACAAACATGTATCAAACTTACTTCTCTTAAAACCCAAGCTAAATCTCATACATCTATCAAACTTGATATTCCACTGTCGTGGAGATTGTTTCAAGCCATATAAAGATTTATTAAGCAAGCAGGCATAGTCAGGATGAACAGAATCAATGAAGCCTTTAGGCTGTTTCATGTAAATAGTTTCATCCAAGTCACCATGAAGAAAAACAATTTTAACATCCATTTGTTCAAGCTCAAAGTCATAGACAGCAGTCATAGCAAGCAACAATCTAAGAGTCTTATATTTCACAACAAGAGCAAAGATCTCATTGTAATCCTCTCCTTCCCTTTGAGTAAAACCTTTAGCAACCAACCTAGCTTTGTATCTAGAGGGTCAGACTTAGAAATTCCCTCTTTGAGCTTAAAGATCCATTTACAATCAATCAATCTAGCATCAACAGGTTTGGGAACCAAAGTCCAGGTTTTATTAACTCTCATAGAATCTATTTCTTCATCCATAGCATGCTTCCAGAATTTAAAGTGAGCACATCGAACAGCTTGTTCATAAGTTTCAGGAGTATAATTTTGAACCACAGAAGAAACAAGACAAGCAAACTCAACAATGTTATTAATGAATCTTTTATTAGGAATAACAGTCCTAGGACTTCTATCTCTAGTTAATTGCCAATCAGTTAAATCATGTCTTAAAGCATCTGAAGAACTAGAATTGCCAGAACCAAAAGCAGACACAAATTCAACAACAATATCCTCATCCACAGAAACAGAAGTAACAGAAGAGGAAGGCAAAGCAGATTCATTAGTTGCTTCACCACCCAATTGGTGAGGTTGCATAATCACAGAAGCATGAGGGGCAGGAGAAGAAATTGAGAGAGGGGATGGAGAAGAATAACCACTGTCAAACTCATCATCAGAATCAGAATCCATGTTCTTAGGAACATAGAACTAATCACCTTGTTCCTGCAAGTCAGTCTCATGAATCACAGAAGCAGAAGCCTTTTTAAAGTGAAATTCATGCTCATTAAAGATTACATGCCTACTCACAATTGTTTTGTAAACACCAGGTTGGACAATTAAAAGTTTATACCCTTTGACACCTTCAGGATACCCTAGAAGAACACACTTTTGTGATCTGGGTTCCAACTTACCTTGATTTACATAAGAATAGACAGTACAACCAAAATGTTTTAAGTGATCAAGTTTAGGTATTCTTTTAGTCCATAACTCATAAGGTGTTTTAAAAGCAATCACAGATGAAGGAGTTCTATTAATCAAATAAGCAGAAGTAACCACAGCTTCACCCCATAAACTATGCTTCAAACCAGAAGAGATTAACATGCATCTAGCTTTCTCAAGAAGAGTCATGTTTAACCTCTCAGCTGTACCATTTTTCTGAGGAGTTCCAGGAATAGTCAAATGCCTTTTAATACCATGCTCATGACAGAATGCATTAAACACAGAATTGCAAAACTCCAAACCATTGTCAGTTTTCAAACATTTAACAGATAATCCAGTTTCTTTTTCAACTCTAATTTTCCACATCTTAAAAGTTTCAAAAGCTTCATCTTTAGTCTTCAACAAATACACCCAAACATATCTGCTATAATGATCAACAAGAGACATGAAGTATCTTTTATGACCAACAATAGAGACTTGGGCAGGGCCCCAAAGATCAGAATGTATATAATCAAGAGGAGTAGCAGAGACATGAACAGAAGATTTAAAACTTTTCCTAGTATGTTTACCAAGCACACAGTTTTCACATAACTCAATAGTGCAAGGTTTAGAGTTGAGAATGCCAGATTTATGCAAATGTTCTAAACCTTTATTTCCTAAATGACCTAACTTGTTATGCCACATAAGAGTATCACTCAAAGACATGGTTTTCACAGAGTTAGCAACAGTGAGAGCAGTAGCAGAAGAGAAGTTCATCACAGGAGTAGCAAGAAGTTCATATAAGCCACCTTTTCTAATGCACTTAATAACAGGCTTACCATCCTTAGTAACAACTCTCACACCTGCAGAACTAAACACATCATAATGCAATTCTTCAAGAGCACTTTCAGACATCAAGTTTCTTCTTAAAGCAGGAACCCATTTAACATCCTTAATAACTCTAACCACATTATCAAACATCTTTAAAGCAATAGATCCAACACCTTTAATTTTAAGCACAGAATGATCACCAAGCATAACAGTGCCACCATCAAAGCATTTAAGATCATGAAACCAAGACTTATGATAGGTAGCATGCATAGTACATCCAGAATCCAAAATCCAGGTATTAGAATCAGCAGTGTTTAATAATGCAAGCACTTCATGAGTATAATAAGGATGAGATTCAAACAGAGCAGAAACATTAGGCTGCTTTCCAGCAGCTTTTTCATCTCTTTTTCTTTTGAAACAATGTTTTTCAATATGACCAGACTTAGAGCAGTAAGAACACATTAAGTGAGATTTATCAAGCTTATCAGATTTACCATGTTGACTAGACTCAGGTTTACCATTGTCCTTCTGAGGCTTATTCCTGTTTTGGTTTTGGTTGTTATTAGGCTTATTGCCTCTGAACCTACCTTTAGAAACAAGAACTTCATTCTTATTTTCAGTTTTGGTATCAGATTTAGACTCATACTCCCTCCGTTCAACAAAACTTGTCGTTTACTATTCACGCACGCTTTTTTAGAATGATAAAAACTATATAAAATATTCATTCTTTTTAAAAAAATTTTTAACAAGTTTGTACTTATTAATAATAACTACGAAATTGTTAAAAAAAAATATTTAAAAAGTCGATATTTTATATAGTTTTTAGCTCCTAAAAAAGCGTGCATGAATAGTAAAACGTCAAGTTTTGTTGAACGGAGGGAGTATTTGTTTCTAAACACTTTCAGAGCATCATTTTTCTGAATAATGGACTCAAGGATAACCTTTTTCTCCAATTTATCAGTGCTATATTGAACCACATCTTTAAAAGTGTCAAAATGAGCAGGCAAAGCATTTAATAACAACACACACTGTTGAGTTTCCTCAAATTTATCACCACAGCGTTGCAAATCTTGAATAATAGTCAAAAACTTATCCAGATTCTCAGATAAAGGACAGGACACATCCATTTTAAAGGCAAACAACTTATTGAACAGGTTAACTCGAGAAGGGAGAGATTTTACCAAATAGAGGGCTTCCAACCCCTCCCACAGCTTCTGAGCTGTCTCAAGATTATAGACCTGTCTAGCAACTTCATCTCCTAAGCGTAGCATGATCTCACTGTGGGCATGTTCATCAGTTTCCAAGATTTTTTCCTTTGCAGTAGCATCAGGAAACTTATTTGTCACAACAACCCAGCATTTTTCTTTCGTCAAGATTGCCTTTCGTCAACTTCATCTCCTTTGTAGTAGCATCAGAAAATTTGTGTGGCCATTGAAGGGCTTTAGATAGGTGCCTTTATCACCCATAGTAACCAGTACCTTGCAAAAAACAAAGAAACCAAGTTAGTAAGTGAACAAAACACTCTCAGATTCAAGAAAACCTTGAATCTTGACAATAACCAAGTAGATCTAACAAAATATTGCAAGAACAGGCAATATCTACACAGATCTACACACCAGAAGCCAGAAATAAAGCACAGAAACCTAGATCTAGCAAACAAGGGTGTGGTACGTCGTGCAGGGGGGTGCGGCACCAGCGATGTCGCCTTTTAGGTCCGCCCGAGGCCCTACACCCGTTCTCTATCCCTAGACCTCAACAATGAGCCAGGAAATCAAGAACGCGACACTTAAGCTCTGATACCACGT
The DNA here is from genome assembly GCA_037127255.1 of Persicaria tinctoria. Classification (NCBI taxonomy): domain Eukaryota; kingdom Viridiplantae; phylum Streptophyta; class Magnoliopsida; order Caryophyllales; family Polygonaceae; genus Persicaria; species Persicaria tinctoria. The sequence goes on from JBANSL010000018.1 coordinate 44,397,609, forward strand.
TGTAAAACCTATAGATCGATAAACGAGATATGCGAATGTGCGGAAGCGTATGAAATCGAGCAAGAGATAACAGATCTGATTGAAACAAGCAAGTCGAAGAACGAACACAAGCGATTTTACGTGGTTCGACTATGCCTACATCCACGGGGCCTCAAGAGTTGGTCAAATCCACTATAATGAGTTCGTACAGGGACAGATCAAGTAAAGAGATACAAAACTCCTAGATCTAGACATGCATGAGATCAGAAACAAAGAGAGAAAGAAAATCCCCCTGTGTGGGAACCAGAGATCGAAGACTTCTTCGATCTCAAACCCTAGATCGCTTGGGCAAGAAGAGCTGATGCCCAGAGCTTGGAGCGCCGGCCACCAGAGAACCACCAGGGACACTGTCGGCCACCTTCTTCGCTTTCAGGCTCGGAGAATCTTCAGGCAAAGGGAGAGGAACACCAAACCCTAGAAAACCCTAGAAGAGAGCGTCTTTGGAAGATGAAGAGAGAGAGAGAGAGAGAGAGAGAGAGAGAGAGAGAGAGAGAGAGAGAGAGAGAGAGAGAGAGAGAGAGAGCACAAACAGTACGACGGCAGCAAAGCTCCAACAAGAGCTTATATAGCTAGGTCAACACGGGAGAGCTCCATCAGACAAAACGCAGTGTTCCAGCAAGTAGGGTTTCAGCTGGCGCGGGCTCAAGCAAGCTGGGCTCCTCAACTCCAGTTCGGCTATCTTTGGGCCTTTCTCAGCAACGGGCTAAAGCCCAGTAACGAGTAAAGGTAAGTCTCTCTTAGTATATACATATTATACATATAGCTATATCATATAATACATATGTATTATCACACCGTACTTTATACATATATACTCGTTAGAGGATCAAGCTACATAGCTCAATACGACTCAATCGAGTATATGATAAAGTATGCATCCATACATAGTATATATGTTACCTATATGTAATATGTATAATCATCATATACATACATGTTACAAGCATACATACAACAATACAAGTAACAAATAAAGCATACAAGATATAGGAAATTAACACATATCATTACAAATACGTTAATATTAGATGACAAATCTGATAACATTGGTACTGTACACACATTTTAGGGTTTAGGGTTTAGGATTTGGCCCTAAACCCTAAAGACTAAACCCTAACCTTAAACTATACTGTACATCAAATTTTCGTCTGCTCAGGTTTAGCCCCTCTTGGGTCTATGATCCCCTTGCCCTAGGGTTTCAGTTTTGTAACAAAAATGTGTTAATATTATATGACAAATGTGATAACATTAGTATTGTAAGCATTTTAGTTTGATGAAAGTGTTTTGTAGTTGGTGACAATTGGTTGGTGACACTGTTTTGTCGTTGGTGACAATTAATTTATAAAAATAGGTGGTTGACACTAGATTGGTGACAAAGTTTTGTGATTGGTGACAGTAGATTATTGACCAAAGCTTGATGAAAATAGGTTGGTTACACTATTTTATTGTTGATGTCAATAGATTGCTGAAAAGAGGTTGGTGACAATGTTTTTTATAAGTTGATGACAATACGGTTGATTAAACAATATGAAAACAGTGTTCTGTAGTTTGTGACAATGTCTTGGTGATGTATAATGTTACGGTGACAATTTTTTTAAGGTTATAATATCATGGTGACAATATATTGTCATCAACCTCGTCATTAATAGTTGTCACCAACAATTATCATCAGGAAAATCATCTATTAGCATAAAAACTTCATTTGTCACCGATGAAAAGTGTTACTGGCAACTGTCACTGGAAGAAAATCAATTGTCATACAAATTTTTTTGTCACCGACAATTATCACAAGAAAAAAAAATCAATTGTCACTAGAAAAGATTTTCCCCTAACTGTTACCGGAAAAAATAAAATGTCACAAAAAATCAATTGTCACCAAAATAATCGTCACAATTAACTGTCACTAGAAAAATATACTCAACTGCCACCAAAAAATTGTCACCAAATGCAGGCGTTGACCGGAATGGTCAATGTTGACTAGTCAATGTTAAAATTAAAAATAATCAAAGGGGGAATGAGGAAGGGTTAGGAACGGGGAAGTAGGGGTATTTTTGGAAAAAATGGACATTACTTAATTATGTAAAAAAAGTGGACATTTATTTAATTTTGACATGAAAAATGGATATTCACCAAATTTAACCTATATTATAGAAGAAATTTAGCCAAATGTCCATTTTATCAACCTCATTTTGCAAAATGTCCACTTAAAAATAGTTTTTGCTAAATGTCCTAATTTTTTTTTTGAAAACCCCGTTTTACCCATGTCTTATAATTAACCCTTTCTCCCCAATTACAATAGGTCAGATCTGGTCGAGCGGTTCTTCCACCGTCGCTCTGGGAAATTCACCGTTGCACCACCTCTGCTGCCGGATCCGAGCTCCAATGGCGCCAGATTCGGCCCCAGCGCCACTACCTGTCGTCGCCGGATGTCGCCACCGTCTTTCCTCCTGGTCTCGTATCCCCGCGCTCTCGCCGTTGCCGCCTCCGATCTGCGAATTGTCGTTGATGGAATTGCGACTCCTCGCTTGCTCTCCTTGCGACTCTCGCCGTTGTATGCGTTCCTCCTCATCGTCGTCATATCCGTTCCAGTGCCGGCGGCTTGCAATCCACTGTCGAAATCAGATCCCCCGGCGGCTTGCAATCCCTTGGCAGATAGGAGTGGTGACAACGGAGAAGCCCGATATCCTTGAAGTGTTTCTGATGTCTTCCTGATCTATCGCAGTTTCTCAGATAAGATCCCCGCCGCATCCTCTCGCAGTTCCTGATGTCTTCCTGATCTGTCAAATTCGTTATCATCGTAGTGCAGAGATCTGATGTTGTCATAGCAGTGAAGAGATCTGTCGAATTCGTCGTCATCACCACCCCTAGCAGTTCCTGATGTCTTCCGTGATCTGTCACCACACCTAGCAATTCCTGTGGAATGGTGTCTTCCTGATCTGTCTTCCTGATCTCTCGAGTTCCCGATGTCTTCCTGATCTGTCACTTCCGTCATCGCATTTCCTGATATCTTCTGTCATCGCAGTTCCTGATGTCTTCCTGATGCCAGTTATTGACTCTCTGGTGGATCCTCTTCAAAAAACTATTAGTTTTAAGACAAAGAATGTTGTTGTCAAACAAGAAGTAGATCGTAATGAAGACATGATTCGAAGTGCTCTTCGAGCAATTGCTTCCCTCAATCGCATAAGGTTTGCTTCTTAATTCCACTTTGATGCCTTCTAGCTCCTATTCTTGCATCAGATATTGAGAGGATGTTGATACACCTTGCTTTGACTTGTTAGTTGAACTTGTATTTTTATTCATGCGATGGTACTTTAATTGTACCAGTTGTTGTTCCCATTGTATAATAATGTTATGATCATAGTCTTGTTCATTTTCGAAGTCTCTAGTGTTACCTCTCCTCTCCCATTTTACCCTCTATATTTCTTCTTGCTTACTATCATTTGGTTGGATTTTTTTAGTTAGTATTTCGGTTCGATTTTACCGTCACCACATGTGTCACCAGTGTACTAATAAGGGCGGTGACACTGTTGGTGACAGTGGTCTCGTAAAAAAAACCTCTAAAAACAAAAATGTCATTGTCACTGATAATGGTGTTGGCGACAGCAATAAGGGTGGTGACAACGATAGGGGTGGTGGTGACATTGATAGGGGTGGTGATGACATCGATAGGGGTGATGGTGACAGCGATAGGAGTGGCGGTGACAGCGATAGAGGTGGTGACAGAAATAGGGGTGGTGGTGACAGTGATATGGGTGGTGGTGACAACGATAGCGATAGGGCGGTGACAACGATAGAGGTGTCGACAACAATAAGGGTGGTGACAGCGATAGGAGTGGTGGTAACAACGATAGGAGTGGTGGTGACAGCGATAGGAGTGGTAACAGCGATAGGGCGCTGACAGCGATAGAGGTGGTGACAACAATATGGGTGGTGGTGACAGTGATAGGAGTGGTGGTGACAGCGATAGGGGTGGTGGTGACAGCGATAGGAGTGGTGACAACGATAGGGCGGTGACAGCGATAGAGGTGGTGACAGCAATAAGGGTGATGACAACGATATGGGCGGTGGTGACAGTGATAGGAGTGGTGGTGAAAGCGATAGGAGTGGTGATGACAGCGATAGGAGTTGTGGTGACAGCGATACGAGTGGTGACAACGATAGGGCGGTGACAGCGATAGAGGTGGTGACAACAATAAGAGTTGTGACAACAATTTGGGTGGTGGTGACAGTGATAGAGGTGGCGGTGACAGTGATAGAGGTGGTGGTGACAACGATAGGAGTGGTGACAGCGAAATGGGTTGTAGTGACAGTGATAGGGCGGTGACACTAATCTCGTAAAAAAAAATATTGTCACCCAAAAATTTGTTTATCATCATACATGTGTCACCAAAGTCATTGACCGGTGTCACCACTTATAAAGGTGGTGACACTAATTTCGTAAAAAAAAAAACTGTCACCAAATTTTTTCGTGTGTCATCAAAGTTGTGTCACAAATTCATTGACTTTGACCGGTCAATGGTCAAAATAAAAATGGGAAGGAAGGAAGGGAATGGGAAGGAGGGGCAAAAATGTAATATTAGGACATTTTACAAAAGGGAAAATAAAAGTGGACATTTTGCAAAATGCCTTGTAGAAAATTGACACTTAGCTAAAAAATCTTATATTATATAGTTATGATTTTTAATTAAAAATAAAAGTTGTAGTATTGTAAAGATATTCAAGAGTTCTTCGGTATGAATATAATATTTGACATATTAAAATTATCATTGCATAAATAATATTTTTAGAAAATGACATTAATCTTTTTTATTATAGATTTATCAAAATTATAATAAAAAATAAATATTTTGTTGCTTAATGTACTAAAGATAGAATCAAGTGACGGAAATGAGATGCGAAAGTTCTTAATTATAATTAGTATTTATAAGAAATTTAACCTACCAAAATTGACCTACGGTTGGAACAATAAAGTCATATAATAGGCCAAAAGAGAATATTCTATAAAATATTCTCTTTTGGTAGGTTATTTCCCCTAGCTATTATGGGTTACGAGGGAAGATGCTCTTACAAGGTAGATGAATTGATAACATGCCTTCAATTTGCATATGATTCTGATTTCTGGGTTTGGACTGACTAAATAAAAGCCAGAAAGAACCCTAAATTTCACTCTAGAGTGGGATGCTCTTTAATCTTGCCCTGGTTGCGAGCAGAGATCTTCGCAGCGCAAACATCAGCACCCATGTCGTCTTGGTGATCTTCTCCTTTATCATCAAAAGCAAGGCAGCATAGATAAACGTTTTCAGGACTTGAGCCTGCAAACCTTTGAAAAACCCATGTGTTCCTTCTTTTCTCCAAATGTCATAGAACGTTCCTCGGATGGTTTTACGGGTTTTGGGTCGGTTCCTCCCAGCAACTTCTTCATCAGAATCAGCTGCTTGAATCACGACTTTACACCTGAACACGACTTCCATGTGATGACAGAACAACATTGCAAGAAACACGGCGTTATAACAGGGAATGAATACAAGCTCTGTTGGCTCACCTGATAGCTGGATATGTCAAGCATGTAGCAATTGACTTCGAAAGAGCTCCCAGGATGAATGCTGAGAAGGCAGAGAGCACTGTTGGGGATGTTTCATTTCCCTTTTCACTACTTTGCCTTCTTTTAATGAGTCTTGATTTCATTTGATCAAAAAATGTGTACTGCAGATGGAAACAGATACAACTTGGTCGTGTCCAAGAATGTAAAGATAAATGTGTACTGCAGATGGAAACGGATACAACTTGGTCGTGTCCAAGAATGTAAAGAGGCAACGGCATAAGGTCCGAAACAAAATCTTCCAAGTTAAACAAGGTACCTGGATCGTCGGGTTTGTTGTCAGAAGAAGTGAGATGCCGAGACCATCAAATGCGTCACTCCAAGTGCCCTCTGAGAGGGTTTTCCAAAGCCCTTTTGATTTCCCAAATTCGCTGGTCTGCATCCTGGAGGATGCTGTGTCTAGTGGCTGTAGTCATAACCAGAAGAGATGGATTGGTAAAAAGACCATCCAGAAGCTCTATAAAGTGAACTATGATCAAGGCAAGTTAACGCCAGAAATAGGAATGGCCAACGGCAGTTATTCGGTTTATTTTCTCACTGACACCTAAAGATGTGAACTGCAATTGGCCAGTAAAACCGAAAGCTTTCTAGTTCAGTTAACAGAAAAAATGCATTTGTTTTTGTGGGACACAAATTCAAAGGCATAAATAAGATTGTGTCGTAGACATGAAAATTCAGAAAGTTTTCCAAGATAAACTTAACAGTTTGACTCTCAACTAACAAAGCGCATAGAATCTTTATAGTTCATTTTCGAAAGAAACATGATACAAGTATATCGAAAGGACAAACTTGACAGTGAGGCAACTAACCTGTGTTATAAAGCAAGTGCAAACGCCGGCAGCAACAGCAGCAACTAAGTTGGCTCTAGTGCTGATGAATTTAGCTCCAGTTCTCTCCAAATAAAGCCTCTTGCAGAAGCTATATCCGTAGAAATAAATGAACGATGATAGAAACGACTGGACGTTCTTTGCACCAAGACCCTGGTACAATGAAAGCACTTGACGAGTATGTATTGCTTCCCATAAAACATCCGAAACGCCACTGCAAACACCAAAACCAACTGCTTGCTTTCACCTTTCTCATCATCTCTAGAAAAAGCCTCTTAAGCCCATATGGGCAGCATATGTTACTACCTTGTAGTATCCCTTAATCAATCTAGGATAATACTTTGTACTCACAGTAATGCTTACCTTATGAATTATATCAATCACCTGCAACGCCTTGCACATAAGTCCAGTGAGGTTTTATCAAACCTACCCTCAAGCCCTAGATGAATGACGACATTCCAACCCGAAGTACTTTTCTACAGTTCTACCTACCCTGATTCCTGAATTCCAACTTGAAGTTATACCAAACGAGCTCATAGGTCACATACGCATGAATGTTAAACCAGACATGACTGAATGACTGATTAAATCCAAGACAGACAAACAAATTGTTCAGTTTGGCTGAAAATTGGGATTCAAACATCACTAACAATCATATCTCAAGGAGATTGGGGAGGGGTACCTGTACTTGCGCTGGTCTTTAGAGCGGGTCTCGGCTTGGTATTTGGTCTTACAGGTGTCTAATGGGTACAAGATGGTGGTGGTCGCCAGCGCTGCAACTGCTCCGGCGGTTGCATCTGCCAAAGACTCGAAATCAACCGCCATGGGTTTTCAGCTTCTGGATTTTTGAAATTTTGAGTTTGGATTGAAAAGCCAATGCATTGATTATGCGGAAGTGGAATCCATTGATTGGAGGAAGAGATGAACACAGGCCAAGCTCAACCCTCCGTCACATTAGACTACAGACAAAATTGCAGACCCAAATATGGTGATTTCTAAAAGTAGCCCTTTAAAAATGAAAAATTATAGATTAACCTCTTTTTTAATAGATTTGGAAAAATAACTCAACTTCGATTTTGCAAACCCAAATATGGTCATGAGGGTAACCGTGTCCCAAATTAGTCTCCCAAATTAGTCTGCACCTCAATCGAATCAAGAAAAGAAAATTGAAATGAGACTCTGTATGATTATGGGAATGAGCATACTACTGAATGAAGAGAAAAATCATGCTAATACGATGAGAATTCATTGGAGAATTCATAGGAGCCCGTTGGGCACAAACACTGATTAGAGTCCAATGTCTCACAAGTTGGGCAGTGTAGGCTAGTATAGAGGAATATGTCACTTGATCTTCTATGGGGTCCATTTACCGCATTTATCTAATACCATGTTGTTTATATTTATGATTGTGTCGTCTAAGTCAAATCATGTGAAACCTCTTCAATATTGCATGACAACTCAACCATCAGCCTATGTAATCAAATACCATTTGTAAATATATCATGGCATTGCTTTTTTTTTTCCATGACACCATAAGATTTTCCATGACATTCATTAGATCGATTTGTTATAACACCCCCTGTAAATGTGCACTTTGGATCCCATGAAGTTGCTAAAATAACTCCATGTGAAGTTGGTTAAATCCTAACCACTTAATTTTAAATAAATTGTTTAGATTTAAATACATTTAGCTATTTTTTAATTTAGTTTTTAGGGTCGATGCATTCCTATTGGATAATCCTACCAACTTCACGGAGTTCAACTCCACGGAATCCTTACCGGTAAATGTGTTACTGAATGAAAAGTGGCGGAACGCTTCGGAGGCCAGCAGCGGCCATGGCCCCCACAAAAATTTATACTCGTACAAGGATATTTGGAAATGTATGAGGTGGCCCCCATAGGCCATAATTAATTTTTCTCCCATGCTCCACCTTCTCATCTCCCGAAAACTCATATACCTCATTACAACAGTAAAGTAACTAGTCCATTCCCCGTGCTTTGCACGAGGATTTAATGAAAAAAATATTTTTGGTGTCAAATTATAATATTTTTTCATATTTAAATGTAAAAAATATTAACATTAAAATAATTAAATAAATTATATTCATTTACAAACAAAGATGATAGTCTATCTTATGATAATTTTTATACAGTTTAATAAAAAAAAATATTAATGCGAAAGGATTATTTTTAAAATAAAATTAAAACTCTCTTATTAAATATTAACAATCATAAATTTCTAACAAAAACAAAACAAATTTAATAGATAAAGAGGAACTAAAAAAAAAATCTACAAAGTAGAAACAAACATTAAAGTTGGGCAAATATTGGATCAAACCGTAATCGGATCGGGATTGGACCGGAAATTACGATCTTTGGATCGAATCAGGATATTACGGTCCGGTCTCTGGTCCAAGAATTTTGTATTTCCGGTTTACGATGCAAGACCGGGACCGGACCGGAATTGGAACGTAAACTCTATTATTTAAATAAAAAAAGTCGAGAGCATGCCCTTTCTCTATCCAAAAAAAAAGAGCGTACCCTTTTTTGAAGTTTTCCCCCGTGTGTACGCGTTTCAGTACCCTCAGTCCCTCACCCTTCGCTGCTCCAAGCCGCCTCTCGCTCGCATCTCTCTTATTCCTTCACTTCTAACGACGGTACCCTCACGACCTCACCTACTGTGCTCTCCGCCTCTCCTTCATTGTGTGCTCGCCGGCAGTAGTAGCCACCATCTCACCGTTCAGACCGACGCTAGTGAGTATTTACATCCCTCTCTCTTTTCACTTTTTTAGATTTAGATCTACGTTTTTTTTTGTATTTTGACAAATTAATGTCGATTTGATCATGCATGAAGCACGAATGAATGGAATCAAATCATGAATGAATGAATTTTTAATTTACATGTGTTTGATTTAACGCAAAATGCGAACAGGGGCTGCTGTAAAAGGGCAAACAGGGGCTGCTGTAATGGGCTAACCGGTCTTTACGGTCCGCGGACAGTAAAGATCGGGACCATAAGTTCCGGTCCCGGTCCGATCTGTGGCCCAAGTTCTTGGAGATCACGGTGCACCGGTCTTGGACCGGACTGAAATCTCTGTCCGGTCCGGTCCGGTCCAGATCAGAAGCCCAATCCTAACAAACATAAGTATGCAAATATAAGATCAATTAAATCGTCTACCCTCCCAATATAAGATCAATCATACAATCTCAAAAATCTCTAGCTTCGAACACCACCTTCTTCAAAATAAAACAGAACACATTCCTCAAACGTGTTTTTTTCCCAAGTAATGAATTTAACAAATTGACAATCAGAATCCACAAGTATATGTGGCAAACCATCACCTCATATCAATTGAAAAAATATAAAGGATTGTCATCACCTATGTCACATCCAATTAGACCTGTCAAAACACAACCCGACCCGGTGACCCGACCCGAACGACCCGAAAAATTTCCGACCCGAACCCGGAAATTTTGACCCGATTTTTTTTTTCGACCCGAATCCGAAAAACTTGAAATTTTCCGGCTAATCTGGGTTTCGACCCGGTAATTTAATTATATAATTATATATAAGTAAATTTTTTTATATATAATTAAAATTTATCACAAAATTATCAAATCATGATTTTTTTAATTTAAAAAAGAAAAAATTGACAAACCCGAAATGACCCGAAACCCGGTCAAACCCGTGCTCGAGTCAACTCGGAAATACCCGGGACCTGTTTTACCCAAAACCCGAAGTGACCCGACCCGAATGACCCATTTGACAGGTCTACATCCAATGTATGATGATTAAGCTCGTTTGAAAACCTTTCACAATCGCCATCACCCATGGACCCTTGACGCTTCTCATCTAGATCAATAATTTTAGTTACTACACCTTTTGTGTTTATCAATTGAGGCATCACAAATTTTATGAATTTTTTCATGGGTTTTTACCATTTGAGAACATTCCCCACCCCCAACATTCAACGACAATGTATGACACAAGACAACATTTGGACGATGTATGCATGACCCATTATAGCTCATGTTTCACCCCTTCTAAAATCGTCTTAGCTAGAAAAACCATTAACTAATCCTCAATTTTTTTTAAAGTTTACTTTAAATTCCATTCTATAAGAAGTTCTTAAAAAAAAATACCACAAAATTAATTATATATCTCTATGTATAATATATTATTTGATAAACCTATATATAAAATATTAGAAAAATTCTAATATTGATTACATATTTATTCACGGATGTAGTAAATTGGATCAAATAAAGCATCAAATTATTTAGAAAATAATATATAATGAATTAAAAATGATTGAAAAATATTGTAAAATAAAAAAATTCTTGATTTTAAACTGATTTTTATATTTAAAAGTTGATCAATACATAAAATTTAACTCAATTAACTAATTAAGCCACCAAAGACGTACTTGATTTGCAAGACCAAAAGAAAAAAACAAAGGAGTTAACAAATATTAGTCATATTATGATATAATTTCTTTTCAAGTGTAGGATACATTGAACCTTGTCAGAATAAAAAAATTAATCATCTATTTTAAATTATATAAATATAAATGAATTGATTTATACCGGAAAAATATGTCATTCTATTTTTAAAATTGACGGTATCAATTATAATTTTTTTATATGCTATAATATGTCTCGAAATTGACGGTATCAATTATAAATTTAAAAAAAAATTATAATACGTGTCAAAATTTTAATAAAAAAATTGTATAGGATTTATTAACCATTCAATAGTTATTAGTACGAAGTATTGAATTGTCAAAAAATAATAAAAAAAACTTAATATTTTATCTAGTTTTTAACTCATTAAAGCACTTGTCGAAAAGTAAAAAATCTTATATTCTAAATCGGAGGGAGTACAAAGTATTGGCTTATTTGTGTAGAGAAATTTCTTAGGAAGAGTTCAACATTTAGTAAATCAACTTCTATTTTAGTATTATATGAAATTGATAATTTAATTAAATAAAAAATTATAAAATTATAAATAATAATGATTAAAAAACTAAAATTATTAACCAATAGACACACAATAAAATACGGAGTATTTAACCAAATAGGTAACCAATCCGATACACTTGCCAAATAAAAATATATGACCATATCCTTCTAAAAATAATAAGTACATCAATTTTCGATATATAGGCTAGGTTTTCTTATTAACATATTTATAATTAATTATGTGGCATAATATTATTGGTTGACATTTTAAGCGGGAATTTTTTTTATCAGAAGTTGCCATACTATAAGATATGTCACAGGCCAAAATAACATGGTGCTGAAATTTCAATTTAATTATAACTTTTTTATATGACCTACTATAAAGAGAATTAAAAAAGGTCTGAATTTTAATTGAAATTAATTTTTGGTATGGCTAGTAAAATAGAAATGAGGAAAAATAATGTTTTAGAAGGAAATGAGACTAATATAATTACTTGAAATTTAACCACAAACAAAAGCTGTAATTATTTTAAGTGTTTAAATTAACAAAACATTCATATTATAAATATAATGTAATAGTTCCATAAACCAAATTAAAATAGTTGTATTGATTATTTTTTTTAAATCTCATCGATATATGATATACATATGATATGATATATTTCTTTGAATTTTAATTTGATGTATTCCATATTCCTTATTCTCCATATTCTTTATTCTGATGGAAAATGATTAAGCAATTGGATACATACATAATCATACATAGATGTAGATTTTTAGCTTTCTTTTTTAACAATATATTCACACAATTATTTTCAAAACAACCGATATGATTAAGGTATTGAATTGCCAAAAATAAATATTGACATGTTTCTTAAAAAAAATCAATATATAGGTGGCATAAAAGATGCAATATGGTATGACATTATTGGTCAGAAATTTTGGAGGGAAAATTTTTAACCAGAGATCGACATGTGGCAGAATCAGTTTCTGCTTTAGTATTGTTTAGGATTAGCCACACGATCACACGCGGCACCACCTCGTTCTCCTCCATGTCGACGCCTCATCTTGCCGGTGCAGTGCCAATGTTCCACCTCTATATACATGCCCATAAATGGTTAATCAAACCGATCACACGGGGATGCCTCCGCTCGAATCCCTCCGCTCATCGTTGCACTGCGAATTCTAAATTCAGCCCATCTTCCCCCATCCACAAATAGGGTTTTTGTAAACAGAGAAAAAACCAGGATTATAGTAAGTTTTATACCTTTTTCTTACTTTTATTTTGAAAAGCAATTTAACTCATGTGAAATTTGGGTTCTTGATAATAGAATTATTAGCAAATTGTAAGGTAAAGAAGTGGTCTGTTGAGAAATTTCAATTCTTGATGATAAGATTATACAGTAGTAAATTGCAGTAAGCAATGAGAAGTTTGGATTCTTAAATATTTTTTTTTTATAGATTTGGGTAAAGGGGTTTGTTGAAATGAATAACAATTGATGGAATGAATTTTCGTGAAATGGATAACAATTGATGAAATTGATTCTTAAGAGGTTCTTATTCGGGCCCCTCATTGTTAAGCTTGAGGTTCCGCCACTGCGCCAGAATGAATCAACCTTTCTACGACGCCCATTAGATATTTCATTACACCTATTAGATTTTCAATAATATTCCCAGTAAATGTGTCGCTGAATGAATCAATCTTTCCTTGAAGCCCCTTAGATTTTTCAAGACACTTCCCCCCAATACAAACAATATCTATGCCATAAACTCATGTCTCCCATATCACCCCTATGTTTTCCGTCTCACAAAACTTGTTGTTTGACCTTTTGACACATTTTTTAAAAAGCGAAAAACTCTATAAAATATCAATTTCTAAATAATTTTTTAAAATAATTTCATAAATAATTGTCATAAGTATGAAATTATTTTTGTAAATTAATAAAATCATTGATATTTTATATAGTTTTTATGGTTCTTTAAAAATGTGTCAAAATTAAAACAACAACTATTTTAAGACGAATGGAGCACTTGCTACGGAGTATCTACCATTTTCTCATATTATTAATTGTTTTATACGCCCCCCGTTCGCAAAAACTTGTCACTTACTATTCACGCATGCTTCTTTAAGATGATAAAATATCCATCTTTTTATAAATTTTTTTTAACAAATTCATACATAATAAGTAACTATGAAATTGTTAAAAAAAAAATATATAAAAAACTATATATTATATACACAGAATATACTCCGATTTTTATTCCTAAAAAAACATACGTAAATAGGAAAATGACAAATTTTGGCAAATATAGGGAGTAGAAAATAATTAGGGATGAGCACAAATCCCGCAAATCCCGATCCCGTCCCGGTGAGATTTAAGGAAAAAAAAAAGTGAATCCCGTCTCGGTCCCGTCCCACATATTTATATTTATATTTATATTTATATTTATATTTATATTTATATGATTATTTTTATTTTTATTTTTATGTTTATGTTTAATAAGCGGAACGAGAGTTTTAATTTTGGTAGTAGTAAAAAATTTACAAATTTAGTGATTTATAATTATATACTTAGTTATTTTAAGGGAAAACTAATTAAAATACCCCCACCTTTGGGGGTATGGTAAAAATATATCCTCAACTTTCAAATGTAATAAAAATATCATATCTTTGAAGGTAGTGGTAATACGTAGTATATAACCACAGGTTTTCTCACGGGTAAAAATGATGACATAAAGCAACCTACGTGTAACTTTTTTTAACAAGGGTTTTCTTGAACGATTTCCTTAGAAAATAAAAATAAAGAATTGAACCGGGTTCATACCCAACACCTTTTCCTCCCTCTTATCTTCTTCCATAGTCGCTTCTTAAACTGTCTCCTAAGTGGGGATATTTTAATTAGTTTTCTCTTATTTTAAACACAAGTTACAATCATACGGTAAGGCTCATGAGCAATCTGAAAAGAAAAAATTACTATGGGCTTGGGATTAGGGCTATAGGTGGCAAACAAAACAATTTCTTCTCCATTATGAAATATCTATTCAATTCTAACAGGGCTACGGCCTACAGAGGCTTGTGCTGATGGCAAAGTTTTTTTTTTTTTTTTTTTGTAGGAAATTGTGTTGTTGGGAGTATTAACGTTATGGGGATATCATTCTATGATGCATGAACTATGAAAATATTTTTTTTATTTGAGAGACAAGGTTCGTCCCGTCCTGTCCCGTCCCGTGTGGGATAATCATAAGACCCTTATGAAATTCGAAAAGAAAAAAAAAGTGAATCATGCTCCGGTCCCATCCTGAAAAAATTAAGCGGGACGGGCCTTGTTCCGGTCCAGTCCCACTCTCACCTAGGGCTGGGTAAAAATTACCATGAAAACCAAACCAACGTGTACCAACCGAACCGACATAATTGGTAACCAATTATATTGGTTACCAATATAATTGGTTCGGTATACCGAACCAAGTTTCAAAACTTGGTACGGTAACGGTAATGAGAATGGAAAAGTTGGTACTACCATTACCAACCAATTTCAATTCTTAACAAACCAATTATATCTAGTTTTATTTTTATTTTTTTAATTTATTTTGTATTTGTTTTAAGTTTTTAACTTTTGTTTTTATTTTTTTAACTTTTTTTTCTTCAGAAAATGTTTTTAATCAAGGGAGAAATCCTAACTGGACCTCGATTAACACAAAAACATATATAAGCGTTAGTCGAAATAATACCTTCCTACTACTATGTTGTTTTCGCTTTAGTGTTTAAACACTCTGTAATAACTTTAAATATAGTCTGTTCGGACGAAAACCTAAGCAATGGAATAATTTATACGTTTTAATTAAGTTGTATTATATTTGCATATTTTTTTTCAACACTCGAAAGTTGGTAAATTACCATTACCAACACGTACCAACCAACTTAATTGGTAAGCAATTAAGTTGGTACAACCTCTTCGATGGTTGATAATGATAGGGATGTTACGATTACCAATTCAAATTGATTGGTACGTGGTAAACGGAGAAATGAATTGGTAATATACCAATTCCACCGTGCTCTCACCCCAGGAAACATTGTTAATTACTCATAATTGCGGTATTAATTGTTTCATAAAAAAGAGTGCTTGTATTGTGGGTGTGGTGATGCGTTAATTTCATCATTTTGAACGCAAGAGTGACAAAGAGAGGCCACCAAATCCAAGGTGATGGTGATGGCGATGGCAATGGCGATGGCGATGGTTGAGAATCTTGAGATCATCCTAGGCTTCCTCATTATGCTTCTCATTCTCTCTTCCCCTCCTCATTTTCCTCTCTAAGCTATGGATTTCTCTCTCCTACCTACCTCTCTGTTCCACGATCAATTTCAAGGTCAATCTATCACATTATCAATCCTTTATCCTATTTCCAGATATTCTGAATCTTTTCTTAGGATTTTCAGTTCTTTTCCCTGCCCATAAAACCGGATGAATTGCGAGCATCATAATGTGATTGATCATTTCTTTTCTGAAATCCTGCAAAATGTTGTTGTTTATTGTTTACAGGGCTTTTGATTGTTCGATTTATTTATTTAATCATCCTTTCCCCCCTTTTGTTTTAGGCACTCCTCTAGCTGTAGAACTTCGGCTGATTTCTCGGTGGTATGGGATTGGTTCATTCCTCTCCTAGGGATGTAGATTTTGTGAAGGTAATCTGATTCTGATTTTCTCACATTTAAAATGGATGTTTTGTGAAATGATCAAGCCTGATGACGATGATCATCAGACTTCGGATTGATCATCCCTTTATAAAATTGCTGCATTTGTTTTCCTGGATATTTGGTCATTGTTGAGGAACTTTTACATTTGATACCTTTGAATTCCTGATACTGAAGAGTTCTTTAGCCCCACCAAGTTTTAATTCCATGTTATCTTGAAATTCTGTATATTTGAATATTCCCAGATCCCTTCTCCCCCCTATCCCATTGCAATTTATCTTTTAATCTCATACTATGAGATACGATCCCTTGTTTTTTTGTGGAATCGACAGAATTTTTGTTGTTGTTGTTGTGAAGCTTTATTAAAAGTTACTACCTTTTTGTGGCAACTAAAGGGCTTTTTACATCTCATGTTCTTGCTTTGTATTTCTAGGCTGAAAATCTGGAAAGCCCCCTTACGGGAGAAGAAATCCATAAACTTTGTTGCACACAAAATGATATGCAATATCCTGCTTCAGAGGGCTCATGTATTCAAACTAAAGGAAATGTGTCCTTGCCTGTGACACGTGTTCTTACATATAAGCAGAGGAACTCATTTCTTGGGTCTCATTTGACCCGAGGTATGTGCTGTTTAATGTTTCACTCTGGTTTGCGAATTGTGATTATTGTTTGTTTGTTGCCCATGTAGATGATACCACTTTTTCTGATTTATAAAGATTGGTTTTGGGTTAGCTATTGTCTTCGTTGTTGTCTGCACTGGAGCCTAACAACAACACCATGGAGTTTTTAGTTTTAGATGTATTCTGTTGGTCTATATGTGTGTTTGTACTATAAATATCAGGAGAGCTGATGTAACAAACTCATTCATTCATTCTCAATAACAAAATTTGGTTTTCTGTTTTCTCCTTTCACTTTCTTTCTCCTCCGTTTCATCTGTAAATCAATATATTCTTTTGCAGCTTTGTGTTCTTTGAGCTTGTCAGATGCTTATGCTTGTGCAAAACGCACCAGGTCACTATTTAGTTCTGACTTCTAACTTATATCACCCATCCCACTTTTCCCCTTCAAACTTTTGCTCTTTTGTATTAGCCAAAAACTTAATTAGTCCAAGCTGGAATCCTAACTCCTCTATATATGGGAAAGTCACATGGGATTTTTTCTGTTCATCTATTGGCTTGTACCCATAGATATACAGAAACTTTGTTTTATTTTCCTTGTAGCAATGATTCTGGTAGACAAGTAGCAAGTGGTTTTGAGAAGAAATGTAACACCGCCAATTTACTAAAGAAAATGGCAGAATCTCAACAATTACTACAACGAACGCAGCAAAACAGTTAACAAAGCTGGGATCAAGAATCTCAAACACAGTATATAGGGGTTGTTGACAAGAATCTTGCGCACATCTGGGAAGAGGGAAAGGACTCACGCCTGTTCAGATATTCAATTCAAAGACAATCCAACAAAATGATAAGTTGCTAACATGCTTATCTATAGGATAAAAGACTTAAAAACAATAGCTCCTAAGAATATTTTAATAAACTGACTATGCTGGAAGTGGGAAGTGAACAAACTGGAAAATGCTGACTTAATTGCCTAAAAACTTATACATAAAGAAAAATGGATTCAGTAGAATGGGTTACAAACTTACAACTCTGGTAAGTGAGGAAATGGAAAATAAAATAAACTAACTTGCAAGGAAAATTAAAGATGATGGTTAAATCTGTTAAAATTTGTAGTTGGGATTGTATAAGATTCCTTCTGAATTTTTGCACTAAGTAGGTCATAGTTAAACTTATTGCAGCATTGGCCTTTCCCTTTCATCAGGAGTCAGCTTGGTTTTGTACATTGACGCTTCAGAGGACTTGGTTCATCAAATAGTTAAACGTCCATTGGTGGCTACCCATTTTATTGAGGAACATAGATGCTCTCTGGATGAAAATCCGAGCTATGATTCAAAGTTACCCTCAGTTGATGCAGGTTTTCAAGGAGAGTTTGGCAAAGATATCATCAATCAAGGTACAGTTTCTTTTGAGCATTACACTAGTTAAATGTCTTGCAAGTGTTTTCTTCTATTTAACCTATATACCTCCTTCGCATGTCCCCCTTTTGGATGTCCAGAATGTAGCCTTACCCTGACGGTCATTGCTGGTCCTGCACATGGGCTTGTTTATTCAGTAAACTCAACAAGTACTTCTAACCTTCCACTGACTCTGGGAAGGGTTCCTCCAGGTGATTTTGTGTTGAAGGATTCTGGGGTTTCTGGAAAACATGCTATGATAAACTGGAATTCGGATGTAAGCGTTTTTTTTTCCTGTTAATTTTTTTTAAAAAAAATTGGTTGTTTTTTGAAATTTATGCCATCCATGAAGGTTTCCTGACTATTGAGTTGTTTTGTTTATCTCAGAAGCGAAAATGGGAGCTCACAGACATGGGTAGCCTTAATGGCACGCTTCTAAATTCGAAGGCTATCAACCATCCTGATACTCAAAGTAGGAATTGGGGTAACCCAGTTGAGCTTACAAGTGGGGACCTGATAACTCTTGGAATAACTTCACAGATACATGTATTTTCATGACCTCTTTTGAATAATTTATATAAAGTACTTGCTACTAGAAAGGATATATGGAGTATTAACAAATTCCATTATTGTTACGCTGACCAAATTATCAAATTTGCAATTAGACAAGTTGATTTTCTTCCTCCTGTGCTTGTGAGCTTGTCACGTGAGTTAACTGATCCTATTTCCTAACTGTGTACTTGACCATTTCTTATAAGTGTCATATGTGCCTATTTATGGTTATTAGTGTGATGCTTATCCTTCCCAACGTAATGTTTGCATTCAATATATGTAAGTATGACTGTTCGCTCAGCAGCTGCCATCTGACTGATGTCCACAATTTAATATCCTGTGACAGGTTCAAATCAACCCTCTTGATGAGTGCAGCATCATCCCATTTGGAGTTGGGATTGCTTCAGACCCCATGGCTATGCGACGTGGTGGAAAAAAGCTCCCAATGGAGGATGTCTGCTATTTTCAGTGGCCTCTGCCTGGGGTTAATCAGGTTTAGGATGAGTTTACTTATAATGTCATGCATTTTAATCTCGTACTTTTACCGACTGAAAATGACATGAATACAGTTTGGAGTTTTTGGCGTTTGTGATGGACATGGAGGAGCAGATGCAGCAAAATCAGCTAGCAAGTTAGTATTCGACGTCTTTCTTTGTATTTTTGTTGAATTATTTGTAATTTAGGGTGTTGATTTGCTATCATGTTAATTTAATGGCATCAAAACTTTACCTCCAAAGAATGATGCTTTAGGCTCCATTTGGTAATGCAAGTAGCTTTTCGGAGCTTTTGATTTAATATTCTATAGTTTTTACGCGGTAAAGATAAGATTTTAGGTTAATTAGCTTTTGGAATTGAATTTTCAACCGCTATTCACCCCAAGCTTTTCACAACTTTTTTTTTATGTTCACAAATCTATTCATTTGCTCCTATGACATCAACTAGTTTGTATCGGCTACCCTATTAGCTAGCTGAGGTTACCAAACACCTTGCTAATTTATGGATTGTTTAATTTATAACATATATACAACCCACTCAATCCATCGGCTTCAGCTGCGCTATCAATTTCAGCTACCCCATCAGTTTTACTAGTGATATAGTGTGCTTTCGTTCATGGACTATTGATTTTCTCACCTGCTTGGTAAAACATTTCTCTAGTAGGTTTTGACTATTTTACAGATCTTAATTCTAATCTAATTTATGTAACAGACTTCTTCCTGAGATGGTTGCTAAAATTTTGTCAGACTCATCAAAGAGGGAGATGGTTTTGTCTCATCAAGATGCTTCAGATGTTCTCAAGGAAGCATTTTCTCAAACTGAAGCTAACCTGGATAATTTTTATGAGGTCTGCCTCCTGGCCTAATTGTTTTCAATCTGAAGTAATTGCTTAAGTCTATAATGCAAGTAACACATCCATAAAGGTTTTGTTAAAACATGCTATAACCATCAATGGAAAATTCGAAAAGAGTAGACAATCTGAATCCTGGATGGCTGGAAGCATAATATGTGTAGAACATGTTGCAACTTATAATTCCCAATTCATTAGGCAGTGTTTTCTCACTCTAATCTAGTTGAGTTCTGCTGCTGTTTGCAACTTTGCAGGAGCTTTTAACTAGTAGCTTCTCATTTGTAGAGTTTATAGTTGTCACTTTCTATCTACTAAATACCTTGCCTTTTTGCAGGGTTGTACTGCAACACTGCTCCTCGTCTGGTTTGACAGTCGTAAAAATTTATTTTTACAATCTGCAAATGTTGGTGACTCGGCTTGTGTTGTCAAGTATGCACTTATTTCCAAGATTTCTATTTTTTTCCAGTGACATCATCCTGCACATAATTTGGGTTCCCATGTTTAAGTTCTAACAAAATGTAGCTTTTCTTTTCTGAGGATTCTGTTTTCTGTTTCAGTGTTGATGGTAAACAAGTAAAGATGACAGGGGATCACAGAATAACCACCTATTCAGAGAGAGAGCGTATCAAAGAAACAGGACAACCATTAAAGGACGGAGACAAACGCCTCTGTGGTTTGTATTCACATTTCTTCAATTTGATTGACATATTGAATGTTTTAATTGGGTTTCTATGTTTATGCCTTTTGGGTTTAGGCTTAAACCTTGGTAGGATGCTCGGAGACAAATTTCTAAAGGAGCAAGATCCACGCTTTAGTTCAAAGCCTCACATAAGTTCTGTTATCCGTGTTCATCAAACTAAAGATGTTTTTGCTCTACTGGCGAGGTGAGTTTTCACTCTCAGTATATTTTCCCCTTCCCCTTGTACTTTGTTCAAAATGTTGGTAATGGGCAAAATATCGTTTTTCCTTATTGTTTTTACTTATTGAGCAAAATATTTAACACTGTCATTATGAAAATGATAGGGTATTAAAATATCATTTTTCCTTATTGTAGAATTTTTCACTTATTGTGCAAATTTCTTCTTATTTGCGTTTATCGGTCCATGGGAGGGTTAATCTATATTAAAACAAGCAAGCTGTTCTATATTACGATGTTAAAAACTGAACCTCTGTAAGTTTGAACTGCAGTGATGGCTTTTGGGATGTTGTTAGTGTGAAGAAGGCAGTGCAGCTTGTTTTTGAGGTGAACCCCGAACTTTACTCGATCAAACCTAATATATTTGATAATTACACAAAATCACCTGATATGTAAAGCACAAATATTCAAATCTATATCTATATAAACTCTTAATTTAGATGAGTTTAAGATAATGTGTCAATCTTATAGGCATTTTAGGATTCTTAACTAATCATTTTTATTTTTTCATTTTCCTTTGATTTTCTTTAATTCTCATTTTTTCTTCTTTTTCCTTTAATTCTCTTTTTTCTTTTATTTTACTAACTATTGGGCTTAATTCAAAACATTGAATTCAATCTAATATAACTATTGAACTTAATCAAATTTATTTACTAACTATCTATATAAACTCTTAATTTAGAAGAGTTTAGGATGATGTGTCAACCTTAGAGTCATTTTAGAAGTCTTAACTAATCATTTTTATTTTTTCATTTTCCTTTGATTTTCTTTAATTCTCATTTTTTCTTCTTTTTCCTTAAATTCTCTTTTTTTCTTTTATTTTACTAACTTCTATATAAACTCTTAATTTAGAAGAGTTTAGGATGATTTGTCAACCTTAGAGGCATTTTAAGAGTCTTAACTAATCATTTTTATTTTTTCATTTTCCTTTGATTTTCTTTAATTCTCATTTTTTCTTCTTTTTCCTTTAATTCTCTTTTTTCTTTTATTTTACTAACTATCCATATAAACTCTTAATTTAGAAGAGTTTAGGATGATGTGTAAACCTTAGAGGCATTTTAGGAGTCTTAACTAATCATTTTTATTTTTTCATTTTCCTTTGATTTTCTTTAATTCTCATTTTTTCTTTTTTTTCCTTTAATTCTTTTTTTTTTTACTAACTTCTATATAAACTCTTAATTTAGAAGAGTTTAGGATGATTTGTCAACCTTAGAGGCATTTTAGGAGTCTTAACTAATCATTTTTATTTTTTCATTTTCCTTTGATTTTCTTTAATTCTCATTTTTTCTTTTTTTTCCTTTAATTCTTTTTTTTTTACTAACTTCTATATAAACTCTTAATTTAGAAGAGTTTAGGATGATTTGTCAACCTTAGAGGCATTTTAGGAGTCTTAACTAATCATTTTTATTTTTTCATTTTCCTTTGATTTTCTTTAATTCTCATTTTTTCTTCTTTTTCCTTTAATTCTCTTTTTTCTTTTATTTTACTAACTATTGAGCTTAATTCAAAAGATTGAATTCAATCTAATACTCCATCCGTTCGGCAAAACTTGTCGTTTTAGAGTTTTGTTTTTGTTCGGAAAAACTTGTCATTTTAGGTATTTTTGTTTCTACTTTACTAAAATGCCCTTGATTTGATTGATGTGTTGTGAGTTGTAGTTTTTGATAAAGTAAAAAGTAGAGTAATAAGTGAGGGTAAATTAGTAAAAAAAGTGTAATTATTAGCTTTATTAAAAGTTGTGTAGAGAGTTAAAATGACAAGTTTTGCCGAACGGAGGGAGTATAACTATTGAGCTTTATCAAATTTATTTACTAACTATAGGGCTTAATTCAAAATATTGAATGTAACTATTAATTATGACACATCACATTTAAACAATGTTATAATGATATTGATATTATTATTACTGAGTAATTTAAAATATTTATATTTATGTATTATACTTTACATAAGATTTTTAAAAAATAATTTTCTGAGATAATTATAAGATATATTTATTGTAAAGTTTTTTTTTTTTAATGATTTTTATCTTAAACATTTATTAATATTTTATAATATTTATTGAATCAAAATAATATTTTTATATATAATATTTTAGTTTTAAAAAAACGCGCCATAGCGCAGGAGTTATACTAGTTATCCTTAATTCACGCATTTTAGTGTTTGCGTTTAGCAATTGGGATATTTTAATTTTGTTAAACCATGGGTTTCTTGGATTTTTTTTAAAAATCAAACCTGGTTTTCTTAAACCCGGTTTCCTTAAGGAAATATGTGATTATTAGGTAAAAAACACCTATCAAGTGATCATATCTATATAAACTCTTAATTTAGAAGAGTTTAGGATGATGTGTCAACCTTAGAGGCATTTTAGGAGTCTTAACTAATCATTTTTATTTTTTCATTTTCCTTTGATTTTCTTTAATTCTCATTTTTTCTTCTTTTTCCTTTAATTCTTTTTTTTTTACTAACTTCTATATAAACTCTTAATTTAGAAGAGTTTAGGATGATTTGTCAACCTTAGAGGCATTTTAGGAGTCTTAACTAATCATTTTTATTTTTTCATTTTCCTTTGATTTTCTTTAATTCTCATTTTTTCTTTTATTTTACTAACTATCTATATAAACTCTTAATTTAGAAGAGTTTAGGATGATTTGTCAACCTTAGAGGCATTTTAGGAGTCTTAACTAATCATTTTTATTTTTTCATTTTCCTTTGATTTTCTTTAATTTTCATTTTTTCTTCTTTTTCCTTTGATTCTCTTTTTTCTTTTATTTTACTAACTATCGGGCTTAATTCAAAAGATTGAATTCAATCTAATACTCCATCCGTTCGGCAAAACTTGTCGTTTTAGAGTTTTGTTTTTGTTCGGAAAAACTTGTCATTTTAAGTAGTTTTTGATAAAGTAAAAAGTAGAGTAATAAGTGAGGGTAAATTAGTAAAAAAAGTGTAATTATTAGCTTTATTAAAAGTTGTGTAGAGAGTTAAAACGACAAGTTTTGCCGAACGGAGGGAGTATAACTATTGAGCTTTATCAAATTTATTTACTAACTATAGGGCTTAATTCAAAATATTGAATATAACTATTGATTATGACACATCACATTTAAACAATGTTATAATGATATTGATATTATTATTATTGAGTAATTTAAAATATTTATATTTATGTATTATACTTTACATAAGATTTTTAAAAAATAATTTTCTGAGATAATTATAAGATACATTTATTGTAAAGTTTTTTTTTATGATTTTTATCTTAAACATTTATTAATATTTTATAATATTTATTGAATCAAAAAAATATTTTTATATATAATATTTTAGTTTTAAAAAAACGCGCCATGGCGCAGGAGTTATACTAGTTATCCTTAATTCACGCATTTTAGTGTTTGCGTTTAGCAATTGGGATATTTTAATTTTGTTAAACCATGGGTTTCTTGGATTTTTTTTTTAAATCAAACCCGGTTTTCTTAAACCCGGTTTCCTTAAGGAAATATGTGATTATTAGGTAAAAAAAACACCTATCAAGTGATCATAAATTAACTTAAAAGTATAAAAAAATCATGCAAAATAACTTAAAAGTAAAATAATTTTAATTGTACTAAAAAATAATAGGTTTTGTAACGACTTAAGATATGAGGTGGAGAGTTAATATAATATTTTGACATTTTGATGATAAATAATAAGTTTTAATTAACGGAAGGAATATTTTTTTTTAAAAAAAAGCATTAAATTTCCCCGATTATTAGATGAGAATAAAATTGTTTTTATCTAAGTTCAAGGATTGGCTAAAATCTTATGTTTAGTTGTAACTAGATAAATTGCCCGCACCTTGTGCGGGATTTTACAGCCTAACAGATAAATATGTAATAATTATTTATAATAGAATTTTTTTGAAATTGTCTATATTAGATGAATTCAGTAATCCTTGAATTTGTAAATAAAGAGCGGCCATATCCGGAGTTCGAAGTAATCCGCACCTTGTGCACGGTCTCTTTTTACAAAATAATTTCATAGTAGTATTTGTTAACGACTATTATAAAAACTCAATTATTTAAAGAATAAATAAATAATTACTATAACTATGAATAATATAATGATAAATTTAATAATCTAAGTTCAAATTAAAAAATCTTATGTTTAGTTGTGCACGGTCTCTTTTTACAAAATAATTTCATAGTAGTATTTGTTAACGACTATTAGAAAAACTCAATTATTTAAAGAATAAATAAATAATTACTATAACTATGAATAATATAATGATAAATTTAATAATCTAAGTTCAAATTAAAAAAATGTTTTTGATAAAATAAATATTATGTGAAGTTGTTTTATTTGAAAATTCAAATTCTAAAAATTTATTATAAATGGTGTATTTGGGAGTAATAAAATTTTCTAGTTAGGTGAAATAAGTTATTTAGAGGTGGTAATGTTTTTGATAAAATTAAAAAATAAGAAGGATTAATGAAATTAATTAATTAAGTGGGATAAATGTTCAATTCATATATTATCTTAAAATCCTATAGTGAAAATAAGGAAATAAATAAATCAAATAAAGAAATAAGTAGCAATCATAATCTCTCGAAATTTCCTTAATTTACATGATAAAGTAAAATTGATAATTAGATTAATTAGAGGTGGGAAAATAATTAATTAAGATGTACTCCCTATATTTTAAAATTTGAATTCATTATGGTGGGTCTATGACTAATGAGAAAATTGCACATATGATGATTCAAATGAGAGCTTGCCACATAGGATCTAAAAATATGGAGAATATGACACATCTGTCATCCGTGATTTTTATCTGTATTTTTTTTCCATATATGTGAATTACAAAATAGATTTATGATGTACCATTGAAGTTGGATTTATTAAATACTACCTCCGTTCAACAATATAAGTCATTTTAGACATTTGCACACAAATTAAGAAAATCACAAACTTATTACCTTTATACCCCTCATTAATTATCCACGTACAACCACTAATAACCAAGGGTTCGTTTGGTTAGCTTTCTACTTCCTGAGAAGTTAAAAATCTCAGGAAGTAGGAGTCAATACATGTGTTTGGTTTGTTTTTTTAAAATGAGAAAACCCATGAATTTAAATTCATAGGAATTTAAATTCCCATAAAATGGTGGAATTTAACTTACCATGAAGGGGTAGGTAAGTTCTACTTCCTCCATTCTTTTTTTCCAAATCTTTTATAAAATTTATTTTTTATAAACAAAATCACCAATTTGTCCATATAGATTTTGATTTTAAACAAAAGGTAAAAGGTTACAAGAGTAATTTTAAATAAATTACTATGACAATTCCATGTTTAACCAAACAAAATATAGGAATTGAATTTATGGGAAATTATTTTCAACCAAACATATTTTTACATTTCCCATGAAGTAGAATTCATGGGAATTACAAATCCCGGGAAGTTACTTTTCTCTTAACCCAATGTTGAGTTAAACTAGGGAACATGATAGAAGGATTACTTTTCTCTTAACTCAATGTCTAGAAAACTTAAAAGGACTTATATTTCTAAACAAAATTTTAAGCCTAAAAAGACTTATTTTTTTTAACGGATGGGGTAATAAAAATCAATAGTTGATTAGGATAATTGTGAATTATGAAATAAATTATTTTTAGACTAAATATCCTAGTTGAAATAAGAAAACAAAGATTTGATAATGAATAAAGATTTGTATTAACAATGTTGAGTTAAACTAGGGAAATTAGAAGATTTGGATAATTAATAGATATTTGTAAAGATTAATAAAACTTTGAATTAATTGATTACGTAAATAACATAAAATCCAAAAAATTCACAAAATTACACGTCAACATGATAGAAGGAGGAATTTTCACATTAGGTATGGCCGCTCTTTATTTATAAATTCAAGGAATTTTCACATAGGACCTAAAATTATGGGGAAGGTGACACGTGGCTAGTGTACTCCTTTAGTGTTATTATATACTCCCTCCGTTCGGCAAAAGTTGTCATTTTAGGGTGTTAGTTTTGTTAAAAAAAACTTGTCATTGTAGATATTTTGCCCTTCACTTTACAAAAATGTCATTGATGTGATTGATGGTTTGTTAGTTGTAGTTTTCGATAAAGTAAAAAAGGAGGGTAATAATTGAGGGTAAATTAGTACATTTGTTAATTGCCTTAAAACTTGTGAAATAAGCTAAAATGACAAGTTTTGCCGAACGGATGGAGTATAGATTATATAGATAGATATATTGATTAAGTAGAGTGGGATAAAAAATTATGTCTTATCTTAAACATATATTGATATATTATACTCCGTATTGATTTGATGGAAAAATTTTCAATTGGTTGAAAATACTACTCCGTATGATTAAGAAGAATATAAAAGTTTATAATTGTTAAAAAAACTTAATAAAAAAGTTAATATTTTATACTCCCTCCATCCAATAATACATGGGTTTTTAGAGGTAAAATTTTGTCCAACAATAGATGGACTTTTATATTTTCTAGGTAGTAAGTTGTAATCCCTCCGTTCGCGAAAACTTGTCATTTTAGCTTCCGGCACAATATTTAAGAAACATTTAAACTACCAACATTACCCCTACTTTTGTCTTAGCAAAGTACAATCACATTTTTCAAGGTAATTCAAATTTTAAACAAATGAGGGCAAATTTGGTAATATATGGGTAAAATCTCTAAAGTGACAAGTTTTTCTGAACAAAATCAAAAGTCTAAAATGATAAGTTTTCGCGAACGGAGGGAGTAATGATTTGTATTGGTTTGTGTGTTGTTGACTTTTTAAAATAATTTGATTTGTTAAAATGTGTAGTAGAGGTTAAAAAATAATAAAATTTATGAAAAAGTTAGTGCAATGATGATGTTTTTTTTAAAGTAAAGTGTTTTATTAAAACTTGTGCTAAAAGCCCATGTATTTTAAGACGGATGGAGTATAGTTTTTAACTCCTAAAATAACGTGCATGAATAGTAAAAACCTATGTATTTTTGGGCGGAGGTAGTATGATTAAGAAGAATATGTCATTTGACATAGACGACTTCTTCTTTATTATATACTGTATAATATAAGATTGTTACTATTTTGAGTCATTTTTCCAATAATATAAAACACATGGCGGTATGGGTAGCGAATTGCTATTAGCAATGAGTGATATAATGTTGTTTTACTCATAACGGGAGATTGTATACAAAGAGATGGTCAGATGGGTATTGACTATTGAAGGTGGCTTTGTGCACATTCTGATAACACCAAGCTGTTCTGGTTATAAAAGAAATTTATTTTGAAAGCTGTTTCTATTTGTATATTTCAAATGTAAGCAGGCAAGGGAGAGGTGTGCTGGAAGCGATGCGAAGGACGTAGCAGAGAAGGTGGCAGTTCTCTTGGTAGACGACGCTAGAGCAATGCGTACGAAGGACAACACTTCTGTAGTTTATGTGGATTTTGATATCACCATAAGAACTGCTTGTAAATCTGAATCTTGATAATCTATGTTCTGTTTGGGTTCTTTAGAATGTAATATTGATGGCACATCCTTGAGATGTTTCATAGGCTACAGATCTTATGCTCGGCTCCTATGATTATTTGATCACGGTGTCTATTTAGCACGCGGTAATCCGCAAGAGTTCCCCCCTTGTTACACCATTGATGTCAGAATCATGGTGCAAATCCTGTTGGTAAGATGGGAGTTGATGGTGAGCACTGGCGGATGTACTGTGCGTTAAAAATTAGGGCCCTATCTGAAACTTCAGCTGTTCATTTCTTCCTACATAACAAGATAAAACTAAGTGTGATGAAGCATTTGAGCAGTCTAAATTTGAAGTGAGCAGTCTAAAAACAGTGTGTGCTTCAAGCATGGCCCGAGCCTGGTTTCAATGGGTCTACTACAAGTATGGAGAAATGGACCTTGATATAGAGAGGGTTGAAACATATTGCAAGTGTCAACAAAACTGACATCTCAATGTCATGACAAAATCAGACAGTTTTTCGCCTTAGGCTTCAAAAACTGATCACTAGCTTCCGGGAATTGAAAAGGCACTCAACCACGAATAGTAAAAACCTCAATAAAGATAACCTAGCCTGAAAGACTGCAGCCACACAAGTCACTACTACTCCTAATCACTTGAATTATGGAGCAATAACAAGATGTTACCATAACAATGCCTGAGAAGCGGCAGGATAGCAGGATGGTTGTGGTTCTAGTTCCACGTTCTAATTCTGTGTCCGTCTATACTTGTCCTCCTCAACATCAACCTTCTTGAGCTTGTTGGATTCTGGTTTCACCCTCTAAATCCCCATCTGCCTCTTGTAAGGGTTCCTTGTCAACGTGCTCTTCTTTTCCCTCATCAACATCAAGCTTCTTCACTTTGGATTCTAGCTCACCATCTACATCTCCATCTGCCTCTTGTACAGGTTCCCTGTCACCACCCTCCTCCTTGTTCTCGTCAACATCAAGCTTCTTCAGCTTGGATTCTAGCTCACCGACTACATCCCCATCTGCCTCCTGTACAGGTTCCTTGGCGTTAATCTCCTCATCATCATCACCACCCTCAGGGTCATTCTCATCCAATGGGCTAAGCATGTCAGGAGATTTCTTAAATATTTCTTTAAGATCATCAATGCCATCGTTGGAGATAAAATTTCCATTGATATTCAGAAATTGGAACCCGGGCTTTTGCACCATTACCCGAGCTAACATCCTGGCACCTGCACTTCTAATGGAGTTCACACTCAAATCTAGTTCTTTTATATGAGCATGGCCTTCTTCTAGTGATTTGGCAATTTCAATAGCCCCTTCATCCTTCAGCTCATTCTCAGCTAAGTTGAGCTGAGCGAGGAACTGCTTCTCTGCTAAACAAGCCGCCAGTGCAGGGACAGCACCGGGTGATATGTCATTCCCTGCCATCTCCAGGACCTCGAGTAAAGGAGCTGAGACGTTGAGTCCATTGGCGATGGCAATTGTCCCTTCATCTTCCAAGTTTAGGTAACTCAAGTACAGTTCCTTGAGATAACTGTAATTTGATATAGCTTTACTCAAAGCCACTCCAGCTTCTACACCAAACATGTTATCCCGCAAGTCAAGCTTCTTCAAGTGAGTGCATTGCTTAAGGGCTTCAGACAGCGCAACTCCGCCTTCAGAATCCACCCTAGTAGAGGAGCATCTGAAATCCTCCAGCAAGGGAGACCGCTTGGCTACTTCAGCAATAGCAAGAGCACCTTCATTTCCTGTCATGTTGTTATGAAAATGGAGGACTCTTAGCTTCTCGGTAGACGGCACCAGCTCACAAATAGCACGAGCTGCTTCCTCGGAGATCCCATCATTCATTAAATATAGCTCCTCCAAGCTGTTCTGTGACTTCACAAGGGGTCCAAATGCCCTCACACCCTTTTCGCCCAATGCATTGTTTGAGAGATCAAGAGACTTCAAGACACAGCCTTCTAATGCAGCGGAAAATATCTTCATGACTTCAATGGCTTCTGCCTCCGGCCTTCCAGCAATAAAATCAGATAGGTCAACTTCTTCTAATTGGCCCTTGAGTGAAGCCAAAATGGGCTCTGCAACACGGGCTGCTCCCAGACCAAAACTTCTGTTACTGAAGCATATCTTAGTATAAGAAGTTCCAGAATCCTTTAGAGGCCGTAGCAGTTCCTCAGCCTCTTCAGGCTCGATAAAAGCTCTAGGACCCTTTGATATATCAAAGCATTTATCAGAATCCACCTCAGATATCGGTACTTGTTCCTCCTCTACTTTGGTTGCTGAACCTGTTCTAAGACTTTCTAGAATGAGTTTGCTGCACTCCTTGGCATAGAGCTGCACTGCAGAACCACCATCACCATCAGGCTCCTTTTCATGATGCTGATTTGCTGTAGTAAATGAAACTTGTTCAATATATTTGGCCTTTTCTTCGGCATCATCCTTGCTCAAACTTCCATAATTCACCGTCAAAAAGGTTGGGGTTGAAAGATTGTTCATCAACCGTTCAACAAGCATCAACCTTGTGTTTTGGGTGGGAGGCCAGAGCTTGACAGAGAGAGGGCGGCGTGCAGTATTCGGCTGTTCTGTCTCCATCATTAAGAAACCTACAAGCCCAAATATCCCACAAAGATCAAACTTTCACTAACATTGCAACATAGCATACACCATCAAACCATACTAATATTCTCTATAAGAACCAAATTTCTAAATTCTGCACCCATAACATAAGCCTTACTAAAACTGCAATAATAATTTCAGATTCATAACATTGTTATGCAAAATATGGCCATAGTAGTATGTTTTAAGTGAAAAATTCAGACAATGCGCTCAGCCACTCGGCAAAAAGATGGCACCAACAAACAAATCTAATTGAATTCTATTCCAATGCACCCACCTCAAAACCAAACTATATCCAAACCATGAGACTGCATACTATAAATATGAAGAGCGATTGAATGAGGCTTCAGTGAAAACACACCTAAAAAGTGCACTGCTGTGTCACCTAATCATGAAGATTACTTGGGAAAACATAATAGATTCTATTAAGTAATAAAAAAACAAGGGGAAAAAGTTTGATCTGATAGGGAAAAAAGACTTATCCATTGCCTAATACACATGTTTGATCACTCAAGTTGGATTCGCGGTATGCCCTATCGTTTTCCGTTACGGGAACGTCGAACCGAAATCGTTGAGAAACGCGAACCAGATCGATGGTGGTGGCGAACCCAATCGGCAGGGCGAGAAGAAAATAAAGACCAGGTGAAGAACAGAGATCTGGAGAGGGAGAAGAACGACTTACAGTTACAGAGAACAAGCAAAGAACGGATACGACAA
Source organism: Persicaria tinctoria (assembly GCA_037127255.1). NCBI lineage: Eukaryota > Viridiplantae > Streptophyta > Magnoliopsida > Caryophyllales > Polygonaceae > Persicaria > Persicaria tinctoria. The sequence continues at coordinate 44,429,370 of JBANSL010000018.1, forward strand.
GGGCCGTCTCCTGGCTTCCGCTTCAGAGAGAGAGATCAGAATAGATTAGGACTTCGGTTAGGAAAAGGGAATTTTTTTTTTTTTTTTAAATGAGGGGGTTTCAAGGCTATCGATAAAAAAGTGATATAAAACACTCGTACTAAGAAAGTCAAATGACAAACCACTGGCGGGCTAAATCCATGTCAAGGTATGACTTATGAGTATCGATCCTAGCACCATAACTATCATTAGCGTGATTTGAATCATTGACCTCACGATTGAGAGACACAACGGAACACCTTACTCTTACCACTTGAAGAAGAGATAATTGATAATTATTATTTTCTTTGTTTTAGCAAGATAAGAGACTAAGTGTTTGGGTGAGATCGAGTCCTGCTAGACTATCACTCAAGGATATCCTCGTCGAGGAGCAAATGTAGACTCGAGTCAATGAGAAGACCTTTTGAGGACGCAAAGTGGGGATGGTACGTGTGAGTGCATAAATCTGCTCTCAATAATCGTTGATGGAGACCGATCATGATGATGATCTCAACACGAACCATATCCTGTGAAACAAGAACAAACGAGGTCGGGGCGGAGCTTGTCTCCCCCGGATGACCCTCCGACGCTCAAGTCAGTATTGTTCTCATTCCTCCTCCTTATGGAGGCATATCTCACTTTTTATAATAGAAACTAGGGTCTGAGGGTTTTGCCGTAGGAAAGACAATAATGTCCTTGGGCCTTAGTGGACTTGCTTAGTTTTGCTTTCTCAATTGCCCCTCGGGCTTCTTTAGCGCTTATCAGCGGTGAAGGAGACCGATGATTTCCGAACCTTGGGAATCTTTATGATTATGCTTGGACCTTCCCCTTGATTACTCATTTAGTCCTTGATCTCGTAGATGGGTACTTGGATAACGAGTTGCGTAAACTCTCTTGATTGCCAATGGTTACATAATATTGATCGTGATTGGTTTCAAGATTTTGGCCTGCAAATGGCGACTATTGACCTTAATTGGCGTCCACTGTTTGGCCTATAAAAGGCGACTATTGGTCTTAATTGACGCCCGCTATTTGGCCTATAAAAGGCGACTATTGACCTTAATTGGCGTCCACTGTTTGGCCTATAAATGCCGACTATTGGCCTTAATTGACGTCCATCTTGATGGCCTGTGAGCGGCTACTATTGACCTTAATTGGCGAAAGCAATCGGCCTCTAACGGTGACGGATTATAATTGGCCTTTGACGGCTTCTACGCATTTGGCTTGTGATTGGCTTCCATTGGTCTTTATTGACGAACTTCTTATGGCATGTGATTGGTGACTATTCGCCTTGATTGGCGTATCCATGGCCTAAAATGGCTTAAATTGGCTTTAAAGCTTACTCCTTCTTGGCCTATAATTGACTTGTTTTGGTCTTAATTGACGAACTTCTTATGGCCTGTGATTGGCGACTTTTGACCTTAATTGCCGAACTTTTGGCCTTGATTGGCTATTTTTTGGGCCTTGAATGGCGATTTGTTGGCCTTGATTGGCTACTTTTTGGCCTTGAATGACGATCTGTTGGCCTTGATTGGCTACTTTTTGCTTTCCTTTTTTTTTTTCCAACGTCATTCTTGACATCCTTGAATACTTTCTATAGCTTTGATGTCGATCTTGACTTCCAAGCTGACAATAGTTAGGGAACTTTTTGCCCCTTGCATGGCTAGCTCTTGGGTTATGAGCTTGACGCTTTGTTGTTGACCCTTAAGTGAATCCCTTGCTGATATACTCTGGCAATTTTGATGGAAATTTCATATAATTTCTTTTTAGAAATCAATTCTAAGGTGCTAGTTGAACCGTAGATATAAGTATTAATTGTAGGCTACATGATATCAAAAGGGAGAAGAACTTATCCGATTATGAATCTAATGCGATCCTGCTGCCGTGGACACTATGAACATGACTCCTGCACTTGGGCGCGACGGTCCTTATGCCTTGCACCTCCTTGCTAGTTTGTGCCATATGAAAGCGATATACTTTAACAAAAGTTATTAAGTAAATAAATGAACAATAAAACCATATTTGTTAAGGAGAAAGACAAAGGTCTTCGGCACTTCCTGATCTTGATTTGGGGCATTAATGCTATGTGATCTTGCCCCTTGTCATCTTCTTTTTGAATCCATCGGCAATAGGAGGCTGCAGGGACAAAAATCTGCAATCTTGAAAGTTTGGACTACTCACTGTAATTACTTAGAAAGATCGAGCATATTTCGCAATTTGTGAGAGTTCCGAGCCGAATCTGTAATTATGACAAATCTTCATCAAATCCATTGTCTTCCTCTTTGTTAGGTATCGTAGAACGCGGCGGTGCAGGAAATCGAAGTGGTATCGCCGGCCGTTGTACGTCCCGCCTCCGACCTTGACCTCAATGACGATGAGGGTTCTTTTGGAGTGATGCTACCCGCGAGCGGCAGAGTCGAGCGACCCTGACCTCCCTAACGATGTCTGTGTGTTGATCCGGGTTCAGATCCTCGAGCTTGCGAGTCGCATATGTGGACTGGTGTGCTCCTCATGGTGCGGCAGAGCATAAATTGATCTCCCTTGGCTGATTGCTTGATCAGTTGTCGATCTCCCGTCGATCTGGTGGGCGGGTAGCGGCTCGATGCCCATGTGCACACTTGCTCTTAGATAGGCGGATGTCCGGGAGCCTTGCGATGCCGCTTGGTGTTTGGGTTCGCAGGTCACTGATTCGAACTCCCCGATTTCAACTGGTGAAGATTGGCCGTCGAGCGTTGATGAAGAAGCGGGATCGGACTCGACGGGAGGGTCCATCAGCGTTGGTTGATTGGTGCGAACCTCCAAGGTTGTTGCGATCCTGCCCCGATCCACGAGATCTGCGGCTGAGAATCTTGTCGAGGGACGGTGGTTGCCTGGGGAGGGGTGCGGCATAGCCCTGCACCCTCGGCAAAGCTCTGCAGTGAGCCCTGCGTTATGATATATAGAAAGAGAAATGCCATTGACATTCAAAACAAGCTTTGATTCTGATCGACTCCGATTTCCTCTCAAACGTGGACCCTTATGCCTTCTCACTTGTCGAACTCAAGAGCAGAAGAGCAGTGTTGCGGCAGGTGCAGGTGGTTCATGGCGACCGAGCATCTGATTGTGCCCCTGGCCCTCGACGACGACGGTAAGGCTCTTCGATCTTGCTTATTAGGGTTCTAATTTTGGTGCTTTTTGATTAGATCCCCACGGACGGCGCCAATTGTGAGTGCATAAATCTGCTCTCAATAATCGTTGATGGAGACCGATCTTGATGATGATCTCAACACGAATCATATCCTGTGAAACAAGAACAAACGAGGTCGAGGCGGGGCTTGTCTCCCCCGGAGGAGCCTCCGACGCTCAAGTCAGTATTGTTCTCATTCCTCTTCCTTATGGAGGCATATCTCACATTTTATAATAGAAACTAGGGTTCGAGGGTATTACCGTAGGAAAGACAATAATGCCCTTGGACCTTAGTGGGCTTGCTTAGTTTTGCTTTCTCAGTTTGCAATTAAGCGGAACATCGATGCACTTATTGGTCAGTCTAGTCTTTGTTGGGATTTGGTTGAATGCAAGCTACTTGACAACCTGCCTATAATAGTTTCCTAGCCTTAGGAAATTGCGCAATCACTTTTGTAATTTAAGAGAGGGATACTTCTTGATAGCCTGCACCTTGCTAGGATCAGTGCTTACTCCTTGGGCTGAGATGATATGCCCTAAGTATTTAATAATATTAGCTCCAAATTTGCAGTTGGAGGCTTTAAGGTAAACCTGTTGTGATCTCAAGATTTCAAAAACTGCTTGTTGGTGCCAAATATGTTAACGAGGATGTTATCACAGAAGGCAATAAAAATCTTCTATCCACTTTTTCGAACACATGATTCATTAGACCCTGAAAGGTGCATGGGACATTAGTCAGGTCGAAGGGAATGACAAGATAGTCATAGTGGCCATCATGGGTTTAGAAAGCAATCTTATAAACATCACCTGGTTCCATCCTCAACTGATGAAAACCATACCTCAAATCAAGCTTGGAAAAGTACTTAGCAGTTAGCACCTCCCAATTCATCAAGTAGATATTTCAGGAGTGGAATGGGATATTTATCCTTCATTGTCTATTAATTTAGGCCTCAGTAATCAAGACAAAGTTGCCACAACCTATCCTTCTTCTTCACTGGCACTACTGAAGACGTATATTTAAGGACTTGTGTTATGTTGCTTGATCCCATGCGCGAGCATTTCTTGAACCAATTTCTCAATTTCATCCTTATGCATTTATGAATACCTATAGGGTCACTTGCTCTAAAGGAAAGAAATTTATGGGAGATTACATTTTTGATTGTAGTCCACTCTATTGCATTCTTGTGAATGAGAACTTATAGTTCGGTATTTGTAATGAGATTTGCGGTAGTCGTTGTGTGTTCCTTGAATTGGTAAATAAAGAGCGGCCATCCGGGTTCGAACCGACGGTTTTGTGTTCCAATTGGGTTAATCTATCGGGTACATGGTTAATTTTCCTAAACGTAATTAGGAGTCGATGGTCATTATTTCAATCTCGCATAAGACGGAGTTTAAAGTTTTACAGTAGAAAAAGAAAATTCATCAAGTTCCACGTGTTTGTTTCCTAGTGGATCAACAGATAACCTGATGGATACATGAATGAAGCCGATTAGGCCAAATTTGGGTTGGGCTAGGCTCAACTAGATCCATACAGCCTGGGCTTTCTAGCCCAAAGGCCCAATCCTGACCATTTTGCCCTCCGCTGAAAAACCCTAAACGCCTCTCTTCTACTTCATAGCGTAGAGCTTCGCCCGTTAGCATTCGAATCTACTGCAACGCTCTGCGGCTGCCAATCGACGAAATCCCTATCTTGCGGTAAATCCATCTCGTTGTCTCTCCTTTTGGTTATTGTTTTGATCGGTGAGTTTGTGTATCGGATCTGATCTTCCCTCTTTCTCGACAGGAGCCATGGCGGATAAGGCAGTGACTATCAGGACCAGGAAATTCATGACCAACCGGCTTCTTTCCAGGAAGCAGTTCGTCATCGATGTGCTTCATCCCGGCAGGCCTAATGTTTCCAAGGTTTTGTTTTTTGTTATAGCTGTCTTTGATGCGGTTTTTAAGATTTCAAGGAGTTGTTAATTGAATTTGGATTTATGTTTATGTTGATTAGGCCGAGTTGAAGGAGAAGCTAGCTAGCATGTACGAAGTGAAGGATCGGAACTCGATTTTCGTTTTCAAGTTCAGGACTCATTTTGGAGGTGGCAAATCAACTGGATTCGGCCTGATTTATGATTCTGTTGAAAATGCCAAGAAATACGAGCCTAAGTACAGGCTCATCCGGGTAATTTAACCTTATTCTCTCGTGTTCCGTATTTTCAAATTCAGGATTGCTTATTTATTGAATCTCCGCTACGAAGTTGTTTTAGGAGTTTCATTAGCTTATCATCAACCACGGAAGCTTCCAAATTTCACTGATTTGTTGGATTAATAAATGCAAAGATAATGAGATTGAGTTTTACGCTTCTCTGTATTCTTGAGGCTAAATTGTTTTGAGGCAGCATGCTATGAATTTTAGTTTGAATCATGATTGTATGGGACTGTGATTTCTAAAGTTGGCATCTTGTTTGGGAAATTATTGATATGCTGCAAAGTGCAAACTTCGTTGACGGTGCTTGTTGATTTGAATTATTTTGGTGTTTTTGTCATTTGATTATACTATGGCAGACTGGCAGTGGAGATCTTTTCTGTCACTTGCTATGAATGACACCTGAAGGTTTTTTTCTTGATATAAGAACAGCACTATTAAAATGAATGTCTTATATCATTGTAAATAGGGAAATTAGAAATACAATATTACCTGTGTTTTTGCTTATTTAGTTTTTCATCGTTTTATTGAGGTTTTACGATTGGTTATGACAGAATGGATTAGACACAAAGATAGAGAAATCGAGGAAGCAGTTGAAGGAAAGGAAGAACAGGGCAAAGAAGGTTCGGGGTGTTAAGAAGGTCAGTAGTTTTCTTCTTTTATTTTGTACTTAATGCTCATTTACAAAGTATCCTGACAATGCCAATTTGCATCGGTTATTTCAGACCAAGGCTGGAGATGCCGCCAAGAAGAAGTGAGAAGTGAAACAACTTTTCGACGGGGGTTGGTGCCAGACTCTTTCGAATATTTGGTCGTTTTCTGAAAGTAGGTTTCCCTAGTCCATATTATGTTGCTGATGATCTAGTTCTTCATCTTGGATAGACTATCAAGTCATGAGACATTCCACCTTTTTCTTGTGAGTTTCAAGCAGTCGAAATTGTTGTGATATTTTGAAATTTTTTACTCAGTTTTGAATAGATTGGAGTTTACTTTTGCATCAGTCATTAGTTTGCTTTATTGAGTTATTGCGAGTTTTCATCTTCATTACATAAATTTGAATCAATTCATCACTGGAAGAACCTTGAAGAAATGCATTCAGACGGTATGATTTCATTATTGATGACTCGTATAAGAGATTTATAGAACCACTATAAGAGCAAAAGGAGGATATATATTGGTTTAAAAGGGGTAAACTGTAACCTTGAAATTGTTCATGCTGGTTGAGTTTTTGGGTTGGATTTTCCAGCAGTCCAATTTAAGTTTCTTGCATCCAAGTCTGTGAATCCTACTAATAATCTGAACAGAGGCTAAAAATTGGGTATGCCACATTGCCACGGTTCGGGCAGTGGTCTCTAGCACTTGGAAGGGGCCCGAACTAGCCCTCAGCAACTTTAAGCACTTTGTGTGTACTTTTCCTCCAGCAGTTGTTGGCAATTTGCAATGAATTGGAGTTTTGAGGCTTTGAAATTTCATCACTATAGGTCCATCATAACCGTGTACAACACTGAAGAGGAAACCTAGGGGAGTAGACTAAACATCTATATGGCGGGAAACAAGACAATGTCATTCCTAGTCCTGTTAATCGGGTTCTGGGTAAAACGGATCTCGAGTAGATTCGGATTTATTTGTACTCGGGGTTGACCCGGTTTTAAGTCAAATCGGGTCGATTTCGGCTTTTTCAATTTTTTATTTTTTAAATTATAAAAAACATGATTTGGTAATTTTATGATAATTTTAAAATACTAAAATTAAAGACAATTATATATTTATATTTGATCCAAAAGATTTTTTTTTTTTTTTTGATTAGGAAAAGATTAGGTGGGCAAGCCCTACCCGGCAGCATCCTTGCGGATGAGGTCAATAAGACCTGGATTGTTGTGAATATCATTACCTTGAGCAGAGTGGCTAAGATATGCAACCTTATCGGCCACTCTATTGCCCATACGAGGTAAATGAAAGTAACCTACTTCTTTTACAGTCGATAACATGACTTGAATATCTGAGAGGATTAGTTCAATCTCCCAAGGACATTTAGCCGTCTTGTTTTAGGGGTGGGCATGGGACGGGACGGGACGGGATTGGGGTAATCCTGCGTCCCGTCCCGCGTATTTTTTCGGGACGGGATTTAATTATTTTTTTTCAAATCCCGTCGGGCCTTATCCCTCACGGGACGGGACTTGTCCCTCGAAAAAAAAGATTTAAAAATAATTTAATTAACTCCAAAAATAGCAAGTAGCAAAGGTGTAAATTAAAATTGCCAAATTTTACATAATCTTATCCAACATGAAACCCTAAAATTGGGAATGAATGGCCACACTGCACTACTGTTTGAGTTTTGAATTAGGAAGAGAGTTGATGCCCTTTGCAGGCAAACCGGAAATATATTTCATTAACTCACAATGGAGCTATGTAACAGTATAAGTAGTCAATAAAGATTAATGGTTAGTTTATTAAAAAGGAATCTGTTAGAAAATGAACGCGCTTGGCTCTTGCCTCACGCGCCCCCAATCTCAGTATGCAAACCCCAATTTCCCCAAATCTTTTTGGAAACCTGGCGTTCTCCAGTTCCAAATCGGCCTAAATCCACTCCTCAATCCTCCTCTGGGAGCCCGTCCTGGCGATTTTCAGGCTTCTCCTTGCCGATTTCGTCCGTTTGCAGTTGCTTTGGTTGGTGGCTGCTCCGTTTCAGGGGCGGTGGTTGCTATTCCAAATCAAAATCCTTCCTTTCTTGTTGCTATTCTTTTCAAACCCACCCTTATTAGCCCCATAATCCTAAGATTTCCGAGGAAAAAAGTCAGGAAGAAAGGGGCTCGGTGGAGATGGTGGTCGGTCGGCTTTCCGACGGGTGCGGAGGTGGTTATTTTGCGGCGGGGCGAGACCTGCTCAAATAAAATCAGAAAATTGGGGGAGAAATTCCTTTTCCAGTGGCGTCGAGGGCGGTTCATATGTGGTTGGAGGATGGTCTCTTGGCGAGGTCGGTTCAGCGTTTGGTGGCGGTTTCTCGTCTGGCTGGTGTGTGAGCGGCGTTTCTTCGCTGTCGGTCTTGGTGGCTGCCTCTTAGGTTTTGTTCTTGCACACACCAACCCCCGAAAGGGCCTCGAAAAACCTGATGAAATCACTCCTGCTGAGGAGCGTTTTCTCTCCGATGTTGTTGGGAAACAATGGCGTGCGTCATCTCTGATTCGGATTGATGCTTCACCTGATGTTGATAAATCACCATTTTGCGGAAGGCTGCGAGCTTTGACTCTCCTTCAAATCTTGGATTTTAATTTGAGGCATGGATTTGTTTCTTTTTTTTCTTCTCACTCTAGCTTGTTTAAGAGCGTTGTTCTTGGTGGCACCCAAACGGTGGTAGATCTCGTATCTCCACTCCCTAAATCCCGAAAGGGCCCAAAACCCTCGATTGAGGACCCCATCTCTTTCCCATTGGTTTCTCCTGTTGCATCATTATCGGTGGTGCGACGGTTTGCTAGAATTTACATTGGCCCGATGTTTCTTGTGGTTGTGTATGTACATAAATGGTATGTTTACCGACATAACCTTGTTAATCAGTTTGTGTCAAAGCGGAATACATCCGTTGCAGGTTCAAAATGTGTGTTGAATAAGGTCGTACTCCAGCCCTCGGACGCAAAACCTCATGATATAAACTCGCGTGTTCGTGAGTCGACTCTCTTGGTTGCGTCGCTGGACAATCCCGAGGAGTTGAAGCAGCTAGGCCATTCTAATCTGTCCCTTTCCCAGTTGGGTGGTGGTCGGACTTCATCGTGTACGAGTCCAAGTATAGGCAAGGCTTTGTTCGCCTGTAATCTATTGAAGCTTAAACATTTCTATGACCATAAACTTGGTAGCAATTCTTGGAAGGCTAAATCCTTTTATGCTGAAATGCTTACTGAAAATATGCTTGTCTCACCTTTGCTTGTTTGTGACATGATGTTAATTAAGTTTAAGGGGGAACATTCCAACTGTGCCTTGAAGGTTGTTTTACTCACTTGGTCCTTTGTTGTAAATGGTCTGAATCTGTTAAAAATTCGCTTGCACGTTCTGAGTTTGTGTATTGGGTCATGCTCATTCATTTGCGACCTTGGCGTTGGCTGTCGGTTTTGCTACTACCTTCCATTGTTGACTCATTCTTGCGCCACTAACAGATTAATGCTTAGTTTGTTTGGTTGTAAGAATGTAAAGCATATCATTATAATTGGTATTAAAAATGTAATGCTAATCAAAAGCTATTGCCTAAAACAAGCTTGGAAACTAGGAAATTACTATCTTCAAACAACGAGGCTCACCATGAATAATTACTCATCACATTCGCTACAATGTCTCGATTTAAGGACTCGGACCATTAGTCCTTTAATCATTATAGGTTTTTTATGAAGATTTGCTTTTGGAACTGTCGAGGGATTGGAAAACGAACCTTTTGGACGGAAATTGATTCTATGTGTAAAAACGACCACATTCAAATCATGTCGTTAGCGGAAACAAAATCGGAAAATATCCCTGATGACAAATTATGGAGAAATATTGGTTTCGATGAAGGGGTATGGTCGCCGGCTGTTGGAAGATCCGGGGGAATTGGAGTCATCTGGAAATCTCATCAATTGCTAAATTTTTCTATTTCCATAGCTATCCATGCTCCTCGCATCATCGGCCTCCGAATTGAGAGCCCCCAGGATGGATTTCCGATCCTAGCTCTGTTTGTATATGCACCTCCGACACCAACGGATAAAGATATATTTTGGGAAATGTTAACAACAATTGTAAATGATTCCACTATTCCGTGCATTGTGCTTGGGGATCTAAATGAAATTCTGTGCAGCTCTGATAAACTCGGCGGGGCCCCTACCCGGGTCACAAGGTTCTCGCGTCTAATCTCTTTTAAAAATGACTGCTCTCTCCTTGACCTTCCTACATTTGGAAACCCGTTCACTTGGAGGAAGAACCCGGACGAAGATTTCAATATCCGCGAAAAACTTGACCGAGTGCTTGTTCACCAACAGATTCAAGCATCATTCCCTAATATGATAACCTATCATGGTGCCTTCTCTACCTCGGATCACTGCCCAATTTCTATATCTTTAGAGGACAATTCTACCTTCAAGGCACCACCTTTCAAATTCGAAAACGCCTGGCTGTTGCGGAAAGATTTTCGTAACATAGTCAAGCAATCCTGGAGGGCAACATGCCCTGGATCGGCTATGTTTCAATCAATGTTTAAACAAAAAATACTAAAAAACAAGGCAAAAGAATGGAATAAGACAAGCTTCGGCAACATCTTCCGTCAATTAAAAAACGTAGACTCTGAGCTGCTGCGTATTCAGTCCACGGGACCTGGCTTTAACTCTCAAGGAGATCAAAAGAGAGAAAAGCAACTCATTGTGAAGAGGGATAAGCTCCTTTTATTTCAGAAATCTTTCTGGAGCCAAAGGGCTAAAACTAAGCATCTAAAACTCTAAGATTCAAACACAGCTTATTTCCATCGAGTAGCTTCAGGACGACGACATAGAAAACAGATACGCAACATCCTATCCTCCACTGGTACGATGGTCTTGGGAGAAGAAAATGTTAGGACCGAGATAAAACGGGATTTTGAAAAGAGGTTTAAGAAAGAGCCAACAGATGACGACCTTCTTAACAAACTTTTGGAACTCATACAACCGGCCATCTCACCGGATGAAAACTGTTTTCTTACAGCGATCCCGACTAATTCAGAAATTAAAACATCGGTTTTTAGTCTAGGACGAAACAAGTCCCCAGGACCTGATGGATTCACGGCTGAATTCTATACAAAATATTGGGATATAATCGGAAAATCGGTAATATGTGCGGTAAAAGGGTTTTTCCATTCCGGTAAAATGCTCCGACAAATTAACCATACTTTTATCTCCCTGCTTCCAAAGAGTGATGCTCCCACGACTACTAGTCACTACAGGCCCATCAGCCTGTGTTCCAATGTCTACAAAATAATTTCCAAAATTCTGACAGAAAGAATGAAAAAAGTTATTGGTAAACTCATACATCCACTTCAGGGTGCATTTGTTTCAGACAGGGCTATACAAGACAACATCCTAATAGCACATGAAATCTTCCACTCTTACAAGAATCGTAGGGGTCGGGAAGGATGGTTGGCCATAAAATTAGACATGGAAAAAGCCTACGATAGGGTGGACTGGCACTTCCTCAAAAGTGTGCTTCTTAGATTCGGATTTCATGAAAGGTTTGTCGCGTGGATTATGGAATGCATTACGACTGTCTCATTCTCGGTGTTAGTTAACAATGGGCCTACGGACCTGTTTCTGCCGTCAAGAGGTATTCGCCAGGGCGATCCGCTATCCCCCTTTCTTTTCATTTTAAGAGCAGAGGTTCTAGCCTGAAAACTAACAGCAGAAGCTAGTTTAGATAGATCTCAGCTAGGCTTCCCGATTGGCCGCAACGGGCCCCGTGTTCCATTCCTCTCCTTTGCTGACGATATCATCATCTTCTCAAAGGGAACCGTTGAAGCAGGGCACAAAGTAAGGATGATCATTGACTCATACTGCAAAGTGTCTGGCCAAAAAGTCAATTACCACAAATCATGCTTCCAAGCAACTCGGGGGATTCCAAATCATAGGATTCTCCAGTTGCGTAATTGCCTCAACATTACTGATGAAAACTCAATTGAAAAATATCTTGGTTGTCCTATTATCAATGGCAGAGTCACAAGTAGTACATTTGAAGACATCATCTGTAAATCTAAACAACAACTGACAAAATGGAGGGCTAATACCCTCTCCCAGCAAGGTCGTGCTACACTAATAAACTCCAACCTCTCGGCTAAGCCTCTTCATATGTTGTAGAACTTTATGCTCCCTGCTTCTATGCATAAAGAACTTGACCAGATAAACCGCTCTTTCTTTTGGAACAAGGACCTCCAATACCGGCCGCTAATTAGCTGGGACAGGATATGCAAACCGAAACAGTTTGGGGGGCTAGGAATTCGAAAATCAAGTGATATGAATGTTGCTCTCCATATGAAGCTCTTGTGGAAGATTTTGGCAGAGCCTAGTAATGTGTGGGTTACCCTGATCAGACATAAATATCTGCGTAACACAAGTATTTTCGAGTACAGAAAATCGGGATCGTGCTCTTGGCAATGGACCAAGCTATCGGAACTAATAGATAAATTTAAAACTGGCCTAATTTGGTCTGTAGGAAATGGACACTCAATAAAATTCTGGAAAGATAATTGGATCTCTACCTCCCCTCTTCTGGCTAGGGAGAACTGTCCTCTAAATTACGATCAGGAGGAAACGGTTAGTGACTATATTTTGGGGGGCAAGTGGTGGACTGAAAAACTAAAACGGAACCTCCATAGCAATCTGGTACAAGACATTCTAGACATCCCGCTTCCTGCATCAGAATTGCAAGACCGCCTATACTGGTGGCCGGATAGGGAAGGATGGTTTACTACTGCCAGTGCACACAAATTGATTACATCTCAAGCATCTGCAACCCCGGACAGTAATGACTGGATTTGGAAGATCGATACCCCTCCGAAAGTTAAGAACTTCCTTTGGAAAATAGCTCAGAATGGTCTCCCCACAGCCTCTAGGTTGTCCTGTAGGGGTTCGGCGGTTCCTTCCACCTGTTCCCTATGTAATTTGGCGCCGGAGGATGATGTCCATTTGTTCTTGGAATGTCCCTTTATCACATCAATTCACCAGCTGCCGATCCAAGATCAATCAATGGTTGCTTGCCTGATTGCCCAGTCTCGGGATATCAGGCCTATTCTATCTGGCCTTGGGAAGAGGATAAACTCCACCGCCATATCCAGGCTTGCTTTCTCCTGGTGGTCGACATGGTATATTAGGAATCAATTTCTGTTCCAGCAGACTACTATCCCACAGAAAGATAAAGTTATACAAATGATCAAAACTCATATAGACAACTGGAATAGAACATCTGTGCGGGAAATGGAATTTGAAGAAGAGCTTCGCACACCTCGGTTGCACTCGGCAACACAAAGTAAGAAACAACGTTCCGTTCATTGGCGGAAGCCTCCTAGGGGTACATACAAACTAAACTTTGACGGTTCTGCCCTTTCTAATGGCGATAGTTCAGCGGGTGCAATTATTAGGGATTGGGAAGGACAACCAGTTTCCATTCAGCACCAGCTACTTGGAAAACAAAACCCCCTTAAAGCGGAGGCTTTAGCCCTAAAATTGGGTGTTCAAAAAGTTCGACAACTAAACATTCAAAGGATCCAAATTAAAGGCGACTGTAAGATCATCATCGACCATCTACAGAGGAAATCTTCATGTCCATGGGAAATCGAACTAATTCTCTCGGATACACAATTACTGCTATCGACGGTGAAAGAAGCAATGTTCTTTCACATTCCTCGCATGGGCAATACAGTGGCTGATAAGGTTGCACACCTTTGCCACTCTGTCCGAGGAGTCGATATTAAAAATGATATTGGTCTTCTTGACCTCATCCGCAAGGATGCTGCCGGGTAGGGCTATCCCACCCGAATTCTTTCCCAATCAAAAAAAAAAAAAAGTATAAGTAGTCAATAGATTACTAAATTACTAATGTATGCTTCTGTAATACAAAGCCAAATCACAAGATGGGCTAATACAGTGAGCATTGGGCCTAATATAACACTTGTAGCAACTTTTTATTGAAATTCTTATACGTTTTTAATCTTTTTATTTATTTTAATGGTTATATAAATAAATGTTACTATATAATATAAATATATTCTTAGATATTTTTATTAATTTTAATTATATATATTAACATATATAATTATATATATATATATGCGGGACGGGACGGGATTTGCGGGACAAAAACTCTTCGTCCTGCGTCCCGTCCCGCGTAATTTTTGCGGGACGGGATTGAGACGGGATTGTAATTTTTTTTTCTAAATCCCACCGGGATCGAGACGGGATCGGGACGGGATGCGGGACGGGACGGGATTTGCGGGATTTGTGCCCACCCCTAGTTTAGATAGTCTATAATTATTTTGCAGTCACCTTCTACTTGGATTTTTTCAATGTGAAGTTGTAATACCTTCTGGATTCCCAGTTTGAGGGCGAGGGCTTCTGCCATGATGGCTTGCTGTTTTCCTAGTAATTTGTGCTCGATGGTGACGGGGCGGCCATTCCAGTCCCTAATAATGATACCTGCCGTACTGTCGCCATTGGCTAAAGACGAACCATCAAAATTAAGTTTGAACCACCTTAACGGAGGCTTGCGCCATTTAATTGGACGTTGTTTGTTGGTCTTTCTTGGATAGACTCTTGAGGAGGGATGCATATCGTCATCACCATCACCGTCGATCGCGGATGTTCTCTTCCAGTTATCTATGTGTGATCTGACCAGATGGACGGCGGTTTGGTGCTGGGGGATTGGTACTTGTTGAAACAAGTTTTGGTTCCTGATGTACCAGGTAGTCCACCAAGCGAAGGAGAGATCAGTCAGTGCGGCAGTCATTAAGCTGGTTCCAAGACTAGAAAGAATGGGTCTGAAATCCCGGGACTGGTTGATCAATCTTGTAATTGCTGTTTGTTCTTGACTCGGAAGTCGGTATATTTTCCGTATGAAAGGGCATTCCAGGAACAGGCGAGCCTCGTCCTCGGGTGCCGTATTGCATAGTGAACAGGTAGTTGGGACCGCCGACCCCCTGCACGATAGGCGCACAGTAGTGGGCAGTCCATTTTGTGCAATCTTCCATAGAAAATTCTTCACCTTAGGGGGAACATCAGTTTTCCAAATCCAAGTGTTCCTCTCAGTCGGAGCTGAGGATTGTGCTGTTATCAGTTTGTAGGCGCTGGCTGTAGTGAACCATCCTTCCCTATCTGGCCACCAGTATAGGCGATCTTGCAGATTTGATTCCGGAATAGGAATGTCTAAAATTTCTTCTACAATGTTGTTTGGTAGTACCTTCTGCAACTTTTCACTCCACCATTTCCCCCCCATAATGTAGTAACTAACGGTCTCATTCTGATCGTATCCCTGGATGTTACCCACCCGAGACTCTAAGGTGTTGGTAGAGATCCAATTATCTGTCCAGAATTTTATTGAGCGTCCGTTTCCTACCGACCAAATAAGGCCTGTTTTAAAAGTGTCAATTAAGTTAGCAAGCTTAGCCCATTGCCAAGAGCTAGATCCCGATCGTTTGTACTCGAAAATACTAGCAGAACGTAGGTATTTATGTCTGATTAATGTTACCCAGATATTGTTCGGTTCAGCCAATATTTTCCACAAAAGTTTCATCTGAAGAGCGACATTCATATCGCCCGATTTGCGAATTCCCAACCCGCCATGCTGCTTCAGTTTGCAAATCCTATCCCAACTAATTAACGGCCGATAATGTAAATCCTTATTCCAGAAGAAAGAACGGTTTATTTGGTCCAGTTCTTTATGTATAGCGACGGGGAGCATGAAATTCTGCATTACATGCAAAGGTTTAGCCGATAGGTTAGAATTGATAAGGGTTGCACGACCCTGCTGGGAAAGCGCATTGGCCCTCCATTTTGATAGTTGTTGTTTCGATTTGCAAACGATATATTCAAATGTACTGCTGGTGACTCTACCATTAATAATTGGACAACCCAGATACTTTTCTATGGAGTTTTCGTTTGTAATGTTGAGGCAGTTACATAATTCAAGGATTCTATGGTTTGGAATCCCTGGCGACTCTTGAAAACTAGATTTATGGTAATTGACCTTCTGGCCCGACACCCTGCCATACGAATCAATTATCGATCTTACTTTACACCCCGCATCCACGCTTCCCTTGGAGAAGATGATGATGTCGTCTGCGAAGGACAGGAACGGAATACGCGACCCGTGTTGTCCAATCGGAAAGCCAATTTGCGGTCTATCCAGGCTGGCTTCAGCTGCAAGTTTTCGGGCTAGTACCTCAGCACCCAACAGGAATAGAAAAGGGGACAGAGGGTCCCCCTGGCGAATTCCTCGGGATGGAAAGAATAGTTCTGTAGGGCCGTTGTTAACTAGTTGATAGAGTATATTTTAGTCACGTTTTTAGTGTAGATTTGCATATTAGTTTAGATCATTTTTACATATTTTATAGCTTAATTTATATTATTTGGTTTTCGGAGTCTACACTAGTATTTTTATATATTTCAGGTATTTTCGGATTGGATCGTATGAATTCAGAGGTTGATTGGATGATCGCAATTTGAAAGACAAGAAGGGCTGGCTCGGATAGTACATGGGCTGATTGTGTGCCTTATGCAGAGATGCGGCTCCGGGTGGCAACGGCTTGCATCTAAACACTTCTTTCCAAGTTTGACCATATACTCTGTATTTAGAATTAGATAGAATTAGTTAGATATTAATATTATATATCGATATATCTATACTAGTATAGATAGATTAGGTTTCCCAGATTTATATATATATCAACATTCATACGGCAAAAGGGGAGCACCGAACAAGGCCGAACGTGGCCGATTAACTTTTACCCCAAAAACCTAATTGTCTTTTGTCTTAGTTTTATGGAGATCTAAACTCTCCCGTTTTGTCTACAATTTGAAGCTTTGTTTGGATTGATTGTGAGTTTCTAATTCTCGTTCCTTGTTTCCTATATTGAATGTTTCGACTTCTTTGTGCTTGATTGTCTATTGTTTTATTCTATCTAACCCGCGCAACTAGTTAGAATCAATTCAATTGCTAGGGTTTTGTAGATTCCTGGTTGTGAACCTTAACCCAAGTGGCAAACTTGTTCCTTTAGGGCTGGTTGAACTAATTGAATGGGTAGGAAGTTGAATGTGTTGTTAAATCCCTCTTTAGGGATTGCAAATACCTTGGTTAATCTTTGAACTTAAAGCTATCAATTGGGTTAAATCCTTCTTTAGGGACTGTTCGATTGATAAGGGTTGCTAGGACTGGTTGGACTAGTAACTATATTAGGTTGGGACAAGGGCATTCATAGGAAACCTAAAAGGACGAGAATGAGTTACAAGGATCGTTTCAACCAACTAAAGTGGATAATTGTAAGTGAAACTATTTTATTAATTGCTATCTCCATTAATTTGTTTATACTTTATTTTAGTTTATTTCTTATTTTCACCACCCAAAAACCCCCGTTTGATACTAATTGGTAAATAAACTTAACTTAGGAATAACTTGATTCTCTGTGGGATCGACTCGTGCTTACCACGCTACATTAGTTAGGTAGGCTCGAAATTATTTTGATACGGTTAACGCGACTAAAAACCGCTCATCAAATTGGCGCCGTTGCCGGGGAATAAAGTTTATTTCTTTGTTTTGTGTGTTTGCCGATTATTGTATATAACTTAACTTTGTTGTGAACCTATCTTACGGTTCACGACACTCTTGCTACTAACACTTTAAGATGAGATTAGTGCAGTGTCAAGGGGAAAATTTTCACTATTATTTCACAAGAGTGCATAATTTATTGGACGTCCGTTATGCACGGGGTTACCAAGATAGTTTGCAAGATATGGTTGTTTGTGTACTTGAGGGCATGACTCCTGAGACCAAAGAACTTGCCGAGTCTATGAGTAACGGAGGCTTTGCGAGTTTTAATTTATCAGAGATGTGGGATTTTTTCTGCTACATGGGTCACCAGGTGGAGCAGGAAGAAATTTTCACACGCCAGGTTATGTTGGAGCAGGTGCTTAAAAGGATGGAGCGAATTGAGGAACAATTGAACCAACTTAATCAACCGGTGAGTGAGTTGGTAGTAGAGCAATGCTTTATTCCTCAAGTTGATGAAAGTCAAGACACACACAATGATGGTTTGATCGATGAGAGCCCGATGCTCCCTTACATGGAGTCTCATGAGTGCACGCATGAGGATCCATATATTTTGGCTCCTATTTCATCTGAAGAAATCATTCCCGACTTGCCTATCAAAGAACCATGTACCAAGCCGATTGCTGTGGCTCCCGAGCAAGGTATTGATATTTCTTACTCTTTTGTGGATTTTGGTGAATATGCAGACCCTTGGAAACATTACTTTGAGAAGCCACCAGCGGAACTGTGTTGGTGGTATTACATACCCTCCGCAAGGAGTCATGCTCGCATATTTGATAAGTTGAAACGGTTTTTATCTATAATATTATTTAGTTTCGATTTATCATTATATTATATATGCTTAATTGATATGTGTGCACAAGAGTTTGACAAATTGCTGAGGGCGTTAACAATGTCTAATCTTAGGTTGGAAAGAAACCCAAGGTATGTTTTTTTTTTTTTCCATATTCGTTTTATTTTATGTTATGATTAATTTTTATATTTCTTTATTTATTTTCTTCTTAAAAAAAAAAAAAAAACCCTCCTCCCGTAGTCCCGTGACCCCGTCTCCCTCTTCCTTCCCTGCTGAGCGCCGCCCTCTTTCGCCTCCGCCGTCCTCTCTGTTCACATCCCTCCACCGCCTCTTCTCTCTCCTGTCACCTCGACCGCCGTCCTCGTTGTTAACTATTACAGAGAAGGAAACGGTTGTTATACACTCCATAATCCATGAAGTGAAAGTTTCGTGAAATCCAAATCTGAGGAGCACACTCTTCATGAAGTGCCAGTCGACCCTATCGTATGCTTTTTCCATGTCTAATTTTATTGCTAGTCATCCTTCACGTCCCTTACGGTTTTTGTAGGAGTGGAAAATTTCATGGGCAATTAGGACATTGTCCTGTATCGCCCTGTCCGACACAAAAGCTCCTTGTAAAAGATGTATGAGTTTTCCGATTATCTTTTTTAATCTTTCAGTTAATATTTTGGAGATTACTTTGTATATATTAGAGCATAGGCTGATAGGCCTGTAGTGACAGGTGGAGGTTGGGTTGTCCCTCTTTGGGAGCAGGGATATAAAAGTATGGTTTATTTGACGGAGAATTCTTCCCGAGCGGAAAAATCCCTTGACCGCACAGATTACTGATTTCCCGACTATGTCCCAGTATTTTGTATAAAATTCAGCTGTAAAACCATCCGGGCCTGGGGACTTGTTTTTTCCCAGACTGAACACCGCCGTCTTAATCTCTAGGTTTGATGGTAGTGCAATAAGAAAACTATTTTCATCTGTCGAGATGGAAGGATGAATTAGGTCCAGGAAGTTAGACATAAGCCCATCATCTATCGACTCTTTTTTAAATCTGTTTTCAAATTCCTTTTTTATCTCATTTCTAACGTTCTCCTCACCCAGAACCAATGTTCCGCTTGAAGAGGTTATGTTTCGAATTTGTTTCCTGTGTCTCCGTCCCGAAGCCACTCGGTGGAAGTAGGCCGTGTTCGAGTTTGAGAGTTTGAGGTGTTTCATTTTTGCCCTTTGGCTCCAATATGATTTCTGCAATAGAATTAGCTTTTCTCGCTTCGAAATTAGGCGTTTCTCCTTTGTTTGATATATTTGGGAGTTTGTCGATGATCCCGAGGACTGGATGAGCAAGAGTTCTGCATCCACCTCCTTAAGTTGGCGGAAGATATTACCGAAATTGGTTTTATTCCATTCTTTTGCCCTTTTTTCAGTAGCTTATGTTTAAACAGTAGTTGAAACATAGCCGAGCCAGGGCAGGACGCCCGCCAGGATTGCTTTACAATATTGCGAAAGTCTTTCCTCAAAAGTCAAACATTCTCAAATTTAAAAGGCGGGGCTTTAAAGGAAGACCCGTCCTCGATCGATATAGAAATTGGACAGTGATCCGAGGAAGAGAATGCACCGTTATGGGTTATCATATTTGGGAAAGACGTAAGAATCTATTGGTGAACTAATACCCGATCGATTTTTTCGTGGGTGTTGAAGTTATCCTCCACAATCTTTCTCCATGTGAACTGGTTTCCAAACGTGGGTAGGTCAAACAAGCTACATTCGTTTTTGAAGGAGATTAATCGAGAAAATCTTGATGGTCGGGTAGTGGCTCTGCCTACTTTGTCAGCACTGCATAGTATCTCGTTCAGGTCCCCTAAGACCATGCACGGAATAGGGGAGTTGTTTACAATTGTTATTAATATTTCCCAGAAGGCATCTTTATCATTTAGATTTGGTGGAGCATAAACGAAGAGTGCCAAAATCGGGAAACCCCTCTGCACACTTTCTAGTCTGAGTCCAATAATACGGGGGGTGTGCACGGACACTGAGATTGATACATTAAGCATTTGGTGTGACTTCCAAATGACCCCAATGCCGCCCGATCTCCCAATGGACGGTGACCAAACCCTTTCATCAAACCCAATATTTTTCCACAACTTATCGTCCGGAATATTTTCCGCTTTTGTTTCTGCTAGCGACAAGATTTGAATGTGTTCGTTTTTACATAGTGAATCTATTTCCGTCCAGAATGTACGCTTTTCTATTCCATGACAGTTCCAGAAGCATATCTTCATAAAACATCCTTGATGATGGAAGGACTGAGAGGCGGAGTCCTTTCATCGACACAGTTTTGATAATATAGTTTGTAAATACTCCTAGGGAACCTTATTTTGAGGACACAATAACTGCTCGTTTTCCACTGATTATTAAGAGCATATTGATTTGGAAAATCCCAACAATTTTTACCTTTCATATTAAGATCACTTATTGATATAACATACCAGGTCCAAGGTACATTACTCATGGATGGATATACATCAATTAACAGTATATGATAGTCGAAATCTTTTAACCAATGCCTAACCAACCCATCAAAAAAATTGTATTTTAGTAGTAACCACATAATGCATACTGCTAGAGCTGTGTAATGCTGTAATGAACAAAATAAGCCCCAATGTGAGGAGGGGCAAAATGCATACAGTGTTAGACAAGGCAGGTACACTGTTATTGTTTCCAATCCTCCTGAATTTCCTAGCTTCAAATTCATCCTTGGTCCAGCTGCACACCCAGCACACAAACAATTTTCCAATATATCTTGGAACATAATTGTAAATTCTACCTTTTCCTTTATATAACCCATGGAACCAATCACAAGATAGATGAACACAAAAAGAGAAGCTACAAATGAGTATAATTTTACCAAGAAACAAAGGATGTTTCCACTTTGACCACAGGTTAAATATTCCAACAACCAAAATGAGGTACAAACCCATTTTAAACACTGTTTGTTGTTCACATTCTTTTCCATTAGTACCATATTGCAACAAGCGAGGCTTGGAAGTAGCATTAGGACCAAACCTGGACAAAAGACGGTGGAGACCCATCAGCCGAGGTAGAGCCGCCATTGAACGGGAACTTTTTTTGCAATTTTCTCGAATCTGTATTCTCCTTGCCTTTAGAAGACTGTTTTTAATGTTTTGGTTCGTCATGACTGAGGAACCTGCAGGTAGTTTTTCCTCAAGAGAGGGTTTAGGGCCCTTTCGGGGGGTGTTTGATAGGGGCTCGGGTGAGGAGACCCCTATTAGTTTCATTCCTTTGGACTTGTCCAAGGCATATATAGCAAACAAAGAAAAATACCAACTGTTAGCATTATAAGATAAATTAGCTATATCAAGGGAAGGAGAGACGAGAAACAATTTAACTATGTATTTGATCTGAGAATACAAATTTGTTTTGGACGGTTTGATAATGACAACCTAATAGTAGTGGTTATAAGTGACACGAAAACACCATTGAAATAAGCAAACAAGGGCATTACATCGGTCACTTACAACATTAACTAAAAATTGATAACTATCAAAACGATGGTAAGTGGGATCATTATAAAGCAATGGGCCAATATAAATCACAAAGTTATTAATTTGGGACAAGCCCGGATTGAGGATCAAGACCCAAGTTAGAAACTTAGAAGACAGTGAACCTCCCCAAACCGAGAGCTCACATTGAGCACACAAGTTTGCATAGACCAAAAACAATTGGGAGCATAGTAATAACATCAGCAAAGTAGTATACGACATCGATGAGGAGAAGAGCCTCCCCGCCAAGTAAGACCACGCCAAAGCAAGATAGTACACCAAGAAAATTCTGAACCTAGCAGCCGTGAATACAAAAACCATATAATTGTTTACCATTACTGAACACAAGCACTTTGTAATGTATGTAAGGAAAACAGCAAGAGAAGATCTCCTGAGACAAGATTTGTTTTTGCATAAATAGTAGATTGTGTTCATAAACCTTGACAGCAGCGAGAAAGCCACAAGTTTGGGCCATCGCAAGCTGAAACAAACAAATTTAAGCAAGAAGATACCGAAACAAACCAACAAGCAATCCAACATAGAGTGGATGACACTAAAAAGTTGCTTTAAATCAGTTTTTAGGCCCTTCAGAGGGATGCAAGTGTGACTCAAAGTCACTGTTTTAGATAAACTGAACAAAATGACTGAATGAATAACAAATTTCACAAAGCCTAGTACAACAAACCATAGGGCTTTCTTCTCAGACAGCAAACTGCGAGAGACAGTGATTTTTTGGTTAAAAGTTGATTCAAGGTGTAGCTTTAGGTGACACCTGAGTTTGTGGAGCATCAAAGATGCCCACCAACTGAAGACCCAGAACACAGAAGACGTTGGTCTACAGAAGGCAGAAGAGCGCCATTGATAGTCTACGACATCCAAGGGGCAGGACATCGGCGAAACCATGGCAGCCAAGGAGCCACCAGGACAGTGAGTACATCGGTAAAACACCAATATCCAACCACAACAACTCGGACAGCATGAACTGTAAAGGATAAAACGTTTTTTTCTGCTAACTTTGATACCGAGTTGTAAAAACTCAGGTTTTAGGCCCTTTGCAGGGGGGTGGGTGTGACAACAAGCCACTGTTTTTAGGCCCTTTGCAGGGGGGTGGGTGTGACAATGCGCCACTATATGAATTTGATTAAACATGAGATTAGTAGATTTTGTAATTTCTAAAATAAAATCCCAAGGACAAAGCTTCACAATCCAGAAAATGTGAGGAAGACTAGATTCACGGAAGCAAGGAGATTGAAGAATAATAGCTAACTGATACCTGATTTTGAGGGATTTCTTTATCCCCCTCCAACACCACGAACTCCACCAACCGCACACCAAGCCGCAGCAGGAACAACCAAGGCACCCCAAAACAAGCTTTCTCCACAACATCCAGCCCCTGGGCCTCCTCCTCCGCCTTTTGAAATTCTTTGAGACAGGCTCGAACACCATCCTATCGGCACTCCACACACTAATTTTTTGACATCGAGACCCAGAGAATGGGAATCGGAATGATTGGCCTTGTTGAACCAAGGCAGAGACCTCGACATGGTTCACACAGGGAATAGGGAGAGATACCGAGAGCAACTCGGCTTGATTCATAGCCGAAAAAAGGAGGATTACAAGAATGATCGATATCAGATCAAGCATTAGGGTTGAAGACGGAGTTCTGGCGGAGGAGAAAAGGGGCGCGTGATAAGCGCGTTGTATTCAGCCCATTTGGGATTTTATTTTTATTATTTTTCATAATTTTTAATAAAATTTAAAAATAAATAAAATATCAAAATTTTAAATAATTTTTAAAAAATAATGTCATGTAATTAGTAATAAGTATAGAATTGTTTTATTATTTTTTAGAGTTTTTATCTTCTTAAAAAATGTCATAAAAAACAACAAATAAAATACTATTGATCGAAGAGAGTATTACACAATACATATAAATATATTTCAGGGGTGATTACCTCGATATCCAAAATTTTGGGCTTTATTAGGAAAATGTCCACCCTCTTCACATTAGCAAAATGTCCACCCTTAAAATAAAGTCGTTGAAACCCCTGTGCTAACCTCTGTTTCAGTAGTTTTTTTTTCGATTTTTTTTTTCGTTTTTTTATTTCGCGTTTCCAGAGTTGTTGAAACCCCTGTGCCACCCTCTGTTTCAGCAGTTTTTTTTTCGCGTTACAGTTTTTTTTTCCGCTTTACTATTTTTTTTTCCACGTTGCCGAAACCGGAGTAGCTGAAACCCCGATTTTAGCACTGTTATTGATGCCGAAACCCCCCTCACGTTTCAATAGTGTTTTTTTCATGTTGCTGAAACTGTTTTTTTTCCGCGTTGTTGAAACCCCGATCTCAGCACTGTTATTGATGCTGAAACCCCGGTTTCATCAACGTTGTTGATGCTAAACCCACGGTTTCAGCAACGTTGTTGATCATGAAACCCCGATTTCAACAACGTTGTTGATGCTAAAATTGTTGCTGAAACCGTGTTACGGGATATAAAATTTAGCCTATGCGGGATTCGAACCCACATATTTGCGCAAAACACATGGCTCTACCATTGAGCTAAGAGGCTTTTAAAGGAGATTTAAAGCAAGTTCAACAACAACAATTTCAACAAATTCTAGTTTTAAAGCAAGTTCAGCAACAACAATTTCAGCAAAAAGAAGGACCAAACTAAGAGTCCTCACCAAAAGAGTAAAAATATTCCTCTCACGAGTCTAACTCCAAATTTCCTTCCACAACGTTGTTGTTGAAACCCCGATTTTAGCATTGTTGTTGTTGTTGAAATCGGGGTTTCAGCAACGTTGTTTATGGTTTCAACAACGTTGTTGTTGCTGAAACACTGGTTTCATCAACTTTGTTGGTATTGAAACTCCAGTTTCAGCAACGTGTTGTTAACATAATAAACAAACTCACCACGTCCATTGTTGTAAAGGCTCGGATTTTTAAATCCTATTTTTTTCAGAAAAAGAAAAAGAAAAAAAAAGAATTTAAAAACGGAATTTAACAGAAAAATTCTCTAACTCAAATTTTAGACCTCTTAAAGCGGATTCCAACCTAAAATAAAAATTCTGAAAACTAACCTGACACGGCGACATCCTTCCTCGGATTTTTAAAAAAATATATATATATATATAAAATAAATGAGACTTCATAATTTGATTCGGGTTCAAGATGTTAATTTAAAAATTTGATCAAGTCGGGATAGCATCGAGTGAGCGGATTTCGAGATTTTATTCTAGTATTGTTTAGGAACCGCTTGTACTTTTTTTTTCTTCTCCCTTCATCCGCTTGTCTTTTTCCTCTCTCTCTCATTTGAAATTCGGTCAAAGAAAGCTGAGGGAAGCTCATACACCCTCCTTATCTTCTAGCTCACTCTTCCCCCATTTTAGTTAAACATCTCACACACCCTCTTCCCCACTATCTCTTGTTTGCCCATCTTTTGGCAAGGGCCAAACCAGCCTCTGCCTTTATTGCAGAGCACCCAGGCCTATTTGGAAGCCTCCCACCCCATTTCACAAATCAGAACACCTCAAAAAGAAAAGGAAATCAGATTTCAGAGATTTCATCCCCTCTACCTACTGAAATTTACAAACCTTATCTCCCCATCTCATTTGAACCTCATCCTAAGCCTCTCCTCCGTCTCTAAATCCAATCTCAGTCAAATTCGTGCCCCAAACTGCAACTCTGCCTCTCCTCCTTTGTCCTCGACGAGAGCAACAGCAGCACCACCTTTGTACCACCGTCTTCCTCCATCTCAAAGCACACCGAGGGCCCTGTTTTCCCACCGAAGATGAAGGCCGAGCTTCCGAACGCTTCCACCGCCTCCTCCTTTCGGGTACGAGAAGCAGCGGCCACCAAACCTCCTCTCCGATGTTCGACGACGGGAGCCGAACACCCAGGCGTAGTCCAAGCCACCGTCGGCCACCTCCCCTGTTTTCCCGATTCGAAATCCGGTAAGGTTCCTTTCTCCTCTTTTCACTCGAACACCCCCTGAAAGCTCCGCCTTCTTGATCACCTCTTCCACCCAGGATCGGAGAGAACTTCCTCGACATCGGTGAAGACCAATCGCGCACCGACGAGATTTTCCGGCGAGTCGACGCCCTCGGTGAGCCCTCTTCCTTCTCCTTCCTCCCTTCCTTGTTTTTGTGTGTGTGTGTGTGTGTGTCGGTTTCGTTGGTGGCGTGGCCGGAGTCGGAGCCGGCGTCGCCGGCGAGCCTCCCCGCTACCTCCTTCTTCTTCTTTCCGTCGAACATAGGCCCCCTCTCTCTCTCTGTTTTGTTTCTTCCGTTCAAAAGAGGAAGAAGGTGACCTGACGGGTCCCACGCCTCCACACCCTTGCCACCTCACCTGCCAACTCAGCTGCCCCCCCCCCCCTTCTTTATAAAATTCTGCCTTCAGATTTCAAAATAGAAATGGGAGAGATTAGTGATGGAATGGGCCTATTTTTTGTTGGGCCAGATTTCTGGGTTTTAAAAAGAAAACAAATGGGTGGGCCTAATTTGTTCCTTTTAACTCCATTTTGGGATTTGAGGAAAATAGGGGTCGGTTTTGATATTTAATCAAATAAAAGGGTTGAGTTATATTTTATAAAATAAGAGGGTGAGTTTTCGTAAATTAAAATAAAGTAAGGTTGGTTTGGTAATTTAAAAAGGAATGATTTTTTTATATATAAAATAAGGGTCTTATCGGATTTAAAACGAAAAAGGAAATTTACGAACATTTTCCAAGGTCGGAATTTCTATCTAATAAACTCGGGTTTCTAAACGGTTTTCGGGACTAACTTGGGAATTATGTGATCGATGACTAACTAGCATGATGATGTGGTTTATTGACTAATATCATGATTGATGTCGACTAATGGCATGATGAAGTGTTAGACTTATGTATAGTTCACTTATGCTTTTAAAATGTGATGATATGATGAACTCGAGTTATGTGATATGTTGATATACGATTATGAATATGATGAATGTGATGATATCGAGATATATGAATGTGGATGAATGGAACTATGAGAATGATGTGGACTTACGGAATGTGGCAATGAGATGAATGGTTGAACCTGATGGAGTGACGATTACGATATGGTTGTTATTCTTGTTGAATGATGTATGCTTTGAGTGCTTGAATGATTAGACGTAGACTTATATATGTGTTCTGACATGTATTTAGGTGATAATTGTGACTATGATTTATGTGTGCTGGACCCTTTATTCTGTTTTTCTGCAAAGCCAGGTAAGTCTCTTCGGAGCTTACTCAGATTGAAATAGAGCTATTCCCTGCTTTAGGTGCATGATATACTAGGTGCTTGCATTCATGATCAGCATGCCATGTAGTACCATGCTAGATTGCATCGACTGTTAAGTATTCTACTTCTTTATGTGTATGTAAACAGAACGGCCGTTATTTGTGAAGTAACTAGAGTCATTGCTAGGGTTATAAGACGACCTAGTCTCATCGGGTCCCGTCCTGAGTCAATCGAGTCATGAACTTCCTTATATTATGAGATGCCTGCGGGCTTTATTGTGGAGCGGGTTAGGCATGCGTGCCACCCGATTATGATGGAATGCATTCACGAGCTGGCCAGTCTCCGCCCTATCGGAAGGGGGTGGAGGTAGGAGAGGGATATACCACTTGGTATTCTGTGCTAAGGCCTTATTATTATTATGCACTTGATCTTAGGAGCATGTTAGTGTGTTAATATTCCGCCATGCATCTAGAAGCATCTTTATTAGGTATAGCGTATATGTGTGCTTAGGGTTGGGATGCAGAGCTAAAGTGGGCATCGATCTGATCCCGCCCCATATCAATTTTTTTAGGTATCCGTTATGCTTACTACTATTGATGCTGATTTGAGTCCATGACCGCTGGGTCTAACATGGCGGAAAGAGAGAGTTGAGATTCTGACTTCACCAATTTAATTACGGCTCGAATTTGAATGTTGATCATATTTTGACCCAGCTCTGCCGTGGCACCCCCTTGTATTATGCTTTACTTCTGTTATTTGTGTGACCATTGGTTTTCCACGTTTAGACCTACAACATGTACAAGGGACTTCCCCGAGGATGCCAACGATCCATTCGAACTTGGGTATGAAATCCCACTTTAAAAACGTTAGTTCATAATTTCAAACCTTCAACTTGTACTCGGGACGCAAGATCCTAACGAGGGGTTTCATCCCTTGAAACGTAACCCGAGAATCATAATCTCGGGCCGTTACAAAGTTGGTATCGGAGCCTGGTTGTGCAAACCGAGTATGATAGGTTGAAGTGGTTTTGAAAATTGCCCAAGGTTTTCAAATGGCTTTTCAAAATGTTTTAGAAAGGGCAAAATGAATTTAATATGGCTAACTCAAATGGACTAAATATGAACTCGACTCAATAAATTCGATAATCAAACAAAGGTAAACGATGGGGTAGTAAAGGCGCTAGAGCATCCCTATTGGATGTACTTGGGAACGGGTAGGCAAAATATAGCTTGTTATTTTACAGGTGGACTTGAAGACTCCAAGGAACCCGAATGATGGAGTGACATGGGTTAGGAGGCCGTGAGGTATTTGCCCCTTCGGTCAGCCGTCCCTCGAAGGACGGCATAGATCGTCTCGGTGATTATATGCATTATATCTAACTGGGCCTGAGGGCGATCCTCCTCGAAGAGGATCATATTAACCCCGTTGATTGCTTTCATGCTGAGTGCTGTTTTGCTTAAGATAGAGAACTAATCAGTATGTCTTGACTTGAATCATGTATTGAATAACTGTGCAAACGGGATAGCGGGAGAGTACCTCGTTCTTATGTCATTGGAATTCCTGTCTTGTCGGAATGGAACTTCCTTAATTCAAACCCTTTGATGATTCTGACTTCGTCATCCGTCACATCAAAATATTTAGGCATGTTAGCAAGGGTCAAAGAGCATCCGCTCACCCCGTTTCGAGTCCTGTTTGGTATCCCACCATCTATGCTTCTACCGAGTCTTGTACTAGAGGTTGGTGTCTCCCACGGGAAATTTGGGTTGGTCATCTAATTACCTTCAAAAATCATGTCGGATGTGAGGATTACTTGAGTATGTTAGTGAGAGTGACGACTGAAGTAGTTTCGAGTTAGGAGTGAGTTGTCTCATGGAGTCACCCCTTTGATCCTCGTAATGGTCAACCATGTCTTCTTTCCACAGGAGTCTAAACACGAGTTTACCCTCATCTCTCGGGAACAGCGTGAATGTCATTGTGTCCTACCGAGCGAGTCATATTAGTGTCCCACGGGAAACGGGGTGATGAGTAAGTGATTGCCCTTAGGGAATTCTGTCTGATTATAATGATAGCCTCCTTTATGACTTCATGACATGATATGCTGGAGTATTTTAGCATGACTTGTTTGATAACTTGCATGGTTGCTTCTATGAGGAGATATTTGTACCATATGTATGAAACTTTCAGGATTATTATCTTTCCATGAATTAGGTTCATGATAGTGTGATCAACCCTTGTTGTATGTTTAATATGAGAAATGAATGTCTTAGCATGCTAAATTGACTTAATTGGACCTCGTTGACTATGTATATGTTTAATGAGTATTGCTAGTATCATGTAGGACATATACCTCCCAAATTTGGACCCTCGTATGATTAATTGTCGTACTCGTCTTACTTTGTGAATATGAATGTATGTGATATGATATTTGTTGTACCGCCCCCTGTAGGACTTGACTATACTTGTAGTAGGATTATTAGAATGCATTTTAACATGTTTGCATTGGTCCCATATTATCTTGATATGCTTATGTGTGTACCTAAGGTGAGTGATTAATCATACATGTTATATTATGTGATGCTCGCTAGATCTTGCATAACTTGTGTTGCATATGTCCATTGTCGGTCCATGTATAAATTATCTTAATATGTCAGGCATGACTGGTAAATGAAATGATAGGGTACTTGCTTGTCCGCGTGCATGAAGAAATTGATTAGATGAACGTGTTGTGAACTCATAGATCGTTATTTCTTGAGATAGGTACATGCTAGTGTGGAATAATGTTGTTGAGATACTTCGTGATTGCTATGTGTTCCTTGCGGCAAATATAACCTCATAGAATGACCTAAGGGCATCGTTGTAACTCTCGGGTTGAGATCTTATCTCTAGTCTCACCGTCTAGTCCTGGTCCATGTCTGAATCATTGAAGAAGTCGTGTTGTCCGCCCTTGTCTCTCCCCTATCTCCGTAACTCCTAATCCTTGCGATCCTTCGATGAGCGCCGACATGAAAGGAAGAAGCGACGACCAAGTGGCATCGGGACGGCGAAGCGGAAGCATGGTGGGTCCATGACCCATAGACTCCAAGGACGACGTCACCGATGGCAAAAAGAACGGATATGCTTCAAGGATGGCAGACGTGAGAAGGATCCTCCCAACTGACTCGAGGAAGAGCATTCTTAATTCGAACCATGGATTCTCTTATTAGTCGGAATTGATGGTGTGTGATAGGCCTAGAACTGACATGATGAGATTGGCAGTGACGAATATGCCGAACCAGTAGTGAATGGTGACCTGACTAACTTGTGCTTGCGATGATGTATCTTGATGCTTGAGTGTACTGACCTGCTAGTAAATCGATTATGAGTTATATATGTAGTGGTGTTTTCGTCTTGGGCATGAGTCGAGTGATTCCTTGGTGAAATGGGTCGGAAAGTGGCAGGTAGGTTCGAGGTCCTTGGTTTTGGTAGTTGGTTATGTGAGATGGGGTACGGGAAGAATGCGTTAGTTTGGGTAGAGCCGCGTGAGTTGGGACTTGTCGGAGATAGTGGTTAGTCGGTACAATTGAGCTTCTAGGTAGGTCTTAGGTGAGGAGTGGAGCCAGTATGGGAGATTCCTTGGGAGAGGCCTTCGTTAGAGGTAGTGTCGAGTGATAGCGTGCAGGTAGTGTAGTCCTAGAGGTGGATGAGTGAGCTAGGAGTAGATCGGGGGATTCTTGAAGGGATGTGTTGATAGACGGGTTAGTGTGCCAGGAGACCGAGAGTGTCTAGATAGTCTAGGGGCGGATCGTGGGCGACGTTGTGGTTGACTGACTAAGGAGTATCTAAGGAATCATAGAATCTGGAACTAGGTTGTGTGTGCGGTGATTGAGAGCGGTTTTTGTAAATGATGAGGTTGAGGAAGTGCTAAGGAAGAATAGTATGAGGTTGCTTGGGAAATTATCGATCTTGGATATTAGGTTGTTCATATCAGGGATGTACGTGTGATGAGTACTTGGGGATTGTTTATATAGAATCGGTAGTGCTTGGAGAATTCGTGGGTGAAGGATTTCTAAATGCGTTGTTGGAGGGTTTTAGCATAGGGGATGAATCAGGACTTATGAGTGGAGGTTATCGTGGCTATTGAGGTGTCTGAGGATGTGAGATGAATCTTCGAGGAAAGGTTGTTAGCTAGGCAAGGATGTCATTGAGATTTCTAATAAGACTGTGTCCTTGAGGGTGAGATAGAGAGATTCAGAGCTAGGAATTGGGAATTGGGCAGAGCGGAATGTATTAGGAATGTTAGAGGATGAAGGATTTTAGAAGGTTGGCAAAATGGTGGTACTTGGAACCTTGGATGAGGACGATTTAGGGATTCTGCGGAAATGATGATTGGTAAAAGAGGGCTTTTGACAATAAGGTGTCATGGTTAAGAAGTAGGAACTTGAGGCAATTTAGGAATATGAAGAGATGAGGAGCTGGAGTAGGATGACTTGAGCATTTCAAATGGTTAAGGTTTGGTAAGATTTGGAACGAGGAAATTTGGGAATATGCTGAGATGAGGATCTAAAATAGGTCGGCTGAGGAATCGTGGATGTTGAGGTTTCGTGAGATTCGGAATGGGACGAGTAGGTAGCATCTGTGATTGGTCATTGAGGATAGATGCGGATGATGAGGAACTCGGTGATTCGAGAGGTCTCTTTGAGAGATGATGGTCAGGCGAACTCTTGAGAGCCTAGTAAGAGCCAGCGAGATTGCTGGGAAGCGTCTAGATCGATCGTGAGAGCGGTTTAGTTGAGGACTTTGGATTTCTCTTAAAAGGTGAAGATGGGACTGGTAGAGGACCCCTAGGACGAGGGTGTGCTTTGTAGAGAATTTTGGTAGTCGGTCGAGTTGTTAAGCTTATCGGAATGAGGGAATTGTGCGATTTGGAACTCCGAAATATAGGTTTTAGGTGGCTGAGTGGAAGGTAGGCCTTGAGAACGGGGTATTGAAGCAAATTGATCCTTAGGTGGCTTGATGACGTAAGAGTTGGGATACCTAGTAATTGGTTAGAGATGTAGGCCTTGAATCGTGGATAGTTATGCGACTAGAGAGATGGTATGCTAAACTTAGTGCAATGGTGTTAGAACTATTATCGGATTTGAGTTGGTAGACCTAGGTGAGGTTAATCTTGATGTGAGAGATGATAAGTAGTGGTCGTGTTCAGTTATGGTTGGTAGTTGTAGACAGGTTTTCTCGAGGATGGGGCTTATGGGTATGCGGTACTTAGGATCGAGTAATGTGCAAATTTTATGCTATTAACAATGCTGATTCTCTGAGATATTGCCATAGACAATAATGAGGTATGAGTTCTAATATAGCTATTTTTTTAGTTTGATAGAATGCTGGTGTGCGACGATACTTGTATGACTCTGACGTGATATTTCTTGGTAGTTAGTGTAAGTATGATGTGCTTATCCGTTTGATATGATGTGCAATTTCTGTGATATGATGAATTCTACTATGTGCGATATTATGCTAGATCTGCTATGGTACGTGACTATCCTTGACATGAGTATGATCTGTTTTCAAATGCGCGATACGATTGTTATACTATATAATGCCTTGGACGAGAATTGCTGGGATGCTAGAACTGAATTGATGAAATTTGATTCTGACTTGGAACCTAGGAAGGAAATATGGGTTTAGCCCTTAGAGGTGGATGATTCCACCTTCTGAGATTTGAAACTTGCTTGACTAACGTCGGATTAAGGGATTTTGTATGATGTTCAAAAAGGACTAACTTGGATTTTGAGAAAATTGAACACGATCGAGAACTTTAATGATTTTGAGGCTAACCCTTCTCAAACTAAGGAACCCCTTTTTAAATTTTTGACCGAGCTTGCATTAGGATGCTCCACGAAGTGGATACAGGCATTTTATAGGGGCCCTTATAGACTGCTTGCTAAGACCTAGTGGAGATGTTGTAATGCTTTTTGAGTATGATATGACTGAGAAGTCGGGGTAAGGGTGTGGTAAGGGCCCATATCACATTCTCGCTACGAACTATCGGGGATATTATGATCATGACGACGATACTGTGAGAACCTCATAGGGGCACTTATGAGGCACTTACGGGATTGATGGCGTGATCCTTGGACTCACATATTTCAAACTTCATCCCCTACTTTAGAATGATTTTAGTCTCGGGATGAGACTTGTTTTTAGAGGTAGATGATGTAAAGGCTCGGATTTTTAAATCCTAATTTTTTTCAGAAAAAGAAAAAGAAAAAAAAATTTAAAAACGGAATTTAACAGAAAAATTCTCTAACTCAAATTTTAGACCTCTTAAAATGGGTTCCAACCTAAAATAAAAATTCTGAAAACTAACCTGACACGGCGACATCCTTCCTCGGATTTTCAAAAAAAAAATAAAAATAAAAAATAAAAAATAAATGGGACTTCATAATTTGATTCGGATTCAAGATGTTAATTTAAAAATTTGATCAAGTCGGGATAGCATCGATTGAGCGGATTTCGAGATTTTATTCTAGTATTGTTTAGGAACCGCTTGTACTATTTTTTCTTCTCCCTTCATTCGCTTGTCTTTTTCCCCTCTCTCTCTCATTTGAAATTCGGTCAAAGCAAGCTGAGGGAAGCTCATACACCCTCCTTATCTTCTAGCTCACTCTTCCCCCATTTTAGTTAAACATCTCACACACCCTCTTCCCCACTATCTCTTGTTTGCCCATCTTTTGGCAAGGGCCAAACCAGCCTCTGCCTTTATTGCAGAGCACCCAAGCCTATTTGGAAGCCTCCCACCCCATTTCACAAATCAGAACACCTCAAAAAGAAAAGGAAATCAGATTTTAGAGATTTCCTCCCCTCTACCTACTGAAATTTACAAACCTTATTTCCCTATCTCATTTGAACCTCAACCTAAGCCTCTGCTCCCTCTTTAAATCCAATCTCAGTCAAACTCGTTCCCCAAACTGCAACTCTGCCTCTCCTCCTTTGTCCTCGACGAGAGCAACAACAGCACCACCTTTGTACCACCGTCTCCCTCCATCTCAAAGCACACCGAGGGCCCTCTTTTCCCACCGAAGATGAAGGCTGAGCTTCCGAACGCTTCCACCGCCTCCTCCTTTCGGGTACGAGAAGCAGCGGCCACCAAACCTCCTCTCCGATGTTCGACGACGGGAGCCGAACACCCAGGCGCAGTCCAAGCCACCGTCGGTCACCTCCCTTGTTTTCCCGATTCGAAATCCTGTAAGGTTCCTTTCTCCTCTTTTCGCTCGAACACCCCCTGAAAGCTCCGCCTTCTTGATCACCTCTTCCACCCAGGATCGGAGAGAACTTCCTCGACACCGGTGAAGACCAATCGCGCACCAACGAGATTTTCCGGCGAGTCGACGCCCTCGGTGAGCCCTCTTCCTTCTCCTTCCTCCCTTCCTTGTTTTTGTGTGTGTGTGTCAGTTTCGTTGGTGGCGTGGCCGGAGTCGGAGCCGGCGTCGCCGGCGAGCCTCCCCGCTACCTCCTTCTTCTTCCTTCCGTCGAACATAGGCCCCCCCCCTCTCTCTGTTTTGTTTCTTCCGTTCAAAAGAGGAAGAAGGTGACCTGACGGGTCCCACGCCTCCACACCCTTGCCACCTCACCTGCCAACTCAGCCGGGCTCCCCCTTCTTTTTAAAATTCTGCCTTCAGATTTCAAAATAGAAATGGGAGAGATTGGTGATGGAATGGGCCTATTTTTTGTTGGGCCAGATTTCTGGGTTTTAAAAAGAAAATAAATGGGTGGGCCTAATTTGTTCCTTTTAACTCCATTTTGGGATCTGAGGAAAATAGGGGTCGGTTTTGATATTTAATCAAATAAAAAGGTTGAGTTATATTTTATAAAATAAGAGGGTGAGTTTTCGTAAATTAAAATAAAGTAAGGTTGGTTTGGTAATTTAAAAAGGGATAATTTTTTTTATAAAATAAGGGTCTTATCGGATTTAAAACGAAAAAGGAAATTTACGAACATTTTCCAAGGTCGGAATTTCTATCTAATAAACTCGGGTTTCTAAACGGTTTTCGGGACTAACTTGGGAATTATGTGATCGATGACTAACTAGCATGATGATGTGGTTGATTGACTAATATCATGATTGATGTCGACTAATGGTATGATGAAGTGTTAGACTTATGTTTAGTTCACTTATACTTTTAAAATGTGATGATATGATGAACTCGAGTTATGTGATATGTTGATATACGATTTTGAATATGATGAATGTGATGATCTTGAGATATATGAATGTGGATGAATGGAACTATGATAATGATGTGGACTTACGGAATGTGGCAATGAGATGAATGGTTGAACCTGATGGAGTGACGATTACGATATGGTTGTTATTCTTGTTGAATGATGTATGCTTTGAGTGCTTGAATGATTAGACGTAGACTTATATATGTGTTCTGACATGTATTTAGGTGATAATTGTGACTATGATTTATGTGTGCTGGACCCTTTATTCTGCTGTTCTGCAAAAGCCAGGTAAGTCTCTTCGGAGCTTACTCAGATTGAAATAGAGCTATTCCCTGCTTTAGATGCATGATATATTAGGTGCTTGCATTCATGATCAGCATGCCATGTAGTACCATGCTAGGTTGCATCGACCATTGAGAATTCTACTTCTTTATGTGTATGTAAACAGAACGGCCGTTATCTGTGAAGTAACTAGAGTCATTGCTAGGGTTATAGGACGACCTAGTCTCATCGGGTCCTGTCCTGAGTCAATCGAGTCATGAACTTCCTTATATTATGAGATGCCTGCGGGCTTTATTGTGGAGCGGGTTAGGCATGCGTGCCGCCCGATTTTGATGGAATGCATTCACGAGCTGGCCAGTCTCCACCCTATCGGAAGAGGGTGGAGGTAGGAGAGGGATATACCACTTGGTATTCTGTGCTAAGGCCTTATTATTATTATGCACTTGATCTTAGGAGTATGTTAGTGTGTTAATATTCCACCATGCATCTAGAAGCATCTTTATTAGGTATAGCGTATATGTGTGCTTAGGGTTGGGATGCAGAGCTAAAGTGGGCATCGATCTGATCCCGCCCCATATCAATTTTTTTAGGTATCCGTTATGCTTACTACTATTGATGCTGATTTGAGTCCATGACAGCTGGGTCTAACATGGCGGAAAGAGAGAGTTGAGATTCCGACTTCACCAATTTAATTACGGCTCGAATTTGAATGGTTGATCATATTTTGACCCGGCTCTGCCGTGGCACCCCCTTGTATTATGCTTTACTTCCGTTATTTGTGTGACCATTGGTTTTCCACGTTTAGACCTATGACATGTACAAGGGACTTCCCCGGGGATTCCAACGATCCCTTCGAACTTGGGTATGAAATCCCACTTTGAAAACGTTAGTTCAGAATTTCAAACCTTCAACTTGTACTCGGGGCGCAAGATCCTAACAAGGGGTTTCATCCCTCGAAATATAACCCGAGAATCATAATCCCGGGCCGTTACAGTTGTTTGCAACAAATTGCCAAGTAGGTGAACATGCTCCTCTTCATCATTCACACCATCAAGCATTATGTAATCAATGAAACAGTCCATGACAGTTGGTATCCTGTGAGCCACTGTGATCACAGTGCAATATGCAAATTCCACAAAATTGATTTCAGCATAACGAATTTTGCTAATAAAAAATAACTTCAGCATTTCAGATCCCACAAATTGTTTTGCTGAAATTGCCAGTATTCAAACTCTAACAAAGCAAACTCAATCACATAGCAAACTAACCACAAATTCACTATTCATTGCCAATAAAAATGCTTAAAACAATTGAAGAGATGCCTGGAAGCGATGCGGAAACAGACCATGAATTTTTTTGCTGAAACTGCGGACTGGAGTTCGGAGATCGGTGAGATGCGGAAACAGACCATGGAAGAGATGCGGAAATCAGAGATCTGCCTGGGAGCCATGTGAGAGATTTGAGATCTACCTGGAAGCCATTCGGAAACCGGCCATGGAAGAGGCCGATCGAGAACAACGTACCTTGCTTGATCGACGACGAAGCAATCGATTCCTTGCACCTCGAGCTCCGATTTCAACCATCTAGAAAGCCGATTCCTTATTTAGCATATCCATCAAATCCGGTTTCAGTGCTGCAAAGCAGAAACCATCCCGATTTCAAAGCTTTGATCGATTGAAGAATCTCCGGTGCGGAAGAAGAGCATCTTCGATTCTTAAATTGAATTTTTGCAGGTGGGGATGGTGTCGACGACATAGAAGAGGCAGTGCTTCTCGTCGGAGTTACGAATCGGCGTCTCGATGAGGAGGCTGTACAGATCGGCGTTCATGGAAGCGAAGCTCAGCAGTCGAAATCGGTATCCATGGCAGAAATCCGATTTCAGAGCATCCGATTCCTTGTTCTGCGCATCCATCAAATCCGATTTCAGAGATGCAAAGCAGAAATCATCCCGATTTTAGAGCTTCGATCGATCGAAGAATCTCCGGTGCAGACGAACTTGCTGAAATCGAGACAGTGAGGGAGGAAGGGTAGCGAAGGAGAAGGGAGGTGCCGTCCCTCACCAGATCTGAACATCATCCATGGCTGCTAACGAAGGAGAAGGGCGGCGTCGCTGATCCAACGGAGAGGGTGGGAGGCCCGTCCAGATCTCGTGTCCTCCTCCGTGCTCCCCTCTGGCAATAACCATCCAGATCCGGTCGCCTCCGGGCTCTCCGTCGCCAGATACGGGGATCTCGTGGATCGTCGTGACAGGGCGGCAGTTCCTGAGGCGGTGGTCGCCTGATGCCAACGCCTTGCCGGAGGGAGAACGGATTTGCAAACAAATTCTCCATTGACGGAGGGAGCAGATCTGGGCTGCCGATTTCGAAAGCAGAGGGAGAGAGCAGGAAGAGGAACGAGAACGGTCCTTCCAACAGATCTGTGGTGGTAATGTTGGGTCTTTCCAACAGACCGAGTTTTATTTTTGGTGCTGAAACGGCGATGGAGATCTGAGATTAGGGGGTAATTTTGTCCAGAAAACTTTAGGTGGACAAAACCCTAATTTGCCACACTTGGGGGACACTCCCTCAATATGGTCAAAAATTTCCGCCATCGGCGCAAATTTTCTCTTTATTTTTTTTATACAAAGCGAAAATTTAGGGGTGGTCAACTGCGGTTGAGCCACCACCAAAGTGCATCCTTATGGACGAGCTCGTCAAGTACAACATGTCAGCATCAGATCTCCAATCGATGGGATTCGGCAACAGATCAAGATGAGCGAGCTGATCAGTAACCCGGTTGCCCTCTCTAAGTGTATGGGAGTAAGACACACTAGCAAAGGAGTGACCAATGGCATGCTTGTCCGATACCGTCATCTCACTCTCCCAAGGGCAGCGTGACACCCCTTTGATGGCGTTAATAGCCGTCAAATATTCGCCATCCACCTCAAGATGCGAGATCCCCAACTGAATAGCTTCCTGCAACCCGATGAAGCAGACCCAAAGTGTCCGCTTGTAAAGCCGAGGATTTACCGTAATTTTGCATCCCACATTTGATAATTCTGCCAAGGACGTCGCGAATAACGAAACCCCAAAGCTGCGTTTCCATTGGTGGTTCTTGCACCATCGAAGTTCAGCTTCATGAATACTTCACGTGGTTTTTTCCATTTTAAGATTTTTGGTTGGTGTGGTTTTTTCCGATTGTTGCTCGGTTTTTTAGTTATGTCATCCTCATCTAGGTCTTGAGTTTGTACATTTTTTCAACTTTTCATTTGTTGCCTAATGTAGTTTATCCATTCTTCCGGCCCACGATATATGTGGTTATTGAAAAGAATCTTATTCCTCATAGACCGATGTCTCAAAGAGAGAAAGTTAGGATTGATCTTTGTTCTTGAGTTAATTTTGCAAATATGTCTACAATAATGTCTTTATAGGTTATGTTATTTTTGTTTGTATCATGAACTATCATTTCAATTTGTTGATCCATTTTTTGTACAATTGTGAGTGTGGTCGGACATTTTGTGAATAAGTGTATTGCATCTTCCTCGGAATTATTACAAAGAGCACATTCCATTGGTACATGAATTCTTTTGTCTCGTAGTCTCTCTTTGGTAGGAGTGCCATTTAGAATGTTTTTCCATAAGTAAATTTTCACCTTTGGTGGACAATCTATATTCTATATCCATTCGAAAGATTCAGTTGTGTTTCTTCGAGGTCTGGTGGTATAGGGCACTAGCCATAGAGAACCAACCATTTTTGCTTGCTTTCCAGTAGAATCTATCCTCGAATTCATTTAGTGGTATATGGATGCTACAGATTTGTTCAATTATGTCCATGGGTAGAACTTCTTTTAGTTTCTACACTTTCCAAGTTCTGTTTGGGTTTATATATTACTCAACAGTTTCCCCTTCGTTTATATTGTCGCGTAGCTTATAATTTTGGTATTTTATTCATTTTTATGCCTTGAACTCAATCTTCTATCATTGAAAACATAAACCGCCAAATTGTATAAATAAGGGCATAAAATGTTCAATGGAAATAATGCTATTATGATTTTTTGAATTCTACCCACGACGGAGTTATTCCATCCGTTCTACAACATATCTAGTTTACTATATACATGTAGGCAAAGGTTAAATGAAAGTGAGTCTTAAAGTAAAAATAAGTTTAATGTGAAAAAACTGAAAATGAGTCTAATTTGAAGATAAATATGCCTAATTAAATTAATAATGGATAAATAGGCCTAATTAAATGAGTAACGGATAAATGAGCTTAATTTATGTGTAAATGAGCCTAATTTTATGGGATAAATTGATAAATGACCCTAATTATGGAGTAAATATCACCGCCTCCCCATACTTTCTATTTCTACGAATATTGCTCTTATTTCAATTATAAAAATTACAGATTTTAGATTGTAATTTTTATTTGAAATAATATTATAAAGTGCAACTGTAAGATTACAAAATGCAACAAAATATGTTACATCACATTTTTTTATCTTTATTTTAAAAAGTGAAAAATATGAGATTATAAAATATAAAGTGAACCAATAATACAATAAAGGTTATTATTAATAAATGTGCATGTTTATAATTTAAAGTAAGTTTCCTACTAAAATTTTTCTTTATGGGCTGCTATTTTTATGACGGTTTTGCACTTTAATGCGCACGAGTCATTAAAAGTATATTAGCTCAAAAATGATATAGCGATGTGCCCATACACAAAGGTACCAGTTCAAAATCCCGCTTAGGCTATTAATGGTGGTCTTCTTTTTGTTTCTGTTAATGAATGAGATTATAAAGTGCAATAATAAAATGATAAAGTGCATAATAAGATGATAAAGTGCATATATATATATATATATAATATTATGTTGTCCAAATAAAATAATGAAGTGCAAGAATAAAATGATGGTGTATGATATGAAGTGCATGAATATGATTGTGAAGTGTACAATTAAGATTATAAAGTGTATAAATAAAATGATGAAGTCTATTAATAATATTATGAAGTGCATGAATAATAATATGAAGTGCATGAATAAGGGCTCGTTTGGTTGAATGCGGAAAGTACAATTACCGGGAACTTACATCCCATGAATTGAATTCCCGTGAAATGCACTTCCCATGAATTGAAAAAAGTTGTTTGGTTGAATTTTGGTTTTTAGAAATATAAATAGGAAAATAAAGAAATTCACATTAAAAAATGGTGGAAGTTGAACTTGCCTAGTCCCCCCTACGTAAGTGCACTTCCTACGACTTGGAGGAATTGAAATTCTTGGGAAATTGAATTCATGTGTCATGCTGTCAACCAAACACAGGAATATATCCTATTTCCTGGGTTTTTTCACTTCATGTGTTTTTAACTGACTAACCAAACGAGGCCTAAGATTATGAAGTGCACAATTAAGATTATAAAGTGCATAAATAAAATGATAAAGTGCAAGATTAAGATTATGAAGTGCACGAATAATATTATGAATTGCACTTTTATCATAAAATAATACAAACTATTAAAACTAAGCAATTTAGCCCAGAGGCGGAGCCAGGGGGCATGGGGGAGCACGTGCCCCTCCCCTCATTCGACAAATTACCTAGGTGTATTCTCCTCGTCGCTAGCTTCGTTTTGAAATATAAAACGCCTTATTCCGACACTTGAGTAAAAAGTTATGAATGTTTGAAAATTGTAGGTATATTAATCACTTTAATTTTATTTCAATAGACTATAATACTTTTATATTTTACTTAAATTGACATTCACGTATTATAAATCATCTCGAGAGCTTCAAAACCATAGGTTATATTACTTATTTTGATAATTTGGTATAAGAAGTTACACAAGTTTAAATTTTTTATATCTAGTTACACTATTACATGTTAAGAATACAACAAGTTAAATATTGAATCAATGTTTATTTATTGCATTTTATATCCTTATTTTGTTAGTTTTCTTTTCTTCGACTATTTAATTTATTTATTTATATTTATTTATATTTTTAATTAGGGTTGTTATACGAGTTGAACAACTCAAACTTGGCTCGAAAAAAGCTCGACTCGAGCTCGTTCACTTACCTAAACAAGCCGAGTTTGAACATGATTTTAAACTCGGTTGAAAGCTCGACTCGTTCAATTTAAGCTCGAATAGCTTGAATTTTATGAAATTTATAAAATTTTCTTTTAAGTTAATATGTTATGACCAAGTAAAAATTGCTTAGAGCTCGAAAAAAGCTCAGCTCGAGCTCGTTCATTTATTAAAACTAACCAAGCTTGAACAAAAAAGAAAGCTCGTTTAAAAATTAAACTCGGCTCGAGCTCATTTAACAAATGAACCAAGCTTGAACATGCCAAACTCGGTTCGTTCGGCTCGAATAACACCCATATTTTTAATGGAAAAAAAATATCAGAGTTCTATCATAAAACGAAGTCATGTTATCTTAAAATAACATTATTTAATTTATAATTATCATATTATATAGAGATCGTTATGCTACTTTAATCTAAAACGACACTGTATATATACAATCGTGCCCCCCGCTAAAAAATTCCTGGCTCCGTCCCTAATTTAGCCTATGTAGGAGTCGAACCACATCCCTGCGCATAAGTACATTGCTCTACCATTGAGCTAAAAGACTTATAGTTTTCAAGAAGAGTGAAAACAAAGGCAGCTTAAAAACAAAAATGAGAACCCAGGCTTGCTCAAAGAACGCGCCTCACGCGCTTAGAAAAAACCTTTCCTCTGGCCAAACCTGCCCCTAAAATGAATCTGCTCGAAGAAACCCTAGATCCGATCTCTTCATCCATATTGTTAATCCTTGGTGTCGAATCATCTCTAATTATCTCTCTTTGGTGGTTACAAGCCTCAATCGAAGGACTTCTGATGCTTTTGTCCCTGAAAATCCCCTTCTTACTTCCGAATATACACTCTGGGGCACCTATTATTCACTTGTGCTCCGTTGTTTGGTGGATCTGGGTTCTCAGCAACCTTTTTCTGGTGGCTGCTGTCAAATGTGGTTCTCGCAAAGTGGTTCGTCTCAATGGGGTCAGCGCCTAGGTGGTGCGCTCGTCCCCCGCCTTGGCCGCTCTTAAGTTGTTCGGCGTTGAGGTTGCCCGGTTTCTGTTGTAACACCTCCTCTCGGTCAACTCAGGTGTGGTCGGCCCTGCCCCTTCATCGATCGCCTTTCTCTGCTGGTCGGGTTGACAGGGGTAAGTATCCTCTTCCTTGTCAAATCTTGGTTCTTTTACACCTCAATAAGAGCAATCGGTTG
This sequence comes from Persicaria tinctoria, assembly GCA_037127255.1. Taxonomy (NCBI): domain Eukaryota; kingdom Viridiplantae; phylum Streptophyta; class Magnoliopsida; order Caryophyllales; family Polygonaceae; genus Persicaria; species Persicaria tinctoria. The sequence continues at coordinate 44,472,341 of JBANSL010000018.1, forward strand.
AGCCTGTGTAAAACCCTTGGGGAATGAATTCCTTCGTTTCCCACCCAAATACATCCCGAAAGGGCATAAATCAGGTCCAGATGGGTTACTCCATCCATTTGGTGGAAAATACCAAGCAAAAGCTGAAGAAGGAGAAGAGATCTAAAATGGTGAGTGCCCCAAAGATTCGAGTCTTCTGTCACAATCCTGTATGTCCGAGAAACTCTGGCCACAAAAATGAATGGGGTAAATGTTCTGTGTCTTACTATAATAAAATTATTAGAAATCAGGTGACTCAGTGCCACACCCACCTCTCTGTGTCACCGTTTCTGTCTAAGTCTATATGGAATTATATTCACCTTCTTCTAATGTCTAAACCCATCAAAGGAATCAGTCTGCCGGAGGGCGTTAAAATCGTTGAGGAACCTTTGGGTTCTATGGAGGAAAAAGTCGCAAAGCAGAAATCTAATGTTGAGAAGCGCTTCATGAGACGAACCATCATCAAGGAGGAATTGTTTACTCTGCAAGGCTGTTTGTCTTCTCACTACCTATTAGCTTTTCCTATCCATATATTATATTGTTTAGACGCTGGCTCTAGAGAAAACTTGTGTCATGAGGATTTTAGTTTTCATTTTAATCGTCTGATATCTCTCGGCAATTGCTTCGCTCTTGCGGAAATTAATTTGTGGTTTAACTATGGTCTTATTATCTTCGTTTACACGTCTGCCTTGCTCACCATCATTAGGAAAAACAATATCCATTGCAGGCCAAATCTTAGACTCACTGTGATGTCGCTGGGTGATGAGGAGGAAAAAGAATCAAAGAGAAAATCTATGGCAGAGAAACACCTCAGAAAGCGAACCATTATCAGAGTGAGGTTGTTCGCTCTGCTATGCTGCGTGCTAGACGATACATTGGGATGTAAGTACATGATCTTGGCGATAAACTTCTCCTGCATCTTTTTGGTTATTCTCTTAACGATATGGTTTATTAATTATGTCTATATTGCTATGGCTATGCCTTTCGGATTAAACACTCCTTGTGCTGAATGTGTGTTTGGTAATAAATCTAAGAATGAAACTTGGGTGGCTGAATCATATCTTGTATGGTTCGATGAATTTACCAAGGGATGTGGATGCTTTGGTCCTCATGTGTATTTGGTTAATAGTCCCAAGAGGTATCGGTGTAATTTTGCTATTGTTAATCTAAATGTCCAGCATGCTGATGTTGAGGTTACTGCTATGGGTGAAACCCCTTTGAATATTAACCCTCGAGGCAAGTACCTTATCTCAAATATCCTCCTAAAACAAATTTTTACATTGAAAGCTCTCAGACTAAAATCTCAACCTAAACTCTACATATTAGTACTTCTGCTAAGAGTAAAACTTTGTATTAATATGATTATTTTTTCTCACTACCTCTCCACTACCTACTGTGCACCTTCATTAGCCTATAGTCTTAGGTCTTTTCTAGTTACTAAACCCTCAAAGTTAGAACGTCTCTACTGCTGGAATAATCAAGGTGAATCTTCTAATTGCATTAGCTTACCGACTTGCCCACCTTATCTCTTCAAGCTCAATTATGTTGTTAGGAGCGAAGTCTACTATGCAAAATCTGGGTTAAGTAAATGCATTGGCGATGCTAGTTCAACCAACTTAAATTTTGATGGGATCATTGTTAGTGTTATTTGTTTACAAGGCTCCCCTCCAATCAGGTGTATCGTATATATTAATCAAGGTGTCTCATTTCTAGGTCCGGCTCAACATTGCAATGTATGTATAATTTTAGAAAGAGCTACAATGAAGATTAATGTTAAAATATCATCTATGACTAAACTCTCTCTTGTGAAACAAATTACAGGTGTCATGGAAAATAACAGAAATCCTATTTTCAAAAATAATCATATTTTAGAAAGAGCTAAAGCGAAGATTAATGTTCGTAAGATATTTACGCAAAAATCCTATTTGCAAAAGCCAAGGAAAATCACAGAAAGGGTAGTGAGTTGGTATGAGAGAGATCACCTTTTGCTCGACCATACGAAACCGATGTGGTCATGATTATACGATATTGGAATTGTAGGGGAATTGGGAAAACAACCTTCTGGTCTAATGTTAAGGGATGGCGTACTTTAGATCATATACAAATGCTTATTCTAGCAGAAACAAAGACTGAAACAGAACCAAAAGAATCTCTATGGAAAAATGCAGGATTTACAAATATTTGTTGGTCACCGGCCTCTGGTCGTTCCCGGGGTATTGTGTTATTATGGAATGAAAACTCCTTTATAGATGAAACAATCTCGGTGGTTATTCACCTCCCGAGAATCATAGGAGTAAAATACGAAAATATAAAAGAGAGTTTTAAATGTTTTATGCTTTTTGTATACGCACCCCCAACCCTGCAGAAAAGGAGGGCTTTTGGAGAAACATATACAGTCTAATTGTCCAAAGTAACCTCCCCTGCTTAGTGATGGGTGACCTAAATGAAATAAGTCAACCATCGGATAAGTGTGGTGGTGCAGAAACTCGACCGGGTAGATTTCAGAGAATAATAGAATTTAAAGATGCGTGTTCCTTGGTAGAGACTCCTTCGTTCGGTAACCCATTTACATGGAGAAAGAATCAAGGTGGGCCAGATAACATTTTGGAAAAACTTGATAGGGTGTTAGTTCATCATGAAATTATTGACATGTTCCCCGAGTTGGTAACGAAAAATGGTGCATTCTCAAACTCGGATCATTGCCCCATTTCAATTACCCTCTCAAAGAACGCCCCTTTCAAACCCCCTCCGTTTAAATTTGAAAACGTCTGGCTTCAGAGGAAAGACTTTTGCAATATCGTCAAGCAATCTTGGAGAGCGACTTGCTCTGGCTCTGCTATGTTCCAAATCATATATAAATAAAAAATCCTCAAAAAAAAAGCGAAAGCTTGGAACAAGAAAATATTTGGAAATATTTTTCGACAACTCCAAGAAGTTGACGAAGCCCTATTGGATATACAATCGACCCATAACCTAAACCAAAACTCAAATGCATCCACTAAAGAACCAAACCTCCTGTCCAAGAGGGAAAATCTTCTCTGATTCCATAAAAAAATTTGGAATCAAAGAGCAAAGTCAAAGCACTTGAAACTAGCAGATACTAATTCGGCCTATTTCCATAGAGTAGCGTCTGGAAGGAGAAATAGGAAAATTATTAGAACAATTACTTCTGGACAAGGAACCCAAATTGTTGGGGATGAAAATATTAAAAAGGAAATACAAAAAGACTTTGAAAAAAGGTTTAGACGAGAGCAAATATTCTCAATACATCAGCTTCATGAATACCTTTCAGTTATCAACCCTGTCATCACAGATGAGGAAAAATAGTTTTCTAATCAAGCAGCCAACAAACAGTGAAATCAAAAAAGCTGCTTTTTCATTATGAAGCAATAAATCTCCTGGTCCCGATGGTATGACTGCAGAGTTTTACAAAAAGTATTGGGAAATTGTGGGAATTGGTATTACTAAGGCAGTTAAAGCTTTTTTCCACTCTGGTCATCTGCTGAAGCAAATCAACCACACATTTATCTCACTTATACCAAAAAATGATAACCCCTCTACGACTACACATTATCGGCCGATTAGTCTTTGCTCTACTCTATATAAAATCATCTCTAAGATAATCACTGAACGACTAAAAATGATAATCGAAAAACTTATACATCCTCTCCAAGGAGCATTTGTTTATGACAGAGCAATTCAGGACAATATACTTATAGCTCATGAAATATTCCACTCATTTCGCACAAGAAAGGGCTTGAAAGGTTGGGCTGCCATAAAACTTGATATGGAAAAGGCGTATGACAGAGTAGATTGGCAATTTACAAAGTTGGTGCTCCAAAGATTCGGTTTCCACCAACGATTCTTAGACATAGTTATGGAATGTGTAACTACGGTTTCGTTCTCTGTATTAGTTAACAATGGACCCACGGAACCCTTTGAACCACCTAGAGGACTACGTCAAGGAGACCCTCTCTCTCCATTCCTTTTTCTACTTGGTGCAGAAGTGTTGGCTCGTAAACTGTCGATAGACGCAGAGGGCCCAAATAATAGTATTGGCTTTAAATTTGGGAATTCTAGCCCTAGCATTCCATTTCTGGCCTTTGCGGATGACATTATCATTTTCTCAAAAGGAAGCATCTCTACATGTACAAAAGTAAAAGAAATAATTGAGGACTACTGCAGATTCTCGGGCCAGAAAGTAAACTACCACAAGTCATCCTTTCAAACCACTCCAGGAATCCCGAGGACAAGAGCACGAGACCTAGAAGGAGTACTTAATATACCCTTAGAACGAAGCCTGGAGAAATACCTGGGCTGCCCAATCGTAAACGGGCGGGTAACAAAGGAAACCTTTGGCGAGATTATATGTAAATCAAGAGAACAACTCAGTAAATGGCGGGCAAACACCTTATCTCAGCAGGGAAGAGCCACTTTAATTGCATCTAATCTATCATCAAAACCTTTGTATTCGATCTATGGAGAGCTTCTTGCTCCTTGCTTCAATACACAAGCAACTTGACCAAATTAACAGAACTTTTTTTTGGAACAAAGATGCGCAACACAGTCCACTGATAAGATGGGACAAAATATGTAAATCCAAAGCAGCTGGTGGACTGGGAATACGGAAAGCAAGAAACATGAATGAAGCCCTCCAACTAAAACTGTTGTGGAAAATCCTAGCGGAACCCGAGAATAACTGGGTTAAGATTATACAACACAAATACCTAAAAGAAAAACACATACTTAACTATGCTAGGAGGGGGAATGCCTCGTGGCAATGGTCAAAACTCACCTCCCTGATTACAAAATTTAAATCAGGGCTTATCTGGTCGGTCGGAGACGGAAAATCTATCAATTTTTGGAAAGACAACTGGGTAACAACAGAGCCTCTTTTGGATAAAATTGAACCCCAACCCAATATAGACTAAAAAGAAACTGTAAACGATTATATAATGGGGGGAAAATGGTGGAGAGAAAAGCTTGATTCCATTCTCCCTAAGGCTATAACAAAAGAAATCATCAAAATCCCGCTACCCATCAGTCCCCTTGCTGATAGACTATACTGGTGGCCAGACAGAAAGGGGTGGTTCACAACGTCATCCGCCTATAACCTGATTTCATCCAACACACGTATAATATCCGATGAATTCACCTGGATTTGGAAAATTGACGCTCCCCCAAAAGTCCAAAATTTTATGTGGAAAATCAAACAAAAAGGACTACCCACTGCTACGCGATTAGCCCAGAAAGGGGTTGATGTTCCTACTACATGCATCTTGTGTAATCAATCATCGGAAGATGATATTAATATCTTCATAGAATGCCCCTTAAACAACTTTCAACAACAATTTCCCAGAGAAATATCCCAGAAAGTCAACACAATTATATCAGAAAACAGAGATATGGATCAAATTCTTCAGCTTCTGAGCACCACTCTTTCGAAGGACAGCAAACAGAATATAGCATTTAGACGGTGGACACTGTGGTTTGTGAGGAATCAAATAATCTTTAGGAATGCCAATATCCCTTCTATAGAGGGCATTAGAAAAATTATTTTGGAAAATATCAATAATTGGAGAAGAACCATCAAACTGAACCTTGAAGACGACGAGGATACCATAATCCAAAATAGGGTAAAAGTCCACCCTAAAAATGCCAAAAAGTCCACCCGATGGAAAAGGCCACCCAGGGGCAAATACAAACTAAACTTTGATGGATCATATATATCAGATTCAAAGAGCTATATTGGATACATTATACAGGACTGGAATGGTAATCCAATCAGCATGGATGGTGGGGTGATTGGGGGGCACTCTTCTATTATGGCAGAAGCATTGGCACTACGACTTGGGGTAAAAAAGGCAAAGTAACTAAATATCGACAACCTAATCATTGAAGGGGATTCAAAAGTAATTACAGATTTCTTAGAAACACACACAAACTGTCCTTGGGAAATAGAATTAGTAATGTCAGATATTCAAACCATTCTCCGAGGTGTAAGGAATATAGGAATTTCCCACATTCCCCGTATCGGTAACCGGGTAGCGGATAAGGTTGCACACCTTTGCTACTCTACCAGGAGACCTAATTTATACAATCACTCAGGTCTACTTGACCTCATCCAACATGATGCTTCCGGGTAGAGTATTCTCACCCGAATTCTTACCTAATAAAAAAAAAGGAAGCTTAAATTGCAATTTTGTTATAAAGTTTGTAAGATAAGTGTTAAAAATGCAATAGTCCAACACTTAATTATAACAAATTCCTAACTGCGCTACAATATTAGAAATCAATTGACCGATGGAATGTAGCTTGATTTCCAATCACCATCGCTCAACAGCAACACACAATCCAAGCCCTCATCTCGACGCAGTGGCCACCGGAACGGAGGCCGGTAACTAGGTGGTCTCGACAACACATAATCCAAGCCCTTGTGGGCCTTGTCGCTCTCTAGGCAGTTCCGCTCGAACTTCTCCCATCGCTCCGTCGAATTCTGACTCCGAATCCCATCGATATTGATATATCAATATCATAAATCAACTTCATCCCCTTACATATACGGCTGCATAAGATAGCCCTCATCGCTCAGCAGCAACACACAATCCAAGTCCTTATCTCGACTCAGTGGCCACCGGATTGGAGGCCGTCGACAACACACAATCCAAACCCTTGCCGCTCGAACTTCCCCCCTCGCTCCGTCGAATTCAGACTCCGAATCCCGTTGATATTGATCGATAAATATCATAAATCAATTGAACAAAACCAAAACAAGAGCAAGAGGAGAAATTGTCACTGGAAATGTCTCTGATGCGCACTTTTCCGATCAAGCGCTTCAAGGAGATGCCTCTCGCGAAGCTACGAGCCACTTTGAGGTCGTTGAAGTTCACTTATGTCGAGGATCAGAGCGATGTTGATGGCGATTTGGAGATCATCGCGGAGCTGGATTTCTTTTGGAGCTACAATGTCACTAACACTGGAGTTGCTAAGTTTTTATCTAAGCAGAAGAGTGTTATGTCCCAATAACAGAATCAATCTTGCAATGTAACAGTAACCGAGAATTAGAATTGAGGTGAGAAAGAGATTTAGAACCGGGGATGAGAGTGTAGAAGATAGGGATAGAGTTTGGGAGGGAAAATATTATGTCATTTCAATACCCATCCTCCAATCTACACAAGGTCTATTTATAGACCAAGCTAGCCCTTAAGGCATTACAATGCTCCATTCATGGAGAGCCTTGTCTCAAGGCTTGTGTGATCAACATTTAAGGCATTACACTGCTCCATTCATGGAGAGCCTTGTCTCAAGGCTTGTGTGATCAACATTTTACAAGTCATTTTCATGCCTCAATTGAAAACGGGGAAACTGGGTGAGGATGTGAGCTGCTGCCTCCCAGGTAGGCTCTTCATCAGGTAAATTCTTCCACTTGACTAGCCACTCGGCGACTGGATCTCCGTTTGCAAGGTATTGGACACGACTATCCAATACTGCCTCAGGTTCCATCAGTATAAGACCCTCCTCATCTATTTCTGGTAGCACCTCAGATGAATTGCACCGAGGCTCTTTCTTCAATTTCAACTGTGAAATGTGGAACACTGGGTGAATTCGTGATGAAGCTGGCATCTGTAATCTGTAAGCAACTTTCCCAATGCGAGCCTCCACCTTAAAAGTTCCAAAGAATTCGGCACTGTGTTTCAAATTTTGACGAATTGCAGCTGAGGATTGCCTGTAAGGTTGAAGTTTCAGAAAAACTTAGTCTCCCACCTTAAATTCCCTCTCTGTTCGTCGAGCATCTGCATACAGTTTCATCCGAGCCTGTGCTTGCTGAAGATGGTACTTCAACTGCCAGATCAATAGCTGTCGAGTGTGCAACCAATCCCCTGCTGTGGTGTGAGTTGCAGACATTGTAGGGAGTCCTAGCTGTGATGGAGGGCACCCATACAAAGCTTCAAATGGTGACATCTTGATTGTGGAATGGAATGTTGTGTTGTACCACCATTCAGCTAAAAACAACCATTCTACCCACTTCATCTTGTTGTCAAATGTCATGCATCTCAAATAGGACTCCAAATAACGATTCACTCTCTCAGTTTGCCCATCCGATTGAGGGTGATAAGCAGAGCTCATATCCAACCTTGTGTGTAGGGCTTTGAAAAGTTGCTGCCAGAACTGACTAATGAAAATTTTGTCCCGATCAGAAACAATGTTGGTGGGTAAACCATGGAGCTTAAAAATATTTTCCATGAACAAGGAAGCAACTTTGGCCGCAGTAAATGGGTGAGATAAGGCAATGAAGTGTGAGTACTTAGTGAGTCTGTCCACCACTACTAGAATAGTGTCTTTACTCCTTGAACTAGGAAGGCCTTCTATGAAATCCATGCTAATGTGGCCCCAAGGTTTTTCTGGAATTGGTAATGGTTGCAACAGCCCTAGGGAAGCTACATTCTCCGTTTTGCAACGTTGGCAAATTTCACAAGTGTTGACAAAATCACCTATATTTGTCTTCATACCCTGCTAGTAAACTAAGCTCTTTAGTCTCTGGTAAGTAGCTTGAATTCCAGAATGGCCTCCCATGGCATCTACATGGAAAGCATTGAGTAGCTTAGTTCTTAAACCTGAACTTCTTCCCATGAGTAATCTTCCTTTGTATCTCAGAAGGCCATAAGAAACTGTGAAGTGTCCATGTGACTCTGAAATGGCAGTAAGCAGCAGCCGTTGGACCACCTGATCTCCCTTGTAGCTTTCAAAAATCTCATTGAGCCAAGCAGGTTGGACCACTGTCATTGCAGCACACCTTCCAGTCTAGTCTTCAAACATCCTGGATAAAGCATCAGCTGCTTTATTCTCTACACCTTTCTTATAGGCAATGTCATAGTGTAGACCTAGAACCTTTCTCACTGCCTTCTTCTGTATCTGTGTGGATAACCTTTGGTCCAAGAGGTGCTTCAGAGGCTGATGGTCAGTTTTAATGACAAATTTTCTCCCTTCCAAGTAGTGTCTCCATTTGTCAATAGCTAGTAGAATGGCCAGAAGTTCTTTCTCATACACAGCAAGTAGCAAATGCCTTCCATGGAGAGCCTGACTGTTGTAGGCAATAGGTTTCCCATTTTGCATTAATACAACCCCAATACCAGATTCACAAGCATCAGTCTCTATAGTGAATGGTATACCAAAATTAGGCATAGCCAGGACAGGAGGGGTAGTGAGTATTTTCTTTAGTTCAGTAAAAGCCATCTCAGCACTTTGTGACCAAACAAAGCTATCTTTTTTTAAGAGATCAATCAAGGGTTTTGCAATGCAGCCATAACCTTTGATAAATCTTCTATAATAACCTGTGAGACCCAAGAATCCCCTCAATGCTTTCAAATTCTTAGGCACATGCCACTTAAGCATAGAATCAATTTTCTTGGGATCAGTTGATACTCCTAATCCAGATATAATGTGACCCAAATACTCCACTTCTTTTTGGGAAAATTCACAATTAGATCTCTTAGCAAAAAGCTTGTGGTTTCTCATTGTGGACAGAACTTCTCTCAGATGAATCACATGTCGTTCCACAGACTTACTATAAACCAAAATATCATCAAAAAACACCAAAACAGACTTTCTCAGAAATTTGCCAAAAACATCATTCATTAGGCCTTGAAATGTGGCTGGAGCATTTGTCAACCCAAATGGCATGACTCTGAACTCATAGTGGCCGTGATGAGTCCTAAAGGCTGTCTTAGCAATGTCCTCTTTTACCATCCTCACTTGATGGTAACCTGCCCTTAAATCCAACTTGGAGAATATACTGGCACCAGCTAACTCATCTAAAAGATCCTCAATGTGTGGAATGGGAAATTTATCCTTGATGGTTAACTCATTCAAACGCCTATAATCCACACAAAATCTCCAAGATCCATCTTTCTTCTTAACCAACAATGTTGGTGATGCAAAGGGGCTGTGACTAGGCCTTATAACACCATTGCATAACATTTCTGAGACTTGTTTTTCTATTTCAGTCTTTTGGAAGTATGGATACCTATAAGGCCTGGAAGCAACTGGATCTGCACCCTCTCTTAGTGTGATTGAGTGCTCATGGTTCCTAATAGGAGGTAGTTCTTTGGGCTCCTGAAAAATATCCTCAAATTCCATGATCACCTTGTTGATTTCCAGTGGAATCACTGTCTCTGTCACCCTCACACTGCATACTTGGGCAACCTGAAAAAGCTCCACATTACCTTGCACACTGCACAGCTTTTGCAACTGGAAGCCAGTCAACATTTTCACCTCATCTTACACTCCAGTATTTTCTTCTTTAAACCCTTTGATAGTGATTTGTTTGCCCATCTTCTGAAATGAAATTTGTACATCCACAAAGTCAAATAGGACTGGGTTAAAACCAACAAGCCAGTCTGTGCCCAATATCATGTCACACCCCTCCATTTTCAGTAGTCTAATATCATGCTCATACTCACAACCTTGCATCTCCCATACAAACTTCTTACAGACCTTGCTACTGAACATAATCCCACTGATTGTGTTGACCTGCATCACATTTGCTTTACTGATTTCAAACTCAGTCTCTTTTGCCAATCTAGAATCCAAGAAACTGTGTGTTGCACCACTGTCTATCAAAATCGTGACCAGTTTCCCTTTCACAGACCCTTTCACTCGAATTGTGCTTCCAGATTCTTCTCCAGTGAGAGCATGAACGTATACTTCATTATCTTCTTGTTCCTCAGCTAGGTGCAGCTCCAGGTCCCCATCTGTTTGATCTTGCTCCTGAACTTCTTGGGCAACTAAACTGAATAATGACTGGGTTTTGCACTTGTGTCCATGGAAGAATCTATAGCCCTTCTTGATATCATTTGAACATCCTGTACTCATCTCAGAATTTGCCATGGAAGATCCTTTGAAACCTGTAGACGTCGGTTTTGAATCCCCTCTTGGCTCTGCTTTATCCGACAATTGAGGCATATTCCCATTTTCCTTTGACCAAGAACTTCTGAATCCCGAATTTGCAGGTCCCGTTGCTTGTTGCCGCCAAGGCTGTTTAGACACCCTCAGCAATGCCTGTACTGCCTTATGGTGTAGCCTTGCTTGCTCAAGAACTTCGGCCATCGATGCCGGCCTTCCCAATTTGACTAGGGACTGAATTTCTGGCCTCAATCCACTAATATAGCTAGAGACGAAGTAAGATTCGGACAGTTGTGGGTTGAAAGACAACATAAGCGCGCGCAAATCCTTGAATCTCTCATTGTAATCCTCTAGATCCTCCGATTGTTCTAGCTTGTTGAATTCGCCAACTATCTCTGCCTCTCATCGATCCCCAAATCTCAGGCAAAGGTCGTCGCAAAATTCTTGCCAAGATACCTTCGGATTATGCATCAGGTATCCTTGTAGCCAAGTATCAACTTTATCCGTCAAATACATCGCCGCAATCTCAACCTGTTGTGATTCTTGAACCGCAAAAATCCCGAAATATTTCTCACATTTTCGTATCCAGTTCCTTGGTTTTCTGCCATCAAAACTCGGGAAATCCAATTTAGGGAGGCGCTGGAATCGATTGTCGTTGAATCCCTGGTGCTAGTTGAACTGATGCTGGCCTGAATTCGACTGTCCCATGCTCGAACTCGCATGTTCTTCATTAAAATTCGGATGCCACCTGGAGCCCGGAATTTCTTGATTCACTGGTCCTGACCCCCTCAGGGAGTCTCTCTCCCCTCGTGGCTGCTGCGAATCCGATGTGTTACCTTCATCCTGCCTCCTCCCTCCAGTATTTGGAGGATTCCTTACGAAATCGGCCAATTGCTCCATCTTTTGATCACTGATCTTCCTGAATTCTTCAAACATCCGTGTCTGTTCTTCTTGGATCTTCTGCAGATCAGCTAATGACTTAGCTGTTGACGCCATGAACGATCTTGTATCGTCCCTAAACTCCTGGAATTGTGCATCTGTAACCTTGGATCTCGTCCCTTCCGCCATGATCTCCGATCTGCAGCTGCTAGAACGTTCGCGCGCCGGCCGGGGAAAATGCTCTGATACCAATTTTTGTTATGTCCCAATAACATAATCAATCTTGCAATGTAACCGTGACCGAGAATTAGAATTGAGGTGAGAAAGAGAGTTAGAACTGGGGATGAGAGTGTAGAAGATAGAGATAGAGTTTGGGAGGGAAAATATTATGTCATTTCAATACCCATCCTCCAATCTACACAAGGTCTATTTATAGACCAAGCTAGCCCTTAAGGCATTACAAAGAGATTGAGAAGAGTTACCTTTGCTGGAAATTCTTCGATTTCGAATGCTTCTGTCAAGGCATTGGTCGAGAATTGCGTCTATTCGGAGGATATCGCGCTGATTCAATGCCTATGCATCAGTGACGAAGGCCTCTCTCATTCGCCTTTCGTCACCGTCGAAACTCAAATCTCTTGTGATGAAAGACATGTGCGATATAATAGACGACGGTCGATCTCGCTCTAGCTTGCAATCTAAGCTCGCTTGAGCTCTACTCCATGGTTGTTTCGGATGAGCTGCTTCGCAGGATAGCAAGGGCTAATCTCCTATTGAACTCGAAAGGCTTCTCGATCAAGGGATTCCTGCCTCTCTTGTCTGCATACCATTCGGTTCTCGAATACTTGTCCTTTCCGATAGTGAAAACACAAGTGTTGGAGGATTCACAACTGCTGGATGCTGAAATCGCTCGAGATAAAGTATCAGGATCAAGTCCCTTCCGATAGTGACTGACGACAAGTGTTTGTTAATATCTCTGAATCTGTCATTCAATAAGATGCTGATTGACCAGTATCTAGCAAGGGTTTCGCAGGTTTACTCTGGCTTAACCGAGCTCTTCGTGAATGGATGCAAGGCGATCACACACGAGGGTGTGTACTGGTGTTGGAGTAGCTGTCATGTTCCAGGTTTCAAATCTGAAGAGTAATAGAATTTAGATTTTAGTGGGCTTAATTCTGTGGGCCGGTATAGAAAATTCATCTATGTTTTTTGTGAGTCGGGTGTAGGAGAGATATTTTGTTTATTTCAGGCTTTTAGGGTGCAACGAACTTAATTGTATTTTGAGATGCGCCGCCCTATTCTGCATTGATCCTTGTTAGATGGTATGGGCCTTGATTTATTTATTTCGCCAGGTATCCTGGGGTATTGCAAATTTCGCAGGGTATACAATTTTTTTACATAATTCGCGTGGTACCCTTGAGATTTTAACCTATTTCGCCTCGTGCCCTTCTCGGTTAACTTTAACTTTTTCGAGGTAATTCCGTTAGTTTGCTAAAAAAAAAAAAAAAAAAAAAGAAGAAAGGCGAGACCTGGCGAAGAGAGCGAGGAGAGAGCGACGCGAAGAGAGCGAGGAGACCGCGCGATACAACACCCTCTGCGCGCTCGGACCTGGACTCGGCTCGGACCTTCTGCTGCACCCTCTGCGCGCTCGGACCTGCTGGCTGCCTCTGCGCGCTCGGACTCGGACCTGTTGCTGCACCCAGCGAGAAAGGTTAGAGTTTTGGTGTTCTTATAACTAGGGTTTGGTGTTCTTGTTTTGGTTGAATTTGATGCATTTGGGGGTTTTTGTGATGTCAAATTTAGGGTTTAGGTTGAAATTGATAGATTTCGAATTCGAAATTTCGTTTCTCAATTTAGGGTTTAAGTCTAAATTCATTCATAAATAGTTGTGATCATGATGTTGCTGAATAGGTTGAAGATCTCAACGTTGCCATTCATATGCCGGCCTACTGTAATTCTATAGTCAAAGGTAGAGCAATGTCTTTTTTCATGGTAATTGATAAATTGTGGAGATTGACTGAAAAAAATGTTGGTTCTTTAACAATTTTTTTTTTTGTTCATGCATGTGCTTGAATTCATAGAAGAGTAAGAGCAAAACTTCTTGCTTTGTTGTGTAGCTAACTTTCTAGCCTATTAGCTCAATTGGTAGAGCTATGTGATTAGACACAAAGACGTGGGTTCAAATCCCACATAGGCTATCTTGATATTAAGTTGTTGTCATTTTTGAAAATATTTTCACACACAAATCATATTGAAAAGAATTGGAGAATTTCAAACATGATTATTTGTGTAGGCACCTCTGTTTTCGACTATTTGTCATCACTTTCACTTGTAAAAATTAGTTTTAATCAGGAGCAGTTAATAATAGATTATATCATCTTTAATGATTGTTGAATCTTGAGATGTGCTTTGGTGCTTTTGTCGTACATCTAGAAATTAGACTGGAAATTGCATAGAGTGGAGTGCCATGCCCTTTCTAAGCTTGAAGAGGAGAAGAAAAAGGCCCTTCCTCCTTCAATACGGCTGATGGTGAAACTTTACTTGAAAAGCAAGCTGCAACTAGAGAAGGTAGATCAGTTCATCATCTTTTTGTTTTCATCAGTGTTTACATACAAATAGGTATAGCATTATTTTATTTTTTTATTTCAGTAGAATGAACTATTCAGTATGGAATTAGCCAGTTTATGTTGATCACGGACAAAATTCAAACTTTTTTTGTTGGCAGATTCTTCCCACTACTATGACAGACAACTATCACCTGGTGGAGACTATGGTGTCGCATATCCTTTCATTCATATTAGACACTTGCGTTGTACATGTGTTCATTTTTCCCACTGAATTAATGTATTGTTCTGCTTAACAATTCCTTACATTCAGACATGCCTGATATCAAGGAAAAACAACTAATTTTATACGCACAGATGGCCAACCTAGTAAGTGGTATACTGCAGTGTTTATTATGAGTACACATTATTGTTGATTTCATTGGGTATGGCTTTAGCTTTTTGGTTATTATTTTGTTCACTGGTTATAGATTATTAAGTAGAGCAGTTCGTAAACAATTAGGAACTAAGATCTACTGATTGATGAAGTAATAGTGATGTTTGAGAGTGGTCGATTCCCACATAGGCTGATATTGCCTCTTACACAACTAAGTTAGTGAAACCATTCATTCTCAATCTAACTATGTACCAAACAAAATACACTTAATCCTGGTGCACAGAAGCTAAATAACCCACTTATTTTCTTGAGAAAAGACATCAAACAAATTATCTAATTTTTAATATCTAAAGGTGCATAAACAAATAACCTATGTGGGATTTGAACCCACATCTTTGTGCATAAGCACACCGCTCTACCATTTGAGCTAATAGGTTATATATCTACCAAATAACCAACAATTCAAACAAAAATTACCTACGCAAAAATTGAAAACCATTATAAAGAGATGATATAAAGTTAAGTAGTTACAGCCTTACACTGAATGAATGTGTTTCACTAAATGAATGTGTTTAGAATGCAGCCTTCTTCAGGTCTTGATGAGCTGATGTGTTCAAATGTCAATCTTTCACATTATTTTATTAATTTGATGACTTTCAAATAACATGTTTATGTCAATATGCTAATTTGATTTGTCTTACATATACATAATTTCTACTCTGTAATGTGAACATGTTTGTTCCAATTGAGATTTCACGGCATTTTATAGTGCTCAATTAAATGAATATACAAACT
Source organism: Persicaria tinctoria (assembly GCA_037127255.1). Classification (NCBI taxonomy): domain Eukaryota; kingdom Viridiplantae; phylum Streptophyta; class Magnoliopsida; order Caryophyllales; family Polygonaceae; genus Persicaria; species Persicaria tinctoria. The sequence goes on from JBANSL010000018.1 coordinate 44,487,872, forward strand.
CACCTATTTGCCACAGTGATCAATCTTTAACAAAGTTGTTATGGATTCTTGCATAATCAATCAACATAGGCAACAGATTCAATGAGTACAAGCACACATCAACAATTTCACAACCAATTCCCAAAACTCAACAGGCCTGCACTTACCCAGCGGAAATCTAAGTCGGACAACTTCGATTCGAATATTGAATTGGCAATTGTGAGAGCACGAGCAGTGGAAAGAGTCTATATTGAATTGGCAATTCGACATTTCGACCTATTCACAAACTTGTTGTCATATTCAATTGAATTAAGTCCTTTTGCCATATTCAAAGCCCTAATTTCTACTCTGATTTCATAGTGAAGTGAGATGAACCTCTACAAAAATCTTAAATCGAAATTTCGAATTCGAAATCTATCAATTTCAACCTAAACCCTAAATTTGACATCACAAAAACCCCCAAATGCATCAAATTCAACCAAAACAAGAACACCAAACCCTAGTTATAAGAATACCAAAACTCTAACCTTTCTCACTGGGTGCAGCAACAGGTCCGAGTCCGAGCGCGCAGAGGCAGCCAGCAGGTCCGAGTGCGCAGAGGGTGCAGCAGAAGGTCCGAGCCGAGTCCAGGTTCGAGCCGAGCCCAGGTCTGAGCAAGCAGAGGGTACTGTATCGCGCGGTCTCCTCGCTCTCTTCGCGTCGCTCTCTCCTCGCTCTCTGTCTGGTCTCCTCGCTCAGTTCGCCAGGTCTCGCCTTTTGTTTTGTTTTTTTTTTGAGGAAACTAACGGAATTAACTCGAAAAGGTTAAAGTTAACCGAGAAGGGTACGAGGCGAAATAGGTTAAAACCTCAGGGGTACCACGCGAATTATGTAAAAAAGTTGTATACCCCGCGAAATTTGCAATACCCCAGGGGTACCTGGCGAAATTTCCGTAATATATATTACAACCGAGTGTTGGAATATATGTTAAACTAGTCTTATTGTCCGCGACCTTCACGGCTGGTTATTAAATTACATATTATTTTATTTATTATATTTTATTTATTCTTATTATTGATAAGAAACAAATGAAAAACTTAACATTTAATATAATTTTTTAATTTTTAAAAAAAAAGTGTTAAAAAAATAAAGTGGCGTGTTTTAATTGAAAGAGGGAGTATTAGATCATTTGAATATAACCTCATGATATATTTATTTTTCAAATAGATTTTATTTATTTTATAAATGATAATTCATATACATTTATTTTTTATAAAAAATATTAAAATTTAAAATAATGTTGATTTAAAAGATGTTAACTTTTATCTTTTGTTTTCAATTATTTTATAAAATTTATTTCTTTATGATTTTTCATATTTTTTTAAATGTATTGAAATTAAAATTTATTTATAAGATTAATAAGCGCGTGCCTGTCTATACATATACACACACACTTATTAATCTTATTTCCTTTTTTATGTTTAACACAATTTGTCATACTCGATCACCCTCCGTGTATATTTTGATGAAAAGATTCATTTTTCAACATATAATTAATTAATATTATATTGATATTAATATTAATTAATTAATTAATATTGCATCAGAGTACGACACGTAAGCGAATCGCACCAGAACCCGCCACATAGAATTTCCACGTCTCTGTTTTAGTATTATATATTGATATTGATATTGATGATTTTATCTTTGACCCCCTTTGGCTATTTAACAGTGATCGGTTCGGATGGGGTGATTGATGGCTGATAAATATATATATATATATATATATATATATATATATATATATACATAAGAATTCACTTAAACTCTGAACAAAAAGCCACACTGTCTTTCACATGGTGGTGTATATGGACAAAGAGAAACAAGATTGTATTTGAAGACCAAAGTCTAAGAACAATAGATTCTGTTTCGGATGAGCTGCTTCGCAGGATAGCAAGGGAACCCAGCTGAAAGGTGACGTTGTCGTCTATCTTGCACCTTACCTTTGGAATGTAAGGACACTGAAGCTTAACCATTGCTGTGTCCCTTCGATATCGCATCTCATCGCGATGATTCACAACTGCCGGATGCTAAAATCACTCGAGATAAAGGATCAGGATCAAGTCCCTTCGGATAGCAATTAAAAGTGTTTGTTAACATCTCTAAATCTGTCGTTCAATAAGATGCTCATTGACCAATGTCTAGCAAGGGTTTCGCAGGCTTGCCCTAGCTTAAGCGAGCTCTTTGTGAATGGATGCAAGGCGATCATACACGAGGGCGTAAGCCAAGCCATAAGAAACTGCCCGGGATTAAGGATTATAGAGATGAACCAATGTGAAGGTGTGGCCACACTCGCCTTGGATGTCAGGATTTCGAAGTGCGAGGCTTAGGACTGGAGGATGAGAGTCCGAAGATGATATTGAATCTAGATAGTCATATAGTTATATTAGATTGAATTAAATGTTTTCAATTAACCCCAATAGTTAGTGTGTGTATATATATATATATATATATATATATATATTAAAAATAAAAAAAATGTGATTGATCCAAAGAGATAATATATTCAATATAAATGTTCTCAAAAATAACGTTGCGCGATGGAACGATACGTGGCGTATGTTCTTTTATTTTAAGTAATATATATAGATATATAGATAGATAGATATAAATAATGAAGTAACTAGATAATGCTTCAGTAGGTCCAAGTTTTATTACGGTAAGTTACAACTTTGTTAGGATTTTAATTCTAGTTTGTCATTTGTATTCTTAGTTTGTATAAGTCTCTCTGTAATTAGTTTGGTTATAGGCTGCCTTTGTATTGTGTAAAAGGGAGTGATGCTTTTAGTGTTCGTTGGTGTAGAAGACTGAAGGCTCAAATTGGGCCAAAAGGAGAGTACGTCGAGCTTGTACGCAGCTTTTGACAACCCACTTCGACACCATCCACGCATCAACTCTAACAGCTACAAAAGGAGAGTACGTCGAGCAACGGAGTACGACAACTGAAAGCACAGAGAGAGAAACAGAAGGAGAAAGAAGGAGGGCAAGAGAGAAGAAAACAAAGGGCGAGTCGGGGAAGAACTCAAAGCGGTGAAGAAGATCCAAGGGCGATTGGATCGGGAAGACAAACGACGGCAAGGAGAGTCCCTGGTTCGCGTGGCTGCGAGGTTCAGCAGCCAAAAATCAGTGATGTCGACTTCAATGAAGGCTTAGCGACAGGGAGCTTTGTTCTGGTTGTTTGTCTGGTTTTACTTCCTATTTGTTTTCTTTTACTCTTTCTAGAAATAAATCAGTGCACACCGGGTCTCTCTTGAGGCCAATCTCGTGTTGATTGTGCATAACTCGAATCGTTCTAGATTCGAGCACTATCGGGTTGGAATCAGACCAAATCAAAACTGCGACCAAATCGAAAACGCTTCATCATATCGGAATTACAAAGTGGAATCAGAGCAAGGTTCTCTTTGGTTCTTGGATTATCCGCTGTGTGTCTCTGTTTGCTACCGATCCTGGTTCTTCATTGCGTTTTTTCTAGGGTTTCTGTTCGTGTCTTTCGATTTCTTGGTTGTGCAGCTGCTTTTTTTTTCTTCTGATTCTTGGATTTATCTGTTGTAGTTTTGCTGAGAATGTTTCTAATTGTGATTTTTTCAGTTTGCATATGCTGCGTTTTTATGTTGATTCATGTTTGTATAATCTGATAGGTTAAGGTTTGCAGATTGGAGATTTAAAATCTTAATGGAATTGTTCTTGTTAAGTAGACTAGGTTGAGTATATCCTTCTTGTGTACAGATGAGTGTTCTCTCTCTTGATTTGCCCTTAGCCAACTTCGAAACTAGTACTTGTCTTGTAATTGTTGCTTGGTTGCAGTTCTTGTATAAGCTTGCACAATTGACTAATTCTTGATCTATTTTGTTAAATAGTCTAGAATCTCTCAAGTCTTGTTGAGTGCATTTATACTTCTATTAAGAGTTGAGCTTGTCAAGTGTTTATGATGACAGAAAGCTTTGTGAAGATCAAGCCATTTGATGGCTCCACAGACTTTGCAATGTTGCAAATTAAGATGAAAGCAATGCTGATTAAGGAGAAGTGCTGGAAGGCAGTCATTGATGACTATCCTGAAGATGCCGACAAGGCTAAGAGGATAGAGATGGATGAAATGGCTCACTCAGAAATTCTAATCAGGTTATCTGATGAAGTCGTAAGGCAGGTAATATCTTGCAAAACTTCAAAAGCTCTTTGAGATGCCTTAGAGTCTTTGTTTTTGGTTAAATCCATGCCCAGCCGTATATCTTTGTTGCGTAGATTATTTACCTTCAAGATGAATGTAAATGATTCTTTGCAAGACAACATTGATAGATTTTTGAAAATGACTCAAGATTTGGAAAGATGTGATGACAAAATTAAGGATTCTCATCTTGCTATACTTTTGTTGAATTCTTTGCCTGCTGAATTTGATAATTTTCGAGATGTCATTCAGTTTAGCAGTGATAATTTGACTAAGAAGAGGATCATTGAGTCTGTCATAGAAAAGAATGAGATCCTCGAGGTTTTCAAGACCGAAAATAGGTCTAAAATCGAGGACAAAACTGAAACTGCCTTGCACGTTGACTCTAGACATGACAATAAGGACAAAGGTAAGCATAATTCTTCTGAGAAACAATCTGGTTATGGTAAGTGCTACTATTGTGGTGAAATAGGGCATTTTAAAAGAGATTGTGAGAAAAAGAAGGATGATGTCATGAAAAAGAAATCTAAAGCTTCTAATTTGCTTGAAAATCTGAAGCTTCTAATTTGCTTGAATATGGTGGTTATTCTAGAGAGCTTCTCATGCTAGACTACAGGTATGATTATGATTGTTGGATTTTGGATTCAGGTTATACAATGCATGCTACACCTTCTAAAAATTTGTTTGAGTCTTTAAATGAATTTGAGGGTGGTAATGTTGTACTTGGTGATCATACTTGCTTGTCTGTTAAGGGTATTTGTTCAGTACCCCTTAGATTGCATGATGGGAAGGTGAGGGTTCTTTAGTAGGTGAGATGGATCCCCGACCTGAAGAACAACCTCATCTCTGAAAATATGTTGGAGGACTTGAATTGCAGGATTACATCACAAAATGGAATAAGGAAAGTCATTAAAAATGGCAAAACCTTTATAAGAAATATTAAGAAGGGAGGTCTTTGTTATGTTATAGGATCTCCTATCTTAAGCACTTCTAGAAATTTTGTGAATCACCTCAGTTCAACTCAAACCAACATACTTGTACCAAATAAACTAACTGTTTCAATAGAGCATGAAGTGTAGGCAAGTGAAAAGGAAAAAGTAGCTAATGCAGGAAAGCTGCTGGAAAGAACTGAGGTGGGAAAGAGCCCAACTGTTGGAAAAAAATTGGTAATAGAGGATGAGAGTGAGGCACTTCACATCTCAGGGCAGCAACTTGTCAAGTCAGAAAAAGGCTTGGGAAAGCAAGTAGTAGCTGTGGAAAATTCACCAAAGCCAAAGCAAAAGAAGGATGACAAAGGTCATGGTCTAATTCAGCTAGGTGGTACTGAAAATGGAGGAAATGCCCCTGCTGAACTAAGAGGGCATGGAAGCAATACACAAAGGCTACACACTAACACATTAGGTGGGAGAGTAATTTTGGTAAGATCTTCTAAATCTTCTGATATGCACTGTTCTGATTTTATTATGATTGGTGATATGCTTGTGAATGTGCATTCTGATATAGGTAGAAATTTATCTACTGACTTGCTTGGTGATAACTCTCATGTTTATGTGAAAACTGAACCTGAGTTGCATGCTTCTAAGTCTTTTGATAAATCTACCACCATATCTGCTAGAGTGCATAAACTGTCTAACCTTGATAATCATAATAAAAGGGTGCATGATCTAGTTGATTTTATGCTTGCTGGTTATGGGTTGAAAAGTTTGGATGATAAGAACTTGCCTTGTGATGTGTTAGAGCGTGTTTTGATGCTTGCTTGTAAGAAACTGGTTACTGAAATAAGCATGAGTCCTCAAGGACACAAGTATGCTTTATTTGCTAGTTGTTTACACAAGGTTCTAACCTTAAGAGCAAAGTTTGATATTGCCTAACTCTATGTTATTTTTTGTTGGGATTATTGGTGGTATTAATCAATGGCTGAATTGCAGGAAATGTCTCATTGAAGAGGTTAGGGATAGACTCCCGAAATACTAAGTGGTTTGGAGGGGGGGGGGGCGCTGATGGAATTCCCGTGTGTGCAATATGTTTTTTATGTTTCTGTTTCTTTACTTGTAAACTAGAATTAAGAGGGTAATTGTTAGGATTTGTAATTCTAGTTTGTCCTTTGTATTCTTAGTTTGTATAAGTCTCTCTGTAATTAGTTTGTTTATAGGTTGCCTTTGTATTGTGTAAAAGGGAGTGATGCTTTTAGTGTTCGTTGGTGTAGAAGACTGAAGGCTCAAATTGGGCCAAAAGCCCATGTGTTTCAGTCCATGTTGACAATCCACTTACTGTAACATCAGTAAAGCTGTTTGGAGCTTGTACGCAGCTTTTGACAACCGACTTTGGCACCATCCACGCATCAACTGTAACAACTACAAATGGAGAGTTCGTCGAGCAACAGAGTATGACAACTGAAACAACTGAAAGCACAGAGAGAGAAACAAAAGGAGAAAGAAAGAGAGCAAGAGAGAAGAAAGCAAAGGGCGAGTCGATGAAGAACTCAAAGCGGTGAAGAAGATCCAAGGGCGATTGGATCGGGAAGATGAACGACTGCAAGGAGAGTCCCTGGTTCGCGATTGTGGTTGCGAGATTCAGCAGCGGGAAATCGGTGATGTCGACTTCACTGAAGGCTTAGCGACATGGAGATTTTTTCTGGTTATTTGTCTGGTTTTATTTAGTATTTGTTTTCTTATACTCTTTTTAGAAATAAATCGGTGCATACCGGATCTCTTTTGAGACCAATCTCGTGTTGATTGTGCATAACTCGAATCGTTCTAGATTCGAGCACGATCGGGTTGAAATGGGACCAAATCGAAACTGTTTCATCGGAATTACAAACTTGTATTTTTACAAATTTATTTCTATATTAGTGAGATGCTTTGTTTTTTTTTTTTTGAGCAAATGAGATCGATGTTTTCACATGATCAATTTTGGTAAATTTTACATTTGAACCAAAAAAAATAGGGATCTTTTCCACCAAACAACTTTTTAACTTATGGATTGTATTTATAATTTATCTAAACCTTGCTCTTCATTTACTCTATTTTAACAAAACCACCTCTTCAGTATAAATATTGAAAATCGAAAAAACCCATTTCAACAACATCCTTGGTTTTATGCATATCTTGACAAATTTATTAAGTCAGAATCAAGTACAATCCCAACTTGGATTTGCCCACTAGAGTCTCTAATAGTAAAACCAAGATCTTCAAATGTAAAGATGTGTCATTTTCTGAATATTTAAGGTCAAGAGGAGATAATTTGAAAATAATCAATGATATTGTTACAAGTTTACACATTTTATTTTATTATCTTATCCGACCCGTTCCATATTTGAGGAAATAAATAAATAAATAAATAATCCAAAGAGGAACAGTGGCGGGAGTGGCGGGTTGCTGTTCCCTTTTCCCCCGAAACACAGAGCCTAAACTTTGACGGTTAAATTGGAATTTTGTTTCATAATGGCCAAAAAAAAGTGAAAAAAAATTGGAAAGCCAAAAATCTAAACTATTTTGCGATTTAGCTAAAACAGGATTGAGTCGCTGTTTTAAACAGTGACTCTACTCAAACTTTTTTAAAAATATAATAAAATAATAAAGTTGTTGTTTCAAACAGCGACTTTAAATTATATTTTTTTTAAAATTTATAATTGAAAAGAAAAAGAGGGAAAAAAATGTAAATATAGGTAAACAGCGACTCTACGTATTTATAAAAAAAAAAATGAAAAAGAGAGAGAATGAGAGGGTAGAGTATAGGAGAGAGACAATGAGAGAGATGGGGCATGAGGGTACGGGTGGGTGGGTGTCAGACAAGTGGGCAGGGGGAGAGATAATTAAAAGAGAGAGGAGGAGTGATTAAGAGGGTCTGTCATTTTATTTTTTTAATTAAGGGAGAGTCGCGGTTGAATTTACAGTGCTTTCACACTCTTTCTTTTTAATTACGAATTTTATAAAAAAAAAATATAAAGTCGCTGTTTGAAAGAGCGACTTTATTATTTTATTATTTTTTTTAAAGTTTGGATAGGTATAACAGCGACTCTATCCTGTTTTGACTAAATCGCAAAATAGTTTGGCTACTTTCCAAATTTTTTTCTCTTTTTGGCTTTTATGAAAAAAAATATTCATTAAATTGTCGGAATTAATGGGTCCCCCTTCACCCTATTTGGATTTGTAGTGTTTCGATTTGTTGATCCGCAATTAGATCCGATTTTGGTTAAAGTATAAATATTTGTATAAGATGCGTGAAAATATACATAATTTTTTTTTAAAATAATTTACTTTATTGATGAAATGTACTCCCTCATTCCAACAATGCATGGCTTTTTAGGCTTATGCATGTTAATTAAGGAACCTATTTTTACATCTTAAATCTCATCATTATTATTAAAGGTTAAAATAGTGATTGGAAGTTCAAGAGTTTTCTTTAATTTTTTCAAGAGTTTTATTTAATTTTAACAAGTAAAAAAGGTAGTAAGTTTAGAGGTAATAATTACCTATACATCTAAAAGCCCATGTATTTTCGACAAAGTTTCAAGGCCTAAAAGGCCATGTATTCTTGGACGGAGGGAGTATATTTTGAGGGGATGTTATATGGACGGCCATATGATCGTAACCTGCACGGTGGCGACGCCAACATCCGCAGGTCATTCCATCGAAGCATGCTGGTGGGGACGATGAGTAGAGAACTCGGTGTCAGCATGTAGAGGTCAAGTCAGGAGCTGGAATATTCGCATGTAAAGATTCGTTGGCCGTCTGCAGGATGTCCCCTTTATCATCTCCACCGACACTGACTTCCAGTATCAGCAGGCCACCTCACTTTGACGTTTCAATACTAACTTCTAATGGGTATTTATTTACATGGGTTGTTGGGGGGATGTTCAACATATCGTCATGTTCACTGACACCTTCAGTCAGTGTCGGTTGATGCTTCCTTGACACCTGCAGACGGGGTCGACATTGTGTACACCGATACTAGCACCCAAGGTCAGCAATGTGTGTGTGTGTGTGTATATATATATATATATACACACACACACATTTTGAAAAGATTCAGTACCCTAAATAAATTAATTTAGTTGTGTTGACTCCAAATGACACATTTTTTATGACATTTTTTTTATATTGATGTCACTTTTCTAATGAAATGATATGATGACACTTTTTTTAAACCTTGAAGATAATTTTTGTTCTTTAATATTTGCCACTTTTCGAATGTATTGTTTTGATGTCATTTTTTAATCAAATTGTTTGATACCACTTTTTTATCCGGTCAATTATATATCAATGACACCTTTTTTTATTATAATTTTTTATGACATATTTGCCTTATGCGCCAATTCCAACTCCAACTCATCATTTATCCCTAACTCGTCATTACTTTGATCTAATTGGGCGCATTGCTTATCTAACTAGACGCCGGTTTTGTTTACCTGGACACCTCCGGCTGCCACTACTTCGTCTTCTTCATCACCAGCCAATCGGGGGCCGTATGTGCGTGATCATCTTTGGTCATCGGCATCCTGTTAACGGTACTATAAATTCCTCACCGCCCGACTCAGAGATACCCGACCACTCCGCCGCCTGACTCACCCGTTGTCGATTTTGTAGGTGCCAGATCCCAAGCAAACTTGCTTCGCAGGGAGACATGGAGGTCGATAGGCCATGATCGTTCTCTAGTTAGACCGTTTATAAACTTGAAGGCCTGCAGGTCTTCGTCATCTCCTATTGCAAACGACTCGCACCCCTCCTTCTTCGGATTGACATATGTGAGCTCCACCTCATGCCTCATCCCATCGACGTTAAACTTTTCCATCACGTGTTTCTTCAGTGCGACGTAGTCGATACGTTCGTCCACCAACACGGCCTTTTGGCTCCGTGACCCCTTGAAGACCCAAGTGCCCCCTTCACAAGCCCACCATCCTCCAAACACAACAGTCACATATACGATTGACTTGTTCCCTGTTCATTTAGAAAGTGGGGGGACACAGTCGGTTTTATATGCCACTAGTTGTCACGTTATTTGCCCTCGGGTGTCTAGTTAATTTAAACTTTTGACACGTCAACTTTAAGATAAACCCCGTCCCACTAGCTTCTTCTACGATGGCTTCTCTCTCAATCTTTAGATTTAATTCCCCTTGGTCCCCATTAAATGCGACGCCCATCATTCCCTCTCATCTTCTTATATAGATCCCCACATCATTGGCCACCAACCCTCATTCTCCAATCTCTGCCGACGCTTCTCCTTCCTCCATTTAATGCTCCCCCTGCAGTTCATTAATGTGGATTAATCATTGGGCTGAGGTGGAGTTTCAATGGTTATATACTCTCCCCCTCCTCCCTCCTCTTCCTCTTCAGGTCATTTTGGCGCTATAGGTTGGCGGGAAAATGAAATCTCCGTTCACCCCGTCAGTGTCAACCTTCAATCTCTCTCTCTCTCTCATCCAAGTTGTTCTGAAGATCCATTGACTTTTCTCTCTCTCTGCCTCTCTTCTATGAGGTCAGTACTCTCTCTCTCTCCTTCCCACAGACATCTCCGTTCACCCCGTCAGTGTCAACCTTCAATCTCTCTCTCTCTCTCTCATCCAAGTTGTTCTGAAGATCCATTGACTTTTCTCTCTCTTTCTCTCTCTCTGCCTCTCTTCTATGAGGTCAGTACTCTCTCTCTCTGTCTCCCTCCCTCTCTCTCTCTCTCCCAGTCTGATTATGTCAAGTGTCGCACAGTGGAAGGTTGCACCCCCCTTACCTGCTACCGGTTGCAAGGTTTACCCCAATATCCAGTTTCACCCAATTTAAATCCGGGTTGGGTTAACATGTAATAAAACCGGATATTTGGGTCATTTTGTGCTATTCTCTCAATAATCAAACTTAATGATTAAAGATAAAAGAATTCAAGGTACAATATTTATAAAACAACTCATGATAAAATGATAGATTGAGTAACCATTTGTATATAATATGTTCAAATGTGTACATTTTCACGTATCAAATACAAACAATTAAACTAAAAAATACACATTTACACTTTTATACACACCATTATGAATGGTTTTTAAGACCCCCATGCCCAATTGGCCAATTTTAGAGCCTGTCCATAGTAAAGTTTAGATAGTTGAAATTTGATAAGCAAATTGATCGATCGTGCATAAAAAAGCTTATAAACAATTTTATTTTAATTACAGGGTAGTGTGCCTGATAAACATTGTTAATTAGATCCATCGATATATCGTCACTGTAATCTATATGTCACGAGCTTATAAACATCCATGGAACTATGGAAGAAGACAAAAGGAATTTCGACCGGTCAACTTCGTCATTTTTTTAATTACCTTTGTAACGCAATAATTGACTCTTTGACCACTTTTTTTTTTTAACAAAATCATTGTCCCTTTTGAGTGAATCTTACTATTTTTAGATGATAATTAAATACATTATATAGGAAAATATATTGTAATTAATTTAATCTATTAAATATATACTCCTTTTTGTATAGAGATATGTTAAAACCTTCAACATTAATTACATTTATTTGGAATGTAGTGAGTAATACTACGTAATTTGAGTAATTAATTGTAGATTCCTTTATCTACTTTCTATTTGTATAGGCTCCTTACGAAATGTGAAAACCCCAAAAAGATCAATTATTGCGTTAAGGAGGATTACATTTCAATATTTCAATATTCAAACAAAGTTGATAACTTTAATTCCCGCCAATTAAGTGAGTTAGTTTGCTTGCTCCATTATTTTGGTAAACTTTAGGCTATCAGCCTATCATAACTCGATTTTTTATACACATTGGGAACCCAATCATTTGTCACTCTATATGTTTTTGTGGTTGAAATCTATTGTAGTTCATATCTTATCGAATTAGGTGTTTTATTTGAGCCATCGGTTGCTATTATCCAACTTGTTTAAAAAGGACTAAGCTTGAATCTAAAATAAAATTTAGACTCAACCTTTAAAATATGTTTATGTCCGGCTTATTTGAATGAGCTTTTCTTGAGCTGACTCCAAATCAAATGCAAGTTACTCAGATCATATAGAATAATTCTATTTGCACATGCTGTTAAACACTTAAACTTATGGGAGATTTTGTAAATTTTACAAATTTCAAGAAGAGCTTCGAGTCTAACATCAATTTATTTAATCAAGTATTCAACTCATTTAGTAAATAAATGAGTTTGACCTAATTTTTTTCCTTCAAATTGAGCCTAAATAAAATTCAAACTACTCGGTTCAGATAATAACCATATTTCATATAGCTATTAAATATCTTTGAATCAATGATAGTTGAAATTGGCTCGAGTTCTCCGGGGCTTAAAAAAAATCATACGGAGTATATAATAAGCTAGGTGATCAAGATATATGATCAACATATACTTGCTCATATTTTGATCCTTTTTTTCTTTTTGATAACCAATAACTTTAAACACCAACAAAACGATGCCTTCCTTTAAAGCCTTCTAAGCGTTAAAGTCTAAAGGCCTATGTATTTGACATAAAGCTTTAATTTTTTTAAGGGAAAAAAACAAATACAATACAATTTTTTTTTTATACAGAATGATTCGAAATATTAGATATCTTTGGTGTTTGACAAATCAATAGGCCAAAAGAAACGACAAATGGACAACCTATCAACAAACAAAAGGGAAATATAATCAAGCACAAAAGAAAAGGATATGATCCTAACAAATATGAACAAAACCACAGTCAATCAGCCTAAAAAAAGTTGAGGAAAACCCAAGGATCGATGAACTGTGGGCGAATAGCGAGAACACGAGAAATACAATACAAATATAGTTTATATTTTACAAATGTAGCTATATATGAAGTTAAGTCTTTGTTTGCTATTCAAATATTCCTTTTTTTATTCTCCCTAAAAGAAACTATCTATATTCTCCATGTCTTGTGGGGAAGATTGAAACTTTGTATGGTAACCATGGCTTGTTCAATTAATTATAATTCAAACTTATAAAAAATGGGTATCAAATCTCTTACCTAAAGTTGTAAGTGTTCAAGTGGGAAAGGTTTATAAATTAAATGGTTTCATCGTACTCTTTGCTAGTAACTTTGAACTTTGTTGAACAAATGTTTTATTCTCTATATAATAAGTGAGAAAGCAAAGCATACCAGCAATATTGTACTTTGCAAAATAAGAGAGAGAGAGAGAGAAGATACATTGCTCTAACTTTGCAGGAATGGAAAACCCCTATATATATGTTGGGTTTTAAAAAAAATCATATATATTGCGTTTTTGGTAAGATTTAATGAATTTTATATTGATTTTGGTGAATTTGAATTAACTTTATTTTAAATTTTAAATATAGTGTATTTATAGTAAATAGGTATTAAATTCATAAATTTATAAAATACACTGTTGGAGTTGAGGTATAAAATTTTTATTTATTTTTTATTTTAAAGATTTTTTTCACAAATTGGAGGGCTAGTTTGCTAGCTAGCTAATTAATATATGTAACATTTAACACGTATCCGTTGATAGTTTCTTTGAACTTAATTAATAGCATAGTTATAAACTATCATAATTTTTACGGTATATTACCTGTATTTATCAAAATGGTTATCACTAAGATGTAATTGATCCATCACAAAATTATAATTTTGTGATGGATCAATTACATCTTTGTGAGAATCATCACATATTAATTTCATTTCTTAAAGTTCATTTAAATCAATAAAATTCACCATGCTTAGGGAGTGAAGGAAGATTAATGGGTTGAAGCGAAGCAAATTAAGGAAGAAAAGAAAAGGAAAACATCAGAGTTGCCATAATTAAAAATTATCTAAGAAAGGATTAAAAAAAATCAAGAAATGAACAAATAATTAAATATTAAAAGTAGGATATCTACTAATTAGTTTCTTATCTTACACCCTTATAAATATCATTTAAACAAGATGAAATATTTCAACTCTTCTGTATCATTTACAATAACAACAACAATTTAGATACTGTTTCCTTTTCGAGGAGAGTTAACGGGTGATGTAATGAACAAAAAAAGGAAAGAAAAGAGAACGGGTGATTTGAGTCCGTCAAGATAAACGCACATTAAGCAATTCAAATCAAAAGGATACTTTAGGAAGACTATGTCACATTAATTAATAGCGGTTTTACAAAGCGAGAAAATAACGGGTTTCACCCCCAAAATATACTAGAAATTAAAAAAAGGAAAAGAAAAGGATGGAGATTGAAATTTCACCCAAACATAGCTACACCAAAATCCCTCTTGTAGGCGCATCACCGCCGTCAATCCTCCGAATCTCCGGGTGTGAGCCACTGCCTTCAGATGCCGCAGACATAAGCGAAAGGAGGAGGTCGGTGAAGGCGCCGACGATGAACTTATGGGTGTGCTTTGGGTTCAAAGAGAGATAGCACAAAAGCAGCTCATGTAGATAATCCCAGTCAGTGGTATTGGTAGTACCTGATGATGATGATGATGATTCATTTTGAGCCGTTGGATCAATTAGTAGTTGATCCCTCCTGGCTCGGACCATCTCCTCCATCGAGTTCCTGAAGTCCATGTAAGGGTCCGGCGAGTACTTCCGCATCGGAACGCCCCCCTCCACCACCAGAGAGGCGGAGGGCTTTGGGATGGCATTGTTGTCTAGGATGGAGTTGGAGGTGCCGGGGGAGGAGACGAAGAAGCGGCGGGAGGCGAACACGGAGGAGAAGTCAGGATCAGTGGTGGCTTCGGAGTTGGAGAAGGAAGTGGAGAAGGAGAAGGTGCCGGCGGTGTTGGTGGTGGTGGTAGTGGTGGAGTGGTCGGATTCGTCTTCGGCTTCAAGGGTGAGTGGGTCACCCGAGAAGGACGACGGGAGGCAATGGATTCTTGAGAAGCAAAGATGCAAGTTTTTCTTCAACATGTTGAGAATTTAATGCAGGAATGGAGGAGCCAAAAAATGGGGCTGAAATGGGGAGTAGGGAAAGTGACGAGGATCTGAGTTTTTATATACGATCGGAAAATATGATTTTATTTTAAATATCATAGTGAGATCAGATTTAGTAAATAAAGAAAAAAATAACGCGTTATATAAATTTTTAAAAGATAGCATTTACCAATTTTATTTTTAAAAGAATAGAATATATAATAGAACATAGTGTAAAAACAACAATTAAATTAAAATATTATTATTAAAAAAAACAATATCTATTCTAGAACAATGAGTGAAGAAATCAAATTTGAGAGAAATTTAGGGTGTGTTTGGATTCCAAATGCATTATGTTTATAATGCAAAATGATAAGGCGGTGTTTGGTTAACACAATTTTTAAGGGGTTTAAATTATGGTATTTTCGGATTTCACAATGTATTAATTATAATGCAATTATTTTATCTCGATTTATGTGATTATTTGGTTAAATTACGGCTTTACCTCAATTTTTACGAGATTTTTATGTTTGCAACCAAACGCTCACATAAAACGAGGTAAAATAATTTAATTATAATTAAAATTCAACGGAATCCAAACACACCCTTAAAGATGGAAACAAAATTCATGCATTTGATAATGTTATAATTTTTTATAACATGAAAAGAATCCATAAAAATTAAATATTTTATACTAACCAAATCAAATTATATGCACTTTTTTCATTAGTTTTTTTTGTATGTGGTGACCAATTAAAATTTTTGATTGTAAACTTTTTTAAATCTGCAAATTAAATAAATGGAATATAAATTAGAATAAAAAATAAAAATAGTGATAATATAATTAAAAATTATGAAAAAAAACCAATATAAAAAGAAGATAAAGATGCATGTATATTATTCACTACTATGCTTGAGCGATTGAATTAAAGAAAATAAAAGTTCAAGTGAAGGATTATATTACAACCACTTACCTTAAGTTTTAATTCTCCTTATTTGCTTCTTTTTTTTCACCAGTGACACATAAAAGAGACAATAAATAGAAAGAAAGTATTAGTATGAAAGTTGAAAAATCAATATCAACAAACAAATAATAGACTACGATCATAGAAAATACATAGTATATAAAAAAAACTATTTTGACATGATATGAGAGTGATCAAAGAAGGATAAAGAGTCGGTTTGATATATTGCTTATGATTATCTAAAAGATTTGATATGCCTTTATATACATAGCATAAACATGCCATAATTGAAATAGGAGTTTCAATTTTTAACTTATTATTTAAGTGAAATAAATTTCAAAGTAAATAGGTTAAAGGAGTTACGTTTTTTGTATTCAATGTTTGATGAAGTTATTTGTTTGTGTTACTGGTTGGTTACCCTTCATAAACTATGCATGATTCCATATGAAAAATTGTACCATTAATATACGAGAGAAAAGAAATTTAATAAAATTAAAATAGAATATTTTGTATGATTAAGATCATATTTCTTTAAAGAATGTGTATAAAGATAATATTTTGAAATTAGTTTAAAATAAATAGTAAAAAAAATATTATGACACTGGTATAATAAATTATCTCATCCACACATTTGCAATTATATAAACTATATATGACAAATTTTGATTTAAAAAATCATTTTTTAAAACTTTATATATAAAGAAAAGAACTTATAATGTTCTCCTCGTTTTTCTTTAAACACCTTTATTTTATTTCTATTTTTTTTGAACAAGAAAGAATTTGGCTGTAAGCAAAGCATACTAGCCAAAAGCATCCTTTCAGATGATACTACATATGACTGCACCTGTAGGGAGAAAGGAGCCAGAGAAATCGATCCCGAGGTGATATAGATGGTCAGCAGCAAACATGACAATTTAAGAGGAAATAAAAAATAATGGCTTCACATTTTTAAAAATTCAAATTTTCGTTTCTTTAAAGAATGTGTACAAAGATAATATTTTGAAATTAATTTAACATAAACAGTAACAAAAAGATTATGAAACTGGTATAATAAATTATCTCATCTACACATTTGCATTATATAAACTATATATGATTAATTTTGATTTAAAAAATCAATTTTTTTTAACTTTATATAAAAAGAAAAGAACTTATAATGTTCTCCACATTTTTTCTTTAAACACATTTATTTTATTTCTATTTACAAAAATATACATAACAAACATGACAATTTAAGAGAAAATAAAAAATAATGGCTTCATATTTTTAAAAATTCAATTTTTCTTCATTTACAAAAATATACATAACAAACATGAAAATTTAAGAGGAAATTAAAAAATTGCAAAATATGGTGAATGTGTATCTAATAGATTCGAGCTCAAGACCTCAATCCTACCAAACAACTCTATTAACCATTGAGTTATGTAGATGTTTGTGCTCTTTTTTGGAATTGAAACAAAAAATATATAAAATATGGATAATTAAATAAATGAGCATTAAATTGGAGTTGAACATAACTTTTTATGTATTATATATATATATATATATATATATATATATATATATATATATATATATATATATATATATTGTATATATAAAATTATATATAGATATAGATATAGATATAGTTATAGATATGTGAACATATTTAGTTTTTAATTATGAAGATTGATGAGATATTTACAAAAAATTAAAGGGTAAAATTATTCGTCTAAAATTATAACATGATTATTCGTACATAACTCATACGAATAATCATGTTTCAACATATGAATAATTTTTTTTAAAGACTATTAATATATACGAATAATTACATTGTGTTAGGTGGCTTATGAATAATCAATTTGTTCACAGTTTAAACAGTAAGAGGGGTTTACACTAGAATTATTCTATATATAATTTGAGAACGAATGGGGAAAATAAGGTAAAATTTAAAAATCACAAAATCAACATTTTATTTATTTATTTACTAGGTTGTTAGCCCGTGCTACGCACGTGACTAATTTTATTTCATACAGAGTATTATTTATTTTGAATTATAGTTTACAAAATATTTTCATAAACCAATTGAGCCCCATTTTTTTTTATTGATCTATTTTCGATTCTCCAGTACTCTAGAAACAAATGAGAGAATTGAAATATTATCAACTATATAGATTTTTTTAGTTTCATATCCATACTTACGTTTATATCAACAAAAATTATACAATAAATAATATTAGGATATATTATTATATATTATCACCAAAATACAACATTAGTAATAGAAAACAAAATAAGGAGATATAAATTTTGGCTATATATAATAACCTCATAGCTCTCTACGTACACTTATGAAAAATTTAATAAGTTTTCTTCTTTTTTCATAATCATATTTGAATAAAATTGAATAAAAATGTTTCATAATCATATTTGAATAAAATTGAATGTACGTAGTATATTTTATAATTGTATCTATATACCCTTACTGTTATATATGAAAAAATTGCAATAATTCTCCTTTTACTTATTCTTTCAATATTTTTAATTTTAATTGAAAAATAAAAATTTCACCAAAAAAATAGTAAATTCACTAATTCAATCATTCTTCAATTTACTCCTTCACATTAATGACAATCATTAATTCTTCAATTCACTCCTTCACCTTAATTCAATCATTCTTCAACTTACTCTATATACCCTTGCACAAATTTAATTTTAAAAATAGTAAATTAAATTATTCTTCAATTCACTCTTTCACATTATGGCAAAATTAAAAGCTTTTTTTTTTAATATGTTATAAATATATATAGATTTTAATTTTAAAAATAGTAAATTCATTAATTTTTCAATTTACTCCTTCATATTAATGACAAAAAAAACCTCTTTTATACGTTATATAGATATAGATATAGATTTTTTTAGCACACGAAATCAATATTAGTTATAGGGTAAATTGTGAATAATAGCACAGTATAAAGATCATGATGAGTTTAATTTTTAATTTATTTATTTTTTCCATTGAAATTCAAGTAGCATAATACGGAGTATTAGATTTAATGATTCAAGAACACCTATTTTATTTATGAATTTTAATAAATAAAGAGATGGAGAACGTTCCAACATTGAAGACAAGCTCTCGGCTTGCAGTTCCGGTTGCAGAGCACTTGTCGGCTTCATCCTATGCCCATGTGATTGATTAGAATCCCCGTGTCACCTTGATTTCCCAGAAACTTTTCTTCTCAAATGCAGGGGGTAAGTGTATTTGACGAAGTACTTTTCATCTATGGCGAAAAGTAGATACCAATGAACCTTTCTTCTTATCCCTCGTTTCATTTTCAAGTGAAAACGCCTTGATATGTGTCACTCTCATCTTCGATGGTTGTTGGGTGTTCGAAGGAGGTTGATGGGTGTTTGCGGGTGGGAAGTCGCATAAAAATGTGATGATACAAGAGGGCATCGACTTCACCTCTTTGAAAAACCTGATCATGGTCAAGCTTTTGGTTCCTTTGGGGTTAGGCACATATATCAAACTTTAGGTCTTTTGAGGTTACACCCATATGACAAACTTTTACTATTTTGGGAAGCACATATGACAAACTTTATGTATTTTGGGGTTAAGCACATATGTCAAACTTTTGGTACTTTGGAGTTATGCACATATGTCAAGCTTGTTTCTACTATAAATGATACATGTCAGCAATTGGAATTATACGTGTCACCTAATATATTTTCTCTTGTCACTATGAATAGTCTGAAATTATATTTCTTATAGAAATAATGTCTGTTACCTGTTCATATCGTCATGTCACCTGAAATATGTAATTTGTCGATTTCTGTGTTTCCATGGAATCGTTTCACGTCCAAGCATTTCCATACAAGACCAACTCATGTTTCGACTACATGTAATACTGCACAAAATAATTGTCACCACACATGTCCATGAAACACTACAGTTATTAACCTATATAACATATGACAAACTTTATGTAAGGGGTTAAGAACTTGTGAGTACTTTTGGAAACGGGTTAAGTACTTAGGAGTATCATGGGGTCCATGCACATATGACAAAGTTGGGTTTTATTTTGCCGTGTCCAACTTTTGTGGTTGCGCAATTCCTTATTCTGTAAAACGTATGTGTGAGCAATATCAAATATGCATTTCACTTGCCTGAATGGTCGTGTCACCTGAAGGATTTAACGTGTCAGTTGTTTGATTTTGACGTTTCACATTTCTAAGTGTCTACCAATTTGTTAAGAAAATAACCCACGTCACCTGTTTGTATGGTCGTGTCACTTGAAGGATTTAATGTGTCACTTGTTTGATTTTGACGTTTCACATTTCTTAGTGTCTGCCAATTTGTTAAGAAAATAGCCACTGTCACCGGTTTGTATGGTCGTGTCACTCGATTGAATTAACGTGTCACAGTTTTGGGTTTCACTTTAAATTTGTTTTCGAAATGAACCATGTCACCTGTTTGTATGGATGTGTCACTTGAATGATTTAACATGTCTGTTTTTTGCACTCAAAATATTTCAAAACCAAGTACGTTCGTAAAGAAAACCCCCAAGTGCATAAGATGTTGATAAAAGACTAACATGTACTGACCAACCAATGTCATCAAATACTTCATCTACTAAGTAACGGAGAACATAACATCCTACAAGTTTTGAGCAACAAAGTTCAGAAAATACAACCCCAACAAAGTTCATAACAACCCAGTGGTATGAAAAGTACGCTATGATAAAATGTTGTCGGTGATTTATTAAAGTCTACCATGGGAGATGGCAATAGCAAGCAACTGCCTGAACGCCCCGATGGCAACGGAGATCATAATTCCTTCATAAGCTCCGTGTCGTAGTCTGTCATCCGCTTCTCCCCATCCTCGCTACACACTCACGATGATAATGTTAGGTGAATGACATCATTTGTAGAATACGTTGGAGACAAATACATATGTGGGGTACCTTACCATCCACTTCTTTATAATTGATCACTAATAGAAAAAACGTGATTTAGCCCGGATATGGGCAATTTGGGGTCTGGGCATCAGAGGGGTGTGATAATAGGTATAGAGCCCGGACCTTTTTCGCACGCTCGGGTTATTAGACCTGGTTGGTTTTCCACCCAAATTTTTGGAAAAGGCTTTAGAGCCCGGATATAGGTATAGAGCCTGGACTCCTTCCAAATGGCCGGGTTATTTTGTCATAATATAAACCGGATATTATAATGTCCGAGCGATTTTATCCACCAAAATTCTCAAGAAAAAAGACTTTATAGCGCGAATATAGATAATATCCGGGTTATTTGGTACAATATCCGGGTTATTTGGAACCAATATCCGGGTTATTTGGTACCAATATCCGGGGTGTTTGGTACAATGTTCGGGGTATTTGGTAACAATATCCGGGTTAATTGGTTCAAAATCCCGGCTATTTGGTCAACATTATCCGGGCTATTTGGTCCATCTTATGATATAAATCGACTATATATCCCGTATATGAAGGTCCGGGCTGTTATATTTTATTTATGAATTTTAATAAATAAAGAGATTGAGAACGTTCCAACATTGAAGACAAGCTCTCGGCTTGCAGTTCCGGTTGCAGAGCACTTGTCGGCTTCAGCCTATGTCCATGTCATTGATTAGAATCCCCGTGTCACCTTGATTTCCCAGAAACTTTTCTTCTCAAATGTAAAGGGTAAGTGTATTTGACGAAGTACTTTTCATCTATGGTGAAAAGTAGATACCAATGAACCTTTCTTCTTATCCCTCGTTTCATTTTCAAGTGAAAACGCCTTGATATGTGTCACTCTCATCTTCGATGGTTGCTGGGTGTTCGAAGGAGGTTGATGGGTGTTTGCGGGTGGGAAGTCGCATAAAAATGTGATGATACAAGAGGGCATCGACTTCACCTCTTTGAAAAACCTGATGGTCAAGCTTTTGGTTCCTTTGGGGTTAGTCACATATATCAAACTTTAGGTCTTTTGAGGTTACACCCATATGACAAACTTTTACTATTTTGGGAAGCACATATGACAAACTTTATGTATTTTGGGGTTAAGCACATATGTCAAACTTTTGGTACTTTGGAGTTATGCACATATGTCAAGCTTTTGTGTATGAACACCTGTTTCTACTATAAATGATACATGTCAGCAACTGGAATTATACGTGTCACCTAATATATTTTCTCTTGTCACTATGAATAGTTTGAAATTATATTTCTTATAGAAATAATGTCTGTTACTTGTTCATATCGTCATGTCACCTGAAATATGTAATTTGTCGCTTTCTGTGTTTCCATGGAATCGTTTCACGTCCAAGCATTTCCATACAAGACCAACTCATGTTTCGACTACATGTAATACTGCACAAAATAATTGTCACCACACATGTCCATGAAACACTACAGTCATTAACCTATATAACATATGACAAACTTCATGTAAGGGGTTAAGAACTTGTGAGTACTTTTGGAAACGGGTTAAGTACTTAGGAGTATCATGGGGTCCATGCACATATGACAAAGTTGGGTTTTATTTTGCCGTGTCCAACTTTTTTGGTTGCGCAATTCCTTATTCTGTAAAACGTATGTGTGA
Source organism: Persicaria tinctoria (assembly GCA_037127255.1). Lineage (NCBI taxonomy): Eukaryota > Viridiplantae > Streptophyta > Magnoliopsida > Caryophyllales > Polygonaceae > Persicaria > Persicaria tinctoria. The sequence goes on from JBANSL010000018.1 coordinate 44,510,458, forward strand.
GCAATATTAGATATGCATGTCACTTGCCTGAATGGTCGTGTCACCTGAAGGATTTAACGTGTCAGTTGTTTGATTTTGACGTTTCACATTTCTAAGTGTCTACCAATTTGTTAAGAAAATAACCCACGTCACCTGTTTGTATGGTCGTGTCACCTGAATGAATTAACGTGTCACAGTTTGGGGTTTCACTTTAAATTTGTTTTCAAAATGAATCATGTCACCTGTTTATATGGTCGTGTCACTTGAAGGATTTAATGTGTCACTTGTTTGATTTTGACGTTTCACATTTCTTAGTGTCTGCCAATTTGTTAAGAAAATAGCCCCTGCCACCGGTTTGTATGGTCGTGTCACCCGATTGAATTAACGTGTCACAGTTTTGGGTTTCACTTTAAATTTGTTTTCGAAATGAACCATGTAATATGGTCGTGTCACAGTTTTGGGTTTCACTATAAATGTGACATTATATCACATGTAATTTGTTGTTAGGAGGAAATCGAGTATGAAATATAATGAAATAGATCAAATCAGATTTAGGCCCACGCAAATAATTACAAGACTCCCTCCAATGTAGTAAGAGAAAGTCAGGATCGATCCACGAGGAAGCGTGTCAGCGGATCCCAGGCAGCTGTAAATCTCACAGAAAAGCAAACAGAAAGACAGAAACAAAAAAACAAAGAAAGAAATAACAAACGAAAGCAAGAAAATAAAAGCAAGGACAGACACTGCTCGATCTCGACTAACAACAACTCGAGATCGACAAAACTTAGCAGAAACAGAAACTTCAAAACCGACGACAGAAGCAAACACTCAGACACACAACTCGATCTAGACCAACAGTAACTCGATCCAGAGTAAAAACAGCAGAAACCGAAATTTCTGAATCGAAAACAGAAGCAACTCGATCTAGACAAAACCCTATTCGAGATCGACAAACATAGTACTCTAGATCGACAAGATTTGCTCTAGATCGAGTAAAAACAGAAACTTGTAAATTGCAGATTTCGAACACAGAACTCAGATTTCGACAGAAATAAATCAATATATGAAGAACTTCCAAAGCCAGGGTATCAACACCACAACGATAACCATGCAAAGTAACACATAAAGGCATAAAAGATCATGCTTTCCATCAAATAACTTTCGTTATTAACAAATAGGCATATAGAGGTTTTCGCATAAACCCTAATTGTTACTAACCCTTTTCACTTAATTAATCCAAGTTGCATTAAGATCACTTTCGCTTCAATAACACAAACAAGGATCACCTTCAACTCTCGCAAAAGAATCATGCTCATAGGGATAGAAGACGAATTGCATAAAAAGATTGTACCTTTACCGCATCACCGCACATGGCCTCCGTCGGGCTCACCCCAGCCCCAGAAGTGGGTGGACTACTCACTCTTCATTATCAAGAAAGACATTAAATAACAAAAGAAACTAACTTGTATTGAATTAAATAAAGAAAGCTTACAACCGAACAAGACAAATCCGCTTTCGCCTTTCTACCTTGCTCGCCACAAACTCTCCCCCTCTCTACTACTACTTACTTGTTCTCTCTGAAATTGAATGATGAAAAACCAGCCCCTAAGGCTTTATTTATAGCCTCCTATTCCTTGCTATTCAAGGATAGAATATATCTATCTTTATCTAAATCTATATATAAAAGGCTTTAAGATAAATAAATGTAATTAAAGAATTAAATCTAAAAGGGAAATAAATCTAAAATAGGTAGAATATCTTCCATGTGTTGATAGGTCTTCTCCATAGATAGAACTTGATAGATGTAGGATAGATCTCGGACATCTCGGACTCCTTCAGCTCCAAGGACTCCCAAAGCGCGTAGGAAAGCAAACCGCGTAACGCGGCTCAGACATGGCGTTCCCTGATCTCGACCAAACTTACTCGAGATCGAGTAGAAGTGGCGTCGAGTATGGCTTGGTTGGGCTTGGTCTAGCGGCTGGTGCTCGTCATGGCTCGGACCTTGGCTCTCTGTGTCCTCGAGATCGAGGAAAGAACTCGAGATCGAGTAACATAGCTTCATCGACTTGGTGGCCAAGGCATGTCGAGTAGCTTCTCCTCGGCCTGACTTGGAATGGCGGTGTTGATCTTGTCGACATCGACAACCTTTGTCGAGATTGAGTAGAGTGGTGTCGGCGTCTTCAGTCCTCGACTTCTCGACTTGGCACAGCTCATCGACTCCGGACATGGCATTAGCGTTTGGTCTATCTCGACAAGTTTACTCGAGATCGAGTAAGACTTCCGGAGTCGGGTTGATCTGGCGCTCAGCTTCTCGATCATTGCTTAGTCGACAAGGCCTGTGCTCGGACACCTTCGTCGAGATCGAGTAAAAGTACTCTAGATCGAGTAAAGATGGGCTCCTAGCTTGATTCGACCGGTTCCGCTGCTTCTTGAACTTGGACTTCTGTAGTTGATTTTCAGGCATTTTCAACCTTTCTCAGAACTGCTGTAATTTGCCTCGAATTTTGCAAAATTAAACAGAAACTGGTGTAGATTCCATAATTTGGCAAATAAGCATAAACTACATAGATTCTGTACTATCTTAGCCCAAATGCATGAAATGCATGCAGAAAACGACATAAAAGTTACTGTAAAACATGGCAGATTCGGCTCACAACAAACACCCCATACTTAAGCTTGCTTGTCCTCAAGCAATACTTTTATTTGTCATTCAGGGCAAGGAATCAAAACTCTCAACATATTAGATTCATTCTTATATAACCCTGCAATCAATTACCATCTTCAAAAATGTACTTGTGTCACATATTCATGCATGTGCAATACAAAAAAACAACATCTACTCATAAAAGGAGGGTTATGTAAAACAATTTATGTGACAAAGCATTAATAATCAAGAGGACTTCAATTTAAGCTCAAATAAGGAGTAGAAATGGTAAAAGGCTAAAGGTGGGCAATTTTTTTTGGCAATGTGGTGCTAATGATCCGGGGAAATGGAGTATTTCCAAACTGAATTTCCACATTCCTTCTCATAAGATTCATCACCTTCCATAATGTTTTTTCTCAATAATAATGCTTTTACCTCTCTAACCTCAGCACTGCCTTCTCGCGAGTCGCAAACATGGGTGTCATGAATGGCCCCGGATACTTCGTGCTTTGGACTCCTCACAATGTGTTCCATCTCGCCAAACTATTATCTTAGCAAGCAGGGTCGATCTACCTTTATCTCCTGAGGTGATCGGATTTTCTTTCACTCATTAAATTTTCCATATTTTTCAAACATTCTTGTCAAACTCCAATAATGATAACAACACAACAACCATATAACAATCTCCATAATGTAACATCATTCTCAACATAATCCCTGGATAAGGTAAAGAATGGCAAATATTTAGATCATGTGGAGCAATATATGAAATAAGGCATATTATGGTTATTGTGATGCATAAGCATAGGTAAGGCTAGTATTATAAACAATGAGCATTATATGGAAATATAAAGTCCTCCATCATCTTATCATGCAACATGTCAAAAAGCAACTTCAAATTTTACCTCCTTTCATGGTTTTCAAGAAAATAATGCACTTCATTGTGACTTCCCTTTACTAGGCAAATTTCATGCTATATCTCTAATGAATCCAATTTTTGCATCGTCGAGTTCAATAAAGCTTCCATGACATTAATCAAAATTTTCAATGGGGGTCATTTTTCTCAAACTTTTGGAAACCATGCATATAAGCACATAAATCAATAATGAATTCCAAAATAGCCATGTATAAGCAATTCAAGAAATAAAATTAAAAAATGCACACATAATGTAAAATAAAACAAATATGCATAAAGTAAGCCCTTCCCCCACCCCATACTTAAACATTACAGTGTCCTCACTGTATAAAAACAAGGGTAAAGAAAGAAACACACTAGACAGATGTGCAGGGCCTCTTAATTTCGAATGAAAGAATGCCTGGGCCGAGTCTGAATATAGCTAGCTTCTATCCATGGACCTGAAATATGGAAGACATATACTCACAATAGAAAAACTAAAAATTTCAAAATAAAAAACAAACAAAAGCAACAAAGTCTCAAAAGTCCAAAAATAAATGTCTATGTACAAGCTCTAGATTTTATAGTCGCTAGGCCTACTTTCTCCATTAAGCTCAAGGTGGCATTTGCAGGGCCCATGTAGCTTGGGCTTCAAAAAGGACTCCATTCTTGTCCATCAGCTGTAATCCTTGTTGTTAGGAGGAAATCGAGTATGCAAATTAGAATGTAAATAAACTAAGGCAAACCAGATTCCGTCCCTTGCAAATAATTACAAGACCTCCTCCTGATGCAGCAGTGGGAAGTCAGGATCGATCCACGAGGAAGCGTGTCAGCGGATCCTAGGTAGCGGTGGAATCTCACGGAAGTTGACAACAGTGGTACTCGACCTCGACTAAGGGTTAGTCGACAGGTGTCCGGCACAGTCGAACACAGCGCAGCAGCAGTGACAGGGGCTCGTCGACGTCGACAAGGCCTACTCGATGTCGAGTAGAGGTCTTGGTCGACTTCGCTTCGTCTCGTCGAGTACCTGCACACAGAAGCTACAACGATGCTAGATCGAGAATCAGTACTCGATATCGACGAGTGCTATTCGATATCGAGGAGACAGAGAATAAAACGAAATAAAATAAATGCAAAGGCTTTTGTGATTTCGACTAAACTTAATGTAAAAAGGACTTCCAAGATTGGGGTTTGCAACAACGATAACCAAGCATGCATAAGGCAGAGATAAAACAGATAATCATGTGATTTGCATCAAGGACAAGCTTTCGCCTTTTCCAACAATTAGACAACTCTTTCAAGAAACCCTAATTGTCTCTACTGATTTTATGTTTACAATCCAAGTTGTTAACACGGATCTCCATTAGACGGGTAATAAACACATAAACAAGTAGGAGATGCTCAAAACATGATAAAGGTCAGATCTTTACCTCAAACACGCATGGCTATCGTCAGATACTCGCCCTAACCCTAGAAGTGGGTAGACTACTCACGCCTCATCGCAACCTCAGACATTGATTGAAAAGAAATAACTTGCATTAACTAAATTCAAAGCCTTTACAATCCTGGCAATCAACTCTCGTAAACTGCCAAAACCTTAAAACCTCTGAACTCCCTAAACCGTCTATGTGGAACTACCTCCCTAACTCTAATTGAATATGAATGAAACTGAGCCCCATGGGCTTTATTTATAGCTTTCTAACCCTTGCTAATCAAGGATAGAGTCTTCTATCTATATCTAAAATTATATCTAAAAGCTTAATGATAAATAAAAGCGATAAAGGAATTAAATCTAAAATGGAAAAGATAAATCTAAACTAGGTAAGTCTCTTCATGTTGATAGATTCCCCTTCCATGGATAGATGATGATAGATTTGGATAGAATCCCGGCCTACTCGACTTCCTTCGGCTCCAAGTAACTCCAGCTCGACTCGGACTGCTCACGTCGACGCGTTTCCAGAAGCTGGTCTACTCGACATCGACAAGGGCTCGTCGACATCGACAAGGATTCTCGTCGACTGATCTTCTTGGGTGACTGGTGCTCGACAAGGTCGGATCTGGGCTCCTGGGCGTCGTCGATCTCGACTAGGGCTCCTCGATGTCGACTACAGTGTACTCGATATCGAGTAAAGATTTCTCAGCTTTCTGCTCTGTTCTTAAAACGCACTTTCCCGAGTCCTCGTTCGTCGGATTGACGCATATGACCATGCGTTGGAAAGCTCTTTTCGAGGGCTACAACTCTCATGAAGACATCAAAGTTTGATTTAGAACGAAGAATGGTGAAAAATGGCATTTTCTCCAGCTGCACCATTCTTAGCTTCTCCATGAGTTTCCTTTAAGCTCCAAAGTGCGTCCGATTTCTGCCAAATATAACAAAAACTTGTGTAGACCTCCATATATTGCAAATAAGTGTAAACTACACAGATTCTGAGCACTCCCTTCCTTACGCTTGGCATCCACTGTCGCCAAGAAGGGCCTTCCTAGAATAATTGGACAAGCAGGGTCTTCTTACATATCAACAACTAAGAAATCAGCAAGGACAAAGAATTTACCTACTTGTACTGGACAAGCAGGGTCTTCTTGAATTTTCTGATGTAAGCATTTAGAGTTGATTTTTAGACCTTTTTTGTCCTTTAATTAAGCAACTAACAATGTTTTGCTATCAGGTTAACCGGTTCATAGATGAGTTGCACTGATCTTAATTGATGTGTGTTATATTGTAATTTTGTATCTTAATTATTGATTCCATGCTTTCTTTCAAGCTTAATTGGATTTTTAATTTTTCTATTGTGAAACATCTATAAGTAGGAGGAAAGGAGTTTCATTGAGTATGATAGCTTTTTCTTGATCTATGATAAGCAGATTAAGCCTTAAACAATGATATATCTTGATCAATCTATGAAAGGGACATGAATTCATAGCTTGGATAGTAAATCTAGTCTATTTGTTTATGAAATTCAAGATGATGGACGTGTACCTTCTTGGAGCATATTGACATTTTTTCTATCTAAACTACATTCTAATGTTTGTATTTAGGTCTATGATAAGTACGTTCCTTTCACATAATTTTAGTTTGATATCATGATGTAAGCATCCTCAACCATCTTGATTTTCATTATGAACTTTAGACAATCATTCGATCCTCGTTAACGACGATCCCATTAAAGTCTTTATCCTGAAAAAAGGCTTGCGGCAAGGGGATTCAATCTCACCTTTCCTCTTCCTTATTGGAGTTGTGGTGCTGGCAAGAAAAATGCAAATGACTTGCAACGACAATAACAAGACTATAGGTTTTAGCCTAGGAAGCAATTGAGCGAAAATACCTTTCATACCTTTTCCAGTGACATTATGGTTTTTGCAAAGGCTAATAATGTCTCTTGCATTCAGATGAAATAAATTATTGTAGAATATTGCTCAATCTCGGGACAAAAAAAGTAAATTTTCACAAATCAACATTCCAAGTTACTCGAGGAGTGACTAACAACCAAAGACAAACTATTCAAAGCGTAAGGAACACTTTCAAGGAAACAATTGGAATGAAAAAGGCACAACTATCAAAATGGAAGGCTAATTCGGTCCTTTAGCAAGGAAGATCCGTCTTAATGAAAGCAAACCCTGTAATGAAACCAAATTATATAATTCAAAACTTTATGCTAAGGAACTTCAAATCAACAGAAGTTTCTTGTGGAACAAAGACGCTAACTACAAACCGCTCATAGGACGGGATCGAAAAAATATATATTTAGACCAAAAGGACAAGGTGCACTAGGCTTGAATAAAATTAGAGATATGAGCAAGTCACTACAAATGAAATTGTTGTGTAAAATACTTGCAGGACCACACGACATTTGGGTTCACATTATTTAGGAGAAATATATGAAAGACTTAGACCTATATGAGAGTATATAAAAAGAAGAAATGTACTATGCATGTAAATGATCTAAGTTGATGGAAATCAAAGAAGAATTTGGTAAAGGAATTGTTTGGAAAATTGGAAATGGGAAATCAATTAAGTTGTAGAGGGATATTTAGATGAAGGAGGCCCCTTTACAAATAAAAAAAACTAGACAATGCTATAATCAATGATGGTGAAAACTAGAAAGATACTTTAAAGACACCAACAACTGGAAAATAAAGGATCTAAAAAGTGTTTTGATAGAGAATGTGGCCAAGGCCAATTAGATCCTAGAAGTCTATATTCTATAGAGTATGCCCGTGCAATAGGCAGTTCATGTGGTCTAACGGAACACGACCCTCAAAATTTTGGGGCCTCATATCAATTATATTTGGTATATAATAAAGCTCTTCCAAAATATTTCAAATGTTCCAATTAGCATAGTGGTAGTTGCGACGCATGTAATGTCTTCCACCCGTGTTCGAATCTCAGCAACGCTCATGTTTTTTTGCCCTTTCCAGGACCATTAATCATCCTTTTTTTTTTGTCGTTTCCAAGACCATTAATCATCCCTTTTTTTTTTGCCCTTTCCAACCATTATTAACCATCCCATTTTTATTTTTTTTGTCCTTTCCAAGACCATTAATCAAAACTTTTTAGGACCTTTAACACAAAATTTTTCATAAATATATTTTTTAAAGGAAAAAATATATGAATTTATAATATTTTTATGCAAAAAATTAACTAAAAAATAAAAAGTTATCATCTAATTCTTAAGTTTCATAACTTATTTTATCCAACACATTTATATAAATTTAATTTGCAAACAATATAACTCAAGCACAATTTTTTAGCACAGGGCCCCCGAAAAGGTTGGCACGACCCTGCTATAGAGCAATATTGAGGATATACTTTTCTAGAAAAAAAGTAGAAATGGGTGGTTTTCTACATGCATCCAGTGCGTTACAATATATTACCAAACAATAGTATCAATATGAAAATGACACCAATTGGATATGGAAAATTGATGCCTCGCCGAGTGTGAAAATTTTCATATGGATATTAATGCTCAATAGATTACCAACAAAAATAAGACTCCTTGGAAATTGTATTGATGTTCCCCTCTCTTGATCCTTCTACAACCAAATAGGATGACGATGTACAACTACTTACAAAATATGGACACATGATAGATATCATATGAAAGATAGATAATGTCATAGTAGACACCAATACATAAAACAAGAACTTAAAAGACAATTATTATTGAAATCTTATCAAAACTCTCAAATGAGCAAAAAAGTAAGACAACAACATGGTGGAGCATTTGGACTATGAGAAGCAAAATAACCGTTGACAATTTGAACAAAAGCGGGGTTAACCACTGGTTATACTATGACTATGTTTGGTAAAAGGCCGAGTAGCTAATGGGGTAGCTCAAACTGACGGATTATTTGTGTTAAATACATGTTAATAAACTAGTATGGTATTCGGGAAGCCTATCTATTAGGGTAACTGATGGAAACTTGTGAATAAAAAAATCAAAAGTTTCGAAAAGCTTGGGTGAGTAGCTCTTAAAAAGCTATGATTCCAAAAGCTAATCCAAAATATAAGATTTATATTATTTAAAACTATATAATATTAAAATCAAAAGCTCTGAAAATGTACTTATTGTGCCAAATCTACCTATATCAAACAAAACCTAAAGAATCGGGAAGACACCAAGACATTCCAAAACCAAAAGAAATGGATGAGAATATGAGAAACCTAGTCGACGAATTCCACGAAAACAATGGAATCGAGCTAGAGAAAACCACTTGAGGGAACTCATAAAATAAACTTTGACGACTCCAAGCTAGCTACGAGAGATAATATGCTCATGACCTATTGTGGGTGGTAATCCCCTTGGCTTCTCAAATACATATGAGAATTCATCCAAGAGTGCAAGTACTTCTGGGTTCACCATTGGAGCTTTGGCTTCTATTGCAAAAACTCGAGCTATCTGGGAAATAAAGCATGGAACCTCCTTGCGTAGCCATCTCTGCACTTTCTGAGCTGACATCATCTTTAGTGACACTTCTTCTCGGATACCCTGCAAAACTATCTTCTTGCCATTGATAGCAAAGGAAATGAAACGCTTCTTGAAATCGAAGGTCACTGGGCTGACATCAGTCATGAAATCAACCCCGAGAATCTTATCACATCCTCCCAATTTAAAAGTTCTGATATCAAATGCATATGAATGCCCTTGCATTTCCCATCTAAATTTCTTGCATTTTTGTTGGCTAAATGTTTGATTATCATTAGCCACATGTACCTCCATCAAGGCTGCAAATATTAGTTCACATCCCAACTCCTTTGCTCTCCTGATGTCCAAGAAGCTGTGAGTGCTGCCACTGTCGAGCAAAACTGTAAAGGACCGGTTATGATTTACGCCCCACACTTTGATAGTAGTCTTTTTGGACTGCTCCCCTCCAGTGCGTGGACGTATATCTCAGGTTCATCATCGACTTCCTCTTGTGGCTCCCTATCAATTTGGTATTCGTCTACATCTGCAGCAACCAAACTATGTAGGGTCTGTTGCTTGCACTTATGACCCACAAAAGTAGCGCTCATCACATTTGTAGCATAGGACCAAGCTCCTTCGCTGTGCAATGCTTGATACTGGCAGCTTTGAATCGCCCTCCTGTACAAGAACTACGTTCTTGCCTTTGACAGGTCCTTCCATAGGTTTTGCACTTTCTGCACTAATCTCTTTAGCATCGCTTGCACATCCATAGCCCCGCCAAGGAGGTTTACTTAGTTTGACGATGGCCTAAACAACTCCCTGATGTAGCCGTGCTTGCTCATACACTACAAGCAACGAGTCTGGTTTGCCGAGCTTAACTAGCGACTTAATCTCCGGTTTAAGACCACTTATATAACTGGAGATAAAATAGGATTCCGGGAAATGCGGATTATAGACAAACATACTCGCACGTAGGTCCTCGAATTTCTCTATGTACTCCTCCATATCCTGACCCTGTTCCAATTTGTTGAAGTCTTCAATAACCTTAAGTCCCTGCTTCTCGCCAAACCTAGCGCAGATAACCTTACCCAGCTCGGACCAACTCACCTGAGAATCTTGCATCAAGAACCCCTGCATCCAGACATCTGCTCTGTCATTCATCCATCGACATGATCTTAACTTTCTGTGCTTCCGCGATGTTAAATACTCTAAAGAACTTGTCACACTTCCGAATCCAACTTCTCGGCCTCTTTCCGTCAAATACCGGAAAGTCGATCTTGGGCGTTCGGTTGAAACCACTCCGGTTCTCCCAATTTCCGGAGTATCATGGCATGTTGCTACAAAGTCCAGTGTTCTCGTTGGATTCCGACACCGGTTGCTGTGTCTCACGCTGTATCTCATCTAATCTTGAACCTTGCTCGTTATACCGGCTCCCACCTCTGCATGCCGACTGCGAATTTCCGTCCCGTCCTCGCATATAGTCCAAAAGCGCCTCAAATTTGCAATCAAGCATCTTCGTAAATTCTGTCGTCGCTTCCTCATGATTCGCCTTCAAGTCTGTCTTCATCTCGCTCTTCAATTTCTTGATCCTTTGATCTGCCAGATGTCGTTGCTCATTGATTTGCTTTCGCGTATCAACGATGAACTGCTGTTGCTCGTTGCGAAATTGTTGAAATTGAGCTTCGAGCGCCTTGTATCGAGTCCCATTAGCCATGGCGGAAAGATCGGTCAAGTTCAGATACCAATTGTTATGTATATGGATAGTTTCTTGGAGTTTAGAGAGAAAGAGAGTAGTAAGAGAGAGAGAAAGGTAAAGGGGGAAAGTCTGTATTTTCATTCATACCCTTTACTGAATACAATGTATTTCTTATAGTATCTATATGAGCCAATTCATTGGGCTTTCTAGCCTTACGCGCGTTGCCTAATACACTTGACTATGGGCCTTTGGCCCATCTCTACTCATAACTAGAGTTGGCACCCGACCCGAGAAAACCGATCCGATTGATCCGACCCGAACCCGTCCGACACCCGAATAATTGAAAAAAAAGTTTGGATCCGAGACCGGCCGACCTGATTCGAGTTAAGCCCGAACCCGAAAGCAATTTGAACCCAGTAAGAACCCGAACCCGATTATATCCGAATGGACCGATCCGAAATCAACCCGAAACCCGAAATTGCCCGACCCGAGCATATCCGAAACCCGAAATTACTCGAACCCGATTATACCCGGCACCTGAAATAACCCAAATCCGATTATATCCGAAATCAACAAAAATCTTAGCATTTTGCCTAAAATACCCAAAACAACCTAAGTATTTGATTACTTAATAATGGATGGTAATATTATCATGCATATAGTATAATTAAATATAATTTTGTACTCTCTCCATTCAGAAAAGTAACTTTTTAGCATTTTTTAAGACGCCGAAACTATATAAATATCAATTTTTTGTTATTTTTATAATTTTGTAGTTATGAGTAATAAGTATGAAATTAATATTAAAAAAATAATATTTTATATGATTTTGACTTTATAAAAAAAATTATTAAAAGTGAGAAAACTTATATTTTTTTAACGAATGTAGTATTAATTTAAGAATTGATAAACATTAGCTTAATCTATATAGAAGGATAAATATCTCATAGGTAAAAAAAATTGATTTGTTTTATCGAATTTCATTCTTGCGGGTTCGATTTGACTGAACTCAATTCAACCAAAACTGTTGTGACCAAAACCCGATTCACTCGAACCCGCTTAGACCGAAATCCGATTCACCCGAACCCGTTTAGACCGACACCCGATTCACCCAAACTCGTTTAGACCGAAACCCGATTCGCCCGAACCGAATAGGAGCCAAAAACTCGATTGCATCCGATAAACTAATGCCCGAATAAACCCGACCCGAATACGATCAGACCCAAATTGCCATCAGACCCGATATCAACCCGAGTTCGATATGACCCGAAACCGAATAAACCGGTCCGAACCCGACCCGACTCGCCTGATTGCCACGAATACTCATAACAACACCATCCAAATAACAGTCTCTTTAAAAAAAAAAAAGAAGAAAAAATGTGGGATTATTTAGTTTCAAGTCATGTAAAAAACTCGAGTAGCTCTACATATATCGCTAGAAAAATTAAAAAAAGGTTTATATAGATTGCACTTATTAAAAATGCACAAAATGAATGTTTTGACTATATTTTAGGTTAACATTTAAAAAAAAAAAAATCGAACTGTACCAATGCATAATTAATTTAGTTGACTGTTTTGGGTACCCTTAATTACTTGTACGTTACTGTATATTTTTGGGTCTTTACATGAATTATTGTTGTTCTTTTAAGGTAGTTATCATATGCATTATTCTTGAGGCAAGCATAAAAAGGGCAAGCTAGATAGGGGATGTTTTCTCAAAACTGTACATTCATAATTATATATGTGTGTGTATTAATTGGGGAGTGTAATATATTGTCAAGTATTGGACATTTGGGTTTGTGTGTGTGCCCAATTGTATACTACTCCCTCCGTTTCCTTTTAATTGACTTTTTACTATTCATGCACGTTTTTTAAGGTGTGAAAAACTATATGAAATAATAATTTTTTTAAATATTTTTTTCGACAATCTCATACTTATTGATGATAAGTATAATATTATTAAAAAAATATTTTTAAAATATTAATATTTAATATAGTTTTTATCGTTATAAAACTACGTGCATGACTTGAAAAAGTCATTTAAAAGGAAACGGAGGGAGTATAATTGAGTGTGTGTCAAATAGGACACAAACATTTCCAAATAATTTACTCGTGGCATGCTTTTTGCAATTTGTCTCTACCTATGAGCCACATCAATTGATGTATAAATCATTATCAAGGTGAACAGTTTATTTTTATAAAAAAAGGTGTAAAATTTAATGGATATGGGCACCTTGGGTAGGGGTCAGTTTAGTTTGTATTGGTTCTTCTTATTTATTTGGTTACATTTTATGGGATGGGCTTAGTTTACTATTGCAATAATCAAAGTCGATATTAAGCCAGTTGACCGAATTTTTTCCTTATAAAAACAATACAAAATAATAATGAGATTTACTATCTAGCATAAGATAAACATTTAAATTATTATATATGTATGATGGAGTTTTAACCCAGACACGGAAACAGGATTATAATTTTGGTTAGATTCGATTTGTATATTATTATTTTTTTTCCTATTTGTCACATATCTTTTGAATTAAAATTTCAAAATATTTTTTATATATATTTAAATTAGTACTAATAGAGTTAGTAATCTATCAAATATAATAATGTAAAAAAATAGTTGTAAAAAGAAAGATAAAAAAGGGAGTAAGAAAGACTAAAAAAATGAGAGATTGTCGGTAAAAGCTAAAAAGAAAGGCCAAAAAAACGAAAAGTCATTGAAGATCAAGGAGAAAGTCATCGAATTGAGGTTGAGGAGGCTTGTACGTGAATATAAATGAGAACTAGTTTGATTTCAAATAAGAGAGGTTAGCTACAAAGGCTTTTCATTTGATAAGGCAGTTGATGAAGAAATACAGAGAGTGAAAAATGAATCTATTTGTGTGTGTTTTATCGACTTATAGAAAAAAGATTATGACATATTCGGAATGAAATTCATTTCGAGTTGTTTCAAATCAAAGGAGCTAGGTTTCAGACTCTTACATTAGGATCATAAGGAACATGTATGGCGGAACTCAGACCAATGTGTTTAAGTTGGGAGGAGACACAAAGTATTTCTCGAACCTTGAGAGAAATGACTTAGAGAAATGACTTAGAGCGAACCTTGCTGTTCGCTCTAAGTCATTTCTCTTTACTATAGTGTACATGGTGTTGAGAGTTGTTCAAGATGGGGACTGATAATGCATATTTCATATATGCATTATAAGTGTTTCTTATTGCATTTAGATAGGAGTTTTGCATGTGTTTTAGTCTAGTTTCATATCTTGCTTGTGAAATATTCGAGTTCGGAATCTACGCGTTCAAGATGAGATCTTGGAAGAGCGTAAAAGACATGTTTTGGAGCATATGAAGACTAAGGAAGGAGCTACAAAGGAGAAAGGAAGCACAATGTTGAAGGAAAGAAGAGAATTAATTGGCCACTGCATAGGGCGCCGCCCGCCGATATTCTAGCGGCGCCCGCCGTTCCTCCGTGTTCAGCGATTCGTTTTGAGTCCGAAGATACTTATTATTATTATATTTCCTAGGGTTTGCACATTCTATTTAGGTTATACTAATCTATTCCCCGTGCTTTGCACAGATTTAGTATAAAAATATTAGAGAATGTCAAATTAAAATATTTTTTCATATTTAAATGTAAAAAATATTAACATTAAAAAAAATTCATCTACAAACAATGATAACCTAGATTTTATGATAATTTTTTATATAGTTTAATAACAAAAATTTAAATAATATCAGAGAATTATTTTTGAAATGAAATTAAAACTCCCTCATTAATTAACAATCATAAATGTCTAACAAATAATAAAAATATATATAAAGAAGAACTACAAAAATATTTAGAAAGTAGAAAGAAATCTAATTTGAGCGAGAAAATAAACACGCAACTAAATTGTCTGCCCTCCTAATGTACATAAGATCAATCTTGCGATCTCAAAAATCTTTTGTCATATACACCACCTTCTTCAAAATAAAACTAAACACTTTCTCAAACGGGTTTATATTCTCTTGACCATATTAAATTTTCATAATTAATTAAGTATAAAAAACTACTTGTCTCTCCTAAAACCTAGAGCTCGTTTGGTTGACATTTCAAAAACCCAGGAAGTAGAAAATTCCCAGGAATTGGAGATAATATATACTTGCGTTTGGTTGGTTTTTTGTTACAGAAAAAGCTAGGAAGTTGAATTCCTGGGAATTTAAATTCTCCTATTTTGGTGGAAGTGCACTTACCTAGTCCCCCTAGGTAAGTTCCAATTCCACCCTTTTTAATAGGAAAATTCTATTTTCTTATTTCAGTTCCTATAATCCAAATTCTAAAATCAAACACAGTTTCTCAATTCACTTGATTTTCAATTTACGGGGATTGAATTCCTAGGAAGTTAACTTCCCGAGAACTATACTTCCCACGTTTAACCAAACGAACCCCTATTGTATACTCATTTTAAAAATAAAAAATTAATCCCAAAAAATAATCAATTAACAATTTAAGATTAAGTTTTTTTTTTTAAAAGTATTCTAGTTCTCTGGACAATTAAAAAAATGGCATCAATAGAATATAAGTGATCACTTACTCTTTTTTTTTTTATATAAAAAATTTATGGTAATCATTTAATATCAATTGGTCTTACCTAATAACTAAAAAGTAAAGAAATAGAAATCAAATTAATTAAACATTTCAAGCTAACATAATATATAATTGATAGGAGTACGTACTATAAATTAAAATAATCATTAACTTGTAAAAAATCCAAATGATTTACGCCGTAGTATAATATGCTTAGGTTATAAATACTGAATTTTTTTTTTGAATTTATATATATACACACGGATCGAGTATGTATACATTAGTTAACTATTTCAAATTATATGTTTACATCACTGATTGATTCATGCCAAAAATAAAATGAGGTCATTACATGTGCAATTCTATTTCCAAAAATGGTACTCCGTATTCATTAAATATTTTAGAAATTATAATAAATAGATAGTAGATGTGGATTTACTAATTAAATGGCAAAATTTCATTGGTTAAAAATTTAGGCGGAAAAATTTTTAACTACAAAGCGACATGTGGCAAAAACAGGTTTCGCTTTAGTATTGTTTAGGATTCTTTCATAATAAGCCACATACAAGTGTGTGTGTTGGCGATTAGGGTTATCAATGAACACAATTAGAGAGAAGAGAGGTTTTTGGCCTATGAGTTGCTAAACTCATAGTTTTGCATGTGATTCGAAGACATGGTTGAATGAATTGTGAGGATTTGATTTTCTATTAGTTATTTATGAGTATATTTAACATCTTGTTCTTATTGATTATATTTGTGTTCCTTTCTATGATTGATCACCATATTAGGAATTGCATCTAAAGTAAGAATTCGTTATTGTTTTCTTGATAGCAAACGAAGTCATTGAAACAGTGATATTTCTATGTCTTTGTAGTGGATGATTTCGATTGATCTATCTCGTTAGATTTTGTTAGGGATGATATGGATTGTTCCTATTGTTTCTAATTGCATTGAATCGATATGCCAATCAGTCTTAGAACTTGAGTGTTTAATGCTATTCTTTAGTGCTATTGAATAAGAAGATTGTATCTTTGTGGATGACATATGCTTAGAAATAACTATTGAATCAATCCTAGGATCTTGAACCTCAACCATGGTCTGAGAATTACAGGTGAAATATTTCCTCTATCTTATTATCAATATTTTGCAATCATATTTATCTTTACTTTATTTTGTCATCAATTTCATACAAATCATTGCTTTTGTCTTAAGAATCATTGTTAGAAACATTGCATCGCAACCGTTCTCTCTATGGGTTCGACTCCGGACTTCATCGCTATACTAGTTTGTTGGTTTATCAATTCATTGATTTGCTAATCTATTGGTTTGAGCTTTGAGTTAGGATATCTATATAAACTCTTAAAACAGAAGAGTTTAAGCCTACGTGTCAATCTCATCTTAATTCTCTCATTTCAACCAATTATTTTTTTCTTTTTTCTTCTATTTTTTATTTTTCCACTTGATTTTCATCTTAAAAAAAACAATCTATAACTAATATACTACTAAAACACTTGCATTTCTGGGACACGTGGCGGCCATACACTAAAAGTTGAAAATTTAGGATAAATCCTCAATTACTTCTCAAATTGTTTAAAATTCTTCTCATGTTTAAGATTTTTTTGAAAACAAATCTGAATTGTGGTCCCACTTTTATATTTAATTGACTTAATAATTAAATAATTAATTATTTACCCATAATATTGATTTGGTTAGGTAATTTCTTTCGAGATATATACGGTTAATCAAACAAATTGATCTATTTGAAACTATTAACCTATATTTTCACCCAAATTGATCTATTTGAAACAAATTGATAAGATTTTACTAACCTATATTTTCACCCAAATTGGTCTATTTGAAACTATTAACCAAATCTCATATACGTTATTTATGTTTGAATATTATAACCAAACTTTAACCTTTTTTAATTAATTTTATCTTAACCAATTTTTTTCAAGTTTAAAACTTACTTTTCTTTTCACAAAATAAAAATAAAATTAAATCACTTTTGCTTCACGTAACTAGATAAATTTATATCAACTATTTAGACCCCGTTTAGCATAATTAATAGTTTTTTATAATTTTTTTAATAATATATAGCTTTGCAGAAGCTAAAATTGAGATAATGTTTTTCTTTAATTTTCTTAACTGGATACCATCTTAAACTTTTCAATTCTCTACTTTTTATTGTATCGAAAAAAAATTCTCTACTTTTTATATTTATAAATATACTGTTTATCTTCTCTTTCATCACCCTATTTGTATAAATTACCCTATCAGATAAGATTATCAAATATCTTCATAGCTTATATATAAAAAAAATAGTTCAATTTAATATATATCTTACACACATGACCTATTACTCTATTAGGTTTGAATAGTAAATTATATATGAATTTTAAAATGTCTTATAAATGTAAAAATAATAAAATTAGTAATTCCTTTACAATTGTGATGGATTGATAGAATTCCATAAATTAGTAATTCCTTTACAATTGTGATGGATTGATTAAAAGTATATTTTGAAAGATGGTTAGCACAAATATTGAAAAGGAATCCTTTACATACTAATAAATAAAAACATATTTCTAATAAAAGAAACCGATAATATTTTTTTATGAGTATGTAAATAATATATTCCTAATACATAAATTTATAAAAATTAAAATTGTTTATTATTTAGTAAATAGATATAGATGGACAATTAAAATGAACTTAAATTAATTAAATTGAATATTGAGTTTAAACGAATAACTAGCCACCTATAAAATCTAGATTGTTTTCATGGATTTTAAATTTGAATTTTTTAAATTATTTGGGCATTTTAGATATTTTTACAACTTTATCATAACTCAACCGTTCCAAAATTTCATTTTCACACACTGACACACACCATTAATTAAGGGTAATATATGACCTGATATATAAATAAAATATTTAATAATCTTATATTTAATTTATTATTAATTTGAAAATTATTTAATAAATATTTAGTTAATTTAATTTATTATTATTGTGCAAATAATGTATTTAATTTTTACAACTGGATTTAAGTTGATTATTGATCAGTTATTTTGCCCATAATTAGTAAACTTAAAGAGCACATTTGAAAACAAACTAATAAATATAATCTTATGATTGTAATACACTAGAAATTTCAAGAAAAGATCATAAATTAATTTACCTTTAAAAAATTTGGTTATACTATTTTATGCTCTATAGAATAAAATTTGATATAATATATATGTATGGAGAGGTGACAAAAGATTAAAATGAAAATTTTATTTTAAAAAATTGATATATATTTTATAAAGTACAAAATAATTCAAATTAAAAAAATAAGGAATTCAATAAAAGTATTTGGTTCTACCTTTCAGCCGATTAAATAAACAAATATTTGTCGAATGTGAGTCGTACTGAATCTTCTCCAACATTTTTTATGTGCTGTTCATCTCAAAGTTCTTAAAATTCCATTTACCTAGCGTTTGTCGAATATGTAGTCTACACCTAACAAAGTATTTGGTTCTACTTTTCAGCCCATTACAATAAACAAATATTTGTTTAATGTTCAAAGTAACCAATCAACTTACTAAAAAATCATAGAAGGTGAAAAAAATAATTAAATTAAACACTCTCTACATTCATGCATACAACTATTTCTATCTAGAAAGGTGAGATATTGACATTTTTCCACATATATTATATACTGATATAATACAAGCATTATTTTTTCTGAATTAATATTATTTGGCTATATCGTTTTCATATTATTATACTATTATAATATGTATATAATGTAACTAAATTATGATAATATATTCTAAAAGTATATAATATACTTTACAAATCCCGTGCGTCACGCACGGGTGGTACTGCGCTAGTTATTATTATTTGGCAAAGGGCGAAATTGCCAACATCGTTCGTCCCGCACCAGGGACCCGTGGTGTTTTTTATTTACAGATGATATTGCGTTGATTGATGAGACAAAAGCAAGGTTGGTATAAATTTAGAGCAATGGAGGGCTACACTTGAATCCAAAGGTTCTACAATGAGGAGGAATAAAACAAAATATATGGATTTCAACTTGGTTGGAGTGGAACAGAAGGAAGGGGAGTTGATGTTAGGTGAAGATATTGTAGTGAATAAAAGCAGTTTTAAGTATTTAGAGTCGGTGATGCAAAGCAATGACAGGGTGGCTAAAGATGGTCGAGAATGACCAACATTGAGGATATGTTTCATAGGTAGAGGCTCAAATGGTTTGGTTATGTTAAAAAAGAGACCTGAGTGCACCGGTCCGTAGATATGAATCTCTTGCCATCAAGAGAGTTAGAAGTTGTAGAGAGCGATCAAGGAAGATCTAGAGAGAAGTGATTAGATAGGATCTCGCTAGGTGGACATTGTAGAGGAAATGACGATATATTGAGAAAGATGGAGGAGTATTATTCAAATCGAAGAATGCTAATTAAATTGGGTAGCAAATGGGTATCAATCTGAATTTGGATCCTTCTTTGCTACTGTTTTTGTTTTGATCTGTTGCTAATTTGCTCCTTAGGTGTGACATTACTTTTGGATTGGTTTGTGTTTTATTTCTTTTTACTTTTTTGTCTTTTTCGTTGGTTTAGGCATGTGAGTATTGTGTATGAAATGTTTGACTCAACCTCCAAATTCCTCTCTAATCGAAATACATGAAGCTTGTTATATAGATAGATAGATAGATAGATAGATAGATAGATAGATGGGATCAAATGTACACCTCTTATGTCAGTATATCATGTATGTTAACAAATCTCTCTATCTGTTATGTTGCTTAATCCTTGTAATTTTTATGTAACAAAACAATGGTTATTTGGTTATTTAGATGCACAAGTGTCCAGGCTAGGTGATACCTTACTTAGCCTCACACCAACCTAGGCATGTCGTGGCTCAGGAAAAGCTCATTGGTCCCATGGTCTAACCATGTGTGGCACCAAATCCTAGCCTGGATCCACTAGGTGAGGCTAAGGATGGGTGAGTTGGCTTATGCAAGGTTTATGGGTGCTTTGGTTGCTCATTTCCGAGTTGAGTTTTTAAAGTGAGATGGGCCTATTCACTTGGCTTATTCCTTTGGCCCAGCTCTCAGGTTGTGACCATTGTTGTCTCGTCAATAAATATGCTCTTATGAGAAACCCTAGAGGATTGTAGCATTCTCACTCTCTCTCATGTAAGCCAAGGGGCTAGGGTTTAGGAGAAAAGCTAGGGTTTCTAGCTCGAGAGTGATCTATCGATGACGATTTCTTCAAGGGAGCTCGTCTTGGTTGGGTGCTACCTGAGTTCTTGCTTGCACGAAAAAGAATAAGGCTATGAAGGAGGGTTCCCGTGTTGAGAAATTTCTCTGAGATTTCTCGGTTTCCTCGACGGACGATCTCTAACCCTATTCTCTTCATATCTTCATTGTTGTGTTGCTCTTGAAATTGCTAGCTTAGATCTTGTCCATCTAAAACTTATGTAACCTGTTTTGAACTTGGATGCTTAGTGAAATTGGGTGAACCTCCCCTCCCGAGATTCCGCAGATGTAGGGTAACCGAAGTGCGTAAAACAAAGGTCGTGTGTTCTTTTGTTTGTTTCGTTTACTTGTTTACATTATCTTATCAATCGAATGTTAGAGCAAGATGACCCTAAATCTTATCAATTGGTATCAGATCCAGGTTCTTCATCCTTGAGGTGTTGAATCTGTGCATTTTGTGAAGTCTTCCGCTGGATTTAGAGTTTCCGGTTCTTCGTTCTTACATTCTGTTTGTTTATTGTTTGTTTTCGTGTTTTTTAATAAACATCAGAAAAAACCCAAAAACATACTTTGTTTGCGTTTGGTTACCTTCTGGTTGAGATCTAGCCTTATTTTTGTTTATCATCTTTATCAAGTTAATTGCTAACTTTGTGTGTGTGTTTCTATGGCATAAAACATAGTGAGGATGAAACCCTTTGATGGGACAACAGACTTTTCCATGTGGCAAGTCAAGATGAAGGCGATAATGATCAAAGAAAAATGTCGGAGGGCTGTTACAGGAGTCCATCCAAAGGGCACTTCTGAGTCATCCAAACACGAGATGGTTGAGCAGACTCATTCAGAGATCATGATCAGGTTGTCTAGTGATGTGGCTCGTCAGGTTGTAAGTAAAACCTTTGCTAAATCTCTCTGGATGCCCTTGAGGCCTTATATTTGACAAAATCATTGCCTAGAAAGATTTCTATGCTAACTAGGTTGTTTACATTCAAAATGTTTACCAACCTATCTCTGAAAGAAAATCTGGATAAGTTTCTTAGATTAACACAAGAACTGGAAAGGGTAGATGACAAGGTTAAAGACACCCACAAAGCTGTGCTACTATTAAACTCTTTACTTGCTCAGTTTGATAACTTTAAAGATGTGGTTCAATATAGCAATGATGATCTTAGCAAAGATAAGATTCTGGAATCCATCATTGAGAAAAATGAAATAATGAAGGTGTTTAAAACCAAATCTGAAAAGAAAACTAAGCCTAAACCTAAAGCTCTTGTAGCTAACTGTAAGGGAAAGGGGAATACAAGAAATCTAAGAAAAAAGGATAAGGAAAAAGATAATAAATCCCTTGGGGAGGGAAGTAGGAAAGGTAACTGCCACTATTGTGATAAGCCTGGACACTTTATTAAGGATTTCTATAAAAATAAAAAGGCTGATGAAAACAAGAAAAACAAGGAAACTGCTGCTATGCTTGATTCTAAAAATGATTACTTGCTTGTTTGTTCTTCTCATGCCTTTAATGATTCTTGGATTTTAGATTCAAGATGTACCATCCACTCAACCCATGACAAGTCTATGTTCAAGACTTTAGATGAGTTTGATGGTGGTGAAGTTCTCCTGGGTGATGATACATCACTGAAGATCAAAGGTATAGGTAAAAAATGTTGCTCTAAAGGCATGAGAAGAGTTCTCCAGCAGGTCAGGTGGGTTCCTGACCTTAGGAGACATTTAATGTCTGAATTTGTATTGGATGATCAACATTATGATATTAAGACTCACAATGGTTTTAAGGAAGTGTCTAAAAATGGGATTACACTGATAAGAAGTATCATGAAATGAGGGTTGTACCATGTATTGGGTACTCCTGAACTAAACTTCACATATGTAAGTCTTGATAACTCCCTCCCTTGATGAAAATCGGAATAAGTTTCAAAGGCCTTGACAGTATGTCTGTGTCAAAGGTCTTGGAGCTTTAATAGTGTTGATGAAATACAAAACCTGTTCTATATGTTATTATGTTCGAATATTATTTAATATTATTATATACTTCCATTATATTATTATATACTTAACTAACCTTTCAGGTAGTATTTTCGAATTATTTCCTTCCTTGTGATGCGTTTTGAGAAGATTCAAATCGGAAAGATTGTGGCTTTCGAAGTTTTCAAAGATAGAAGATTCAGCTCAAGCCATGATCTTGTCTAGCCGTTGGAGAAGATCCTTGGCGCCGATTTGACTCAATATAAAGAGAAGGAAGATGAAGACAGAAGACACACATTCATTGAACACGAGCTTTCATACCTCCAAGCTTTCAAGAGAAATCTGTCTTCGTGTGCTCTCTGCTTGTCCTAAGAGTCTGTTATTTTATTTCAAAGCATTTGAGAGTTACACAGTGAACTTATAGGATATATTCAGTTATAGTGTTATACTCGAGAGTTTGTAACTCGGGAAGTGAACACTAGGCGATTGATTCACTAAGTGTAAGAGGATTGTACTAGATAGCATAGAGAGGTGGGGCTCTTCTAGATTGGTTTAGGACTCCAAGGGAAGGGGAGTTGACTAGATTGCAATTGTATAGGAGAGAGGCTTCTCGGGGAGCTACTAGGATTCTAAGTCTTGTGAATCAATAAAAGCCGGTTGAATCCTAGGGTTGTGGAAGAACCCTAGGCTGGGACGTAGGCCAAGTTCGTGCCGAACCTCGTAAACAACTCATCGAGTCCTTTACTTTATTTCTTAACGTTATTTCCGCACTTGGTTCGAATTGTTTAACTTTGTGATTCAGGTTTTCAGAGAAAAGACTAAGTCTAATCTCAAAGGGTTTTGCACGAACTTCAAAAGTCTTGAGACTATCTGCGGAAAACCGGCATACTCTATTCAACCCCTCTTCTAGAGTATTTCTATATTACTTAGTTTTATATTATCGAACCTTCAATTGATATTAGAGCTTTACTCACTGCTTTTGATCTAACAATCTTGTGAGTTTTTTATCATGTCTGGTGAAACAAGCAGATGATTTGCACAGGGAAGGTCCACGAGCAGACCACCACTCTTTGTAGGAAACAACTTTGTCCACTGGAGATCCTTGATGAAGATGTTCATTATAGATCAAGATTTGGAACTTTGGAACATTATAGAGAATGGTCCGAAAATTCCAGAGAAAGACGGACTAAATGGAACCAAAGTCGCAAAGAAGGAGTCTGAATACATCCAAGCGGATCTTGAACTCGTCTCCAAAAACTACATGGCTATTAACTTACTTTATTGTGGTCTTAGCACTGATGAGTTTAACCATATTTCATCTTGTAGGTCAGCTAAAGAGATTTGGGACAAACTGGTTGTCACCTATGAAGGAACGAGCCAAGTGAAAGACACCAAGATCAGCATCTTCCTTCGAAAGTATGAGCTTTTCAGAATGAAGTCTGATGAGTCAATCAAGGCCATGTTCACACGATTCACAGAAATCACCAACAACCTTGACTCTCTCGGCAAGAGCTTTACAAACGTTGAGAAAGTGAGGATGATACTGAGGTGCCTCTCAAAAGAAAAATGGGGTCCAAAAGTAACAGCTATAGAGGAAGCACATGACCTCACCACTCTACCCCTTGATGACCTGCTTGGGAAGCTGATTACGCATGAGATGATCCTTAATGAAGACGATGAAGAACTTCTAGCTAGCACTAAGAACTTGGCACTCAAGTCTAAGAAGGATGAGCCTAAAGATGGATCTGATTCCGAAGATGAGGATGACGATGAGGATGATCCTTTTGCTCTTCACAAGAGGCCTTGCTCGAATTCTCAAAATGAAGAAACAATTCAACAACAAGGATGGATCAGAGTTTTCTAAATTTCGAGGTAAGCCTCAATACAACAAGTATGATAAGAAAACTAAACCTTTGTCTTGTTTTGAATGTGGTGAAACAGATCATCTTGTGAAGGATTACCCTAAAAAGACAAAGAGCCAGTCCAAGAAGGGTGACAAATGGAAGAAGAAAGCCATGGTGGCAACTTGGAGCGATTCTGACTCTGACTCCGATGATGAGAAGGCCAATATTTGTCTTATGGCCTTAGAAGATGAATCCCACGATGAAAAGCTTGAAGCTACTGTAAGAGAACTTATGGCAAGTCCAAAAGAGGTATTATCGGAATTCCTTTCTAATATGATTGCCAATGAAGAGAAACTTATTGCCCAGACTAACATTCTTATTAAGAGAACTGTGGACCAGGAAAGAACTATTGAGGATCTGTCTATGAGGGTTAAAAGTCTTGAAGCTTCTTATTCAGGTCTTGACATTAAAGTCAAGACGCTTGACTCAGAGAAATCTGAAATCAAGCAAGATCTCTCCTCTCTAAGAAATGAGCATCATGACTTAGAGAACGAGAAGATCTCCCTGAATAATAAGATTCAAGATCAACAGACATCCCTCATAAGTTTTACCAAATCCAAAGGCACTCTTGATAGGATGTTGGGTGAGCAACAAAGTTCTCTAAACAAAAGTGGTATTGGTTACAATCCAAGGTTTTTAAAGAAGCAGCACATTACCACCTTTGTAAAGGCAAAAGGAAGAAGAACCTCTCCTATATGTCACCACTGTTCTAGAAAGGGACATGTAAAAGAGACATGCCCATATAGAAGAAAGGATCCATATATCATTCGCAATACATTTCCTGTTCATTTGAGAAAAGAACGGATAACACAAGTTTGGGTTCCAAAAGGCACTATTTTACCAAATATGGTTTACCCCAACAATGGATCCAAATTTGCTTATTGGTCTAGCCACAAAGGTTGATGTTTGTCTTGCAGGAGATCACCAAGGTGAAGGAACGTAAATGGATCATTGATAGTGGATGCTCGAGGCATATGAGTGGAAAAAGTTCTCTCTTTCATGATCTAAAGGAGCAATCCACGAGAACAATCACTCTTGGTGACAAAGAAAAATGTGACATCGTTGGTATTGGTAGTGTTGGAAGTGATTCCAACCATAGTATTAAAAATGTCTATGTTGTTAATGGTTTAAAGTATAATTTGCTTACACTAGTACAAATCTTCAATTATATCACATAACCGTAATATCACGGACCTAATATATCCGTGATTTTAGGCCTTTTTAAGTTGGAAAAATAAAAATTTAATAGGTAAAGACCTAATATCACGGACTTTAACAAAGAAGACCGGAATATTAGGGGTAGATTCCAAAATGTAATAAAATCAAATATTACGGGGCATGAAATGTAAAACACGCCCGGGATATTAGATGTAATATCCCAGAAAAATACCCTGGATTGAAAAAAAGGAATATTTGGGTGATATTATGTGATTTCTAATTTTTTTACCAGGGTTCACTTCGTCTCTCTCGCGTCCCACACAGTGCATCGTTCTCGCCTCTCTCGTCCCACACGCCACACCGTCTCTCTCTCGCCGTCCTCGACTCTCTCTCTCGTCTCGCCGGAGGCGATTTTGCTGTGTGAACTTCCTGCTGCCGGCGTCTTCGCACTCCTGCAGTCTCGCCCGGCGACTTCGCACTCCTGCAATCTCCTGCAGTCTCGCTCATGACCTCCGGCTTGTGGCGCCTCTTCCATCTCCGGCACCTCCGGCCTGCAATCTCCTGCAACAGGGGCTCTGGTCTCGTCCCTCAATTCGCAACCTCCGCCTCTGATTGTGCAAATCTCCAGTTAGGGTTTTAATTTGGTAAGTACATCTCGAATTCAATCTGTAGTTAGGGTTTTCTTGGTTCTTGAATTCAATGTGTAGTAAGGGTTATGCAACTGCTTATTATCTTATTTGTTGACTGTATTGTCGGTTCTCGAATTCAATGGGTAGTTAGAGTAAAAAAACTCCTGATTTTCTTCTTCAAGCTTTTGCCAAACTAAAGACAACAGCATGACTTATACCGAGTACTTTCAGAATCCCGAGTACTTTCAGGCTTATACCGAGTACTTCAAGCTTCCCCCGATTTTCTTCTTCAAGCTTCTCCCGATTTTCAGAATTCAATATATGTCTGCCTATCTAATCCATTTGTTTTGAAAGTGGAAACCCGAGTACTTTCAGAATCGCCGTATAAGGAATACTATTCTCTAATACCTTATCCGAACTTTGATCATACAAATGAGATCATCATATACCTGTAGAGGGAATATTTTGAAAGGTATGTTTTCTAAGACATATATTGAAAAGACATGAAAAGAACTAAGCTTAAGACAACATCTACTGAACTTGACTAAACAAAAAGATGAATAAATATAGCACAGTAGGGAAAATGATGGTACATTAGAAAATTCTATATTAGAAAGGCACGCTGATAAGAAGATACGAAGAACTTAGTCTACATGTATATCTTGGAGAAAATTCAGTAGAACTCGCATTGCTCAAAACTTCAGAAAATTATTTCAACAGTTCATACAGACTATAGTCAGTATCTTGTTCATGCATGATTCACATTCCCATTATATTATAATTTTGATAAATTTTCCAGTTGCTCGAGACAACTTGGTATCTTACAAACATCGCTGCAGGAAAGCCAAATGAAACGAAATCTCTGTTGGCTGCATTACCACTTCTGATTGCACATCTAGGAGGTTAGCTTTAAATCTCTGCTGATTATCATCATAATTTCCCCTCTTTGGAAGCACTATCCAGTGCTTTCTTGTTCTGTCTTTCTTTCTTGTATCCATGTAATTTTTGAATGGTCAGATTCTCTACCAATGATTTCTTCTTATGTGGTGAATGGATAATCTCCTTTTCATCACTTCTATGTTTGAATCCTGAGAATCACTTTCTTTCTCTTAGGTTATCGGTTCATACACTAGATGGAGTACTCTTCTTTGTGGAGTTCTACATCTGCTAGTGTCGACTCATTTGAAAGCATTTACAGATCAATCTATTGCAACCAACTGGTAGGGCACATGGAATAGTTAAGATAATTGAAACTTGCTATTTCAAAGCCTTAAGACTTGATAGGATATTCAGAAATGAAAGAATATAAATCATTAAGAAGGAAACACCTTTCTTCTGTGATGATATTGGCTTCTCTCTTACCCCCCACCCCTCACTCGGTTATTTTATTGCTATGATTTATTCTTTCCAATCTGTTTGGAGACATGATTTCTTTCTGTTTTTGTTTCTCATATTTTTTGAGATAATATGATGGATTTTGTTTTTCTAAATTTGCCTTGAAAGTGGAAGCCTAAGAAAACATAATAGATTAAGGTTGTGGCAACTTGGTTTAACATTCTTTGATATGCTTCTTTAGTTTTGTTGTAATTTAGATCTCTTAATGGCATTCCAATTGTTCGGTATTGTTGATGGTGTACTTTTTCTTTATAGTTTTCTTTTTTAAAGACTTCTATGGATGAATGAATGTTAATATGGATAGTTGCTTGTTTGTTTCAGTGATCCTCTTTTGATAGTTTGTTTTAGTGATCCTCTTAAGTGAATTGATCGAGTTAATTAAGGCCAAAATGTAGGATCTTCACCAAACAAATCTCGCTAATATCATATCTGTTTACATTCAGTTGTCCTGGTTATCAATTTACTTATAAGTAAATTACTTGTCCATGTATTGATTAATGATTATATATAAATTCCAGTCTTAACAATGTACGGATCGGATTGTTCTAATTACTTGTCAATGGAGTTCTAACAAGCTAAATTAGGTTCAACTTCCTCTAGTTAATCATTCGGTGAAGTTGTTTTGCAGGTTATATAAATGTATCTCAATTGATTTGATTAATTTTTGTTATTAGTCTAATATCTGGTAGTTTAGCTCTTGAATGGCACTAAGCTAGATAAAAGTAGAGGAGTTACAAGCTAAATCGGGCAATTACTTATTTGATTTTTGTTTTGTTAGGTACTACTGCCATTTTCGACACCAATTCATTAATATGCATATTTAGTGGTTGTAAAATGGTAAAGACGCTGGTTCAACTGATGAGGACACTTATAAAACTAGAGGAGGTAAATGTTGAGCTACTTATTGCGAGAGCAATTTGTCGTTATCTCTTTCCATTTTCTATCTGTATTGAAATAAATCGTAGCTTTATGATTTTATCTTTCAGAGCACGTACTATTTTGATGACACTTCTTTATTATGATGATATCATGGTGTGTACATTTATAATGCCTTTTTTTCCTGGCTTACATGATCTGTGATAAAGAACTGAAATTGGTCTTTTTTTTATAGTATGCTCATAGAAAGTGCGTTCATCGGTGGTGCAATGGGAAAATGGATTTAACTTGTGAGAAATCTCAACACTGAAAATGTGGAGGCAGTTCTCTTAATCAGACTTATCTCTGTGGCCTTAGGAATTGTTGTTTGCTCTATTTCCTCAATTCTATGTTGATTAGGAGAAAAAAAATCTGACTAAATGGAAGCTCATCTATGGTGATTTTTGGGTACTTTCTCAAAGAGGAAAGGCAAGGTTTGAAAAAAGTCGGTTCCACACAGTCACACAAGTATATGCATTTATACCAACAGCCTAGTTAACAAATGTTAGATTGTGGAGATACCTATAAGATTATCTTAATGCCATTTTTTAATCCAGTACACGTGCAATTGTATACGTTTGATATGTCTTGTTTCTTCTTCTATTTCACTAAAAAAATATTCCGCTGCTACACAATCATATTCACTTCTGGAGGCTTTGCTGAACAGGTTCAGTTGAAGATTCAAGGACGATCTTCCACATATGACTTGACAGATGCATATTATAAATCTAGTGTGGCAAATGGACTTTGCAGCCTGAAGGTTCTTTTTCCTAGAGGAAACTCTGCTGTCTTAACATCTCCGGATCTACAAGAGGTAAGACCATTTTCCATAAAACAATTCATAGCTTTGTACCAAGGAAATTCTCCTGAGCTTCTCAACTAATACCATTTTTACTATTCTGGATGGATTTCTTGAGGCTTACTGTGAATGTGGCTTTATCCATATAAACAAATTTAAGTTTGAGAGATGATATCAATATTATTTAGAATATAACTTCAGTTTGCATCAGTTTAGAAATTATTTTTTCTTGCACTATATCGCCTAAAACACATTAAAGATATCACTTGCTTAGCCTTATTTACACAAGTAGCGCTGCATTTCATATGATTAGTTATTAAACAAAAGGCTCTCAGCTCTAACTGTTTTATGTGTGTTGTTGGTCACTTTCTGATAATTACTCATTGGAGTGGTCTTCACCTTTGCAGGCATGGTAATGGAGTACAAAAGGGACAATGCAATAGCCGAAATCAAGAGAAGTGGAAAAAAGTAGTTAAATTCAGTACTGTATTTTTCTCCTTTCAAAAATATTTTGATGTTGAAAGCTTTCCACTTGACTTTAGTTTGCTAAGTTTGAGTTGATGCCACATGATTTCAGTTAGTAGAATCAACTTTGGTTTAGTGATGGATCAATTAGATTGTAATGAAGAATTCTTCTATTTTTCAATTCAATTAAAAAGTCATGGTTTTGGATCAGACAGATGTTCTTGCAGATTATTTACCTGTGTAACATAGAGGTGCAATTGCATCAATAAAAGAAGTATATTAAAAATCAGATATAACCATATAGCCCGGATATTCAAAACCAGGATGTATAAAAAACATTTTCTCATGCCTGAAAAAAAACCAACCCTAATATCCCGGTTGTGTCCTCTATAATCCGTGATATTAGGGTCCAATATGAAAAAATCCCACCCCTAATATCCCGGGCGTGTCACACATATGATCCGTGATATTAGGGCCGAAGCTTGAAAAAACCCACTTCTAATATCCCGGGCGTGTCCAATTTTTGGTCCGTGATATTAGAGTCCCCTATCTATTAGCCTACTGAGCTAAAGCCCGGACGTGTATTTGCCTATATCTATGATATTAGGCCCTAAATATCCATGATTTTAGGCCAATTTTGTACTAGTGTTAGTGTCTCTCAATTATATGATAGTGTAAACAATGTCAGATTTAACAAGAAAAGATGTCTAGTATGCAGAGAAGATACAGGTGAAGTTATATTGACTGCATATCGTTACAACAATATATACGCTGTAAATGCTGATCAAGTGGCACAAGGAAGCTTAACCTGTCTAAAGGCTTTGACGGACGATCCAAAGCTCTGGCATAGGAGACTCGGTCATGTGAGCCCACATACACTACAGAAGCTTGTGTCCAAATGGCTTGTAAGAGGGTTACCTGAGATAGACTTCAAAGGTATTGACATGTGCAATGCATGCACACGAGGTAAACAAACACGTAGCTCTTTCAAACCCAAAAAGGTTGTAAGTTCCTCTAGACCCCTTGAACTTTTACATATGGATTTATGTGGTCCTATGCGAGTCAAATCTCCCAATGGTAAAAAGTACATGCTAGTTGTTGTTGATGATTTTTCTAGATATACATTGGTTGCATTTTTAAAAGAAAAATCAGAGGCCTTATTTGAGTTTTCAAAACTATGTAAGGAGTTGCAAACTTTAAGAAATGAGCCCATAGTGTCAATTCGAAGTGATCATGGTAGGGAGTTTGATCAACTTCAGTTTGATTTGTTTTGTGCTAAATATGCCATTTCCCATAACTTTTCTGCTCCTAGGACAGCTCAACAAAACGGGGTGGTGGAACGAAAGAACCGCACCTTAGAGGATATGGCCAGGACTATGCTTTTAGAAAATGCATTACCTAAAACCTATTGGGCTGAAGCTGTTAACACAGCTAACTATATTTTGAATCATTGTCTTATTCGTTCCATCTTAAAGAAAACTCCTTATGAACTTTTCAAAGGCCGCAAACCACTTATATCTTATTTTAAACCCTTTGGTTGTACTTGTTTTGTTCATAACAATGGAAAAGATAACCTTGGGAAATTTGATGCGCGTAGTGATGAAGTTATATTTCTTGGCTACTCCACAAGTAGCAAAGCTTATAGAATCTTCAATAAAGGGACCCAATTAGTTGAAGAAAGTATACATGTTATATTTGATGATTGCAATGATGGTTCTTTGAGTGAAAGTGTTGCAGATATAGATCTTAACATCCATGCAGAGAACGAGGAAGGTGATGATGCTGCCACCAAGAACACAGAGAAGAAGAACATGCAGGAACAGATTCTCAACACTGAAGAATTGGCCCAAGGTGTTGAGAATTCGTCCAAAGCCCTTGGTGTCCAATCCAACATTGTTGAAGCGTCAGAAACTGCTGTAACTGAACCCAATAGGACCACAGAGTCAGATGTACCACAAGTCAATCCTACCGGTGTGACGAATCAAGGAGCTGAGACTAGAAAAAGGAAATTCAAATACTCCTCATCACACTCATTAAAGGATATCATTTCTAACCCTACCTCTAGTGTTCAAACTCGTTCTAAACTTAAAGATCTTTGTGCTTTTCACGTGTTTGTTTCTCTTATTGAACCAAAGAAGGTAGATGAGGCCCTTCAAGAGCCAGATTGGATCTGTGCTATGCAAAGTGAGCTTAACGAATTTGAAAGGAACAAAGTCTGGACCTTGAAGCCTAGGCCAAAGCATCAATCAGTCATTGGCACACGATGGGTATTTCGAAACAAGCTAGATGAGAATGGTAAGATTGTGAGGGACAAGGCAAGGCTTGTTGCTCAAGGCTACAATCAAGAGGAAGGTATTGACTACGAGGAGACCTTTGCTCCCGTAGCCAGGCTTGAAGCCATTCGCATTTTATTAGCATTTGCATCTTTTATGAGTATAAAGTTATATCAAATGGATGTCAAGTGTGCTTTTCTTAATTGTTTCTTAGAGGAAGAAGTATATGTGGCTCAACCCCCAGGATTTGAAAGTTTGGAATTTCCCAATCATGTTTATAAACTTGACAAAGCGCTTTATGGTTTGAAACAAGCCCCAAGAGCTTGGTATGAGCGCTTGTCAAAATATCTTTTAGAAAATGATTTTAAAAGGGGGTTGATCGACAAGACTCTTTTTATCAAGACCAAAGGAAAGGACATTTTGGTTATTCAAATTTATGTAGATGATATATTATTTTGTGCTACTAACACATCTTTGTGCAAGGAATTTTCTGACATCATGTGTAGTGAATTCGAGATGAGCTTGATGGGTGAACTCAACTTCTTTTTGGGATTACAAGTCCACCAATCCAAGAAATGGATCTTTGTCAACCAAAGCTAGTACACTAAGGATCTCTTGAAGAAGTTCAAAATGGATCAATCCAAAGCATCCAAGACTCCCATGAGCTCAACATTATCTCTAGATCAAGACAAGACTGGGAAAAGTGTCAATCAAAAGAAGTATCGAGGAATGATTGGATCTTTATTATATCTCACGGCTAGTAGACCTGACATCATGTTTAGTGTTTGCATGTGTGCTAGATTTCAAGCTGATCCTAAAGAATCTCACCTCGTGGCTGTGAAGAGGATCTTTCGATATATCAATGGCACTAAGGAGCTTGGACTATGGTACCCAAAGCAAAAGGATTTCACATTAATTGGATATTCTGATGCAGATTTTGCAGGCTATAAGGTGGATAGGAAGAGCACATCAGGATGTTGCCGATTCTTAGGAGCATATTTGACCAGTTGGCACTCAAAGAAACAAAACTCAGTTGCTCTATCCACTTCAGAAGCCGAATACATTGCAGTTGGAGCCTATTGCTCCCAAATCCTTTGGATAGCTCAACAAATGCGAGATCTTGGCATCAAACTCAAAGGCATTCCTATTAAATGTGACAATACAAGTGCCATCTCCATTACTAAGAATCCTGTTCAGCATTCAAGGACCAAACATATTGATGTGAGGCATCATTTCATTAGAGACCATGTTGAAAAAGGTGATGTGTCCATTTCATTTATTTCAACTGATTATCAATGGGCTGACATTTTTACTAAGCCTTTGGCAGAGGACAGGTTCACCTTCATTCGACGAGAGATTGGGATGCTTAACAAGGACGCACTTTCGTAGGGGGAGCTTTCCCTTTACGAAAGATAAAATCTACTTAGTGTCAAGACCTTTGAGAATTATGTCAAGGTTTGTGAACTAAATGGTAGATCACATATATCGGATTACATATATTTGGTTAATATCTTTCTAGATATTTAATTAATTATATTTTTATCGAATTTCAAAATTGCCTATTTATGTTATATTTTTATTCCGTTGAGATATGTTATTTTTGGAACAAAATATTTCGGTTATTTCCTCCTATTTTAATGGATTTATTTGAATTTTGAATTGGAACTTTTTTCAAAATTGGCAATGATATTATTACCCTCCCTTGGAACTCTAAACCTGTCCCATCACTCCATCATCATCTCTCTCTACTTAAACCAATTCTGTACCCGATTTCCATCACACTCTCAGACTTATCCAAAACCACTCCAACTTCTCCTTCTTCAACCTCTCAAGCTGTTCTAAAAACCCTAGCCGATTTCCTCCATGGCTCCCAAATCAAAGAAATCTTCTACACCCAAAAGACTTGGCGCCACCCCCTAGGGACGTCAGGCCACTGCCACCTCTCCTACACTTGAACCCACTCCTCAAGCCATTGTCCCTGCTATTGTCCAGAGCACCATTGCTGAGAGCACGACCACTGTTACCAAGGGCTCTCAAAAACGCTCTGCAAAGAAGCCCCTCAGTGCAAAACAAAAGGGGAAAAAGAAATTCATCGCTGAGGAGGTGGACGAGGAAGAGGAGGAAGAGGATCTCGACGCCATTCTGGAAAGAGATGCTGCCAAGAAAGCCGAAGAGGAAGCCTTGAAGAAGAAGAAGGCCAAAGGGGAGGCCGAGCTTGCAAGGAAACTTGTCGAGGAGGAAGCTGAGAGGATTTGGAATGAAGCCGAAGCCGAGGAGGTTCCATCTGAAGAGGAGCCTGAGGAAGAGGACGAAGAGCAAGACGAATCTGGAGAAGACGAGGAAGCTGAAGGAGATGACGCGGGGTCCGGTGAGGACTCGGGGTCTGAGGATGAGGAGGAAGAGGAGCCAGAACATGTTGCCTCTCCTTCCCCTTCTCCTCCTCCCCCATCTCCGAAGAAGCGGAAAGCCCCAATTGCTGTCAAGCCTCCATCTCCCAAGTGCATAAGGAAGGGCACCCTCAGAGGCTTTGAGGCGTCTGCCAAGAGAGCTGCTCCAACAATTGCTTGCAGGAAGAATGTCGATCCACCCGCCTACATCCAGGTAAACGAATCCTTACCCGCTTCTTGGTTTGAAAATGCTGAAACAGCTGGTAAGTGGGTAGATGAGTTTCGAACTCGTAGGATAAGCTGTTCTGATTTTTGGGATATTGAGTTCTTTGAAGCTTTGAAATTGCCCTGCATTGCTCTTCTCAAAAAATCCCCAGCCTGGATCCTTCTTAATCTTGAAACTGTCTACTATCCCCAGCTAACCCGCATGTTCTACATAAACCTAAAAGCCAAAGACGATGTCGACGGTTGGTCTTTGGAGTCCATTGTTAAAGGGGTTAGAATCTCTTTCAACTCCAATGACTTTGCTGATTTCCTTGGCCTACCTAAACCTTGTCCACCCTCTCCCGAGAACCCCACAAAAGAATAGTGCCTAGCTCTTGCTCGATCCAAATATCTCCTACCCGAAGCATCCACCAGCACATCAAAGCAGCTCACCCACTCATCCCTTACACTAGAGGCAAAAATTATTTTTAACATCATTGTTCGATGCCTCTTACCCCGTCTTAACTCTGGCTCGCTCCTTACTGATAATGTCATGGTCCTACTTTACCGTATCCTAAATGGCCTTGACCTTGATCTGGCCAACATCATCCTTGGAACCATGGCTCATGCTAGAAAAGCCAGAAAAGACTCTCCCCTCCCTTTTGCCACCCTTTTGACCCATCTCTTCAAAGCTTCTGGAATTAATTTTAAAAATGAAGAACAACAGTGTCATATGGGTAAGTTCGACTCCAAGAGCCTTGAAATGATTGGCATCACTCGGTCTCCCCAAGGGACCTTGAGTCTTGCCACTCCTTCAAAAGCTCTTCCCACTGCCTCAGCTGTTGATGAACGCATGGACAACCTGGAGTTGGGCCCGGAGGAAGTTCGCCTGGATCTCAAGGAGCTGCACAAGGAAGTTATGACGGAGATGAGCGGGATAACCAAGTTGCTGCAAGGTCTGTGGACGAGGCTCACTGATGATGCTCCGGACGACGAAGCTTAACCCAATCCTATCCTATCCTATTCCATCCCTATCCCAAACTTGATACATTGCTGGTTTTTGGAAACTGTTTTAAAAACTTTTGGTGACTGTTTTACCTCCTCCTTTTGTTGAAAGACAAAAAGGGGGAGATGATCTGTGGTTGTTTAGACTTCAAAACCTTTTGCTGTGAAGGTCTTGAAAGACCTTGGTTTTTGATTTTTGGTTTTCGGTTGGATGACATTTCATGCTTTAAAAATTTGATCCAACATTTGTCTAACCCATGCAGGTACTTAGTCCGATTTCACTTATATTATTTATGCTTGACTAAGTCACAGGGATGCACATGTTTTGTCTTTCATCAAGGGGGAGATTGATAACTCCATCCCTTGATGAAAATCGGAATAAGTTTCAAAGGCTTTGACAGTATGTCTGTGTCAAAGGTCTTGGAGCTTTAACAGTGTTGATGAAATACAAAACCTGTTCTATATGTTATTATGTTCGAATATTATTTAATATTATTATATACTTCCATTATATTATTATATACTTAACTAACCTTTCAGGAAGTATTTTCGAATTATTTCCTTCCTTGTGATGCGTTTTGAGAAGATTCAAATCGGAAAGATTGTGGCCTTCGAAGTTTCCAAAGATAGAAGATTCAGCTCAAGCCATGATCTTGTCTAGCCGTTGGAGAAGATCCTTGGCGCCGATTTGACTCAATATAAAGAGAAGGAAGATGAAGACAGTAGACACACATTCATTGAACACGAGCTTTCATACCTCCAAGCTTTCAAGAGAAATCTGTCTTCGTGTGCTCTCTGCTTGTCCTAAGAGTCTGTTATTTTATTTCAAAGCATTTGAGAGTTACACAGTGAGCTTATAGGATATATTTAGTTATAGTGTTATACTCGAGAGTTTGTAACTCGGGAAGTGAACACTAGGCGATTGATTCACTAAGTGTAAAAGGATTGTACTAGATAGCATAGAGAGGTGGGGCTCTTCTAGATTGGTCTAGGACTCCAAGGGAACGTGAGTTGACTAGATTGCAATTGTATAGGAGAGAGGCTTCTCGGGGAGCTACTAGGATCCTAAGTCTTGTGAATCAATAAAAACCGGCTGAATCCTAGGGTTGTGGAAGAACCCTAGGCGGGGACGTAGGCCAAGTTCATGCCGAACGTCGTAAACAACTCATCGAGTCCTTTACTTTATTGCTTTACCTTATTTCCGCACTTGGTTCGAATTGTTTAACTTTGTGATTCAGGTTTTCAGAGAAAAGACTAAATCTAATCTCAAAGGGTTTTGCACGAGCTTCGAAAGTCTTGAGACTATCTGCAAAAAACTGGCATACTCTATTCAACCCCCCTTCTAGAGTATTTCTATATTACTTAGTTTTATATTATCGAACCTTCAAGTCTTAATATCACAATGGATCCTACCAAGTTATGGCACTCTAGACTTGGTCATATTGGTATTCAAGGTCTATCTAGTCTGTATAAACTTGGCATGATTCCTATGAAACTTGCTAGCTTGAGTTTTTGTGAAGATTGCATTTATGGTAAAAAAATCTAAGCATGCTTTCCCTAAATCCAGAGGCGGACCTAGGGGGGGGGGGTCCTATGGGGTCGCGTGACCCCCTCCTCATCCGACAAATTGCCTATGTGTATTCTCCTCGTCGATATTTTTGTTTTGATATATAGTACGCCCTAATCCGACATCTGAGTAAAAAATTATGAATTTTTGAAAATTACAGCAGTATTAATCACTTTTGTTTTATTTCAATATACTATAATACTTTAATATTTTACTTAAATTGACATTAACATATTATAATTCATCTTGAGATCTTCGAAACCATCGGCTATATTACTTATTTTGAGAATATGGTAAGAAGTTACGCAAGTTTAAATTTCTTATATCTAGTTATACATTATTACATGTTAATAATGCAATGTTTATTTATTATGTTTTATATCTTTATTTTTTGTTTTTTATCCTTATTTTCGTATTATATATTTGTAGTATTTTTGAAACCATAGGTTGACACTAGTTTGTACTATCGATCACTTTGTGTTTTGCGATTTTTTTCTCAATCTTATTGTCGACTACTATGGTGACCCCCTGCTAAAAACTTTATGGGTCTGCCCCTGCCTAACTCCACGTATGTTGCTAAAGAACCTCTTGTATATGTTCATTCTGATATGTGGGGCCCTGCCCAAGTCAATACTGTACGTGGTAGAAAGTATTTCATTTCTTTCATAGCTCATTATTCTAAGAAGGTTTGGATATACTTGCTTAGATCTAAAGATTAAGCTTTTGATAGTTTTAAAAACTGGAAAATGCTTGTTGAGAATGAATCTGACCATAAGCTTAAGTGTTTAAGAACATATAATGGCCTTAAACTTTGTAATAATGTCTTTAATGATTTCTGCGCTCAATATGGCATTAAGAGACACCTCACTATCCTAGGCACCCCTCAGCAAAATGGTATAGTTGTGAGGATGAAGAGAACCTTGCTTGAAAAAGCAAGGTGCATGCTCATAATTGCTGGGATGAAGCCCTCCCTATGGGGAGAAGTTGTAACCACTGCAGCTTACCTCATAAATAGATCTCTATCTTCTGTGCTTGATTTTAAGACTCCACAAGAGATGTGGACAGGGAGAAAGCCTGACATTACTCATCTGAGGCCCTTTGGATGCACTACCTACACTCATTTGTCTCATGGTAAGTTGCAACCAAGGGCCCAGAAGGGTGTCATGTTAGGATATCCTGAGGTCACTAAAGGTCACAAGATATTACTTGTGCAACCTCATGGTTACAAAGTAATTACTCCGAGAAATGTAACATTTAATAAGGTGGATTTTCATTTTAAAAACATCCTGACAAGTTCTTCTGAGAGTGCAGGTACATAACAAGAAGCAGTTGTGCAATCCTCATTCTTTCTACCACAAGAAGGTAAGCCTCTTGATGATGAGGAAGTGGAAGAAAATGGTCCAGCTCTCTCTCCAGAGCCTGAGCCTGGTGGTTTACACCAGGATGGCCAAGCAGAAGAAGAATTGCAAGGGTCTGCAGGTCATCAAAATGACCACAATGAACTCCCAGGTGAAGCAATACCACATCAATCTGATGGGGAAGTAAGCTCCTCTTCCTCCCTATCTAACTCTCAGTCTGGAGAGTCTTCTGTGCATATTGATGATGTGAATTCTGAAAATGTGTTGCATGATTATCAATTAACTAGAGATAGGGAGCTTAAGGTTATCAAACCTAATAAGAGGTACATCAACTTGGCTGAACTTGATAATGTTGATCTTGTTGAGTTTGCTTTTATTGCTGCTGAGATTGTGAGATCCTATACTCCTGAAGCTTTCGACCAAGCTATGACATGTGCAAATTCTGATATGTGGTTAAAGGCTATGAGGGAGGAAATTCAGTCTATGACTACAAACAAAACTTGGATATTAGTGACTAAACCTAAAAATGCTAGAGTAATCGACTATAAATGGAGATGCTAAGAGGATTCTGGGTATTAACGTCACTAGAGATAGAAAAAAAGAAGATGATGTGGTTGTCTCAAAGTGATTATGTGCAAAAGTGATTATGTGCTTCTATATTTTCGAAAATATAGAAGCACCATGTAGTTCATCTAGCATATCATCTAATCGTGGTATAGGATGGCGATATTTGACAGTAATATTGTTAATAGCCCTACAATCTACACACATTCTCCATGATCCATCATTCTTAGGGACTAATAACACAGGCACAACACAAGGACTTAAGCTTTCTCTAATATATCCCTTATCCAACAGTTCCTGGACTTGGGATTGGACCTCCTGGATCTCAGTGGGATTCATACGATAAGCAGGCCTATTAGGCAAGGCGGCCCCTGGAATAAGACCAATTTGATGCTCAATTCCAATAATAGGGGGTAGACCTGATGGTATGTCATCGGGAAAAACATCCTTATATTCCTCAAGAAGGGCGAGAGTATGTGGTGGAAGAGTAGCTTTAAGCTCTTCACTCAACATGTTCAAATCTTTGCAAAGGAGCATAAGAGTTGTCTCCCCATCCACAAATTCGTCTAAGTATGCTCTTTTGGAAGCCAAAAGGACACCCTTAGGCCAAGTTTGTGAACCCACATGGCTCGACTGAGCCTCCCTATCTAACTCACTTTACTTACCTTGCGCTTCTCAATCTCGTCAGCCACTTGTGTAGGCGTCATAGGCTTGAGAACAACATTCTTGCCCTGAAAAGTAAAGGAATATCTATTAGTAAACCCATCATGAATAACCTTATGATCAGATTGCCAAGGACGACCTAATAGAATATGACGAGCTTGCATAGGCACAATATCATATAAAACATAATCTTCATAATGTCCTAGTTTAATATGCACTTTAACTTGCTTATTCACTTTCAAGTTTCCACAATCATTCATCCAATGCAATTTATAAGGTCTAGGATGTTGGACAGTAGATAATTGCAATTTATCAACCATTTCTTGACTAGGTAAATTACAACAACCGTCACCATCAATGATCACATTAACAACCTTTCCTTTAACTAAGCATCGAGTATGAAATAAGTTTTCTCTTTGATTATCATCACATGGTGTAGGAACAACACTTAAAACCCTCCTAACAATCAAAGACTCTCCATGTTCATATTCAACCTCATCATCATCATTATCATAGCATACAAGGTTGAGGTTTTGATCATTGTTATCATTAGCATACTCATCATGTTCATCACAAGAATTTTCAGATTCATATTCTCCTAGGTGATTAATCATGAGACTTTTCTTATTAGGACAATCCTTCATATAATGTCCTCTACCTTGGCATTTAAAGCATACAATATCTCTAGAACGAGTGGTAGAAGGGTTAGGATTACTCCCTTTGGGAGCAGTAGATGTCCCATACGATTCACGTCCATTCCATGGTGATTTCCCTTTGTTGAGGGGGTGCTGAGGTTCTTGGCCTTCCACTCTCCCTTGGGGCTGTCTTGGTCGATCTCGTGCACCACCATCACCACGCCATTGGGACTGATTTGGTGGAGATTGGCGCCATTGGGGCTGTTGGCCACTCGACACTCTACTTTGGCTCTTGTAACGTTGTCCCCTTTCTACTTTAATAGCTAAGTGGAGCAAATCAGTAGGCGTAGTATAGGAAAAATAATCAATTTCATGAGCTAAGGCGGTGACAGGACAAAATCGTTGTGTTTCCTATCAAAATAAAACTCAAACCTACAAACTAGTATAGTGAGCAACTAAGAGGTCGATCCGACAGAGAATCAAGTATTCCTATGTATTGTGTATTTACCAATTTGTAGAAAAGAGGGGTTTTCAGTGGTTAAGAATGAGAAATATTAACAAGTTAGGAGAATCAATAATTAAGAGATAGTTTCACCTACAATTCTCAACCATATTTGGTGAATTCGAACCTTGTTTCCTACTCAAGTTCTCTTCGTTTTCCAATCAAATGTTCTTATCTTGATTTAAATAGATTATTAGCCCTATGCGTTCTAATAATCCCTTACTCCTAGGCAATCTTAACACGGATTAAGGTTTAATACTAGGAATAGCAATAAGTCTCAAGATGTATAAAGCTTATAAGCAATATAGATCCCCTAAAGAACTAATATTTAACCTATAGTCAACTTCCTACACATTCAAGCTTTCTAACGAAGTCAACTAGAACATGTTTGCTACCAAAGATTAAGAATCATAACGAACAATTCAAAACCCTAGCGACGATGAGATCCTAGCAAGGTGATCAATCGGCTCTAGACCTAGTTCCTCAATAGGCAAGCCAGGTTTGATTTCTTTAGATGAATTAGGAGCCAAAACGCATAGATCCTCATGCGTGCACTCATGAGACTCCATGTAAGGGTGCATCGGACTCTCTCCTCCATCTTTAATCAAACTATCGTCATATTTATCTTGACTTTCATCAACATGAGGTATGACACTTTTCTCTGCTTCCAACTCACTCATTAGTTGAGCACGTTGGTTCAATTTTCCCTCGAGTTGCTCCATCCTTTCAAGCATTTGCTCCATCAAAACCTGGTGTGTGAAAGCTTCTTCCTGCTCCACCTGGTGACCCATGTAAAAGAAAAAATCCCACATCTCTAATAAATCAAAACTTGCAAAGCCTCCGTTACTCATAGACTCGGCAAGTTCTTTGGTCTCAGGAGTCATGCCTTCAAGTACACAAATAACCATATATCGCAAACTACATGGGTAACCCCGTGCATACTAAGCGTCCAATAAATTATCCACTCTCGTGAGATAAAGGTGAAAATTTTCCCCTTGAAACTGACATAACTTCAACATCTCAAAATATTAGTAGAGGGTGTCGGGAACCGAAAGATAGGTCCACGACGGGGTTAAATATATATACAAAAATCAATAGATACACAAAATAAAGAAATAAACTTGATTCCCTGGCAACGGCGCCAAAATTTTGACAGGACAAAATCGTTGTGTTTCCTATCAAAATAACAAACTAGTATAGTGAGCAAGTAAGAGGTCGATCCCACAGAGAATCAAGTATTCCTATGTATTGTGTATTTACCAATTTGTAGAAAAGAGGGGTTTTCAGTGGTTGAGAATGAGAAATATTAACAAGTTAGGAGAATCAATAATTAAAAGGTAGTTTCACCTACAATTCTCAACCATATTTGGTGAATTCGATCCTTGTTTCCTACTCAAGTTCTCTTCCTTTTCCAATCAAATGTTCTTATTGATTTAAATAGATTATTAGCCCTATGAGTTCTAATAATCCCTTACTCCTAGCCAATCTTAACACGGATTAAGGTTTAATACTAGGAATAGCAATAAGTCTCAAGATGTATAAAGCTTATAAGCAATATAGATCCCCTAAAGAACTAATATTTAACCTATAGTCAACTTCCTACACATTCAAGCTTTCTAACGAAGTCAACTAGAACATGTTCGCTACGAAAGATTAAGAATCATAACGAACAATTCAAAACCCTAGCGATGATGAGATCCTAGCAAGGTGATCAATCAAGATAGCATCAAACACCATAAAGCATTCAAACACAAAGAAGATGAAACATGTAATGGAAATTAGAACAAGAATAGAAAACTCACAATTCAACCAAACAGAGTCTCAAATCGCAGGCAAACCAAAATAGTTTAGCACTCCATTGTCAAAAGATTAGATGAGATCCCTAAAACAACCTAAAACAAGCCTTTAAATAGGCCTAAGTACCGTCATAAAACCCTAGAAAGTATTTCCCAAAGATATGCCCAACTTAAAAGCATAGACAATCGGCGCTGAATCCGGCCCAGAAAAACCGCGGGTGCTGCCTCCTATGACGCGGGTGCTGCCCAGAATTGGCGATTTGCTGGAATAACCGCGGGTGCGGTTTCTGTGGCCGCGGGTGCGATTTTCTAGCTTCCCTTGTTCCTCTGGCCGCGGGTGCCGTTTTGGCTCTTGTATGCCCTTTGCCTCTTCCCTGTGCATTCCAACTTGGCTTCTCTAGCTCATTCTTGCCTCCATATGATCCATACGACTCTAATGAATGACCTCCTCCATTCTTCGAATCGAAAATCTGCAACTACTCGCTAAACTTGTGTAGATTCCACACTTAAGTACCAAACGAACAAACAAGTAAACTAACCCCTTTAAGTGCAATATATACATCTAAATGACTCTAAAACTACTCTATAATGCCTATCTAAATACGCATTATCAGGCGGGATGCAAAATCCTAAGATACCTAGCATTTGTATCCTTATAAGGTTCAACCACATTAGCTCTAGCCATGGTTTCTTGCATAAGATTAAATGTTTCCTCAACAGTTTTATTACCTTGCTTAAAATTTTCTAATCTTTTCCTAAGCTCTCTAGCATAATGTTGAGGTTCAAATCTATTTCTCATTAATGCCTTTAATTGATCCCAAGAAGCAATAGGTGCATGAAGGGCTCTTCTTATTTCTTTAACTAGGTTATCCCACCAAATTAAAGCAAAGCCAGTGAATTCTAAAGTAGCTAGTTGCACTTTCTTAGCATTTGAGAAATTATGACAATTCCAGATTTGATCCATTTTAGTTTCTCAATCAATGTAAGCATTTGGATCAGTTTTACCTTCAAAAGGATGAATCTTTACCTTAACCTTACTTATGCCGTCCTCGTCGTAATTCCTAGGTGCATGGTTTTGGTACTGATTTCCCCTTTGATTCCGTCTCGGGCGTTGCTCCCAATACTCCTCTTCTTGGAAGTCATCAGCTTGCTCCGAGTAGTAGAATTGCTCCTGGAAGCCTCGTCCTCTTCCCCTTCCTTTTCCTTGACCTTGCACATTAACAAACTCATTATTCCTACCATTTCTCCCACCTCGTGGAGAGTTGTTTTCTTCAAAAATAGGATTATTCACATTAAGATTAGGGTTAGGATTATTGACTTCCCTTTTGCCTTGAGGCGTTTCGTCACGCCTTTGATTACCTTGACCTTCAAGGTTATTAGAATCTGTCGGTCTGGCCTCCAACGCCGTCACCTTTTCCATTAAGGTAGCCAAGGTGTCAGGGACGTTAATCATGTTGGCCATGAACGTGTTGAATTGCTTGGGTGTCATGGTGGTACCCGATTTGTTCCCATTGTTGGGATCGTTGTTAACCTAATTATTAGACATCATAAAGAAAAGACAAACACGGAACTATGTGAAAGATTAGTAAAAATATAAACAACCTCACAATGTGTTTCGCTCACACTCTCTCTCTAATTGGTATGTCACGCTTGTTGGGGCAATCCGCCTTGGGCAAATCAA
Source organism: Persicaria tinctoria (assembly GCA_037127255.1). Taxonomy (NCBI): domain Eukaryota; kingdom Viridiplantae; phylum Streptophyta; class Magnoliopsida; order Caryophyllales; family Polygonaceae; genus Persicaria; species Persicaria tinctoria. The sequence continues at coordinate 44,555,282 of JBANSL010000018.1, forward strand.
CACTCAAGCAAAGAACTTAGCAATCAAAGTATATGAATCAAGAGAATGAACAAAGACACAAACAAAGAGTACTCAACATGAGATTCAAGCACTCGACAAAGCAATAACAGGTACTCGACAAAGCCGCAGAGAACTCGATATGAGCAAATCAATACTCGTTACTATCAACAAGGCACTCGATCAGCGAAAACAAGTGCTAGACAGTAGCAAAAGTTACTCGAAAACAGCAAACAATCACACAAAAGCACTCGAAGTCGGCGAGAAGTGCTCGACACAGCAAGGAGAGAACTCGACGGGGCTGAGATCTCTCGACACAACACAAACAACAACTCGACAAGCAACAAGGTGCACTCTAAAATAGCAAGGAGTACTCGACAAAACTGAAAGAGAAAAGAAAATAAAGGAAAGGATGAAAATTTACCTCTTTTGATTGAAAACCTTTAAGTTAGGATGTTGTAGTTGCAAGGTAGGGTTTCAATTTTGTGTTTTGTGGAGGTATGTGTTTGGGATATAGGGCTGTCGACTAGGGCTTGAGAGGTTTACCAAAAATAGGTCCTTTGGGAGCTTTCTTGCACTAGTAGAACAAACTCATTTTTTTTTTCTTTTTTTTGACTTACTTTTTTTTGACGTAGGTGTGAGAGTTTGGAGACTGGAGCTTTGTGCAGAGGGAGAGGTAGACCGAAGAAGAGCTGGATGGAGATTATTCGACAGGATCTCAATACGCTGAACCTCTCGGAGGATATGACTTCGGATAGGGACCACTGGAGGAGATGCATTCGGACTTCGGATGTTTAGAATCCCTAGGATGGGTGCTGGGTCATTTCTTTTCGCTTCCTTTCTACCTCTCTTTCTGCTTTCTATCTTTTTTCTGTCGGTTATCTTCGTATCTGTTTTCCGTCTATCGGCTGTCTATTTCCTAATCTCCTACTAGGTGTCCTGGGACGTGTTTCCTTTGCTCTATTTTTTGGGTCTTTCGGAAACACTCTCCCGATTAGTTCGGGGAAAGAGTGCGTACATCCCGACCCCCCAGACCCCGCTTTTTGCGGGATATACTGGGTTGTTGTTGTTGTTGTTTGACTTACTTTTTCCCCTAGTGAATTTTATCCTCCTAGGTCCAAGTTCAATCTATTTTTTGTTTTGAAACTGATTTTTTTTTTACCTAATGCAAGAAAAGACTCAAAATAATAACAAGGACTCAAAAATCTGATGGAATATGGTGAAAGATAAAAATTATAGCCCTAAAGATAAATATATAGACAACCTTTGGATAAATTAGGTAAGTATATCTTTCTTATGCCTATAAGATATATGATAGATTTAAGGGAATAATTCTACCACAAATCAGATTTTAAATAGGCAAAGGAAACAGATAAACAAATATTTCAAAGATAGAAAAGGATAGAACAAACTAGGGTTTGTCTTGTGTGGTGGTAGGAATCGGCCAAAGCAAGATCTATGGAGACGCAAGGGATGTGCCGTCGGCTGTAGTGCACACAAAGGGGCTACGTACACTTGTGCTCGACTCCACTGGTCTCAGCTAGGCTTGTGTTTAGACTTATGCAACCACAAGCAATCACAAAAAAAAAAGATTAGTGCAATAATTAATTCAAGAATGCAAGAAGTAAAAGACCAAAACAAGAAAAGGATTCTTTTTGTGGGTTTTTGTGTTTATGAAAAAGAAAAGACTCAATCTTGATGTCGGAAACCAAAGCTCTGATGCCAATTTGATACGGGGTTAGCTGCAGGATGACCCGGTCTTCGACAATCAAACAAGAAACAATAAAGACTGAAAGAAACACAACAAGAATTATCAAGAGTCGATCAAGAACAACCAAGATCGACCAAAAATGAACCAAGACTCGACAAGATCTCAAGATCAGGGGTTGAACTCGAAATCGACCAAACAAAAGAAACAAAGACTCGATAAAAAGAATACAAGACTCGAAATTGAATGACAAGAATTGAAAGACGCGACCGATAAGGATTGAGTCGATCTATATAGAACAAGATAAAGACGTCATGCCTCCTCAGAGGGTAGGAACCAATACCAATGAACATATAACCCGCCTCTACAACCCTACACAACCAAGCGGACTACTTCAAGGCACAAGGAGGGGGCTCGTGGATACTAGGATCACCAAGTCTTGCGAAGTTGATGAACATAAAGCAAACCAAGCTGAGACAAGACACCAATTCGTGATCGACAAGCACAACTTCTAGTCGACCAACAACACTCATGTGTAGCACACACAATATGAGAGATTTGGATTCATTAATGTTCCAACTGAAATACAAGGGAAAACTCGGCAATATATAGGCCTTAAGGGCTGGTTTGAGCCGAGTTTGATGATAGAATAAGATAAAAATAACACTTAAAGGAATTAAAAAAAATAACCTCTAAAGTTTTCTAAAATAACTTAAGTGAAATTAATACTAAAAATAGTAATGTAAGGAGCCTCAACATTTAGACATATTCGGCCATAGCTAACTAAGGAGGCTCGGCCTCTTCTTGAATTCCAATGCACATGTATGTCTTCAATGTTGGCTCGGGGAGTTGAACCCGACTCGAGAACAAAGTATGACTCACAAAGTTGAATGAGTCTCTCTGAAGCTTCTTGCCTCGGGCTCGAGTGATAGGTCCTTCTCCAAGAATGATTGGTGTGTCTAGAGCTGTAGAAGATGGTCCCGCTCAATAATTCTTTTGCGAAAGTTGAAGGTGATCCTTGTTTGTGTTATTGAAGTGAAAGTGATCTTAATACAACTTGGATTAATTATGTGAAAATGATTAGTAACAATTAAGGTTTACGCGAAAGCCTCTATCTTCTTATTTGTTAATAACGAAAGTTATTTGATGAAAAGCATTTATCTTTTATGCCTTTATATGTTATTTTACATGGTTATCGTTGTGGTGTTGATGCCGTGATCTTGGAAGTCTTTTATTTTGTTGGTTTATTTCATCAAGTTTCGAGATTTTAAGTTTCTTTCCACTCGATTTTGAGCACTGTTGGTCGATTTTCTGAGTCGATATCGAGTATTCCAGGTCGATATCGACCAAGTTTCTGCACTTGTTCTGTTTCTGTTTTGAGTCGAAATTGAGTTCTGTGGGTCGATATTCTTACTCGATATCGAGTTACAACTAGTCGATATCAACCAAAATTACTGCTTTGCTTTCTTTTCTGCTTTTCTCTGTTATTTCTGTTTGTCTGGTTGATTTTCTGCTGAGTTTTAGAACTGAAAAGGCGGGCGCTGACACGCTTCCTCGTGGATCGATCATGACTGCCTTCTACTACAACGGGAGGAAGTCTTGTATTTATTTGCTGAGAGAGGGAGTTAGTTTGATATTCATATTTTATATTTATTTTCATACTTGACCATCCTCCTACAACAACAACCATTCGCCTTTTGGGGGCGCTTGGATAGCTTCGGCTATCCAAATCTTTTCCTAATCAAAAAAAAAAAATTGTTTCTCGTTCCACCAAAAAAAATAAAAAATTAATTTGTTTCTCGTATTGAACTCATGAACAAGAATCAAGTTATATATATAATGGTTTTCATTAGATTAGAGTACATGTAAAAGCGGAATGAAGTAGAGAGAGATTCAAACACAAAACATAGAGGCAGAATTTATATAGATCAATCAAACAAAGTTTACAATCAGATCTAAATAGAGAAGTGAAGAAAACAATTGCCTTAACTAGGAACCAGTCACCAAGGATAGAACCGAAGGGCAATCGAGCTTCAAGTCTCAAAAGCTCTCAGGATCTCAGTGTTTGGATGTGAAGGGAACTCAACCTACGCTCAAGAGCACAAGGGAAAGGAAACCCTAGTTGAGCTCAGGAGACAAGGGAGGAAACCATTAGCTGCTCTCATCTTTCTCTCTCCCTTACCCGACAATTAGGGTTTTGGAACCCTTATAAAGTCAAGCACCGCATGAAACGTCGCCGCTTAACCTCCGACGGTCAGATGTCCGAGTCCATTGACTGAGATAGCAGCTTGGGCTGGACTGAGATCAGATTGGGCAATCCAATTCTATCAGATCATGTGTACATATTATACATACATACACATTTCTCCCTAAGTACCAAAAACATAAGAATTACATAAGAGGCTTATAGTGAGACGAGCCTAACAATTGCCCTCCTAATTCTATGTTTACACATATCGTAAAACTGCCTTGTTGAAATGTGAACTGGATTTATTCCTTTTCTATCATCGGCTAGACATACTCCTTCTCAGCATCAGTTGACATTGATCAAGTGTAGGAACTCCCTGCAAAAGATAAACTTATCAGTGGTCGCAATCTTAGTACCAAACTCGGCATGGTTGATCTTTCCATCAATCTTTTTGACAAGAAGGAGATTTTCAGCTACCAAATCGCCAATGAAATGGTATCTAACGTCAATGTGCTTGGTCCTCTCATGATAAACAGGATCCTTGCACAGGTAAAGTGCACTCTGAGTGTCCATGTGCAACACAGCCTTACAAGGTTTCCTTTCCACCTTCTTAAGTATATTTTGCAGCCAGATTGCTTCCTTGGAAGCTTCAGTTGCAGCAATGTACTCTGCCTCTGTCGAGGAGAGAGAAACAATTGGCTGCAATTGTGCCTTCCAAGAGATGCAATTTCCACACCAAGCATACATAAAGGAGGTGGTGGATTTCATGTTGTCTTTGTTACCTGAATAGTCTGAATCCAAAAAACCAAATAGCTCAGAGGGAGAGGTGTGCAAACCATAGACTATACAAATGTCCAATGTTCCTGCAATATATCTCAAAAGAAACTTCATGGATGACTAGTGTTTCTCTGAAGGATTGGACATATACCTGCTGAGTACACTCACTTCAAAGGCAAGGTCAGGTCTAGTAAAAATCATTGCATACACAACAGATCCCACTGCAGCATCATATGGTACATTTCTCATGTAGTCTTCCTCCTCCTTCCTTAGTGGCACCTCAAATCTTGTGAGATCAAGGTTCCCATCAAGAACTTTCATGCAGGCTTGACTCTTGAGAAATTGAACCTATCAAGAACTTTCATCAAGTAGTCCTTTTGTGACAGAAATATCTGATGCTTTGCTCTATCTCTAGAAATCTTTATTCCAAGAATTTTCTAGGCAGGGCCCAAATCTTTCATGTCAAAAGATTTCCTAAGTGAAGCCTTAACATCAGATATCTTTGCCTTAGACTTGCATATTATGAGAATGTCATCAACATAAAGCAAGACAAACAAGGGAGACACAGATTTAGCACCAAGCAAGTATAAACAAGGATCATAACAGCTGATTTTAAAGCCAAGTTTGATCATGCAGTTATCAAATTTCTTGTTCCACTGCCTAGGGGACTGTTTTAAACCATACAAAAATTTCTTAAGCAAGCAAACATGATCTGGTTAAATTTGTCCTCAAATCCTTTAGGTTGTCTCATATAGATTTGTTCATCTAAATCACCATGAAGGAAGGCAGTTTTAACATCCATTTGTTCAATCTCATAATCATAAACAGCAGCAACAACAAGCAATAATCTCAGAGTTTTATACTTAACAACATGAGAAAAAATATCATTGTAGTCAATCCCAGGTTTCTGTGTGTAGCCCTTGGCTACCAACCTTCCCTTGTAGCTAGGTTGGCCACCCGGATTCACACTATTTTTGAGCTTATAAACCCATTTACAGCCAATCAATCTGGCCTTGTTTGGTTTAGGAACAAGAATCCAGGTTTTGTTGGCTATCATGGAGTTTATTTCCTCTTTCATAGCAAGCAACCATTTATCAGAATTCACACATTTCACATCATGCTCAAAAAAATCAGGAGTATAAGCATCAACAGCCTCAACAACAACAAAAGCTAAATCAACCTCATTTTCAAAGTATTTCCTGTTTGGTATTCTAACCCTAGGTGATCTATATCTTGTTAACTGATAATTGGTCAAGTCAGGAACTTCATCAAAATTTCTATGCTCATGATCAGTTTCAATAGAAGCTTCAGACAAAGCATCATCAATATCAGCAAGAGGATCAACAAATTCATCATCATCATCAGAAGAAGAATGGGTAGAAGAAGAGGAGCTTAGATTTGAGGTAGAGATAGAGGCAGATGAGCTTACCCCCCCCCCCCCCCCCCCCACACCTGATTGGTGAGGCAGATCTTCAGTACTTGAGTTTGAGCCATGATGCTTAGGTTTCTGATTATTGTTGCAACTGGATAAAGAGCCAGATGACTCATGTGGGATACTAGTATCAAATTCATTGTCAGGAACCCCCACCTTGGGAGGTGGGGACATAAAACTGAGCTGCAGGGGTTAGTTCATGATCAACAGATGAATGCACATTCTTAAAATGAAACTCAGTTTAAATGAATTTGACATCTCTGCTGACAATTACTGTGTAACCTCCAAGTTGGATCACAAGTAACTTATAACCCTTCACACCCTCAGGATACCCCAACATAACACACTTTAGAGACCTTGGTTGCAACTTCCCTATGCTCTGATGAGCATAGGCATTGCATCCAAAAGGTCTTAAGTGTGAGATGTTTGGCTTAGTTCGAGACCACATCTCATATGGGGTCTTGAAACCAATGGCAGCTGAGGGTGATCTGTTGATCAAATAAGCAGAAGTGGTTACATCTTATCCCCACAAAGATGGCTTCATGCCAGAGCTAATGAGCATACACCTGGCCTTTTCAAGCAGTGTCCTGTTCATTCTCTTTGCAGTTCCATTCTATTGGGGGGTGCCTGGAACAATAAGATGCCTTATAATACCATGATCATTGCAGAAATCATCAAATAACTTGTTACAGAACTCAAGTCCATTATCTGTTCTTATGGCATCTCAATTTGAAAGCGGTTTGACCCTCTGTTTTGGTTTTTCCAAACTTTGAAAGTCTCAAATGTATCACTTTTGGCCTTTAGTAAGTGCACCCAAATCTTCCTGGAATGGTGATCTATCAGAGAGAGGAAGTACTTCCTCTACCAACAGTATCAACCTGGGCAGGTCCCCATAGGTCTGCATGCACATAATCTAAAGGTCTTTTAGCAAAAAAGTCTGGTTTTTTAAAACATTATTTTGCATGTTTACCAAAAATACAGCTTTCACAGTTTTTCAAATCAGAGGGTTTGCCTTCAAAGATCCCTTGTTTAAACAGATAATGTAAACCTTTGTTCCCTATATAACCAAGTCTGGGATGTCAAATCAGGGTATCATTCATGTTCATGGATGCAACAGAAGACTCAACAGATAAAGACATACCATGCAGCATAGGATTTCCAATGATATGATAAAGACCATGCTTCTTAACACTTTTGATGAGAATCTTACCATTCCTAGAAACAGTTCTAATTCCTCTTTTAATGTTAATATCATAGTCAAGGTCATCAAACATAGATTCAGACAGTAAGTTTCTCTTCATATCAGGTACCCACCAAACCTGTTGAAGAACCCTAACAACCCCATCATGCATTTTAAAAGGAATGTTGCTTATACCTCTAATAGCAAGTTCAGAATGATCACCAAGTCTAACCATGCCATTAACAGATTCATCAAGATAATCAAAGTAATGCTTATGAGGAGTGACATGCATAGTATATCCAGAATCAAGCAACCAAGCATCAGATGAATCATCACATGCAACCATAAGCAACTCATCAGAATAAAACAAGCCAAAATCAAGCACTACAAAAGTACCAGTTTGCAATTTCTTTTGATCATCATCTCTTTTCTTATAACAATCAGAAATAACATGGTTATTTTTCTTGCAATAGGTACAGTGCTTCTTTCCAGGTTCAGCAGTTTTTTCCTTATCCTTTTTCTTATTTCTTTTTCTGTTTTTGTTGCCACCCTTAGTAAAAAGCACATCAGGTTTAGAGTTAGGTTTTTCAGATTTGTCACCTTTAACCTTAAACACTTTCACAATCTCATTTTTCTGAGTAATAGCCTCAACTATCCTTTTCTTAGGCAAGGTCTCATTACTAAACTGAATAACATCTTTAAAAGTATCAAATTGAGAAGGCAAAGCATTCAACAGAATAACAACTTGGTGAGTGTCATTAATTTTATCATCACATCTTTTAAGTTCTTGTGTCATACGCAGAAATCTATCAAGATTATCATCAAGAGACACAGAAACATCCATCTTAAATGTAAAAATGCGACACAACAAAGATATCCTGCTTGACAGGGTTTTTACCTGATAAAGTTTCTGTAATTTCTTCCATAAGTTTATGGAGGTATCACAGTCAATTACCTATCTAGCTACCTCATCAGAGATACGGATCATGATCTCACTGTGAGCAACAAGATCCAGATCCTTTTTAGCATCTACAGACATATCTGTAGGATATTCATTATTGACAGCCTTCCAACACTTTTCTTTGATCAAAATCGCCTTCATTTTGACTTGCCACATAGCAAAGTCTGTTGTCCCATCAAAGGGTTTGATACGGTAAGAGTTATCAGGCATAAGATTGTTTCAAAAGTACCTGAGAGAACAGTGAATAAATCAGTAGATATCAAGTGAAAATGAGCACTCAAACCCTACATCAATAGAGCTAAGGGTTTGAATCTCTTAAACAGATATCAAACAAGAGTGAGTACTCAAATCCTACAGCTTCTTAGCTGAGGATTTGAATCTCAAATGTGCCCCTGACAATCTAAACCAAACAGAATCAAAGCTGCAAGTTTAGATCTATCAATGGTCACAGTAGGGAGCCTATGGGAATTGATAGGGGAGTTGTCTGAAGTAGAGATTCTCTGACAACTTCTTGCTATGCCTCTGATTTGTTCAGAGCTAGGCCACAAAGGCTCAAATCCAAGCAAACAAACTCGAGACATTTGAGTTTCTCGAAACCCTAGATCCATAGTCCTCGGAAACACTCAAGATCTACAGATTTGAGCAAGAGGAGAGCAAAGCTCCAGAAGACTTCAATGGAATCAAGAGATTTTCGAAGGAAACCCTAATGCCTTGGCAGATCTGGAGTCGTCGAGGATGAGGATCCTCGAAAACTTCTACAGACGCAAAGGGTTTTCGGAATCGGAGCCTAAGAAGATGGAAAACTCCAAAAGCTTCAACGAATCCGAAAAACTCGTAAAACCCTAACCCAAGCTCTGATACCAATATGTGAAAGCGGAATGAAGTAGAGAGAGATTTCAACACAAAACACAGAGACAGAACTTATATAGATCAATCAAACAAAGTTTACAATCAGATCTAAATAGAGAAGTGAAGAAAACGATAGCCTCAACTAGGAACCTGTCACCAAGGATAGAACCGAAGGGCAATCGAGCTTTAAGTCTCACAAGCTCTCAGGATCTCAGTGTTTGGATGTGAAGGGAGCTCAACCTACGCTCAAGAGCACAAGGGAAAGGAAACCCTAGCTGAGCTCAGGAGACAAGGGAGGAAACCATTAGCGGCTCTCAGCTCTCTCTCTCTCTCTCTTACCCGACAATTAGGGTTTTGGAACCCTTATAAAGTTGAGCACCACATGAAACGTCGTCGCTTAACCTCCAACGGTCAGATGTCCGAGTCCATGGACTGAGATAGCAGCTTGGACTGGACTGAGATCAGATTGGGCAATCCAATTCTATCAGATCATGTGTACATATTATACATACATACACATTTCTCCCTAAGTACCAAAAACATAAGAATTACATAAGAGGCTTATAGTGAGACGAGCCTAACAGTACATTCTTTTATTCGATCATCAGAGTTTAACCTCATGCATTGAAATTAAAACTACAACTAGATTATCCATAGTGCCGTTATCCCTTCCACTTCCATCACCACCACCATTCTTCTTGGGCACTGTGACAACGAGCTCTCCGCCACCGCAAACAGCCTTGGCAGCTTCCGGACATGAATTATCCGGCAGCCGAAACCTCCACAGATCAAGTTGGCCCAGTTCATGATCAACATTATCACATCCTCCTGATCTTCTCACAACAACCTTCTTCACACCAAGATGATCTTCAAAGGTGTGAGCCCATGCAACACCATCAAGTGAATCAGCCTTGGCAACAAACCTGAAGCAGTGAGGGAGGTCTTCGATGGAGACATCGGTATCTGAGCTCAATGGTAACTCCATTACCTTGCTGAACACATGGGGTAGCCTTCTAAGCCTCCTCTTCCTGTTCTGCAGGGTAGCTTCAGTTGACAACTCCAACTGGTCTGTCGTCGAATCCGAGATGAGGGTCGAGAAGTCCCGTTTCGTAGGCATTTTGTACGTGTTACCCGGAATCACTTGGATGCATATAATTAACCTAGATGATTGAATTAATTCAATATATTGATTTTGTGGGCTTAACTTGAACATATAATGCAGAGGAGATTATGCTTTATATATACAACCAATTTCTGAAATTTCAACAAAATTAATTAATTATTTAAAGAAGAGGGAGGGAGATTTCGTCTTTCACAGTCGAAACAGTTTCAACGCGTTATATGTCGATACTAGTGTATGCTCCGTCCCGTGCACGGAAATATTTTAACACAATATTATAAAATTACATTAGTTATCTAAAAAAAAATCATATTATAAATATGAAAATAAATAAATAAATATGAATTACATTATGATATTTAAACTAATAACTGAAAATATAAGATTAAAATTAATTTAGATCTAAATAACTCATTCTCTTGAAAAATAGTATATATACTAATAAAATAACTATGAAATAATTAATTCTTTCCACCAAAAATTATCGATAACACCTATCAAATAATTACTACTATGTATCTATTAATTTTTTTGGTAATTATGATCATTGTTCTAAAAAAACCCTTCAATTCCCGCTTAGACTCCCGCCTAAACCCCTTACCTCATCCCTCCACCAAGGCCTTCAAGGTCACCAAGACCTGCCTAGACCCCAAAGACCCGCCATAAAATTCGTCTATATGGAAATTGGGTGAACCTAATGTCTTTTTTAGGTCCCGTCCATATGGTGTAATTTATATATAAACCGTCCATTGGATAGATTATTTATAATCCAGATGGAGATACACTTATATGGCAATTTGTATATCGGTATATGCCAAATTTATTACTATTATTGCCTTTAATTATATTGGTATAGTTATTTCCTTATATAATATATACTCTTTTATAAGATATTCCATCTATTCATTTATATTAGTTAATGGTAAAATAAAATAATTATTTTTAATTATATAGATTAGAACTGTCTTATTATTTTTATTATATTTCCTTTTTGACGGGAGAAGGTTTTGCGAGATGCACTCACGTGCCGCCACGTAAGCAGATTCATTCACAAGCCACCACGCATGCAACAATGCATCGGTTTTAGTATATGTATATAGATGATCTGTTTCCTTTGTGTACAAGTTTTCGCCTTAAAAAAGTCATTTTACATTAATTGATTTAATTAAATTTCTTGGCAGCGTGTGTATATATATATATATATATATATATATATATATATATATATATATATATATATATATATATATACCACGTAAAAGAAATCATATGGTTATCAATTATTATAAACCATGTTCATCTGATCCCGTTCTCAAACATGATACATACCATCCATTTATTAATATGAAATATACCTAATAACATTACCATTGCTTTAAAGAACGTAGAAGATGAACTTTTGAAGTTGTCATCCATGGTGTATATATATATGGCAAGTCGTTTTTTTTCTTTGATAGTTTGTTACTTGAAGCAGTCCTTGATAGTTTGTTACACTGCGCCAGAAACAAGGCGATGGGCCGCAAACGTCACTTAATAGTTTGTTACACTAACCTAGGTTCATGTTCGGAACCAAGAATAAAATTTTGGATGAGCTAAACTATCCTTAGACAATACACAATTATTATATTAAAAAAATCCAAAATATTGATGTTACTAAGGTCAAAAATATAAAGTTTGCTAAATTAAAGTACAAAATAGGTATAAGATTAATTTCATTAAAAAGGAAAGTTTAGTTAAATGCAAAATGAAGAAGAAAATACATAGAATAAAGATGAGCATTTGTATAAAAATAATCAAGGCAAAAGAAAATAAATGTAAAAGAAGCTGCAGTGGGAAAATAATCAAGGCAAAAGAAAATAAATGTAAAAGAAGTGGCGAAATAAATAAATGTAAAAGAAGTTGGATTGAAAGCAAAAGTCTGGCAGCAAGACTCGAACTTGGGTCTTTTGAATCTTGAGGCCATGTGCATCCGTGTACACTTCTCCCTACACTTAGCCAACTTTTTGCCACGTCACTCTAAGACCACTCTTTTAGTTTCATATCAATTTCACCCACATCCGTGTACTCCACTCTCGAACTCTCAACTCTTTTTTTTTAATTATTTTGTATTCGTCCCATTACAAGTAATTAAATTCACTTGTTTTTTAAAAATCTTATTAATAATTATTTTAAACTATAAAATATTATTATTTGAATATTAACCGAAATTATAAATTCATTTGTGTACCCATAATCTATTATGTAATTAATTTTATCTATTTATTTCCTAAATATAGCAAAATTGATATCAATGGGTAGAAAAAAATTATTTATATTCAAATATATATATATATATTATGTTAATTTAATTTTAAAATTAAGTCATATTCAAAATATATAATATTTCGTACTCCGTATGTATATTGAGGATTGATGATAAATAGTATTCTATTTCAACCCAATGTCACGTGTCCCTATGCTATAGGTTGAATTGGTTTTTGAGTGTACTTCATTTTCATCTTACAGTAGTGCAATACATCAATGTACTTCAGCTTTTCATTTTATTTTTTCTTTCTTTTGTACATGTGTCATTGAAGAACACCTATAAAGAGTACACGGGTGTGGATGCCCTGATAGCCATAATTGAATGCAAAAGCCTCATACGCTGGGCTAGGAGAGCCTAATGTTTATTTATCATAGTTATATTATACTCCCTCCGTTCCTTAATATTTGTCTTTTTCAATTCTGCACGTTTTTTTAGGAAGGTAAAAATTATATAAAATATTAATTTTTTATTCAATTTTTTTTAATAATATTATACTTATTACTAATAAGTACGAAATTATTTTACTTTTTGTTTAAAAAAATTAATATTTTATATAATTTTTAGTACCTTAAAAAACGTGCCTAAATAGTAAAGTGTCAAATATTAAAGAACGGAGGGAGTATATTGAAAATTGAAAAACGGGGTGGGTTGTAGCAAAGCTCAGCCTACCTCTCATTCCGTCTCTGCCTAGGTTGTCGTTTGAACGTACATTGTTCCAAAATGATGCGGGATCTAATTCTTTTTTTTTTTCTTGAAGCTAAATTTTGTCCTTTTTGTTTTGTTGTTTTCATAATTTGGTTTTATTTTTTCTTTTGTTGCATAAGTTTAGATAATTTAGGAAGTTATATCTTTTATCTATTTAAAATTTTATCTTTTCTTAAAGATAGGGGCAATTGTAGGCATGATCGAGCTATAACTATTTTTCATTGTTATTAATCAAAATATTGGTTTAGAAATTTTTCTCTTTAATTATCTCCTTGGTGGATTTTAAGTCCCTTTCCTGGTGGATTCCAGACACATTTCATAGGGTTTCAACGGTGGAATCCTGATATGCGCTCAATTTTCCATGTTTTGCATCTACTTTTACTTCGATTTCTATTTATGTTTTTTACTTTTATATTGGGAAAGCATGAGATTTGCATAGTTTATGTTTATTTGCCAATTATAGAGGTCTACACAAGCTTCTATTTAATTTCGCAGAAATCGAACGCGCTTTGGAGCTTAAAGGAAAGTTATGAAGACATTGGAGAAGCTAAGGAAGAGCACAGGATGTTGCAGCTGGAGGTAACGCCACTTTTCACCATTCATCATTATGAATCAAGTTCTGATGTCTTTATGAGAGTTGTAGCCCTCAAAAATATTTTTCTAATGCATATTTATATGCCTCAATCGGATGAACAAGGACTCGGGAAAGTGCATTTCAAGATAGAGCAGAATGCTAAAAGCAGACCACTCGACGTAAGGAGTCGACGTCGATTCCCACTCGACGTCGAATGGATCAACTCGACACATACCCTTGGAGAGCCGAGACTAAGTGCCAGCCAGACTTGAGATGCAAAATGAGTTGACGCCGTGTCACCGACTCGATGTCGAGTGAAGTTCGGAGCCGTGATTGAGTGAAGAAAACGAAGTCAAGTGAGAGGAAGATCGAGACACCACACGTGACTCGACGTCGAGTGGCCCACATAAGCCCGTGTGACGGCCCAATCGAGTCCGAATCCCAGTGTGGCTTTACTTAAGATGCAAGGCACGAGATAGTTTATCAAGTTGAAGACATCTATCCTAGTTGGTGAATTTCCTAATTTACCTAAGATATTTATTTGTTTCCATTATTTTTATTTATCAAAGTTTTATCATTAGGATCTAGATAAATAGATTTTGATAGAGATAGATTGTTCTTTCCTAGATTAGCTAGGGTTAAACAATATAAATAAGGCCCTAGGGGTTGAGTTTTTAGGTATTCCATTCAATTCGATTCTCAAGCAAATGAGCAAACACTAGTTAGGCAATTTAGAGGTTTCTTTTGGAGCTTGTGGCCGAGTAAGGTGAAAGAGGCAAGAGTGGAATTGACGTTATTCGGTTGTAAGCTTTTGTTCAATTTAATGCAAGTAGTTATTTTCATGGAATTATTGATGTGTGTTTCTACGATGAAGAGCGAGTAGTCACCCAACTTCTAGGGTTGGGGTGAGCCGACGGTGGCCATGTAAGTTAATGAATCAAAGGTACAACTTTTATTGCGATTTCATCTTCTATCCCTGATTTACATGATCCTTCTGCGACAGTCAAAGGCGATTATTGTTTGTGTTATTGAAGCGAAAATGATCTTAATGCAAACTTGGATTAATTATGTGTAAAGGGTTAGTAACAATTTGGAAGCTTTAAGTTTATTGAATTCAATCCATCAATTTTGTTTTTACTTCTGTCTTTTATTTTATTTTAAAGTTACGGTTTTAATATGCACTGACACTCGACATCGACTATTGTTGGTCGATATCGAGTAACTGAGTGGTCGACATCGAGTACATCTACTCGACGTCGAGTACTTTCGTCTTTTATTGTGCAGATTTCAGGAAAGTCAACAGCAGTGGTCGATATCGAGTACTTTACTTGACATCGAGTACTCTTCTGGTCGATTTCGAGAGGAACTTGGAACTATTTTGGCGAGCGCTGACACTCTTCCTCGTGGATACGATCCTAAATACCCTACCACTACATCGGGAGAGATTCTTGTATTTTATTTGTTTGGACATGGAGTTGGTTTCGTTGTTTATATTCTATATTTATTTGCGATGACTAGATTCCCCTTCATAAAAAATTTTGGCGCCGTTGTCGGGGAAGCTATCAATCGCGCCTTTTTTAGTTCCTTTTTACTCTTTTATTTTTCTTTTTGTTTTACAAGTGCATGCGAAGAACTGATCACACACCCATCGATCATATTCTTAAGCCTGAACGCTTTTTCCATCTTCAGCAAAGGCTAAGGAGGAGACTCATGTCGACTACTAACGAGAATGAGGTTCAGCTCACACCAGAACAAGATTTTGAGCTACTCCGCAGACGAGTAGAGGAGTTCACCACCAGGGAGGCAGAGTACGCCCCGCGAGAGGAGGAATATCAACAGAATCAGCAAAGTTGGGAGGCAAGGGTAGATCGCGAAGCCCATGCCAGAAGAGAACTCGAGGAACAACTTCAGCATGTCCATGCAAACACAAAGGAGTACCTGCACCCTACTCTGGAAGTTTCAGAATCACCGATCGTTCTCCCACGCGTTAACTTTGAAATTCGTCCTTCTTTTATTTCTGAAATTAGGAGGAATTAGCTTCATGGGAAAATCAATGAATGCCCTTTAGAGCATGTTACTGTTTTTCTAGATTTGTGTGAAGCTATTGCAGATGATGCCAATCTGGAATATCTAAAACTAAAGGCTTTTCGTTGGTCTCTTGCAGGGAAAGCTCAACATTGGATCGAGGGTTTGGCTCCACAATCTATTCACACGTGGAACGAACTAAGGGACTTGTTTCTTAACAAGTTCTTTCCTCCGGCCAAAACAGCGCAACTTAGGCAATAAATCACGACTTTCAAACAGAAGCTAGGAGAAACACTAGCACAGGTCTGGGAGCGCTACAAACGACTGTTGAAATCCTGTCCTACGCATGGACAGCCGCCCTATGTGATCCAGGAAATCATCTTCAATTGCCTGGATGCACCAACCAAGGAGCGGATCAACAACTACACAACTTATAGGTATCTCGAGTACACACCACGGTGTGCTTGGCAGACTTTTGAGATCTTGGCCAATTATGACAATACATATGGGACTTCTTTGGCCACCGATGAAAGGTATGAAAGGACTGCCCCATCTATGCCACTCTACGAACCGCCAAAAAAGGTTGATCCAGACATCAGGGACCAGTTTCATAATGATCAGGTACGCCGTCTCACCAAACAAGTTAAATTTTTGTCTAAAAACCAACCTTGTTTGGAGTGTGGGTCTGTGAGGCACAACACTAATGCATGCCCACGTGCTAACCAAGTATAGCTTGCAGAGACCCACAAAGAAGCACGCTGTGTGGGGGAAAACTACTTAGGGCAACATTAGCAACAAAACTGGAGCCATTATCCCCAACCCCAGTACCAGACAGACCCCTCGCCCTACAGAGCTCCTGGTCATCCTGACAGGGAAGGTAAGAAAGATGACATGCAGGTTATTCTTGATGAGATGCAAAGGAATTACAAACAAAGAAAACAGTCCATCAATTCCATCCACAATCAACTGCAAGACATCAACTCTAGACTTGGGGACATTGATATATGGAGAAAGACAATGGAGACCCAAATGGGTCAATTGGATTCATCAATCCCCAAACAATCAGATACGCTCCCTGGCTCTTCTGAATCAAATCCTAAGAATAAATTTGCAGGACAGGGTGCCGCCAAGAATCTGAGGAGTGTGCGACAGCTGCAAACGCCCAAGCAAAACACGAAGGAGGAAGCTGCAGGAGAGTACTCGACATCGACTAACCCAGTCGACATCGACCAGAATCTAGTCGATGTCGAGGAGCCTATTGTCGATGTCGACCAGAATTCAGCACCTGCCCAGTAGCTCCACTCGACGTCGACCAGACACCGCCCGAAGTCGACCACACTCTAGCACTGCCGAAAAAGAAAACGATGCCATTCCCAACAAAATCTTTGAAGAACCCAAAGAGAAAAAGTTCTAGTGTTTCGTCAAGATGCTTCAATGGCTCAACGTCATCATTTATTTCACAGAAGCTCTTCACGAGATGCCCTTATATGTCAAGTTTCTCAAAGACCTCCTGAGCAAGAAGCGGTCAATGGCTGAGATCGCAGAGGAATGCAGTAAGATGGACCTACCAGAGAAAAGGCTAGATCCAGGTAAGTTTTCTATAACCATTGGATTTGGTCAATATAAATTCAATGCACTATGTGACTTAGGAGCTAGCGTCAGCATCATGCCACTATCCATCTGGTCTAAAGTCAAGATAGGAGCTTTAGAGCATGTGGATGCCCGACTCTATATGGCAAACAACACTGTAGTCATCCCAACAGACATGGTGGACAAAGTAACTGTACAAGTAGGTAAGTTCTTTGTCCCTGCTGATTTTCTAGTTATTGATATGGCGGAGGACCCAGCTTGTCCAATTATTTTAGGAAGACCTTTCTTAGCAACTGTGGATGCCAACATAAGCGCAAGGAAAGGAGTATTCACATTCACCATCAGCGAAGAGGTAATTGAGTATTCTTTTAATAAAACTGAGATGCATACATGTCCTATGGAAGTCAAGTTAATTTCATAACTGTACATCACTTGCGGGGAGCCTAAGGAAAGAAATATGACCCCCGAAGAGCTGGAGAAGAGGGCTATGGAAGCCCAGGTGGAGGAGATCATAGCAATTCTGAACAAGAAAATAGAGGATCTACTCGACATCGACCAAGGTAAGTCGACGTCGACTAACTATTTTTCAGATGCTTTGACATGTTTTATGTATGAGGTCGAGGTCGACCAGAAGTACTCGACGTCGAGTACTCTAGTCGACATCGAGCCCTCTCAGCAGCCTCCATCGACTTCTCCCTTGTTGAGTAACACACCAGAGGATTCTGCGAAGGTGAGCCGAGGTAAGGACATCTCTTTCCCGATTTCAATTAAAAATCTATCTATACATGGAAGAGGTTTGCCTTGGTATGTAAGATTATGCAGGGTCTCCAATGAAGATCCGAAGGAATATGAAGTAGGACACAAGGTGTATGTCTCCAAGTAAAAGAATCATTGGTTTCCCAACAAATTCAACAACAAAAAGATGGGACCTTTCACGGTGCATAAGGTCCATTCTGGAGGATTACAGCTCATGGATAAGAATGGAGTCTTGTTCGAGGCCCAAGCCACATGGGCGCTGCAGATGCCACCTTGAGCGGAAACAGAAAAAGTCGGCCTAGGGACTATAAAATCTAGAGCTTGTGACAAAGACAATCTATTTTTAGGGTTTTAGACAGTGTTGGTTTTGGTTTTTAAACATTATTTTGGATTTGCTTTTGTGGATTTTTTGTCTTTCTAACAAAACTTGTAGGTACGAAAAGCTGTAGAGTACTCGACGTCGAGTAGACTACTCGACGTCGACCACACATGTCGAGCAAAGAGGAGCCTGTGGTCTATTCGAGATAGCCTGAGGCCACATCACACTCGATATCGAGTGGAAGTAGTCGATGTCGACTACCCTGCTCGATATCAACCACTCATGCCGCACTCTTCGACACTTGATCCCGCACTTCTGCACATCTGTCTAGTGAGTTTATTTCTTTACCCTTGTTTTTATACAGTGAGGACACTGTAATTTTAAGTATGGGGTGGGGAAAGGGCTTACTTTGTGCTATATTTGATTATATTTGTGCATATTTTAAGTTTATTTCTCGAATTGCTTATGCATGGTTACTTTTGAATTCATTATTCATCTATGTGCTTACATGTTATTTTCGAAAATCTATTTTTATCACCCCCATTGAAAATTTTGAATTAGTGTGATGGAAATTTTAATTGAACTCGACGATGCAAAATTGGATTCATTAGAGATATAACATGAAATTGCTTAGTAAAGGGAAGTCACAATGAAGTGCATTATTTCTTGAAAACCATCAAAGGAGGTAAAATTTGAAGTTGCTTTTGGCATATGCATGATAAGAGGATGAATAACTTTATTTTCCATACATTCTAACCATATCCTAGCCTTACCAATCGTTATATGCATCACAAGCCATATTGTGCCTTATTTCATATTTTTCTCCACATGATCTATATATTGCCATTTTCTTTACCTTATAACCCATCCGGGGAGTTTTGTTGAGAAATTGATGTCATATTATGGATATTTTTATATGGTGTTTGTGTTGTTGTTATTATTATTGGAGTTTGGCAGGAAATTCAAAGTATATGGAAAATTTAATGAGTGAAAGAAAATTCGGTCACCTCAGGAGATAAAGGTAGATCGACCCTGCTAGCGTTGAGATGTTAGTTCCGCATGATGGGACACCAAGGGGAGGAGTCCGAAGCACTAAGTATCCGGGGCCATTCATGACACCCATGTTTGCGACTCGCGAGAAGTCAATGCTGAGGTTATAAAGGTAAACACATATAAGTGAAAAAAGCAAAGAATGAATTATGAGAGGATGAGTGATGTGGAATGTCATGTGAAGAGAGAAAGTGCATCAAAGCAAGAAAGCAAGTTTGAAGAGTTCTCCCCGGATTTAGCACCACCATGCCCAAATATAGTCCACCACTATACCTTTTACCTTTTCTTCACCATGCGTATAAAAGTCCTCTTGATTATCAAATTGCTTTGTCTTATAAATTGTTTTTGCATAACCCTCCTCTTGTGTGCAATTTTGCTTTTTATTCACAGGCATAGATTTGTGGCACTAGTACCTTTTCGGTTTGTATTCGGTTTAACCGAAACCGAATACAATCCGAACCTAAAACCGAAAATTAAAATTCCCTGAACTGAAAACCTAAACCGAAATCCCTCAATTCGGTTTGGTTCCGATTATTTCGTTCGGTTCGGCCGAAAAATTCGGTTCGAACCGATTTTGATCAGCCCTAATCCAATGTAATTAACCGCCACATAAGACAAAAAAAACCACTACCAAATTACCTAACGTAACGATTTTCCCCAAGTTACATTTTTATAGGTGGCGGTTTTTGGAGCTAAGGTGGCGGTTTTGGGAGCTATAGTGACGGTTTTGGGAGCATTAGCGGCGGTTTTGGAAGCTTTGGTGGCGATTTTTAAGAGCTTTGGTGGCGATTTAGGGAGTTATAAGTAGCAATTTTTAAGAGATTTGGTGGCAGTTTTGGGAGTCACAAGTGAGGTAATTGACAATTTTAAAAGCTGGCGGTTTTGAGAATCACAAATGGTCGTTTTTTTTGCCATAGCTGGTGGTTTATTGAATTTATTTATTTTGACCTGTCAATATATTATAATCCCAAAATTATGTAAATATTAATACGTACATTCTTAAGTAAATACAAAAGGTATTCATACTTAGAAAGTTTACCATTAACCTTAATTAAGATTTCATACAAAATATACACTTGAATTGGCTTGCTGCTTTACTTGAAGCTAGGAAAAGAGCTAGGTATGCCAAGTTCACCTAAAGCACAAAATAAACAGTTGGCTAGTTGAAAGTGCTTGAAGCTATGCCAATCACCTAAAGCATGTATAAACCAAGTCATTGTTTATCTTGACAAATTTCCCTTAACAAACTGGAGCCAAGTGCTTAAATGCACAAACTAGCTATAATCTAGCCAACTATAAATGTACGTACCGATGCTATATATGCAACCACCGTGTCATTTTTTCACACAACAAAATAGGTCATTCATAATCTTCAAAAGGGATTAAACACACACTTGACCTTTATTGGTTGCCCAAAATGCAATATTGATCTTCATACCTCGCAACAAAAAAATAATGATATATAATATATATAGAGGTTAGTTCCGGTGTACTCAGCTCTTAACGTGTATCATGTGAACAAATTTAGGACGTTGATTCATTGGAATGGATGGTTGTGATTATTAGGCATTTTTCTTTCTTTTTTTAATTAAAAACCACTAGGGCCCACTAGCTGAATTGACGCGTGCACACTCTTTTTCAGTAAAAGGTAAGGATTTTAATTTGGATGGTTTTGATATGTGGGGCCCGATTCCTTTTTTTTTATAAAGAAACTCTTATGTGAAAGGTCAGATTTGAATTTGTGGTAGTTGGGATGTTTTTTATATGTGGGATCCGATTTTTTTTTTAAGAAACCCGTATGGATATATGTTGAATTGTAAAGATTATGTATTCATAATTTTCAAAAAAAATAGATAATGATTTTTTCTAATTAACACCCCATATTATTATTGTGAATTTCCTAAAAAATAGTTTATTCGAAGGTATCGATAGATTATTTGATGGTATTAATGGATTATTGGATGATATCGATAGATTATTTAATTGCATCAAGGGATTATTCAATGCTTATTCAAAGGCATCGAGAGATTATTCGATGTTATTAATGGATTATTCGAAGATATCGATAGATTATTCTATTGCATCAAAGAATTATTAAATGATTTACTTCATGTTTGCTGTTGCACTGCTCGTGGTCCTCTCCTCGCCACCGCCGCCACATTTGATTGCCTCCGCTGGGTGTGCGAGGGTGCCTCGTCGTCTCCCTCGAAGCTATCCTCCAAATCTCAGCTGACACCTTCGAAATCGCCGCCTCCGCCCACTGATACGGTTGTCGTCTGCCCACAGTTGTCAGAACTTGCTTTTGTTGTTGCCGGTGTTCCGCTTTCTGCCATTGAACCTCCACCAACACAAAATCGGCCATCTTCCTCGTCCTATCATCTTTTCTCTACTCGGAGTCGTGTTCGCCTCCCCTCGTTGATTTATCTCTCCTCTGGGATCGATAACTGTAGATGGATGGGTTGGGTTTTGGTGTGGTGATTGCACGCGCTTCCCTTGGTCTTCTTTATTGTTTTTTTGGATCAAAATTATAATTAATTAAATATCTTTGAATAATATTTGCCTTTCATTTTGTATCAATCGACGACCTAGATGTGTTCACAAGATACACGTTAAGGGATGAATACATATGATATGATATGTATGTATGTATGTATGTATGTATGTATGTATGTATGTATGTATGTATGTATGTATGTATGTATGTATGTATGTATGTATGTATGTATGTATGTATGTATGTATGTATGTATGTATGTATGTATGTATGTATGTATGTATGTGTTCACAAGATACACGTTAAGGGATGAGTTCACAAGATATAATAAAGTAACATTAAAATTTCCCCCAATATAATAAAGTAACATTAAACGACCAAAGAGCCAGAAGATTGTCAAGCAGTGGAGTGGGAGGAAAAGTATTTTGGATTTAATATAATAAAGTAACATTAAAATTTCCCCAAATTGTATGGAGCGCGAAATTCTCTCGCTTCTAAAAACCGCTACATCTCCCTATTACAACCGCCACACATTAGTCTAATATTTTTAGATTTTACAAAACCGCTACCAGGTAAGAATATTTTGCTACATTTGCCTCGAAAAAATCGCCACATCAACCTCTGAAACGGAAAATAGACCTCCAACGGTTATTCATCATGAAAACCGCCACATAAATTGCGAATTAAAATAAATTGCCAATTTATAAACCGACCAATCCAATCGCTACAATAGATCAATTATGTAGTAGTGTAAGAAACATCGTTTTTATTCCTTCTCCTTCTTATGTTAGTTTCTCCAAACTCGTGTTCTTCCCCATGCATACTCATTCTCCCTGAATCTCAAGAGAAATTACTTGCAATACTTAGAGCATGAGCAACCATGGGTTTTGCTCACCTTAAGGTTGCTAAAAGGTAAGCCCATGGTTGCTGGCAAAACCTTAAGGTAATGAGAGGAAAGGGATTACCTTGGTATGGAGAGGTATGAAGTACCTTGAACCATGTGCAAAAGCATGAAGCTTTATCTATTTTTATGTTTTTTATTTAACTAATAATATTATGATTGGTGGAAATCATATAGTGAGTATAAATAAATGTGAAAAAGAGAAGAATGAGGTAAACTCATGGTTGTTGAGTAAAAATATGAAAACCTTAAAGAAAGAGGTTAATAAATTGGAAAATTATTTAAAAGAAAAAATAAATGAGGTGTCAAAATATTATAGGGAGAGGGAAAAAATTGGATAAGAGGTAACCTTATAGTTGCGGATGGTCTTAGTACTACTCACAACAAGGATGTTGGCTGACGTGATACAAAGAGATGGCATCATATTCCGATGGAACGTGGTAACTTGGGAGTGGTGGAAAATTTTGGCCTTTTTTTATAGTAGTCAAGAAATAAGAGCGATTACACAAGCTGTAACCTGGCTCCTTGATCATCCTTCAGGATGATGGTACAAAGCTCCCTGTTGTAGGGGATAGTAGCATTGTTACAAATGATACTTTTACAAGCTATGAAGTCGGCAACTTGGTTTGCTTCACGATAATAGTGCTTGTACTGAATAGAATCAAAATTAGCTTATAGTTGCTTGATTCTCTCAATGTGACGAGTAACTTCCCATCTGGCATTACATCTACTATTGATGACTTTGATGAGTTGTAGATTATCTACTTCTTTGATGAGTTGGTGGTAACTCAGAGGCGGTGCCAGAATCAATCCTATATGTTAGAGGTGGCGGCTACTATTGACTCAACGCCAAATTATGATGGCTTAATGTGCACTTTCAATGCGTCAACAAGTGGCTTGTGTGGATTTCAAATCAATTATATTTATAAACATAAAATGTTAAAAGTGTTAGATTAGCACAATGTATATACATAATAACGTAAATTTAGAATAAAACATCTTGTAACTTGTTTTATTAAATTACTAGTGTAGGGCCCGTCCCGTGTACAGAGAATACATTAATACAATATTATAAATAATTTAGGCATTTTCCAATATAAAAAATATTCTAAATATAAATCATTTTTCCACCAAAAAAATAATATAGATATAAATAAAATTAGTTCGACGGATTATAAAAAATCTAAATATCTTTTATTTAGATTCTATCAAAGTATAAATAAAAGTCCCATTTATAAGGTAATTTTTTTTTCTAATATACCATTAATTGAATCTCATGTAATTTAATAGATAATTGTTTTCTTAAAAAAATATTTTAACATTATTTTTTATTATTACATTAGTTTACTAAAATATCTATCCACATATTAGTTTTTTCCACCAAAATAATCTATATATAAATAAATATAAACTAGTACACTTCCCGTGCCATGGCGCGTGTGCGAGAAAAAAAAATAAAAAAAAAAATAAAAAGAGATTCTCGATGGGTGGCACCATAGATTTGTACGGTACCCGTTAGGCTAAAGTTCCTAAGATTTCTTTGTATAACCTGAAATCTGGCATAATTTGAACGGATTAAAAAAATAACCTGGAAATAATATGAGATTTTAGGTAATTGAGTTTTCGGAAAATAGGATATGAGATAAGAGAAAATCAGAAGTCAAGATATATTTTAGGATAGATTTGAAGAGAATCTCATATTTTAGGTAACTAATTTGTAGTAAAATACGATTTGAGATGTATATATGATAGGATATGCGAAGGATTAAAAAAATGAAAAAATATAAAGTTAACAGGACATAATTTTTGTAGGTAATTGAAGGAGAAATATTTCAGTAATTCAAACAGAGAAAATACAGTTTCAGATAAATGAAAATATAATGTGTAATGAAAGGAAAACAGAATGTGAAGGTAAGAAGATAAGATATAAATGTCATGTTTTTTTTATATAAAAAAACTCGGTATTCCAGCCTTCAACCTACAACCCTACAGGAGGTCTCTCCATAAGATAATAAGTAGGTGGCTCAGTAGCCAAGGTAAGAGCACCAACATTGTCCATTATGAGAGTAACCCAAAAAAGCTGCATAAATAGAAGGATTTAACATAAGTGACTAACTTGAAAACTAATTAATTGTCTCAATCCAAATAAATAAAAATGTCACAAAATGATAAAACAAGACAAGTACCTACACAACATTGAAAGGGGCTTCCTCAGTTGAAAATGCAGATACAACATTGATAATAAGGGCAGCCACATTGAATGTGAGTTGAAAGTGGATAAAATTTTGAACATTTGCATAAATTAATCTACGCCATCGAGATTAAATCATACATTGCACTCATCAATTCGAGGACGAATAGATTGTTAACTAAATTTAAAACATGTTTTTTCTTACAACAAATGAAGTGAAATAGATTCAGCCTAGATATTCTAAATCAAGGTAATTAAAATAGATCAGAGGAGCTAACCACCAACACACAAATACACTATATATAAGCACATGATCGATATATATAAGCATATGTAGCTAACCATGATTAGTTGTAATTAAAATAGCTCTCATTTCTTCACCAAAGGTGCAGAAGAGTTGTGTAACAAATAGAACGAGCTATTCAATTTGTATAAAATAAGACAAACAAATTAATTTACAAAAGACACCTCTTCATTCCTTCCAAAGGTACCATAAGACACTCAGTTACACACCAAACAAATATCCATATCATTGCTTAGCAATCCAAATTTACAATTGACAAACAGAGAAAGAAAAGAAGTATTGACTTGCCAAGGTCCTCAAGCTTTGGAATTGTAGCAGACACAACAACAACAACAATGCGTATATAGGCTATAGGATCAAACACGAACACAAATAATTGCGTCTTCTCATTATTTTTGAATTTTGAGTATGAATTTGAAGAGAATAGTTCATCTCTCAAAACCTCACAGGAAAACTCAAACATAAACAAAATTCAATTCACTCCAATCAAATGGTTCATCATGTACAAAGGGAAGGTTAAACTTGCTGATGACCGGAACTAATTTAACCATATGTGATCTCCTGACAACATATTAAGATTCTAAGATAAACATACTCATCTACTAAAGTTCCCTGCCCTCGAAATCAAACATCATCATCTGCTATACTGATTCAATCCCTTCATTAGAAATTTAGAAATTTTAATTTAGTGATCCCCAATTCGAAATGGAAAAATTCATTCAAAATCTAGAAATTTCAATTAAAAGATCCATGAATCAAAAAGAAAAAATTAATCGAAATCTAGAAATTTCAATTAAGAGATCCCCAATTCGAAAACCAAAAACCAACGTGAAATCAAAAGAACATAAAATCTAGAGGTGAGCAACAAAAAAAGAATTGTAGAAGCTTAATGTCGAAGATTAAAGCCCAAATATAGCAATATTTAGGAGAAAATGTTGAAATTCAGCTACATATTGCAATGTTCAAAACCAACAGCCAAACCTTAAATACAAACCTCATCTCATATGATCGAAAATAGAGATCTATGGTCGAAGGTGGAATGGAATCCCCAATTTTATCGAAACTCCGAATGAATTTCCTTGGAGCATTTCCATGTACTAAAACACCAAGTAGAGGATGGTATTTCCCTCTTTGTTCTGTCCTTGCTTAACATTCATCAATCTAAGCACAAATTTTAGGGTTTGTATGTCAGCAAGATTCTAACATATGGTGGCACATAGAGAAAATAAGAATGTAAAAAGTGTGCCTGAAAAACAGTAGGTAGAAATGATTTCACATTCCAGAAGAAGTTTTGATATAAAGTAAAGCATGTATCTTAAGGAGTATTTGCCTGCTTGACTCATTGATTAAGTTTAAAAAGGATAAACAAATTGCTTTGAATTGGTCAGACAGTTACAGACGAAGAAAGCGAGTAGACAGTAAAACATATAGCAGTTTTAGCTTGTTTCTTAGCCTAGCCGTTCATGACATATGGATGGAGTAAACCCTAGCAGTGTGTAAATTGTATAAACAAAGTTTAACAAACATTGGTGAAGGAAATCAATGAGAGTCAGACACACAAGAACATCAAGCAAATTGTTAATAGAGCATTAATGGGGTGTTTGGTAATGATATCTAGTGTTTGGTTGGGGCAAGGTATAGATATCAAGTGATATCCTGATATCACTTGATATACTAATCCAACCCAAAAGTGATATCCCCCAATTTTGGGAGGTATAGAACCCTGATATCAGGTATCAAAATTTCTCGCCATCTCTTCCTTGCTCTCTACTGATTCTCGCCGTCTCCGCCTTCACTCTCTCTACTGCAGCCCTGGTTGCTTCACCCGTCTGCTCGCCCCTCTCCTCTGCTCTCCTCTTCCTCTCCTCTCCTTACTCAGTCAATATGCTGCCTAGGGTTTCTGTTGCGATTTTTTGTTGTATTCAATCGTTTTTGCTTGTATTCAATCGATTTATGTTGCCTTAATTAGGGTTTCTATTTCAATCGTTGCTTTGATTTGTTGCTGACATTGAGCGATTGCTTTGATTGCTTTGATTTGATTGCTGATATTCAATTGTTTCTGCTGCTCGCCCTCACCCCTGGTTGCTTTGATTTGTTGTTGTATTCAATCCATATGGTAGGTTTATTGTTGTTTACAAAATGTCTGATATCTAGCAACTCATTACCAAATAACATGTTAGATATCAGAACTGATATCTGATGTATTACAGCATACCAAACAAGAATATCAAGATATCAACTGATATCGATATACTTGATATCGATATCGACATCTGATATCTGATATCTAGATATCATTACCAAACAGGCCCTTACAGTGTGACAGTGAGGCGAATATGATGATCCTCTTCCCTTAAAAGCAATTTCAAGTTCATAGAATGAAGTAGTGAAGAAATCCACAAATAAATGAGATATGATAAAAGGAAATTGGGTGTATTGCAGGAGGAGGGGACCTTGAAGATGTTGGATACTGGAGTAGTGGAGAAATTGGAGGAGACGTCCTCATCCCAGATTCAAGCCTTCTGGAGGAAGGCTTATCGCAGCCGCGTAGACTATGTCCAAACCCGCTGCAATCGACGTGTAAGCCCTCGTCACCAGCGATTTAATTGACGATGATCTAACCCTGCCAATATTCAATAGGGCATGAATCCAAAAATATTAGGCGACTGCTATTTCTTCTTGGACAAATTTGGCGAAGATTATTCAATGGAGAAATATGGAGAGGAGGAGGTGGCATAACCTCAGCAAAGGAGGAAACCTGAGGCGGAAATCATGAAAGTGAAACTATGCTAAACTCGACGACGATCTAGGAGGCTGAATTGGAGTTGCAGGTCAAGGCGCCCGATTCGTTGTGCGGTTGGACATGGAAAGTGAGCGACAACAGCCAACAGGCTAGGAGAGGAGCCAAGAAGGGACAACCATAACCAAAAGGAGGCGTCTGAACAAAGGAGAATGAACGGGAGAAGGAGAAAGAAGGAGGCACGAAAAATGAAAAATGAACCCTAGGCTTTCTCCATTCCGGTTCAAAGTGGGAAGAGATAAAAAAAATAAAATAAAATAAAATAAAAAATTTGATTGGACGAAATGGAGTGAATTAAGGGGAGGCTGCCACATAAGCAAAAGTCTTCTGAATTAAGTACTTATATAGATATATACAGAGAGAGAGAGAGAGAGAGAGAGAGAGATTGTGGCTTATATAACTATCTATAAACTATGATAACATATTATTTTATTAATTTTTTCCTAGAATCAACTACAACACGAAACATAGGATTTTTATCCCTAGAATATACCACAACGCGCCACATAGGACGCTATGCGTCGGTTTTAGTATATGTACTAGCACAGTACCCGTGCGTGACGCACGAGATTTGGAAAATATATTATATTGTGTTATGGCTTGATTGTAGTCTATAAATAGGCTTGTAATTGCCTCAAGGAGGGGCATGACTAAAAATAAAATCATATCTTCCCTACCAATCTCTCTCTTTCACTCTTCACCTCACCTTGTTCTTACTTCTCATCTTTCCTCTCTTTCTGGTTCTCGAGCAATGTTAGTAGGAGGAAATCGAGTTCAAAATATAAAATATAGGTCAAACCAGATTATTCCCACACAAATGATTACAAGACTCCCTCCTTATGCAGTAGTGGGAAGTCAGGATCGATCCTCGAGGAAGCGTGTCAGCGGATCTCAGGTAGCTGTAAAACTCACAAACAGAAAAAGCAGAAAGACAGAAATAACAAAGCAAAAGCAGAAAATAAAGCAAGGACACAGAAGTTACTCGATATCGAGCAACAGTCCTCGATATCGACTACAACAAGTCGACAACAGAAAGCAAACTCAGCAACAGAAATTCGATCTCGATAAACTTCTACTCGATATCGACTAGAACTCCCCGAGATCGACAAAGACAGAAACTTTAAAGGTGCAAACTTTCGAAGACAGAACTCAGATTTCGGTGATATAAACTCAATAAACTAAAAGACTTCCAAAGCCAGGGTATCAACACCACAACGATAACCATGCAAAACAACACATAAAGGCATAAAAGATCATGCTTTCCATCAAATAACTTTCGTTATTAACAAATATGAATATAGAGGTTTTCGCATAAACCCTAATTGTTACTAACCCTTTTCACATAATTAATCCAAGTTGTATTAAGATTACTTTCGCTTCAATAGCACAAACAAGGATCACGTTCAACTCTCGCAAAAGAATCATGCTCATAGGGATAGAAGACGAATTGCATAAAAAGATTGTACCTTTACCGCATCACCTTACATGGCCACCGTCGGGCTCACCCCGACCCTAGAATTGGGTGGACTACTCGCTCTTCATCGCAATAGCAGGCATCTTTGATGAAAAAGAACTAACTTGCATTAATAAACTCAAACCAAACTTACAACCTCTTCTCCTTCTCTCTTTATGTGACTAATTGTCTCTGAAATTGAATGAATAAAAACCAGCCCCTAAGGCTTTATTTATAGTGCTCAAACCCCGTTAATCAAGGAAAGAACAACTATATCTATATCTAAATCTCTTTATCTAAAAGCTTAAAGATAAATAAATGGAATAACATAAATAAATCTAAAAAGGAAATTATATCTAAAGTAGCAAAATATCTTCTTGTGTGGGTAGATCTTCTCCATAGATAGAACTTGATAGGTGTGGATCGAATCGGACTCCATCGGCTCCAAGTAATCCCAAACTGCTTCGGACAGCTCACCGTGTAACGCGGCTCTGGATAGCGCTCCTCGATATCGAGGACTTCGTCGTAGACTTCAGATGGCTGGGCGTCTCGGGTAGCTAGTCCTCGATCCGGCTCGGAAGTGTGGTGCAGGGGTCCTCGATATCGACAACTTCAGTCGATATCGAGTAAACTTGTTTCATCGACTTGGTTGGCCTGGTGTTGTCGAGCAACTTCTCCCCGATCTGGCTTGGACAGGCGCTGCTGGTCTTGTCGATATCGAGTAGTTTACTCGATATCGAGTAACTGGTGCTCGGAATCTCCAGGTCTTCGGCTTCTCGACTTGGCACAGCTCCTCGACTCCGGGAATGGCATCAGGGTGTTTGTCGATATCGAGTAGCTTACTCGATATCGAGTAAAGCTCCTGAGTCGGGTTGCCTTCGTCTTCAGCTTCCCTCGATTAGCTCCTACTCGACCAGCACTGCTCGGACATCTTTTGTCGATATCGAGTAACTATGGGCTACATCTTGATTCATCTTGGTTCATCTGCTTCTTTGACTTTGGACTTCTGTAGTTGATTTCCGAGCTTTTCGAACCTTTCTCAGAACTGTTGTATATTGCTTTCAAATTCTGTGAATCTAAACAGAAACTGGTGTAGATTCTATAATTTGGCAAATAAATATAAACTACATAGATTCTGTACTATTTTTGCCCAAATGCATGAAATGTATGCAGAAAACGATATAAAAGTTAATGTAAAACATGGTAGATTCATCTCACAACAAACACCCCATACTTAAGTTTTCTTGTCCTCAAGCAATACTTTTATTTGTCATTCAGGGGAAGAAATCAAAACTCTCAACATCTTAGATTCATTCTCATATGACCCTACAATCAATTCTATCCTCGAAAAGGTATTAGTGTCACAAATCCATGCATGTGCAAATTTTAAGAGCAACTTCTACTCACAAAAGGAGGGTTATGCAAAACAATTCATTCGTGACAAAGCATTAATAATCAAGAGGACTTTAATTTAAGCTCAATAAGAAGTAGATTGGTAAAAGGCTAAAGGTGGGCAATTTTTGGCAATGTGGTGCTAATCATCCGGGGAAATGGAGTATTTACAAACTGAATTTCCACATTCCTTCTCCATAAGATTCATCACCTTTCATAATGCTTTTATCAATAATAATGCTTTTACCTCTCTAACCTCAGCATTGCCTTCTCGCGAGTCGCAAACATGGGTGTCATGAATGGCCCCGGATACTTAGTGCATCGGACCCCTCACATATGTCCCATCTCACTGAACTATTATCTCAGCGAGCAGGGTCGATTTACCTTTATCTCCTGAGGTGATCGGATTTTCTTTCACTCATTAAATTTTCCATATTTTCAAACAATTTCCCACCATACTCCATATATGATATATAACAACACAAACACCATATAAAAATCTCCATAATGTAACATCATTCTCAACATAATCCCCGGATAGGAAATAAGGTAAAGAATGGGTATATTTAGAACATGTGGAGCAATAATTGAAATAAGGCATAATATGGCTTTTGTGATGCATAAGCATAGGTATGGCTAGGATATTTAAACAATATGAGCATTATATGGAAATATAAAGTTCTCCATCCTCTTATCATGCAACATGTCAAAAGCGCGCAACTTCAAATTTTACCTCCTTTCATGGTTTTCAAGAAAATAATGCACTTCATTGTGACTTTCCTTTACTAGGCAATTTCATGCTATATCTCTAATGAATCCAATTTTGCATCGTCGAGTTCAATTTAGCTTCCATGAAATTAATCAAAAAATTTCAATGGGGGTCATTTTTCTTTAAACTTTTGGAAAACATGCATGTAAGCATATAAGTCAATAATGAATTCCAAAATAGCCATGTATAAGCAATTCAAGAATTAAATTTTAAAATGCACAAATAATTTCAAATATGGCAAATATGCATGAGGTAAGCCCTTCCCCCACCCCATACTTAAACACTACAGTGTCTTTACTGTATAAAAACAAGGGTAAAGAAAGAAACTCACTAGACAGATGTGCAGGGCTTCATAATATGCTTGGGCCGAGTCCGATTTTAGCTTGCTTCTATCCCCATGGATCTGAAAAATATAGAAGACATAAACCCACAATAGAAAAACTAAAAGGTTCAAAAACAAAAAACAAAAGCAACAATGTCCAAAAAGTCCAAAAAAAAAATGTCTATTAACAAGTTCTAGATTTTATAGTAGCTAGGCCGACTTTCTCCATTAAGCTCAAGGTGGCATCTGCAGGGCCCATGTAGCTTAGGCATCAAATAGGACTCCATTCTTGTCCATCAGCTGCAATCCTTCAGAATGGATCTTGTTTACCACGAAAGACCCCATCCTCTTCTTGTTGAATTTGTTGGGAAACCAATGATCTTTAGATTTGGAAACATAGAGTTTGTCTCCAACTTCATACTCCTTGGGCTCATCATTGGAAATCCTACATAAGCGCACATATCAAGGCAAACTTATCTCATGTATAGATAAATATTTAATGGAAATAGAAGAAGAAAGATCCATACCTTAGCTTACCTTTGCAGAAATGGATTCGGGGGCCACTGTATTTGGTCGATCTCGAGGAACAGTACTTGATATCGACGAGTTTTCAGCTTCTGGTGGCCTGCTGCTGCTCAAGGATGCTGGAGTCGAGGAAGCCAGGTGTTGGTCGATATCGAGTAAACTACTCGATATCGAGGAGTTCAGCCTTTCTGGTGGAGTCAGCGTCAAGGAAGGTGAAGTCGATGCAGCGGAGTGTTGGTCGATATCGAGTAGCTTACTCGATATCGAGGAATGCTATGCTTCAGGTTGGCTGCTCGACGACGCTAGTGTTGGTGGAGGCTTCTGATTTTGGTCGATATTGACTAAATTACTCGATATCGAGGAATTTAGTCCGACTTCAACCCCATACTTACATCCTGTCAAGGCATCCGCAAAATAGTTAGTCCAAATCGACGTACCTTGGTTTGTGTCGAGTGGATTCTCTGTTTCTTCGTTCAGGATAGCCATGATCTTCTCCACCTGGGCTTCCATATCCCTCTTTTCCAGCTCTTCAGGAGTCATATTTCTTACCTTAGGCTCCCCGCAAGTGATGTAACCAGCTGAGATAGATTTTACCTCTTCCATTGGACCTGTATGCCTTTCAGTTTTATTAAAGGAATACTCAATTACCTCATCGCTGATGTTGAAAGTGAGCAGTCCCTTCCTTACGCTTATGTTGGTATCCACCGTCGCCAAGAAGGGTCTTCCTAGAATAATTGGACAAGCAGGGTCCTCTGCCATATCAATAACTACAAAATCAGCAGGGACAAAGAACTTACCTACTTGCACTGGCACATTGTCCACCATGCATGTTGGAATGACCACTGTGTTGTTGGCCATATACAACTTAGCATCCACAGGCTCTAGGGCACCTATCTTAATCTTGGACCACATTGTTAAAGGCATTATACTCACACTAGCTCCAAGATCACATAAAGCATTAAATTTATATTGACCAAATCCAATGGTTATAGCAAACTTACCTGGATCTGGCCTCTTCTCAAGGATGTCCATATGGCTGCACTCCTTTGTAATCTCAGCCATTGATCTTTTCTTGCTTAGAATCTCCTTGAGGAACTTGACGTAGGATGGCATTTCATTAAGAGCTTATGTGAAGGGTATGGTGACATTTAGCTTCTGAAGCATCTTAATGAAGCGCTGAAATTTTTTCTCTGCTGGATCCTTTGGAGATTTTGTGGGGAAAGGCAGCTTCTTTTTCTAATTCGGAGCCAGAATAGATGTCGGAGGTGCTGCAGCTTTCTTGATCTCGACTTGATCTTCCTCGATATCGACCAGATTCCTCGATGTCGAGTCGCTGTGTTGTGCATACGAAGGTTGATCCATTTTGTCGTCGATATCGAGTAAACCTTTCTCGCTATCGAGTTGCTGTTTTCCTTCGTCCTGCTGTTTTCCGACCTTTGGCTCTTGTTGTTGATGGCCGCTTCTGAGTTTTAAAGCATCGATGTGTCCGGTCTTTCCCTTAGGATTTGGTTCTGAAGATCTTGGGAGTGAACCTGACATTCTAGGGACTCCTGCTGCTAGCTGGCCAAT
This sequence comes from Persicaria tinctoria, assembly GCA_037127255.1. Lineage (NCBI taxonomy): Eukaryota > Viridiplantae > Streptophyta > Magnoliopsida > Caryophyllales > Polygonaceae > Persicaria > Persicaria tinctoria. The sequence continues at coordinate 44,589,538 of JBANSL010000018.1, forward strand.
CTGTGTATCAATTGACTTACTCCAGACATCGATCTCCCCAAGCCTAGAGTTGACACCTTGTATCTGAGTGTAGACTGAGTTGAAGGATTTCTTGGTGTCTGAATGATTTCTCCGTATTTCCTCTAGGACGGTCTGTAGATCATCCCTCTTCTGGTCCCTTTCCGGATGTCCTAGAGCTTTGTAAGCCGGGGGGTTCCTAGGGGCACCTTGGTTCCATTGTGGTTGCTGAAACCTTTGGTCCCCCATGTAGCGATTGGGACCCCCTACGTAAGCTGCCTCTTCATGGTACTCTGGCAGCCTGACTTGCTCTGTGTGTGGGCAGTCAGTAGTGGTGTGCCTTTGTGATCTGCATTCGATGCATGCCTGGTTGACAGAAAGATATTTGACTTGCTTGAGGAGCTTACGGTTCTGATCTCTGTAGTATTGCTCCTTGACATCTGGGTCAATCTCTTTAGAGGGCTCATAGAGGGGCATGGATGGGGTTGGCCTGGCGTAGGCATTCTCATCATAGTTGGTTGGAGTCCCATACTTGTTGTCATAGTTAGTCAGCTTGTCGAGCGCAGCCCATGCGTCAGCCCATGTCGTGAATTTCCTGCTTCACTTCAGCCCATGTCGTGAGGGATCGCGGTTTCAGCCCTTCAAGCCACTTCAATGCTGGACCAGCTAGGGACCAACGAAAAGCCTTCATCAGGATATACTCCAAGGTGGTACCTTCAACAAGAGTACGCCACATATAAGTAAAGTTGGTAATATGCTGAAGAGGACATTCATTAAATCTACCAAAGAAAGCATTATTTTTAATTTCAAAAAGGAAAGGAGTGCGAATTTCATAGTTATTTTCAGGGATTAGAATAGCCGATTCAGGCACGATGAGAGTCGGGTGCATGTAATCCTCTGCAATGGTAGGGTATTGGGCAAGCTCATCTTCCAATAGCTTCGCACGCTCAGCTTCCCTTGTAGTGCGTGCTCTCTCAAGGGTGAGAGCAGTATCTTTAGCAGCTAGTTCCCTCTGAAGCCTCTCAATCAGCTGTTCCGGTGTCTCTGCGGCCTCTATGGCTCTTTTTAGTTTAGCTTGAATGTTTAGAAGGCGCTCCGGTTCGTCTAAGGCGTCAAACTCAGGTGTTCGACCAGAACGGCGCATATACCTGCAAAGTAACTCAAAAGAAAAGTGAGATCTGACTACCTAAGGCGCGAATGATTGCTTCCCCGGCAAAGGCGCCAATTTGTTAGTAGGAGGAAATCGAGTTCAAAATATAAAATATAGATCTTATGCCCACGCAAATAATTACAAGACTCCCTCCCTATGCAGTAGTGGGAAGTCAGGATTGATCCTCGAGAAAGCGTATCAGTGGATCTCAGGTAGCTGTAAATCTCACAAACAGAAAAAGCAGAAAGACATAAATAACAAAGAAAAAGCAGAAAATAAAGCAAGGACACAGAAGTTACTCGATATCGAGAAACAGTCCTCGATATCGACTATAGCAAGTCAACAACAGAAAGCAAACTCAGCAACAGAAACTCGATCTCGATAAACTTCTACTCGATATCGACTAGAACTCCCCGAGATCGTCAAAGACATAAACTACAAAGGTGCAAACTTTCGAAGACAGAACTCAGATTTTGGTGAAATAAACTCAATAAACGAAAAGACTTCCAAAGCCAGGGTATCAACACAACAACGATAACCATGCAAAATAACACATAAAGGCATAAAAGATCACGCTTTCCATCAAATAACTTTCGTTATTAACAAATAGGAATATAGAGGCTTTCGTATAAACCCTAATTATTACTAACCCTTTTCACATAATTAATCCAAGTTGTATTAAGATCACTTTCGCTTCAATAACACAAACAAGGATCACCTTCAACTCTCGCAAAAGAATCATGCTCATAGGGATAGAAGACGAATTGCATAAAAAGATTGTACCTTTACCGCATCACCTTACATGGCCACCGCCGGGCTCACCCCGACCCTAGAAGTGGGTGGACTACTCGCTCTTCATCGAAATAGCAGACAACTTTGATGAAAAAGAACTAACTTGCATTAATAAACTCAAATCAAACTTACAACCTCTTCTCCTCCTCTCTCTATGTGACTAATTGTCTCTGAAATTGAATGAATACAAACCAGCCCCTAAGGCTTTATTTATAGTGCTCAAACCCCGCTAATCCAAGGAAAGAACAACTATATCTATATCTAAATCTCTTCATCTAAAAGCTTAAAGATAAATAAATGGAATAACATAAATAAATCCAAAAAGAAAATTATATCTAAAGTAGCAAAATATCTTCTTGTGTGGGTAGATCTTCTCCATAGATAGAACTTGATAGGTGTGGATAGAATCGGGCTCCTTCGGCTCCAAGTAATCCCAAACCGCCTCGTATAGAATCGGATAGAATCAGGATAGCGCTCCTCGATATCGAGTAAAATCCTCGATATCGAGTAACCTTCGTCGTCGACTTCAGCTGGTTGGGCGTCTCGGGTAGCTGGTCCTCGATCCGGCTCGGAAGTGTGGTGCTGGGGTCCTCGATATCGACAACTTTAGTCGATATCGAGTAAACTTGTGTCATCAACTTGGTTGGCCTGGTGTTGTCGAGCAACTTCTCCCCGATCTGGCTCGGACAGGCGTTGCTGGTCTTGTCGATATCGAGTAGTTTACTCGATATCGAGTAACTGGTGCTCGACATCTCCAGGTCTTCGGCTTCTCGACTTCGCACAGCTCCTCGACTCCGGGTATGGCATCAAGGTGTTTGTCGATATCGAGTAAAGCTCCTGAGTCGGGTTGCCTTCGTCTTCAGCTTCCCTCGATCAGCTCCTACTCGACCAGCACTGCTCTGACATCTTTTGTCGATATCGAGTAAATGAACTCGATATCGAGTAACTATGGACTACAACTTGATTCATCTTGGTTCAGCTGCTTCTTTGACTTTGGACTTCTGTAGTTGATTTCCGAGCTTTTTCAACCTTTCTCAGAACTGCTATATATTGCTTTCGAATTCTGCGAATTTAAACAGAAACTGGTGTAGATTCCATAATTTGGCAAATAAATATAAACTACATAGATTATGTACTATTCTAGCCCTAATGCATGAAATGTATGTAGAAAACGATATAAAAGTTACTGTAAAACATGGTAGATTCAGCTCACAACAAGCAACCAACAGAATTTATTATAGCCTTGGCCATAACAGATTTTGGTATCAGAGCTTGACCTCGGCACGCTTCCGTGGCAGACGGCACCCGATCAAAGACGATGGAGCAGCAATTCCAGGAGCTCCGTGATGATACAAGAGCGTATATGGCATCAACATCAGAGTATTTGGCAAATCTGCAGAGATTGTAGGAGGAACAGGCCCGACAATTCGAAGAGTTCAAGAAGTTGACTGAACAAAGAATGGAGCAGCTAGTAGATTTCGTGCGGCACCCTCCTCATTTTGGCAATCATCAAGAACAACACTCCGGATCAGAGAGGGGTGGTAGTTCGTGAGGATCGGGACTAAGAGGTAGCCAACAGAGTGCATATCTAATGGGAAATGGTCCAAACGATCAAGAAATCCCAGGATCTAGATGGCATATGCAGAGTTTTAATGGCGGCAGTGAGCACTCGGGAGTCAATGGAACAGATAATCGTTTAGTAGATTGCCAAAACTCAATTTCCCAGGGTTTGATGGGAAGAAACCGCGAAATGGGATTCGAAAATGCGAGAAGTACTTTGGCATCTTCCAAATTCCGGCGAGGCAACAGGTGGAGATAGCAGCAATGTATCTCACAGATAAGGCGGTGATAATGCATATTTTAGATAGGCATTTTTAGTTTATTTAGGTTGCATTTCTTTCATACTTTGTTGCTAAGTTACATCTTGTGATTATTTTAGAAGAGTTCAGATTTTGCGCAGTTTTGTGTTTATCTCACGGATTGAATCGGAACACATTTGGGAGATGCAATATCTCGAAGAGGAACACAAGAAAAATTGTAAGGAACAAGGAAGGAAAGATGCAAGACAAGAGGAGAAGCTCGCAAAGGAAGACAAGAAGATACGGCAAAACAGCATGTCGCGGCTGCAGCATGCATGCCGCGGCCGCAGCAGAGGCCGCTGCAGCGGGGTACGAAGGAACAGATTGTTGCGGCCGCAGCATATATGCTGCGCCCGCAGCATTGGTCATCAGTGTTTCTGCGCAGCGTTTTGAAGAATTAAAAAACCCCTAGATCTATTTGTTTATTTTGTGGCCAACTTTGGATGTTTTAAAAGGCCAAGTTTTATGTTATTTTCATTACTTCTATTCTATTCATTCATCAGACACTTTAGAGATTTTGAGCGATGTCTTCCATGAGGAACTAAACTCATCTATTCTGCCTGCAATTTGAAGCTTTATTCGGATTGATTGTGAGTTTCTAATTCTCGTTCCTTGTTTTCTATATTGGAATGCTTCAACTTCTTTGTGCTTGATTGTTTATTGATTTGTTCTATCTTGTCTGGCCAACTTGTTAGATCAATTCAATTGCTAAGGTTTTGTAGATTCCTTGTTGTGAACCTTAACCTAAGTGGCAAACTTGTTCCTTTAGGGCTGGTTGAACTAATTGAATGAGTAGGAAGTTGAATGTGTTGTTAAATCCCTCTTTAGGGACTGCAAATACCTTGGCTAATCTCTGAACTTAAAGCTATCAATTGGGTTAAATCCTTCTTTAGGAACTGTTCGATTGATAAGGGTTGCTATGACTGGTTGGACTAGTAACTATATTAGGTCGGGACAAGGGCATTCATAGGAAACTTAATAGGACGAGAAGAAGTTACAAGGATCGCTTCAATCCAATAAAGTGGAAACTTGTAGGTAGAATTGCTTATCCAAATTGTCTAAAAAACCAAATTCGTTTTCTTTGCTTTCTTTACTTTGCTTTGATAAAAGGCAAAACTTTCACACACGAAAACCCCCCAAACTGGTTACTTTGATTGGCACCTGAATTACACTTGAGTTATAACTTTCCCTGTGGATCGACCTCTTGCTTATTGCTATACTAGTTATAGGTTTGAGTTTACTTTGACGGATCAACGACATGTTTTCCCTCCGTCAAATTTGGTGCCGTTGCCGGGGAATTTTATTTAATTCTTGAGTGTTTTTAGTGTTAATCTTGGTGTGGACCGTCTTATATGGTCCATACCCGTGCTACTAATTCTTCTTTGTTGCCGTTTGATTCAGAGATTGAAAGGACTCTTGCCGCTCTAAGGCGAGAAACTCGTGATCGCTTTCGCGAGCTCCCTTTTGATCAAGAAGAACTTCCAACAGAGATGGCTATCGATGCGAACCGCACTCTTAAGGAGCTTTCTGCTCCTGATCTGGTACAACAAACCTTGGCAATCCAATTCCCTGCGCTAGGGGAAGGTGTCAACTTTGAGCTGAAATCAAGGGTAGTTCATCTTCTACCCAAATTGCATCGGTTGAGTGGGGAGGACCCCCACAAGCATCTGTCTGAGTTCCATACGGTGGTTGTTGGGATGAAACCAGAGAATGTAACTGAAGATCAAATCAAGCTGAGAGCTTTTATCTACCATATGTCTGAGTTCCATCTTTGAAGGATGAGGCAAATGAATGGTTCTTCTATCTACCACATGGATCTATTACTACTTGGGCTGAGATGAAGAGAGTCTTCCTGGAGATGTACTTCCCTGCAATAAAGCTCAATGCTTTGAAAAGGTTCAACACCAGCATTGAGCAGTACGCGACGGAGTCTATACATGAGTACTTTGAGCGCTTCAAGAAGCTCTGTGCCAGCTGCCCATGCCATGGGTACTCTCAAAAGGATCTAGTGCTCTTTCTCTTTAATGGGTTAATTGATATGGAGCGCAAAACAACGAATTCTGCTTGTGGAGGAAACATGATGAACAAGACGCATGCCGTAGCTTGGGATGTGTTTAAGGAGCTATCTGAGGGCTCTAGACAGTTCAATAAGAGCCCTCGTGCTAGGGGTGTACTCGCTGTTGATGCTCCTGTGGCTGCACATCAGACTGATATGGAAGAGGTGAAGGAGATGATGAAACAATTGGTCATTGATAGAACTCCTCAACATCTGAAGGCACGTGGTCTTTGCAATCAATACACTCATCCTATGGACATGTGCCCGCTTCTACAAGATCCTAATTTTGATTTGAATGCCATTGGGAATTTTGCTCAACAAAGGCCTAGGAGAGGCAATTATGGAAATCCTAGGTATTTCAACAACAACAATTACAACAGAGGCTATCAGTAAGGCTATGGGAACTACCAAGCCTCTTTCAATCAGCAAGGGGGGCAACAGGCAAGGCCCCAACAACAATATGAACCTCGACAGGGAGGTCAGCAACAATCAAATGAGGATAATGAGGATCCACTATAGAAACTGTCACGATTGGTCATGAAGAACGATAAACAACAATCAGAGCCAATGGCAAATCTAGAGAAGCAACAATTAGAGCCAATGGCAAATCTAGAGAAGCAACAATCCGATCGGATGACAAATCTTGAGAATCAAATGAGTCAGCTCATTCAAATCTTAAGTGCTAAGGAGGCAAACAATTCAAGAAAGCTTCCATCACAGACCATCGAGAATCCAACGAAGGAGAATGCTAGTGCTATAACGCTCAGGAGTGGCAAGGAATTAATGTACGAGGAGATAGAAGTAATAGAAGAAGAAGACGGGATGAATCACGTGCGGCGGCCGCAACAACAATGCGGAGCCCGCGGCCAATCAATTGTGTTGCGGCCGTTGCACCCTGCCGCGCCCGCCGCCTCCTTGGTGTCAGGTACGCCTCTTACTACTTGTTCCCCTCTTCCTCTTTCTTCTCCTTCTCCTTCTCCTCCTTCTTCATCCTTACATATGGAGACTCCAAAGCCAATTCCACCCTTCCCGGAAGCCTTGAAGGATACACGAAGGTATGAGAACGACAAGGAAATCTTCGAGACATTCAGTAAGTGTGAGATAAACATTCCTTTGCTTAATTTGATCAAAAGCATTCCTAGATATGCTAAATTCTTGAAGGAACTTTGCACTATCAAGCGGAATCAGAAGCTAAAAGGTAAGCAAAAGGTGAAGGTAAGCGAACATGTCACTGCTGTCTTTCAAAAGCCCATGCCTGAAAAGTGTAATGATCCTGGTATGTTTACTATTCCATGTGTGATAGGTGATACTAAATTTGACAAAGCCATGTTAGATCTAGAAGCATCTATTAATGTTTTTCCTTCTAATGTTTATCATGCTTTTTGGTTGGGACCTCTGAATGACACTCGGGTAGTAATTCAACTTGCTAATCGAACTACTATCTACCCGAAAGGGATTGTTAAATATGTCTTGGTTATGGTTGACAACTTGATATTCCCTGCTGATTTCTTTGTGATTGACATGGGTCCTGGTAACAATGAAGGCCCTATTCTGTTGGGCAGACCTTTTCTGAAAACTGCTAGGACTAAGATAGATGTTTATTCAAGATCTCTTAATATGGAATTTGATGGTCAAAGAGTTGAATATAATATTTATGATTCCATGAAATTTCCATCTGATGATCCTTCTCTGTGCTTTGTGGATATTATTGATACTATGGCACAAGATTGCTTTGATTTGGAGTGTGTTGATGAGATGGACGTTGCTTTACAGGCTCCTATAGATGAAATTGCTAGAGATTATGTATTGTCATCTGATTTGCAGGAGGCTATAGTAGCTTTAGACCATCGATCTCCCACCTATGTGCCACCAAGGGGAGACCGCATTGAGCTGACCATTCCTACTGAAAAGCTTCTTCCATCTATTATCCAAGCGCCTGATGTTGAATTGAAACAACTTCCTAATCACCTTAAATATGCTTTTCTTGGTGAAAATGATACTCTGCCTGTCATTATTTCTCACAAATTGACCTTTGGATAGGAGGAGCGATTGGTGACTGTTCTAAAGGAGAACAAGGAGGCGTTAGGATGGACGATAGCAGACATTAAGGGCATCAGTCCTACCCTCTGTATGCATAGGATACTATTGGAGGATGATGCCAAGCCATCTAGATAACCTCAGCGGAGACTCAACACGCCAATGATGGAAGTGGTAAAGAAGGAGGTGCTGAAGCTCCTTTAGGCAGGTATGATCTTTCCCATATCTGACAGCAAATGGGTGAGTCCTACTCAGGTTGTCCCTAAGAAGGGAGGTATTACTGTTGTTAAGAATCAGGATGGTGAATTGATCCCTAGCAGGGTACAAACTGGATGGAGAGTCTGTATTGGTTATCGGAAATTGAATGCAGTTACTCGCAAGGACTATTTCCCCTTCCCTTTATTGATCAAATGCTTGAGCGCCTTGTCGGCCGCTCACTTTATTGCTTTTTAGATGGCTACTCATGATATTTTCAGGTACCAATAGCACCGGAGGATCAAGAAAAAACGACATTTACATGCCTCTTTGGCACTTTTGCATATCGCAGAATGCCTTTTGGGCTGTGTAACGCACCTGGGACTTTCCAACGGTGTATGGTAAGCATATTTTCTGAGTATGTAGAGCGCTTTATAGAAGTATTTATGGATGACTTCACTGTGCATGGAGATGATTTTGATACTTGCTTGCATCATTTGTCACTTGTGCTTAGGCGGTGTGTAGACACCAACTTAGTCCTTAACTCTGAAAAGTGTCATTTTATGGCTGAGCAAGGCATTGTTTTGGGTCATATTGTGTCTAGCCGGGGTCTTGAGGTGGATAAGGCTAAGATTGATGTCATTTAGTCTCTACCTTACCCCAACAATGTGCGCGAAATTCCCTCCTTTTTAGGCCATGTAGGGTTCTATCGCATGTTTATTAAGGATTTTTCTAAGATTTCTGCACCTCTTTGTGATTTACTGAAAAAGGAAGTAGCTTTTGTGTTTGATGACAGGTGTAGAGCATCCTTTGATGAGCTTAAAGGTCGCCTGACTAGCGCCCCTATAATTCAAGCACCCATATGGTCTCAACCTTTTGAGATTATGTGTGACGCTAGCGACTATGCTGTGGGGGATGTTTTGGGACAAAAGGAAGGAAGGAGCTCTCATGTCATCTACTATGCCTCCATGACTCTAAATGGAGCGCAAAGAAACTACTCAACCACTGAGAAAGAGCAAAGGTAATTGTCTTCACTGGAGAAAGAGCTAAGGTAATTGCCTTCATGTCATCTACTTTGCACTGGAGAAGTTTCGCTCCTATCTCCTAGGAGCTAAGGTAATTGTCTTCACTGATCACGCAACTTTTCGCTATTTATTGACTAAGAAAGAAGCGAAACCAAGATTGATTCGTTGGATTTTACTTTTGAGTGAATTTGACATTGAAATCAAAGATAAGAAAGGTTCAAAAAACTTATTAGCGGGCCACCTCAGCAGACTTGTCCAAGGAGAGGACAAGCCGGAAGATCAAAGACCCATTCACGGTGAGTTCCCTAACAATACACTATTTTATATAGCTCACACCCTCTCTTCGCAGCTGCAGGAAAGTACGAAAACGGAGGATGTTGCGCACGCCGCACCCTTGTGGCGCCCGGAACCAATCAATGATGCTGAGCCCGCATCAAACATGCGGCGCCCGCCGCATAGTAATCAAGCCCTCGTTCAGTCCTTGTCCCTCCTATCCGATGAGGTAAGTCCTGATATTCCTGAATTGTTGATGCGTGTCCATACTCCTCGACCTTGGTTTGCCAATATGGTGAATTTCTTGGTCACGGGAGAATTTCCACCGAAATTCACAAAAGCTTAGAAGGACAAGATTCGACATGACTCTCGCTTCTATGTTTGGGATGACCCCTAGCTTTGGAAACATTGTGCTGATCAGGTAATCAGGAGGTGTCTGCCGGACAATGAGGTACAATCTGTTCTTACTTTTTTTCATGCTCATGAATGTAGAGGCCACTTTGGTCCTCAAAAGACTGCTAGGAAAGTTTTAGAAGCAGGTTTCTTTTGGCCTCACTTATTTAGGGATGCTAATGCCTTCTATAAATCATGCGATAGATGCCAAAGGGTAGGGAACATATCTGCTAGGAATGACATGCCACAAACAACTGTCATATTTTCTGAAATTTTTTATATTTGGGGTATAGATTTTATGGCTCCCTTCCCTAATTCTTTTGGGAATATATATATATTTTTCTTGCGGTGGACTATGTCTCTAAGTGGGTGGAGGCAAAGGCCACCAGAACTGATGATTCTAAAGTAGTTGCAGAATTCCTGAAAGACACCATTTTCGCAAGATTTGTGGTGCCTAAGGCTATAATTAGCGACAGAGGGACACATTTCTGCAACAGGACGATCACTGCCTTGTTAAAGAAGTACCATGTCACACAGAGAGTGTCAACTGCTTATCATCCTCAGACAAATGGTCAAGCGGAGATATCAAATAGAGAGATAAAGACCATTCTAGAGAAAACAGTGGCACCTAACAGGAAGGATTGGAGTCTACGGCTGAATGACGCTCTTTGGGCCTATCGGACGGCCTATAAGACTCCTATTTGTATGTCCCCTTATCGAATTGTCTTTGGAAAGGCATGTCATCTCCCTGTAGAGCTTCAGCATAAGGCGTATTGGGTTGTAAAGAATTGCAATATGAGGTTGGATGAAGTGGGTGAATTCAGAAAGCTTCAATAGCAAGAGCTGGAGGAATTGAGTCTGGATGCTTATGATAATGCAGTGATCTACAAGGAAAAGACCAAGGCTTGGCATGACAAACACATCCTGCGAAAAGAGATAACAATAGGAGACAAGGTCCTTCTATACAAATCACGCCTGAAACTTTTCCCTGGAAAGCTTAGATCAAGGTGGGAGGGACCCTACACCATCTCAAGTATTTTGTCTCACGGAGCAATTGAACTCTATGATCCTAAGTCTAATGAGCTGTTTAAGGTTAACAGTCATAGAGTTAAGCCATACTTTGAGAACATTCCACATAACGAAGAAGAGGAGTTGGTGCTTGCTGAACCAACCCATTAGGCCACTCAAGGACCATCACGTCGAGCCAACGACTTGAAACAAAGGCGCTGCTCGGGAGGCAACCCGAGGTAAGTTCTCATTTCTTTCTCATCTTTATTATTTTCTTTGGTAGTTTTCATTAGTTAATTTTTATTTTTAGGCTTAGTTAACATAGGTAGTGGTAATAATAATAATAAATAAATAAATATAAATAAATAAAACAAATAAAATAATAAAAGACGGAAACATGATCCCGCAACCACTTCACCGGCGGCGGCCGCATCATCCAATGCGGCGGTGGGGGGGGGGGGGGGGGGGATGCGGCGGCCGCAGCATATGCTGCGCCCACCGCACATCAGGTCCGTGACCTATTCTTCAAAAAAAATAAAAAAAATAAAGGATAGATTGTTCACGGGAGCCCTCCTTCTATCCCTACCTCTTTCCTCTCAAAGTCACCACCTTCAAGAGCCCCCAACTCCATTGTTATCTTCTTCCTTCCTTTTCCTTCAACCTTTGAGAAACAACCTTCAACAGCCCCCAAGCCCTCTCTTCCATCCCTTTCTTCACCAAGCCGACGCCCCCTAGTCGGAAGCTCGAAGCCCCCGGATCTGACGTCTCGCAACCACAGCACCACCGGATCTGCGCCACCACCTCACCTGTTGCCTTGCCGATCCGCTGCGGCCGCCGCCTCCTTGCTGCGCCCGCCGCGTCACCCGCCAGGTTCGATTCTTCATTTGGATTGGTGTTGTTTGGTGTTGACATCTTGAGATCTATTGAGCTCTTGTGTGGTGAGTTGAGAAGTGGTTATATTTGTGCTTGGTTTGATTTGGAAATTCTGAATTTGGGGTATTGCTTGAAGGATTTGGTTTTTTTGGTGGTTTGTTTGAGATACATTTGTGTTGGTAAGTTGATTTGGTTTTGGTGGATTGCTTGAGTTTGTGGAGCTTTAGGTGGAATTTTAGATCTATTTGGGGTATTAATTTACTGCTGAGATTTAATACAAAATGGTGCGCCGCTTGAGGAATGCGTCTGACGAACAGAGGAAGATATTTAAGAGCTTCCATCCAAAACGATTCGTTCAGACGAAGTTTTTCCATATCCCGGCCTTACAAACATTGGGCATGTTAGATGTTACAAGGCGGATGCTCACCAATGGCGGTTTGGGGGGATTTATAGACCGTAGTGCCGCCACGTATCCTGAGTTGGCATGGGAGTTTCTGGCAACATTTCAGCAGGTGGTTAACTCAAGGATTAGGTTCAACTTGTTGGATCAGCCTTACGTTTGCACACATGACCAGCTGAGACAGATTTTTGGGATCTCTCAGACACCCACTCCAGATTGGTATTTCATGGCTACAGAGCATCAACGCCATGATGTCTGGTTCACAGTGACTAGAACCAGATTTGACGGCCACAAGGGCAAGTATAACTACAATTTCGTCCACCCTTGCCTCCGTCTTGTGCACAAGGTCTTGGACATGTCTTTCAGCGACCAAGGCGATGTGAACAAGGTGCCTGCTGGTCATCTAGCCTAGTTATGGAGCTTTGCTCCCCAGTCCCGTGGTACGCCGGACTGGGTTGAGATCTTTGTGGAGAGCTACGTGAAGATTCAAGGGAAGAAGTCAGAGAGGTTTGGCTTGGGAGGCATGATTAGCCTCATTGCCTACCACTATCTAGAGCCTGAACAATGTGGTGCACCCATGACTAGTGGGTACACCTATACGACAGAGCAGCTCCGGAGGGATTTCGTGATTGAGGGCTCTGATGTGGCAAGCTGGATTTGGAAGTCGGGGAAGCATAGTGAGCACCTTATGGCCCTTCCAACAACACCCTATACATTGCAGCTGATCCAGTCCAGGTAGAGGATGATGATGACAAGGCTGAGGATGATGCCCCTGCACAGACAGACTATCATATGGGGGATGCACAACACGCTACTGGATCTTCTGTGGGACCTCGCTTCTATTCTGCTGAGGATGACCCCTGGCGGGACCACATGCTTACCGAGTTCCACCGTATGTACTTGCGCCAGGACTCCTTCGAGTTCACTCTCCACGACATCGGCCGCGATGTGCGTGAAACAAACTATCACTTGGAGGAGTTGCGGAGAGAGCAGGCTTACTACTTCCGCCCGCAGTACCCTCACATCCCGCCGTACCAGTCGCCACCATACCAGTCGCCGCCTCAGTGAGTGGTTAGTCTACCTCCTTCACCCTGAATTATTCTGTTTTATTTTGGTTGTCTGTACTGTTTCAGTGAGGACACTGAAAACGTTAAGTGTGGGGAAGGAGAATTATATGTATATTATGTCAATTCTGTCATTTCTGTCATTTCTAGGACCATGTTTAAACTTTTGCACAACATGTTAAAATTCTGTAATAGTTAGTTTATTTAATTTCTGTTAAGCTTAGTTTATTTAATATTGTCTAATTTAGCTTAATTATTTTTCTGCATTTTCGGATTTAATTTTTCTGCAATTTCGAATTTTAGAAAAAAAAATCGAAAATCTAAAAGTAGAGCATGCATTGCATACATGTGTGTTATTCAAATACCCATCTGGCTTAGTTTGTCCTCTATTTTAAATTTCAAGAATGATTCATAAAAATCTCATGGAGTTCTGGATGTTTTGATTATTGTCTCTATTTGATTTTTGTGAAACATGAGCTAGCAAATATAATTGAGCATGTATGATTGAGCTAAAGTATGATTGAAGTCCTAAAAACATGACCCTGTTAGAATGTTTGGCCTTATTTGAATTATTTTGCTCATTTGTGTGAATTACTCTCCTATTGTTGCTACCTCTTGGCATTGACTGCAATATCTATTTTTAAAGACCGATGCACATGTTTGGTTGTTTGCGGAGTTTATGTTTATATTTTGAGTCTTTTGTTTGAATTTGTGAATATTTAGTGAATAAGGTGGCAATGGTTGATGCACTTAGTAACCGGATCTATGCATGACACCCATGGGTATGATTCGCACAAAAAGGTGTTGAAAACTATCCACTAGGAAAGAAAGCTTGATCATTAAGTTACAAGGTTCATTCATGACACCCATGTTTGCACTTCGCGTAAGGAAAGCACTAAGACAAGAAAAAGAAAAAGGAAAAAAAAATGAAAACAAAAGAAAAAGAAAAAGAAAAAAACAGTGTCGCATTTTATTTTCTTTATTGTTTCCCGCAAGTAATGACATTTCGGTAGAGAATTGGTGATATGGTGGTCAATGTCTATGAGCTTAGTGCATGATTGGTTTGAGTTGAGAGTTGTGTCTTAAAGCCTAAACACATGAGTGAAACACATATGTCTCTTGTACTAATCTAGTCACCACAGAAAGTAAGGACTCTATTCCATCAAAATCCATCTGCTCATACAAGAATGACTAGAGAAATGAACAAACTAATCTGAATCAACAGAAGCAACCAAAATTTGCAAGATAGAAACTAGCCATAGAGGATTGCACTCATAGAGTAATACACAGATTGCAATCATATATGAACCAAACCAAAGAAAAAGATGAACACAAACCCCAATTTAGCAATAGGAAAATCGAATTGAGCGGAGAAAAAAAAAGGCAATTTTGGGGCGGAGACACACCTGCCAAGGCGTCGGAGATGCTCTCACTGTTCAATTGGCCTAATTATGACCAAGCCAATTGAATCCGATGGAATCAAGAACGGATCGGATGCAATCAAGCACAAATTCCTCTCTCACCTTCCTTAAAACCCTAGACGCCGAATCCGATGCAATCAAGCACGGATCCTCGCGTATGGCCAAGCCAATTGAAAGATCCAGATCCTCCTCAATCCTCCTCCACGCGGCTGATGCCGCCTACGAGGACGGGGTTCGAATTCAGAGCGACGACACATCGGGAGGCGGCGTCGTCGAAGAGGAGGTTGCACTTGTGGTGACTATAGAGGAGGAAGGGGGAGAAGAGGGAGGAAAGAGATTGGAGAGAAGCTGCGTCCGGGAGCCCGAAAGGCAAAGCTTGAGCTCCACTTCCATGGCTAGGACATGGAGAAGGAGGGAGCCAGTTGAAATCTGAACCTTCGCTCCGTCTGAAATCTCTCAACAACGAAGGGTTAGGGCTAAAAATACTTTCAAAATGGACTAGCACGCCTAAAAAAATAAAAAGTAGTTAATTAGCTAATTAAATCTTAAAAGGTGTACAAAACACCAATTTTTTTTTTAACTCTGTTATAATATTATTATATTAGAGATGGATAAACACTAGTAAACCCTAGTTTCTTATGTAAACTCCTATATAAAGGAGTTTCTTATGTAGACATCAGTTCACTCTCCTCTCTACTCTCTCTATTATCACACGTTATTATCACACGTTATCAGTACGAGGTTGCTCTTGCTATGTTTCAAGATCGAGGTTGCTCTTGCTATGTTTCAAGATAGTATTCACGCTTTTATCAATTTGAAAGATAAGTTTCGACCATAATCCCTCGCCCCCAATTCGTCTTCCTCTTACATTGTATTGGGATATCTTTTATGTATATATAGATATTGGTTTATTAAGTTGGACCTATCTTGTAAATTGTACTATATATACTTCTTGTGAATGAGAGAAAGATCAAGCCTTTTTCCACGATTCAATATTTCTCATGGTATCGGAGCAAGTTTAACCTAAAAATCAAATTTCTTTTTACCCCGAGCCGCCGCCCTAGCCGCCGCTCTATCTACCCTTCCCGTTCGCTGCTTCCGCCATGTCTGGAAACCAGTCCGACGCCACCCAGCAGGCCGCCATCGCTGCCGCCGTTGAGGCTGCGAAGAAGGCCCTCGTCGACAACACCTCTCCGTACTACTTACATCCTTCTGATCATCCGGGCTTGCACGTCTGTGCCGTGACATTCAAGGGTGACAATCACCCCGAATGGGCAATCTGTTTTCGCAATACTCTCTATGCGAAAAACAAGTCCGACTTCATTGATGGCTCCTTGCAGAAACCAACCGACGCTACTGAGGTTCGACGGTGGCGGGCTGTGAATTCCATGATCATTGGGTGGATTTTACAGTTCTTCGACGCCTCACTTCGTCCCTCCCTTACCTACTTTGAGACTGCGAAAGACTTGTGGGATGATATTGCTCAACGTTTTTCGGTGGGCAATGGTCCGCGTATTCATCAACTTAAGGCGCAGTTGTCTCGAGCCACTCAATCCGGGGGATCTATTGCTGTGTATTTTGGCGTTCTTAAACGCAGTTGGGATGAACTTGCCAATTTTTCTACTGTTCGTGGTTGTACTACTTGTGGTACTTGCACCTGCAATTGGCGCACCAATTTGCACAAGGAGTGTGACGAGGAGCAGATCCATCAATTTCTCATGGGTCTCGATGACGAATTTGCTACCGTTCATTCGTCGCTTCTCGCCAATGACACGTTGCCCTCTCTCAACGTTGTCTATCAGACCTTGACCCGTGAGGAGGCTCAGTTAGCCGCTTCCAAGAATCGGGATGCTTGCCCCGACGGTGCTGCCTTTGCTGCCCAAGGACAGCGACAGGGTTCTCGGCCCCGTGACCAGTCTCATCGCGATCCGGATCCGTCTGTGCGTGATTGATCTACAAGGAATCGCGATCAGTCCTCTCGCGATCAACGATCTTGCAGGCGTGGTACCGATCGCCCTACGTGCACTCATTGTGGCCAACTCGGTCATGCTGTCAGTTCCTACTTCAAACTCATAGGTTGTCTTGAGTGGTGGCACACTGGACCTCGCGATCGCACCACATCCGACGTTCCTGCTAGCCGTGCTTCTGACGGCGCTGGTCGTGGTCGTGGCCTTCCTCAGACCGGCCTCGCCAATGCCGCTCATACTCATCAGGATCGTGGCGGTCAGTCATCAGCTTCCTTTGCTGGCGCCGATCGCTATGCCTTCCCCGAATTATCCGACTCCTAGTGGTCCACTCTTGTTTCTCTCTTTCAGTCACCCGCCTCTGGTTCGACTGATCACTTGAATGGTAAGATCTGTTCCCCCTGGATACTTGATTCGGGCGCCTCGTTTCATATGACGGGTGCTCGCTCTCTCCTTACTGATCTTGTGGATGTTACTCCATCTTTTATTGTTCTGCCGGATGGTCTGGTTGATACTGCTACACAGGCAGGCACCCTGGTTTTGGGGACCCACTTACGGTTAACTGATGTGCTTCTTGTTCCCCGTCTCAAATGTAATCTTATATCTCTTCTGACTTTGCTTCGTCAGCACAATTGTTGTCTCAGGGGTACTGATAGAGTCTGTGTTTTGTAGGACCGTACTACGATGACGTTGATTGGCGTGGGTGAGGGGCGCAATGGAGTTTACTGGCTTCGTTTTGCACCACCAACTGGCCTATCTTCCCATGTCGAAGCTGACTCACTTTCCCTCTGACATAACCGTTTGGGTCAGCCTACACCTATTATTTTGTCGCATTTACCTCATCTTCAAGTCAATAAACACAGGTCATTGAATCCTTGTGATGTCTGTCATCGTACAAAGCAAACTCGCTCCCCATTTCCTTTAAGTACTTCTCATGTTTCTAGTCCTTTTGAATTAGTCCACGGAGATCTATGGGGCCCTTATCGCTCTAAGTCTCTTACGGGTGCTTCTTATTTTCTTACTTTAGTTGATGATTGTTCAAGACTTGTCTGGCTCTATTTGTTGCGAAATAAAAGTGAAGTGTTTACTATTTCTCCACAATTTTGTGCTATGGCTAAATGTCAGTTTAATGTCTCTGTCAAACGATTTTGAAGTGACAATGGAACGGAATTCACATCCTTACATTCTTACTTTGATCATAATGGTATTATGTTTGAATCTTCGTGTGTAGACACTTCCCAACAGAATGGTCGTGCCGAACGGAAACATCGCCACATCCTGAATGTTGCCCGATCTCTTATGTTTCAAGCCAGCTTACCCATCAAATTTTGGGGGGAATGTATTCAGGCCGCAGGCTACCTTATCAATCGCACCCCCACCCCTATCCTTGCCCACAAAACCCCCTTCGAAGTCCTTCATGACCGCATCCCCTTTTACTCGCACATCCGCACCATTGGTTGCCTTTGCTATGCCTCATAGATCCCTCGCACCTCTAATAAATTTGCCCCCCGTGCACGCAAATGCATCTTCCTAGGCTACCCTAAGGGACAACGGGGTTGGAGAGTGTTTGACATTGAATCCAATGACTTTTTTGTTTCTCGGGATGTTACCTTCTATGAAACCACCTTTCCGTTTCACACCTCTGCACTACCTCCGCCGAAGCAACCATTGTCGTCGTCCTCCCCTACCCATTCGGCCTCCCCTACCCATCCGACCGAGGAACTTCTTTCATTAGCTCCCTTTCCGCTAGAACCTGCCCCTGCCCCCACCCCTCCTGTGGATGTTTCCGTCATTGCTGACCCGCTTTCAGACGCTAGGGGGAGTGCCTCGCCAAAAGATGCGTCTGCGTCGCTCCTTGTTGAGCCTCTTCCCCTTCGTCGGAGCACTCGTGATCGAGCTCCACCAGCAAAATTTCATGATTACGTCTGTCATACCATACAATCACCAATATCCTCTATTGTTCCCCCTCCTGCTCAGTCATCATCATCAGGTACGCGTTATCCTATTAAGCACTATGTCTCTTTTGACCGTTTCTCTTCTTCTCATGTGGGTTTGTTAGCTTCTATTACTGCTGGAGTTGAGCCTCGATCCTTCTCTGAAGCACTTCGCAGTCCGGAATGGCGCTCGGCTATGCAGGATGAGATTGATGCCTTGGTTAAGAATGGCACCTGGACGGTTGTCGATCTTCCTGCAGGCAAACACCCCATTGGTTGTAAATGGGTTTTTCGCATCAAGTATAAGTCAGATGGTACTTTGGAACGTCATAAACCTCGGCTTGTTGTGCTTGGTAACAATCAGCAGTCGGGTATTGATTACAATGAAACCTTCGCTCCGGTTGCGAAGATGGTCTCCGTCCGTACCTTTCTTGTTGTTGCCATGAATCAGGGTTGGGAACTTCATCAGATGGATGTCCATAATGCCTTCCTCCACGGTGACTTGGACGAAGAGGTTTACATGCGGCCACCACCAGGTTTCCCCTTCTCAGATCCTTCCAAAGTGTGCCGCTTGAATCGGTCACTCTATGGTCTTCGTCAGGCCCCCCAGAACTTGGTTCTTCAAGCTTACTGCTGCTCTTTGCCGATCTGGATTTGTTCAGTCTAGGGCTGATTATTCGCTCTTCTCTTTCCTGCGCCCAGGTTTGTCTCTTCATGTGCTAATTTATGTGGATGACTTGATCATTGCTGGTAGTAATTCAGCCGAGATTGCTCGCCTCAAATCCAAGCCGAGCTCTGTCTTTCATATGAAGGATCTAGGTCCTCTAAAGTACTTCCTTGGCATTGAAATTGCTCGTTCTGACAAGGGTCTTTTTCTCTGTCAACGAAAGTACACGCTAGACATACTCTCAGAGGCTGGTCTCCTTGGTGCTAAGCCTTCTGAGTTTCCCATGGAACAGAATCACTCTCTTGTTAGCTCTACCGCTTTGCCATTCGCCGCTCCGGATAGGTATCGCCTTCTGATTGAAGACGAAGAAACAACATACTGTCTCTCGCTCTTCTACCGAAGCCGAATATCGGGCCATGGCTTACGCCTGGTGTGAGTTGTTGTGGCTCAAGTCGTTTCTCCACTCTCTTAGAGTGGAGCATTCAGTGCCTATGCATCTGTTCTGTGATAGTCAAGCCGCCATTCACATTGCTGCAAACCCCGTCTTCCATGATCGTACCAAACATATTGAAGTTGACTGTCACTTTATTCAGGATGTCATACTTGCAGGCACTATTCGGGATCTTCTCACCAAAGCCCTCGGTCGTCGGCAGTTTCAGTTCCTTATGGGCAAGTTGGGCATTTGTGACCCGCATGCTCCAACTTGAGGGGGAGTGTTGGGATATCTTTTATGTATATATAGATATTGGTTTATTAAGTTGGGCCTATCTTGTAAATTGTACTATATATACTTCTTGTGAATGAGAGAAAGATCAAGCATTTTTCCACAATTCAATATTTCTCACATTGTTCGCATCAATCCACTCATTTTTGCAATCGCTACCTCTGCAAACAACCATCTAATATGTGATTCTCGCTTATATCATAATCAATTGAATCTAATATGTTTCACTAACATATTGTCTTCATAAATAGCGGTAAACAAGGTTGAAACTAGTTTGATTAGAATGTAAACCAAGGCCAAGGTTATTGAAGCCTTCTTGCGCGCCGGGTGCCTCCTTTGCAGGTCTTCGAAGACGGGATCTGCCGATGGTGAGAAGAGGCTTGGAGGTCGAACCTCGATCCCGCCGACCTGCACGCGAGCCTCGATGTCGAACCTTGACCTAGTCGGAGTCTGACTAGGTCGAGGTTCGACTTAGTCGGAGTATGGAGCCTTGACGTAAGGGAGCCAAGAACGGGGAAGAAAAGTTTTGTTTCTAGTTTTTCATTAATTAATTGATTAGCATCTGCATATAGATTTGTCGGAGGAGGAGCAATCATTGACGGCGTCTGCCACTGGTTCCACCGCCGAACCTGCATGATTGCTAACGATTTCAGGCCCACCGGCTTCCCCGAAGGCGACGCCTCCAGCACCACCGCCGGCGCCGCATCTTCTTCGTTCACGGTGCAGGACGACTTAGAATCTCTAATTCTGAAGGCCGAAGCCCAGCCGCCATTGCCATCCCAATATTGGGAAATTTGATTTGAAGAACGAGAGGTGTGCTGGGCGGAGTTCCGAGCGGGAGGAGCGGCGACAAATCTGCGTTGCTCGCACGTCGTTTTCCATGGAGACTGCATCGATGATTGGATCCGGAGTCGAGGATTCCTCGTTGCTATTGGATTGAACCGTCCACCTTTGCCGC
Source organism: Persicaria tinctoria (assembly GCA_037127255.1). Taxonomy (NCBI): domain Eukaryota; kingdom Viridiplantae; phylum Streptophyta; class Magnoliopsida; order Caryophyllales; family Polygonaceae; genus Persicaria; species Persicaria tinctoria. Next base: position 44,610,328 of record JBANSL010000018.1, read on the forward strand.
TAGTCCGAACTGATCAAGGAAGCAGTGTCCCGACGCCGCCGCTCTCTGCAAATTGAGAAACGAAGAAGACGATGGTGCTGTTTTCAATGGTCGAAATATCCTGTATCGGGGTGTTATCGGATGGGGGTAAAAAGGATATATCGGGGATATATCGATGATATATCGGGATATATCGGATTTATCGGATTCGCTAATTTTTAACTATAAATATTATATTTATACTTTAAAATTTAAAAATACACATAAAAATTGATACTCATTAGTCCCAAATTCAGTGAATAAAGTAGTAGACTCATTAGTCCCAAATCAAAATGAAATCGAATTTATCAGTCCCAAATACACTAATAACAGTGAATGCAATAGACTCATTGGTCCCAAATCAGTCACAAATTTAATTAATTTAACGAAATAAGATGGAATAATGACTACAAGTACACAACCAAAACACACTTTACACATACTTATATTATACTCCAAATTGCTCCCAAACTCAAAATGAAATCAATCTACAAAAAAGACGTCCGACATACCTTGAATGTGCCGAACTGCAGAGGCAGCCGGAGATGGTCAGGGGAGGCCGGAGAAGATCAAGGGAGGCTGGCGAAGAAGCAAGGGTGACCAGAGAACAGTAACTTGAGCATAAACACAGGTAGTTGCGCCGCAGAACACTAAGTCGGAGAAGAGCACTCGCACGGTCGGAGAAGAAGTGATGATCGCCGACCGGAGAAGAAGCGAGTGAGGAAGTTAGGGCCAGCCGGAGAAGAAGCCCTCGCAGTCGCACTCCACTGATTCGCCGGAGAAGAAGCCCTCGCAGTCCCTCTTCGCAGACGCAAGTCCTAGGTTTGGTTGGGTTTAGAATGATCGATTTCAGATCTGAACGTCTGATTGGTTCTACCCTTTTTTTTTTAATTTTTCCATTAAAAAAGAATACAGAACGACATCGTACAATAGCACCGATAAATCGGTCAACCCGATATTGACCGATATATCGGTCGTTGACCCGATAAATAGCGTTGACCGATATTAGCAAACCGATACCTCGATATCGTATCGTGTTCTAAATATCTTCGATATATCGCCGATATATAGACCGATATATCCGATATTTAGAACACTGGCTGTTTTACATTAATTATAAAACCAACCCAGAGTCCTTTTGAAATCACAGATTGGCCCTATACTTTATATAATTACAGAAAGTGGCCTAAACTTTCAGGGCTGCATATTTTTCCCCTATGAAGTATTCACACATCGCCGAAGATGATGTATAACCCCTAGAGCGGTTTAACAATCGAAGTTGTAATATCCCTGAAGTGATTGAATCAATCGAAGTGGTAGTGTTCCCTGAAGCGGAATATCCCTCAAGTGATTGAATCAATCGAAGTTGTAGTGTTCCCTAAAGCGGAATCTCAATCCCTGAAACGATTGGATAAATCGGTCGTATGCCCTGAAGTGGATGTTATTTTATTATATCCCTGAAGTGATAAACGTCGAATTTCATCCCTGTAGTGATGAATTATCTAATTATTTATTTATTTATTTATTTTAAGGTGATTTTACTAACTAGCCTATTAGGTGAACCTTCAATTAGGTGGCACCCTTCCCAAATAGAGTAAATAATGGTCAATGGTCAACTGTTTGACCATTGACCGATCAACGTTGACCAACTCATTCGATTTTTTTTAATGCCATTTTTTATTATATTTTATTTTCACTTTAATGCCACTTTTCAAACTTTGATAACATTTTTTGTTTAATTTGATGTCACGTTGACCATTGATGCCTTTTTTTAACTGTTGACTACTGATGACACTTTTTTATGTCAATTTTTTGATGAATTGTTTTTACAGTGATGCCATATTTTTTCAAAGTAGTGTTTTGATGACATTGTTTTCTTTAATGTGATTCAAGTTTTTCAAAGTTGTGTTTTGATACCATTAATTTAATTATTTGATGCCACTTTTTTAATCAAATCGTTTGATGCCACATTTTTTTTAATTTAATCAATTATATATCGATATATTTTCATCAATTCTACTTTTATTCACTGATGACACATTTGTGATTACACTTCATTGATGCAATCATTTGTGGTGACATTTTTATTTCATTTTATTAATGACATCTTTTATTGATGACTTTTTTTCATTGATGACATATGTGATTACACTTTATTGATCTCAATCATTTATAACAACCCTTTGCAAATTGCACACACGGTAACAATAAGCAAAATAAATAAGAAATTGAGGGATTCATACTACATATCGAATATCGAATATCCAAGCTAACCTATCTCGGTTGAATCTTCTGTTGCGTGAACAACTCGACCTCTAACGTACCTCAGCCAAGTACGCTTAGAGATGGCAGTCAATTGGTCATTGTCGATATCATACCAATAGAGTGTTCCGAAGCGGTGACACACAAGAAACACGAGTCATTGTCGATATCATACCAATAGAGTGTTCCGAAGCGGTGACACACAAGCAACACGAGTCTTCTGCCATCTTCAATTCACACTCAAAAAGTGTATAGGGTTGTATACGAAGGTGGAGGTAAGCATAGGGATCACTATCAGTACTTATCCTCGACGATAGCTCGATACTTATCCTCGATGTGTCAATAGTAAACAGCAACGTCCAAGACTCATGAACCCCGTACTATTTCATCACCCACAAATGACCTGTTTAAACAAATAAAGTTTCAAATTAGATGGAATTATTAACAAACATACATAACATTAATAAATTCAATTTTTTCTGGGAAATTATTTTACCTTATGACACTTGTATATCTCTTTTATTGCCACCAAGTTTCCACCCTTTCGTTTCAATTGCAAATCGTGTATTAATCAAACACATTGCTCTAAGAAAGATGGTGAGTATCCAACGTACTTTCGTAAGGCAGAATCCTACAATACTTGTATGGCTATTTAAAATTCCAAAATATATAAATGTTGCCGAAGATGACAAAAGGTAAATGCTTACCCAGGGATGCTTCTTTGGATTCATTGTGAATTTTGCAAGGAAAATTACTGGTGTTGCAACCAAGGAAGGTAGGAACTTGACACACCCATAATCTAGTAAACTTAGCTCAGCCAGGTAGTACCCAAGAAACTCCAACTTTAAATTGCCACTTTGCATATGCAACATCAAAATTAGAAGCTGATTTTGAAGATTATCTACAAAATCCAAAGCACAAACTGCAAATTAGTAGCAACTTACTCTGAGATTTTCTTGTGAACCTCTTGTGAATTTCCTGAAATTGTATTAAAATAGAAAGGAGGAACTATAAGCATTCACCCAAACGTTTTAGACTGCAACCTGAATAATTAAGGCATATTATGTTAGTGTAGCTGATAACTCATATACCTCAAAAAAGGTTTTACTGTTGGATTCCCCATCTCAAATTTAAGGGACTTGAGAATATCAGATTCCATATTAACACGCTTCAAAATTCCAAAAATAAAATATAGTCTCAGTAAAGATCTCAAACATACCATCCTTAGCCAATGATGAACGATTTTTAGTCGCGTAAATCATATCAAAATAAAACTCAAACCTACAAACTAGTATAGCAAGTAAGTAAGAGGTCGATCCCACGGAAAATCAAGTATTTCTCAGCAATGTGTATTTACCAATTAGTAGAAAGGGGGGTTTTGGTTGATTGAGATTGAAAAGAAAATAAAATGACATAAAAATAAATTGATACAAAACAATTTAGAGAGAATCGCTCTACCTACAATTATCCACTTTATTTGGTTGAATTGATATTGTAACTTTATCTTGTCCTTTTAGGTTTCCTATGAATGCCCTTGTCCCGACCTAATATAGTTACTAATCCAATCAGTCTTAGAAACCCTTATCAATCAAACAGTCCCTAAAGAAGGATTTAACCCAATTGATAGCTTTAAGTTCATAGATAAGTCAAGGTATTTGCAGTCCCTAAAGAGAGATTTAATAACACATCCAACTTCCTACCCATCCAATTAGTTCAATCAGCCCTAAAGGGATAAGTTTGCTACTTGGGTTAAGGTTCGCAATCAGGAATGAATGAAAACCTAACCTAATGAATGAATGAAAACCTAGGGCTAAGCCCTCTCTCTATATCGTGCTCTTTTCGTATCCAAGTCCGCCTCCAAAAGACTAGGATAGGTAAATAGGGTTTAGATAGATAAAACCGTCGCCGAACGCAAAATGCGGCGGCCGTGTCATGGAAGCTGTGGCCGCTGCTTCATTGATGTGCTGCGGTCGCGGCATATGTGTTGTGCCTGCTTCAATGGTCTTTTACGAAAAATCTACTTTGAATCAGCTCTCGACGTCAACAGAAAAGTTGTATCTCTCTGAAAGAGCTTTCCAACAGATGGTCATAATTGTCAATCGGAGAATAGAGGCCTCCAGAAAGTGGAAAACAGTTCAGCATGTCTGGCGACAACTTATGCGGACTTGTTCTTCGTTTAGGCTCGCTTCTTCTTCTCATGACCTCTTTAGATCTTCATGTAAGCTTCTTCGATCGACTAAACATCCTCATCTAACCGTTCTAATGCGTTATCAACCCATGTCTCCTCCTCGGATCCACAGTTATCTGAAATAATCAATAAAAACGTGTAGATTCCGACTCAACCAACATAAAGAGAAAATATGCAAATTGTACTTAAACCATGCATGATATTCATCATAACTAAGCTAAATGCAACCTATTATGACCATCTAAATGCATGCTACCAAACAAACACAATCACAAAACAAGAAATAAGAAACCATTAAAGAGATCAACATGGACTCTAAAAGGAATTCAACCATGTAAACAAACACCATCAGACTCTCAATTTCATTACAATAAAACTAAACTTCATCATAATAAAACTATCAATTCTTTTGTTTGATATGTGATCAGAAATATTTTGCACTTGAAGTTTTTTTTGCACTAGTTACTAGAAATTCTAACCTGTAGAAGGAAATGGAATTGGTTCGTAACTAGGACCCTCGTGTTGCCTCTTAGTTCCTCCTTGATACATTTCTCAAACACCTGAAACAAAGCATTCCATTCAAGATGGCAACGAGAAAGCACATCAACTCCATTGATGACAGAAAATGCAACAACAACAACATTCAATCAAAAGGTAAATTCTCATAAGAGAAGATCACATCGGATTAATACAACAGCAACAAATTTCAAGCACAAAAGGCAAATTCTCATAAAAATCAGAAATTCAAGAGGAATCATCCGCTACTGCACCACCAGTCCATTCTGATTCTCCTAATCTTAGACCCCTATATTTGACAGCATACAATCGAGATTCAAATATCCAATCGAGATTCAACAGTCCAGTCGAGATTCCATTTAGAACAACAAATCCCACCATTATCGACTCTAGGCGAAAGGCCCCAATTTTTCCATAAATATTCGCACCTAATAACCCTAGTAGTTCCAATCCAACTCAAAATCCCAAATTAAAAAAGAACAATCAAAGCAAATAGATTAAGAGTGAGATTTCATAACGGATCTGAAGAAAAATAAAAAAGAACGAGGGCTAGGAGTTGAGAATTACACACACAATCCAAGGGGTCTCGTTGGTGGAGTTTCCGACCTGTTGTGGGTCGCACAAGACTAAACTCGACTTTAGCTTGGGCTTGTAGGGTGTGCCGACCGGTGAGAATCATGCGTTGGTGGTCGGTGGCGGAGTGGTGGTTGAGAGAGACGGGAGATGGAGAATACATGGATGAGCGCTCTCCGATCTTCCGATCTAAAGGAAAGGGAAAGGGGATTGGGGAAGAGACACTTAATTAAGTTTGGAAGGATGCTAGCACGGCTAAAAAATAATGGAATGGTTTTAATTAACTAATTAAAAGTCTAAAAGGTGATATTTCACCAAAATTTCTTTTTATTTTATTTATCTTATTTTTATGTTTTTTTTTTAATTATTTTTCATCTTCCGAAGTAGATGAATTATCTCATGAAGTAGATAAAATTGTTAAAATTATATATTCGAGAAGTGAATGAACGAAATCATTTCCCGAAATAGATGAACGAGCGCATCTCCCGAAGTAGATGAATGATAAATTGATCTCATCCCCGAAGCGATGAAACGATAAATCTCATCCCCGCAGAGATAATCAAGCCGATAAATTTCATCCCTATAGTGATGAAATTGTATTTATTATTTATGTTTATTTATGTATGTTATTTAATTTATTTATTTAAATTATATTTGTTTAATCCTCATCTCCCGAAGTAGATGAACGGAACATCTCCTGAAGTAGATGCACTACAAAAAAAAATTCCTTTAGCTACACCAATTTAGAAACGGCATGGTTTTGCCGTTGCTAACGGGATGTTTTTACAACGGGTTAAGCGACGGCCGGCGTCACTGTCCCTCATTTTGTGACATTTGCGACGACTAATAGTAGTTGCCGTCGCTCATTTTTTTTAAAAACAAAAAGAAAATAAAATGAAAGAACGGAAGAAAGGAAACAATAACCCTACCCACTCAGCCGCTCCTTCAGTCCTTCTAATTATCCAACTCCCTCAGTTGCCGTATAGAGGAGCTAGGGTTTCAGAGACCAAGGGCGACCGATCTAGATCTGGAGATTGAGTGTCTGAGAGAGCCCGATGGAGCTTCCATAAGTGCTCAACAGAAAAAGCTTCAATGAGATCCCGATGGAGCTTCCATGGCAAGGAGCGAAGAAGAGCAACACCGTTCACCCGTCGCAGCCCAAGATCTTGTGAATAGGAGCGAAGAAAAAGCTTCAATGAGATCCCGATGGAGCTTCCATGGAAGATCTTGTGAACGCAGGAGAGCAACACAAGAGAGACTATCTCTGGCAGCAGGAACCCTAAGTCGCAGCCCTCTCACCATTCTCAGTTCTTCCAGTCTCGCTCCTCCTCTTGTGTGATTCTTCAGCGTCTCTCGGCTCTTCTCGCAACACCGTTCACCCATCTCTTTGCTTAGGTCACCATCATTCTACTGCGCGTCTCAGCCCTTCTCTCAACCCTTTTTCAACGCATCAATATGAATTTAGATTCGGAATTAATTCAGATTCCGAATTCGCCTCAGGTTAGTGAAAGTATGTGGTCTCCATATTTCTTTCTAGGCTGCTATAATTGATTAAATTGGTAATATCATGTTAGTAGGTTTGTGTGTATGAGATTTAAAATTGGTTGTTCCACTAAATTTTCTATGTTAATGGGACTAAGGTGTCAAAATTTGCATATTGGGACTCTGCTCCATTTAGTCCGATGTTGTTGTCCATTCACTTGATCAAATTTTAGTTATGTAGGATTGTCTTGTTGTGAATATGATAGTCTAATTGTGAATTGCTGAATATGGCTGAGATTCGGGGCATTTTGTTCTTGCTTCTCTTGAATACTTGTTACACGTTGCATTAATTGCTCATGTGCAGTTAGCTTAAATTATACCAAGACAAGATTTGCCCCGGTAAATCCACACACATACACACAAAAAGATTAGCTCTAGTAAGTTTCTTAGTGAAATACATCAATTATGTAATATAAACGCTTGTGAAAACCAAATTTTTAAAAACTAAAAGTAAAGATGAATGCAAGAACTGAAATCAACAACCCAAGGTGAAAGTAGAAGAGGAGTCTTTGAAGTTTAAAGGTGAAAACCATTTTTATTGTAATATATAGCTCTTGTGAAAACCCTTTTTATTGGTGTATGTAATTTAAAGATGATTCTAAGGTGAAAGTAGAATAGGAGTCTTTGAAGTTTTTCATTTTGTGAACGCAATATGTTTTGAAAATTTATTAAAGATCACTTTGATTGCGAAGATATTACAAGAAGTGCTAATTTACATCTTTTACAATCAGTGCTAATTAACCCTTTGGCCTCTATTCTATTTAAAGTGTTTATTTCATCCATTTGAATTTCCTTGCTAATATTCTCATTCTCATAATTTAATATATGGAGTCTTCTTTGTTTCAAGCTCTTTTTGCTAACTATTACAAAAAGCACAAGCTTATTTGCTCATTCTGAGTTTTCTCAAAGCTAAAATATGTAAACCGTAAGCCACAAGGTTATGATAAAATGTTATTCTAAAAAGAAACATAATTGATAAAATATGTAAATGTGATTCTGGAAATGTGTTCTATTATGTTTATGGTTTCAGGTGTTGGACATCCTTGGAAAGAACCGTGTAGAAAATATATTTCAGGCAGTTATCGAGTGCAGTATCTTGAGTGACATGGCCGGTTAAAATAGCAAAGAAGAAGGTATTTTGTTTTATCAGTTCATGTATATATTCAATTTAGACCATTTTCCTCATCTTTTCTTTTTGCAAGTATTATACTGCACATAATGAATTAAGAGTAATTACTTGCTCTCCCACTACCTTTCATTTCTAGAGCTAATATAAGATTATTTTGTTTTATCATGGGATCATCTTATTAAGTCTATTTTTTTATTCATCTTACTTTTTCTTTGATATACAAGCACCATTTTTTATTAAGTCTATTCTTCTAACTCTGTTTTTTAGTTTTACATGAGTAGATTGGGTAATGCAACTGTGTCTGATCTTATTTTTACACGAGTAGATTTTAAACAGTTTACATGTAAAGGGCTATGGAAAACAGATTTGAAACAGTTTACATGTCTGATAAACTTAATTTTATCTATATAGGATGGCCTTAACCTTTGCTTGGGCTATGGAAAATGTTCAAGAGTATATACATGTAAAGGAATGATGAAGGTTCGTTAGATTTATTAATGGGTGTGTATGGGTGCTTGTTTTAGTAGTTTATAAACTACTAAAATAAAGAGCTTAAATTATTAGTTGTGTATGGGGTTGTTTATTTGTGGGGTTTTAGTTAAAATTGGGGGTTTAAAAATAAGTCACATTTGATAGTTTTTTTTTGTGTTTTTGGGGTTTATTTTATTTGAAAATACAATTATACACCTAATAACAACCAAATAAACTCCACTTTTTACAAATAAACTGTTTTTCATCCCATACGGGGTTTATATTTCACACAAAATTTTAACCTTATTTGAGGTTAAATTTTTAACTTTAACCTGTTTATAATTTTTAGTCATTTTTTCAACCTTGACCCATACGGACCCAATGTCTTTTTCTTCTGACACTTTTCTTGCATAATTTACTTCCAATATGGAATTCTTGTAGTGTTTCCTTGAACTTGTTAAAGCTATTGTCAATTGGTTGATTGAGCTACTATTTTAGGTGATTTGTGTTGAAATGTTTCCTTTGCTATAATGAAGTCACCATCTTCCGACACTCAATAATATCTTGCTCGACTTGCTGCTTGTTCCCATGTTCGTATGGTTGCTTCCACTGATCATGTGGATGCACCTTTGTCTAAGACATCTATCTTTGTTCATTCTGACACAACCATTAATGCAGGGTTTCCACGCACAAATCTAACTAGTATTCTTGGTTGTGATGATAATAGTGTGGGACAAGAAGATGGTCCTCGCACAGTTCAATTGGTGCTGGCGTCATGTTCCAACTTTTTCACCCTACAAGGTCGAAGCGATGTTCTTCCCTCTGATTCTTGCACATGGAGAAACAGCACAAAGTGCAAAAACAGCAGCTATTGTCCGGTAGAGTTTGACGCCAAATGCTCAAAGCATCTTCAAAGTTCTAGCCGAGTATCAACTGTCCCACCCTAATATAGAAGGCAAGCAACCGATTCTTCCTATTAAACCATTTTGACAACATTCTTACAAAGAATCTCAAGGATCTTCAGCTCTTATAGTTTGCATTCTCATGCTTTTTTCTCATTGCTCACAGGGATGCCAGTCAGTGACCTGTACGCAACCTGTATGGAGCGCTTCCTGGTGAGTAGCCAAGATACTCTGAACTCTCATTTAACCAAGTTCAAGGATCACGAACAGGTGAAAACATGGAGAAATGCTGATGGACAAGATTGCTTGCATATCCCTTTCTCATCTGAAGCCATTGAAAAGCTATTACAGGAGATCAGCCAATGAAGATTCTAATGTAAGCTCTTCACACACATCTGGTTTTCTCACTTTCTTGTTAAAAGTACTACTTAATCGTATTTCACCTAAAACATGGGAACATGTCTAAACTATTTAATTTTTCTCACTTTTTTGCCTGGATCAAATCTTAAACAAAGTGTACATGGACTCGTTTATTTAATTTTTTGCAAATTCTCAATCAAGTAGAGTTATAATTTTAAATCCAAATCAAGTTAGTAGCTGCATCAGTAGAGTTGGACTAAGTTCAATGGTAAATAGTAAATAAATTGCCCAAACTAGAGAGCTTGTCATTTATTTTGTTTGGTAAGATCTCGAGTATGTAACTATTTCCCATCTCTAAACTATTTTTTTATTGTATGACAGATCTCGGCTTTTTCCTGGTTCCATCATTCCTTTCTTCTACTTGTACAAACATTTTTCTAACACTTGAAAGGTAATCATTTCCTGGTTCCATCATTTCTGACAGATCTCGGCTTTTTCACGGACTTTTACTTATGTAGGATTGTCTTATTATGAATATGATAATTTGAGGATGTTCATTTAGTAGATAGATATTGTACCCTGTGTTGATTATGTCCACTTCCTGTTTGATGTTGTTGATATGCAAATCCTATTTAATTATTCATTATAATAAATGTTTTATTAGCTTGTAGACCATAATTATGCTTAAAATTGTCAATGACCTAAGTTAAAGGCTACTTGATGAGAAATATTCATTTTACAAGGAATGTTTTATTAGCTTGTAGACCATTATATGATTTGCATCAGCTTGAATTTTTGGTTTGATATGGTGCTTGATTTGATTAGTTCTTTAAACCGAAACTCGACACCTTAAAATTGTGTAAAGACCAGTATGTTTATAAATCTTAGACGCCTTATAATGTGTTAAGACTAGTAAGTTTATTGATGAAGAGCCTTAAAAGTTCCAACCTTCCAGACTAGTAAATTTATATTTATGCTTCCTAGTATCATTGGTGTACTAGTATTTTTCAAGTGAATTAAGTAGTTATTTGAGACAATAGTGCTGCAAGAACCATAAAAATTTAGCTGTTTGGAATCTCATAAAAATATTAATAAAAAATATATGGAAATGAATGTGTAACTAAGTTATTACGGTTATTGTAGGTGAATTTATCCTTAATCATTTTCTTTAGATCTAATGACATTCTTCGCTTCTCATTCTCATATATTGCCCTATATATTGGATGTGTGACTATATTTTACATGTTTCCTTAAAGCATTTGGTTTTCTGTTATAGCATGCGACCTACGTGTTAATTGAAAAGAGTTTATTGGAAATGGAGTTCAACTCTTACTATCAGATTGCTCAGAAGATTCAGCAAGATAAGAGGGTCAAGTTCAGAACTTAAAAAGGAGTACTTGTTTTTATTGATCCGAAACGTAAATCTTAAGATCGTCTTCTTTAGGTTATATGTATGTTCTTGAAACGATTGAAGTTATGTAATACTTTTTGATGTACTTATAAATGTTGTTGTTTCAAAACTTTTTGGTTATTGAAATTGGTATTCACTTCGATCTTCAATTATTGGTAGACAGATCTGGCAAGTGAGAGAATAAATTTAGCACAATGGCGATGGCAATAAGGTGGCACCATAAAGAAAGTTAGGAAATGAACTTTAGCAACGGCAAAAATTACCATCGCAAAAACAAAGCCAAAATAACAAAATAATGGGGTTTATTTGGCGACGGCGTCATCCGTCGCAAAAGATTATTTGCTACCCCATTGCTAGCGACCGATGGTTTGCCGTGGCCTAACCGTCGAAAATATTTTTTAGCGACGGCAATCTTACTTTTAGCGAGGGAATTGTGCCGTTTCTAAAACAATTTTTTTTTGTCGTGATGTGAACAATTGAAAATCATCCCCGTAGTGATGATTTTTTTTTATTTTTTTAGTTATATTAATCATTTCAATTTGTATTTTTTTTTTGTTTGTTTTGTCTCCAGAAGTAGACAAACATTATCTCCCAAAGTAGATATAAATTGTTAAATTTACATATCATCCCAAAAGTGATAGTTTATCTCCTGAAGTAGATAAAGCAAACACAACTTATATATATTATTTATCTCCTAAAGAAGATATAATATTTAAATTCTTATTTATCTCCTGAAGAAGATAAAATATTTTAGGTTATATATCATGAAATTTATCTCCTGTAGTAGATGGTTTCCATCTCTAACAATCTCCAGAAGTTGACGAACATGTATATTTGCATATGTTCATTTTCTTGTCACCGGAAGTTGACAATATGTCAATTTGATTTTATTAATTTATGATTTTATAGTTTTATTATTTATATGAACTATCTACTTATTTATTTATCATTATCTCTCGAAATAAATAAAATCATCCCCTGAAGAGGATGAACATATTATGCTCATAATCGATCATACCATTTCTTGAAAAATATGATCAATGTTTATATGACAACTTACTATATTTTTGAAATGCAACTTATCATCTTTTGGAGTATATGAACGAAATATACATAATAGAGAGTAATTGTCACTCGAAGTTGGCAAATGAATCATTTTATGAATAAAATCATTTCTTGAAGAAAATGATAAATTGACAAGTTTTTTTCGTGCATGGCTCCACCTGAAGTGGAAAAATACAATTTTATTTTTTTTATTTTTTTATTCATTGCTTTATATTGAATAAAATTATTGTGATTTTACTTATTGTAATTCAAAGCTCAAAGTGTTTCCCGAAGAAATAACTTATCATGAGTGTTTAATACGAAGTTTTGTTTGGCAAATGAAAATTTGGGAGAAAGGTTTACCACAATCTCGTAGATTGTGAAGTTTTTCAACACCAACATAAGAGCTTGAAGACTCTACTGATCGATTTTTATAATTAACTCCTGAAGAGCAAAGAATTTTATGAACTTTAGAAGAGTCTTTTATGAATTCTAGAAGAGTAAAGGATTTCACAAACTCCAAAAGAGTATATATGATCCTAATTTTATCATTTGTACTCCTGAAGAAGTATATGGAATTTGGGTTTTATCATATTTAGAACTATTTTTGTTTGGTTGATACAACCAATAGAAGTAACCACATAACACGATCCGGTTAAAAAGACCACTTCCTGACTATCCTCTAAGCATTGCCTGAAGCATGTCCCTCCGGTAGAGGGTGTGAAAGAGGTTATGGTTAAGCGATTGACCAAAGTTATTGTTGTGGCTTATAGCTAGGTCTGTTATACGATTAATTCTAAATGTCTTGGAGAACATTATAAATGACTCATACCTGAAGTATGACACCGACGAAAGTTCTGAACATACCCATTCAATGACATCTAAATAAATGGATCACCATATACAAAGTTCAATTGTTGAATATTATGGTTTTATAACTGTCAAACAATTTTGAAAACCTAAAGTTTTCTCAACCATCTTGAATGGAAAACCAAGATGAATACCATATAGCTCCAAAAGAGCATTGATCTTGTTACCTGAAGTAACAATGACACATATGTATGAATTGACATGGTATGGAAAACCAATATCTCATATGACTGGTCAGAAGCAAGTCTTACAGAAATGAGAATGTATATATATGGTTTATTTGACACTCATTTATCCCATTGAAACTTATTACTAACCATAAGTTAGTTAATGATAAAATGTTTTTCTTTGTGGCATTCGGTCATTCATGTGAAATGATGATGGACGGGATCATTGACATTCACATACACACCCACTAAAAGGGACTAGAAGATCCTAGGACCCGAAGATCCTCTATAAGGGTGACCGAACATATATGGTCTGTCATCTTGGAAAATCTCTAATGTCTCTTGATTAGATTCAATGAGACAACTACGGAACATTATCATATAGACCAGTGTAATTCCAAGATTACAGATGCCTCAACACTTTGTTCATATGAAACACAAGGTAGAGAAGGTTATCAAAAACATTGTTGAGCATACGGTAGCTCACGACGACCCAGAAGAGTCGTTGGTCAAATGGGCCCATGCATGTTTGCATTTCGAATTTGACACAGTAACATCTCCTTAATTATCTCCAGAAGAGAGCATATCATTCGAAGGTTTTGAATAAGCAGCATATGTTCCGAGATGTACCTCCTCCAAATGAACTATTGTGTGACCACAAAGAAGTTGGATGATACATGAGGTTTGAGTCCCTATTGATATCAAATACCTAGAGCTTAATAATGGTGATAAAATGCTTGGTATTTAGGGGGAGAGGAAATGAGACAATTAAGAAAGAGATTGCACGGAAGCAACTTCTCTATCATTTCATATCTGCAGATAAATACAAGTGAGATAGAAATTCAATAAATGAAATGATTATAAAGTTTAGCAAATATGCCATTGAAAGCATTTACTAAAGGCCAAGAAAGTGACAAAGTCACAGATACTAGCTCATTTGGAAGTTCAAGAAGTAACTCCAACTCAATGAATATCAAGTGGTTCTCAAGTACACTAGAAGTGTTGGAGATCACTAGGCTTTTGGTATACGATTCCCCATCAGGGGAAAGAGTCTATGAGAATATGATGATCATCAAATAAATAATATTGGATGTCGACATCAAAATGATAGTGAAGATCTAGAAAAAGGAAATTCATGCAAGAATGGGTTCTTTAAGCATGATGGCAGTGGACCTGTAGTTTCAACACCGGAAAGTGTAACATTATTTGGTTTTAAGTGGGTGTTCATACAAAATAAAATATAAAGCCAACTTGATTGTACAAAAGTCGACCTATCAAAGGTTATATGGAGAATGCATTCACCAGAAGTGAATATAATTTTAGATCTAACTGTAAATGACAGACGTGTTACTTGCATACGCATATAAATAAAAAAGATCGATTGAAAATGCTTGAACCATTAATATCGAATTCCCATCATATGCAATTGGTTAAAGATCCTTATAAGAGTACCTGAAGTACCGATAATTGTGAAAATGGTGAGATTGCATTAGGTCCTGAAGTACCATACAATGTTGTACTCTTTTCCTTGATCTTGGTTTTTATCCCATTGGGTTTTTACAAGTTAAGGTTTTTAACGAGGCAACTTATGCATCATTTAATACAACAGATCCCTTTGGTCAACAATGAAAAGCACACTAGGTCCTGAAGTACCTTATGCTTGTGCATCTAAAGCAGCTCAACACCAATACATGGAAGTCAAGCGCATCAAGTTAATCATGAAGAAATTCCAGGTCAAAGACAATGTTGAGATTCGACAATAAGCTCATGAAGACAGCGCCATCAAGAAGAAAGAGAAGACTTCGAGAAGGATGTTGACTTCAGGGGGAGTATACACGCACCTCTTTTTCCCTTCGATCAGGTTTTGTCCCACTGGGTTTTTCCTGACAAGGTTTTTAACGAGGCAGATCACCAAAGCGTATCAAATGTCATATGTATTTGTTCTCTGGATCCTAGTTTTGTCTCATTGGGTTTTCTAGGCGAGATTTGTAATGAGGTAATATTTAAGGATGTTTATCCAAGGGGGAGTGTTATAATATTATTATATTAGGGATGGATAAACACTAGTAAACCCTAGTTCCCTATGTAAACTCCTATATAAAGGGTTCTAAAGACCCCCAATAAGACATCGGTTCATTCTATTCTTCTCTTTTCTACTCTCTCGATTATCAGAAACTCATAATTTTAACTATTTTTATGAGTTTTTGGGTGTCCATACACCTTTTTAACTGGTTAAAAAAATAAACAGCCCATTCTACTTAATTTTTAACTGTTTTTTTGTGTATCCATTCATACCCCATGTCAAGGGTTTAGTGTAAAATTCTACCCAAGCGGTCACACATGGCCTATATATCCCATAAAATTTCACTATACAAAAGTCCTATCCCTCTAACAACACTCAAACCACTCTACTCCCTCGATCTACCCAATATACCTCACCTAAGTTGTCACTCCATTTTCTCCCATTTAGTGTCTTGCACTTGCACTTAAATGAGAGTTTGCTCATATAAGACTCAATAACGTGCATAGGGAACTCCTTTGGATTAAACTGATCCCTGTTGAACACAATCCTGTTTCTTGCAATCCATGTGAAATATACAAGACTAGAGAGAGCTAGAAGCTCGCCTTGGAATGGCACGGAATGTTGTATTTTCGAAGGCTCACGGGCAAACCAAGTGAGCCAACCCTCTATGTTCCTCTCTTCATGTGTGATTCCCACCCATTTCCATATAAGTTTTCTCGTCTCATCTACAAGCCTGCATTCGAACCATAAATGGTCCTCGGTTTCAACTTTGAAACCACAAAAGGGACACTTGGTCGCTTCAACACCTTACAAATATATGCTTTGACCTTTTGCCCCGTCAGCAGCCTCTTCTTACTTGCAAGCCAAACTATGAAAACCCATTTCTTACTTTGTGCACCTTTCCACAAGAGATCCCCCCATTGGCTTAACTCCCCTCTCGGTCGGATAAGATCATACACCTTGTTGCATGAGATCCCACTGTTCAAGGCAAGAATAAAGTCCATATTGTACCGCAGATCTTCCTCCATGGGCAATAATGTCTTCACTTCATCCTTGATTCGTAGAATTTTTTTTTTCAAATTACTCAAAAAAAATAAAAATAAAAAATTTGCAAAATTGTCAAGATCCAAAACTATTTTGGAATGTAGCCAAAACAGGGTAAAGTCGTTGTTTCAAACAACGACTTTACCCCAACTTATAAAAAATTATTAAAATAACAAAGTCTTTTTTAAAACAACGACTTTGTATTTTTTTTTAAAAAAAACTATCGATTAAAAGTTAAAAAAGATGAAAAACGTAAAAAATAAATAGGGATTTTTTTTCAAACCAATGGTGGGAGAGGGAGAGAAAGAGTAGAATAGGGGAGAGGAGAGGGGGGGTACGTGTTAGGAGGGAGAGGGGGAGTGAGAGAGAGATTATTAAGGGGGGAGTGAATTGTGTGAAAAAAAAAGTCGATGTTACCCCGGTAATTATTATTTTTTTTAACGTTTTTCTTCTTTTTTAACCTTTAATTTATAATTTTTTTAAACATACAAAGTCATTTTAAACAACAACTTTGTTATTTTAATAAAAAAAATTAAGTTGGGGTAAAGTCGCTATTTCAAACAGCGAGTTTAACCTAATTTGGTTGAATCCCAAAATAGTTTCGAATCTTGACCATTTTGCAACTTTTTTTTATTTTTTGGCTAATTTGAAAAAAAAAATTATGATTCGTTGCGGCCCTTTAATTTCCAAGCTCATGAATCATCCACTCGAGCTTCAGACACCCAGATATTACCCCATTTAACCGCATTCTTGTGTTTCTCTCAAACGATAAACTCTAGAACAACAAGTGAGAAAAGGTAAGAGAAACTGTGGCAAATGATTGAAAGCAGTGGGAGGCTTGAATGACCATACTTGCGTTCGTGTGTAGTGTCTTTCATTGGCTGCAATCCTCTTTATTTATAGGCCTTGATGACTCTTCTTGATAGCCGTTTGAAATTTAAAAGCTTTGCTTCAGCAGCTTCGAAAATATTGCTCCAAATTTTCAACCAATTTTTGAAACAACTTCCAGAAGTTTAGTTGTCTTCTAGCTGGTGCCTGGTGGACTTCCCGGATTCTTCTCCATAACACTTGTGGCCCATATCATCTGCATGTAATAACTTATGCATAAGTCCAAATAGTCCATAAAATAAGAATAAGGCCTAAAAACAATAAAGCCCAAGATGATGATCCAAAAAATTGATTAAGAATATAAAGGCTTGGTTTGTCTTCCATCATCCACAAACTAAACTGTTATAACTAGAATGAAAATAGTGAAGAAAGACATGGAGATTTACGTGGTTCGGCAATGGTGTGTTACCTGCGTCCACGGGCAAAGAACCAGATTTGTATTAAAGGAAGCAAAACAGATTAGGGTTACAAGGGGTCGGCGTTTCATGAGTATATGAAGAGACTCATGAAACCCTAAACAAACAATGGACTGGAAGTAGGGGTGTTATTCGAGCCGAACGAGCCAAACTTGGCATGTTCAACTTTGTTCATTTGTTAAACAAGCTCGAGTCGATCCGACCCCAATTTTTAAACGAGCTTTCTTTTTTGTTCAAGCTCGGCTTGTTTTAGTAAATGAACGAGCTCGAGCCGAGCTTTTTTCAAGCTTTAAGTAGTTTTACTTGGTCACAACATATTAACTTAAAGAAAAATTTTAAATATTCCATAGAATTCGAGCTATTCGGGCCTAAATCGAACGATCCGAGCTTTCAACCGAGCTTAAAATCATGTTCAGGCTCGGCTTGTTTAAGTTAGTGAACGAGCTCGAGTCGAGCTTTTTTGGAGCCAATCTCGAGCCGAGCCCGAGCTGTTCAACTCATATAACAGCCCTAACTGAAGGGCTAAAATAGACAGACCATAGGCCCGACTCGCTGACTAGTCAGCGAGACCACCGCCAACGCCCCCCGGACCCCCCGATGCATCGCCGGTCAACGATTGATTCAAGGTACATTAACAAATCTCCACCTTGACTTGAATCCTCTCAGAAATAGATGCACTCATAACAAAGTGCTCAGACGTTCCTCTGCCTTAGATTGGTGCTTGAAGAAGAACACAAACTGCCCCGTAGGGCAACTCAACAGCCGGTGATGTTAAGCAAGTCCAAACAGTGTTGGAACTTGCTCTATGGAACTGCCTTAGTGAACATATCAGTGGGATTATCAGCTGTTTCTACCTTCTTCACCTTGATTCTCTTCTCATTCTTCATAAAATGGTACCTAACATCAGTATGCTTCGTCTTCTCATGATGGACTTGATCCTTAGTTAAGCATATTGCACTCAAGTCGTCGCAATATACTAAAGCCTGATCCTAGTGTAGGCCTAGATCATTGACCAAGCCCTTAAGCCAGATTCCCTCCTTAGCAGCTTTTGTCAACACCATGTACTTTGCCTCAGTGGTAGACAAAGTGACTGTAGGTTATAGAGTTGCTTTCCAACTCACCACAGAACTCCTAAGAGTGAAAACATAGGCAGTCATCGATCTCCTACTATCCACATCGCCTGCATAATTAGACTCTGAAAAGCCAGCAACCAAGCACTCTGTATCATTCCCATAGCATAAACCAACATCAGTAGTGCCTCTAAGATACCTGAAGATCCTCTTCACAACTTGTTAGTGTTCCTTCTGATGCGGGACCATCTTCTACACCGTCATCTACACCTCCGGATGCGTCGATCATACTCGGAGACGGACCGATGACTAGAGCTCGAGCTAAGAAGCTCCAACGCGACTCATTTCTCTTTGTGAGTCACTCCTTGTTCTCGAGCGCGGTCCAACTCCCGGAGCCACTAATGAAGGCGTACATGTGCATCGGAACCCAGGTTGCCGACGCCGGAAGCCAGCAGCAAGGCACGTGAGGGCAGCAACGATGTGCGCGGGCGTGCGTCGATGTGCGTGGGCGTGTGGTCACGGTGTGCGAGCGTGCGGCCATGGTGCGCGGGCATGCGCGACCTTGCTGTTGGGTGCGGCTGTCCTTGGCTTCCCTTGCCAAGTTTGGTTCCTTATGTTTGTTAACTTATAAACTTTATAAACTTAATTATGTATGTATTCTAGATTTAGGATTATTTTATTAAGTTAAGTATTTTTTATTATTTTTATTATTATTTTCGGCCAAATAGCCTTGTTAGGGTTATATTAGATCGGCCGACCCTTGTAGAACATTCACGTCTTCCATTATTGAAATTTACAGTTCTTGTGTGAAACACATCTGTGAGAAAGCCAATCTATTCATAGCGTTGCTCATCGATTGCAAATTGGTTATAGATCCTGCTTGGTTTGCTTTGAGTTCGTCAACCTCGAGAGAGCTTGGTGATCCAGGTAATCACAAGTCCCCTCCTTGTGCCTCCAAGTTGTCCGCTTGGTTGTGTAAGGTTGTAGAGGCGGGCTTTATAGTCGTTGGTATTTGGTTCCTACCCTCTTAGGAGGCCTGGGGTCTTTGCCTCGTTCTATTTTAGTTCGAATCAGTCCACTATCGGTCGTGTCTTGCTTTCAATTTCGAGTCTTTATTCTTGTTCATCGAGTCTTTGCTTCCGTTCTTGTTATTTCTAGTTTGATTGTCGAAGATCAGGCCATCCTACGGCTAACCCCGTATCAAATTGGCATCAGAGCTTTGGTTTCCGACCTCAAAAGTTGTGCCTTTTCTTTCTTTTTTTTTCCCTAAACACAAAACCTACAAAAATAGAGTCTTTCTTATTCTTGGTTTTTACTTGAAATTTTTTAATTTGATTGCATTAACCTTTGTTTGTGATTGTTGTGATTGCTTTAGCCCTAAACACACTAGCCGTGTCCCACAGTACGTAGCCTTGTTGAAGCCGGATTTGCACCATTGGTTTAATGAATTTGATTGTGGTTTCTCTTTGCTGTTGAAAGAGTAATCTCCTGTCGGCAGCCTTAAACAAACCACAATAGGTATTCCTAACCCTAGTTTGTTGGTCTATCTTTTGATCTATCTATTTTAATTGCCTAAATTAAATTCTGAATATTTTTTTGTGGTAGATATTATTGTTTTATCTATCATAAATTATAAAAGGCATAAGATAGTTCCCCTTACCTAAGATAGTCAAACCTCCATTATATATATTTCATTAGGGCTACCTAAATTTTATTTTTCTTTCACCAAAGCTTAAATTTTTCAAGAGTCCTTTTATTTCATATATAGTTTCTTGCATTAGTAAAAAAAAAAAAAATTACATTCAAAGCTTAGTCCTAGGAGAATAAAATTCACTAGGGGTAAAAGTAAGCTTTCAAAAAAAAAAAAAAAGAATTGTTGAGATCTAGTGCAAGAACTTTGAAGGACCAATTTTGGTGAAATCCTATAGCCCTAGTCGAAATTCTCAAACACATACCTCCTAAACCATATTTTTTTTTTAAGCCCTACCTTGCAACTACAACATCCATATTAAGGGTTTAAATCAACAAGAGGTAAAAGTCCAAATTTTTCTTTCTTTTCTTTTGTTATTTTGCTGTGTCGAGTGTGTTCCTGTACTACTCGAGTGCCCTTTTTGCAAGTATCGAGTGTTGTGTCGAGTGCCTTTCCAGGTCTGGTCGAGTGTGTTTTGTACTGCTCGTGTGCTGCTCGGGTGCTGCCCGAGTGTCTGCTTCTGTCGAGTTTCACACACATACCGAGTCGAAACATCAACGTACCGAGTCGATACCCCTTGGTTTCGAGTCGATACCTACCATTCCCGACTCGATACTTTGCCACTGTTGGATTTTTTCAGTTGCTTGTTCCTTGCCCATTCTCTTGATCTCTTACCTTGTGTTGCTAAGTCATTGTTTGAGTGTTGATTCGCCCAAAGCGGATTGCCCCAAGAAGCTTGTCATACCAATTAGAGAGAAGAGTGCGAGAGAAATACATCGTGAGATTGTTTTATTTTGCTAATGGATAAGCTGACATGTTAGATGAACACTCTTAACGCCACGTTGGCGGCGATGATGGATAAGCTGACGGCTTTGAAGGCTAGACCAACGGGTTCTAATAACCTTGGTGGTCAAGGTGATCAAAGGCGTAACGAGCCGCCTAATGATGAAAGGGAAGTCTGAAATCCTAACCCTCCTCCTAACCCTAATTTCAATAATCCTATTTTTGAAGAGAACCACTCTCCACGAGGGGAGAGAAATGGTCGAAATAACGGATTTGTTAATG
Source organism: Persicaria tinctoria (assembly GCA_037127255.1). Lineage (NCBI taxonomy): Eukaryota > Viridiplantae > Streptophyta > Magnoliopsida > Caryophyllales > Polygonaceae > Persicaria > Persicaria tinctoria. The sequence goes on from JBANSL010000018.1 coordinate 44,631,977, forward strand.
CGCAGGGGCAAGGACGGGGAAGAGGTCGAGGCCGTGGCTTCCAGGAGGAGTTCTACTACTCGGAGCGTGATGATGACTTCCAAGAGGAAGACTATTGGGATCAACGCCCGAGGCGGAACGACAGAGGAGGGCGTTACCAATACCGTGAGCCTAGAGATCCTGATCAGGACGGCATAGGTAAGGTTAAGGTAAAAATTCCTTCCTTTGATGGAAAGATAGATCCAGATGCATATATAGACTGGGAAATTAAAATGGAACAAATTTGGAACTGTCACAATTTTTCTGAACCTAAGAAAGTTCAATTGGCTTCTTTAGAATTTCAAGGATTTGCTCTTATTTGGTGGGATAATTTGATTAAGGAAAGAAGAAGAGCCCTTGATGCGCCTATCGCGTCTTGGAACCAATTAAAAGCTTTAATGAGAAATAGGTTTGTCCCTCAACACTATGCTAAAGAGCTTAGGCAACACCTAGAGAACCTTAAGCAAGGTAATAAATCTGTTGAGGAAACCTTTAATATTATGCAAGAAACCATGGCACGAGCAAATGTTGTTGAACATCATGAGGATACTAATGCTAGGTTTCTTCGCATTTTGCATCCCGCCTTAGCTCAGGACATTGATTGCTTTCATTACTCTACTCCTACTGAATTGTTGCATTTGTCTATTAAAGTTGAACGTGGAGCTAGATACAGGAACCAAGGAGGAAGATGGACGAGCGGACAGCCCCAACCTTGGCGCCAAAACCGGCCACAATAGCCCTAAGGGCGGTCTGACGGCAGTTACACCTCTCAGCCAAACCAAGCCCCTGGGAGAGGAGATGGCCGAACCAACCCTACAGCTGCTGACAAGGGTAAGGCGTCTTGGACAGGACGAGATTCGTCTGGGACATCTACTGGTCCCAAAGGGAGTAATCCTAACCCCTCTACTACTAGATCTAGGGACATTGTGTGCTTTAAATGTCAGGGTAGAGGTCATACTATGAAGGATTGTCCCAATAAGAAAACTCTCATGATTAATCACTTGGGTGAATATGTGTCTGACAATTCTTGTGATGAAAATGAAGAGCATGCTAATGATAATGATCAAAACCTTAATCTGCTTACCTATGATGAGGATGATGATGACATTGATTATGAACATGGAGAATCACTGATTGTTAGGAGAGTCTTAAGTGTTGTTCCTGCACCATGTGATGACAATCAACATGAGAATCTTTTTCATACTAGATGCTTAGTTAAGGGTAAAGTGGTTAATGTGATCATTGATGGGGGAAGTTGTTGTAACTTAGCTAGTCAAGAGATGATTGATAAATTACACCTTCCTACTATTCAGCATCCTAGGCCTTATAGATTGCATTGGATGAACGATTGTGGTAATTTGAAAGTGAATAGGCAAGTCAAAGTGCGTATCAAATTAGGACATTATGAAGATGATGTGTTATGTGATATAGTACATATGCAAGCCTGTCATATCTTATTAGGTCGTCCTTGGCAGTTTGATCGTAAGGTCTTGCATGATGGCTTTACTAACAGATATTCCTTTACTTTTCAGAGCAAAAATGTAGTTCTCAAGCCTATGACGCCAACCCAGGTGGCTGATGAGATTGAGAAGCGGAAGGTAAGTAAAGGTGAGTTAGATAAGGAGGCTTAGTCGAGCCATGTGTCTACCCCTACTCGGCCTAAGGGTGTATTTTTGGCTTCCAAGAGTACATTTTTGGACGAGTTTACGGATGGGGAAACAACCCTCATGCTCTTGTGCAAAGGGTTGAGTATGTTGAGTGAGGAGCTTAGAGCTACCCTCCCTCCTCGCATCCTATCTCTTCTTGAAGAGTATAAGGATATTTTCCCCGAGGACATACCAGCAGGTCTACCCTCTGTCAGAGGAATTGAGCATCAAATCGATCTCATTCCAGGGGATGCATTGCCTAATAGGCCTGCCTATAGAATGAATCCCACTGAAACCCAAGTGGTTCAATCCCTAGTCCAGGAACTGTTGGACAAGGGATACATTAGGGAAAGTTTGAGTCCTAGTGTTGTGCCTGTGTTGTTAGTGCCTAAGAAAGATGGTTCTTGGAGAATGTGCGTAGACAGTAGGGCAATTAACAACATAATTGTGAAATATCGCCATCCTATACCCCACTTAGATGACATGGTAGATGAGTTGCATGGTTCTTCTATCTTTTCTAAAATCGATTTAAAAAGCGGCTACCATCAGATTAGGATGAAGGAAGGCGATGAATGGAAAACAGCCTTTAAGACAAAATTTGGACTCTATGAATGGTTGGTTATGCCTTTTGGCTTGACTAACGCACCTAGTACTTTCATGAGACTAATGAATCAGGTGCTTAGGAATTTCATAGGTAAATTTGTTGTTGTTTATTTTGATGACATTCTTATCTATAGTAAATCACCCGAGGAGCATGAAACACATTTGAGGGAAGTACTTTCTACTCTTAGATTAGAACACTTGTATGCCAATCTTAAGAAATGTGAGCTTTGTAATGATCAAGTGTCTTTTCTGGGCTTTGTAGTGAGTTCAAGCGGATTGCGAGTCGACGATGCTAAGATCAAGGCAATCCAGGACTGGCTGACACCTACCAATATCGGCCATGTGAGGAGTTTCCAGGGCCTAGCAAGTTTCTACCGACGTTTTATGCGCGACTTCAGCTCCATCGCAGCCCCTCTCACCGAACTCACAAAGAAGCGGTGTGAGTTCAAGTGGGGTCCAGCTCAGGAGGAGGCGTTCTGCAAGCTCAAAGAGAAGCTCACTCATGCGCCATTGCTGGCTCTGTCTGACTTCACTCGGCCTTTCGATGTTGAATGTGATGCTAGCAGAGTTGGGATTGGAGGAGTCCTCATGCAAGAAGGTAAGCATGTAGAGTTCATCAAGGAGCTGCATGAACGGACACGTCAGAAACTCAAGCTGAAGGCTGAGTACAACAAGGCCAACAAGGGCCGCCGTTTGGTGACATTCCAGCCTGGGGATCTAGTGTGGGTGCACCTGAGGAAGGAGAGGTTTCCCAACGAGTGGAAGAGCAAGCTTGCACCGCGAGGAGATGGACCTTTCAAGGTTCTACAGAAGGTGGGCGACAATGCCGACAAGCTGGAGCTTCCGGGAACATATGGCATGAGTGCTACCTTCAACGTCGCGGATCTCATTCCATATCTTGCCGTGGACGAGGACTTGGATTCGTGGTCGAATCCTTTCCAAGAAGGGGAGGTTGATGTGGGACCATCTTCTACACCGTCATCTACACCTCCGGATGCGCCGATCATACTCGGAGACGGACCGATGACTAGAGCTCGAGCTAAGAAGCTCCAACGCGACTCATTTCTCTTTGTGAGTCACTCCTTGTTCTCGAGCGCGGTCCAACTCCCGGAGCCACCAATGAAGGCGTACATGTGCATCGGAACCCAGGTTGCCGACGCCGGAAGCCAGCAGCAAGGCACGTGAGGGCAGCAGCGATGTGCGCGGGCGTGCGTCAATGTGCGCCGGCGTGTGGTCACGGTGCGCGGGCGTGCACGACTTTGCTGTTGGGTAAGGTTGTCCTTGGCTTCCCATGCCAAGTTTGATTCCTTATGTTTGTTAACTTATAAACTTTATAAACTTAATTATGTATGTATTCTAGATTTAGGATTATTTTATTAAGTTAAGTATTTTTATTATTTTAATTATTATTTTCAGCCAAATAGCCTTGTTAGGGTTATATTAGATCGGCCGACCCTTGTAGAACATTCACGTCTTCCATTATTGAAATTTACAGTTCTTGTGTGAAACACATCTGTGAGAAAGTCAATCGATTCGTAGCGTTGCTCATCGATTGCAAATTGGTTATAGATCCTGCTTGGTGTGCTTTGAGTTCGTCAACCTCGCGAGAGCTTGATGATCCAGGTAATCACAAGTTCCCTCCTTGTGCCTCCAAGTTGTCCGCTTGGTTGTGTAAGGTTGTAGAGGCGGGCTCTATAGTCGTTGGTATTTGGTTCCTACCCTCTTAGGAGGCCTGGGGTCTTTGCCTCGTTCTATTTTAGTTCGAATCAGTCCACTATCGATCGTGTCTTGCTTTAAATTTCGAGTCTTTATTCTTGTCCATCGAGTCTTTGCTTCCGTTCTCGTTATTTCTAGTTTGATTGTCGACAATCGGGCCATCCTACGGCTAACCCTGTATCACCTTCCCAGGCTGAACCATAAAGTGGCTTACCACACTAACAACAAATGTTAGATCTGGTCGAGTGCAGACTATAGCAGACATCAAACTCCCAACTGCGCTGGCATAAGGGACTTTAGACATGTACTCCTTCTCCTCCCCAGTCTGAAGTGTGTACATTCCCAGATTGCTGTTATACGCCATTGGAGTATTTATATACTTAGCCGAAGACATTCCAAACCTGCTCAATATCTTCCTGATGTACCTGTTTGGGAGTTAAAGTCCGTGTTTAATTAAAAAACATCGTGTAAGCTCATGAAATTATTTTCGTGAAGGCTCTCATGTGATATTAAACACGAATACAAATTGGATAATAATGATTACAAGCAAATAAAGAATGCGCAAAATGTGTTAAATGTCAAATACACCATTTTAGCGCTACAAGCTCATAACTATAGTATACAAATTGAATACAATAGTCGAGCATACAATTAAAAAATAAAACGGCTAAGCTGTCGAGAACATAAATTCCGTCACTTGGGTGGCTAGCCTCTCGAAATCCAATGTCAGCTCAACAGCTGTATGTTCAAATCTGCGGAAAGAAGAGAGCAAATTAGTGGGTTTTAACAAAATGTCCACATGAAGTTTTTTAAATTAGATGGTAGCCTAAAACAACTTACAAGGGCCAGCCCAACAGCTTGGCTGCTAGGTTAACCGTAACCTCCTTTCTTTGAAGAAAATAAGTTAAAAGAGGTAAATGAGAGATCTATCCATATCTCAACCCAAAAAAGATGGAAAATCAACTGTTAAAAAAATAGGAGATCAGCTAAAAGAAATGGCTGAAATTCTATAGGAAATTAGATGTATACTGCTTCCAAAATAAAGAAAAAAAAAAGATTCGTGTGTTATCTTGGAAGGAAAAAAGATATGATAAAAGAAAGCAGTTGAAGATCTATTCTGAAGCTTCCCTATCCTATAAAAGAGGCCAGGACTAGGGTTAAAAAACAACAAACGGCTGAACAAAGAAAAAGTAGCAGCTACACAGAAAAAAAAAACACACAAAGGAGCAGCAAAGAAAAAAAAGAGACGCATTCAAGGTACCAAAACCCACCCCTGAGATGTCTGCGGATTTCTCTTGTGGTCTGGTTTTGGGATCGCCAATCAGCCTCAAACAGAGCCAAATTGCTGCATAAATCGATCTCCGAAACCCACCCTTGAGATGATTCCGGTTTTCTCCTGGGTCTGGTTTTGGGGATCGTCAGTCACTGGTCAGCCTTAAACAGGCCAAATCACCACACAAATCCGGTCTTCGAAACCCACCCTTGAGATGATTACGGATTTCTCTTAGGTCTAGTTTTGGGATCGTCAATCACCACCAAAGGAGTCCAAAATCTGCCGAAATTCGATATGTGATGCTTACGGGTTTCTCTTATGGTCTGGGTTTTGAGATAGCCCTACAAAAGGGCGAAACGCTGCTGGATTTTTCCCTCCTAAACTAAGCGACTAATTCAAGCAGACAAAGGAAGCGACTTCACTGCAGTCAAGACTTTTCTAAGGCAAAGAAATTAAAAGCAAAGAAAAGGAATTCAGTGTCACATGATAAAAGCCTCAAGTCAAAACTTTTCTAAGGCAGTCATGGGTTTACCCTAAACTAGGGTGAATTTCTGCCTAAGTTTCCGCAGAGACACAAAGCCCCATTCCAAGGCTAAGGCTTGTTTCAAAGGGAAAAAAATTGTAACAAAAAATTTCACAAACTCATGCAGATTTTCTAGGCAAATTGGCCAAGAAGGCTCCAAATCAGATTAAAAAAAACAGAGAGAGAATTTGATTACAAGTCCAACCAAACAAGGAAACGATAGGTTGCACAGATCAGACAACAAAGAAGTATCTAAGTAGATTCAGATTTTGCATAAAGCATAAATTGGGTCTAAAATTTTCAAGGATTTAAGCATACCTCCCAAGGGTCCTGTCAATCGCGCTAGTTAGCCCTTCTACCTTCCAAAAGAAAGGAAAACAAAGAATCGATCAAACTGAAAAAGATATTCAAAATTGGGGCAAAAGCATATAAATTACTGAACCTAATCTGAGTTGGGTTCACATCGTTAAGAAAATCAACATACCAGGCTAGAAGCTTTCTCCTCTAGCTCGCTCGTGAGTGCTTCAAGGATTGAATTCCTTCCTGATGGTCCCTTTGTCCCAAACGACAACAACCCGATAAAAACTGAAATGGGCTTCATTTAAAATCAATAACAAAACAGAAGATTCAGGGATGAAATTCACAAAAGAAAAATACCAGGATACCTTGGACCAAAATCAAACGAGCTCAAATCGCAGCCCCAAATCCGCCAGTCCTCTTACTCCCTCTATCGATCGATCCCGATTCAAAAAAACCTAAAAAAATGCAATCAAGTAAAGCGTAAAAATTGAAGCTCAGTTGAAAAGGGAATTTATATGGAAATATGAAATTTAGGCTAAGAATTACCTAAAAATTGGATTGAGCACGGCAGCACGCAACATGGGGAGAAATTCGTACGAAAAAGAAGTATGCACCCGAGCGCCTCGATTCATAGCGGCGGAGCGGGATTCTCTATCGCTCATACACCGCGCTCGCACAGCACTCGCCTCGCTCTTGCTCCGACCGCGCTTCGCCGGTGCTCCGTTCTCCTCCGTTCAGCTGCCCAATTAGGACCGAAGATCGTTGTTGGTGTCGAGAGAACAAAGGGGCGAAGGAAGAAGGACGATGATCAGGAAAAGAAACACTCCTGTGATTGAAAGCTGGGTTTCTAAACAAAAGGAAAAGGAAAAGACGTGGGCTGGCACCTTAAAAAAAAGGGGGCAATTTGCGAAATAGCCACGAAATAAGGATAAATTGGTGAAATGTCCACGTTTTGGGACAAATTTGTGAAATGTCCTAAATATAAACCTTCTCCCACGTGTGTTTCTCTCTCCTCCGGCTCTCCCTCTCTACACACGCTCTCTCTCTTGCCCTGCTCAGTTCTGTTCGACCGCCATTGAAGACGAAGGTTTCTCTCTCCCTGACGCTCTCTCCATGACGCTCTCTCTCTCCTACGCGTTGCTCTCTCCTCCTACACTCTCTCTCCTGCTTAACTGCTCGCCGAAGCAGCTCGAAAACTCTATCGTCGAAGACTCCTCTTTTAGGTTTTTCCTCTCCATGCCTTTCTCGCGACTGCAATCTTCGTTTTCTTCCATCTGAAGGGATGTTAGGGTAAATTATTGTAGTCTTAGGGCTTTGAATTTGTGGTTTTTGCTTGAGCTTATTATCAGTTGTAGCTCAAATCTTTTTCTTCGGCTCCTGTTGATAGGATTCTAGTAATGACTGAGTTCGAAACTACATTGAAATCACAGAAAATTTGCGCCAAAGGCGCAAAATTTCTCCGATTTGTTGACCTTTTTGAAGTAGTTTCTGAAGTATACAGTCGAATCTAGTAATCAGTGCCATGGAATCATAGAAAATTTGCGCCGGAGGCGCAAATTTTCTTCGATTTTTGAAGTGTCGGAGTCGATTTTGAAGTCTCAAGGGGTTTGTGTTTATGTTTCTTTGTCAAATTGGATTGTGAAGGCTTTGAAATTGAACATACATGTTACATATTTTGGTCTTAAATTGGGATGTTTGATTCACTGCACTTCTTTCATCTTTCTGAAACCGTCTTGAAAATGCAGACTTTGTGCCCTCCACCTGTTCGACAAAATGCCAAAGAGACAAACCACAATTTGCGTGGTGTCCGACTATTTTACTTATCAATCGATCTTCGATCGATTGATAAGGAAATTGATCTTTGCTTCTGCTGACTTTGCTTCTTTACTTACAGGATCACCATCGATCAAAGGTTTCAGTTCAGCAGTATGTGGCTTGAACTTGTGGAATGTAGGATGTGCATTAGAAGACATTGCAATTGGTAGTTTAAAGCAAGAGGATTCCATGATGGAAGCATGGTGATTTTCGGAAGGCTTGTCCAACCACTGGATTTTGGTATTTAATTTTGATTTGGCCTGCTTGAAAGAGGACTATTTGGATTTTTTTACTGCAATTTGATTTGAAATTGCTTCAAATAGCAATGTGAGTGCAAGTGCTTCTAGAAGTGCACATTTAAAGAAAAAAAATATTATATGCTTCAAATACCTATTTTGTGAACAATATGATTAAATTACATGCCTTGTGGATTCTATGGTTAATCCTTGGTTTGAATTTTGAGCTTTGTGGATTGGAAATTGTGATTGAGATGGGGAAATGCATGCCTTCTAGGTGTTCAATGTGTGATTGTTGCTATAATTTTTGTTCTTGTTGTCCAACCTACAACCTCTTTGTCTTATATTCTTGTTCATCCAAGAGATGCATCTCTTTTGTCTCCTTCATGCTTTAAGCTTTAATGCATTCATCTGGGTTGTAGTGTGCAAATGGAGTCTCAAGAGAATAAGATAGGGTTATTTGAAAGGCTATTTGAAATATTTAGGAATTTGTTGCAATATTAGCTCTGAGTATTGATTCAGTAAGTTGTGGATGGGCTTATTGCGCTGCCTGCCGAGTGTGCTGGATGGGTTTGATGGCTTGTGCCTGCTGCTCGAGCTTAGAGTTGCACAACTCGAGCTTAGAGTTGCACGACTCGAGCTTAGAGTTGTGGTAGGCGGCAGAGCCGCCGGCATTTTCGGCGCAATTAGGGCGAAGACGTTGGCGCCCCATCTCAATGTCATCGTAATCGAAAAAGGGAAACCACTTTCAAATGTGTGTGCTTTTAATTACGAAACGAGGATGAATGTGGTGTTTGCTGTTCAAATTGCTAGATTGTGCAATCTAGAAAATTATGATAACGTGAAGGGGGAAAAGAAGCAGTTTGGTATATCGTTTGTTCTACTTAGGATTTTGTTATTGCCCCTTTGTTTGTTCTGGATTTGAGATGTTGGTAGTTGAGGAATTGGATTCTGTAAGATGTTAGCTGAAAGCAAGAAGAGAGCTCATATGAAGTGAGGGTTTGAGAGAAAGTTTGGGGGAAACATAATATGCAAGTAATCAGATTTTATAGCAGGATGGATGATTCTATTTCAATTCCTCACACCCCAAACCGGTCAACTAACGGCGATTTCTTCTTCTAACTTGTTTGTAATATTATGTGGGAAAATGAACTTAAATGTGTCAATGGAAGGTTGTTGTTAATGCTTGTATTTGTCATGGCAGGTGAAAGTTTCTAGTGGTGGAAGATGCAATGTGACTAATGGGCATTGCTTTAAAAGCATGGTAAGCTCTAACTAGACAAATGCAGCAAAGCTAATACCTATATGCACTTTTTTTTAAAAAAAAATCAGAACATGGAAGAGGAGAAGTTGAAATATTTTTTCTAAATCAGTTATGTTGTAAACACCTTCTCAGCTATTGTATCTATGGTAGATTAGTTAATAAAATAGCAATGCGTGCTTAGTTATTGTCAACTTTAATAGTTCAATGAAATGTTCTAACTATTTTAAGAGAATTAACTTGTTTGTTATTATGAATTATATGCGAACTCTGCACATTTAGAAGTAAGAATGAGACACCTTATACGTCTATGTTCAATTATTTTGTTTATGTTTACACAGCTTTGTGATACTCTGTAATTTATATTTTTGCAGGTTTTAGAAGAACATTATTAATGAACGATTTTTAGTCGCGTAAACCGTATCAAAATAAAACTCAAACCTACAAACTAGTATAACAAGTAAGTAAGAGGTCGATCCCACATCGAATCAAGTATTTCTCCGCAATATGTATTTACCAATTAGTAGAAAGGGGGATTTTGGTGATTGAAACAAGAAAAAAGCAAAATAAACTATAAATAGATTGATGCAAAACAATTTAGAGAATATCGATTTACCTACAACTATCTACTTTATTTGGTTGAATTGATATTGTAACTTCCTTTTGTCCTTTTAGTCTTCCTATGAATGCCCTTATCCCGACCTAATATAGTTACTAGTCCAATCAGTCCTAGAAACCCTTATCAATCGAACAGTCCCTAAAGAAGGATTTAACCCAAATTGATAGCTTTAAGTTCAGAGATTAACCAAGGTATTTGCAGTCCCTAAAGAGGGTTTTTAACAACACATCCAACTTCCTACCTATCCAATTAGTTCAATCAGCCCTAAAGGGATAAGTTTGCTACTTGGGTTAAGGTTCGCAGTCAGGAATCTACAAAACCCTAGCAATTAAATTGATCTAACTAGTTGGCCAGACAAGATAGAACAAAACAATAAACAATCAAGCACAAAGAAGTTGAAGCATTCAAATATAGGAAACAAGGAACAAGAATTAGAAACTCACAATCAATCCAAATAAAGCTTCAAATTGCAAGTAGAACGAAGAGAGTTTAGCCGCCCATGGCGAACATCGCTCTCTCTCATTGTCTGATAGAACGTGGAATAGAATAGAAGTTGTCTTAAAATAACATAATTCCGGCCTTATAAAAGATCCAAGTCGGCCACAAAACAAAAAATATAAAAACTAGGGTTTTTAGACAAAACGGCGTCGCACTGGCAACCCGTGCTGCGGCCGCGGCATCTTCACTGGCCCGCATGGTCATAATAGTCAATCGAAAAACCGAGGCCTCCAGAAAGTGCAAAACAAGTTCAGCATGTCTGGCGACAACTTCTGGAGACTTGTTCTTCGTTTAGTTTCGCTTCTTCTTCTCAGGACCTCTTTAGATCTTCATTTAAGCTTCTTCGATCAACTAGACTTCCTCATCTTAATGCATCATCAACCCATTTTTCCTTCTTGGATCAACAGTTACCTGAAATAATCAATAAAAACGTGTAGATTCTGACTTCACCAATATAGAGAGAAAATATGCAAATTCTACTTAAATCATGCATCATATGCCTCTTAACTAAGCTAAATGCAACCTATTATGACCATCTAAATGCATGCTATCAATTATCCTAGGGGAAACAATAAATTGAAAGGATCCTTCTTTCGTGTCCATCTGATACTATGTCCTGGTTTTCTGATCATGGAGTGGAGTTGAAGGTTAATAACAAGCTTATATGAGACTACGAGAAATATTTTTTTAGCAATTTCTCTTATCACAGAACTCATTTATTTCTAACTAGCTGAATCCTCTCTAGACTGAAGATGATGGTCGAGTGTTTCCTGTCAGCAATAGTTCATCATCGATAATTGATTGCCTAATGGAGGAGGCTCAACAAAGAGGAGGTATGCATTTCTCTCCAGAACTATGAGAGTGTGATAATTTTAGTGGTAAACAAGAGAACCAGATTGTTTGTACATGTAATTGTACTTAGTTTATCTGATTTCTGGCTTGATTTACAACCATCCGGATCCCCCTTTTATAGTGGAGGGCCAACCCCATAACCACAAAAATATCCCTGATTTTGGGGGATATTTTACCATAAGGTCAAATACTCACCACATAATAAAATATTACAACACTCCCCCTTGAATATTCACCTTATATCATGAATCTAGGGGATTTTACACAAGTGTAATCTTATTATTCGCATTGATGGTGGTGCCTCATTAAAAACCTTGTCAGGAAAAACCCAATGGGATAAAAACCTTATCGAAGGAAAAAAGAGTGCAGCGCGTATAATTCTCCCCCTGATTTTGACATGCTTAATGAGTTTCTCGAAGCCGACACATTCCGATCTTGCGTACAAGCTGCTCAAACTTCTTGGGAGGTAATGACTTGGTGAACAAGTCGGCGAGGTTCTCATCTGATCGGATTTGTTGGACTTCAATTTTCCCTTTCTTCTCAAGTTCATGAGTAGAGAAGAATTTCGGTGATGTGTGCTTAGTCCGATCCCCTTTGATGTAGCCTTCCTTCACTTGAGTGACACATGCGGAGTTGTCTTCGTATATCACGGTTGGGATACCTTTGATGGACTTGATTCCAGATTCCTTATGTATATATATTATCACCGATCTTAGCCACACACACTCTCTTCCTGCTTCGTACAATGCTATCAATTCGGCATGGTTTGATGATGTAGCAGTCAGAGTTTGCTTTGTTGATTTCCATGATATGGTTGTATCTCCATAAGTGAAGACATATCCATTTTAAGATTTAGCTTTGTGTGGGTTCGATAGATATCCTGCATCTGCATAACCAAAAAGAGTGGCATTTGGGCAGTTTTGATAAAATAAACCAAGATCATGTGTACCTTTGAGGTAACGGAATAAATGTTTAATTTCGTTCCAATGTCTCCTTGTTGGAGCTGATTTGTATCTTGACAACAAGTTTACAGCGAAGGCAATATCAGGCCTTGTATTGTTGGCTAGGAACATCAAGGCACCAATAGCACTTAAGTATGGTGTTTCTGGGCCAATTATTTCCTCATCATCTTCTCGAGGACGGAATGGGTCATCGTGTATATTTAGAGAGCGAACGACCATGGGTGAGTTCAATGGATGAGCTTCATCCACGTTGAATCTCTCCGTACTACTTACATCCTTCTGATCATCCGGGCTTGCACATCTGTGCCGTGACATTCAAGGGTGACAATTACCCCGAATGGGCAATCTGTTTTCGCAATACTCTCTATGCGAAAAACAAGTCCGACTTCATTGATGGCTCCTTGCAGAAACCAACCGACGCTATTGAGGTTCGACGGTGGCGGGCTGTGAATTCCATGATCATTAGGTGGATTTTATAGTCCGTCGACGCCTCGCTTCATCCCTCCCTTACCTACTTTGAGACTGCGAAAGACTTGTGGGATGATATTGCTCAACGTTTTTCGGTGGGCAATGGTCCGCGTATTCATCAACTTAAGGCGCAGTTGTCTCGAGCCACTCAATCCGGGCGATCTATTGTTGTGTATTTTGGCGTTCTTAAACGCAGTTGGGATGAACTTGCTAGTTTTTCTACTGTTCGTGGTAGTGCTACTTGCGGTACTTGCACCTGCAATTGGCGCACCAATTTGCACAAGGAGCACGAGGAGGAGCAGATCCATCAGTTTCTCATGGGTCTCGATGACGAATTTGCTACCGTTCGTTCGTCGCTTCTCGCCAATGACACATTGCCCTCTCTCAACGTTGTCTATCAGACCTTGACCCGTGAGGAGGCTCAGTTGGCCGCTTCCAAGAATCGGGATGCTCGCCCCGACGGTGCTTCCTTTGCTGCCCAAGGACAGCAACAGGGTTCTCGGCCCCGTGACCAGTCTCGTCGCGATCCGGACCCGTCTGTTCGTGATCGATCTACAGGGAATCGTGACCAGTCCTCTCGCGATCAACGAACTAGCGAGCGTGGTACCGATCGCCCTACGTGCACTCATTGTGGCCAACTCAGTCATGCTGTCAGTTCCTGCTTCAAACTCATAGGCTATCCTGAGTGGTGGCCCACTGGACCTCGCGATCGCACCACATCCGACGTTCCTGCTAGCCATGCTTCTGACGGCGTTGGTCGTGGTCGTGGCCGTCCTCAGACCGGCCTCGCCAATGCCGCTCATACTCATCAGGATCGTGGCGGTCAGTCATCAGCTTCCTTTGCTGGCGCCGATCGCTCTGCCTTCCCCGGAATTATCCGACTCCCAGTGGTCCACTCTTGTTTCTCTTTTTCAGTCACCCACCTCTAGTTCGACTGATCACTTGAATGGTAAGATCTGTTCCCCCTGGATACTTGATTCGGGCGCCTCGTTTCATATGACGGGTGATCGCTCACTCCTTACTGATCTTATGGATGTTACTCCATCCTCTATAGTTCTTGTAAAGGCTCGGATTTTCAATCCTAATTTCTGAAAAAAGGAAACTAAAAATGAACTTAAACTGAATTTAAAACTCATTTAGCGGATTCCGACCGAAATATAAAATTTGGCGAATAATTTCCGTCGTTTTACCTCAAAAATTCAAAATAATTATTGAATGATGATATCCCCTTCTGTCTTAAAAATGTAATTGATCGAGAAAGCGAGAGTCGGGTAACTAACATTCGGACACTAATTACGGGATTCAAAATTCGCGTATTCGGAATTTGTTTCCGGGTATTGATTACCTAATTCAACACTCAACCTCTCACCCACTCCCATCACTCACCTTACCCTTCAAATTCAACCCACCCCTCACCCCGTCCTTCAATCATCGTCATCACTGATCACCCTCACCTGCTCCTCGGGTCTTCACCATCACATTCACCCGTCTTCACCATCGCTGTGATCACCACACCTCCTCGCCACCACCACCATTTCACGTCACCACCACCATCTCCCCCTCGCCATCACTGCCTCATTCTGTCGCTGCCACCACCACCGTTCGCCCCTGGTTGCCGGAAGCCCAAGCTTCCTCTGTTCGAAGACCGTCGAGCCGAGTTGGTCCCTCCCGAGCTCTAAGCGACATCATCAGCTCCACCCTTGGCTCTTCCTCCGAGCAGCAACCCGAGCCACCTCCTCTGACGTCCACGCCACCCCGACACCTCCCATGAAGCGTTGGAACTGCCATTGAAGCTCCACCACCTCGCTCGAGCGCAAACTCCGTTCGGTAAGCTTCGACCTCTCGTTCGATCCGAAATCCCATGGAAGGACATTCCTTTAACCTTCCTTTACTCTCCTAGGTCAAATATGAGGTTCCTCCCTCTCCGACGCAGCGAATCGAGCCTCCGGCGAGCTCCGACGTCCGCGAACACCTCGGTGAGCCTCGTTCAATTCTTTCCTTTAGCTTCATTCCGTGAGCGTGTGTTTTGGTGGTTGGAATTGGGGTGTCTGAGAGGATGAGAGGGGTCGGAAATGGAAGGAGAGCCAAGCTCCTCCATGAAGGATCGAACCAGTCCGATGCTAGAGGAAGAAGACGGGTGCGCAATTGCTGCGGGCGCCGCATTTGCTGCGGGCGCCGCGACCGCGGAAATGTTTGTCCGGGTGGGTTACTTGCGTTTTGGCGGGCCAGTTTAGTCATTTGAATTATTTGCTTAAATAATTAATATTATTTGGGGATTAAGGTATAAAAATATTATTTTTGGATATTTTATGAAAGGTTGAAAAAGTGATTTAATAAATAATAGAAAAAGGAATTTAGAGAGTATTTTCAAGGGTCGGAATTCTTAACCGTTTAAGTTGGATTTTGAAATGGATTTGAAAATAACTTGGGAATTATACTTGTTCGGTGACTAACTAGCATGATGATATATATGATCGTTTGACTAACAGTATGATATGTGTGACTAATATCATGACTTATGGTGAATTATTGTAAGAGATTAAATGTTGGATAATTATGACGAGGTAGTAGGATTTTATTTCACACAATAATGTCTTATGATTTTGATGAACCATTGAGGTATATGCGGAAATGATGTATATGAACATGCGGAATTGGTTGAATGATTTATGGAAAATGATGTGGTCTTGTGGAGCGGATGATGCGATGAAATAAGTTTCATAATATGTTACTTGTTCTATTGATTGAGGTGTGCTTGAGTGATTAATAGTTGGATGTAGACTTATGTATATTCCATTATGTACTAGGTGATACTCTGTGATTGTGAATACTGTGTGCTAGATTCTCCTGTTGCCAATCTGCTAGCCAGGTAAGTCCTCCGGGGCTTACTCAGTAACCAGTACCTCCTGCCTGATGTTTCATATAGTATGTAGGTGCTGCATATGCATGAATGCATGTCATGTAGTATCATGCTTAGGAATTGCACTTACGAATGAGCATTCTTATTCTATATGCGTTTGAATACAGAACGGTCGTTATCTTTGAGTCATAGAATCCTTGATAGGGTCATAGGACAGCCCAGCTCCATCGGGTTCGTCCTGAGTCATTCGGGTCGTTGGAACACCTTTACTATTATCAGCATTATTATTTTCTTTTCGCAAGATCCACGATATGATGATGAGATACGATATGATGAGATACGATATGATGATGAGATTTGAGATGCTATCGAATCGAACTGGCCAGTCTCCACCCTGCCAGGAAGGGGGGTGGTGGTAGAAGAAGGATATACCACTTGGTATTCTTTGTTAAGGCCTTACTTAATATTCTGCACATATGAATTAGGAACATGATAGTGTGGTTAATATTCCAGTACTCCATGAAGGCATCCTTTATTCTAGCTATAGACGTATTATATGTCCTCAGCACGGTCAGAGGACCCGCGGGCGGACTCTTGGCCTGACTTGGTGGTATAGTTTAAGGTACCCGATACACTACTTGATTTTGTGCTGTTATGACGGGGTCTATTCATATGGCGGAGAGTGAGTGTTTGAAACCCGACTTCACCAAATTCATGCTTTTGAGATTTCTCCCTACTTATACTCTGTTTTGACCCGGCTCTGGCGTGGCACCGGTTGTATCATTTTCTGAACCTATGCCCTTTGCATGATAGACGATTTCCCGCGTTGTAGACTTAGGACAGGTACATGGGTTTACCCCGGGGTCTCCAACTGACCTTCCGGATTTGGGTGCGAAATCCCACTTTAAACTATAAATCTTCGGTTTCAAACCTTCAACCTGTACTCGGAGCGCAAGATCCTAACGAGGGGTTTTATCCCTCGAAACGTAACTCGGAAATCATAATCCCGGGCCGTTACAGTTCTGTCGGATGGTCTGGTTGATACTGCTACACAGGCAGGCACCCTGGTTTTGGGGACCCACTTACGGTTAACTGATGTGCTTCTTGTTCCCCGTCTCAAATGCAATCTTATATCTCTTCTGACTTTGCTTCGTCAGCACAATTGCTGTCTCAACGGTACTGATAGAGTCTGTGTTTTGCAGGACCGTACTACGATGACGTTGATTGGCGTGGGTGAGGGGCGCAATGGAGTTTATTGGCTTCGTTTTACACCACCAACTGGCCTGTCTTCCCATGTCGAAGCCGACTCACTTTCCCTCTAGCATAACCGTTTGGGTCATCCTGCACCTATTATTTTGTCGCATTTACCTCATCTTCAAGTCAATAAACACAGGTCATTGAGTCCTTGTGATGTCTGTCATCGGACAAAGCAAACTCGCTCCCCATTTCCTTTAAGTACTTCTCATGTTTCTAGTCCTTTTGAATTAGTCCACGGAGATCTCTGGGGCCCTTATCGCTCTAAGTCTCTTACGGGTGCTTCTTATTTTCTTACTTTAGTTGATGATTGTTCAAGACTTGTCTGGCTCTATTTGTTGCGAAATAAAAGTGAAGTCTCTACTATTTCTCCACAATTTTGTGCTATGGCTAAATGTCAATTTAATGTCTCTGTCAAACGATTTTGAAGTGGCAATGGAACGGAATTCACATCCTTACGTTCTTACTTTGATCATAATGGTATTATGTTTGAATCTTCGTGTGTAGGCACTCCCCAACAGAATGGTCGGGCCGAACGGAAACATCGCCACATCCTGAATGTTGCCCGATCTCTTATGTTTCAAGCCAGCTTACCCATCAAATTTTGGGGGGAATGTATTCAGGCCGCAGACTACCTTATCAATCGCACCCCCACCCCTATCCTTGCCCACAAAACCCCCTTCGAAGTCCTTCATGACTGCAACCCCTCTTACTCACACATCCGCACCATTGGTTGCCTTTGCTATGCCTCATAGATCCCTCGCACCTCCAATTAGCCCCCCGTGCACGCAAATGCATCTTCCTAGGCTACCCTAAGGGACAACGGGGTTGGAGAGTGTTTGACATTGAATCCAATGACTTTTTTTTTTCTCGGGATGTTCCCTTCTATGAAACCACCTTTCCGTTTTACACCTCTGCACTACCTCCGCCGCAGCAACCATTGCCGTCGTCCTCCCCTACCCATTCGGCCTCCCCTACCCATCCGGCCGAGGAGCTTCTTTCATTAGCTTCCTTTCCGCCTGAACCTGCCTCTACCCCCACCCCTCCTGTGGATGTTTTCGTCATTGCTGTCCCGCTTTCAGACGCCAGAGGGAGTGCCTCGCCACAAGATGCGTCTGCGTCGCTCCCTGTTGAGCCTCTTCCCCTTCGTCGGAGCACTCGTGATCGAGCTCCACCAGCAAAACTTCATGATTACGTCTGTCATACCATACAATCACCAGTATCCTCTATTGTTTCCCCTCCTGCTCAGTCATCATCATCAGGTACGCGTTATCCTATTGAGCACTATGTCTCTTTTGACCGTTTCTCTTCTTCTCATGTGGGTTTGTTAGCTTCTATTACTGCTGGAGTTGAGCCTCGATCCTTCTCTGAGGCACTTCGTAGTCCGGAATGGCGCTCGGCTATGCAGGCTGAGATTGATGCCTTGGTTAAGAATGGCACCTGGACGGTTGTCGATCTTCCTGCAGGTAAACGCCCCATTGGTTGTAAATGGGTTTTTCGCATCAAGTATAAGTCAGATGGTACATTGGAACGTCATAAAGTTCGGCTTGTTGTGCTTGGTAACAATCAGCAGTCGAGTATTGATTACAATGAAACCTTCGCTCCGATTGCGAAGATGGTCTCCGTCCGTACCTTTCTTGCTGTTGCCGTGAATCAGGGTTGGGAACTTCATCAGATGGTTGTCTATAACGCCTTCCTCCACGGTGACTTGGACGAAGTGGTTTACATGCGGCCACCACCAGGTTTCCCCCTCTCAGATCCTTCCAAAGTTTGCCACTTGAATCGGTCACTCTATAGTCTTCGTCAGGCCCCCCCAGAAACTGGTTCTTCAAGCTTATTGCTGCTCTTTGCCGATTTGGATTTGTTCAGTCTAGGGCTGATTATTCGCTCTTCTCTTTCTTGCGCCCAGGTTTGTCTCTTCATGTGCTAATTTATATGGATGACTTGATCATTGCTGGTAGTAATTCAGCCGAGATTTCTCGCCTCAAATCCAAGCTGAGCTTTGTCTTTCATATGAAGGATCTGGGTCCTCTTAAGTACTTCCTTGGCATTGAAATTGCTCGTTCTGACAAGGGTATTTTCTCTGTCAACGAAAGTACACGCTAAACATACTCTCAGAGGCTGGTCTCCTTGGTGCTAAGCCTTCTGGGTTTCCCATGGAACAAAATCACTCTCTTGCTAGCTCTACCGCTTCACCATTCGCCGCTCCGGATAGGTATCGCCGTCTGATTAGTAGCTTGATATACCTCACTATCACACGCCCAGAGCTCTGCTACTCCGTCCATACCTTGGCGCAGTTCATGCCATCACCCACTGTTGATCATTGGGATGCCGCTTTGCGTGTCCTACGCTTCCTGAAGGGTCATCCTGGTCAGGGCCTCTTTCTTCCGGCATCCGGTCCTCTGGTTCTTACTGCATATTGTGACTCTGACTACGCTAGATGCCATGTCACTCGGCGCTCTCTGACCGGCTACTATATCTCTCTCGGCTCCTCTCCAGTCTCATGGAAGACGAAGAAACAACATACTGTCTCTCGCTCTTCTGTCGAAGCCGAATATCGGGCCATGGCTTACGCCTGTTGTGAGTTGTTGTGGCTCAAGTCGTTTCTCCACTCTCTTGGAGTGGAGCATTCAGTGCCTATGCATCTGTTCTGTGATAGTCAAGCCGCCATTCACATTGCTGCTAACCCCGTCTTACATGATCGTACCAAACATATTGAAGTTGACTGTCACTTTATTCGAGATCTCATACTTGCAGGCACTATTCGGGATCTTCTCACCAAAGCCCTCGGTCGTCGGCAGTTTCAGTTCCTTATGGGCAAGTTGGGCATTTGTGACCCGCATGCTCCAACTTGAGGGGGAGTATTGGGATATCTTTTATGTATATATAGATATTGGTTTATTAAGTTGGGCCTATCTTGTAAATTGTACTATATATACTTCTTGTGAATGAGAGAAAGATCAAGCCTTTTTCCACAATTCAATATTTCTCACATTGTTCGCATCAATCCACTCATTTTTGCAATCACTACCTCTGCAAACAACCATCTAATATGTGATTCTCGCTTATATCATCAGCAATTGAATCTCATATGTTTCACTAACATATTGTCTTCATAAACAGCGGTAAACAAGGCTGAAACTAGTTTGATTAGAATGTAAACCAAGGCCAAGGTTATTGAAGCCTCCTTGCGCGCCGGGTGCCTCCTCTGCATGTCTTCGAAGACGGGATCTGCCGATGGTGAGAAGAGGCTTGGAGGTTGAACCTCGATCCCGTCGACCTGCACGCGAGCCTCGAGGTCGAACCTCGACCTAGTCGGAGTTCGACTAGGTCGAGGTTTGACCTAGTCGGAGTATGGAGCCCTGACATAAGGGAGCCCTGACGTAAGGGAGCCCAGAACGGGGAAGAAAAGTTTTGTTTCTAGTTTTTCATTAATTAATTGATTAGCATCTGCATATAGATTTGTCGGAGGAGGAGCAATCGTTGACGCCGTCCGCCGCTGGTTCCACCGCCGAACCTGCATGATTGCTAACGATTTCAGCCCCACCGGCTTCCCCGAAGGCGACGCCGCCAGCACCACCGCCGGCGCCGCATCTTCTTCGTTCACGGTGCAGGACGACTTGGAATCTCTAATTCCGAAGGCCGAAGCCCAGCCGCCATTGCCATCCCAATATCGGGAAATTTGATTTGAAGAACGAGAGGTGTGCTGGGCGCAGTTCCGAGCGGGAAGAGCGGTGACAAATCTGCGTTGCTCGCACGTCGTCTTCCATGGAGACTGCATCGATGATTGGATCCAGAGTCGAGGATTCCTCATTGGTATTGGATTGAACCGTCCACCTTTGCCGCTAGTTCGAAGTGATCGAGGAAGCAGTGTCCCGACGCCGCCGCTCTCTGCAAATTGAGAAACGAAGAAGACGATGGTGGTGTTTTCAATGGTCGAAATATCCTGTATCGGGGTGTTATCGGATGGGGGTAAAAAGGATATATCGGGGATATATCGAGGATATATCGGGATATATCGGATTTATCGGATTCGCTAATTTTTAACTATAAATATTATATTTATACTTTAAAATTTAAAAATACACATAAAAATTGATACTCATTAGTCCCAAATTCAGTGAATGAAGTAGTAGACTCATTAGTCCGAAATCAAAATGAAATCGAATTTATCAGTCCCCAATACACTAATAACAGTGAATGCAGTAGACTCATTAGTCCCAAATCAGTCACAAATTCAACTAATTTAACGAAATAAGATGGAATAATGACTACAAGTAGACACGGCCACGAGTTCGACCCGCCGGGTCAACGGGTCGGACCCGCCGGGTCGATGGGTCGGACCCGCCGGGTCGACAACCCGGGGAGGGTGACCCTAACCCTGACCCGGGGTTGGGACGGGTCGGCGGGTTGGGTGACCCGGCGAGTCGGCGGGTCGGACTGCCAGGTCGGCCACGTGGCACCAAATCGGGTACCCAACGAGTTTTGCGGGTCGACCCGCCGGGTCAACCTTTTTTTTTTTTAAAATAAAATTGTTTTAAACCCAAAATAAAACTCAACTCAAGTCTTTCACCACACTTTCGAAATGGAAAGATTTAAGGTTGACAAAACATGGTATGTGGGAAGATATATATAGATATCTTCATTCCACTCACATCATATCATCACACTTTAGATGTGGGAAAGAAAAGGTTGGATTGTGGGAATGACAAGTAGGGTATGAGGATCTATATATTGAAAAAATAGAGGTATGTAGCCCACTTTCGATGTGGGACAGAAATATTAGATATGAAAAAAAATGTGTAAAATTGATATTTAAGTATATGATGTAAAATATAATGTAATTAAAGTCTTTGGATTATATGGTGGAATATAATGTAATTTAAGTATTTGGATTATATGATGTAACATATAATAATATAATTAAAGTGTTTACCTCCTAAGATTTAATGAAATGAATAACACATGGTGATAAAACATCATGATACAATATATCAAGTTATGTTGGATTAATCTTTCTATTTAACTTAATTGATAGTTGTCTTGATCCATTAATCAATCATAAGTATTTTATTTTACTTGCATTATTATGTTAATTTCTTGATCAATGATTTCAAATCTAGGTTCTTCTTCATATAGATATGTTAAACTTTCTCGTTTAAAGTTGAATTAGCCACATGTTGTGTATACACTTAATGATGATGTTATTAGAATTACATACTTGGGTTGCTTGTTATGACGTAAATGAAAAGACACATTGAAAAAGTATTGCCAATATTATATTTCATTCTTGTGTTTGAAAATCCGATGTTCTATATCATTTTGAAGATAAACGAAAACTCGACATTAAGGATACTATACAAGTGTAACGGCTTTATCAATAACAATATTTGTATTATTTGAAATTATATCATAAAGACTCCTAACTTAGTATCATATAGAATGATATAGAATGATTTATAAGTATGGATTGACATTAAAAACCGAATGATAGAGATTGAAGACATGGTGTAGTTTCTAGTTTCTACCCTTGTTCTTGTCTCACATTGAAAACTAGAGGAAAAGGGGGTGCTAAGTCTATAAAAGGAGAAGCATGGGGGTGCTAAGTCTCACATTGCCATTGCATATTACATTATGTAATATTTTGAATTATTCTAATAATAATTTATATAATTTACATAATAATTATAAATTTATTTAATTAAAAAATTTTTTAAAAAATATATTTTAAAATGGCGGGTTGACCCGGCGGGTCGAACCGGGTCGACCCGCCGGGTCACGGGTTATCTTTTCCTCGACCCTAACCCTGACCCTCAACCCGAGATGATCCTTGGACCCGTGGACCCTGACCCGGCGGGTCACGGGTCGACCCGCCCGACCCGTGACTCGTGGCCATGTCTAACTACAAGTACACAACCACAACACAATTTACACATACTTATATTATACTCCAAATTGCTCCCAAACTCAAAATGAAATCAATCTACAAAAAAGACGTCCGACATACCTTGAATGTGCCGAACTGCAGAGGAAGCCGGAGATGGTCAGGGGAGGCCGGAGAAGATCAAGGGAGGCTGGAGAAGAAGCAAGGGCGACCAGAGAACCGTAACTTGAGCAGAAACCCAGGTAGTTGCGCCGCAGAACACTCAGCCGGTGATGCGGGACCATCTTCTACAACTCCAGACACACCCATCATACTTGGAGAAGGACCAATGACTCGAGCTAGAGCTAAGAAGCTTCAAAGAGACTTATTCAACTTTGTGGGTCATGCATTATTCTCGAGCAAGGTTCAACTCCCCGAGCCTACATTGAAGACATACATGTGCATTGGAGTGCAAATGGAGGCCGAGCCACCTTAGTATAGCTTGGGCCGAAATTCTATAAGTGTTAAGGCTTATTTTCAGCTTAAGTGTTCTATTGGGCTGAATTGGGCTTTTTCTAGTTATTCTTTTTAAGACATTATTTACTTATGTTCTTAGATTTATTTTATTAAGTCCATTAAGCAATTAGTCTATCTTCTTCTATCTAGTAAAACCGGCCATCAGGCCTTAGGATCTATATATATTTTCGATTCCCCTTGTAAACAAGTTGGAACATACTAAATAGAGTTATTTTCTCAAAAACGTGTGTGAAACACTTAGAGAGAACTGTTGGCCGAATTGAGCAGTGCTCTTCAGGTCATCGAATTGATATCATCTCATCTTGGTTTGCTTTGCCGTTCATCAACTTCGCAAAACTTGGTGAATCTAGTATCCACAAGCCCCCTCCTTGTACCTTCAAGTTGTCCGCTTGATTGTGTAGGGTTGTAGAGGCGGGTTGTGTAGTCATTGGTATTGGTTCCTACCCTTTGAGGAGGCCTGGGGTCTTTATCTTGTTCTGCATAGATCGACTCAGTCCATATCAGGTCGTGTCTTTTCATTCTTTACATTAAAATTCGAGTCTTTCCTTTTGTTATTGTTGTTTCGTGTCTTTCTTGGAGATCTTGATCAATTCTTGATCGAGTTCTTGGAGTTCTTTGAGTCTTACATTGCTGCGTTCTTGTTTCTTGTTAAGTTCTTGAAGTTTCTTGCTTGTTGTCGAAGATCGGACCATCACACGGCTAACCCCGTATCAAATTGGCATCAGAGCTTTGGTTTCCAACATCAAGATTGAGTCTTTTTCTTTTCCTAAACACAAAAACCACAAAAATAGAGTCTTTTCTTTGTTTGGTCTTTTACTTCTTGCATTCTTTATTGATTATTGCACTAATCTTGAGTTTGTGATTGTTTGTGGTTGCATAGCCTAAACACAAAGCCTAGCCGAGACCGTGGAGTCGACCAAAGGTGCATACAATCCCATTGTGAACACCCTAAGCCGGCGGCAATTCTGTCCCCATAGTCCCCTTGGTCGATTCTACTACACCACACAAAGACAAACCCTAGTTTGCTATCTTTCTATCTTTGTTCTATCTTTGGAATTTTGATTTATCTTTTATCTAATTCCATTTATCTATTGCCTATCAAAAAAAATCAGATTTTTAAAAGTTGTTAGATTTAATTCCATTATATCTATCAACTATCACAAAAAAGCACAAGATAGATCCTATTACCTAAATTAGCCATTCTATCTATATCTTTGCATTAGGGCTGAATTTTTTATCTTCTATCACCATAATATTCAAATTTTCGAGTCCTTTACATATTTTAGAGTCTTTCTTGCATTAGTTTCATTAGTTTATAAAAAAAAAACAGAAATCAGATCCGAAATTCAAAAAAAAAAAAAAAGAGAAAGTGTTTGTTAAGTTGTTGTTTGAACTAGTGCAAGAAAGCTCCCAAGGACCAATTGGTGAACCCTTCTCTCAGCCCTAGTCGACATACATAAATTCCCAAACAGATACACCTCCACAAAAATTGAAACCCTACCTTGCAACTACAACATCCTAACTTAAAGGTTTTCAATCAAAAGAGGTAAATTTCCTTACTTTCATTAGTTTTCTTTTATTTCTCCTTGTTTGCAGCTACTGTCGAGTACTTTTCTCCTACATATCGAGTGTTGTTATATTGTGTCGAGTACATTGACCCCTGTCGAGTACTCCTTGTGTGTCTATTGATTGAGTCGAGTGCTTGTTCTTGCTGTTCGAGTGCTCTTGTGTCGAAGTGATCTTCTTGTTGTGTCAAGTTGATTCCTTGCAATTGCCCATCTGTTTTGCTTGGATCAAGTGTCTTACAGCTGTTTTCGAGTGCTCTTTACCCTTATCGAGTACTTTGTTTGTTGTTTCATTCACTACATACTTTGATTGCTTAGTTTTTGCTTGGTAGTTGATTTGCCCAAAGCGGATTGCCCTAGCAAGCGTGATATATCAATCAGAGAGGGAGTGTGAGCGAAACACAATTATGAGCTGTTTATAAGTTTTACTAACCTTTAACTTAGTTCTTTGTTTCTTTTGTCTTTGTGATAATGTCTAATAATTAGGATCCTAACAATGAGAACAACCCCAACAATGGGGGTAGCTCGAGTGCAACCATGACACCTGAGACATTCAACAACCTTACCAACACCTTGACAGCCATTCTAGACCGCTTGACAGCCTTAGAGGCAAGGCCGAGTGGCTCTACCACAGCAGCTGATGGTCAAGGTAATCCTAGGCGTGCAGAGACGCCTCAAGATGAAAGAGAGGTCATTAATCCTAACCCTATTCCTAATCCTAATCCTCATGTTAATGTTAATTTACAGAATCCTTTATTCAATGAAAACAACTCTCCACGAGGTGGGAGAAATGATCGGAATAATGGGTTTGTTAATGTGCAAGGTCAAGGACAAGGAAGAGGAAGAGAACGTGGCTATCAAGAGCAATTCTATTACTCGGAGCAAGATGATGACTTCCAAGAAGAGGAATATTGGGAGCAACGCCCGAGACGGAATCAAAGGGGAAATCAGAACCGACCACCTAGGTTCAATGACGATGACGGAATGGGTAAGGTTAAGGTAAAGATTCCTCCTTTTGATGGTAAGACTGATCCAGATGCTTATATTGATTGGGAGATTAAAATGGAACAAATCTGGAATTGTCATAATTTCTCAGAACCTAAGAAGGTACAACTAGCTTCCCTAGAGTTTCAAGGTTTTACATTAATCTAGTGGGATAATCTTGTTAAGGTAAGAAGAAGATCCCTTGATGCACCTATTGCTTCTTGGGAACAAATAAAAGTGGTCATGAGAAATAGGTTTGTACCTCAACATTATGATAGAGAGTTATTGAACAAATTAGAAAACCTTAAACAAGGTAGCAAAACTGTTGAGGAAACATTTAATGTTATGCAAGAAGCTATGGCTCGAGCTAATATAGTAGAAACTCATGAGAAAACCAATGTTAGATATCTTAGGATATTGCATCCCGCTTTAGCTCATGAAATTGATTACTTTCCCTATACTACTCCTACTGATTTGTTACATCTAGCTATGAAAGTAGAAAAGGGACAACGCTACAAGAGCCAAGCTAATAGGATGTCGAGTGGCCAGCAACAAGGATGGCGCCAAAACCGGCCCCAACAGCCCCAAGGGCGCTCGGAGATGGGTTCTAGAGAGCAAGCTCAGCAGCCCCAATGGAGGAGTGAAGGCCGACAACCCCAACAACCCCTCGACAAAGGAAAGGGTCCGTGGAATGGACGAGAATCGTCTGGGACATCTACTGGTCCCAAAGGGAGTAATCCTAACCCTTCTACCCTTAGGTCTAGAGATATAGTATGCTTTAAATGCCAAGGTAGAGGACATTATATGAAGGATTGCCCTAATAAGAAAACTCTCATGGTTAATCACTTAGGAGAATATGAATCTGAAAATTCTTGTGATGAACATGACGAGCATGCTAATAATGATAATGATCAGAACTTAAACCTTGTTTGTTATGAAAATGATGATGATGAGGTTGAATATGAGCATGGAGAATCTTTGATTGTTAGGAGAGTTTTAAGTGTTGTTCCTACACCATGTGATGATAATCAAAGGGAAAACTTGTTTCATACTCGTTGTCTAGTTAAAGGAAAGGTTGTAAATGTGATCATTGATGGAGGTAGTTGCTGTAATTTAGCTAGTCAAGAAATGGTTGACAAATTGCATTTACCTACTGTCCAACACCCTAGACCTTACAAATTGCATTGGATGAATGATTGTGGCTTATTGAAAGTAAATAGGCAAGTTAAAGTGCATATTAAACTAGGACATTATGAAGATGATGTTTTATGTGACATAGTGCCTATGCAAGCTTGCCATATTCTATTAGGCCATCCTTGGCAATCTGATCGTAAGGTTATTCATGATGGGTTTACTAATCGCTATACCTTTAATTTTCAGGGAAAGAATGTCATTCTCAAGCCCATGACACCTACGCAAGTAGCTGATGAGATTGAGAAGCGCAAGGTAAGTAAAGGTGAGTTAGATCAGGAGGCTCAGTCGAGCCAAGTGGATCCTCAAACTCGATCTAAGAGTGTGTTCTTGGCTTCCAAAAGCACATTCATGGACGACTTTGCTGATGGTGGAACTATTCTTATGCGCCTTTGCAAGAGCTTGAGTATGTTAAGTGAAGAGCTTAAAGCTTCTCTTCCATCGAACATTCTCGCTCTTCTTGAGGAGTTTAAGGATGTGTTTCCCGATGACATACCACCAGGTCTACCCCCTATTCATGGAATTGAGCATCAAATTGATCTTATTCCGGGGGCTGCATTACCTAATAGGCTTGTGTATCGTATGAATCCCACTGAGACCCAAGAGGTCCAAATCCAAGTCCAGGAACTGTTGGATAAGGGTTACATTCGAATAAGCTTAAGTCCTAGTGTTGTGCATGTGTTATTAGTCCCTAAGAAAGATGGTTCATGGAGAATGTGTGTAGATTGTAGGGCTATTAACAACATTACTATTAAATATCGTCGCCCTATTCCTAGATTAGATGATATGCTAGATGAGTTACATGGAGCTTCTATATTCTCTAAAATTGATCTTAGAAGTGGCTATCATCAAATTAGAATGAAAGAAGGTGATGAATGGAAAACAACCTTTAAGACTAAGCTAGGCTTATATGAGTGGTTGGTTATGCCTTTTGGTTTAACTAATGCTCCTAGTACTTTTATGCGCTTAATGAATCATGTGCTTCGAGATTTCATTGGAAAGTTTGTTATAGTTTATTTTGATGATATTCTGATTTATAGCAAGTCTTCTAATGAACATGAATTACATCTTAGAGAAGTGCTTAGAACGCTGAGAATTGAACGCTTGTATGCTAATTTAAAGAAGTGTGAATTATGTAATGAACAAGTGTCTTTTCTTGGATTTGTAGTGAGCTCTAATGGACTGCGTGTTGATGAATCAAAGATCAAAGCTATCCAAGAGTGGCCGACCCCCACTAACATAGGACATGTACGCAGCTTCCAAGGACTTGCTAGCTTCTACCGACGATTTGTGCGAGACTTTAGCACAATCTCAACCCCACTGACCGAGCTTACTAAGAAGAGAAGTGAGTTCACATGGGGAGCAGCTCAGGAGGAAGCATTCAACACACTTAAGGACAAGCTCACTCACGCACCTCTATTAGCTTTGCCGGACTTTACTCAGCCTTTTGAGGTAGAGTGTGATGCTAGCGGAGTTGGAATTGGTGGATTCCTTATGCAGGGAGGTAAGCCTATTGCTTTCTTTTCTGAGAAGTTGAAAGGTGCTTGTCTTAATTACTCTACCTATGATAAAGAATTATATGCTTTGTTTAGAGTACTTAAGACATGGTCTCACTATCTATGGCCTAGCGAGTTTATTCTTAGAACTGATCATGAATCTTTAAAACACTTTAAAAGCCAAGATAAACTTGATAGGAGACATGGTAGATGGATGGAATTCATTTAAACATTTCCTTATGTGATTAAGTATAAGAAAGGCAAAGACAATGTGGTTGCTGATGCATTATCTAGAAGACATGTTCTTTTAACCACTTTGGATTCTAGAGTCTTAGGCTTTGTTTACATAAAGGAATTGTATGAATTTGATTTGGATTTTGGAGATATATTTCGAAAATGCTTAGAAAAGGGTCCTAATGACAGCTTTTATATTCATCAGGGATTCTTATTTCGAAAAGATCAAGTGTGCATTCCTAGATGTTCTCTACGATTATTACTTGTTAGTGAAGCCCATAGTGGTGGATTAATGGGACATTTTGGTAGGGATAAGACATATAGCACACTGAAATCACATTTTTATTGGCCAAATATGCTTAGGGATGTAGAACATTGCCTTAAGAGATGCATAGATTGCATTAAAGCCAAAGCTAAGCTTATGCCCCATGGCCTTTATACACCACTGCTGATACCCTCAGCCCCTTGGGAAGACATTTCTATGGATTTTATAGTTGGGTTGCCTAGAACTAAGAAGGGGGGGGATTCAATCTTTGTAGTGGTTGATAGATTCTCTAAAATGGCTCATTTCATTGCATGCCACAAAACTGATGATGCTACCAATGTTGCTAATCTATTCTTTAGAGAAGTAGTTAGGTTGCATGGAGTGCCTAAAACCATTGTTAGTGATAGGGATGTAAAATTCTTAAGTCATTTTTGGCGTACCTTATGGAATAAATTGGGAACTAGATTGCTATTCTCTACTTCTAGCCACCCCCAAACTGATGGCCAAACTGAGGTGACTAATAGAACCCTTGCTACTGTCCTACGAGCCATTATTAGGAAGAATTTGAAACTTTGGGAAGACGCCTTACCTCATGTGGAATTTGCTTATAATCGAACCATGCATTCGGCAACTAAAATCAGTCCATTTGAATGTGTGTATGGTGTTAATCCACTAACCCCTTTTGATCTTACTCCATATCCTATGAGAGACAAAGAATCATTTGAGGTAGGTAAGCATGTCGAGTTCATAAAGGAGCTGCATGAACGAACTCGCGAGAAGCTGAAGCTAAAGGCTGAATACAACGCTAACAAGGCCAACAAGGGACGTCGCTTGGTCACATTTCAGCCTGGAGATCTTGTATGGGTGCACTTGAGGAAGGAGCGGTTTCCAGAGGCCCGGAAGAACAAGCTGTCGCCTCGTGGTGATGGACCATTTCGGATCAAGAAGAGAGTGGGCGACAATGCCTACCAATTGGAGCTTCCTGGAGACATGGGCGTGAGCGCTACATTCAACGTCGCGGGTCTAATCCCTTACTTCGCTGTGGATGAAGACTTGGATTCGTGGTCGAATCCTTTTCAAGAAGGGGAGGTTGATGCGGGACCATCTTCTACAACTTTAGACACACCCATCATACTTGGAGAAGGACCAATGACTCGAGCTAGAGCTAAGAAGCTTCAAAGAGACTCATTCAACTTTGTGGGTCATGCATTATTCTCGGGCAAGGTTCAACTCCCCGAGCCTACATTGAAGACATACATGTTCATTGGAGTGCAAATGGAGGCCGAGCCACCTTAGTAAAGCTTGGGCCGAAATTCTATAAGTGTTAAGGCTTATTTTCAGCTTAAGTGTTCTATTGGGCTGAATTGGGCTTTTTCTAGTTATTCTTTTTAAGACATTATTTACTTATGTTCTTAGGTTTATTTTATTAAGTCCATTAAGCAATTAGTCTATCTTCTTCTATCTAGTAAAACCGGCCATCAGGCCTTAGGATCTATATATATTTTCGATTCCCCTTGTAAACAAGTTGGAACATATTGAATAGAGTTATTTTCTCAAAAACGTGTGTGAAACACTTAGAGAGAACTGTTGGCCGAATTGAGCAGTGCTCTTCAGGTCATCGAATTGATATCATCTCAGCTTGGTTTGCTTTGCCGTTCATCAACTTCGCAAGACTTGGTGAATCTAGTATCCACAAGCCCCCTCCTTGTGCCTTCAAGTTGTCCGCTTGATTGTGTAGGGTTGTAGAGGCGGGTTGTGTAGTCATTGGTATTGGTTCCTACCCTCTGAGGAGGCCTGGGGTCTTTATCTTGTTCTGCATAGATCGACTTAGTCCATATCAGGTCGTGTCTTTTCATTCTTTACATTAAAATTCGAGTCTTTCCTTTTGTTATTGCTGTTTCGTGTCTTTCTTGGAGATCTTGATCAATTCTTGATCGAGTTCTTGGAGTTCTTTGAGTCTTACATTGTTGCGTTCTTGTTTCTTGTTCAGTTCTTGAAGTTTCTTGCTTGTTGTCGAAGATCAGACCATCACACGGCTAACCCCGTATCAGCCGGAGAAGAGCACTCGCACGGTCGGAGAAGAAGTGATGATCGCCGACCGGAGAAGAAGCGAGTGAGGAAGCCAGGGCCAGCCGGAGAAGAAGTCCTCGCAGTCGCACTCCACTGATTCGCTAGAGAAGAAGCCCTCGCAGTCCCTCTTCGCAGACGCAAGTCCTAGGTTTGGTTCGTTTTGGAATGATCGATTTCAAATCTGAACGTTTGATTGGTTCTAGCCTTTTTTTTTTAAATTTTTCCGTTAAAAAAGAATACAAAACGACATCGTACAATAGCACCGACAAATCGGTCAACCCGATATTGACGGATATATCGGTCGTTGACCCGATAAATAGCGTTGACCGATATTAGCAAACCGATACCCCGATATCGTATTGTGTTCTAAATATCTTCGATATATCACCGATATATCGACCGATATATCCGATATTTAGAACATTGGCTATTTTACATTAATTACAAAACCAGCCCAGAGTCCTTTTGAAATCACAGATTGGCCCTATACTTTATATAATTACAGAAAGTGGCCTAAACTTTCAGGGCTGCATATTTTTCTCCTATGAAGTATTCACACATCGCCGAAGATGATGTATAACCCCTAGAGCGGTTTAACAATCGAAGTTGTAATATTCCTGAAGTGATTGAATCAATCGAAGTGGTAGTGTTCCCTGAAGCGGAATATCCCTCAAGTGATTGAATCAATCGAAGTGGTAGTGTTTCCTGAAGCACAATCTCAATCCCTGAAACGATTGGATAAATCGGTCGTCTCCCTTGAAGTGGATGTTATTTTATTATATCCCTAAAGTGATAAACGTCGAATTTCATCCCTGTAGTGATGAATTATCTAATTATTTATTTATTTATTAATTTTAAGGTGATTTTACTAACTAGCCTATTAGGTGAACCTTCAATTAGGTGGCACCCTTCCCAAATAGAGTAAATAATGGTCAATGGTCAACTGTTAGACCATTGACCGATCAACGTTGACCAACTCATTCGATTTTTTTAATGCCATTTTTTATTATATTTTATTTTCGTTTTAATGCCACTTTTCTAATAAAATGGTTTAATGACACTTTTTTAATGCTACTTTTCAAACTTTGATAACCTTTTTTGTTTAATTTGATGTCACGTTGACCATTGATACCTTTTTTTTAATGTTGACTACTGATGACACTTTTTTATGTCAATTTTTTGATGAAATGTTTTTACAGTGATGCCATATTTTTTCACAGTAGTGTTTTGATGACATTGTTTTCTTTAATGTGATTCAAGTTTTTCAAAGTAGTGTTTTGATACCATTAATGTAATTATTTGATGCCACTTTTTTAATCAAATCGTTTGATGCCACTTTTTTTTTAATTTAATCAATTATATATCGATATATTTTCATCAATTCTACTTTTATTCACTGATGACACATTTGTGATTACACTTCATTGATGCAATCATTTGTGGTGACATTTTTATTTCATTTTATTAATGACATCTTTTATTGATGACTTTTTTTCATTGATGACGTATGTGATTACACTTTATTGATCTCAATCATTTATAACAACCCTTTGCAAATTGCACACACGGTAACAATAAGCAAAATAAATAAGAAATTGAGGGATTCATACTACATATCGAATATCGAATATCCAAGCTAACCTATCTCGGTTGAATCTTCTGTTGCGTGAACAACTCGACCTCTAACGTACCTCAGCCAAGTACGCTTAGAGATGGCAGTCACTTGGTCATTGTCGATATCATACCAATAGAGTGTTCCGAAGCGGTGACAAACAAGCAACACGAGTCTTCTGCCATCTTCAATTCACACTTAAAAAGTGTATAGGGTTGTATACGAAGGTGGAGGTAAGCATAGGGATCACTATCAGTACTTATCCTCGACGATAGCTCGATACTTATCCTCGATGTGTCAATAGTAAACAGCAACGTCCAAGACTCATGAACCCCGTACTATTTCATCACCCACAAATGACTTGTTTAAACAAATAAAGTTTCAAATTAGCTGGAATGATTAACAGACATACATAACATTAATAAATTCAATTTTTTCTGGGAAATTTTTTTACCTTATGACTCTTGTATTTCTCTCTTATTGCCACCAAGTTTCCACCCTTTCGTTTCAATTGCAAATCGTGTATTAATCAAACACATTGCTCTAAGAAAGATGGTGAGTATCCAACGTACTTTCGTAAGGCAGAATCTTACAATACTTGTATGGCTATTTAAAATTCCAAAATATATAAATGCTGCCGAAGATGACAAAAGGTAAATGCTTACCCAGGGATGCTTCTTTGGATTCATTGTGAATTTTGCAAGGAAAATTACTGGTGCTGCAACCAAGGAAGGTAGGAACTTGACACACCCATAATCTAGCAAACTTAGCTCAGCCAGGTAGTACCCAAGAAACTCCAACTTTAAATTGCCACTTTGCATATGCAACGTCAAAATTAGAAGCTGATTTCGAAGATTATCTACAAAATCCAAAGCACAAACTGCAAATTAGTAGCAACTTACTCTGAGATTTTCTTGTGCACCTCTTGTGAATTTCCTGAAATTGTATTAAAATAGAAAGGAGGAACTATAAGCATTCACCCAAACTTTTTAGACTGCAACCTGAATAATTAAGGCATATTATGTTAGTGTAGTTGGTAGCTCATATACTTCAAAAAAGGTTTTACTGTTGGATTCCCTATCTCAAATTTAAGGGACTTGAGGATATCAAATTCCATATTAACACGCTTCAAAATTCCAAAAATAAAATATAGTCTCAGTAAAGATCTCAAACATACCATCCTTAGCCAATGATGAACGATTTTTAGTCGCGTAAATCATATCAAAATAAAACTCAAACCTAGAAACTAGTATAGCAAGTAAGTAAGAGGTCGATCCCACGGAAAATCAAGTATTTCTCAACAATGTGTATTTACCAATTAGTAGAAAGGAGGGTTTTGATTGATTGAGATTGAAAAGAAAATAAAATGAAATAAAAATAAATTGATACAAAACAATTTAGAGAGAATCGCTCTACCTACAATTATCCACTTTATTTGGTTGAATTGATATTGTAACTTTATCTTGTCCTTTTAGGTTTCCTATGAATGCCCTTGTCCCGACCTATTATAGTTACTAATCCAATCAGTCCTAGAAACCCTTATCAATCAAACAGTCCCTAAAGAAGGATTTAACCCAATTGATAGCTTTAAGTTCATAGATAAGTCAAGGTATTTGCAGTCCCTAAAGAGAGATTTAATAACACATCCAACTTCCTACCCATCCAATTAGTTCAATCAGACCTAAAGGGATAAGTTTGCTACTTGGGTTAAGGTTTGCAATCAGGAATGAATGAAAACCTAACCTAATGAATGAATGAAAACCTAGGGCTAAGCCCTCTCTCTATATCGTGCTCTTTTCGTATCCAAGTCGGCCTCCAAAAGACTAGGATAGGTAAATAGGGTTTAGATAGATAAAACCGTCTCCGAACGCAAAATGCGGCGGCCGCGTCATGGAAGTTGTGGCCGCTGCTTAATTGATGTGTTGCGGTCGCGGCATATGTGTTGTGCCCGCTTCAATGGTATTTTACGAAAATTCTACTTTAAATCAGCTCTCGACGTTAACAGAAAAGTTGTAGTTCTCTGAAAGAGTTTTCCAACAGATGGTCATAATAGTCAATCGGACAATAGAGGCCTCCAGAAAGTGGAAAACAGTTCAGCATATCTGACGACAACTTATGCGGACTTGTTCTTCGTTTAGGCTCTCTTCTTCTTCTCATGACCTCTTTAGATCTTCATGTAAGCATCTTCTATCGACTAAACATCCTCATCTAACCGTTCTAATGCGTTATCAACTCATGTCTCCTCCTCGGATCCACAATTATCTGAAATAATCAATAAAAACGTGTAGATTCCGACTCAACCAACATAAAGACCAAATATGCAAATTGTACTTAAACCATGCATGATATTCATCATAACTAAGCTAAATGCAACCTATTATGACCATCTAAATGCATGCTATCAAACAAACACAATCACAAAACAAGAAATAAGAAACCATTAAAGAGATCAACATGGACTCTAAAAGGAATTCAACCATGTAAACAAACACCATCAGACTCTCAATTTCATTACAATAAAACTAAACTTCATCATAATAAAACTATCAATTCTTTTGTTTGATATGTGATCAGAAATATTCTGCACTTGAAGTTTTTTTTGCACTGGTTACTGGAAATTCTAACCTGTAGAAGGAAATGGAATTGGTTCGTAACTAGGACCCTCGTCTTGCCTCTTAGTTCCTCCTTGATACATTTCTCAAACACCTGAAACAAAGCATTCCATTCAAGATGGCAACGAGAAAGCACATCAACTCCATTGATGACAGAAAATGCAACAACAACAACATTCAATCAAAAGGTAAATTCTCATAAGAGAAGATCACATCGGATTAATACAACAGCAACAAATTTCAAGCACAAAAGGCAAATTCTCATAAAAATCAGAAATTCAAGAGGAATCATCCGCTACTGCACCACCAGTCCATTCTGATTCTCCTAATCTTAGACCCCTATATTTGACAGCATACAATCGAGATTCAAATGTCCAATCGAGATTCAACAGTCTAGTCGAGATTCCATTTAGAACAACAAATCCCACCATTATCGACTCTAGGCGAAAGGCCCCAATTTTTCCATAAATATTCGCACCTAATAACCCTAGTAGTTCCAATCCAACTCAAAATCCCAAATCAAAAAAGAACAATCAAAGCAAATAGATTAAGAGTGAGATTTCATAACGGATCTGAAGAAAAATAAAAAAGAACGAGGGCTAGGAGTCGAGAACGACACACACAATCCAAGGGGTCTCGCTGGTGGAGTTTCCGACCTGTTATGGGTCGCACAAGACTAAACTCGACTATAGCTTGGGCTTGTAGGGTGTGCCGACCGGTGAGAATCATGCGTTGGTGGTTGGTGGCGGAGTGGTGGTTGAGAGAGACGGGAGATGGAGAATATATGGATGAGCGCTCTCCGATCTTCCGATCTGAAG
Source organism: Persicaria tinctoria (assembly GCA_037127255.1). Lineage (NCBI taxonomy): Eukaryota > Viridiplantae > Streptophyta > Magnoliopsida > Caryophyllales > Polygonaceae > Persicaria > Persicaria tinctoria. The sequence continues at coordinate 44,668,128 of JBANSL010000018.1, forward strand.
GAAAGGGAAAGGGGATTGGGGAACAGACACTTAATTAAGTTTGGAAGGATGCTAGCACGGCTAAAAAATAATGGAATGGTTTTAATTAACTAATTAAAAGTCTAAAAGGTGATATTTCACCAAAATTTCTTTTTATTTTATTTATCTTATTTTTATGTTTTTTTAAAATTATTTTTCATCTCCCGAAGTAGATGAATTATCTCCTGAAGTAGATAAAATTGTTAAAATTATATATTCGAGAAGTGGATGAACGAAATCATTTCCCGAAATAGATGAACGAGCGCATCTCCCGAAGTAGATGAATGATAAATTGATCTCATCCCCGAAACGATGAAACGATAAATCTCATCCCCGCAGAGATAATCAAGCCGATAAATTTCATCCCTATAGTGATGAAATTGTATTTATTATTTATGTTTATTTATGTATGTTATTTAATTTATTTATTTAAATTATATTTGTTTAATCCTCATCTCTCGAAGTAGATGAACGGAACATCTGTTGAAGTAGATGCACTACAAAAAAAAATTCCTTTAGCTACACCAATTTAGAAACGACATGGTTTTGTCGTTGCTAACGGGATGTTTTTACAACGGGTTAAGCGACGGCCGGCGTCACTGTCCCTCATTTTGTGACATTTGCGACGACTAATAGTAGTTGCCGTCGCTAATTTTTATTAAAAACAAAAAGAAAATAAAATGAAAGAACGGAAGAAAGGAAACAATAACCCTACCCACTCATCCGCTCTTTCAGTCCTCCTAATTATCCAACTCCCTCAGTTGCCGTATAGAGGAGCTAGGGTTTCAGAGACCAAGGGCGACCGATCTAGATCTGGAGATTGAGTGTCTGAGAGAGCACGATGGAGCTTCCATAAGTGCTCAACAGAAAAAGCTTCAATGAGATCCCGATGGAGCTTCCATGGCGAGGAGCGAAAAAGAGCAACACCGTTCACCCGTCGCAGCCCAAGATCTTGTGAATAGGAGCGAAGAAAAAGCTTCAATGAGATCCCGATGGAGCTTCCATGGAATATCTTGTGAACGCAGGAGAGCAACACAAGAGAGACTATCTCTGGGAGCAGGAACCCTAAGTCGCAGCCCTCTCATCATTCTCAGTTCTTCCAGTCTCGCTTCTCCTCTCGTGTGATTCTTCGGCGTCTCTCGGCTCTTCTCGTAACACCATTCATCCGTCTCTTTGCTTAGGTCACCATCATTCTACGGCGCGTCCCAGCCCTTCTCTCAACCCTTCTTCAGTGCATCAATATGAATTTAGATTCGGAATTAATTCAGATTCCGAATTCGCCTCAGGTTAGTGAAAGTATGTGGTCTCCATATTTCTTTCTAGGCTGCTAATTGATTAAATTGGTAATATCTTGTTAGTAGGTTTGTGTGTATGAGATTTAAAATTGGTTGTTCCACTAAATTTTCTATGTTAATGGGACTAAGGTGTCAAAATTTGCATATTGGGACTCTGCTCCATTTAGTCTGATGTTGTTGTCCATTCAGTTGATCAGATTTTAGTTATGTAGGATTGTCTTGTTGTGAATATGATAGTCTAATTGTGAATTGCTGAATATGGCTGAGATTCGGGGCATTTTGTTCTTGCTTCTCTTGAATACTTGTTACACGTTGCATTAATTGCTCATGTGCAGTTAGCTTAAATTATACCAAGACAAGATTTGCCCCGGTAAATCCACACACATACACACAAAAAGATTAGCTCTAGTAAGTTTCTTAGTGAAATACATTAATTATGTAATATAAACGCTTGTGAAAACCAAATTTTTAAAAACTAAAAGTAAAGATGAATGCAAGAACTAAAATCAACAACCCAAGGTGAAAGTAGAAGAGGAGTCTTTGAAGTTTAAAGGTGAAAACCATATTTATTGTAATATATAGCTCTTGTGAAAACCCTTTTTATTGGTGTATGTAGTTTAAAGATGATTTTAAGGTGAAAGTAGAATAGGAGTCTTTGAAGTTTTTCATTTTGTGAACACAATATGTTTTGAAAATTTATTAAAGATCACTTTGATTGCGAAGATATTACAAGAAGTGCTAATTTACATCTTTTACAATCACTGCTAATTAACCCTTTGGCCTCGATTCTATTTAAAGTGTTTATTTCATCCATTTGAATTTCCTTGCTAATATTCTCATTCTCATAATTTAACATATGGAGTCTTCTTTGTTTTAAGCTCTTTTTGCTAACTGTTACAAAAAGCACAAGCTTATTTGCTCATTCTGAGTTTTCTCGAAGGTAAAATATGTAAACCGTAAGCCACAAGGTTATGATAAAATGTTATTCTAAAAAGAAACATAATTGATAAAATGTGTAAATGTGATTCTGGAAATGTGTTCTATTATGTTTATGGTTTCAGGTGTTGGACATCCTTGGAAAGAACCGTGTAGAAAATATATTTCAGGCAGTTATCGAGTGCAGTATCTTGAGTGACATGGCCGGTTAAAATAGCAAAGAAGAAGGTATTTTGTTTTATCAGTTCATGTATATATTCAATTTAGACCATTTTCCTCATTTTTTCTTTTTGCAAGTATTATACTGCACATAATGAATTAAGAGTAATTACTTGTTCTCCCACTACCTTTCATTTCTAGAGCTAATATAAGATTATTTTGTTTTATCATGGAATCATCTTATTAAGTCTATTTTTTTTATTCATCTTACTTTTCCTTTGATATACAAGCACCATTTTTTATTAAGTCTATTCTTCTAACTCTGTTTTTTAGTTTTACATGAGTAGATTGGGTAATGCAACTGTGTCTGATCTTATTTGTACACGAGTAGATTTTAAACAGTTTACATGTAAAGGGCTATGGAAAACAGATTTGAAACACTTTACATGTCTAACAAACTTAATTTTATCTATATAGGATGGCCTTACCCTTTGCTTGGGCTATGGAAAATGTTCAAGAGTATATACATGTAAAGGAATGATGAAGGTTCGTTAGATTTATTAAGTCTTTTTCTTCTGACACTTTTCTTGCATAATTTACTTCCAATATGGAATTCTTGTAGTGTTTTCTTGAACTTGTTAAAGCTATTGTCAATTGGTTGATTGAGCTACTGTTTTAGGTGATTTGTGTTGACATGTTTCCTTTGCTATAATGAAGTCACCATCTTCCGACACTCAATAATATCTTGCTCGACTTGCTGCTTGTTCCCATGTTCGTATGGTTGCTTCCACTGATCGATCATGTGAATGCACCTCTGTGTAAGACATCTATCTTTGTTCATTCTGACACAACCATTAATGCAGGTTTTCCACGCACAAGTCTAACTAATATTCTTGGTTGTGATGATAATAGTGTGGGACACGAAGATGGTCCTCGCACAGTTCAACTGGTGCTAGCGTCATGTTCCAACTTTTTCACCCTACAAGGTCGAAGCGATGTTCTTCCCTCTGATTCTTGCACATGGAGAAACAGCACAAAGTGCAAAAACAACAGCTATTATCCGATAGAGTTTTTGACGCCAAATGCTTAAAGCATCTTCAAAGTTCTAGCCGAGTATCAGCTGTCCCACCCTAATATAGAAGGCAAGCAACCGATTCTTCCTAAGAAACCATTTGACAACATTCTTACAAAGAATCTCAAGGATCTTCAGCTCTTATAGTTTGCATTCTCATGCTTTTTTCTCTTTGCTCACAGGGATGCCAATTAGTGACCTGTACGCAACCTGTATGGAGCGTTTCCTGGTGAGTAGCCAAGATACTCTGAACTCTCATTTAACCAAGTTCAAGGATCACGAACTGGTGAAAACATGGAGAAATGCTTATGGACAAGATTGCTTGCATATCCCTTTCTCATCTGAAGCCATTGAAAAGCTATTACAGGAGATCAGCCAATGAAGATTCTAATGTAAGCTCTTCACACACATCTGTTTTTCTCACTTTCTTGCTAAAAGAACTACTTAATCGTATTTCACCTAAAACATGGGAACATGTCTAAACTATTTAATTTTTCTCACTTTTTTGCCTCGATCAAATCTTAAACAAAGTGTACATGGACTCGTTTATTTAATTTTTTTGCAAATTCTCAATCAAGTAATGTTATAATTTTAAATCCAAATCAAGTTAGTAGCTGCATCAGTAGAGTTGGACTAAGTTCAATGGTAAACAGTAAATAAATTGCCCAAACTAGAGAGCTTGTCATTTATTTTGTTTGGTAAGATCTCGAGTATGTAACTATTTCCCATCTCAAAACTATTTTTTTATTGTATGACAGATCTCGGCTTTTTCCTGGTTCCATCATTCCTTTCTTCTACTTATACAAACATTTTTCTAACACTTGAAAGGTAATCATTTCCTAGTTCCATCATTTTTGACAAATCTAGGCTTTTTCATGGACTTTTACTTATGTAGGATTGTCTTATTATGAATATGATAATTTGAGGATGTTCATTTAGTAGATAGATATTGTACCCTGTGTTGATAATGTCCACTTCCTGTTTGATGTTGTTGATATGCAAATCCTATTTAATTATTCATTACAATGAATGTTTTATTAGCTTGTAGACCATAATTATGCTTAAAATTGTCAATGACCTAAGTTAAAGGCTACTTGATGAGAAATATTCATTTTACAAGGAATGTTTTATTAGCTTGTAGACCATTATATGATTTGCATCAGCTTGAAATTTTGGTTTGATATGGTGCTTGATTTGATTAGTTCTTTAAACCGAAACTCGACACCTCAAAATTGTGTAAAGACCAGTAAGTTTATAAATCTTAGACGCCTTATAATGTGTTAAGACTAGTAAGTTAATAAATCTTAGACGGCAAAAATTACCGTCGCAAAAGCAAAGCCAAAATAACAAAAAAGGGGTTTATTTGGCGACGGCGTCATCCGTCGCAAAAGATTATTTGCTACCCCATTGCTAGCGACCGATGGTTTTCCGTGGCCTAACCGTCGAAAATGTTTTTTAGCGACGGCAATCTTACTTTTAGTGATGGAATTGTGCCGTTTCTAAAACAATTTTTTTTGTAGTGATGTGAACGATTGAAAATCATCCCCGTAGTGATGACTTTTTTTTATTTTTTTAGTTATATTATTCATTTCAATTTGTATTTTTTTTTGTTTGTTTTGTCTCCAGAAGTAGACAAACATTATCTCCCAAAGTAGATATAAATTGTTAAATTTGCATATCATCCCAAAAGTGATAGTTTATCTCCTGAAGTAGATAAAGCAAACACAACTTATATATTATTTATCTCCTGAAGAAGATATAATATTTAAATTCTTATTTATCTCCTGAAGAAGATAAAATATTTTAGGTTATATATCATGAAATTTATCTCCTGTAGTAGATTGTTTCGATCTCTAACAATCTCCAGAAGTAGACGAACATGTATATTTGCATATGTTCATTTTCTTGTCACCGGAAGTTGACAATATGTCAATTTGATTTTATTAATTTATGATTTTATAGTTTTATTATTTATATGAACTATCTATTTATTTATTTATCATTATCTCTCGAAATAAATAAAATCATCCCCTGAAGAGGATGAACATATTATGCTCATAATCGATCATACCATTTCTTGAAAAATATGATCAATGTTTATATGACAACTTACTATATTTTTTAAATGCAACTTATCATCTTTTGGAGTATATGATCGAAATATACATAATAGAGAGTAATTGTCACTCGAAGTTGACAAATGAATCATTTTATGAATAAAATCATTTCTTGAAGAAAATGATACAATTTTATTTTTTTTATTTTTTTATTTATTGCTTTATATTGAATAAAATTATTGTGATTTTAATTATTGTAATTCAAAGCTCAAAGTGTTTCCTGAAGAAATAACTTATCATGAGTGTTTAATACGAAGTTTTGTTTGGCAAATGAACATTTGAGAGAAAGGTTTACCACAATCTCGTAGATTGTGAAGTTTTTCAACACCAACATAAGAGTTTGAAGACTCTACTGATCGATTTTTATAATTAACTCCTGAAGAGCAAAGAATTTTATGAACTCTTGAAGAGTCTTTTATGAATTCTAGAAGAGTAAATGATTTCACAAACTCCAAAAGAGTATATGATCCTAATTTTATCATTTGTACTCCTGAAGAAGTATATGGAATGTGGGTTTTATCATATTCAGAACTATTTTTGTTTGGTTAATACAACCAATAGAAGTAACCACATAACACGATCCGGTTAAAAAGACCACTTCCTGACTATCCTCTAAGCATTGCCTGAAGCATGTCCCTCCGGTAAAGGGTGCGAAAGAGGTTATGGTTAAGCGCTTGACCAAAGTTATTGTTGTGGCTTATAGCTAGGTCTGTTATACGATTAATTCTAAATGTCTTGGAGAACATTATAAATGACTCATACCTGAAGTATGACACTGACGAAAGTTCTGAACATACCCATTCAATGGCATCTAAATAAATGGATCACCATATACAAAGTTCAATTGTTGAATATTATGGTTTTATAAGTGTCAAACAATTTTGAAAACCTTAAGTTTTCTCAACCATCTTGAATGGAAAACCAAGATGAATACCATATAGCTCCAAAAGAGCATTGATCTTGTTACCTGAAGTAACAATGAAACATATGTATGAATTGACATGGTATGGAAAACCAATATCTCATATGACTAGCCATAAGCAAGTCTTACAGAATTGAGAATGTATATATATGGTTTATTTGACACTCATTTATCCCATTGAAACTTATAACTAACCATAAGTTAGTTAATGATAAAATGTTTTTCTTTGTGGCATTCGGTCATTCATGTGAAATGATGATGGACGGGATCATTGACATTCACATACACACCCACTAAAAGGGACTAGAAGATCCTAGGACCCGAAGATCCTCTATAAGGGTGACCGAACATATATGGTCTGTCATCTTGGAAAATCTCTAATGTCTCTTGATTATATTCAATGAGACAACTACGGAACATTATCATATAGACCAGTGTAATTCCAAGATTACAGATGCCTCAACACTTTGTTCATATGAAACACAAGGTAGAGAATGTTATCAAAAACATTGTTGAGCATACGGTAGCTCACGACGACCCAGAAGAGTCGTTGGTCAAATGGGCCCATGCATGTTTGCATTTCGAATTTGACACAGTAACATCTCCCTAATTATCTCCAGAAGAGAGCATATCATTCGAAGGTTTTGAATAAGCAGCATATGTTCCAAGATGTACCTCCTCCAAATGAACTACTATGTGACCACAAAGAAGTTGGATGATACATGGGGTTTGAGTCCCTATTGATATCAAATACCTAGAGCTTAATAATGGTGATAAAATGCTCGGTATTTAGGGGGAGAGGAAATGAGACAATTAAGAAAGAGATTGCACGGAAGCAACTTCTCTATCATTTCATATCCGCAGATAAATACAAGTGAGATAGAAATTCAATAAATGAAATGATTATAAGGTTTAGCAAATATGCCATTGAAAACATTTACTAAAGACCAAGAAAGTGACAAAGTCACAGATACTAGCTCATTTGGAAGTTCAAGAAGTAACTCCAACTCAATGAATATCAAGTGGTTCTCAAGTACACCAGAAGTGTTGGAGATCACTAGGCTCTTGGTATACGATTCCCCATCAGGGGAAAGAGTCTATGAGAATATGATGATCATCAAATAAATAATATTGGATGTCGACATCAAAATGATAGTAAAGAGCTAGAAAAAGGAAATCCATGCAAGAATGGGTTCTTTAAGCATGATGGCAGTGGACCTGTAGTTCCAACACCGGAAAGGTTATATGGAGAATGTATTCACCAGAAGTGAATATAATTTTAGATCTAACTGTAAATGACGGACGTGTTACTTGCATACGCATATAAATGAAAAAGATCGATTGAAAATGCTTGAACCATTAATATCGAATTCCCATCATATGCAATTGGTTAAAGATCCTTATAAGAGTACCTGAAGTACCTATAATTGTGAAAATGGTGACATTGCATTAGGTCCCGAAGTACCATACAATGTTGTACTCTTTTCCTTGATCTTGGTTTTTATCCCATTGGGTTTTTACAAGTTAAGGTTTTTAATGAGGCAACTTATGCACCATTTAATACAACAGATCCCTTTGGTCAACAATGAAAAGCACACTAGGTCCTGAAGTACCTTATGCTTATGCATCTAAAGCAGCTCAACACCAATACATGGAAGTCAAGCGCATCAAGTTAATCATGAAGAAATTCCAGGTCAAAGACAATGGTTAGATTCGATAATAAGCTCATGAAGACAGTGCCATCAAGAAGAAAGAGAAGACTTCGAGAAGGATGTTGACTTCAGGGGAAACACGCACATCTTTTTCCCTTCGATCAGGTTTTGTCCCACTGGGTTTTTCCTGACAAGGTTTTTAACGAGGCAGATCACCAAAGTGTATCAAATGTCATATGTATTTGTTCTCTGGATCCTAGTTTTGTCCCATTGGGTTTTCTAGGCGAGATTTGTAATGAGGTAATATTTAAGGATATTTATCCAAGGGGGAGTGTTATAATATTATTATATTAGGAATGGATAAACACTAGTAAACCCTAGTTCCCTATGTAAACTCCTATATAAAGGGTTCTAAAGACCCCCAATAAGACATCAGTTCATTCTATTCTTATCCTTTCTACTCTCTCGATTATCAGAAACTCATAATTTTAACTATTTTTATGAGTTTTTGGGTGTCCATACACCTTTTTAACTGGTTAAAAAAATAAATAGCCCATTCTACTTATTTTTTAACTGTTTTTTTGTGTATCCATTCATACCCCATATCAAGGGTTTAGTGTAAAATTCTACCCAAGCGGTCACACATGGCCTATATATCCCATAAAATTTCACTATACAAAAGTCCTATCCCTCTAACAACACTCAAACCACTCTACTCCCTCGATCTACCCAATATACCTCACCTAAGTTGTCACTCCATTTTCTCCCATTTAGTGTCTTGCACTTACACTTAAATGAGAGTTTGCTCATATAAGACTCAATAACGTGCATAGGGCACTCCTTTGGATTAAACTGATCCTTGTTGAACACAATCCTGTTTCTTGCAATCCATGTGAAATATACAAGACTAGAGAGAGCTAGAAGCTCGCCTTGGAATGGCACGAAATGTTGTATTTTCGAAGGCTCACGGGCAAACCAAGTGAGCCAGCCCTTTATGTTTCTCTCTTCATGTGTGATTCCCACCCATTTCCATACAAGTTTTCTCGTCTCATCTACAAGCATGCATTCGAACCATAAATGGTCCTCGGTTTCAACTTTGAAACCACAAAAGGGACAATTGGTCCCTTCAACACCTTATAAATATATGCTTTGACCTTTTGCCCCGTCAGCAGCCTCTTCTTACTTGCAAGCCAAACTATGAAAACCCATTTCTTACTTTGTGCACCTTTCCACAAGAGATCCCCCCATTGGCTTACCTCCCCTCTCGGTCGGATAAGATCATAGACCTTGTTGCATGAGATCCCACTGTTCAAGGCAAGAATCAAGTCCATATTGTACCGCGGATCTTCCTCCATGGGCAATAATGTCTTCACTTCATCCTTGATTCGTAGAATTTTTTTTTTGAAATTAGTCAAAAAAAATAAAAATAAAAAATTTGCAAAATTGTCAAGATCCAAAACTATTTTGAAATGTAGCCAAAATAGGGTAAAGTCGTTGTTTCAACAACGACTTTACCCCAACTTATAAAAAATTATTAAAATAACAAAGTCGTTTTTTAAAACAACGACTTTGTATTTTTTTTAAAAAGATGAAAAACGTAAAAAATAAATAGGGATGAAAAGTTTAAAAAGATGAAAAACTATCGATTAAAAAATAAAAGTTTAGAAAGAGTAGAATAGGGGAGAGGAGATGGGGGTACGTGTTAGGAGGGAGAAGGAGAGTGAGAGAGAGATTGTTAAGGGGGGAGTGAATTGTGTGAAAAAAAAAAGTCGATGTTACCCCGGTAATTTTTTTTTTTTTTACGTTTTTCTTCTTTTTTAACCTTTGATTTATAATTTTTTTTAAAAATACAAAGTCATTTTAAACAACAACTTTGTTATTTTAATAAAAAAATTAAATTGGGGTAAAGTCGCTATTTCAAACAGCGACTTTAACCTAATTTGGTTGAATCCCAAAATAGTTTCGAATCTTGACCATTTTGCAACTTTTTTTTTATTTTTTGGCTAATTTGAAAAAAATATTATGATTCGTTGCGGGCCTTTAATTTCCGAGCTCATGAATCATCCACTCAAGCTTCAGACACCCAGATATTACCCCATTTAACCGCATTCTTGTCTTTCTCTCAAACGATAAACTCTAGAACAACAAGTGAGAAAAAGTAAGAGAAACTGTGGCAAATGATTGAAAGCAGTGGGAGGCTTGAATGACCATACTTGCGTTCGTGTGTAGTGTCTTTCATTGGCTGCAATCCTCTTTATTTATAGGCCTTGATGACTCTTCTTGATAGTCGTTTGAAATTTAAAAGCTTTGCTTCAGCAGCTCCGAAAATATTGCTCCAAATCTTCAACCAATTTTTGAAACAACTTCCAAAAGTTTAGTTGTCTTCTAGCCGGTGCCTGATGGACTTCCCGGATTCTTCTCCATAACACTTGTGGCCCATATCATCTGCATGTAATAACTTATGCACATGTCCAAATAGTCCATAAAATAATAATAAGGCCTAAAAACAATAAAGCCCAAGATGATGATCCAAAAAATTGATTAAGAATATAAAGGCTTGGTTTGTCTTCCATCATCCACAAACTAAACTGTTATAACGAGAATGAAAATAGTGAAGAAAGACATGGAGATTTACGTGGTTCGGCAATGGTGTGTTACCTACGTCCACGGGCAAAGAACCAGATTTGTATTAAAGGAAGCAAAACAGATTAGGGTTAAAAGGGGTCGGCGTTTCATGAGTATATGAAGAGACTCATGAAACCCTAAACAAACAATGGACTGAAAGTAGGGGTGTTATTCGAGCCGAACGAGCCGAACTTGGCATGTTCAAGTTTGTTCATTTGTTAAACAAACTCGAGCCGAGCCGAGCCCAATTTTTAAACGAGCTTTCTTTTTTGTTCAAGCTCGGCTTGTTTTAGTAAATGAACGAGCTTGAGCCGAGCTTTTTTCAAGCTTTAAGTAGTTTTACTTGGTCATAACATATTAACTTAAAGAAAAATTTTAAAAATTCCATAGAATTCGAGCTATTTGGGCCTAAATCGAACAATCCGAGCTTTCAACCAAGCTTAAAATCATGTTCAAGCTCGGCTTGTTTAAGTTAGTGAACGAGCTCGAGTCGAGCTTTTTTGGAGCCAATTTCGAGTCGAGCCAGAGTTGTTCAACTCATATAATAGCCCTAACTGAAAGGCTAAAATAGACAGACGATAGGCCCGACTCGCTGACTAGTCAGCGAGACCATCGCCAACGCCCCCCGGACCCCCCGATGCATCGCCGGTCAACGATTGATTCAAAGTACATTAACAAATCTCCACCTTGACTTGAATCCTCTCAGAAATAGATGCACTCATAACAAAGTGCTCAGACGTTCCTCTTTCTTAGATTGGTGCTTGAAGAAGAACACAGACTGCCCCGTAGGGCAACTCAACCGCTGGTGATGTTAAGCAAGTCCAAACAGTGTTGGAACTTGCTCTCTGGAACTGCCTTAGTGAACATATCAGTGGGATTATCAGCTGTTTCTACCTTCTTCACCTTGATTCTCTTCTCATTCTTCATAAAATGGTACCTAACATCAGTATGCTTCGTCTTCTCATGATGTACTTGATCCTTGGTTAAGCATATTGCACTCAAGTCATCGCAATATACTAAAGCCTGATCCTAGTGTAGGCCTAGATCATTGACCAAAGGTTTCAGTTCAGCAGTGTGAGGCTTGAACTTGTGGAATGTAGGATGTGCATTAGAAGACATTGCAATCGGTAGTTTAAATCAAGAGGATTTCATGATGCAAGCATGGTGATTTTCGGAAGGCTTGTCCAACCACTGGATTTTGGTATTTAATTTTGATTTGGCCTGCTTGAAAGAGGACTATTTGGATTTTTTTACTGCAATTTGATTTGAAATTGCTTCAAATAGCAATGTGAGTGCAAGTGCTTCTAGAAGTGCACATTTAAAGAAACAAAATAGTATATGCTTCGAATACCTATTTTGTGAACAATATGATTAAATTACATGCCTTGTGGATTCTATGGTTAATCCTTGGTTTGAATTTTGAGCTTTATGGATTGGAAATTGTGATTGAGATGGGGAAATGCATGCCTTCTAGGTGTTCAATGTGTGATTGTTGCTATAATTTTTGTTCTTGTTGTCCAACCTACAACCTCTGTGTCTTATATTCTTGTTCATCCAAGAGATGCATCTCTTTTGTCTCCTTCATGCTTTAAGCTTTAATGCATTCATCTGGGTTGTAGTGTGCAAATGGAGTCTCAAGAGAATAAGATAGGGTTATTTGAAAGGCTACTTGAAATATTTAGGAATTTGTTGCAATATTAGCTCTGAGTATTGATTCTGTAAGTTGTGGATGGGCTGATTGCGCTGCTTGCCGAGTGTGTTGGATGGGTTTGATGGCTTGTGCCGGCTGCTCGAGCTTAGAGTTGCACAACTCGAGCTTAGAGTTTCACAACTTGAGCTTAGAGTTGCACGACTCGAGCTTAGAGTTGTGGTAGGCGGCGGAGCCGCCGGCATTTTCGGCGCAATTAGGGCGAAGACGTTGGCGCCCCATCTCAATGTCATCGTTATCGAAAAAGGGAAACCACTTTCAAAGGTGTGTGCTTTTAATTAGGAAACGAGGATGGATGTGGTGTTTGCTGATTGTGCAGTCTAGAAAATTATGATAACGTGAAGGGGGAAAAGAAGTAGTTTGGTATATCGTTTGTTCTACTTAGGATTTTGCTATTCCCCTTTTGTTTGTTCTGGATTTGAGATGTTGGTAGTTGAGGAATTGGATTATGTAAGATGTTAGCTGATCGAAAGCAAGAAGAGAGCTCATATGAAGTGAGGGTTTGAGAGAATGTTTGGGGGAAACATAATATGCAAGTAATCAGATTTTATAGCAGGATGGATGATTCTATTTGAATTCCTCACTCCCCAAACCTGTCAACTAACGGCGATTTCTTCTTCTAACTTTTTTGTAATATTATGTGGGAAAATGAACTTAAATGTGTCAATGGAAGGTTGTTGTTAATGCTTGTATTTGTCATGGCAGGTGAAAGTTTCTAGTGGTGGAAGATGCAATGTGACTAATGGGCATTGCTTTGACAACATGGTAAGCTTTACCTAGACAAATGCAACAAAGCTAATACCTATATACACTTTTTTTTATAAAAAAAATCAGAACATGGAAGAGGAGAAGTTGAAATATTTTTTCTTAATCAGTTATGTTGTAAACACCTTCTCAGCTATTGTATCTATGGTAGATTAGTTAATAAAATAGCAATGCGTGCTTAGTTATTGTCAACTTTAATAGTTGAATGAAATGTTCTACCTATTTTAAGAGAATTAACTTGTTTGTTATTATGAACTATATGCGAACTCTGCACATTTAGAAGTAAGAATGAGACACCTTATACGTCTATGTTCAATTATTTTGTTTATGTTTACACAGCTTTGTGATACTCTGTAATTTATATTTTTGCAGGTTTTAGCAGAACATTATTAATAAACGATTTTTAGTCGCGTAAACCGTATCAAAATAAAACTCAAACCTACAAACTAGTATAGCAAGTAAGTAAGAGGCCGATCCCACAGCGAATCAAGTATTTCTCCGCAATGTGTATTTACCAATTAGTAGAAAGGGGGATTTTGGTGATTGAAACAAGAAAAAAGCAAAATAAACTATAAATAGATTGATGCAAAACAATTTAGAGAAGATCGATTTACCTACAACTATCTACTTTATTTGGTTGAATTGATATTGTAACTTCCTTTTGTCCTTTTAGTCTTCCTATGAATGCCCTTGTCCCGACCTAATATAGTTACTAGTCCAATCAGTCCTAGAAACCATTATCAATCGAACAGTCCCTAAAGAAGGATTTAACCCAAATTGATAGCTTTAAGTTCAGAGATTAACCAAGGTATTTGCAGTCCCTAAAGAGGGTTTTTAACAACACATCCAACTTCCTATCTATCCAATTAGTTCAATCAGCCCTAAAGGGATAAGTTTGCTACTTGGGTTAAGGTTCGCAGTCAGGAATCTACAAAACCCTACCAATTAAATTGATCTAACTAGTTGGCCAGGCAAGATAGAACAAAACAATAAACAATCAAGCACAAAGAAGTTGAAGCATTCAAATATAGAAAACAAGGAACAAGAATTAGAAACTCACAATCAATCCAAATAAAGCTTCAAATTGCAAGTAGAACGAAGAGAGTTTAGCCGCACATGGCGAACATCGATCTCTCTCATTGTCTGATAGAACATGGAATAGAATAGAAGTTGTCTGAAAATAACATAATTTCGTCCTTATAAAAGTTCCAAGTCGGCCACAAAACACAAAATATAAAAACTAGGGTTTTTAGACAAAACGGCATCGCACTGGCAACCCGTGCTGCGGCCGCAGCATCTTCACTGGCCCGCATGGTCATAATAGTCAATCGGACAACCGAGGCCTCCAGAAAGTGCAAAACAAGTTCAGCATGTCTGGCGACAACTTCTGCAGACTTGTTCTTCATTTAGTTTCGCTTCTTCTTCTCAAGACCTCTTTAGATCTTCATTTAAGCTTCTTCGATCAACTAGACTTCCTCATCTTAATGCATCATCAACCCATTTTTCCTTCTTGGATCCACAGTTACCTGAAATAATCAATAAAAATGTGTAGATTCCGACTCCACCAATATAGAGAGCAAATATGCAAATTCTACTTAAATCATGCATGATATGCATCTTAACTAAGCTAAATGCAACCTATTATAACCATCTAAATGCATGCTATCAATTATCCTAGGGGAAACAATGAATTGAAAGGATCCTTCTTTCGTGTCCATCTGATACTATGTCCTGGTTTTCTGATCATGGAGTGGAGTTGAAGGTTAATAACAGGCTTATATGAGACTAGGAGAAATATTTTTTAGCAATTTCTCTCATCACAGAACTCATTTATTTCTAACTAGTTGAATCCTCTCTAGACTGAAGATGATGGTCGAGTGTTTCCTGTCAGCAATAGTTCATCATCGATAATTGATTGCCTAATGGAGGAGGCTCAACAAAGAGGAGGTATGCATTTCTCTCCAGAACTATGAGAGTGTGATAATTTTAGTGGTAAACAAGAGAACCAGATTTTTTGTACATGTAATCGTACTTAGTTTATCTGATTTCTTGCTTGATTTACAACCATCCGGATCCCCCTTTATAGTGGAGGGCCAACCCCATAACCACAAAAATATCCCTGATTTTGGAGGATATTTTACCATAAGGTGAAATACTCACCACATAATAAAATATTACAACACCCCCCCCCCCTTGAATATTCACCTTATATCATGAATCTAGGGGATTTCACACAAGTGTAATCTTATTATACGCATTGATGGTGCTGCCTCATTAAAAACCTTGTCAGGAAAAACCCAATGGGATAAAAACCTTATCGAAGGAAAAAAGAGTGCAGCGCGTATAATTCTCCCCTGATTTTGACATGCTTAATGAGTTTCTCGAAGCCGACACATTCCAATCTTGCGTACAAGCTGCTCGAACTTCTTGGGAGGTAATGACTTGGTGAACAAGTCGGCGAGGTTCTCATCTGATCGGATTTGTTGGACTTCAATTTTCCCTTTCTTCTCAAGTTCATGAGTAGAGAAGAATTTCGGTGATATGTGCTTAGTCCGATCCCCTTTGATGTAGCCTTCCTTCACTTAAGTGACACATGCGGAGTTGTCTTCGTATATCATGGTTGGGCTACCTTTGATGGACTTGATTCCAGATTCCTTCTGTATATATATATTATCACCAATCTTAGCCACACACACTCTCTTCCTGCTTCGTACAATGCTATCAATTCGGCATGGTTTGACGATGTAGCAGTCAGAGTTTGCTTTGTTGATTTCCATGATATGGATGTATCTCCATAAGTGAAGACATATCCATTTTGAGATTTAGCCTTGTGTGGGTTCGACAGATATCCTGCATCTGTATAACCAAAATGAGTGGCATTTGGGCAGTTTTGATAAAATAAACCAAGATCATGTGTACCTCTGAGGTAACAGAATAAATGTTTAATTTCGTTCCAATGTCTCCTTGTTGGAGCTGAGCTGTATCTTGACAACAAGTTTACAACGAAGGCAATATCAGGCCTTGTATTGTTGGCTAGGAACATCAAGGCACCAATAGCACTTAAGTATGGTGTTTCTGGGCCAAGTATTTCCTCATCATCTTCTCGAGGACGGAATGGGTCATCGTGTATATTTAGAGAGCGAACGACCATGGGTGAGTTCAATGGATGAGCTTTATCCACGTTGAATCTCTTCAGAATTTTCTCGGTATAATTAGATTGATGGACAAAAATTCCATCTCGTACATGCTCAATTTGTAAACCGAGACAAAACTTGGTTTTCCCAAGATCTTTCATCTCAAATTCTTTCATCAAGTACCTAGTTGTACTTGCAATCTCATTCAGGGTTCCAACAATGTTTAAATCATCAACATATACTGCAATGATGGCAAACCTTGATTCATATCTTTTGATAAAGATACATGGACACCTTGAGTCGTTCTTATATCCTTCCTTTTGAAGGTATTCACTAAGACGATTGTACCACATTCGCCCAGATTGTTTCAGTCCATATAAAGATCTCCTCAACTTTATGGAGAACATTTTTCGAGGCTTTGATTTGCAAGATTCAGGCATCTTTAGTCCTTCAGGGACCTTCATGTATATATCGGTGTCAAGTGACCCATACAAATATGCAGTCACGACATCCATTAAGCGCATTTGTATCTTTTCAGCCATTGCCAAGCTAATTAAAAATCTCAAGGTAGTTGCATCAACTACGGGTGAATATGTATCTTCATAATCAATTCCTGGCATTTGTGAAAAACCTTGTGCTACAAGCCTTAATCTTGCTACCTCATTTCTCTCATTTTGTTTTCTCACAAAGACCCATTTGTAGCCAACTGGCCTAACACATTTGGGGTCTCGGTCACAGGACTGAAAACTTCACGCTTTTCAAGCGATTTTAATTCTTCTTGAATTGCATCTCGCCATTTAGGCCAATCTTTTCTATGACGACACTCTTCAACCGTTTTGGGTTCAATATCGTCGTCTTCGACCATCATTTCAGCTGCTACTGAAAAGGCAAATATTTCATCGACAATGACATCTTTTCTATTCCATTGCATCTCAGTGGATACATAGTTTATGGAAATCTCATAATTGTCGATTTTTCTATCTTCTTCAAGAAGACTCTCTTTTTCATCTTCTTTAACAAGATTCTCCTCTTCTGAGGAGTTTCCTTCACCTTTCAGGCTATCCTCATTATAGATTTCTTTGCCTTTATTATTATCTTCAGATGGCTGAACTGATGTGAGATCACCAACATTACCCTTTTGTCTCCTCGTTTGTCTTGGTTTCAAATCTTTGGAACCAAGTGGTCTACCTCGCTTTCTACGTATAGTAGATTCATTAGCAGTAGATTTATCAGGTAGATCCATAGGTACTTCAATTCTCGTAGGGGCATTTACATCATGTATATGTGACTTCGTCACTTTTGGTATATCAGTAAATGCATCAGGCAACTGATTAGCTATGCCTTGTAAATGAATTATCTTTTGTACCTCTTGTTCACATATTTTCGTTCGAGGATCAAGGTATGATAAAGACATGGCATCCCATGTGATCTCACCTTTATTAGGGTCCATTTTATTCTTTTCTCCCACTAGAGTTGGGAATGTATTTTCATCGAAGTGACAATCACCAAACTTTGCTGTAAATAAGTCACCTGTTGTTGGCTCGAGATATTTAATAATTGAGGAGGATTCAAAGCCAACATATATTCCCAATCTCCTTTGAGGACCCATCTTTGTTCGTTGTGGTGGAGCAATTGGAACATACACTGCACATCCAAAAACCTTTAGATGTGATATATTTGGTTCCTTACCAGACACAAGTTGCATTGGGGAGTATTTACGGTATGCAGTTGGTCTCAACCGAATCAATTCTACAACATGTAATACAGCATGTCCCCAAGCTGATGACGGTAACTTAGATTTCATCAGCAATGGTCTAGCAATTAATTGTAATCGTTTGATTAACGATTCCGCGAGACCACTTTGTGTATGTACATGTGCTACTGGATGCTCCATTGTAATCCCAATTGACATACAATAGTCATTAAATGCTTGGGATGTGAATTCTCCTACATTATCTAGTCGGATTTTCTTTATTGTATAATCCGGAAGTTGTGCTCTTAATCGTATGATTTGAGCAAGGAGCTTAGAAAATGCGACATTTCTTGTCGACAATAAGCTTAAATGTGACCAGTGTGTTGATGCATCTATTAGCACCATAAAGTAGCGAAACGGTCCACATGGTGGCGCAATTGGCCCACATATATCTCCTTGAATTCTTTCTAAAAATGCAGGAGCTTCGACTGCTATTTTATTTTTCGAGGGCCTAATGATCAATTTGCCCAACAAACAAGCAGTACAATAGAGATCACTTGTTTGTAGGCTTCTCTTGTCCTTTAATGCATGACCAAGTGAATTCTCCATAATTCTGTGCATCATTGTTGTACCTGGATGACCCAATTGATCATGCCACAGGTTAAACACTTTATGGTTGTCTGGACTTCTCCTAGACACCATATTGATCTCAAATGGACTTATATGAGTAAAATATAGTCCAGAGGAATAAACTGGTAGCTTTTCTACCACTTCCCTTTTTCCAGATACATGTGCAGTCAAGCACAAGTACTCATTTCCATTTTCATTCATGGTTTCAATATGAAACCCATTTTGACGCACATCGTTGAAGCTTAACAAATTTCTCTGTGACTTCCTCGAGTACAGTGCATCTTTTATTATCAGCTTTGTCCCTCTTGTAAGTAGGAGGCAAGCCTTTCCTGATCCTTCGATCAACTTTGCCACACCTGATATTGTGTTGACATTTCCTTCATAGACTGTCAACTGAGTGAAGTACTCTTTATTTTTCAGGATTGTGTGGGTTGTGGCACTGTCCACTAGACTTTGCTCTTTATGATCATGATTAACTCCAGATGGATTCATAAATTCAGAAATTGAGAAAACACAGAGTTAATACAAGCATTATATTACATGGTCGATTGAAATTAAAGTTACACTAATATCACACAAGGACACTTCATAGGACTCAGACAAGAAAATTGAAATTACACTGATATTATACAAGGACACTTCATAAGTCTTAGGCAAATAGACATTCAACTAATTCGAGACATAGAAATTTAGAAATTAGTGCCTTCATCATAGGGAAATCCATCACCAGTCTCGACATCGTTTGCAAACATGTCTTCGAGATCAAGAGTGGGAATTTGTGGAGCATTGTTAGTGGCAAAGTTTGCTTCCACATCCTTTCCCTTTTATTTCTGGGAAGCTTTATACAGCTCACACAAGTGTTTAGCCGTACGACATACTTTGGCCTAATGGCCAGTCATCCCACATCTGTAACATTGAGACTTGGGTTTGTTTGGGGTTCTTGTTGGACCCCTCTGGACCTTTTGCTTCATCCCCTTCGAGGAGGATTCTCTAGGATGGCCATGTTTTTGGGGAAAATTACCTTTCCCATAGCCTTGTGTGCGGTCATTTCTACGGCCTTTCCATTTCTTGTAACCCCACGAATATTTACGACCATCGCACCTTTTTGCGTTGACATTCATAGCATTCACAACATTCGCTTCAGGGTATGGTGCCGCGCCTGGAGGTCTCATGTTGTGGTTCCTCATCAGGAGTTCATTATTTTTCTCCGCCACAAGCATCACATTAATCAGGTCAGAGTACTTTTTAAAGCCACACTGCCTGTATTGCTGCTGTAACAGCACATTAGATGCATGCATTGTTGAAAATGTCTTCTCCATCATTTGCTCCTCGGTAATTTCATGGCCACATAATTTTCAGTTTCGATGTGATTCGAAACACGACGGAGTTATACTCCCTGATATTTTTAAAATCTTGAACTCGTAAAGAGTTCCATTCATATATGGCCATTGGGAATAATATATTCACTTGATTGCCGTACCGTTCGGCTAAATTCTCTCATAATTCCTTCGGATCTTCCACCAATAAATACTCATACTTTAAGCTTTCATGTATATGGTGGCGAAGGAAGACAATGGCCTTGGCCTTTTCCTGTGGAGTGGTGGTATTATTTTCTTTGACGGTCTCTTCCAGACCATTATCCTTCAAATGCGTTAAGGCATCCACCTTCCATTCGAGGTACTTGTCTCCTGATATGTCCAGAATATCGAATTCCCTTTTAGTGATGTTTGTCATAATAGCACTACCCATAAAATCATATTGATTAAGATTAATTAGCGCATAAGTTAAAACTAATTAAATGTCAAATGAATCATATACGTAGTATAATTGTAAGTCTCAAAAGTCAAAGTAAAATAGTAATTGTCATAATTACCCATTCTATCAAATAGCAACCTATATGTTTATACTCCGATCGTATGCTACATGTATAGTTGGTTTGGAATGATTATGGCCATACTATAGCACATGAAGTATCATACACTCCAATCCGTATATTGAATATATAATTTGAAAAAAAATGATTACACCACCACATGCAATTTGTATAGAGAGTATGTATGCACATAGCCACATAGTATGAAGCTATATACTGTATATGGATGGACAACGTATTGTCAAATCATTCATATCAATATGAACACATTTCAATCGGTTCCAATTTAAGAATGCAGATATAATAGTAGCAATTTTATACAATTGTAAAACACTCAATAATTTATCCGTAGAAGATGTTTCACTCATTCAAGAAAACTCTCTTTTCTAAACACTTCAAAAACTTTCCTAAAAGAAAACTCATCTTCTTTTCCAATACCCCGTATAAAATATGTCAAAAGAAGAACAACAGCATTCGAAGATTATTTCTTAAGAGGTAATTATCATTGAGTGATTATCTTCCAAATTTTATATAATCCTTATTTGTCTGCCCTATCCTCTAATTATCGGTATAATTTCTTTCTACCTCTTTCACTTTTTCTCTTTATATACTCCCTTATCCTACCACTTTCATCCACCACCACTCACATTCATCCTCCTCGTCTCCTTCTCGTCGATCTCCCCAATTTTCCGGCACCGTTCCCATTTTCCGATCCGAAAAAATGACCGATACTGACCGGGTTTTACTAAAGATCTTGGCTAGTGGAATGCCGATAGCAGTTTTGGTGGTTTCCTTCGTTGTGTGGGTGGTTAAAAACTGTCGGTGCACCTAAGAGCTCCGACGAAGGTTCCGGTGAGGCGAGGTTTGAAGACGGAGTTCAAAACGGTATTGTATTTTGTAATTTCTTAGCAAATCTCTTGTAATAACTTTAGATCTACTAATTTTGTTTTTAAGTGAAGGGTTTAGAAACTCGATTATGAAACTTCCCGTATTTTGTTTCCGAAAATCTTCGGTTTTGTATAAACACTCATGAAACCGTGTTGAGCCTTTTATGTGTTCCATGCTTTATGAGTTTTGAAAACAGATTTGAACAAAATGATGTAAAACGGGAAGATCTGAGAGTTTGTATGAGTTTCTGATGTAGAAGATCCCAATTTGGGCAACTACAGAGCATACTCCTCTAAAAACCGATTTTGGTAAAACATTTTTCATAATTAAAGAGTTTAGATATGACGGTTTTACCTTCAGATCTGAAAAACTCAGTTGTTTTTTAGATCTCGTGCTGATAACGTGTGATAATTTTAGTGGTAAACAAGAGAACCAGATTGTTTGTACTTGTAATCGTACTTAGTTTATCTGATTTCTTGCTTGATCTACAACCATCCGGATCCCCCTTTTATAGTGGAGGGCCAACCCCATAACCACAAAAATATCCCTGATTTTAGGGGATATTTTACCATAAGGTGAAATATTCACCACATAATAAAATATTACAACATAGAGTTATTTATTTTGCTTTTTATATAGCCTTTGGTGACTACAGTACAGTGAGAATGTAAAGAAAGTAGGGCCACATAGAGGAAATCAGAATCTAGATAAAGCTACTTGCTTGCACAGTATCTTGGCTTTTGTACTTGGCTGGCATGTTTGCTAAATATTCTGGAGTAGCTTATTCTGTACCCTAGATTTTGTTTTTCTTCTTTTGAACATCATAGCATGATTAACTGAATGTTTAAATTTTATTGTGTAAATCCTTATGGGGGCATTTGGTTGGGGGAATTGGGTATTAGGTATGAGTTTCTGGAGTCAAAAGTTTTAAATCCCATTCCCATACTTGTTTGCTTTGGTTCTTTTTTTACTTTTGAATCTGATTCCTGGAACCGCCTATTGGGTTTCCAATAATCAACCTTTTGATGGGATAGGGTAGTTGAGTGCTTGTGATTGGTGGTCTTCCATCGAATCTAACCTAATACTCCAAATCATCAACTCAGTTCCAATTCAATTCCTTACCTCTCCAACTCAATTCCTCATTCCAACAATATACTCAAAATTTTAACCAAAGGACACACTCTAAGCAATATGCTTGACATTATAAATTACATCCTGCTTGCATTGTCCTATAACTGTGTATGATCTATCAACGCATATTACTGTATTTTCTCAATTCATTTTCTCACCATGGAGATTAGGGTACTTTCACTTTGATTCATGCTATTTTACTTGTAACTGCATTTTTATAGACAGAAAACTCACATAACTCACCGGTCCTAACAGTTCACTTGCAGACAAGGAAGGTTGTTACAACTGCTTCTTCAACTCCTACTGGAAGGTTTCTTCTCAAGATTGGGAAACGTACAACTAGTTATGTTGACCTTGTTGAAGCAGACTATGTTCTAATTTGTATTGGAAGTAGCAAGCAGGTTCTGCAGAAAGGATGGACATATTTTCTTGGTGTGACTTCATTTAATACTCTCAAGTCTCAAAATGATATCACTTTTGTTCTGTTGCAGGGTTACACTCTAGCTAGTCAGCTTGGCCAATCCATTATAGATCCTTTACCTAGTCTCTTCACTTTCAAGTTGAAGACTCAAAGTTGACAGAACTATCTGGGGTTTGTATAGTTGCTATCTCAGTTTTGTTCTCAGCTAGTTGTCATTGTCATATTTACCGTCCGAGCCATTTTTATTATGCCCTCGAATCTCAAATGCTTTCTCCATGGCCCTTCTCACATCTTTGCTCAGTTGAGCTTGTTATTGTCTCAACTTGAGGCAATGACAAGGTCAAGGAATAAGGACTGTTTTCATAGATGCTAACTCCTAATCAAAACCATGGCCTGTCTCTAGATTCATTTGAAAATTTAAAACCTGCACAATATAGTCAACTTTCTCCAGAGATTACAATATTAATATATTTTACCTATTGACTTTAAAAGCCTCGCCTAGCCGCACACCTTACACTTAGGTGCCTCTTGGATTATTCACTATTTCTTATAGTGTTTGGGCTACCTCATGATTTCATTTGGGTTAGTGATGCGGAACCATCCAATACACCATCCAAGACACCTTTAGAGACACATATCATACTTGGGGATGGACCTATGATTCGAGCTCATGAAAATGAAGTCATCTTCAAGAGGAAGAAGAAGGCTCCACCATGGGAGAAGACCAAAGGTGCAAGCTTGGATTAATGACGTTTTGGTTCGTTCATAGTCATTTGACAGCTTTTCGACGTCTCTGTAAAATGGGTCGTACGGATTCAATATTGATCGGATTGAGGCGTGCCATACCTTACTGGAACGAGGACGAAGAGATCTACAACTTTGCTGTTGAAGGTTTTTCCAGATTCGTCCAATAGCTTAGCCAAAATCCACATTCTTTGAGCTGCTGCTGGTTTTGACGGGATTTTGTTAAGTTTTGGAACATTATATTTATTTTCTATTTTAGTATTTCTTTTACTTAAGTTATTTTAGGAAACTTTAGAGGTTAAGTTTAATAATTCTTTTATTTTTTTTATTTAGTTAAATCGGCTCATCAGGCCTATGTTATGGCTATATAAGCCGAACACCTACCATTGTAATCGGTGAGAACATAATGAATAGAATTAGTCTTCTCAAATTGTGTGAAACACATTGAGTGCTTGTTGGATGATTAGAGCTGTGCTCATCATTCACGAATTGGTATCTATCTCAGCTTGGTTTGCTTTGTGTTCATCAACTTCGCAAGACTTGGTGATCCTAGTATCCACGAGCCCCCTTCTTGTGCCTTCAAGTTGTCCGCTTGATTGGGTAGGGTTGTAGAGGCGGGTTGTGTAGTCATTGGTATTGGTTCCTACCCTTTGAGGAGGTCTGAGGTCTTTATCTTGTTCTGCATAGATCGACTCAGTCCATATCAGGTCGTGTCTTTTCAATTCTTGCAATTCAATTTCGAGTCTTTATTCATCTTTGTCGAGTCTTGCTGCGTTTCTTGAGAATCTTGATCGATCTTGATTTGTTCTTGATCGAATCTTGCTGATCTTGTTGAGTCTTTATTCGTTCTTACTTCCGTTCTTTAACTTCTTGATTGATCTTGCAGATTTCTTGATCGATTCTTGAAACATCCTTGCTGCATCGTTGAGTCTTGTTCAGTTCTTGAGTCTTTCTATGAGTTTCTTGCTTGGTGTCGAAGATCGGACCACCTCACGGCTAACCCCGTATCAAATTGGTATCAGAGCTTTGATTTCCGACATCAAGATTGAGTCTTTTTCTTTTCCTAAACACAAAAACCACAAAAATAGAGTATTTTCTTTGTTTGGTCTTTTACTTCTTGCATTCTTTATTGATTATTGCACTATTCTTGAGTTTGTGATTGTTTGTGGTTGCATAGCCTAAACACAAAGCCTAGCCGAGACCAGTGGAGTCGACCAAGCCGTGAACACAGCCCTTGTGTTCACCCTAGAGCCGACGGCATTCTTGTCCCCATAAGTCTAGCTTGGCCGAAAATCAGCCTCCACACAAAGACAAACCCTAGTTTGTTATCTTTCTATCTTTGTTCTATCTTTGGAATTTTGATTTATCTTTTATCTAATTCCATTTATCTATTGCCTGTCAAAAATCAGATTTTTTAAAGTTGTTAGATTTAATTCCATTATATCAATCAACTATCACAAGAGGCACAAGATAGATCCTATTACCTAAATTAGCCATTCTCTCTATATCTTTGCATTAGGGCTGAATTTTTATCTAATATCACCATAATATTCAGATTTTCGAGTCCTTTACATATTTTAGAGTCTTTCTTGCATTAGTTTCATTAGTTTATAAAAAAAAAAAAAACAGAAATCAGATCCAAAAATTACAAAAAAAAAAGAAAAAAAAAAGAGAAAGTGTTTGTTAGTTGTTTGTTGATCTAGTGCAAGAAAGCTCCAAGGACTAACCTTTGTTGGTGATTCCCTAGCCTAAATCGACAGTCCTATTCCCAAACACATTACCTCCACAAAATTCTAAATTGAAAACCCTACCTTGCAACTACAACATCATAACTAAAGGTTTTCAATCAAAAAGAGATAAATTTCCATTCTTTCATTAGTTTTTTCTTTTATTTCTCTTTGTTACAGCTTTATCGAGTTGAGCATAGCTGTTTGTCGAGCAATTCTCCTCTGTCGAGTTGCTGAGTTGTTGTGTCGAGTAGATCTCAGCCCTTGTCGAGTTCTCTCTTTGTGGTTTCGAGTTGAATTCTTGCAAATACCCATCTGTTTTGCTTGAATTGATTGTTAATTGCTTAGTCGAAGTATTGATTTCCTTAATCAAGCGCTCTCTTTGCTTTGTCGAGTACTACAGCCCTTGTTGAGTACTCTTGTGTGTTGTTTCATTCATTCTCTTGATTGCATACTTTGATTGCTTAGTTCTTTTGCTTGGTTGTTGATTTGCCCAAAGCGGATTACCCCAACAAGCGTGACATACCAATTAGAGAGGGAGTGTGAGCGAAACACTTGTGAGTTTGTTTATATTTTCTAACTTTTACATAGTTCTTTGTTTGTTTTATTTGCTATGTCTAATCAGGTCACCATGTTCAACACCATGATGGAGACCTTGGCTAAGATAGATGAATGATTGAGGGCACAAGAGCTTCGGTTCGGCTTACCGGTACAAAGTATTGATTATTCTTGTTTTGGCTCTAATACGGTGTTTGGACAAGGAGTCCCACCTAGAGATGAAGTTCCACCAATTAAAAGGGAAGAAACCCATCCTATTCCTCCTAATAATGCTGTTCAACTTAATGTTTCTTCTAGCATAGATAATTCTCTTATTGCTGAAAATGTAGAGCATGTTGATAATAGTGATCAAGATCTTAATTTAGTTGTCTATGATGATAATGTTTGCATTGAATCTGAGCGTGATGATTCTTTAATTGATAGTAAACTTTTAAGTGTTCAACCTAGCCCTTGTGAGGATAATCAAAGAGAGTATTTGTGCTTAGAAATAGGCAAAGTGTCTAATATGATCATTGATGGTGCAAATTCTTCTACTATTGCTAGCCTTGAATTAATTGAAAATTCAGTTTTGAAAAAGGATGACAACTTGCTAGCATTGGATGGAAACTTAGGGATTAATGACCAAGTTAAAGTGCATATTACGTTAGACCATCATGGAGATGATATGAAATATGAATTATGCACTCATAAAGTTTCTTTTCTTGATTTTGTAGATGAAGCTGAGATAATAACCATCGAGGAGTGGTCAATCCCTACACCAATCAGCCTTGAGAAGGGTTTCCATGGACATGTGGTATTCGATCCAGGAGCTCGTGTGGATGCCTTTGCGGAATCATATGCGACCTTGGATTCGAGGACGAATCCTTTTCAAGAAAGGGAGATTGATGCGGAACCATCCAAGACATCATCCAAGACACCTCCAGAGACACATATCATACTTGGGGATGGACCTATGATTCGAGCTCATGAAAATGAAGTCATCCTCAAGAGGAAGAAGAAGGCTCCACCATGGGAGAAGACCAAAGGTGCAAGCTTGGATTAATGACGTTTTGGTTCGTTCATAGTCATTTGACAGCTTTTCGACGTCTCTGTAAAATGGGTCGTACGGATTCAATATTGATCGGATTGAGGCGTGCCATACCTTGCTGGAACGAGGACGAAGAGATCTACAACTTTGCTGTTGAAGGTTTTTCCAGATTCGTCCAATAGCTTGGCCGAAATCCACATTATTTGAGCTGCTGCTGGTTTTGACGGGATTTTGTTAAGTTTTGGAACATTATATTTATTTCCTATTTTAGTATTTCTTTTACTTAAGTTATTTTAGGAAACTTTAGAGGTTAAGTTTAATAATTCTTTTATTTGTTTTATTTAGTTAAATCGGCTCATCAGGCCTATGTTATGGCTATATAAGCCGAACACCTACCATTGTAATCGGTGAGAACATAATGAATAGAATTAGTCTTCTCAAATTGTGTGAAACACATTGAGTGCTTGTTGGATGATTAGAGCTGTGCTCATCATTCACGAATTGGTATCTATCTCAGCTTGGTTTGCTTTGTGTTCATCAACTTCGCAAGACTTGGTGATCCTAGTATCCACGAGCCCCCTTTTTGTGCCTTCAAGTTGTCCGCTTGATTGGGTAGGGTTGTAGAGGCGGGTTGTGTAGTCATTGGTATTGGTTCCTACCCTCTGAGGAGGCCTGAGGTCTTTATCTTGTTCTGCATAGATCGACTCAGTCCATATCAGGTCGTGTCTTTTCAATTCTTGCAATTCAATTTCGAGTCTTTATTCATCTTTGTCGAGTCTTGCTGCGTTTCTTGAGAATCTTGATCGATCTTGATTTGTTCTTGATCGAATCTTGCTGATCTTGTTGAGTCTTTATTCGTTCTTCCTTCCGTTCTTTAACTTCTTGATTGATCTTGCAGATTTCTTGATCGATTCTTGAAACATCCTTGCTGCGTCGTTGAGTCTTGTTCAGTTCTTGAGTCTTTCTATGAGTTTCTTGCTTGGTGTCGAAGATCGGACCACCTCACGGCTAACCCCGTATCAAATTAGTATCAGAGCTTTGGTTTCCGACATCAAGATTGAGTCTTTTTCTTTTCCTAAACACAAAAACCACAAAAATAGAGTATTTTCTTTGTTTGGTCTTTTACTTCTTGTATTCTTTATTGATTATTGCACTATTCTTGAGTTTGTGATTGTTTGTGGTTGCATAGCCTAAACACAAAGCCTAGCCGAGACCAGTGGAGTCGACCAAGCCGTGAACACAGCCCTTGTGTTCACCCTAGAGCCGACGGCATTCTTGTCCCCATAAGTCTAGCTTGGCCGAAAATCAGCCTCCACACAAAGACAAACCCTAGTTTGTTATCTTTCTATCTTTGTTCTATCTTTGGAATTTTGATTTATCTTTTATCTAATTCCATTTATCTATTGCCTGTCAAAAATCAGATTTTTTAAAGTTGTTAGATTTAATTCCATTATATCTATCAACTATCACAAAAGGCACAAGATAGATCCTATTACCTAAATTAGCCATTCTATCTATATCTTTGCATTAGGGCTGAATTTTTATCTTCTATCACCATAATATTCAGATTTTCGAGTCCTTTACATATTTTAGAGTCTTTCTTGCATTAGTTTCATTAGTTTATAAAAAAAAAAAAAACAGAAATCAGATCCGAAAATTACAAAAAAAAAAGAAAAAAAAAAGAGAAAGTGTTTATTAGTTGTTTGTTGATCTAGTGCAAGAAAGCTCCAAGGACTAACCTTTGTTGGTGATTCCCTAGCCTAAATCGACAGCCCTATTCCCAAACACATTACCTCCACAAAATTCTAAATTGAAAACCCTACCTTGCAACTACAACATCATAACTAAAGGTTTTCAATCAAAAAGAGATAAATTTCCATTCTTTCATTAGTTTTTTCTTTTATTTCTCTTTGTTACAGCTTTATCGAGTTGAGCATAGCTGTTTGTCGAGTAATTCTCCTCTGTCGAGTTGCTGAGTTGTTGTTTCGAGTAGATCTCAGCCCTTGCCGAGTTCTCTCTTTGTGGTTTCGAGTTGAATTCTTGCAAATACCCATCTGTTTTGCTTGAATTGATTGTTAATTGCTTAGTCGAAGTACTGATTTCCTTAATCAAGTGCTCTCTTTGCTTTGTCGAGTACTACAGCCCTTGTTGAGTACTCTTGCGTGTTGTTTCATTCATTCTCTTGATTGCATACTTTGATTGCTTAGTTCTTTTGCTTGGTTGTTGATTTGCCCAAAGCGGATTACCCCAACAAGCGTGACATACCAATTAGAGAGGGAGTGTGAGCGAAACACTTGTGAGTTTGTTTATATTTTCTAACTTTTACATAGTTCTTTGTTTGTTTTATTTGCTATGTCTAATCAGGTCACCATGTTCAACACCATGATGGAGACCTTGGCTAAGATAGATGAAAGATTGAGGGCACAAGAGCTTCGGTTCGGCTTACCGGTACAAAGTATTGATTATTCTTGTTTTGGCTCTAATACGGTGTTTGGACAAGGAGTCCCACCTAGAGATGAAGTTCCACCAATTAAAAGGGAAGAAACCCATCCTATTCCTCCTAATAATGCTGTTCAACTTAATGTTTCTTCTAGCATAGATAATTCTCTTATTGCTGAAAATGTAGAGCATGTTGATAATAGTGATCAAGATCTTAATTTAGTTGTCTATGATGATAATGTTTGCATTGAATCTGAGCGTGATGATTCTTTAATTGATAGTAAACTTTTAAGTGTTCAACCTAGCCCTTGTGAGGATAATCAAAGAGAGTATTTGTGCTTAGAAATAGGCAAAGTGTCTAATATGATCATTGATGGTGCAAATTCTTCTACTATTGCTAGCCTTGAATTAATTGAAAATTCAGTTTTGAAAAAGGATGACAACTTGCTAGCATTGGATGGAAACTTAGGGATTAATGACCAAGTTAAAGTGTATATTACGTTAGACCATCATGAAGATGATATGAAATATGAATTATGCACTCATAAAGTTTCTTTTCTTGATTTTGTAGATGAAGCTGAGATAATAACCATCGAGGAGTGGTCAATCCCTACACCAATCAGCCTTGAGAAGGGTTTCCATGGACATGTGGTATTCGATCCAGGAGCTCGTGTGGATGCCTTTGCGGAATCATATGCGACCTTGGATTTGAGGACGAATCCTTTTCAAGAAAGGGAGATTGATGCGGAACCATCCAAGACATCATCCAAGACACCTCCAGAGACACATATCATACTTGGGGATGGACCTATGATTCGAGCTCATGAAAATGAAGTCATCCTCAAGAGGAAGAAGAAGGCTCCACCATGGGAGAAGACCAAAGGTGCAAGCTTGGATTAATGACGTTTTGGTTCGTTCATAGTCATTTGACAGCTTTTCGACGTCTCTGTAAAATGAGTCGTACGGATTCAATATTGATCGGATTGAGGCGTGCCATACCTTGCTGGAACGAGGACGAAGAGATCTACAACTTTGTTGTTGAAGGTTTTTCCAGATTCGTCCAATAGCTTGGCCGAAATCCACATTCTTTGAGCTGCTGCTGGTTTTAACGGGATTTTGTTAAGTTTTGGAACATTATATTTATTTCCTATTTTAGTATTTCTTTTACTTAAGTTATTTTAGGAAACTTTAGAGGTTAAGTTTAATAATTCTTTTATTTGTTTTATTTAGTTAAATCGGCTCATCAGGCCTATGTTATGGCTATATAAGCCGAACACCTACCATTGTAATCGGTGAGAACATAATGAATAGAATTAGTCTTCTCAAATTGTGTGAAACACATTGAGTGCTTGTTGGATGATTAGAGCTGTGCTCATCATTCACGAATTGGTATCTATCTCAGCTTGGTTTGCTTTGTGTTCATCAACTTCGCAAGACTTGGTGATCCTAGTATCCACGAGCCCCCTCCTTGTGCCTTCAAGTTGTCCGCTTGATTGTGTAGGGTTGTAGAGGCGGGTTGTGTAGTCATTGGTATTGGTTCCTACCCTCTGAGGAGGCCTGGGGTCTTTATCTTGTTCTGCATAGATCGACTCAGTCCATATCAGGTCGTGTCTTTTCAATTCTTGCAATTCAATTTCGAGTCTTTATTCATCTTTGTCGAGTCTTGCTGCGTTTCTTGAGAATCTTGATCGATCTTGATTTGTTCTTGATCGAATCTTGCTGATCTTGTTGAGTCTTTATTCGTTCTTGCTTCTGTTCTTTAACTTCTTGATTGATCTTGCAGATTTCTTGATCGATTCTTGAAACATCCTTGCTGCGTCGTTGAGTCTTGTTCAGTTCTTGAGTCTTTCTTTGAGTTTCTTGCTTGTTGTCGAAGATCGGACCACCTCACGGCTAACCCCGTATCAGTTAGGAAACTTTTGCTTCAATCTGAGTATCTGATAGCATATGATTACGAGTAAAATACTTTTAATACTTCAATGTAACATTGATGAATGATTCTCAGACAGAACGGCAAAAATGCTCTGTTCTTAGCATGTCAGGTCTTTTGATATTATCTTGATCTTCTATTTATTGAGAACCCTTTGTTTGATTATATATATGTTTTCCGGTTCTCCCTTCATTCCATAGATTACATTCTCTAAGGTCAAGGCAAACCTAAAATTAGTAGAGGGCAGGAAGAACATGCCACAACTCACACAGGTATGTCTCATCAATCTTGTAATGCCTGATAAGATAAGTCATTGGTGACTTTTTAGTTGTTCTCTCTTTTGTTAGGTTGGACCAATGCTTGTCACACACTGGGGACTTAGTGGTACAACAGTACTTCGGTTGTCTACTTGGGGAGCCCGTGAATTGTTCCATTCGGGTAACAAAGGTAAGTGAGTGTTAGTGGATGTTAGAGAAGTGCTAGCATGGTTTCCACCATTTTTCCATCATTGACTTAGTTTTATTCAGGGATACTTGTTGTGGACTTTGTACCTGACATATCTTGAGAGAGTGAAAACTGCCCTTCTGAAACACAAGGATCTGTGTGCGGTAATTATCTTCCCTGGCAGTTTAAGGCTTTTGATGACATGTATTTGTTGCTTTCCTGTTTTGGACCCTTTTTTATGTCAGTTTGTAGTTTATCTAAAGCATTTACTTCAGTTGGCTTTTGAATTTGATTACCTAATTTCCAGTTCTAGCTACAAGTAAAAGAGATTTACTTCAGATCTTTGTTATTCCTGATAAAGCTTTTAATTGTGAAATCTTGCTTTAAAATTCCTGCCTCTATCACTACTGCAACTACCAACCTGACCCTTGTCCTAGAAGGACTGCTGTGTCATCCTACAATCGAATGAATCAAAAGACGTATCAGTCTATCAGATGACATTATATCAAAAATGGAACTCTTTAACACCCATGCTGCGTCTGTTGCTACGACTGTTATTGTAAATAGATCAATGTAACTATGAGTATCAATCATCATTACCAATTTACCATTACAACTACCATGCTACAACTTTAACCACTTCTGCCTCTTCTGCCTCTTCCACCATGTTATGATATTGTTACCGACACTCTTAAAACAGAGTCGTGCAACTCTTACAACAGAGTCGTGCAACTCTTACAACAGAGTCGTGCAACTCTTAAAACAGAATCGTGCAACTCTTAAAACAGAGTCGTGCAACTCTTACAGCAGAGTCGTACAACTCTTAAAACAGAGTCGTGCAACTCTAGAAATCTAAATTATTATTCTTGCACCATCATTTTATTATTATTCCAATATTTTTGCACATAAATTAATATTATTCCAGAAAATAGTGCACAAATAAATACTATATGTGCATTTTATAATCTAGTTTGTGCATTTTATAATCATATCCTAGCGTTAAGATCTATAAGCTCAAATATGAAAGAGCATCTGGACATACTGTTGTTCCAGAGGTTGGTGGTTCGACTCCACCTAGATCTATTTATTCAATTTAGAGTCTTATTCCACAACTGTATTTTACAATTGTACAATTGTAAAATTATTATTCTTGCACCGTCATTTATATTATTTATACACCATCATTAGATTAGTTTCACTTTAAGAAAAATGTAGTATATTGTCAATAAAATTATATTGAGAAAAAATAAGATTATGTTGAGCACAATTTCACAACTCTCAATTGTTGTGCAAATATAATCTATTGTTGAGCAAAAATAAGATCATGTTGAGCAAACTTATTTTACAATTGCACAACTTTTACAATTGCACAACTTTATTTTACAATTGCACAATTATCCAACTAGAAAAGATGTTGACACACACCAATAATATGTTAACAAAATATTATTGGTGACACAACCCTTAATTTATGAAATTTGAGATATTAATCTTTCATGTATTGATCAATTTGATTCTTTATAACTCTGTCAGCACCAAAATTGCGAACATCGCAGACACTCATTTTCTCTAATTAACAAAATAGAAAAGATGCTGACACAACCTTAATTTCTGAAATTTGAACTAGTAATCATTCTGTCTTCCGGCAATCACATCTCTTGTCATACCAGAAAAAGCACAAAAGGCTCCAATTTGATACACAAAACTGGGGATCCGGATAACAAGTAATCTGCTAAGCAAAAGCTAAAAAAATGGCTAGGGGAAAAGACTATTGAACCAAAATCTAAAACTAATACAGCAGTACCAAGAGCTTTGTATAAGCTTATATGATTGGCTACTGCTAGGTAGAATCAACCTTGGTCATGGCATTTGAAATGTAAGCTACTGGAGGTGAAAGGAGCTTTGTGTTAGCACTTTTTTAAAAAATTCTTTTTTTTTTCACGTCAGCACTTTTAAAAAAGTGCAGTTGCACAACTGCACTTTAAAGATGCACAACTGCACTTTAAAATTTTATTTTTGCACCTTATACTCATATTCACGAAGAGAAACATAATCAGAGATACGATATAGATAGCCTATGCGGGATTTGAACCCGCATCATTGTGCGTAGGCACATTGCTCTACCATTTTGAGCTAATAGGCTTTGGTTCAAAACATCCAACGCTAAAGTAGGACTCTCATCTACCAAATCAACATTAGATTGGGTCAATATCTATAAGAACCTTGAAAGTACTTAATCAATTGACATCTAGCCTATGCGAGATTTATATCTCTTTGATGAGAGGGTTTCTCGACCAAATAAATTTATAGTCAAGACCCCTCTATAGTATAGGGAGTCAGGATCGTCCACGGGAGAGAGTCAGCGATTCTTTATTTAGTTGTTTTAGGGCAAAGAATAGCAAGAAGCGATGAAAAGGTAGAGATTTGGGGGTTTATAGTTGCTGAAATTTGGGAATAAAAAGCAATATGAAAGATATCTAGGGCATAGGGATTACCACAACAACAATCATGCATGCATCACAATGAATCACATAAAAATCATGTTTTTATCGATTAAAGAGATCAACTTGCATCAACCCTAGCAAGGCAATGAATTTATTTTCACAAATTAATAAACTTTACTATCAATTCTTAATTAGGTTGTCAAAACTTTCGTCTCAAAACCCTAATTACTATCCAATTCACAATTCAATCTTTCAATT
Organism: Persicaria tinctoria; assembly: GCA_037127255.1. Lineage (NCBI taxonomy): Eukaryota > Viridiplantae > Streptophyta > Magnoliopsida > Caryophyllales > Polygonaceae > Persicaria > Persicaria tinctoria. Next base: position 44,702,738 of record JBANSL010000018.1, read on the forward strand.
TAATTGCAAAAAGGAATTTCCCCAATTTTCATTGAGTACTTAAGCACATAAAATAGATAAAACCAATCAATTCATCAATTAATAGCAAAATTGCAAGCATAACTATCGTTGGGATCACCCTAACCCTATAAAAGAGAAGAATTACTCACAATTCATGAAAGAAAGCATAAACAAAAGAAATAAGAAAGAAAACATCTTGCATAAACTTCAAAACGTCAAAAACCGTCGTTGAAATCTGTCACAAAACCAACGTCTCTCTCACACGTATCTCACGCCCCCTAGGGCTGAAAGTCTCCAAAAGAATCCCCCTAGGGTTTCAAAATAATGTTCTATTTATACTAAAATAACTTAATTCTATTTTAGAAAGAAGAAATAAATAAATTTTATCTAAATTCTATCTAAGAAAAGGGGATAAAAATAACTAATTTCGGATAAATCAGCACGCAGACGGCCCATACCGAAGCGGAGGACATTGGTACCGACCCCCCTTAGGGTCGGTATGACCACTGTTGCTTCATCCTGTCTCGTTGGTCCAGAAATGGCCTCGGTACCGACCCCCCTTAGGGTCGTTATGGGGTCGGTATGACGATAATCCATCTCGGACTTGTAGAAACGCTCGTATCTCCTTCGTTATAACTCAGATTGCTTCCGTTCTATTTCTTATGTGCTCCTTATTCTCTTCCGCTTCTTTTCATAGTTAACAGTTTCTTCAAAAACAGCTCCAAAAATCCTGTAAAGCAAACAAAAGCTTGTGTAGACAACTATTTCCCATGAAATATGAAAACTTATGCAAAAGACACTAAACCCAATGCAAAATCTATGAAAATGACTCAAATTGACATCAAAACATATGGGAAAATATAACTAAAAACATGCACATCACTCTTGGACTTGCCATCATAATTAACAAAGAAGCCTCACTGCAGCTCTTCCCACCAGTAGCTATGACCACAATCAGACTCAGCTTCTTCATAACATCATACTCGCTACTCAGCAGAACAACATCAAATGCTCCAAGAACAAGCAATTGATACACCAAAATGAACAGGCTCTTTAGCATTGGTCCACCTCCGGGGTAAAAAAATCGAAATGTCAGTGCAATCTCCTATCAAATCGAAATATCGGAATTTTGAAAGCACACCTAAGCAGCTAAGCTAAGCTCATCTTCTTAATTCCAGATGGACTCGATCGCAAACAAATTAAAATTGATCCCCACGTGAAGAGGATCACCCACTCACAAACTCATCTCTAGCAGTGTTAGAGAGAGTATAGCTTGCAGCTGCATCTGCTTCCCTTTAATTGTGTTGTATTGTACCTCAACTCCTTTCCTCTCCCTTTCATATCCCATTCCTTTGAAAACCTTTGAAACTCCTACTAAGGATACAATAAGAGGCGTTTTAAACATTGAGATCTTATTTTCAATGTGCAAGTTATTCCTCATAATAGATTCATACACTGTGCAAAATTAGAAATGCAATTGATACTGAAACTGAAGTTACTGTGTAGCTCATAAATTACACAAAGGCGGGTAAAGTTCTTTCTATCCATATTGACTTCTATGAGGGATGTGTTTATTATGTTTGGCATGCCATAGGTGCATTAACTTTAGGATTTTACCCATAGAAAATAGAATAAAAGACTACTTTTAATTGCATTACCATAAGTTCCCTTTCGTTTTCTTTTAAGCAAGGAGTCTTGGTGAGTGCAACTAAATGCATATTGATTTTTAACTCATTTAGTATCACACAGCTGTGACTATTCCTTCATGTGTCAATTTGTCGAACAGTTGTTCTCCTAGTACTTCAAATCCAGTTCAACCTTTCAAGCTCCCAACCAGCTTGCCACTTGCTAGTAACAAATCACTCTAAAGACATTAGAAGAATATTCATAGATGCTAAACGTAATGCTAGCCAACAAAGTCATTAGAACTAAAACCCTGTGCACATCCAAGGACTCAATTTCAGGCCAAAATCTATCAGATGTATGCTGAATTTCAAGCCTTTTTCCCTATGTTCTTGAATCTTAAGCACATGTGGCTAAGTATTAACTCTCAAGGTGTTTTCATATGAGATCTTAATCGCTTTTATGTCAGATTCAAATCCCACAGAAAACCAACAAAATCTTAAACAAAAAGAACTCATAGACGAGTTCAGAAATTAGGCAAAACAACCAGTTCAGAAATCAATCAAGCACAATGATACTTTGAATGATAAAAACGCTAATTGAACATTATTCATCCAAACCACTTTGAATTTCACAAAATCTCGAAAACAGATTTAACCTTATCAATAAAGCAACAGTTGAACACACGGCGAAAGAGCGCAGGGGCGATCCTCTGAAGATTCGATGTGGTAGTCATCCCGGAATCCATGAACAATTTGCGATCATAATCAAACTCGATGATGCCGAAGTAGTTGGGACAGAGGAGGTGGAAGGCAGCGGAGAAGGTGGAGAACACGACGAGCGACTTCTGGTGAGAGCTGGATGGGATCTCGAAGCGTTTGGCTTCCCCGGAGGCGACAAAGGGGATCTTCACCGAGGCGGAGAAGGCACGCGACCGGAGGAAGGTGCGACGATGGAGAGCGATGGAGCGATGGGAAGAGAGTGAAGCCGGATAGAAAGGGGGAATGCGGTGAGAGATAGAGTGTGTGAGGGTACAAGATATTTATTATGGACATTTTGCTAATTTGTCCAAAAGTGTGGACATTTCACAAATTTGTCCAAAAAAGTGCCTGTAAAGACCGGAAAATTTTATAATATTAAAATATTAAAATAATGAATTATAATCATCTCGATTTCTAAGATTCGGAAGATTTGGAATTTCCGTCCTCGAGCTATTGGTTACTCTAAATCTTTCGAAACAAGTTCCGGCATTATTTAGTTGAAAATTTAAAATATGTTTTATCCCGCTTCCGTATGCGAAAATTTAAAATAATATTTGGAGGTGTTTATTAAGTTCGGAATTTGAAATTTAAAAATCTTTTTAGTTGGATCGGATAAGGTCAACAGAGCGGGTTTCGGGATATATATTCCGGGTATTCTTTGACCAAACTTGGGACAACTTCCTTATTTCTTTTGCTCCCCTCTCCGATTTCCCCAGTAGTAGCCTAGTAGGAGTACAGTACTCCTCCTTGTCTCCTTGATTCCTTCACAAATGAGACAGCCCAATCCTCCAGCTTGCATTTCCTCATCAGGCAAAGCACCCCCACCCTCTTCCTCTCGCATTTTTGTTCTCTGCAGGAGAAACCCCACAAAGGATTCCACTCCCTCTTTCTCCCCTTTCTCCTTCTCTGCAGAGCAAAACAAAACCCCCAATGTTCGAGTACAACCACCAGACACCACCTTCCCATCACCAAAACAACCCAGCCGAGCCACCATCTTCTTTTCTGATTCCGTTACCAACAGCAGGCCACACCACCGCCGGAGACACCACCAAATTCGCCACCCTTCGGCCATCTTTTCCCCTGCAGAAGCCGCCGACAACAACCACCACCGAGCCCCTTCTTTCCCTCTTTGCTTTCTTTCCGGAGCTCAGAGTCGCCAGGCACTGCAACTCCTTCCCTCTCCTCCGAGTCCAAACAATAGCAGAAGCTCTTAGACGACCGAGACGGAACCAGACGCCCACCGGAGCCGGAGCGCGAGCGTTCTCCTCTATTTCCGTTCAAGGTCTATTTTCGCTTTCATGTCGATTTCGATTCAAAACTCCTTCAATCCCGCTCGTAATCATTCATCTCTCTTCCTAGGCTTGATCCAGGCTTCATCCCCGCCAATTACAGTTGGAATCCGCCATTGTCACCAGAGATTTTCCCTCGGAGCCGGAATCGCATCGAGCGGTAACCTCTCATTCTCCCTCTCCTTCACTCGCGCTTTGCTCTCTTCGTTTCGGGTGAGGTCGGAATGCCTTGTCGGTCAGGATGGGGGCGATTTTTGGTCGAAAAGTCATCGGCCGGTCTAGGTTTCCTTGTCTTCTTCCTTCTCCGTTTCTTCCGTCTGGGCAAGCGAGCTCTGTTCTTTTGGTTAGGAGGAAGACAAGCCTGAGGGCTGGGGGATCCGTATCCTCTTCTTTCTGACGGGTTGGGCCTGGGCATGGGCCGCACCCATTTTCTTTTCCTGTGTTATGTCATAATGGGAGGGAGAGAGGTTCTGATTGGAAATCGGGTTTGGGTTTCAGGTTAAATTGTCTGGGCTTCCTTCTGTTCTTTTTTTCTGGACTCGGGTCGGGTCAGGGAACCGGGCTGGGTATTAGGCTTTCTTTGGATCTGGGCTATTGTTTAGAATTGTTATTGTTAATGGTTGTTATTTTGTTACATGTTTATGTTATGTGTTATCCCATGTTGCTATATAATTATATAATAAGATCTTGGGATTACATTTTTTAAAAATTAGTGTATATATATATATATATATTATAAAAGTGTTTACAAGTAATATTATTTATATCATGTTATGATGCGGCGATTTAATATATGCTTTTGGGAATGATAAAGTAATTTAGTATTGTTGTTTTATAAAAGGGGATTGTTAAAATGGGTTGAGTTTTGGTGTATTGTTTTATTTAAATATTGTTGAATTATCTAAAAAGGGGTTTTTAAAGATGGATTTATTTTTGGAAATCTTTATCAATGTCTTAAATTACTTGCAACATTAAAGTCAAGGTTTTGAAATAAGATGCCGAAATTAGTTCTATAAAATGATTTGGAAAGATTGGTTTTAAGGCTTAAATGTTTAATGTCGGGTTTCTTTGTCTTGGTTTGATGATGTTGGTTTTGAGAAGTAAGTTTGGAAAATATGGTTGGTATGCTTTTATCAATGATTTTGATTAGAAGAATGATTTTGGTTGATGTTGATCGAATCGAAAAGGTTTCGGAAAATGGTTTTACTATCGGTTGGTTTTGAGCATGTTGAGAACCTGGAGTCCGTGTGTATGAATGATGGATTGGTAGCTTATGAAAATTGCTTGATGAAAGGTGTGTACTGCTTTTGGATTGCTTTCGACTTGCATTTGGGCCCTTGCTTGTGTTATTTTGCTGTTCTGCATCTTCAGGAAAGTTCCTTAGGGGGGCTTACTCAGGTTGGACATTCATGTCTGTTGTTGCATTTTATGTTAGGTGTTGCATATGCATAAAAGCATGCCATGAAGTATCATGCTAGGATTGCATTGAACTGAGCATGTGGTTATTATGTGTGTTTGAAACAGAACGGTCGCTATATGTGATAGTCCTAGAGTCTTTGCTAGGGTCATAAGGTAGCCCAGCCTCATCGGGTACCCTGAGTCAATCGAGTCTATATGAGCATGATATGATAGCCCAGCACCATCGAGCAAGCGATGAGATGATATGATATGATGATGTCGTGGTTTGTGCACCACCGCGAGGAAATTGCTATGCTATAGTACCGAACTGGCCAGTCTCTACACTAACGGGAAGGGGTGCAGAGGTAGGAGAGGGATATGCAACTTGGCATTGTCTTGGGCCCTTTACAATATTTTTACACATTATTATAACTAGGAGCATGCTAGTGTGTTTTACTTTCGTATTACATTTGAGCATCTTTATTAGGTATAGCACATACTATGTGGCCTCAGCGAGGACTGCCGGTCCTGCATGAGTGGCTCGATTTGACTCCTTTCCCCGTTATTCTTTTAAAGGTATTTTCTATAGATTTTGAGTGCTCGATGTCTATATGACAGGGTTCCCTTTTTGCGAATCGAAGAACTTGCCTAATTCTCTAACTCGTTATAAATGGTAATCATCCACTTATGATTTGGTTTTGACCCGGCTCTGTCGTGGCACTTTGTATCTTAATTTTGTTTCCACCTTACTTCCGTTTTAATTGATTTTCACGACATAGTCCCTAGGACAAGTTAAGGGTACCCAACGACCCTACGGTACGAAATCCCTCTTTATTACTGACCTTAAAAATGAGTTTGAAACCTCGACCCGTACCTGGATTGCAAGATCTGAACAAGGGGATTCATCCCTTGAAACATAACCCGGAAATCATAATTCTGGGATGTTACAGCGCCTGTTTTCCAAATTTTTTCAAAAAAAAATGGAGTGGGCTAAGGCTGAGAAATATACAGGCCTTCGGTTTCGGTAGAAAGAAAGAGGACCAATGTCCAATTCATATACACGCATATGCTTAAGCATATTTAAAATGAATTTTATTTAATTATAAAATTGTCCCATAAAAATATAAGATTTATAATTGGCACAAATTGGAATTGGGTTTAATAAAAATCATAAAGTTAAACTCGTAAAATTCCGTCGCCAGTTTATTTCAGTGGGTCGATCATAAAGTTGACTTCTATGTCAAAATGGAGTCAAAACTATAAATTAAATTTCCCTCAAATTCAAACGGTTCTTAAAAAGAACTGCGGGTGGTTTGATCCCGTTCCAAACGGGTACGTAGGACACCCAACAAAAAGCTCAAGCTCGTCGGGTTCAATCACAAAACACCAAAAATTAAATCAGTTCTAATACTCTGAACTACGTAAGGCTTGATTCTCTTCTAAGAGATACGTAGGCAACCTGTTAAAAATCCGGGTGCAACCCAAATCACCAAAACCACTCAAGTATTGGTGTCAATACAACTTCGAATCAAGAGGATAATCAAAAGAGGTCGAACTCAAATTCTAAAATTTAAATAAAATATGTTTTACAATTATTCGCGCATTTTTGTTCAACAGTACCCTTCTTGAGGTAAGAAGAGTTTTCTCTGCTTCCTGTCTCTATAGATCTCTACTCCCGGAATTTTTCGAGCAGCACCCAGATCTTTCATATCAAACTCTGCACTGAGACAATCCTTCAGCTTTTGGATATCTGACTTGTTCTGATCAGCAATCAACATATCATCCACGTACAATACTAGGTAAATACGCAAACCATCATCCAGACTGTTGTGGTAAACACATCAACCATATGGACTCCTGTTGTATCCTAGCTGCACCATATAGCTATCAAATCGCTTATACCACTTCCTTGGTGACTGTTTCAGCCCATACAAAGAATTCTTTAGTCTGCAAACATGGTTCTCTTTTCCAGGAACCCAAAAACAATCCGGCTGAGACATGTATATTTCCTCCTCCAACTCTCCATGTAGTAAAGTTGTCTTCACATCTAGTTCCTCAAGCTCCAAATCCTGATGTGCAACCATTGCTAGTAGCACCTGATGGAAGTATGTTTGACCACTGGTGAGAAAATCTCATTGTAGTCTACTCCCTCTCGCTGATTGAATCCTCTTGCAACTACTCGTGTTTTGTACTTAACACCCTCAACAGCAGACAATCCTTCATTTTTCTTGAAGACCTACTTGCAAGTAATCACCTTCCTATCAGTAGGCAATTTGACAAGCTCCCAAGTCTGATTCTTCTGAAGAGACTCCATCTCTTCTCCCATTGCTGCAAGCTACCGTGCTGACTCATCTCTAGAAATAGCAACCTTGTAGGTAGACGGAGCATCATCCTCCACCTCCTCGGCCACTTGCAAGGCATATCCCACCAACTCATCAGACCTATATCTCGCAGGAGGTCTGATGTCAGCCCTTCTTGGCCGATCTAGAGCAATACTGCGATGTGTCGATCCACCTGCTTCGGCCCAAACCGAATTTTTGGAACGAACCAACACAAACCGAACCTAACCGAACCGAAGTTTTTTGGTTCGAGAATTTTCATTTTTCGGTTTCGGTTCGGTTTGTGTTCGGTTTTGGTTCGGTTTGTGTTAAGCCGATTTTTTCTAATATTCCACTATATATATACACAATACTTTTTATACACTACATAAATACAATATACATATATTGGTATACTTTATATATACATATATACACTATACATATACTTTATATAAAGTGTATATACATATATACATTATACAATGTATATATACACATATACAATAATACACATTTTTTTGTGTGTGTAGTGTGTAGTGTGTATATATACACATATATACAGTGTATATACACACATATATGCTAATACATATTTTTTTTTATGTTCGGTTTGTGTTAAATTGAATTTTTTTAGGAGAATTTTTTTTAAAATTTTTTTTTAATGGAAATTCGGTTCAACCATGTTAAACCCGAACCGAATACAAACCAAACCGGCAAATAACCAAACCGAACCTAATGCTTTCGGTTCGGCTTTCGGTTTTGAAACTTTGAGATTTTCGGTTTCGATTCGGTTCGGTTCAGCCCGGTTCGGTTAGGCTTTGGGCCGATGCACACCCCTACTTTCATGGAGTGAAGTCCAACTCCACCTCCTCAGCAACAACCTCTTGCTCAACTTCATCACTGGTCTTCTTCCTAGAATTCAGCAAAGAACTCTCATCAAAGACTATATTTCTGCTAAGTATCTTGTTGTCAGACCAGATCCTATACCCTTTCAAATCAGTACCATAGCACATGAAGATCCCTTTCTTAGCTCTTGGCTCTAGCTTACCCTCATCAACATGATAATAAGCAGTGCACCCAAAAACCCTTAGATTAGAGTAATCAGCAACCTTTCCAGTTCACACCTCATAAGGTGTTTTGCAGTCAATACCTGTGTGTGGGCTCCGATTAATGAGATAGCAAGCCATTGAAACTGCTTTTGCCCAGAATCGTCTGTCAAGGCCTGAATTGGAAAGCATAAACCTTGCTTTCGCCAAAAGAGTCTGATTCATTCGTTCTACTACACTATTATGTTGTGGTGTGTATCTGACTTTATGATGCCGAGCAATGCCCTCATCTCTGTAGAACCCATCAAACTTAGATGAACAAAATTCCAGACCATTATCAGTTCGCAGCCTCTTGATCTTCTTCCAATCTGATTCTCTACTAGAGTCTTCCACTCCCTGAAGTTACTGAATGCCTCACTTTTATGCCTCATCATGAATACCCAAGTCATTCTAGAGTAATCATCAATAAGAGAGAGAAAATACTTGTGATCGCCCAAGGACTGAACACATGAAGGACCCCAGCAGTTCGAATGGATGTAATCCAGTATGCCCTTCGTCTAATGAACTGCTTTAGGAAACTTGCTGCGATGTAATTTATCAAACATACAATGTTCACAAAACTCAAGGCTCTGGGCCTTATGGCCTCCCAAAAGATCTGCTTTCGAGAGAAATTTCATCCTCATTTCACTCATATGAGCCAACCTCATATGCCAAAGCCTAATCAGATCAGCTTCCTAAACCCCAACAGAAACAACCACTACAACTCCTGTAACTGAGGAACCTTGTAGGGTGTACAAAGTTCCCTTTCCCCACTTAACTCTCGGCAGAACCACATCAGAGCCTTTGAAAACACACACAGCTTTCCACCATAACCCGTGTAACTGAACCCCTTGTCAACTAACACTATTAGGGATATCAATTTCTTCGTCATGGATGGAACGTGCTTAGCAACCTCCAATGTGCGAAATTTCACATCATTTTTCTGAAGCCTGACTGGGCCAGTCCCAACAACCTTGCAGAGAGCATCATTCCTCTTAAATACATTGCCCCCGTTGACTAAACCAATATTGGAAACATTTGTATAAACATAAAAAAAAATAAGAACACAACCGGTTAGCAAAAAGAGATAAATACATCATCATAAAGACCGTCTGCGGACAGATATCCAAAAGAAAGAACTACAAAGCTAACTCAAACAAAGTCATTCGCGGATGGAAAAGGGGGGCACGTGGCGATCATGCCCACCCCCCACGAGTAGAACACGTGTCGAGTGGCAAACACCACGTGGCATGACGTTCGGAGACCGCCTAGGACCTATAAAAGCGAGAAATTTCATTAAGATAGGGGACTTTTTGGGGTAGAAAAGGACGGAAGACCTCAGGAAGAAAGGGGCGGATCATGATGGAGTGAACCATATAGGGAAAAGTGGAATAGAGAGAATAAAGAGAAGAAGTCGAACGTGTCACTAAACACCCCTTTTTGGGAAGATCGAAGTCGTTCTCACTATTTTGCTCCGCGGACACAGACCTTTCTTCATCCATTATAAAACTTTCATTTAAATTGAGAATTTGTCGTTGTTGGACCTCAAGATAATCAACGACGACAGGTAAACAATCCGAATCCCGAATAGTCCAGGAAAAAACCGATAAGGGAATAATACGTCAGCACTTGTAGATAGATTGTTCCCGCGGCACAGGTTGGGCTGCGTCGATTATTTCGATGCGGGTCAGGTAAGCGCGTTGGGAATATCAAAAATCTCACTAGGTAAATTTCCGGGTCCCACTAAAAATGGAGGCCTTAAGGGTTCGGGCTCTTTCACTGGCGTCGTCTGTGGTAACCCCCTCACACTAAGGGGTTCCTTTAGAAAGTTCTGTATGATCGATGAAATCAGACAAAGGCCCTCGGAACTTTGAAAGCTAGGGTCTGCGTTTGAAAATAGAAATGTAAATTTATGCATATGAAATTAAATCTTTCACTATCGACAGATTCACAACACTGAGAAGATGAGTGATAGCCAAAACAATCCGACACAGGACATGAGCCAAGGGATCCACCAGGATCATGAGGCCTCAAGTATGTATATCCCATTAACACCGCAACCAAATCCAGATGGCGAAATGGGAGACCAACACCTCAGTACCCCTCCGCGTCACCATAACAATCTGCATGGATTAGGAGGAGGGTATATACCCCAGAACTTCTGGTACTATGAAGCACGTCACGAACAACCTAACCCCTTTCAGCAAGAGCAGTCTCAATACTTTTATTATGATCAGTGGGGACAGAATCCGCGTCAACAGGGAAATTACCTACAGGAAGAGCAATATGGAAATTTTGATAGATATAACACCGCGTACGATAATCCGAGTAACTGGAACTACGGTTTTCAGAATCAGGAAATACCGCGCCAGACATGGCAAAATGATCAGTGGCATCGGGAGAATAAACACCGACGCGGAGAAAGATCAACAGACGTTTCCACCTCTACAAAATCCGACTCAACGGAGAAGAGAAACGAAAACACACCGGCGGTTTTCCCATCAATGTTTACCAAGGAAATTTGTTCCGCGATAGTGCCAAAACGGTGGAGAGATGTGAACCTCATGAAATATGACGGGACGACTGATCCTGAAGATCATCTTTGCCAGTTCACAACCGCCATGGGAATAAATGAATACAATGATGCCATGTTGTGTAGAACGTTCCCTTCAACTTTAACCAAGATCGCACTCACCTGGTTCACAAACCTTCCAAAAGGCTCTGTAACCAGTTTTGTCCAGTTGTCCCATGTCTTCACATCCCATTTCGGAAGTGCGTGCTCGAGAAAGAAGACCATGCTCGATCTGAATTCCATTAGACAGGGAGCTGGGGAATCTTTGGGGCATTTCTTCACCCGTTTTACCAGTATGGTAGTACAAATCCCCAACTTTAATCATGAGTCGGCAATCATCATACTCATGGGAAATTTGGAAGAGGGAGACTTCAAGACGTACCTGTTTCGGAAGAAACCAACTAGTTACGATGACTTGAGAGAACGGGTGTCTAGGCAGATCGAGGCAGAAGAAGTAGTCGCGTCCAGTTCCAAAGCAAACACATGAAATCAAGGTCTCTTTGGGAAGCTTACTGGAAAATTCAGGAAGAAGAAAGCTAAGCCACCTAGACATCATTCAAAAGCTGCAGATTTTCATCCCCACCGCTACGAAGTACACATGAACTCGGAAAGAGGGCAAGGATCTCGTCAAAGAGAAGATCACCCGCGTTCCTATCATCCGAGAGAGAACCACTATGGAAATCAAGAAATGAGATTTCCACCTAGAAGTGAGACCGACATAAGCAAAAATACCAACCGTGGATGAAAGAGTTACATATACACCATTCCCAAACCCTGAGGAGAAAGTCTATTTAGGACAAGCACTGGAGCCAATAGAAAGAGTTCGGGTCCTGGAAATCATAGCAAGATCAAGAGACGTTTTTGCATGGACTCCACGAGATCTACTAGGAGTCCCGTCCTCGACCGCTTTACATACCTTAAGAATTCGTCCAGGAACAAAACCCATAGTACAAAAGAAGAGGAAGATGGCTCCTGAGAAAGCTGCCGTGGCAAAAGAAGAAACTGATAAGCTTTTAGAGGCAGGGTTGATAGAGGAAGTAGAAGACTCAGATTGGCTCTCGAACGTGGTTTTAGTGAAGAAATCTAATGGGAAATGGAGAATGTGCATCGATTTTACCGACCTTAACAAATCCTGCTCCAAAGATAGTTACCCATTGCCATCCATAGATGAACTCGTCGATGGGACCGCGGGTAATAAGGTCCTTAGTTTTCTTGATGCTTACTCTGGATACAATCAGATAAATTTGGACCCTTTAGACAAGAAAGCCACTACTTTCATCACCAATCAGGGGATATTTTGCTACCGCGTCATGCCTTTCGGACTCAGGAATGCTGGAGCTACGATTCAGAGGGCGGTTGATCGGATCTTTCGTGATCAAATTGGTAGGAATGTGTCAATTTATGTGGAAGATATCGTAGTCAAGAGCAAGAAGGCAGAGGATCATGCAGCATATCTGCAGGAGACTTTTGATTCCCTTCGCAGAGGAGGTTTGAACTTGAATGCAGAGAAGTGTGTCTTTGGAGTTGATTCCGGAAAATTCCTTGGCTTCATGGTTAGCCATCGAGGAATCGATGTGAATCCCGAAAAAGTCGCGGCGATCCAAAATCTTCAACCACCGCGGACGATCAAAGAATTGCAGTCTTTAAATGGAGCAGTAAATTACCTAAGTCGTTTTTGCTCATGCCTCGCGGACAGGTCATTACCCTTCTTTGCTTTGCTCAAGAAAAAGGGGCCAATACAGTGGACTCCAGAGTTACAGAAAGCGTTCGGGAGTTTGAAAGTTTTCTTGTCGACACTCCCTACTCTGCATCAACCCAAGAAGCAAGAGATTCTACATCTATACCTGTCGGTAAAGAACATTACCATCAGTGTAGTCTTGACGAGAGAAGAAAAGTACCCCGTGTATTATGTCAGTCGTGTGCTACAGGATGCTGAAACGCGATATGAACCAGTGGAGAAAATGATTTTATGTCTGATATTCGCGGCAAGGAGGTTGAGACCATATTTCTAGGATCACATTATCAGAGTAATGACTGACTTACCGATGCGTCAAATCCTCCACTCCCCATGCCTGTCAGGGAGAATGATGAAATGGGCAGTCGTCCTGACAGAATTTGAAATAAAATATACCTCGCGGAAGGCTGCTCTGGCTCAGGTTTTAGCCGATTTTATTAGCGAAACAAGTTTTGAACTGACTGCTCAAACAGAAAAGAGTGAGTGGACTCTCAGGGTGGATGGTGCAGCCAATAAAGATGGGTGCGGAGCTGGGGTTACTCTCACTGCACCCGGTGAACAACAATACAATTACGCTTACAAATTGGACTTCCAAGCTACCAACAATGAGGCTGAATACGAAGCCCTGCTCGCAGGCCTGGAAGTAGCTTTAGTCAAAGGCGCCAGGCAAGTATCAGTCTACACCGATTCAGAAGTAGTGACGCGGCAGATAACAGAAGAGTATGAGGCCAAAGCTGGTGATATGCCTGACTATCAAAGAAAGGCACGAGCGCTGTCAAAAGCTTTCTTAAGTTTTTGCCTAACGGTTGTTCCTAGAAGTGACAATCAGCAAGCAGACGCGTTGGCACGGTTAGGAGCGGTCATGCCTGAGGAAGTAGGAAAGGAAGTGATCCTCGAAAGAATGAACAGTCGAAGACTTATCCAAGAAGTCTACCAAGTACAGGGGATCAAAATAGGAGACTAGAGAACGTCACTCGCGGACAATTTAGGCAAGGGCATCTTGCCCGAAGAAAGAGAAGCAGCTAAGAGAGTGATCACGAAATCTTCTCGGTTCACCATCAGAGAAGGAAGGCTATATAAGAGAGGCTACTGCCTCCCAGATCTATTGTGCATATCAGCAGAGGAAGGAAATCTCGTTGTGAAAGAACTACATGATGGAGTTTGTGCACACCACAAGGGGTGGAGGGCTGTCGTGGCCAAAGCAACCAGGCTAGGGTATTACTGGCCAACTATGAAGCGAGATGTTCAAGATTACATCCAGAAATGCGACGCGTGTCAGAGGTTCGGAAATTTGATTCACCGCCCTTCCGAAGTACTGAAAAGTATAACCGGAGCTTGCCCTTTTTCTGTCTGGGGAATGGACATTCTTGGTCCATTTCCCACTGCCCCCGGATAGTTGAAATATGTGCTTGTCTTGGTTGATTACTTCACAAAGTGGGTCGAGGCCGAAGCAATGGGACTAATCAACGCGGAAAAGGTGAGAAGATTCTTGTGGAAGAACATCGTCTGCCGTTTCGGGGTACCCAACTCAATAATCACGGATCATGGACCTCAGTTTGATTGTGAAACAATCAGAGATTTCTGCACAGGATAAGACATAAACCTCAAAATCTCGTCTGTGGCCCATCCACAGACGAACGGACAGGCATAAACAACCAATCGACAATTATTGCATGGGATACAAAAGAAGCTCGGGAGCATAGCAAAAGGACGATGGGCTGAACTTCTACCATTAGTTCTCTGGTCCTACCGCACATCAGCAAAAACTCCAACTAGAGAAACCCCATTTTCTCTAGTCTTTGGCATGGACGCGGTTATCCCAGTAGAAAGGTTGGTTCCTTCGGCACGAATAATGACATACAACCAAGAAACCAATGATGAAGCATTGGAACTCGAACTCCATCTCATAGAGGAGCGTAGGATGACAACAGCCATAAAGGAGCAAGAATACAAAAGGCGGCTATCTAAATATCGGGATAGACGAGTTCGCCCGCGGCATCTCAAGGAAGGAGATTTGGTGCTCCGCCAAGCTACCTCTGGAAGGGAAACTGGACCCAAACTGGGAGGGACCTTATGTGATCGTGAAAGAAGTTCAAGAAGGAGCATACAAACTAAGCACCCACGAATGCACCGTTTTGAACAAGACTTGGAATACTGATAATCTAAAAAAGTTCTATGTATAATTGCCAGTAATTGTATGAAACAGGAAGCTTAGTCGTCCCCGCAAAAATTAAATAAAGCGGTTAGAGGGCGCTTTTATTATTTTCCTCCATAAGAACTTCTTAAATAAGTCCTATGACGCTGGAGCTTGGCTCCGCGTCGGGCCTCTGATCGAATCCGCATTCTCAGATATGATATTTTATATTAAGTCCTAGGACGCTGGAGCTTGGCTCCGCGTCATGCCTCTGATCGAATCCGCATTCTCAGAGATGATATTTTATATTAAGTCATAGGACGCTGGAGCTTGGCTCCGCGTCAAGCCTCTGATCAAATCCCCATTCTCAGAGATGATATTTTATATTAAGTCCTAGGACGTTGGAGCTTGGCTCCGCGTCAGGCCTCTGATCGAATCCACATTCTCAGAGATGATATTTTATACTAAGTCCTAGGACGCTGGAGCTTGGCTCCGTGTCAGGCCTCTGATCGAATCCGCATTCTCAGAGATGATATTTTATATTAAGTCCTAGGACGCTGGAGCTTGGCTCCGCGTCAGGCCTCTGATCGAATCCGCATTCTCAAAGATGATATTTTATATTAAGTCCTAGGACGCTGGAGCTTGGCTCCGCATCAGGCCTCTAATCGAATCCGCATTCTCAGAGATGATATTTTATACTAAGTCCTAGGACGCTGGAGCTTGGCTCCGCGGCAGGCCTCTGATCGAATCTGCATTCTCAGAGATGATATTTTATATTAAGTCCTAGGACGCTGGAGCTTGGATCCGCGTCAGGCCTCTGATCGAATCCGCATTCTCAGAGATGATATTTTATACGGAAATTTCGCCTGGTACCTCTGAGGTAAGGCCTTTTTCGCGCGGTGTACCAAAGTTTGGCATATTTCGCCTGGTACCCCTGAACTTTTTTTTTTATTTGCCGCGTGCCCCTACGTTAGAATATTAACCTTTTCCGTTAAAAGAATTTAAAAAAACCCAAATTGATAGACAGACCTTCCTCTTCGTTCAACGTGAGAACGACCGCCTCTTTGCTCATGGAGAGAACAACGTGAGTCTTCTCAACTCCAAGGAAGAGAACGACACCGGCGAAGGGAGACACTGACGAGGTGGAGACCTAGGGACATCGACGGTCGGAGTAAGTTTTCTTCCCTTTGAACTTGTTGTCAGATTTAGGGTTTTTTTTTTCAAATTGAGGGTTTTGGGTTGGTTTGCCTATGGAGGCTGTTCGAATTAGGGGTTTAGGATTAGATTTATGAATCAATTCATGTCTTACTCAACTTGTTAGCTGTTCGAATTGGGGTTAGATTTAGGGTTTTTTTTTTTTTTTGAATTGGGGGTTTTGTATATGTTGTTATCTGTTCGAATTAGGGATTTAGGGGTTTTTTTTTCGAAATTATTGTCATAAAATGCTTACTCTTCATGTTCATGTATGGTAATTTATTGTGGTTATTGAGGCAACCTGAATATTTTTTATTGTAGAATGGAGGACAAGATTTTGTTGAGAATTCATTATATTCATCGAGAACATGTGGAAATAGAGGTTGATGATCCTGATAAGTGCAACATTATGGATTTATTTGTTGATTTGTTAGAGGGGGCTGAAAAATCCGGGTTGTTTCTACCTGACAATCCAACCTTGTGGTATGCACATAATGGTCAAAGTTTCCAGCTAGAAAGTGATGATGATATTGTGAATATGTTTCACTTATTTTCGACGAACAAGTTGATTAATTTGGCTGTTGGATCGAGTGATTCCCCATCTAAGAATTTGGAGTTGGCAAGGGGTTTGTTGCAATCAAAGAGGAAAACATTACTTCCAAGTTCAAGTCACGGTAGTAAACCCACGTCTAGTAAGAGAGTTCCTGCCACCTCTGCTAGAAGAAGAGGGGATTATGTTCCAAAAGGTGGAAGTACTTCTCATTCATTCGGTAGTGAACCCACTTCTGGTGATCTTAGTGCAACAAAGGTCGATGTACCTAGTTCTGTATTGCCAAATGTTGTCGTTGATGTGCCATCTGATCTTATCTTACCTGTTGTTGATTTTTCCATTGTTGGTGTGGATGCAACCGTTGTTGAGGATGATGGGTATGATGGTGATGTTGAGGAATTCTCCGGTAGTGATGATGGGTCAGATTACTTTGACAGACTATATGAGAATGGAGAGTTGTATGGTGAGACAGAGTTTGGGAAGATCAAACTGAAGGTGTGGATGCTATTTGGGGATAAAGAAAGTTTGACTAATGTGGTGAGGGATTATTGTGTCCAAGATGGATTTGCTATTGTAGTTTTAAAAGCAGATCAGAGAAGGTATACGGCTATATGTGGAGAATTGACATGTGATTGGAGGATTCATGCATCAACCCTTTCAGACGGACAGACATGGGATATCAAAACATTGAAAGACACTCATTCGTGCTTGAAACTGAGCAAGTATAATCCTATGGCAACTCCAGATTGGGCATCAACTAAAATTGTGGAGTATGTACGAGCAGATGATGATGTCAAAGGCAAGACCATTCAAGCTTTGCTATTTGAGAAATTTGGTATAAATATGAAGCCAACCTCTTTGTATAAAGCAATATCACTTGCCCATAAAATTATCACAGGAAGCGAAGACACTTCTTATGGGAGTTTGCCCGGGTATTGTAAGGTTTTGAAGATGTCAAATCCTGGATCAAAGGCTCATGTGGTGTGGGCACATGGTCAAGAAGCTCCTGAAAAACCCACACAATTTAAGAGTGTCTTCGTTTCTTTAAAGCCAATGATTGACAGATTCATTCATGGATGTAGAGGGTTAATTGGAGTGGATGGTTGTCACTTGAAGGGGAAATATGGTGGAGTTGTTTTGTCAGCTATTGCGTTGGATGGAAACAATGAGATTTTTCCATTAGCATATGGTGTGTACGAGAATGAAAGTAAGAGGACGTGGTCTTCTTTCTTCTATCAGCTGAGGGA
Source organism: Persicaria tinctoria (assembly GCA_037127255.1). Lineage (NCBI taxonomy): Eukaryota > Viridiplantae > Streptophyta > Magnoliopsida > Caryophyllales > Polygonaceae > Persicaria > Persicaria tinctoria. The sequence continues at coordinate 44,720,647 of JBANSL010000018.1, forward strand.
GCTATTGAGCAGCACTGAAAGAGAGAACTGTTGTATCGTTTCAGATAGGCAAAAGGTAAAAGTTTCAATTGATTTCAATTCCAGTTTTCTTTTTATTTTGAGCAAATTGAAAAATTCAAGATTCCAACCTAGTTTAGTTGCTAAATTTTGAGTTTCTGAAATTTTTTAGTTGTTGAAATTGCTGGAATTTTGAGTTATGTTTTGACATTTCAGCAAATATAGCTTTGAATTGATGGGATTTTGAGTTTATGAAATATTGAGTTGCTGAAATTTTAGTAACTGGGTTTGAGTTGCTGAAATTTTGAGTTCCTAAAATTTCTTATTTTCCTAAAATTGGGTTTGAGTTCATTTCTTATATATTTGAACGAGTGGGTTGAACCGGCTCTTGAACAAGTGTGGCCCACTATATCAAGGCGATATTGTGCAACACGTCTTGTTGCCAACTTCAAGAAAGCTTATCCTGGAAAGCCTACAAATGACTTATTTTGGGCATGTTGCAAGGCATTTTCTGAATCCAAGTTCAAAAAAGCTATGGAAAATGTGGAGAAGCCTATTGGGTCGGGTGGTGTCGATTGGCTAAAAAAATTGGGTGAATTTGAATGTTGGGCAAGGCATAGGTTTGATCCAAGTTTGCATTCTCCTGAACCAACAAGTAACTTTGTAGAGTCATTCAACTCAACATTGGGATCGGATAGATGCCTTCCCGTGTTAGCACTTCTTGAAGGTACAAAAATCAGCTCTTCAACTTCCCATTGTGTTATCGATCTTACATATTTATACATTTGCTTTGTAGGGATTAGACGAACAATGATGGTGAGACATTGTATGAGACAAGAAGCCGCTATGAAATTACGTGATGATGATATCACTGAATATGCGAAGAAGAAACTAAAAAAGGCACGAGCAGATGCCCGCTCTCTACACGTGACGTCGGTTACTGATTTTGGTTTCCTATTAGGTATTGATTTGTGAAGATGGTTTTAGCTAATGGTTTTGGTTTAATTTCATGTTTTCAAGGCATCACCCATAGAATTTGAAGTTACAGAAGGTCGTTCCTCTTTGCCGGTGAACATCGAAACCAAAAATTGTGCATGTGGTGAGTGGCAAATTCGTGGCATCCCTTGTAAACATGCAGTGAGAGCTATATTGGAGCTTAGAGGACATCCAGAAAATTATGTGTCTGAATGGTATTCAATACGATTGTATAAGACAACCTATTCGGTGAATTATAAGGCTGTTAAGGATGAGGAACAATGGCCTACATTTGATTTTCCAAGAATCAGCCCACCGAGCATGAGAAGGGGAGTCGGGACACCTCCAAGAATTCGGAGGAGACAAGAAGATCAACCAGCGTCGGGAAAAAGGTCTCGGATTGTGACTTGTGGAAGGTGCAAGGCATTTGGGCACAATGTGAAGACTTGTAAAGGGGGACCAACAGCAAGAGAGCTTAGGGAGCAACAAGGCATCCGAGTTGAACGACGAAAAAAGAGGAAAACTAAAGCAACAACCAACGAAGAGTCAGGTGTAATGTGCTCAGCCCCCTGGATCTCTGAAAGCCAGTAAACTGGAACTCTGGAAGCAACATGGTTGGGAGCATTATGCTATTCATTTTGTGTTTTGAGTAGATGTTGACTAGATATTGGCATGACTACTATATATCCACCTTTTGATCATGTGGAGTGCTTTTCAACATGCTTGCGCTTGTTTATGTAGCGTTCAACAGTGTTATCAAGTTGAAACTTGACCTTGTAATGGGTATTTGGTAGGATTATTATTCAACGCAGAAAATTAATTGTGTTTTTTCATATCAATACATTAAATTTGGCAAACTACAGTGTTCAACTACTTGAACCTTTTTTTTCAGTAACCATGGTATAAAAATAAATGGAATTGGGAGGATTTGAGGGGAGAGTGCATAAAATAAATGGAATTGGGAGGATTCTTGAAGACTTTCGTGTGGTAATAATAGGGGTAGGTAGATTAGGTGAAGAAGGGGAAGACAAGAATCAAGAACAGGAAAAAGAATTTGTCCTATTGACAATTCAAAAAGGAAATGATGGGGTAAAAGGATGAGTCATCAGTGGAATTCACCAAAGGAAGAGAGGGACGTTGTGTGGAGCTAATTTCATTTGATTTTTAACGGAAGTTTTGACGGAAAAGGTTAATATTCTAACATAGGGGCATGCGGCAACAAACATGCCAACAAAAAAAAAGTTCAGGGGTACCAGGCGAAATATGCCAAACTTTGGTACACTGCGCGAAAAAGGCCTTACCTCAGGGGTACCAGGCGAAATTTCCGTATTTTATATTAAGTCCTAGGACGCTGGAGCTTGGCTCCGCGTCAGACATTGGATCGAATCCGCATTCTCAAAGATGATATTTTATGTTAAGTCCTAGGACGATGGAGCTTGGCTCCGCGTCAGGCCTCTGATCGAATCCGCATTCTCAGAGTTGATATTTTATATTAAGTCCTAGGACGCTGGAGTTAGTCTCCGCGTGAGACCTCCGATCGAGACCATAATCTCGGAAATGAGGTTTCACTTAAATCCCAAAGACGCTGGAACTTAGCTCCGCATTGGGATTTCAATCGGAGCTACGTTCTCAGAGGTAAAATCTAAAACTCCAGAATCCAAACCCTGCGTCAGATCTATGCTCAAGATAGTCTAGAAATGAGAGATATAGTTTTCATGAACCTTTCTGGAGCACCCAAAGCTTTCCGGTTTTCGAAGGAAATTATGGCCATAGATCCGCATTTAAAACCAAAACAAACAGAGATGAAGTACACTAGCACATTCAAAGAGTTGTCCGTTTAGGATGAAAAACATGCCCCCATCAGCTCATGCCCGCCGAACCCGAGCTGGGATGAGACGAGTTCTACCTTGACTCAGGCAAAATCCATTTGAGGGAGGACCTTCTGACTCCGTAGAGGCCCACTCAGCATCTACTTCATCTCCCACAGTATCTAAAATCTGAACATCGAAGCGATTTCCTCCTTTATAAATAAAGGTTAAAAAAGAACCAATATTAATGATGTGTGACTCGACAAAATCATTCCAACCTCCTCTTAAAAAAGGAACCCTGTAATCTCCACGCATGACTTCCACCGAGAAATCTCGAAGGATCCTAGTTGACAAAAGAATGTTCCTAGGGAGATCTGGCCCAAGATTATCCTCGAAACATAGTGGTAGAGACTAGCAAAGGACAGAATTAAAAGAGCAGTAAGGAGAAACCAACCCGATAAAAAGAAAAACTTAGCAAGTTAGGAACTAACCAAGCGGAGAAGTTGCTCGGGAAAACTGATTCTCTCGAAAAAGGACCAAGGCGGACTAACAGGGGAAGGCATGATAAAAGCGGAATAGCAAGTCTAGGAATCCTTTCCCCCATACTCTCTTTTATAAAGCGCATGGATAATACTGGAAACATGTCATAAACAGGAATACAAGGCCAATAAGTTCGAAAGGTCAAATCGTTGAGCCTAAAACCGCAGGCGCACCATGCATGAAATAAACAGTGAACACTATTGCTAAGCAACTCAGAGGTTCCGTGAGCGACACATCACGACGAAGTAGCCTTGAAAAACTAAAACCAGTCACACAGTTGGCATGCATGACTTTAAAGTCTCTCAGAAGCAATTATTAAAGACTTCGCAAATGAGCCAATCTTTCAAATACTTCCACTTAGGAGAAGGCTGCTCGCGTCCAGTAATAGGCCAAGACAAAAGATAAAAAGCGTGTCACACAAGAATTTCAAAACACATCCACAAGATCAATAAAGCTAATAAACAAGCTTAAGGCTTTATTTCGTTATGAAAATCCGGCTTAAGATCCATTTGAAGCTACGTCGTGGGGAGAAGGATCGTCATGATGGACCTCACGCCCACCCCCGCGTGAATCCACCACCCGAACCTCGAAACAGGCCTCACTCATATGGGTAAAAATCATAGAAACCCCCCTTTCAAAACCATGCGATTCCACAAAATCTTTCCATTCGCGGCCAAGGTAGAGAAGACCACCGTTGTGTCGCTCTATACAAACCGGAAAATTGCACAACAGATGAGAGGAAAGTAAAACTCGGCTAGGAACAGCATCTGCATACACCTCCTCAAACCTAAGTGGTAACAACTAAAAAATAGAAGAGGAGTATAAGCAAAGAGGGAGTTTTTAAAGGAAAATAGAAATTAAGTATAAAGATCTCACCAATCGCAAGAACTGTTCAGGATAATCAATCGCTTGGAAAAAAGCCCATCGTGGTTCTGGCTCAAAAACCCCGTCTGCCCTAAATGATAAAGGAGGAACTACAATGGATCCTCGCATCTCGATAAAATTGGAGGAAAACAGTAAAAACCCTCTCTTTTGTATCATCAATCACGAGGGAATAGTCAAACTAGAAAAGAAGAATTGCATGCATATCATGCAACAGGTAACACAGTCACCAAGGGCACGCGTCTTCCATTCTCTAAATACAAAATTAATCAGGGAGTCTTTTCTCAAAACTAGCAAAAGTGAATTGAAAAAGGAAAAACAGAAATTACTTTCCGATAGAAAGCGATAAAACCGAGGGCAGGAAAACCTCGCGCAACGAGTATAAAACACGCTAGGGTGTCCTGAAGTAATGAACATCCTAAAACAAGATGGATCAAAGTTTGCCACCAAGGGCTTTCTATAGAGTCATCATGAGGGAGGAACAACTTCAAACACTTCGTCTCTCTCTCATGTATGTTCTAATCGACGAGGATGCTCACACTCAAGCTAGACTCTGGTCTCGCTCCAACCAGGAGCACGAAGTGAAAGTAGAAAGGGATGGAGACGGCCTATTCTGGCTGACTCAAGGATGGCGCGACTTCACACAAGCAAATCGAGTCAATGTAGGATCAACTCTGATTTTCACCTACATGGGAGACTCCATCTGTGAGGTCGATGTTGTCAGCCCTGACAACGAGGAAAATGGAGAAGTAAGACGTCCTTAGGTTTCTACTCTATCCTTCGCGTCACTATCTCTAAAATGATGTATCGAGTTTAAAGGGATCCAACCTCTGGGAAGGTTTTTGTATGCTACTTCGTATTATGAATAAAAAAGATCCCTCTAATTTTATTTCTGAAATCACAAGGACACAATAAGTAGTGAAAAGGAATCATGGGTCCCCTTTTTTCTTTATTCACAAAAACATAATCTATGACCAGTTTACAAACTCTCAAAACATGACGCGGGAGAAGCTCAATTGGAACTGCATGATGAAGAAACCGAGTTTAAGGTGACCTCATGGTCATCCCCAATTTCGCGACGCGAACAGACTTGGAAGGAAACATTACCCCTATGAAAAAACATCATAGCACTTCCTATCCCAAGGTGGTGAAGCATAAGAAACTCATCCCAACCGCTATCAATCTGGAAAAGACCATTCTCACTCCAAGATACAACCACTGGAAAGTCGTGGACAAGATATGATGAAAGAAAAGCCCATCGAGGCGGTAAAGGCCCATATTCAGCTTCAAACTGAGGAGGCATAACCTGCACAATGATAAACTTAAGACCCAATATAGGTAACCCAAGCTCTGTTGAAATAAAAATGAAAGAAACTCACTAGCCGAGAAAGCTGCTCCACATTCTCAATCTTTTGAAAAAAGGCACAAGGGTTGAAATTTCCCGATGACATAACACTTGCAATGACACGATCGGCCGTCTGAACATAAGGGGTGGCAAAGAAGACGAAAAGATTAAGGCTTTAAAAAGGAAAAATCCACCTTGAAGCATACATACAAGTGGAAAAAGACTTCGTACATTCGGACCGACCTTTTCAGCACTTGGAGAGGTCAGAACATAAATAGATAAATATTTACTGTGGGCAAAATATACAAGTATCTTATCGAAAGAGATCTCAAACCCAAATTCTCAAAACAAAACAAGTATCTCAATGGAACACCAAAAACAGGGAACCAAACACAAGTCCCTAAATCCTTAAAAGTTTCATCCCACAAGAACCGAGAAATCAAAGATTAATGGGCGGTAGCTTCCTTCTCAACCTCTTCCACCGCGTCCTCAGCATCTTCGTCTTCAGAATAGGAATCTTCCGCGGCCATCTCTTCCTTCGAAAGCCCCCAGTCAGCACTAGTCATACTAGGCTCAAACTTCTCCAGGGGAATACCAGGTTAATGGCCGAACGCGTAACACTTTGGTTGATCCCCGCGACCATTCCCTTCCGGAAATAGCTAAAACACCCATCTTTTAAGATAATGGTGCCCTTCGAAGTCTGGAGGCAAGTTTTAGCCACAGAGGACAAAAAAGAGGTGCCGGCCTCAGTCTTTATCCACTCAGAATTTAGATAAGCTAAACCCTTCGAGCTCTGAAGCCATTGAAGGGCCACATCTTGATCTTGACGCGCCTTGACTGTGTCAAGTTCTTTCTTGGTGATGGACACCTCCTCGCGAAGGATGGAGAGATATTCTTCCATCTTATCAATGCTGGCTTGCCGAGTTTAAAGAAGTTCCCGTGAGGTCCTTTCTGCCGCTTCTAGCTCTTTGACGTGAGAAACAGCAGCGCCCAGAGAAACCTTAAGATCATCGTGTTTTTTCTGCAAAACTACCATGGCCTCCTTCTAGGCTTGCACTCCCTCATGAAGGTTCGCCGACCACTTTTTGAACTTCTCCAGCGAGGCTGGGTCACCCACAGTGTTTCCCATGATTCGAAGCTGATGAGCCAATCTTTTAATCTCCTCCTCCTTCTGTTTGAGACTCTCTTCACCACACACCAAACGCTTTTCGACGTCTGGTTGAATCACCCTCAGCTAAGACAAGAATGAGGAAAGGAGAAAAGCCAGAAATTACGCCGCATCAAAATAAAAATTGGTCGAAAGAGGCAGCCAAACAGAATGAACTTACCCACTGGATAATACGATCAAAGTTGGTCGAAAGAGTAACAGGATCCAATCGACTGACATACCCCTGCTCCGGAAGACAACGCTTCTTAGTCGGAAAGGCGAGACCTTGCAGATCAATCAAGTTGAAGCCAGGAATGGGAAATTCGCGTAGAGTTGCCTCACCCTCCAAGAAGAGTCCCCTTTCATCCGCGGCTGATGGCCCAACAACAATACTAACCCTCCTTTTCTTTGATTTAGAAGCCTCAGGCGCAGATGGACGAACGCGTTTCTCGCGAGATGCAGGAACCAATGAAGAAGACCCTTTAAGAACATCGGTCTCTTCCGCGACGCTCACATCAACAATCGGTGCCAATTCCGGAGCCAAAGAAGGAGCAGGAGGATCATTAACCGCCGAGCTTGCCTTTTTCTTCTTTTCGGATCTGGCTTTGTGTCGTTTCAAAAGCGCGTCCAAATCCATTTTATCTGAACATGAAAACATTCCATGATGAGTCATCTATCAAAACAAGACAAAACATGAAGACACAAATTTATACACCAAGAGAAACAATAGAACAAAAAGAGCCACCTAGTCGCGGATGAGGCAAACTCAAGCCAGCCATCTCAAGACGAAACGCGGATAGCATTTTATCCCACAGAAATCTAGGTATATGAGACAACAATTGTCTGAACTCAGAAAGATTGGAAACTTTTGGTTTCTTCACAGGGCAAAAACGCCCCGGAACAGTTCGGAAATTAAAGCCTTGCCCAGACCTGTCGTGGACCAAAAACCACTTGTACTTCCAATTCGGTTTGCTAGACAACCTATCCATGTACCCACAACTCGAGTTGCACTGGTAAAACCTTGAATCTTGAGTCCCCTTTTTTAAGGAAAAGATACTGAACATTAACTTCCAAGAAGGAGCAACTCCAATCTCCTTACACCTCATAATAAAACTGGTAAAAAACATCGAGCCATTAGGGACGATCTGGGCGAGGCTCAAATTGTACTCATCCAAAAACCATGAGAAAAAAAGATGTAAGGAAAGTCGGAAGCCTTGGGACAAACTAGCCGCGTATACAACCAAATAATCTTCATAGGCATCTAAGCAACCTCCCCCGTCCTCAGGAAGACAGAACTCTATACCCGCTGGCCATGGGAAGATTTGTGAAAGGGCATCAAGATCTTCCAAATTCAACAGAGTAGTGCAACCCCTCAACTCACCCACGGGAGACCTCCACGGATGAATCCTATCGGTCACAACTGGTGGACGGTTAAATGGAGGCGGAAGAGGCTTAAAATCCCCCAGAAAAAGGCAAGTGTCCAGGTCCCCCAAATTATACAATGGGGTGTCTAAATCGGTTAAATTCTCTTTAGAACGGATCTTCTTCGGATTTTCCGCTAATCCAATTGGGGGAGCCTCATAGGGAATCCAAATATCATCCACCTCTTGATCTGCAGACTGAGAAATAGATGAAGGGCCCGCGTCCACCGAAGAACTAGCACCGGACTCATCCACGTCCCTCAAGTTCTCATCTCCCGCGCATCCCTTCGATGAAGAAGAAAGTGTGTAAGGAGAAGAATAGTAATCAGGGTCAGAACGCTTCTGATGCCTTCTCACCTTAATAGGACTACCCGTAGGACCAACTCGATCTGGAGTCGACGCGGATGGGGAAGAAGACGACTCTGATGAAGAACCACCAGAGCTAGAAGAAGAACTCTCAGAAGAGGAAGAAAGGGTCTCTGGAGTTGGACGCGCTCGAGAAGATGAAGCGACACCGCTTCTCCACCCTTCACCTCTCTCAAAATCCTCTAACGAATCGCGCTCCTCGCCGAGACTAGCCATTTCTAAAGAAGCTAGAGGGAAATCGTATGAAGATTTACTTACACAAAGCAAAATCTCATCTAAAAACACATTCAGAGACAAACTCGCACCCTAGCTTACGATCTATCCATCAAAAAATTTAAAATCTAACAAAGAAAAATAAAGAATAGCGTAGAACAAGAAAAATACCTTGAAAATTTGAAGAAATCTGCCGGAAACTTCGAGCAAGCAACCGGAAACCTAAAAAACCGCCGCCGGAAAACCAAGAGATGGATAAGAACATAATTCTAGTAAATTTATCGGCGGTTAACGATGCCCAAAAACCTTGCTGCTTCAGCAAAGCCCGCATCTTGATCTGCCACAGACTGAAAGAATTTCTTCTAGTAAATTTGTCGATCTTCAACACAGAACCAGACATCATTCTCAGCAGAAATCAACAACCAAAGCTCTGATACCAGTTTGTTATAACGAGAATGAAAATACCGAAGAAAGACACGGAGATTTACGTCCACGGGCAGAGAACTAGATTTGTATTAGAGGAAGCAAAACAGATTACGGTTACAAGGGGTCGGCGTTTCATGAGTATATGAAGAGACTCATGAAACGCTAAACAAACAATGGACTGAAAGCCCAAAATAGACAGACGATAGGCCCGTTTACAATAAACATTGCATACTGTAAAGGCGGGGTGGCGCTTCCCTCTCTAGCCCCCAGCCAGTGAGACCACTGCCAAGGGGCGGAGCCCCTCGGACCCCTCGATGTGTCGCCGGTCAACGATTGATTCAAGGCACATTAACATAAACAATATGAAACCTGTATAAATAAATGTTTGTCTCGATCAAGGTGGAGTCATCAAAGCCAAATACTTGAACTGGCTTTTGTAAGATGATGCCTCCCAAGAGTTTTGCGATAATGCATTTATTCCAAGATAGGATCTCCCGAATGTGCAATCCACCCTCCTCAAATGGTCTCGTGACCTCACTCCATGCAACCAAGCATTTAGCATTTTATTCTGTTCCGCTTCAAAGGTAGCACGTGCAAAAGCGACCAATCTCCTCCACAACCCCCTTCTAGCTAACCATCTAGAGATGAGGCGTTTTACCTTATCAAGCAAGCTCTTGTACGTACTCATGAACAACGATACCCTTTGAGGTATTTGACATGAAGGACCTCCACTCTAAATCCCAACTGATGCATGATAGCCTCAACAACTGCCTGCAGAGTAGATACACTCCCAACAAACAGCTCACTATTCTCTGCATTCACTTTTAAGCCCGAAGCACATGGATTGCAAGAAAAAGGATACATTTTTCATTAAAAAGGATTTAAATTTGATCATAATCAGTTGTTAAAGAAGGGCAGTTTTAACTTTTAAGTACGCCCAAAGGAATAAACAAGTTCATTCAATTTTTCCTACAAGTACTATTTAACTTTAACAAAGAACATATATATATATATGGTGCAAGATTCTTATATAAGACAATATAAACATGAGTCTGACCTAGCTAGAGAGCCACATGGAGAAGGAAACAAATTCAAATTAAACGCCGACACACGTAGTGTAGAAAAATGAAGCACTTGAGCAAGACTGTCTAGAGTGTATAGAGACCACAAATTATGGGATGCAATAGGCACTAACCCCAAGACCAGTATTTTTACGTGGTGGTGCATCAGCCTCATATTAATGTGTGATGGTCGAACTATACGATCAATCAGGCAATATTCAAGAGCTTTGCTTTCTGAGCATTGAAGCGCTTCAACAATTTTAGATCTTGGAAAATAATGGAAGGGAGATCTGTTTCACTATCTGAAAAAATTCAAATAAAGGAACAAGAAACTATTTATTCATTACAGAGCTAATTAGTCCACTTTTTCAACTGGCTGGCCTATATTTTCAACCAATTCATTGAAGAAGGCGATGAACCAAAAGCCAAGTATTGTTACTAAAAAGAGTCTTATACTCACCGGGCATGGCAGTATTCCAATTCGGGTATAAGACGGCTGTTTTGTGGGAGGTGGGGATAGGCGATATGTGAGAGACGGAGAGGTCAAAAATCTGGTTGGGGCGAAAGATGCCACTCATGCTCCTAGTTTGGATCTGGTTGACCGACTGTGTGGGGTTAGGTGGCGGGGCAGGGGCTGCAGCTGACGGGACAGAGGCTTGAAGAGACAGGACAGGGGCCACAGGGGGCTGGACAGGGTTAGGAGGTGGCAGGATAGGTGCTGCATGCGGCAGCATATGGGTAGCTTGTGGCAAGATATGTGCTACAGGTTGCGGTAAGGGAGGGTTGGGTGCCCATGTCGGAGATGTAATAGCATTCGAAGAGGAAGAGGGATGTAGTTGGTGAAGGAGGTGAGGTGTAGGGTAGTTAGTCATCAGAAGGGGGCGAGGTGTTTGGGGATGTAGGTGGACTAAAAAATGGGAAGGTGGTCTTATCGAATGTGACATGGCGAGAGAATATGACACGTTTGGTAAAGGGATCAAAACATCTATACCCTCTATGATTGCAGGGGTAGCCGAGGAAAACACAAGGTGTGGATCGATGAGCAAGTTTACGAGGGGCAACTGATGCTTGGTTGGGTTGACTGTTGTAAGAAGGAAATCGAGATTGCAAATAGAATGTAAATAAAGCAAACCAAACCAAATTCCATCCCTTGCAAATAATTACAAGACCTCCTCCTGATGCAGAAGTGGGAAGTCAGGATCGATCCTCGAGGAAGCGTGTCAGCGGATCTCAAGTAGCAGCAAATCTCACAACTTGATAGCACTAATTGTGGAAATAAATAAATAAATCTCTAAAAGGAACTAGAACTAATTGTGGATAAATATCTTCTCCTCCAACTTGATACCACTTGATAGATCTTGATGGAATTTGCTCTCGAAAATATCTCCATCGGATTCGGGATAGAAACTTAACAAGACTCGGATTACTCGACGTCGGCTTCTGGGGATTTCCTCGATATCGAGTAGTTTCATCGATATCGACTAACTTTCCTTCGTCTTCAGTTTCTTCGTCGATCTCGGCTCCAGGATGTGAAAATCGACTTAAGATTTCCTCAATATCGAGTTAACTTCCTCGATATCGACTTCTGTCTTCCAGCTCCCAGCTTCCTCGTCGACTCCGGGGTCTTCACTCGATTTCAGGTTACTCAATATCGAGTAAAGCAAGCTCTGCTCGATTCTGGCTAACTCTAGTGGAAATCGACTGTTTGTACTCGAAATCGACTAAGCTTCGTCGAAATCGACTAAGGTGTTGTCGAGTAGATTTCCTTGCTTTCAGCTTGATTTGTCCCGGTTCCGCTGCTCCTTGACCTTGGACTTCTGTAGCTGACTTCGAGATTTTCTCCTTTCTAAGAATTGCTGTAAATTGCCTCGATTTCTGCGAATTAAACAGAAACTGGTGTAGATTCCATAATTTGGCAAATAAGCATAAACTAAATAGATTTTGTACTATTCTAACCCAAATGTATGAAATGCATGCAGAAAACGATATAAAAGTAACTATAAAACATGGCGAATTAGGCTCACAACAAACACCCCATACTTAAGCTTGCTTGTCCTCAAGCAATACTTTTAATTGTCATTCAGGGGAAGAAATCAAAACTCTCAACATATTAGATTCATTCTCATATAACCCTGCAATCAATTACCATCCTCGAAAAGGTACTAATGTCACAAATCCATGCATGTGCAATAAAAAGCAACATTTACTCATAAAAGGAGGGTTATGCAAAAACAATTCATATGACAAAGCATTAATAATCAAGAGGACTTTTAGTTAAGCTCAATAAGGAGTAGATTGGTAAAAGGCTAAAGGTGTGCAATTTTTGGCAATGTGGTGCTAATAATTCGGGGAAATGGAGTATTTTCCAAACTTTCATACCACATTCCTTCTTCATAAGATTCTCACCTTTCCATAATGCTTTTATCAATAATAATGCTTTTACCTCTCTAACCTCAACACTGCCTTCTCGCGAGTCGCAAACATGGGTGTCAAGAATGGCCCCGGATACTTAGTGCCTTGGACTCCTTACCTATGTGTCCCATCTCACCGAACTATTATCTCAGTAAGCATTGTCGATCTACCTTTATCTCATGAGGTGATCGGATTTTCTTTCACTCATTAAATTTTCCATATATTTCAAACAATTTCCTACCAAACTCCAATAATGATAACAACAACACAAACACCATATAACATATCCATAATGTAGCTTTCATTCTCAACATAATCCCCGGATGGAAATAATGTAAAGAATGGACAATATTTAGATCATGTGGAGCAATATATAAAATAAGGCTCAATATGGCTTTTGTGATGCATAAGCATAGGTAAGGCTAGGATGTAAACAATATGAGCATTACATGGAAATATAAAGTCCTCCTTCCTCTTATCATGCAACATGTCAAAAGCAACCTCAAATTTTACCTCATTTCATGGTTTTCATCAAAATATGCACTTCATTGTGACTTCCCTTTACTAGGCCATTTCATGCTATATCTCTAATGAATCTAATTTTTGTATCGTCGAGTTCAATTTATGCTTCCATGACATTTATCAAAATTTTGATGGGGGTCATTTTTTTCAAACTTTGGAAAACATGCATATAAGCACATAAATCAATAATGAATTCCAAAATAGCCATGTATAAGCAATTCAAGAAATAAACTTTTAAATATGCACACATAATGTCAAATAAATCAAATATGCATAAAGTAAGACCTTCCCCCACCCCATACTTAAATGTTACAGTGTCCTCATTGTATAAAAACAAGGGTAAAGAAAGAAACCCACTAGACAGGTGTGCAGGACGTCGAAAATCGAGCGTAATGTTGTTGTTGTCCTAGTCAACATCGACAAGGGTGGTCGACTTCGAGAAGATTGGTCGATGTTGACCAAGGTTACTCGAGATCGAGTAACTTGTTGCCTCCAGGGTGGCCTTTTCGACCACATGCTCCTTTCTGCTCGATATGCATGGTCGATTTCGAGTATCTTACTCGATGTCGAGTAAGTCTGCAACTTTTCTTCCCTGTAAAATTCGTTAGAAAAGAAATACCCACAAGAGAAAGTCGCTAGGCCGACTTTCTCCATTAAGCTCAAGGTGACATTTGCAAGGCCCATGTAGCTTGGGTTTCAAACATGACTCCATTCATGTCCATCAGCTGCAATCCTCCTGAATGGATCTTGTTCACCGTGAATGGCCCCATCTTCTTCTTGTTGAATTTGTTGGGAAACCAATGGTCCTTTGATTTGGCAACGTAGACTTTGTCACCAACTTCATACTCTTTGGGCTCATCATTGGAAATCCTACATAAGCGCACATACCAAAGCAAACCTCTCCCATGTATAGATAGATCTTTAAATGAAATAAGAGAAGAAGGATCCATACATTGGCTTACCTTCGCAGAATCGGACTCCGAGACCTCCGATTCTACTCGACATCGAGCAAGATTACTCGACATCGAGCAAGATTACTCGACATCGAGGAGTTTCCTTCTTCTGGTGGGCTTCTGGTCGAAAAAGATGGAGTCGAGGAAGGCGGTTTTTGGTCGACGTCGACCAACTCGGTCGATGTCGAGTTCTGCTTGGCCTCGGGTTGGTTGCTCGACGAAGCTGCTGCTGGTGGAGGGCTCTGATTTTGATCGACGTCGACCAAGCTACTCGACATCGAGTAACTCTGGTCGACTTCGACCCCATACTTGCATCCTGTCAAGGCATCCGAAAAGAAGTTAGTCGTCGTCGACTTACCTTGGTCGATGTCGAGCAGATCATCTGTGTCGTCGTTCAGAATGGCCATGATCTCCTCCACCTGGGCTTCCATATCCCTCTTTTCTAGCTCTTCAGGAGTCATATTTCTTACCTTAGGCTCCCTGCAAGTAATGTAACCAGCTGATATAGACTTTACCTCTTCCATGGGACCTGTATGCCTTCCAGTTTTATTAAAGGAATACTCAATTACCTCATCGCTGATGTTGAAAGTGAGCACTCCCTTCCTTACACTTATGTTTGCATCCACCGTCGCCAAGAAAGGTCTTCCAAGAATAATTTGACAAGTAGGGTCCTCCGCCATATCAATAACTAGAAAATCAGCAGGGACAAAGAACTTACCTACTAGCACTGGTACATTGTCCACCATACCTGTTGGGATGACCACCGTGTTGTTTGCCATATAAAGCTTAGCATCCACAGACTCTAAGGCACCTATCTTAATCTTGGACCATGATGTCACTAAAATAGTGAGTTTTTTATGCACATTTTAGCTCCATATTTTATATACTTTGCATATTTTGGGCTAGGAATATCTTGAATTTATGTAGTATACGCTTATTTGCAAGAAATGGAGATCTACATAAGTTTTGGTTTAATATTACAGAATATGGAGACATTTCGGGACGAAACCAAGAAGTAAAGACGGAAGTTGAAAGCTACTCGATATCGACGAGTTTTACTCGATATCGACAAAGATGATGCAGCTGAGCACGGATCGAGGAGGAGCTGATCAAGGAACTGAAGACTGAAGCTACTCGAGTTCAGGACTTTACTCGATATCAAGTAAACTACTCGATATCGACAAAGAATGGGAGCCACAATCTGCTCGAGGAAGAAGCTTGATCGAGGAGCCAAGGAGAGCTACTCGACCTGACCAGACAACCGGATACTGAGCGACACTCTCCTCGATATCGAGGAAGTTCCTCGATGTCGAGTAAACCCAGAGCACATGTCCGGGCAATGTCGAGAAGGAACTGCTTGATAAAGACGGGCCAGCAAAGTCGATAACACCACTTCTCGATATCGAGTTACTTACTCGATATCGACAACACCAGAAGCGCACACCCGAGCCAAGTCGAGGACCAGCTACTCGAGCATGCCGCTAAAGCCCAGTCGACACACCACTCTCCTCGATATCGAGGACTTTACTCGATATCGAGTACCGCTTTTCTCGGCCGCGACGCCGCTGGGCCTGTCCGAGCATGATTTGGGCTGTTGGGTCGTGAGATGTCCCAGTCTATCAAGTTCTATCCAAGTTTTATCAAGACTATCAAGGATTTATCCATGGAGGAAAGATTTTCTATCTATGCCAAGAAGATAAACAGATTTTAAATATTCCCTTTTAGCATTAATGTTTTATCCATTATTTAAGTTTTCTCATTAGATTTAGATATAGATTGCTTTCCTTGATTAGCAAGGATTAGGCCCTATAAATAAAGCCCATGGGGCTGAGTTTTTATTCATTCAATTTCAGAGATACAATTACACATAGAGATTTAGGAGTTTGAAGGTTTTAGGGTTTTGGCATTCAACGAAAGTTGGAGTGCCGAGATTGTAAAGGCTTTGAATATAGTTTTATTGCAAGTTATTTCTTTTACATCAATGTCTACAATTGCGATGAGGCGCGAGTAGTCCACCTACTTCTGGGGTTGGGGTGAGCCCAACGAGAGCCATGTCTGTGGATTAGCGATTGCAAAAGGAGGTATTTTGTTGTTATTTAATCTATTCCTTATGTGCTTCATCTTTGATTGAGAAATTAAAGAACTCATGTTGCGAAACTTGGGTAGTAATTAGGATTTCTATTCGAAAGATTATAAATGCTAATTATGAAAAGGAATAGATGCAATTAGGATTATTTGTCGCGAGATTTATATTCCTACTTGTCGGATTAGGTGAAAGCCTTCTCCTTTATCGATAAAGTCACCACCTTGTATGATTTATGTTCCACTTTCATGGTAATCATTGTCGCAAACCCTGATCTAGGAAGTTCTCTTTCATTCATCAAGTTACAATTCGGAAACTGCTTGTTTTTACTTTCTGTTACTCCTCGATCTCGACCAACTTTGGTCGATATCGACTACTGATCCTCGATCCCAGATCTCCGTAGCTTCTCTTGTGCAGGTACTCGACAAAGCCTTCCTCGACATCGACATCTTTACTCGATATCGAGTAGAGTCTGCTCGATATCGACAACACACTGTGACTGCTGCTGCGCTATTCGACTTGTCGGATCTTCTGTCGACTAACCCTAGTCAAGATCGAGCTACCTGTAAGTCGACTTCTGTCCGTGAGATTCCACCGCTGCATAGGATCCGCTGACCAGCTTCCTCGTTGATTCGAACATGACTTTCTCTTACTACATCGGGAGGCAGTCTTGAACATTATTTGCTGGGATTCGATCGGTTTGCTTTACTTTAATTACTTACTGTTTGCATTCTCGATTTCCTCTAAAAACAAATTGGCGCCGTTGCCGGGGAAGCAATCATTCGCACCTTAGGTAGTTAAATCTCACGTCTACTTTGAGTTACTTTACAGGTGTATGCGCCGTTCTGGTCAACCACCTGAGTTTGACGGCTTAGACGAACCGGAACGCCTTCTGCACATCCAAGCTAAACTGAAAAGAGCCATGGCGGCCGCAGAAACACAAGGACAGCTAATTGAGAGGCTTCGAAGGGAACTAGCCACTAAAGATACTGCTCTCGCCGCTGAGAGAGCAAGAAGAGAACAGGAAGTTGAGCGTGCGAGGCAAGCAGAAGCTGAGCTTGCCCAATACCCAACCACTGCAGAGGATTATATGCACCCGACTCTCGTCGTGCCTGAATCGGCTATTCTAATCCCTCAAAATAACTTTCTAATTCGCACTCTTGAACATATTACCAATTTAATGAATGCCCTCTTGAACATATTACCAATTTTTTCATGGGAGATTTAATGAATGCCCTCTTGAATATATTACCATTTTTTTGACATATGACGTACTCTTGCTGAAGGTACTACCCTGGAATATGTAAAGATGAAGGCTTTTCGTTGGTCTCTCGTTGGTCCTGCATTGAAGTGGTTGGAAGGACTAAAACCACGATCCCTCGCGACATGGGCTCAAGTAGAGCAGGAATTTCTTAACAAATTCTTCCCTCCCGCCATGACAGTACTCCTCCGCCAGAAGATTACAGCTTTCAAACAGAAGCCTGGGGAGCCGCTGGCAAAAGCATGGAAACGATACAATGAGCTACTGCGATCCTGCCCTACTCATGGACAGCCACCCCATGTCATTCAAGAGATCTTCTTCAATTCTCTTGACCAAGTCACTAAGGACAGGATCAACCAGTATACTCGTTATGAGTATCTGACGATGCCACCAACTGACGCATGGGGTGTACTCGACAAGCTCACCAACTACGACAACAAGTATGGGGCTACTACAAACTATGATGAGAACTCTTATGCCAGGCCAGCCCCATCCATGCCTCTTTACGAGCCTTCCAAGGAGATTGACCCAGATGCCAGGGAGCAATACTACAAGGATCAAAATCGTAAGCTCCTCAAACAAGTCAAATTTCTCTCTTTCAACCAACCTTGCATCGAATGTGGTTCACAACGGCACACCACTACTGAGTGCCCGCACACGGAGCAAGTCAGGATGGCAGAAATTCATGAAGAGGCAGCTTAAGCAGGTGGTCTCAACCGCTCTATGGGGGACCAAAGGTTCTATCAACCACAACGGAACCAAGGTCCTCCTAGGAACCCCCAGCCATACAGAACTCCAGGACATCCAGAAAGGGATCAGAAGAAGGATGATTTACAGCTCATCCTTAATGAGATGCGCCGGAATCAAGGCACCATCAACAATCAGTTCCAGAACATCAATGCAAAATTTGGAGAGCTAGACGTCTGGAAGAGAAACATCGAGACTCAGATGGGTCAATTTGCGGCGCAGATTCCACAAGCATCCGGGCAGCTCCCAAGGCATACAGAACCAAATCCCAAGGGGCAGCACTGACATGTCGCTGCTGTAAAGCTACGGAGCGGTCACAAATTGCACGAGCCAGAGAACAGGGAAGAAAAGGGCAAAACTATCCTCGACACCGAGCAACATCAACTCGATGTCGACCAAAGCTTGGTCGATATCGACAAAATTCTACTCGACGTAGAAGAGAAGAAGAGCTCGGACGCGTCTGCACAGCCCAGCAACTCGAGATCGACCTCTTTGGTCGATATCGAGGAACCTGTTGTCGATATCGAGAAGAAGCAAGCTGACGTCGAGGAGTCCTCACCACCTCCGGAAGCTATTTTGGCTCAGAAAACTAAGAAGACGCTCCCATTCCCTTCCAAGAACCAAAGAGATCCAACTGACGATAAGTTTCAGCGTTTTGTGAAATTGCTTCAGAGTCTAAATGTTACTATTCCTTTTACAGAAGCACTTCACGAGATGCCTGCCTACGACAAGTTCCTCAAGGAGATTCTTAGCAACAAGCGATCGATGACTGAGATTGCCAAGGAATGCAAGAAGATGGATTTCCCTGAGAAGCGACCTAACCCAGGTAAGTTTGCTATCACTGTTGGACTTGGTCGTCATAGATTTAAAGCACTGTGTGACCTAGGAGCAAGTGTCAACATCATGCCCTTATCCATCTGGTCGAAGGTAAAGATAGGCGCCTTGGAACCAATTAATGCCAAGCTCTACATGGCCAACAACACCGTGGTAATCCCTACAGGTATTGTTGATAATGTTCCTGTTAAAGTTGGTAGATTCTTTGTCCCTACATATTTTCTTGTAGTAGAAATGGCAGAGCATCCAGCTTGTCCCATCATCCTAGGGTGACCCTTCCTAGCAACAGCTAACGCCAATATTGGAGTAAAGAGGGGAATTCTTACTTTCACCATTGGAGATGAGATTATTGAATACTTCTTCAATCCTGCCACAGAAGAGGTAATGGAAATTAAAGCTATATATTCAAAATTCAATTTTATCTCTTGCGATGAGCTTGCAGGACAACTCTTGATACAAGAAGAAGGTAAGGCAGAATCTATACTAGTAGAGGAGGAACTGGATGCAACAGAATCAAGCGAGGAAGGGGTCTTCAACGACGCATTATCGGCAGAGCTGAATGACTCACCCGATATCGAGCAGATCAAGTCGACATCGACTAAACTCCTCGATATCGAGGAACCTTGCCCGACATCGACCAGCACCAGTTCTCCAGACACGGTAAGTCCTCTGAATCTACTCGATATCGAGCAGTCATCCTCGATATCGACTATCTTCCTCCCTGCAGGCACACCAGAAGCCAAAGAAGCCAACTCGACAATTTTCCTCGATATCGAGGAAAATAACTCGAGATCGACCAACCCAAATCCAGGTATGATTTTAACCCCTCCTCTGTCCATTAATAAACTTAATAAATATTTAAGGGGAGGTATGGCCCCGTGGCGAGCTAATCTGCGAAGGGTAAGAGCTGGAAAGAAGAAAAAGGAAGGCAAGGGATACTATGCACCCAACACTGCCTTCAAGGTAAGTTCTGATTTTTTGGTTGATTTTGATCTTTCTAACTCGATGTCGAGTAGCTTCTTGCAACAGTACAGTCCTATGTCCAATTCAGCGTTGTCATCGATGTATGCTTGGTCGACGCCAACTCCTGTAGCTGATTTGGATGCCTCTTCCATGAGGATTGAGATGGATTACTTAGGGGAGATCATAAAGACGGAGGAAGTGGAGCCCATCTTGATTCCACGGGGCCCTTCTTCGTTGCTGAGGCTCTTACTTGACACCCTTGGGTATGAATTTCTTGGTCCTAACTCTACTTTTCCTGTGATTATCAATGCTTCATTAAACACACGGGAAGTAGACAAGCTAGTAGAAGTCCTCCGCACTCATAGGAAAGCCATAGGCTATTCTCTAGAGGACATAAAAGGTATTTCACCCATTACTTGTATGCATAGAATTCTTTTAGAGGATGATCACAGGGCAACAAATGAGCATCAAAGGAAGCTTAACCCCAACATGAAGGAGGTTGTCAAGAAGGAAATCCATCGCATGTTGGATGCAGGAATCATTTATCCAATCTCCGACAGCAAGTGGGTAAGCCATGTTCATGTTGTTTCTAAGAAGGGTGGAACGACCGTAGAACAGAATGAGAAGGGAGAGCTTGTTCCTAAAAGAATCACTACCAGCTGGCGGATGTGCATAGATTACAGGAAGCTCAACACCGCCACAAGGAAGGATCATTTTCCACTCCCCTTCATTGATCAGGTACTCGAAAGGTTAACTGAACATGATTACTTTTGTTACCTGGATGGATATTCTGACTTTTGGCAGGTTCCCATTCATCCTGATGATCAAGAGAAGACCACTTTCATTTGCCCCTATGGAACTTTCGCATATAGGAGGATACCCTTTGGCCTTTGCAATGCCCTTGCTACTTTTCAAAGGTGTATGATGGTCATCTTCTCCGACATGATAGAGGACGTAGTGGAGGTATTCATGGATGATTTCTCAGTTTATGGTACTACTTTCGATGTTTGTCTCTCTAACCTACGCAGGGTATTCAAGCGTTGTGAAGAGACAAATTTGGTTCTTAACTGGGAAAAATGTCACTTTATGGTAAAGAAAGGAATCGTGCTAGGCCACAAGGTGTCTAAAAACGGTATAGAAGTGGACAGGGCCAAAATAGAGCTAGTGGAGAAGTTGCCCCCACCATCATCCATTAAAGAGATAAGGAGTTTTCTTGGTCATGCTGGTTTTTATAGAAGGTTTATTCAAGATTTTTCTAAAATTGCCAAGCCATTAACTAACCTTCTTATGAAAGATGTTAAGTTTTTGTTTTCTAGCGAATGTCTTGAAGCCTTCATCAGGTTACAAGAAGCTCTTATCTCCGCTCCAATCATTCAATCGCCGGATTGGTCACTACCATTTGAAATCATGTGTGATGTCAGCGATTATGTTGTGGGAGCAGTTCTAGGACAGCGGAAGGACAAGAAACTACATGCCATCTACTATGCAAGCAAGACTCTGGATGTGGTTCAGGCTAAGTACACCACAACAGAGAAAGAATTTTTTGCTGTGGTTTTTGCTTTTGAGAAATTTCGTTCTTATCTTGTTCGTTCTAAAGTTATTGTCCATACTGACCATGCTGCTCTTAGATATTTGATGGCAAAGAAGGATGCAAAACCAAGGTTGTTACGATGGGTGCTCCTACTTCAAGAATTTGATGTTGAGCTAAAGGACAAGAAGGGCATAGAGAATTCAGTCGCCGATCACCTATCCAGGCTCCCCAAAGACATGCTAGAGGAAGCCCAGGATGCCACACCAATCGACGACTCTCGCCCAGATGAGCACCTAATGCAGACTGACACGGTCTTCCTCGACATCGACCAAACCTCCTCGACATCGAGCAAACCAGGTGAGTTATCAGATGAGTATTCTTCTTTGCATGGATTTGAACTGCAGGGGTACTCGACATCGGGCAAACTTTCATCGATATCGACAAAGGCCAACTCGACAGACCACCTGGAGCCGAGCACAGCACAAGTAGACAGTACAGTTTTACTCGATATAGAGGAAAACTCATCGAAATCGAGTAAAGCTAACCACCAGAGGTCGTGCACACCACCAAGCAAAACTGCAGCCTCCTCGATATCGAGTAATATTACTCGATATCGCCTAGCCCCAGGTGAGATTTCAGGTGAGGTTCTTCGTATGGATTCCGATGATGATTTTTTCTTTACACCTCCTACTAGTCCTATTCATGATATATATGCTATAAAAGGATCAAAAGTACCTTGGTATGCGGATTTCGCTGACTATCTAGCAGGAAATGAGATTCCATCAGGACTATCCTCAAAGGCAAAGAAGAAATTCCTCCATGACGTCAAGCAATACTATTGGGATGATCCTTACTTGTTCAAACAAGGGAAGGACCATATCTTCAGACGTTGTATTTCGGAGGAGGAGGAGGTGGAAAGTGTCATTCGTCATTGTCATACTCTCCCTACAGGCGGACATGCAAAGGGTTTCAAAACTGCATCTATGGTACTTCAATGTGGTTTTTACTGGCATAATCTTTTCAGGGATGTGCAGGCTTATGTCACTTCATGTGATGAGTGCCAAAGATCAGGCAACATTACTTTGAAGAATGAGACACCACTCATAGGGATTTTGGAGGTTGAGCTATTTGATGTATGGGGAATTGACTTTATGGGACCATTCCCTGCTTCTGGACCTTACAAATACATCCTTGTGGCGGTCGATTATGTCTCTAAATGGGTTGAGGCTGTTGCAACTAGGACCAACGACGCGAAGGTAGTTTCAAAGTTTGTTAAAACTAACATATTTCCTCGCTTTGGTGTTCCTAGAGTTCTTATTTCATACGGTGGCTCACATTTCATCGAGAGAGGGTTTGAGGCTCTTTTGGCTAAGTATGGGGTGACGCACAGGGTGGCAACACCTTATCATCCCCAAACTAGTGGTCAGGTGGAGGTCTCTAATCGTCAAATCAAAGCGATCTTGGAAAAGACAGTCTCTCGCTCTAGGAAGGATTGGTCATCTAAACTTGATGATGCGCTATGGGCTTATAGGACAGCTTATAAAACACCACTGAGAACAACTCTTTACAACTTGGTTTATGGCAAGTCTTGCCATTTACCTGTCGAACTGGAGCATAAGGCAATGTGGGCTCTCAAGGAGCTCAACATGGATCTCGATGAGGCAGGTAAGAAACGCTTTATTGATTTGCAGGAGTTAGAGGAGCTAAGATTGAAAGCATATAAGAATGCTGAAATCTACAAGGAGTGCACCAAGAGATGGCACGATAAGAAATTGGTGCCAAAGACATATGAGGTAGGTGACAAAGTGCTTTTATATAATTCTAGACAGCGTCTATTTCCAAGAAAGCTCAGGACAAGATCGAGTGGATCTTTCTTGGTTCACCTCATATACCCTCATGGAGCAGTAGAGTTAATTGGCATTGATGGAACCACCTTTAAAGTAAATGGGCACAGGGTCAAGAAATATTATGACAAAGAAGACCCGGAAGAGGAGATTTGCGCCACCCTGGCGTTGGTTAAAGCCTAAAAAAGGGACGTAGGTCGAGCTAACGACTTAAACCTTAGCGTTTATGGGAGGCAACCCGCTTTTGTTTTTCCTTTTTCTTTAATTCTATTTTATTTTGTTTTATTTTCTTGAAATTCGTGCATAATCTCTTCCCATGGTGAAATTCAGGCATTCAAGGTGGTCTACTATCAATCGAATTCTTCTAAATCGGGTAAGCTAATCAGGTAAATAGGAATGAATATATAATACTTACAGTTTTGAAACTCCTCACCTAAATCTCGCGCCACCATCTGTATTCTTCTTGCTCCACCTTCTCGAGCTCTCACCGCCGCTGCCCACACAAGCCAAATCCGAGTCCACCAAGCCGAGTCCAAGCACCCAGCCGCAACGCTGAAGTCCCTCCTCCTTCACATCTGTTGTCCACTGCTGGATCTGCTTCGCCGATCACCTCCCCACCCGAGTTCCGGCCATTCTCCATTGATTCCGGACTTCCCTAGCACAGATCTGGCCCCTCCGACTACCAGCACTCACCGCCGACACCCCGCCCCCTCCCTGTTCTCGCTATCTGCCAGCCCTGTGCTTCGCCGACCACCCTCCCCTCACAAAACCGGCCTCCTTTTCCCGGATCCGGCCTGCTGAACCTTGGATCCGACGCCCCCAGCCACTGCCGAGCCATTTCCCACACCACCATGCCCAGATCTGATTCCTAGCGCAAGAACCACGGCCACCGGTTGTGATTTCTTGAAAATCCAAAACCCACCCCTTAATTTCTCTAATTTACAGATTTCCTCCCATCTTTTGCAACTCTTCTAATATGATTTCTCTCTCTTCTCTTTAATTTTCAGATTATTGCATTTTTTGAAAGCATAGGAAGAGATTGGAATTGAACTTGTGTTTTAAATGTCTAGGGTTTGAAATTTGTTGGGGAAATTCTTATTTATTATTAAGGGTTGGTTATTTTTGGAAATTACTTATTTGGTGGGCTGATTTTTATTCTACCTAAATGATGTCATACTTAGTTCATACATATTACCAAAGGAAATTCATGAAATTTGAGATATTACTTGATATATTTGGCAATTTCTTGAATTTAGGGCTTTATTTAAATTCATATATATGTTACATTTATTGTTTCATTATATGGGTTATTACATGATTTGATAATATAAACTTCCTCATGCTTATTTATTCCTTCTAATCGGATAGTCATGTACTAAGTATAGGGTTATTTTATATGCTTTATTTTGCGGTATTATGGTTGAGACAACTTGCCGAGAGATGAATCGCTACAAGACTAAGAGAATCGATCCAGCAACTCTGTAAGTCCGTTTCCCTCCCTTTGGTTACATTTCTTTGACAGTGAGGACACTGTCGATTTTAAGTATGGGGTGGGGATACAGAAATCTTATTTTAGTCTTGCTTAGGGCTGTGCATATTTCGGTTTAAACCGGAAAACCGACCTGAACCGACCGGTAAAACCGGATCCGGAACCGAATTAAAGTTTCCGGTCCGATTTTCGGTTCACATTTTCAAAGAATTCCGGATCCGGTCCGGTTCTAGTCAAAACCGGCGGTTTTCCGGCTAAAACCGGAATCAACCGAAACTTATATATTGTATTTTCAATAAATGATTTTCACCAACCGAAACTTACTGTAAGTATACATATTGTATTTATTGTAAGTATACGTATTGTACGTGTATTTCCAATAAATGATTTAATTTCCACCAAAAAAATTCCAATAAATGAAAAAAGTTAACAAGGAAAAAAAGTTGCAAATCAGTTTGATTAAGGAAACAAGAACTCAAGAAACTGTAAATCACTTACTACATTATATTTAATGAAAATTGTAAATCACTTGCAATAATTTTGATTTAAGGAAACAAGAAACTGAAGCAGTAAATGATTTTGTAAATCACTTAATACCGGTTAATTCGGTTCGGTTACGGTTTGACTTGATTTTTTCCGGTCCGGTTCGGTTTAAAACCGGAATAATTCTGGACCGGTTATCGGTTGTCATTATTTAATTTTACGGTTCCGGTTTAGACCCGGTTCCGGTCCGGTTTAAACCGGTGGACACCCCTAGTCTTGCTTCTTATGTATTTTGTGTTGCAGTTTTATTATTATGTTATGCATTCATGTTTAAGTTTTATGCATTTGAGTCTTTTGTCATACATTAGTCTTGTTTTTAGTTGCATAAAAAAAAATTTGAAAAATGAAAAATATCAAAAAAAAGAAAAAAAAATGCATGTTTAAATTTTGCATTATCTTAGTTTTTATACCCTAACTTAGATGTCCTATGATGATAAATAATGATTGACTTGATCATGTAAATCCTATGGCATGTTTGGAAGGTTTAGCCTAAGTCCCCGAAATTGTTTTTATGTGGATTGTGAACTTGTGATGAAATTGAGCACATATGATCCTAAGCTAAAGGTTGAAATCTAACAAAAATTGTCCTAGTAAGAATTTTGGCCTTATAGGGAGAACATTAAAAATCCCTCTGCTTTCTTGAGTGTATTTACTCTTCCTATGCATTTCTAAATCTTGTGATAGTTATTCAAAGCCAATGCATTTATATGTTTATGTAAATGAGAATTAAATGATGGAGGCACCTTTTAAGTCAATTTTATCCTCTCTTTACCTACCCTGCATTATCCCTGCTTGAAGCCAGAACATCAGCCTGGAACTTTTTGTTATAAACTCCACAAAATTATCCTTATCCAAATTGAGCATGACCCTCATTTGGGAATTAAGACTTAGAGTTGGTTGGAAAGATGATTTGTGGAAGGAATGAGCTTGTGTTTCATTGCGAGTGAGAAGGATTTTTGAATTTATTAAGATATGGGTTGGTTTTATATTTTTATCTTGCTATGCATACTATGTAAAATGATCTTTGGCTCACCCTATAAATGCACTAGTCTTATTTTATTTTTGTTTGAAAAAAAAAGTTAAAAAAAATCGAAAAACAAAGAGAAAAACAAAAGAAGAAAAGTTTGTGATTATGAATAAAGTGCATGACCCAAATTTACCTTATTTCTTTCATTTTCGCAAGATTCATACTTTGGAGAGGTTAATTAAGTTTGAAGGGTTACGTACTTCATTGAGATAAGTTGGAGAGTTTGGTTGATGCATATGATTGAGAGGTATGGTTTGATTGAGTTGTATTGGAGATTTAGGAGTCTTGATTCCCGAATTTTGTTAAGGACCACATGGTCAAATAATTCCATACCCTTTTATTTCTTACCAAGCTCCATTACAACCCCGCCGAATGGAATCTTCTTTGAAGACTTCTATTGAGCGAAGTCCTCCTGATGATTCTTGTTGCATTTACATAATTGGTTGCGAAGTGGATTTATATTTAAATTGCAATGTTTATGAGATTGTATATAGAATTGAGTTGAGAGTTGATCTGCATAGCCTAAACACATTGAGAGTTGAGAGTAAACACTTTACCCTGGTGAGGTTGGATTTATATTGCCTATGCCCATGGATCGCTCATATATGTTTGATGACGTTAAATTCACTTGTCTTACATTGCTACTGCTCGAGATGTTGCTTTTGACAAAGGCGAAGACTTGAAGGATGTGTTGTAGGTATTGGTTATTGATTGGTTATTGCTTGAGGACAAGCAAGTCAAAGTATGGGGTGATTTGATGTCACTAAAATAGTTAGGTTTTTATGCACATTTCAGCTCCATATTTTATATACTTTGCATATTTCGGGCTGGGAATATGTTGAATTTATGTAGTATACGCTTATTTGCAAAAATGGAGATCTACATAAGTTTTGGTTTAATATTACAGAATATGGAGCCATTTCGGGACCAAACCAAGAAGTAAAGACGGAAGTTGAAAGCTACTCGATATCGACGAGTTTTACTCGATATCGACAAAGATGATGCAGCAGAGCACGGATCAAGGAGGAGCTGATCGAGGAACTAAAGACTGAAGCTACTCGAGTTCAGGACTTTACTCGATATCAAGTAAACTACTCGATATCGACAAAGAATGGGAGCCACAATCTGCTCGAGGAAGAAGCTTGATCGAGGAGCCGAGGAGAGCTACTCGACCTGACCAGACAACCGGATACTGAGCGACACTCTCCTCGATATCGAGGAAGTTCCTCGATGTCGAGTAAACCCAGAGCACATGTCCGGGCAATGTCGAGAAGGAACTGCTTGATAAAGACGGGCCAGCAAAGTCGATAACACCACTTCTCGATATCGAGTCACTTACTCGATATCGACAACACCAGAAGCGCACACCCGAGCCAAGTCGAGGACCAGCTACTCGAGCATGCCGCTAAAGCCCAGTCGACACACCACTCTCCTCGATATCGAGGACTTTACTCGATATCGAGTACCGCTTTTCTGGGCCGCGACGCCGCTGGGCCTGTCCGAGCATGATTTGGGCTGTTGGGTCGTGAGATGTCCCAGTCTATCAAGTTCTATCCAAGTTTTATCAAGACTATCAAGGATTTATCCATGGAGGAAAGATTTTCTATCTATGCCAAGAAGATAAACAGATTTTAGATATTCCCTTTTAGCATTAATGTTTTATCCATTATTTAAGTTTTATCATTAGATATAGATATAGATTGCTTTCCTTGATTAGCAAGGATTAGGCCCTATAAATAAAGCCCATGGGGCTGAGTTTTTATTCATTCAATTTCAGAGATACAATTACACATAGAGATTTAGGAGTTCGAAGGTTTTAGGGTTTTGGTATTCAATGAAAGTTGGAGTGTCGGGATTGTAAAGGCTTTGAATATAGTTTTATTGCAAGTTATTTCTTTTACATCAATGTCTACAATTGCGATGAGGCGCGAGTAGTCCACCTACTTCTGGGGCTGGGGTGAGCCCAACGAGAGCCATGTCTGTGGATTAGCAATTGCAAAAGGAGGTATTTTATCGTTATTTAATCTATTCCCTATGTGCTTCATCTTTGATTGAGAAGAACTCATGTTGCAAAACTTGGGTAGTAATTAGGATTTCTATTCGAAAGATTATAAATGCTAATTATGAAAAGGAATAGATGCAATTAGGATTATTTGTCGCGAGATTTATATTCCTGCTTGTCGGATTAGGTGAAAGCCTTCTCCTTTATCGATAAAGTCACCACCTTTTATGATTTATGTTCCACTTTCATGGTAATCGTTGTCGCAAACCCTATTCTTGGAAGTTCTCTTTCATTCATCAAGTTACAATTCGGAAACTGCTTGTTTTTACTTTCTGTTACTCCTCGATCTCGACCAACTTTGGTCGATATCGACTACTGATCCTCGATCCCAGATCGTCGTAGCTTCTCCTGTGCAGCTACTCGACAAAGCCTTCCTCGACATCGACATCTTTACTTGATATCGAGTAGAGCCTGCTCGATATCGACAACAACCCTGTGACTGCTGCTGCACTGTTCGACTTTTCCGATCTTCTGTCGACTAACCCTAGTCGAGATTGAGCTACCTGTAAGTCGACTTCTGTCTGTGAGATTCCACCGCTGCCTAGGATCCGCTGACCAGCTTCCTCGTGGATTCGAACCTGACTTTCTCTTACTACATCGGGAGGGAGTCTTGAACATTATTTGTTGGGATTCGATCGGTTTGCTTTACTTTAATTACTTACTCTTTGCATTCTCGATTTCCTCTTACAACAGGCCATATTGTTAAAGACATTATACTTACACTAGCTCCAAGATCACATAAAGTATTAAATTTGTATTGACCAAATCCAATGGTTATAGCAAACTTACCTTGATTTGGCCTTTTCTCAAGTATGTCCATATGGTTGCACTCCTCTGCAATCTCAGCCATTGATCGCTTTTTGCTTAGGATCTCCTTGAGAAACTTGACATATGATGGCATTTCATTAAGAGCTTCCGTGAAGGGTATGATGACATTGAGCCTCTGAAGCATCTTGATGAAGCGCTGAAACTTCTTCTCTACTGGATCCTTTGGAGATTTTGTCGAGAAAGGCAACTTCTTTTTCTGTTTCGGAGCCAGAACAGATGTCGGATGTGTTGCAACTTCCTCGATGTCGACTTGATTCTTCTCGATGTCGACTTGATGTTGCTCAACCTCGACCAGTTTCCTCGATGTCGAGTTGGGGTGCTGTGCACACGAATCTTGGCCAAGCTTCTCCTCGACGTCGACTTGATGTTGCTCGACATCGACCAAATTTTGGTCAACATCAACTTGCTGTTGGTCGACATCGAGTTGTTTCTCAACTTCTTCGTCCTGCTACTTTCCGACCTCTGGCTCGCGTAGTTGGTACCCACTCCTGAGCTTCACGGCTGCGACGTGTCTGGTCTTCCCCTTAGGATTTGGTTCTGTTTGCCCAGGGAGTTGCCCGGTCGGTCGTGGAATTTGTGCCGCGAATTGACTTATCTGAGTCTCTATGTTCCTTTTTCTAGATGTCCATCTCTCCAAATCTTGTATTGAGGTTCTGGAGCTGATTATTGATGGCGCTTGTAGACTGCTGCTGTTATGCTTGATTCCGCCGCATCTCATCGAGGATCATTTGTAGATCATCCTTCCGTTGATCTATTTCTGGATGTACTGGAGCTTTGTATGGTGGGGGGTTCCTAGGGGCACCTTGGTTCCATTGTGGTTGCTAAAACCTTTGGTCCCCCATATAGTGATTGGGACCCCCTGCATAAGCTACCTCTTCATGGGTTTCTGCCATCCTTACTTGCTCTGTGTGTGAGCACTCAGTAGTGGTGTGCTGTTGTGATCCGCATTCGATGCAGGGCTGGTTGACAGAAAGATACTTGACTTGCTTGAGGAGCTTGCGATTCTGATCTCTGTAGTACTTCTCCTTGACATCTGGTTCAATCTCCTTGGAAGGCTCATAGAGGGGCATGGATGGGGCTGGACTGGCATAGGCGTTCTCATCATAGTTTGTTGGAGTCTCATACTTGTTGTCGTAGTTGGTAAGTTTGTCGAGGGTAGCCCATGCGTCGGCTGGCGACATTGTCAAATACTCATAATGAGTATACTAGTTGATCTTATCCTTAGCGGCCAGATCAAGAGAATTGAAAAAGATCTCCTGAACGACGAAGGGTGGGTGTCCATGTGTAGGGCAAGATCGCAGTAGATCCTTATATCGTTCCCAAGCTTTTGCTAGCGGTTCCCCGGGCTTCTGTTTGAAAGTTGTAATTTTCTGGCGGAGGAATGTTGTCTTGGCAGGAGGGGAGAATTTGTTGAGAAATTCCTGCTTTACATCAGCCTATGTTGTGAGGGACCGTGGAGGGAGACCTTCAAGCCACTTCAGTGCTGGACCGGCGAGAGACCATCGAAAAGCCTTCATCTTGACATATTCCAGCATAGTACCTTCAGCAAGAGTATGGCACATGTCAGAAAAATTGGTAATATGTTCAAGAGGACATTCATTAAATCTTCCAAAGAAGGCATTTTTTTTAATCTCAATCAGGAAAGGAGTGCGAATTTCAAAGTTATTTTCAAGAATTAGAATGGTCGATTCAGGCACGACGAGAGTCGGGTGCATGTAATCCTCTGCAGTGGTAGGGTATTTGATGCAGATCAAGATGGTCTTTTGTGGGTCCAACAATGATCTTGATCCAGGCGAGCTCTCAAGACTAATTCGAGGGCTATTGATGGCGAAGAGTGTCATCCTCAAAAGGTGGAAGAAGGCTCCAACATGGAACAAGGTCCAAAGGAGCAAGGTGAGCTAATGTTCAAATTTGGGTTCGTTCTTAATGGGTTGACAGCATTTCGACGTCTCAGTAAAACGAGTCGTTCGGAGTCCATATTTATCGGATGAGGTCGTGCCATACCTTGTTGAAACGAGGACGAAAAGATCTACAACTTTTCTGTTCAAGGTTTCTCCAAAATCGACGTCGAGAATGACCGAAATTCATCATCTTTGCAGCTCACTGTTTGGACGAATTTCCACATATTTATTTAGTTAATTTTGAATTTAATTAATTAGATATATTTATTTTATGCAATTAGGAAATAATAAGGTGGAAGGAAAATATCTCATCTAGGTAATTTCTTTTCCACCAAGTTGTTATTTATCTATCTTTATTAGGTTTGATTTATCTTAGGAAATAATTTGCTATCTTTAGATATTTTATTTATCTTTATCTAACCAAAGCTCTATCTTTTGCAAAGATAGAATTGGTATGTTTTTTTATTTAAACAACATTGTAAGCTTTGAATTATTCAGATTGGAATTATAATTGAGGAACCGTTTTAAGGATTAAAAGGTTCCCTCGATACCCAATCCAAAAGCCTTCGCAATCAATTTATGTTCTTGTTCATTCATCAATCATCCGATACCAAACCCTAATCCCAAACACAAAACCAAACACAAGAAAGAAGAGAAAAGCTGAAAAAAACTGTCGCTGGAACCCAGAATCCGTCGCTGCAGAATCCAGGAGCCGTCGATGGCAGCGGCCGCCGCAGGCTTGCTGCGCCCGCAGCATCCGTCGCCATCACTGTGCCGTCTCTGCTGCTGTTTCCTTGATTAATTGTAAACATCGAGAATATAGCGAGAATAATTGCAAGATCGGGCCATCAATAGTTTGGTGTTCTTGATTCCGAGCCCACAGGCGAAGGATTGGGGATCCCAAACGTATCAGTGTTGGGCAAGCTCACCTTCCACTTGTCAAATTCGCTCCGTTTCCTGCGTAGTGCGTGCTCTCGCAGCGGTGAGAGCAGTATCCTTGGTGGCTAGTTCCCTCTAAAGCCTCTCAATCATCTCAGCTTATGTTTCAGCAGTCGCCATGATCCTTTTCAGAGAATGGATGTGTATAAGGCATTCCGGATCGTCTAACAGTGCACAAAATCGACTAACAGTACACAAAATCGACCAACAAAAACCAAAACTCAGAAAAGCAACTCGACCTCGACAAACTTTCCTCGATGTCGACAAAAGTCCTCGATGTCAACCAAACTTCTCGAGATCGAGTAACAACAGTAACTAAAATTACAACTTTTTCGAACGCAGAACGAAGGTAAATACGAAATTAATTCAATAAACTAAAGACTTCCAAGATCAGGGTTTCAACACCACAATGATAACCATGCAAAATAACACATAAAGGCATAAAAGATCATGCTTTTCATCAAATAACTTTCATTATTAACAAATAGAAATATAAAGGCTTTCGCATAAACCCTAAATGTTACTAACCATTTTCACATAATTAACCCAAGTTGTATTAAGATCACTTTCGCTTCAATAACACAAACAAGGATTACCTTCAATTTTTGCAAAAGAATCATGCTTTTAGGGATAGAAGATGAATTGCATAAAAAGATCAAACATTTACCGCATCATCTCACATGGCTACCGTCGGGCTCACCCCGACCCTAGAAGTGGGTGGACTACTCGCTCTTCATCATCAAGAAAGACATCAATAATAAAAGAAAATAACTTTGCATTAAATAAACTAAAACGAAAGCTTACAACCGAACAAGTCAAATCCGCTCTCGCCTTTCCACCTTGCTCTCACCACAAGCCCTCTCTCTCTCTCTCTCTCTCTCTCTCTCTCTCTCTACTTACTACCTCTTCTAGAATTGAATAAATGGAAATCAGCCCCTAAGACTTTATTTATAGCCTTCATTCCCTCTCTAATTAGAAAAGAAAACTATATCTAAATCTATATCTATCTATCTTTTATCAAAAGATTAAAACATGAAAATAAATAAATAAATCTCTAAAAGGAACTAGAACTAATTGTGGATAAATATCTTCTCCTCCAACTTGGTAGCACTTGATAGATCTTGATGGAATTTGCTCTCGAAAATATCTCCATTGGATTCGGGATAGAAACTTAACGAGACTCAGATTACTCGACGTCGGCTTCTGGGGATTTCCTCGATATCGACTAACTTTCCTTCGTCTTCAGTTTCTTCTTCGATCTCGGCTCCAGGATGTGAAAATCGACTTAAGTTTTCCTCGATATCGAGTTAACTTCCTCGACATCGACTTCTGTCTTCCAGCTCCCAGCTTCCTCGTTGAATCCGAGGTCTTCACTCGATTTCAGGTTACTCGATATCATGTAAAGCAACTCGATATCGACTAATTCTCTCAGCTCTGCTCGATTCTGGCTAACTCTGGTGGAAATCGGCTGTGTGTACTCGAAATCGACTAAGCTTGGTCGAAATCGATTAAGGTGTTGTCGAGTAGATTTCCTTGGTTTCAGCTTGTTTTGTCCCGGTTCTGCTGCTCCTTGACCTTGGACTTCTGTAGTTGACTTCGAGCTTTTCTCCTTTCTCAGAATTGCTGTAAATTTCCTCGATTTCTACGAATTTAAACAGAAACTAGTGTAGATTCCATAATTTAGCAAATAAGCATAAACTACATAGATTATGTACTATTCTAACCACTGTTCTAAAAATCGCGCCTAGGCGCCGCCTGGGCACCGCCAAGGCGCTAGGCGACCCCCCTCCGCCTAGAGCTAAATGGCCGCCTAAGCACGCCTAGGCGTCCGCCTTGACCGCCTGGGTGCCGCCTAGGCGCTAGGCGGTCTCTCACCGCCTAGGATCCGCCTAGCGCTTTTTAGAACACTGATTCTAACCCAAATGTATGAAATGCATGCAGAAAACGATATAAAAGTAACTATAAAACATGGCGAATTAGGCTCACAACAGTAACATCGGTAGCCAAACACATGGAGGTGGTCATATTTTGGAGTGACTCGAAATAAGATCTCAACAGGGCACCAATTCTGGATAGTTGTGGAAGAAGTGATGTTGATAAGATAGCATGTTGATTCAATAGTATATGGCCAATACTGCAAGGGGACATGCCCATGGATAAGAAGAGTCCTCATGTAAGTGGTAAGGGTGCGAATACTCCGTTCGGCTTTCCTATTTTGGGAGGAAGTGTGGGGACAAGAGAAGCGGAACTGAATGCCATGAGTAGAGAAGAAGGATTTAAGGGCATTGTTGTTAAACTCACCGTTCATGTCACATTGAAAGGATGTAATGGGGAGGTTGAATTGGGTGCGGACAAGGGTATGGAAGATCATAAGATGAGTAACAACTTCAAATTTGTACTTTAGGAAAAACACACCCAAAAATAATGAGAGAATGCATCAACCAACACAAGTGCATAGCGGAAACCATCATGACTGATAATGGGAGAAGTCCATAGATCACCATGAATGAGGTCAAATTGAGCGTGCACCTGAGTATAAGACGTGGAAAAAGGCAATCTAGTGTTTTTGCCAAGTTTGCACGCCGGGCAACGTACTAGTGGAAGGATGGGCTTTATTGTAGGAAATAAGTCTGGATCTGAGAGACTCAAAAGCCGGAGAGCCTGGATGACCAAGACGGGTGTGCCAGAGAGATGCAAAACGGGCAACTGCTGGTAGATTAGTTGCTGCAAGAGAGGTGACAGGATGTATGTTGTCGGTGACAGGATATATATTTGAGGTGACAGGATAAAGGTCTCCAGCGTTATTACATCTCATGAGCGAGGCCCCAGTTGTGAAATCTTTGACAGCAAACCCAAAGCGGTCAAACTCAATGGAGATATTATTATCTTTGGTGAGGCGACGAATGGACACAAGGTTCTTTATTAAGCTGGGGGAGACGAGGATGTTGTTAAGGCTTAGGTCGGTGGTAGGGGTCGGTAATGTAGTTTTCCCAAGACCCAGGGTAAGAATGCGTTCACCATTGCCGACAATAACGGATGTAGAAAAGATCTTAGAAGCAGGAACAGAAATTATACCTAGGTTGTGCGACAAGTGCATAGTGGCTCAGCTATCCATATACCAATTCGGATCGGCAGGTGACACGCATATAGGTGTCAGAGTGGTTGACTGCCTGTGTCGGGACGATGATCATGATCCCGCTGTGAAGGCCTGATCCAGATAGTGCGGAGAGGGCCCGAGGAGGCCTTGTTGGCTCGAGTATGACCTCGTTGGAGAGGCGTACGGGGGAGGTGGAAGGGCATATGTCGGGTAGCCTTGGGGATGGGCTCTAATGGGGGAATACCCCCTCTGTAAATGACTTGGAGGGGCGATAGCCTCGACGGGAGGCTGATGGTGATTGTAGAAAGCCATATATAATCGTCGTCGATCTGCTGGTGCAAGGTAGATTACCGTCACAAAGAGGGTGACAGGACACAATGGCAAGGGTCACAGGACACAGTGCCAATGGTGACATGACAAAGTGTCAGATCCGCCGAATTATGGTTTGGCGAAAAAAGGAGAGCGGTGGAGAGAGGGGAGACATAAATAGATGTGATGCCGAGAGAGGTGGAAGCTGGAGTGCTGCCAAAAGAAGGAGCTGCTGATAGAGGAGAAAGGAGGGTGGCCAACGGGTGGTGGTCGGCAACAGAGATGGTGGAGAGGACTGATAGAGAGATACAGAAGAAGATAATCTGGGTAGTTGGCAGAACGTCAGGGACGGAGGAGCCAACAGACGGAAGAGGAAGGGTTGACGACAGGGAGAGAATGGTTGGCGACGGAGAGGGAGGAAGAAGGACGAAAAGATCAATGATAGGCTAGGGCAAAAAATTGAAAAACTCGACCCTAAAGAAAGTCTGATACCATGTAAGAGTGAATAATCTTCGTTGGGTTGTCTTCGTTATCATCAGAATATATATATATATATATATATATATATATATATATATATATATATATATATATATATATATATATATATATATATATATATATATATATATATATATATATATATATATAAATCCATGTTGAGAATATGCAGGATCGGAGGTTCTCGTGGTAAAGAACATTAACTTTTCTCCACCTGAAACAATAAATGCTGCCCTATATTATTATATATGCAAACCCAATGCAGTGTGTGCCAAAAGGATTCTTCAAGCTCTTTAGGGTGTCATACAGAGCTAAGCTAGGAGTAATCTGATATAAAAACATTGCAATTAATTAAGTTAGCTAGAAATAGCAATTTGGGGGACAGCAGGAGCTCTAATAACGTTCAAGAAATAGCAATATGCCATACCCTACATGGTCAACGAATCCCAATTGACGACCCAAATTAGAGAACACCTAATTTAATTTTCGAACCGGTCCAACCGACCAAAAAAAACTAGGACCGTATATTGCGGTCACAGTCCGATCTACAGTTCAAGGTTTCCGAATTTCTAGTCCGGCCCAAACCGGTTGCGCAGCACTTATTATTATTTTGCCATATATAAACTAGGAAATGAAACTTGTTGCAATTAAAAGTTTAAAGATACACTAACCTTATTATAGTTCATATATATATATATATATATATATATATCATTTGATTTGTAGTTTGCCAAGTTCCAAACGTTGTCGAAGACAGTTAGGGAGGTTCTCTGGGTGAGGAAGTTCATCGAGAAATAGCTCACGAAGGTTGACAAGGGAACCCCAATCCACACCAGGCCTTCCCTCCTGACCATGTTCGTCGTTCCATAACTCCAATTTAGGAGAGCGGCGGATGGTTAACTCCTCGATAGCATTGGAAGCCGCCAAATGTACATTCTCCAAATCTGGGCAACCAAGTAACTTAAGTTTGCGAAGACAGGTTAAACCTTGTCCCAGAAAGGTTGTGAGATTATGGCAAGATGTGATTATAAGATCTTGCACAGAAGATGAGACATGAATACTGGAAGTTGATAGAAGAAGATGATGTACCATCTCTTCTCTAGCATCTATCAAATGCAGTTCTTGAAGATGAGGGGACCAAGGAATGGACTTGAGCAGAAAACATCCATGAATCCATATTCGTGACAGAGTCGGAAACATCATTAAGGATTCAGCAGCGACCCCTTCCTCTTGTCGTTGTGACCATCCCTTCAACTTTGGGCAGTCAATCAACTCAAGCAGCTGTAAACAAGGGAAGAATGAGGCATTGAATAAGCAGACCTCTTCCTCCTCCTCTATGTATTCCAATTCTCTGAAATCATGGAGCATAAGATCGCCGAGGAAAGGGAGACCCCTAAGAGGTGGGAGATACTTGACTTTTCGACAACTTTCCAACAACAGACTCTTGAGCTTAAACAGTTTGGGAGTGGGATCATCCTTCCACCAAACCGGTATTCTTCTGTTTGGGTAATGGTAGATACTTAGCACTTGTAGATTTTCCGGAATCTGGCCGTGTTCTAGCATCATTTCATCTTCAGACCAGCCGCCATTGCAGTCATAAGAGATTGTCAGCTGTCCCTGGAGATTCAACCCAACCAGCGCATCCAGACCATTTTCTGTATCAATATCATCATCTCCTTTGCTCACTATAAAATCACTCAAGTGTTGGAGTGAAGTCAGTTCACCAAATCTGGGTGGCATATGCTCCAACCTCTTACATTCACTAATATTCAAATGTCTCAGGCTGACTAGTCGTCGAAGATCCTTGGGCAAAGCTTCAAGGCTCAAGCAACCACTAACATCCAGAGTCACCAAATTCACAAGCTTTGTGATGGAATCAGGAAGCACGGAGAACACCTCATTTCTTGAAAGATTAAGGTATCTTAGATACTTCAACTCCCCGATTGAGCTTGGAACATCCTCAATAGTCAAGCCCTCTAGATATAGAGCACGCAACAATCTGAACTTTGTGACTTGGCGATCAAGAACAAGCGGTCCTGGATAGTTGCGAGGCATGAATAACAGTGAGCGCATCTTTTCAGCTTGGAGCAGTGCAGGTGAAACGTTCCATGATGACTTGTCTATCTTATAGCTGATACTTAGATGCCTGATTCTGTCGACAGATTCAGGCAGCTCTTCTTCCATCAGAATAGTACTCCCCGTTCCTGAAACGTGTTGCGCCAAATCATGGATTAAATCGTGCATCTTACATGTTAAAATGTCACCATTACTAAGCACTATCTCTTCAAAAAAGGATCTCCTAAATAATTCCATGAAATATGTGTGACCTGCTTCTTCAAGAGTCTCGTTCTTTCTTGGCTTCACGAATCCTTGAGCAATCCAAAGATATATCAACTTCTTTTTACTAAGAATGGAATCTTTCCGAAACAAGGAACAACAAGCAAAGCAGTGCTTCAAGTTTGAGGGTAGGTAATCGTAGCTCAACTTCAACGCGGACATAATGGAAATCGGTTTATCACTTGATGTTATCTTGGAAAGATCTTTCTGAATAAAGGAAATCCATTCCTCCATGGTATCTTTTCTGTTAAGAAGACTAGCTATACTCCTTATGGCCAAAGGGACCTTCGCGCACTTGTCCATCACCATTCTTCCAAGATTGGACCAGTTTGGATCATTCTCTTGCTCTCTACTAAATGCATACTTCTTGAAAAGCTCCCACGATGCATCGCTTGACAAGTCTCTCAGCTTGTGAGTTTTATCTGCATTCAAAGCATTCGCAACCGTTGCAAATCTGGTAGTGACGATTATCTTGCTCCCCTTTGCATCACAGCTACTTAACAAAGACAACAACTTGTCCCAACTAGCATTTTCTTCATCCCACAAATCATCTAGTACAAGGAGGAACTTGTCCTTCACACCTAAGCATCCCCTAATCTCTGACTGTAACTGAGCCAAGTTTAGACCATCACATGTTACCAGCGACATGGATTGGAAGATCCTCCTAGTAGCCTCTACCTCGTCAAAGAAATTAGAAATGCACGCCCACCACCGCCTCTTTTCACTAAAATCATTCGAAATTTTGGGGTCATTGTAAACTAGTTGAGCAAGAGCAGTCTTCCCCATGCCCCCGATCCCGACTATGGCAAGGATAGAAAGATTTCGATCAGCATACGAGTCATCATAAAGAAATTCCAGAATCTGTCTCTTGTCCTCATCTCTACCGAAGATCTCTTTAGCATTAACAAAAGGACCGGTCTCCACTCCAATCCTTGTAGCAATTATCGTTTTCTCAATTTCGCGTTTCACAAAACTAAATGGAGCCATATCAGCAGAGATCTGAAGCAAACTCGTCCTAATAGCCTTAACTTTCTTGGCGATAGAGTCATTGGCAACAAGAGGGTTGAGTGTAGAGAAAAAAGATTGAACCTGTTTCAAGTGCTTCTTCTTCTTCTTGTGCTGCTTCTGCTGCAGCTTCAGCAACTCATTGGTGGAAACCTCGTCAAATAGATCGTCAGCTTCGTAAAGCACATCGCGGATCCTCACGATCAAATCCCTGACAGAAGCCTGGCCTTCTTCCTGCTTCTCGGCATCCAGAAGTAGGGCTTGGATGGTTTGGATTGAGTCCTTAAGCTTGAGAAGCTCATTTCTTGCTCCCCGAATGGAATGAACCCTTTCATATGCCTTATCGATTGCAAGGGACATGATATTGTCTAATACCATGCCCGCAACGCTGAACAAAGCTGTTTCCGCCATTGATTTCACTTTCAGCCTCAGCTGCTGGTTTTTAATTTTGCTTGTACCTACGTAGGTGTAGGTCGGATGACTCGGATCGAGAGTACTGTATTCAATTGTTTCTCTGTAGTTGGAGAAGAGATAAGATCTCCTACAACATTGTGTGCACCCTTTGGTGCAACACAATATTAGTTAAGGTAAATATTTATGAAAGAAAAAAATTTAAAAAATTATTTTTATGTTATAAATAAGCCATCATACATATTTGTATAATTTTCTCATGAAAAAACATAATTTCAAAAATATTAAAATTATTATCATCAAATAATCATCTTTTCAATTTTAATATTTTTTAAAATATATTTTTTCATAAGAAAATTATACATTTATGTATGATGATTAATTTATAATATAAAAATAATTTTTAAATTTTTTTATATTATAAATATTCACCTTAATTAATATTGTGTTGCACCAAAGGGTGCACACTGCACACAATGTTGTAGGAGATCTTATCTCGTTGGAGAATTACTGAATTAGCAAGTGCTTTATTTTTATTTTTCATATATTCTTTTTTTTTATTAGGTAAAAATTCGATTGTCATACAGACCTGACTCATCAAGAGGCCGACAAAGTCGGCAGACGACGAACCGTCAAACGTACAACCAAATATAGGAAAACAAATAACAAGCGAAATGCAACAAGCAGAAATAAACTCTACAACAAAATGTCCCAAGAAGACCAACACAAAAAAAAGTTGAGGAAGCCGCCGAAGAACGAAGTCAAGCACCACCGAACAGTAGCACCGCGGACCAGTAGTATAGCATGACTCTAACTCCTGTGGGTAGTGCAGACGAACTCGAATGAAACTCTATCCCGGATACGGAGTCGCCCTGGGCGCACCACCTCGACCCCAGCCAGACCCGACTCCATTCACCGCGCCCCCCAACCAAGCAGAAGATCTCCAAGAAACATCGGAAGCAAAGCCGCTAGCTGCTTGAACAAAACGCCCAAGATTTCACCTAAAAGAATATCGACAAGCCCTTGGGGAATTTAGACTATTTTTATAAATAAAAAAAAAATAAGTCAACCTTGGCTTGCAAGTCAAAAGGAAGCCCTTGCACGCCAAGCAAGTCACTCAGAACAGGAAAGGATAATACTCTCTCTGTTTCCTTTTAAGCGACTTTTTCAAGTCATGCACGTGGTTTTAGAATGTTATAAACTATATTAAATATTAATAATTTAATAATTTTTTAACAATATTATACTTATTACCAATAAGTATGAGATTATTGAAAAAAAATATTTTAAAAAATAATTATTTCATATAGGTTTTTACACCTTAAAAACCGTGATGAATGATAAAAAGTCAATTAAAATGAAAGGGAGGGGGAACTATTTTTCATATATTCTATTCTTGCCCAGCCATATCATTATCAGAATTTAAATACTCCGTATAATTTTAGTTGTGTACCATTCGGTAAAACATACTCCCTCAATCAGTTCCAAAAATCATACTACTATTAGTCTTGTGTACCATTCTTTGGGTAGAACCGTCTATTTTTACTTATTCAAACACACTTTTTTTTAAAACAAAAATTATATAAAATATTATTTTTTTTATATTCAATTTTTTATAATTTTGTACTTAATACTAGGGGTGGAATTGGTACAATACCAATTAGTTTTTGTCGTTACCACGTACCAACCAATTATAATTAGTAATCCTAAAATCTAAACCATTACCAACCACCGAAGAGGTTGTACCAACTTAATTGGTTACCAATTAAGTTGGTTGGTACGTGTTGGTAATGGTATTTTATCATGTTTTGAGTGTTGATGAAAAAGGCATACAAATAATCAAAGACAATACAACTTAAATAAAATTTAAAATTTATAAGTAGCAACAACATAAATACTTAAATTGCTCATACATTTAAGCACAAAAGCAATATAAA
Organism: Persicaria tinctoria; assembly: GCA_037127255.1. NCBI lineage: Eukaryota > Viridiplantae > Streptophyta > Magnoliopsida > Caryophyllales > Polygonaceae > Persicaria > Persicaria tinctoria. The sequence goes on from JBANSL010000018.1 coordinate 44,762,364, forward strand.
GACTTAAATAGTTCCGATAATATTCAACATAACATGTCCACTAGCTTCCGAAAAAATTTAGGTTTTAATCTGAACCGAAGCCGAGCTAGTTTCCTCCCTTGATTAAAAACAATTTATAAAAATAACAAATATAAAAAGAATCAAATTAATAGGTACCTAATACTAGTATCAAAAACAAAATAACAAATAAAAAAGAAATAGGTAATACGAAGTACTTATTAACTTGAATAACAAACAACAAGTCTTAGAACCAAAAAAAAAATACTCCAACTTAATGTAATCTTAAAACAATTAAAATATAATTAAAAAAAAACTAAATGTATATTGGTAGTAGTTGGTTGGTAATTACCGTACCAACCAATTGCAAATCGGTTGGTAATGATAATCCCAACTTTTCCATTTCGATTACCATTACCATACCGACTTCTGACAATTGGTTCGGTATACCGAACCAATTAAATTGGTTACCAATATAATTGGTTACCAATTTAATTGGTTCGGTTGGTACGTGTTGGTATGATTTTCGTGGGAAATTTTCCCCAACCCTACTTAATACTAATAGTAGGGAATTGTTTAAATTTTTTTAAATATATATATATATATATAATTTTTATATTTCTAAAAAATTATGAATTAAAAGCAAATGATATGTTTTACCAAACGAAAAAAGTATATATATTATTATAATCTTATTTATTTTGCTGATTTTTTTTTAACTTTTTGAAAATTGTAACTAATAATCTAACAGAAACGAGAAAATCCTATGTGGCGGGCTCTAATGCGATTCGCTTATATGTCGTTCTCTGCTGCAATATGGCCCGAGTTTTTTTGACACACCAATTAATGATTATAGAATAAATTTAAGCCACGTCAGACAACAATCCTATCTATTTATCCACGTGTTAATATAAATATCCAATTTCATTTCTTAATCAATTGAAAAATCTATCATTTTTAATATAAATATTCAACCTCATATCTTAATTATTTACAAAACATATCATTTTAATATAAATATTTGACCTTATATAGTAGTATTACGATATAAATCAAGTTTGATATTGATCAAGTTTTACTATAAACTTAATATTTATTATTTTAATAGAATATGATAGGAATATAGTTCACACCTTAATAAGATTGAATTAAAAACTTGATTGTTTTAATCAAGTTTGATATTGATCGATTAATCCTATCTAATTATTTACATGCAACACAATGATATATATGAGTCATTTAACTTCGGTTAAAATAGCAAAATTAATGCCTAACATGTACAATACTCCGTATTTACTACGAAAAAAATCAATAATATATAAGATAAAGATATTTGACAAATAAGTAGATGTAATTTAAATACTCCCACCCATTGTTCTATTTTTTTATTTTATTTTCTAATACGCTTTTTAATAAGATAAAACTATATAACAATTATTATTTTAATTCCATCTATTTAAAATGGAGGTAATATTAATTATTGAAAATTGAATTTAGATCAGATGGATAGGATTGTCTAAACTAAACTCAATATCATAAATTTAGATTGATGTGGAAAAAATCAAGCTAAAACTTGATAGATTGATTTACGGAAAATCAGTTTATATATGTTCTATTTAATTATTAAACAATCACATTAAGTTAACCAATAGAGATAATTTAAATCAATAAGTGTTTATCTTTAACAAATGATTAATTTATAAACCCAATTTATGCAAATATTCCAAATAATTTTATTTATCTTTAAACAATCACATTAAACAAAAGAAATAATTCAAATCAATAAGTGTTTATCTTTAACAAACAATTAATTTATAAACCAAATTTATGAAAATATTGGTCACATACCAAATAATGTTATTTATCTTTAAACAATCACATTAAACAATCGAAATAATTCAAATCAGTAAGTGCTTATCTTTATCAGACAATTAATTTATAAATCAATATGTGTGTGTGCGCGCGCGTGTGATATATATATATATATATATATATATATATATATATATATATATATATATATATATATATATATATATATATATATATATATATATATATATATATATATATATATGGTTTACTTCAAATGTAAAAACTCCTTAACGTGTAAAATTTGCTTATCGCGTAAAATTAGCTAATGGGCCTAATTTAATTACTAATGGGCCTAATTTCATTAGTAGAATGTCTGCCCTGCCCATGCGTGTGCCCCCCTTGCCCCCCCTTCTCGGACCTTTTTTTTTTTTTTTTTTGCCCAGAATTTTTTTTCCGTGGTAACACTTTCTGTTGTGCAAGTATAACTTGCTTTTGTGCACATATAACATCTTATTGTGCAAATATAAGTTTTATTTGTGCAGACAAATAATTCATTATGGGGTAAATAGGTAAATGTGTCTATTTCAATTATAAAAATTTATAATTGAAATATGTTTAATTTATGGGTAAATTGGTAAATATGTCTAATTTTATGGGTAAATGCACTTTTTCCCGTTTTCGATACCTTTTGTGCAACTGTGAAGTGCATTTGTGGAACTGTGGAGTGCATTTGTGCAACTGTGAAGTGCATTTGTGCAACTGTAAAGTGCATTTGTGCAACTTTAATTGTGCAATTGTGCAAATTTAAAGTATGATACAATTGTGCAAATTTAAACTACAATTGTGCAAAAGTAAGATACAATTGTGCAGATTAAGAATACAATTGTGCAAATGTAAGATCATAATGCGCATTAATAAGTCAAAAGATGCGCTTTTGAAATCGATGCTTTAATTTTGTTTTTTTTTACTTTTGAGAGTTTGGGTTCACCTCTCGGATAATTTAGGTTGATAGATGTAAGTTTGAAATCGATTTTTTTACGTATAAGCTTTTAAAATTAAAGTGCATAAATAAGATTAAAATGTGCATAATTAAGGTTAAAAAGTGGATAACTTAGATTATAATGTGCATGATTAACAATTTGCGATTGTTGCGCTCTTGTCTATTATGTAACCTATGTGGGATTTGAACCCACATCTTTTGTGCAAACGCACATTGCTCTACCAATTGAGCTAATAGGCTAAATTATGATTTTTATGCTAAAATAGAAGAACCTAATCGACGTAAAGCATATTGCGATAAAATTCTAAAATTCAATTAGCTCAAGATTCACAAACAATTTGACAATGCTATAAACATGAAATTAGCTCCAAATCAACCCAACAACACAAACATATCATCAATTTCAGTCAATTTGGCTGTTGGCAAAAAAACCCAAATTCTAAAGCATATCGCAATATAAAATTCCAAACTTCAATTAGATCATGATCCATAAACAATTTGACAATGCTATGAACATGAAATTAGCTCCAAATCAACCCAACAACACAACCATATCACCAATTTCAGTCAATTTTGCTTTTGGCAAAAAGCCCCAAATTCTAAAACATATCGCAATATAAAATTCTAAAATTCAATTAACTCATTATCCATAAACAATTTGAAAATGATATGAACATGAAATTAGCCCAAAATCAACCCAACAACACAACCATATCATCAATTTCAATCAATTTGGCTTTTGGCAAAAAGCCCCAAATTCTAAAACATATCGCAACCTAAAATTCTAAAATTCAATTAGCTCATGATCCATAAACAATTTGACAATGATATGAACATGAAATTAGCTCCAAATCAACCCAACAACACAACCATATCATCAATTTCAATCAATTTGGCTTTTGGCAAAAAGCCCCAAATTCTGCTCCAAAATCAAACCCTAGATTTTCAATCTCAACCTAAATCATTCAAACAATCTAAATAATTGTAATATACAATTTTAGGGTTAGAAATCATACCAAATTCGAGTTGAAACAAAGAGAAAATCGGGTTTTCGAAGGTAAATCGAGCCAAAAACTTCGAACAGGTCTGTCGGGAGAGATGGGCTCGGTGTGAGCTCGGCTGGGCTCGAACCATGGGGGTTCCGGGCTCGGGGGGTGCGCCTGAGGGAGGGGGTTCGAGCTGGTGGGGGCTGGTGGCCGGAGGTGGCTCGTGGGTGGCGTGGGAGGCCGACGAGCGAAGATACGACACGAGCCTTCGGATGGGCAGGGTGGGCGCGTCTGGGCTCGAACCAAGGCAAGTCAGGGCTCGGGGGGTGCGCCCAGGGGTTGGCTCGAGCGCGGCTAGGCGGTGGTGGCCGGAGGTGGCTCGACGTTCGGCTGGAGGTGGGTGCGGGATAGCGGGAGGCCGAGAGAGAAACCACTGTGTGAGCGCGCGTTCTAATTCAGTAAAAAAATAAATTTTACACGTTAAGCGGGTTTTACACGTTAAGGAGTTTTTACATTTTAAAGCTTCCCTATATATATATATATATATATATATATATATATATATATATATGAGGTTAAAGTGAAAAGGGGGCTTAAAGATGAAAATTTTGCTTAAAGTGAAAATGGGCTTAATTTTAGAAAAATTAAAATCAGGCCCAATTAACCTCTTAATTAGCCCAGATCAAACAGCGCGCGTGGGAGCTCCCCTCTTCCAAGCCAATAACCGCCATCGATGATTCGATGTGCAGATCCTGAATCGTCCCCCCCATTGATCAAGGTGTTGTAGTCGTTGACTGGTCGCGCCACAAGAATCGACTCTCCATCTCCGTCAATAAACATCTCTCATCATCTTCCTCCTCTCAGGGATCGACGTTGTAGTCGCCACAAGAATCGACGTCGCCGGGGATGTCGATGAACTCAATGATGGGTTGTTTTAGACATCGATTTCCCATTCAATCACGTTCCCTACCTCTCATGGATCGTTTTCGTGCAAAAACCCCTATCAAATATGTAAAAAAACGCAAACCATCATTGTTGGGGACCTTGGACCTTCATGGGGAGCTGGTTCGCAGCCCCTTTGTAGACACCTATACCGGCGTCATCGTTCACCTTTTGAAAAATCCAGCACAACAAAACTAAAGTAGAGATTGCACTCGTCATTTTGATAGGTCGTACGCATCAAAAGGAGCTCTGTGCAAAGAGAACGAGTGGCCGGAAGATCTCTGAAAATCACTGTTGAAGCTTCGAAAAGCTTCTGTCGGGCTGAGTTATATTTGTGGGTATTTACACGAAACCTCCCCATATACTCATTTTTGTAAAATATGCCCCTGTTTTAATTTCTAAAATTATAGAAATTATCCCGCAGTTTTAGATGTTGTTCTAACTCACATAATCTCCTTAATCCGCATCGTTATCATCAAATCTTTATCCATCCATAATGAGTGTAGATACCAAAGAAGATCGTAATGATATTATTTTCGACTTTCTAATTAATTTGATTTTTAATTGAATTAAATAAGTCAATTCCGTTTACGAAATGAGTCAATTCGATTTTTACTTTCGACTTTCTAATTAATTCGATTTTTATAATCTTATTCATGCATTTCATATTATTATTCATACACTTTATCATTTTATTCTTGCACATTATAATCTTAAGTGTGCACTTCATAATCTTATTCATGCACTTCATATTATTATTAATAGACTTTATCATTTTATTTATCCATTTTATAATCTTAATTGTGTACTTCATATCCTTATTCATACACTTCATATTATTATCATTAATACACCATCATTTTATTCTTGCACTTTGTCATTTTATTTGCACAACATAATATTATATTTGCACAACTTAAAGTGATATTTGCACAATATAATGTTATATTCGCCCAACATAATATTATATGTGCACAACGTAATATTATATTATTATATATGCACAACATAATGTTACATTTGCAAAACATAGTGTTATATTTGCACAATTTTATATTCGCACAACATAATATTATATGTGCACAACGTAACATTATATTATTAGATATGCACAACATTATGTTACATTTGCAAAACATAGTGTTATATTTGCACAACTTAAAGTTATATTTGCACAATATAATGTTATATTCGCACAACATAATATTATATGTGCACAACGTAACATTATATTATTAGATATGCACAACATAATGTTACATTTGCAAAACATAGTGTTATATTTGCACACCATAATGTTATATACGCATTATTTCATCTTATTTGTGGGCATTATCGTTTTATTATTGCATTTTATAATCTTATTCATGAACGGGAACAAAAAGAAGACAATCATAAATAGCCTGTGCGAGATTATGAACTCGAACCTTTGTGCATGGGCACATCATTATACCATTTTGAGCTAATAGACTTTTAATGACACATGTCGCATTAAAGTACAAAACCGCCATAAAAATAGCAACCCATAAAGAAAATATTTGGTAGGAAACTTACTTTACATTAGGAAAATGCACATTTATTAATAATAATCTTTATTGTATTATTTGTTCACTTTATATTTTGTAATCTCATATTTTTCACTTTTTAAAATAAAGATAAGAAATGTGATGTAGCATATTTTATTGCATTTTGTAATCTTGTAGACGCACCTTATAATATTGATGATGCCCAAAAGATAACGGAATTAAGGAAGCAATTAAAGAGGGCTAAAAAGGTTGGCGGAAATAGGATCTAAAAAAGAACACACCGACCAATGACCCGCGGACGAGAATGGCATGCGGAAGAGGGACAGGTGGCACACATGCCCCCCATCCAAGTGCATCTTCTCTCCAGGACACGTGGCAACCCGATATCAACAAGTGTCCAAAAGGATGGAACTTCCCCCTCATCAGGTAGACAGAGCGGCACACTATAAAAGGGAGAAAGTATACCGAAGAAAAGGACTTTTTTGGAAACAACAGAGAGGAGACGCTAGTTCCAAGGGAGGAAGAGAGGGAAACATTCACGTCAAGGCTCTCTCGTCTTTTCCATCCCTCACCCGTCCGCGGACAACCAAAGATTCAAGAACGGCAGCGAATCCGGGACAGGTAGTAGGATAGCAGTCCAAAGAGCCAGGGAGCGCATACCTTTATTTTACCATCAATCTCTACTACAGTGAACAGGCATATCTCCTTTACCATTAGGTCACTTGATGAACCCGAATTAGTAGAAAGGATGCGAGCCTTTTTGAAAGGCTCGGTGGCACCGGTTATGAGATCCTCGTAGATAGTGAGGATCTCAGGTAACGGGTAAGACCGTCATTATTTCCTCTAAGTTAATACGGCTTAGGTAAAGGTCCTTTTCCCTTTTATTGCCTTCACCAGGCGATAATTATGGGGGGAAGGGGGTTTCAAGTAAGTCCGTATTACCAACCTTCCATAAGAGGGAGTACGTGGCATATCCCCCCCCATGGGAATGTGGGGGGCGATACACTTTTTCTTTTACGGTTTCGTCATTGGCGCCGTCTGTGGGAACACTCTCACCCTGAGGGGTTCCCAATTTTAAGTAATAAGATATAATTTAGAACATTGTCGTTAACCAACAACTTTTGTGTGGACAGGTAGAAAATGAGTGAGAGCATGGGAGGCGCCTCTCATGGGACAATGAGTCATGACCACGGAGGATTCCATGAGTCTGATTTGCATGTGAATTCCCCGGGTCAGAACAGCGCACCTGAGACTCCGATCTTCTCGCCATACGTCCCTCCACAGATGGGTCAGGGCTACTTCATGCAAGAGGAACATTACTTCCCGCCTCCGAATCCGGGGCAAGGTTTCTTCTGTGGGTATGACGGATACCAGTCGTTCCAGCAGGGGAACCCCTACAACGTTAAGGAATTTGGTATCAGATCAGATTGAGGCAGAGGAAGCCGCGGCCTCTAGTTCAAGGGCTAATGGGGGCCCGCGAGGTTTCCTAGGGAAGATACCAAGAAAGTTTCGGAAGGACAAATGAGTGATGAAACCGAGGAGAAACTACTCCGTAGACAACATGCACGCGTCCCGACAGGACGAAGTCCATTTCAACCGTGAAAGAGAAATTCGGACGCTGGGTATCAGGGATATAATCGAGAGATACGCCATAAAAGGGAGCCAGTCTCTCCTCTAAGGAAGAATGAGCATCGCGACAACATCCCACGTCACCAGCAGGCCCATAATCGCAATGATAGAGGCAACGCAAATGATAGAGGAAGTCACCGACGGACCTCAAGGTTCGAAACCCCCCGGGAAAGGGATGAGAAATAGCGTTACCCCCCGGTGAACAGGGGTAGGGGGAGGGGACGTTGGTGGAGAGGTGGTCGAAGAGGGCAGGGCCAACCTGCACAAGTATCAGTCAATCAGGCCCCACACCGTGAAGAGAGAAAGAGAGAAAGAATTATAAAAGGGTCACGGGTCAACAGAATCCCAGAGCCCGAAGGTTTTATCGACACTCTGGAAGGAGGACCGTCGATCTCAGGAATAAGCCGGCAAGAGAGAAAGAATTATGAAAGGGAGGCAAGACAGCCTCCGTCAACCGCTAGCCAAAAGATCGCTTTACAACCACATCCAGAGATAATCTTCACCTCTGCAGATGCAGATGAAGTCCGCATGCCACACGCGGATCCCCTGGTGATCCACGCTTAAATCGCCACTAAAACCGTGAAAAGAGTTTTCATAGACACATGATCGTCAGTGGACATACTCTCATGGGAAGCTTTCTCCCAGTTGGGCGTGTCAGCTACAACCTTGAAGCTTTCTCGGCCTTCTCGACTTCCTTCATGCCCAAGGAATCCCAACTCTACTCGGACTGCTCACGTCGATGCGTTTCTAGAAATGGGTCTACTCGACTTCGACAAGGGCTCGTCGATGTCGACTAGGATTCGTCGTCGACTGGACTTCTCGGGTGACTCCGCTCGACATGGCTCAGACCTGGGCTCCTGGGCGTTGTCGATCTCGACTAGGGCTCGTCGACATCGACTAGGGTTGTGGTCGAGGATGGCTCTCTGGTGATGTCGAGGACTCCTCCTCCGCATGGGCTCGGACAGGCGCTAGGTGGCTCGTCGATCTCGACAAGGTCTCATCGAGATCGAGTAGAGATGTGCTCGGTCTCGACAAGATCTCGACTAGGTCTTGTCGAGATCGAGTTGTGTTCTGGGAGTCGGGTTGGTCTGGCTCAGCTTCCTCAACCAGGTTTTGTCGACCAAGTCCGCCCGGGCTCTCTACTCGACATCGAGTAAGATGTACTCGACATAGAGTAGCCCTGGCTTCAGCTCGGTTTGTCTTGGTTCTGTACTCTCGGATTCTGGACTTCTGCAGTTGTTTTCCGAGCTTTTCTGACCTTCCTTAAAATTGCTGTAAAGCGTCTCGAATTCTGCGAATTTAAACAGAAACTGGTGTAGATTCCATAATTTGGCAAATAAACATAAACTACATAGATTCTTTACTATCTTAGCCCAAATGCATGTAATGTATGCAGAAAATGATATTAAAGTTACTGTAATAATATGGCAGATTTAGCTCACAACAAACACCCCATACTTAAGCTTGTTTGTCCTCAAGCAATACTTTTATTTTTCATTCAGGGGAAGAAATCAAAACTCTCAACATATTAGATTCATTCTCATATATCCCTGCAGTCAATTACCATCCTTGAAAAGGTACTATTGTCATAAATCCATGCATGTGCAATTATATCAAAGCAACATCTACTCACAAAAGGAGGGTTATGCAAAAACATTCATAAGTGACAAAGCATTTATAATCAAGAGGACTTCAATTTAAGCTCAAATAAGGAGTAGATTTGGTAAAAGGCTAAAAGGTGGGCAGTTTCTGGAAATGTGGTGCTAATGATCCGGGGAAATGGAGTATCTCCAAACTTGAATTTCCACATTCCTTTTTCATAAGTTTCATCACTTTTCATAATGCTTTTATCAACGATAATGCTTTTACCTCTCTGACCACAGCACTGCCTTCTCGCGAGTCGCAAACATGGGTGTCATGAATGGCCCCGGATACTTAGTGCTTTGGACTCCTCACAATGTGTCCCATCTCTCCAAACTATTATCTCAGAGAGCAGGGTCAATCTACCTTTATCTCCTTAGGTGATTGGATTTTCTTTCACTCATTAAATTTTCCATATATTTCAAACAATTTCCTTCCAAACTCCCATAATGATAATAATGACAACACAAACACCATATGATAATCTCCATAATGTAACATCATTCTCAACATAATCCCCGGATAAGGTAAAGAATGGGCAATATTTAGATCATGTGGAGCAATATTTGAAATAAGGCATAATATGGCTTTTGTGATGCATAAGCATAGGTATGGCTAGGATATAAATAATGAGCATTATATGGAAATATAAAGTCCTCCATCATCTTATCATGCAACATGTCAAAAGCAACTTCAAATTTTACCTCCTTTCATGGTTTTCATAAAAATATGCACTTCATTATGACTTCCTTTTACTAGGTAATTTCATGCCATATCTCTAATGAATCCAATTTTGCATCGTCGAGTTTAATTAAAGCTTCCATGACATTAACCAAAATTTTCAATGGGGGTCATTTTTCAAACTTTTGGAAATCATGCATATAAGCACATAAATCAATAATGCATTCCAAAATAGCCATGTAGCAATTCAAAGAACTAAACTTTAAACATGCACACTTAATGTCAAATAAAGTAAATATGCATAATGTAAGCCCTTCCCCCACCCCATACTTAAACATTACAGTGTCCCCACTGTATAAAATCAAATAAAAACAAGAGTAAAGGAAGGAACTCACAGGATAAAACATCGAGGAAGGCAGATCAGTGCATGTCGAGTAGAGGTAGGCTTGTCGATCTCGAGTACAGGGTAGTCGATCTCGAGGAGCCTCGTCTGCGTCTAGTGGTTTTCTGAAGTCGAGGAGCGTCTGGGCTTGTCGATGTCGAGTTGGCCTACTCGAGATCGAGTAGTGTCTGGGCTGCTCCTCCTTGTCGCCGTCGACTTGGCCTTCGTCGATTTTGACTGTTTTTCAGGGACTTCTTATTCCACTTTTCGTGATCCTTTTATGCTAGCCGACCTAAAAGTGTTAGATTGCACAAGAAACAAGACTATCCACATGAAATATTCTAAAAGACATAAAACCCCAAAACCAAAAACAAAAAACAAAAAGTTCAAAAGTCCCAAAAATCATAAAGTTTTATATACATGCTCTAGATTTTAGAGTCGCTAGGCCGACTTCTCCATTTGCGCTCAAGGACCATTATTGTGGGGCCCGCTCATGCTTGGCCCTTCTCCTGGATCATCTAGGTCCTGATGGTAGTATGCAAGCTCAGCTAACAGGTTGTTGCTTGCATCATCTCCCTTCTCCTTCTTCTTTTTCCTTCCAGCTCTCAGTTTTCGCAGATTCTCTTGCCACGGTGTCTTATCTCCCCTTAAATCATTAAAAAATTTCTTTATGGACTGAGGAGGAGTAGGATTTATACCTGAACTTACCTTTTCGCACCAAAAACAGGAATCTTTGGGCTTGGGGCTAGTCAACATCGAGTACAGCTGGTCGACTTCGAGTACAGGGACCCCATACTTAGGCTTTTGGCAAGTTTTTGGCTCTGCAGTGGTTGTCGAGATCGACAAAGTCTTGTCAAAATCGAGTAGGCCCCTTGTCGAGGTCGAGTTGCTCTTGTCGATCTCGAGTACAGTGTTGGCTCCTTCCTCCGTTGTTCGCTTGGTCCCGTGGTTGTTGATGCTTTTCACCTCCAGCCATGAAATTTCCTCTTTTGCAGGGCCAAAAGAGAAATCCAAAACCTCATCGCCTATGGTGAAGGTGAGCGATCTATTCTTGACACTTATTTTGGCATCTGCAGTAGCTAAGAATGGTCTACCAAGAATAATAGGGCTAGTAGGATCTTCAGCACAGTCAATGATAAGGAAATCAGCTGGAACAAAGAATTTACCAACCTGGACATGGACGTTCTCAACTATACCTGTAGGGATGACTACTGTATTGTTTGTCATGTATAGCTTGGCATCCGCAAGTTCTATGCATCCTATCTTTACTTTCCGCCAGATTGATAAAGGCATGATGCTCACACTTGCTCCTAAATCGCACAAAGAATCATATTTATATTGTCCAAAACCCACAGTAACAGAAAACTTACCAGGGTCAGGTCTCTTTTCAGGGAAGTGGAGTACTTTGCATTCGCCTGCGATCTCTGAGATGGATCGCTTCTTGCTTAGGATTTCCTTGAGAAATTTGACATATCCAGGCATCTCTTGCAGGGCTTCTGTAAAAAGGGATAGAAACATTCAGTTCTTGCAGCATATTAACAAATCTGGTAAACCTACCTACAGTGGGATCTTTTTGTGCTTTTGAAGGGAAAGGCAGTGGCTTTTTCAGTTTCGGAGCCTGATCAGCTGTCGGAGGTGCTACGGAGTCGTCGACGTCGGCCAGGGGCTGCTCCTCGATCTCGACCACGGGCTCCTCGACATCGAGTAGGGTGGTCGACCTGGAGTTGCTGGTCTGCGCAGCGGAGTCCGAGCTCAGCTTCTGGTCTGTGTCGAGTAGCTGCTTGTCGACATCGAGTACACCCTCCTCGAGATCGAGTTGGTTGTTCTCTGTGTCGAGTTGCTGCTCTGCCTTGCTTTGCTGTTTTTCGACCTCTGGCTCGGGTAATTGATGTCCACTCATGATTTTGATAGCTGCGACGTGTCCAGTCTTCCCCTTAGGATTTGGTTCTGTTTGCCCAGGGAGTTGTCCGGATGGTCGTGGGATCTGTGCAGCGATTTGACCCATCTGCGTTTCTATTCCCCTTTTCCAGATGTCCAATTCTCCAAATTTTGTAGTGATGTTCTGGAATTGGTTGTTGATGGTGCCCTGATTCCGACGCATCTCCTCAAGGATCAGCTGTAGATCATCCTTCTTTTGATCCCTTTCTGGATGTCCTGGAGCTCTGTAGGGTGGGGGATTCCTAGGAGGACCTTGGTTCCACTGTGGTTGGTAGGACCGTTGGTCTCCCATGTAGCGATTTGGACCCCCAGCGTAGGCTGCTCCTCATGTGTTTCTGCCATCCTGACTTGCTCGGTGTGTGGGCACTCAGTAGTGGTGTGCCGCTGTGATCCGCATTCGATGCAAGGCTGATTGACATATAGGTATTTGACTTGCTTGAGGAGCTTGCGATTTTGGTCTCTGTAGAACTGCTCCCTGACATCTGGGTCAATCTCCTTTGCTGGTTCATAGAGTGGCATTGATGGTGCTGGCCTGGCGTATGAGTTCTCCTCATAGTTTGTAGGAGCCACATATTTGTTGTCGTAGTTAGTGAGCTTTTCTAGCACACCCCATGCGTCGCTTGGTGGCATCGTCAGATACTCATAGCGAGTATAATGGTTGATTCTGTCCTTAGTGATTTGATCATGAGAGTTGAAGAAGATCTCCTGAATGACGTAGGGTGGTTGTCCATGAGTAGGGCAAGATCGCAGCAGTTCTTTGTAGCGTTCCCATGCCTTTGCCAGCGGTTCCCCTTGCTTCTGTTTGAAGGCGGTGATTTTCTGACGGAGAAGTGCTGTTTTGGCGGGTGGGAAGTATTTGTTCAGAAACTCTTGCTCTACTTGGGCCCATGTGGTGAGAGATCTCGGCTTCAGCCCTTCAAGCCACTTCAGTGCAGTTCCAGCGAGAGACCAGCGAAAAGATTTCATCTTGACATATTCCAGAGTTGTACCTTTAGCAAGAGTACGACACATATCATGAAAGTTAGTAATATGTTCAAGAGGGCACTCATTAAATTTGCCATAAAAAGCATTATTTTTAAGCTCTATCAAAAACTGAGTGCGAATTTCAAAAGAATTTTCAGGGATTAGAATCGCCGATTCAGGCACGACGAGAGCTGGATGCATATAATCCTCTGGAGTAGTTGGATATTGGGCGAGCTCAGCTTCTGCTTTCCTTGCGCGCTCAGCTTCTTGTTCCCTTGCTGCCCTTTCATTGGCGATAGTGGTATCCTTTGCGGCTAGTTCCCTTGTAAGCCTTTCGATCAGTTGCTCTTGTGTTTCAGCGGCCGCCATGATCCTTTTGAGTTTAGAGTGGATGTGTAGGTAACGCTCTGGTTCGTCTAAGGCGTCAAACTCAGGTGGTAGACCAGAACGGCGCATACACCTGTATAATAACTCAAAGCAGATGTGAGATTTAACTACCTAAGGCGCGAATGATAGCCTCCCCGGCAACGACGCCAATTTATTGTTAGGAGGAAATCGAGTATGCAAATTAGAATGTAAATAAACTAAGGCAAACCAGATTCCGTCCCTTGCAAATAATTACAAGACCTCCTCCTCATGCAGCAGCGGGAAGTCAGGATCGATCCACGAGGAAGCGTGTCAGCGGATCCTAGGCAGCAGAAAAATCTCACGGTCGTCGACAACAGTGGTACTCGACCTCGGCTAAGGGTTAGTCGACAGGGGTCAGGCACAGTCGAACACAGCGCAGCAGCAGTTACAGGGGCTCGTCGATGTCGACAAGACTTAATCGATGTCGAGTAGAGTCTTAGTCGACTTTGCTTCGTCTCGTCGAGTACCTGCACAAGTAAGCTACAACGACTTTGGGTCGAAGATCAGTAGTCGAGATCGACGAGTGCTATTCGATCTCGAGTAAGACAGAGATTAAAACGAAAGACTATAAATGCAAAGGCTTTGGGATTTCGAACTAAACTTAATTTAAAAGGCTTCCAAGATTGGGGTTTGCAACAACGATAACCAAGCATGCATAAGGCAGAGATAAAACAGATAATCATGTGAATAGCATCAAGGACAAGCTTTCGCCTTTTCCAACAATTAGACAACTCCTTCAAGAAACCCTAATTATCTCTACCGATTTTATGTTTACAATCCAAGTTGTTAACATGGATCTCCATTAGACGGGTAATAAACACATAAACAAGTAGGAGATGCTCAAAACATGATAAAGGTCAGATCTTTACCTCAAACACGCATGGCTATCATCGGGCTCGCCCCAACCCTAGAAGTGGGTGGACTACTCGCGCTTCATCGCAAACTCAGACATCATTGATTGAAAGAAAATAACAACTTGCATTAACTAAACCAAAGAAAGTACAACTGAACAAAGCCAACTTGCTCTCGCTCCTTTGCTCCACTCGGCCTCACTTTCTCCCTCTACTTCTCCTACTTACTTCTCTCTCTAGAATTGAATGAATAAAACTGAGCCCCATGGGCTTTATTTATAGCCATCTAATCCTTGCTAGTCAAGGATAGAATATCTATATCTATATCTAAAACTATATCTAAAATGCTTAAGGATAAATAAAAGCAATAAGGAAATTAAATCTAAATATATCCTAGATGTCTTAAAGTGGATATAACTCCTCTTCCATGATGTATCTTGATAGATTGGATAGATTCTCGGCCTTCCCGACTTCCTTCATGCCCAAGGAATCCCAACTCTACTTGGACTGCTCACGTCGATGCGTTTCTAGAAACGGGTCTACTCGACTTTGACAAGGGCTCGTCGATGTGGACTGGGATTCGTCGTCGACTGGACTTCTCGGGTGACTCCGCTCGACATGGCTCGGACCTGGGCTCCTGGGCGTTGTCGATCTCGACTAGGGCTCGTCGACATCGACTAGGGTTGTGGTTGAGGATGGCTCTCTGGTGATGTCGAGGACTCCTCCTCGGCATGGGCTCGGACATGCGCTAGGTGGCTCGTCGATCTCGACAAGGTCTCATCGAGATCGAGTAAAGATGTGCTCGGCGTCTTCGTCCTCGCCTTCTCGATCAGCTCCTCTTCTCGTCGACTCCGGGTGTGGCGCTGAGGTGTAGTCGATCTCGACTAGGTCTTGTCGAGATCGAGTTTTGTTCTGGGAGTCGGGTTGGTCTGGCTCAGCTTCCTCGACCAGGTTTTGTCGACCAAGTCCGCCCGGGCTCTCTACTCGACATCGAGTAAGATGTACTCGACATAGAGTAGCCCTGGCTTCACCTCGGTTTGTCCTGGTTCTGTACTCTCGGATTCTGGACTTCTGTAGTTGTTTTCCGAGCTTTTCTGACCTTCCTTAAAATTGCTGTAAAGCGTCTCGAATTCTGCGAATTTAAACAGAAACTGGTGTAGATTCCATAATTTGGCAAATAAACATAAACTACATAGATTCTGTACTATCTTAGCCCAAATGCATGTAATGTATGCAGAAAACGATATTAAAGTTACTGTAAAATATGGCAGATTTAGCTCACAACATTTACCCACGGACCCCGGACAGCTGAAATACGTCCTGGTCTTAGTGGACTATTTCACCAAATGGGTAGAAGCAGAGGCAATGGGTTTGATCACTGTGGAGAAGGTTAGAAAGTTCTTGTGGAAGAACCTGGTGTGCCGATTCGGAGTTCCTAAAGCCATCATCATGGACCATGGAACTCAATTCGACTATGAAAACATTAGAGATTTTTGTGAGGGCCTCGGGATAAAGTTAAAATTCTCATCGGTGGCTCACCCACAAACGAATGGACAAGCAGAAACTACGAATCGTAAATTTTTAAAAGGAATCAAGAAGAAGCTAGGGAAAACCTCCAAAGGCCGGTGGGCGGAACTCCTCCCACTAGTGCTCTGGTCATACCGAACCTCACCAAAAACTCCTACCAGGGAGTTGTCATTTGCTTTGGTATTCGGGACAGATGCAGTCATCCCAGTCGAATGACTGATCCCCTCTGCGCGGGTTTTGGCCTATGAATCCAAGGCCAATGATGAAGCTCTAGAAGTTGAGATGCATCTCCGAGATGACAGACGGATGATTGCGGAAATCAAGGCTCGAGAATACAAGAGGAAAACCCAAAAACACAGAGACCAGCATCTCCATGGGCGGCGGTTTGAGAAGGGAGACATGATCCTCCGTTTGGCTCTCGCAGGTGGAAAGCTGTGCTAAATGGGAAGGGCCATATGTAGTTTTTGAATGTGTCCATGTTGGAGCATACAAATTACAAACCCCCAAGGGTGTTGTTCTTCGGAAGACATGGAACGCGGAACACTTGAAGAAGTACTATGTGTAATTTCCAGTTATTTCGAAGTTTATCCAGTCACCCCCGCTATAAGTAAATAAATCAAAGCGGTTAGTGGGTGCTTTCTGTATTTTTCTACAACTCTCATAGTCCTACGACGCTGGAGCTTGCTCCGCGTCTGACCTCTGGTGGACGCATTGGGCTCCCAGATTATACTTAAATCCTATGACGCTGGAGCTTGCTCCGCGTCGGACATCTGGTGGATGCATTGGGCTCCCAGATTATACTTAAGTCTTATAAAGCTGGAGCTTACTCCGCATCGGACATCTGGTGGACGCATCGAGCTCCCAGATTATACTTAAGTCCTATGACGCTAGAGCTTGCTCCGCATCGGACATCTGGTGGACGCATCGGGCTCCCAGATTATAAATAAGTCCTATGACGCTGGAGCTTGCTCCGCATCGGAGATCTGGTGGACGCATCGGGCTCCCAGATTATACTTAAGTCCTATTACGCAGGAGCTTGCTCCGCATCGGACATCTGGTGGACGCATTGAGCTCCCAGATTATACTTAAGTCCTATGACGCTGGAGCTTGCTCCGCGTCGGACATCTGGTGGACGCATTGGGCTCCCAGATTATACTTAAGTCCTATGACGCTGGAGCTTGCTCCGTGTCGGACATCTGGTGGACGCATTGGGCTCCTAGATTATTCTTAAGTCCTATGATGCTGGAGCTTGCTCCGCGTCGGACATCTGTTGGACGCATTGAGCTCCCAGATTAAACTTGTCCTATGACGCTGAAGCTTTCTCCGTGTCGAACATCCGGTGGACGCATCGGGCTCCCAGATTATACTTAAGGCCTATGACGCTGGAGCTTGATCCGCGTCGAACATCTGGTGGACGCATTGGGCTCCCAGATTAAACTTAATCCTATGACGCTGGAGCTTGCTCCGCGCCGGACATCTGGTGGACGCATTGGGTCCCCGGACCCCGACCAAATACGGGATAAAACCGCAAACATCGTCAAAAACGGAATCATTAAAATTCGAAAGGAGTAACCCCGAGATACCGAAACAAAACAGAAGTTCCAGAAAGGCTAAGCCAAGCAAAACCAGCAAGATAGTCCTAAAAGGCACAGAATCAGCCCTCTGAAGGGGGAAAGAACCCAGACTAACTCACGGAGTGTCCCTGGGTCGATCGGAAACCAAACGAGTCTTGTCCACACATAATCGAGTTCCATTAGGCAAAGGTCCCTCGGGATGAGGTTCCCGCCACTCAGCGTCGACTTCGTTTCCATCCGCGGATAAAATATGAACCTCGAACCGCACATTCCCCTTGTGCAGAAAGGTGGTGGCGGACCCTATATCGACATCGTGCGTACAAGAAAAATGATTCCACCCGTAACCCAAGTAGGGCACACGGTATACCGTCACGGGGAAGTCCCGGATGATCCTCGACGGCAACAGAACGCGCCCGGGAAGATCTGGGCCATATTCAATTTCGAAACGGGAAGGCAGCCGCTGTTCAAACACAAATTAACTAAAAAAAATAAAGATAAATTCGCCCGCGAAATATCAACAAGAATACTAAGCCGCGTTAAGGACATACCAGATGGTGCATCTGCTCCAGGAAGTCCAGAGAACGAAAAAAGGCCCAGTTCGTTCGACTTGGGGACGACATCCTTAGAAGGATCCGATTTGCAAAGAATAGAAGGCTCAAGGACCCTGATTTTAAAGGGATCCTTGGGGGTCACAGGTCGCACAGGCACCACCTCAAAAACCTGAGTCGCAGAAGAGGGGCCCAGGAGAAACCCGAAAACAGTCAAGATACCACTGCCCCAGGCCAGGCATGGCGGACATATGTACCGCAGAAAGATCACCTCGGGCAGATCGAAGCCTGCCACCACGAAAAGACGCGACGAGAAAGAAAAAAAAAAGAGCCCGTGATCCCCCTTAAACCATCGAAATTTGAAGAGAGATGGAAAAGGAAGGGGAAAATCTAACCTTTCTCTCAAATGGCGATAAGATCAAGGGCAAGACTTTATTCCTTGAGTATAAAACACGCTTAGATGACCCAGGGAATAAAGCGTCCCTTATCAACAAAATGAATCCAGGGGCACCACCAAAGACATTCTGTCGAGTCATCATGAGGGAGGAACAACTTCGGACACTCCGGCTCCCACTCGTATATGTCCTAATAGACGAGGACGCTGACACCCAAGCCAGGCTTTGGTCCCGCTCCAATCAAGAACACGAGGTAAAGGTGGAAAGGGATAACGATGGCCTTTTCTGGTTAACTCAAGGGTGGCACGACTTCATTCAGGCAAACCGAGTCAATGTAGGATCGGCTCTGATCTTCACCTACATGGGGGACTCCATCTTTGAAGTCGACGTGGTCAATCCAGATAGCGAGGGAAATGTAGAAACAAGATGCCTTTAAGTTTCTATTCCGTGTATCATGTTACCCTCTCTAAGTTTAATATGCCGGGTTCGAAGGGATCGAACCTTTAAAAGTCTGTGTTCATGTTACCTCTGATGAATAATAAAAGATCCCCTTTCGGTATGATCGAAAGACACGAAAACATGATTAGATAGCAAAAGAAAGCCGTAAATATCAGCGGCCCGTAATTATTGAGATGACCGCGAGCGGCCGGAAACCACCATCTGAATTACTAAAGTAAGACGAGTAATTTAATACGAGGTTTCCGTGGTCGATCCAGGCCCAGGCTACGGAGATCACACTTCGTTCGCCTCCGAAAATCGAGTGAAAGATCATTCATTTTCTGTTATGAGAGAAACCTTCTTCCTTCATCACCGATCTCAATCGTATCGAAGGGTCATTTCGAACCACGAGCAAAGACAACATCTTTCTGTGCCTCGCGTGTAACGGTCTCTTTTCCTTAAGAGACACGGGAAGTATACTATAAATCTCTCCAAAACACGTGGGTCCCGGTCTACTAAAAGAAGAGAACGTCGATAACAAAGGACCTCCACGTATAATAAGGGTCACTAATCCTAAAGACCACTTGGTCGCAGACGGCCCTAGTGAATGGAGCACCATAAAAAGAGGGGAAGAAAATGGCATAACCCGGCCTCCTAAAACCAAAAAACTTCTTCCTCGAAGGAACTCTAACATGAGTTCCGAAAACACTCGTGCTTTCTACCGTTTCGTCACCAAGGAGGAGCACTTGCAGACATTGCAGCTACCCCGGATATTTGAGCAACTAGGAGACGAAACACACCAGCTCGTTTATCTATGGTCAACCACTTGTCAGGATTTCGAAGTCGATGTTGAAAAGGATGCGGACGAGGCCTACTGGTTTATCGACGGGTGGCCGGACTTCGTCTTCTCTAACCGAGTAGTCATGGGATGCTCGCTTCTCTTTGTTTACGAAGGGGAGTCCAACTTTGAGGTGTACGTGTCCTACCCAGATCCAACCCCCAACTACCAAAAGAAGCTCGGCCCAAGAGACATGGGCCCATCCAAAACCAAGGCCCACCAGAGGCCCCCGCGAGCCCACGGGAGCTCTGAGGCTCCAAAGCGAAAAAGGTGAATCCGTGAGTCTCGATGTACCTTGTAACAAATAAAAGTTTTTTTCTTGTTTAAAGAAATAAAGGAGGAATCGTTCTCCAAGCACTAGCTTTAGGTCAGAAAGGCTGTTTTCCTTCATTGACTAATCTTCCTTCCCTAGAGGCCTAGGGAAGGGGCGATTCCGAAAGAAACAAAATCAGTGGGAACATTAAATGAAAGAATCGGACAAATAGAGAAACAATGGCCATCAGCCCCTCTATAAAAGCTAAAGACCAGAGAATCCCCGTGAGACACCTTCTATCAAAAAAATATATATATACCAAAAACTCAAGAAACAATATGGCAGCAGGCGGTGGCCGCCCAAGAGATTTCCTCCGTTGGATTCAAAACGCTTCTTTCCTGCAAAGAACGGTAATGTTCCTCAAACCTCTCCATCAACTCTCAGTTTCTTATTCACAACTAATAATTCCCTCCAACAAATATAGCCTCTACCGGCGTTCTTCGAAGAGGAGTATGGGTTACCAGGTGTTGAAAGAATAATCCTAACCAATGGGCCTGGGAGGAGGGGCATACGCGTTCTAATAGAGAGAGACGAAGCGGGGGTGCTCTGGCTCACCCAAGGATGGAGCGCTTTCACAAGATCAAGAAACGTCCACGTGGGCGGGGTCGTCATATTCAAATATCTGGGCGGCTCGCGTTTCAAAGCCAGCTACGTACCTTCGGGAGAAAACACTTCTGAAGGTGAAGGCAGTGACGATACTTCCTAAAGGAAGAGTAGTCTTTTTTAAGGCCTTATTTGTCAAAAAGGAAGCCTGAATAAATAAGAAACATTGAATGAAAACGTAAGACGGCATGTAGGCGAGGTTTCCAAATCTTTTGTCATCCAAGAAATACTGAACTTGGTTAAAAAAGGGCCACCATTCACACGCATCACAAACGAAGTTAAGAAAAGCCAGCTATTCGGGACCAGCTGAGCGGGGCTCAAACCACAAGCTTTCAGATAACGCTTGAATAAATTAGGTAGAGGGAGCCGAAACCCCTGAACCAAGCTCTCAATATACACAACCAGGCAACCCGGGTAGGCGTCCAGGCTCCCTCCCCCCTCCGCCGGAAGGCACAACATTACTTCTTCTGGCCAGGGGAAGACACGGGCGATCACGTTCAAATCCTCCAAAGTCGTGAACGTTCCTCCACCGCGGCTCTGGGCATTCGGCGGAGCAATAGGAATCATCCGCTGGGGCAGAACCACAGGAATCGGGCCCGCGGCAGAAGGCTGAAAGTCCCTCCTAAAAAGACAAGTAGCTAACACTTTCTCGTTATACTGAACCGAACGAAAGTCCCCCAGAACAGATGATGAGCGGCGTTCCGTTGGTAGGAAGACGGGACCGGAGGGTAAGACAGTGTGAGAGTCCCACTCTTTGTAAGAATGTTGAGATTTGGGCGACTCCAGTATCGAGTCCGACCCCGATGGCGAAGCTCCATCACCCGACCGCGAAGACACAGAATCAACAGGAGAGGAATTTTTACCACGTGCGCGACCCGGAGAAGTATAGAAGGAGGGATCCTCAAGATTCTTGGGTTGCCGAAAGGTGACGTCTTCGGGGACCTCAATATCGCCCATCAAGAGTTTTCTCCCGGAATGCCAGGAAGATGAAGGTCTGATCAAAGCATGCACACTACCAGAACTACTTTGGGAGGTCGACATGACGAAGATGGCTAACGGGGTAAGAAAAAAGAAGCAGGGAAGGAAGAAGCCTAGAGACCGGCGGTAGTAAATAGGCACCCAGAAGTTGCCCACACACCAGCCGCGGCCAAAAAGAAAAAGGAAAAGAGAAAAACTAAAATAAAAACAAGAACTAAGACGCGGAAAGAAAAGAAAGTAGAGTTAAGATTTACCTCGAGGATGTTCGGAAGGGAGAGCTGTAAAAAACGGAGAACAGTAAAAATAAAAGAGGGGTCAGAACCCCTATTTATAGGCACCACAATCCATGGCGTTTCACCTCCTATCTCGAGCCATGTGTCAAAGGCACGACGCACGTCAATCAAATGAATGGGCCAAAAAGGGTCGGCCCAGAAAGGCCCATAAAAGCCCAAGAAAGCCTAACAGTTTTTTTCCATTTTCTCCACCTTTTCACCCTAAAAGAACAATAAACAATGGAGGAGGGTTTCAAACCGCGGAAAAACCTATCCGGTTCCTCCACGGCTCGAGGACCTATGATGATGCCCAAAAGATAACGGAATTAAGGAAACAATTAAAGAGGGCTAAAAAGGTTGGCGGAAATAGGATCTAAAAAACAACACACCGACCACTGATCCGCGGACGAGAATGGCATGCAGAAGAGGGACAGGTGGCACACATGCCCCCCATCCAAGTGCATCTTCTCTCCAGGACACGTGGCAACCCGGTATCAACAAGTGTCCAAAAGGATGGAACTTCCCCCTCATCAGGTAGACGGAGCGGCACACTATAAAAGGGAGAAAGTATACTGAAGAAAAGGACTTTTTTGGAAATAACAGAGAGGAGACGCTAGTTCCAAGGGAGGAAGAGAGGGAAACATTCACGTCAAGGCTCTCTCCTTGTCTTTTCCATCCCTCACCCGTCCGCGGACAACCAAAGATTCAAGAACGGCAGCGAATCCGGGACAGGTAGTAGGATAGCAGTCCAAAGAGCCAGGGAGCGCATAGCTTTATTTTACCCTCACTCTCGACTATAGTGAATAGGCAGATCTCCTTTACCATTGGGTCACTTGATGAACCCGAATTAGTAGAAAGGATGCGAGCCTTTTCAAAAGGCTCGGCGACACCGGTCGTGAGATCCTCGTAGATAGTGAGGATCTCAGGTAACGGGTAAGACCGTCATTATTTCCTCTAAGTTAATATGGCCCAGGTAAAGGTCATTTTCCCTTTTATTGCCTTCACCAGGCGATAATTATGGGGGTGGGGGGGGGGGGGGGGGGGAGGGGGTTCCGTATTACCAAACTTCCACAAGAGGGAGTACGTGGCATATCCCCCTATGGGAATGTGGGGGGCGATACACTTTTTCTTTTACGGTTTCGTCAAATATTATTTCAAATAAAAATTACGGGCTAAAATATGTAATTTTTATAATTGAAATAAGGGCAATATTGGTAGAAATAGAAAGTATGGGAGAGGTGGTGACATTTATCTCATAATTAGGGTCATTTACCCATTTATCCATTTACCCCATAAAATTAGGCTCATTTACACATTAAATATGTCCATTTATCTATTACTTATTTAATTAGGTCCATTTACCTTTAAATTAGGCTCATTTACCTTCAAATTAGACCATTTTCACTTTAAGACATATTTTCATCTTAAACTCCATTTTCATTTGAACCTTTACCTATATATATATATATATATATGGGTTTGCTTCAAATGTAAAAAGTCCTTAAGATGTAAAATTTGCTTAAGGTGTAAAATTTCTAAATATGATGTACGCGCCCAGTATAGAAAATCAATTAACGGGCCGACCCAAACAAATGCTAAAAATTAATCTGTTTCTTTCTCCCGACTCTGTGACCTTGTAGCCATGGCGGTCGATCCAGTGCTTGAGGAAGACGACCTTCGCCCGGGAATCTTCCGATTAATGGAGCAATTGCAGAGGAGGATCAACGATTTTGCATATTCTATCTTCTCCCTCTGTTCGATGTCGATTCCCTTTGTGAAGGAAGGAGTACAGGCCAGTCGTTCAGACGCTGCTTCCTCTTCGATCAATTAGGGCTTTCGGGTTCGATAGCTTAATGTCCCAATTGCTCAAGGTTAAATTGATCCGCTTGGGGTGCTTCTCTATCTATTCCATCTCTTATCAGTCAATTGCTTCTTTTGGATCGTCAGGACATTCTATTGTTCATCAACTTCCCTTTGGCTCATTGAGGTTTGCTTTCATGTCCATGTTATAATTTATGCTGTCCTTTTTTGTGTTTTTGTGTTTGTGGTTTCAAATTGCAGGGTATTTTGCTCTCTCTCCTTGGTTCGTGCACCATGGATTCAGGCTCAGCACCTCGAGGCCACAATCTCTCCAGGAAGAAAAGTGTACCAGTAGATGTTAATGCACATTCTTATTCCTGCCCCTAATGATTTGTCCGAGGAAGGTATGTTTGGTCACTCTCTATTGATTAATATTTTCTTCTTTTTTCTTCTTTTATATTAGCATATCTCGCATTTTGCTAGATTGTGTTCAGTTGGGCTTTCTGCCAAGAAACGTTGCGAAGTGGGTTTTTCCATTGTGGGACATAGGATTCTTTGGGTTCATTGGGTATGTTTGCTCTGAAGAAGCACTTGCATATGTTTTAGAGGGAAATAGCATAAAAATCCAACTGGTTCTACACATATCAAAGGCATGGTACTTTCTCTTGATTTTTAATTAACTTTCTTTTAGTAGACAATTTTGTTCGATTGGATCTATAAATAATACAAAGCACAAAAGTAGTAATTAGCAAATAATTGTTCAAGGAACTCATTTTCAAGAAATGTCACAAAAGATCAGCCAAGCAGTAATGTGTTCGAGCTGTTTGATCGCCTCTACTTTCTTTCTGGAGGGAAAACTGCTTACTTTGGCCGGGCTTATGAGGCTTACGAGTTCTTTGCCCAAACGGGCTTCCCTTTCCCTGCTTTGAGGAATCCATCTGACCATTTCCTTAGATGTGTTAACTCCGATTTCGACAAAGTCAAGGCCACTCTCAAAGGCTCCATGAAACCCCGGGTATCTGTTTCATTATGTTGTTATTCATTTCCATGGATACATGCTTTCATTTCCTTAATTCATTCACAACTATATATAGCATGCCTGATATGGATCAATTTGGAGTATATAAGTGGAATTTCTTATTGACAAACTGAGTCAATTCTTTAATTTTTCTATCTGAAATGGGGCACGAAATATTGAAAGTTAATATGTTTTGGTATAAATGTACTAGGATTCATCTGCTTATCAGTTGGAAAAATGGTGTTAATCTTTGGCAAAATGAACATGAGCATGATGATGACTTTAGATATATTAATACAGATTTAGTTTTTGTTTGGGGGAGATTGAGAGATAAACGATTTAAGTTCACATTCTTAATTTTTCAATGCAATATTAGATAGTCAATGTGCATACTTAAGAGAGACTTGTGCATATTTAAGAGATACTGGTGCATATCCCTCTCAATTCTCATGTAAACTGAGAGGGAAACACGATGTTTATATGAATTTAAATGCAAGGTTTAAATCGAGATTGGGCATGAGTTAGTGGCTGTTTTTGCACAACTTTTGAAGCTATTCTGCTAGTTTTGTGATCGATCCTTCGAGCCTTATGTTTTGTTGCATTTTTGCATTTCTGAGTTTGTTTTGGAGCTGTGTTGGGGGCTGTTATAGCCTGAATTGCCCACCTCTGCAGCAATTTTAATGGGCTGTTATGATTCGAAATTTTATTGAGATCTATGGTGATTTTTTAGGGACCGTTAGACTGATTTTTGGGGCTGTTCTGAACACCTTGAGGGCTGATTTTTTCCATATGCTACAGCTGCACTTGGGACTGATTTTGAGCTGGCTGCACTTTGGTTCTTAATTTTGTCAGGAAAATTGCCATGTAATTAAATCCTGAATTTTTCTATCGTGAAAATTTTGTTAACCTCAAGGTCATTCATCCTCTTTAACATGATATAGTTGCTATTCTTGTACACACTCTCATCATCCCCTTCATCAAATATCATGGTGTGTGTTTATTCTCAATGCTAGGAGAATCTCACTGTAAGTTTCTCAAATGAATAGATTTAAGTTATGTGTATTCATTTCATAAAGTAGAAAGAACATAATTAATCAAGTTAATTGGACCATATGTTTTTGCATTAAGATCTATAAGCTCAAATAGGAAGAGCGCTTGGGCGATTTATCGTTCAGGAGGTTGGTGGTTCGACTCCACCTAGATTTATTGCACATTGCACATTATTATGTTATTTACTTCAAATTTCATAAAATGCTGCAAATTTGGCCATTCAACAGGGAGCTTAGCCCTTTTTTTTAACTTGATGTGTATTAGTTTATTATATAAACCTAAAGGCATACCTGATTGATATTAAATTCAAGTGTGCAAAAGTAAGATACAGTTGTGCAGATTTAAACTACAATTGTGCAAAAGTAAGATATAATTGTGCAGATTTAGAATATAATTGTGCACATTTAGAATACAAGTGTGCAAAAGTAAGATACAATTGTGCAGATTTAGAATACAATTGTGCACTCAAATGAATAGATTTAAGTTATGTGTATTCATTTCATAAAGTAGAAAGCACGTAATTAATCAAGTTAATTGGACCATATGTTTTTGCATTAAACCCTAAAATCGACAAAATTTCAAAAAAGAAGCGAAATCAGATAAAACGATACCGCAAATGAGTAAGATTACTCACTGGTTGGAGCTGAGAAAGGACGCTCTTGCTAGGGCCGTTGTCGCACACGAACTCCTCACAAACCTTGCCGACATCTTCAACGACATGGATCTGAAGCTCCGAAAAGGAAGCGAGCAATCTCCCAGAGGAAAGGAAGCGAGCAATCTCCCAGAGGAAAGGAAGCGAG
The DNA here is from genome assembly GCA_037127255.1 of Persicaria tinctoria. Classification (NCBI taxonomy): domain Eukaryota; kingdom Viridiplantae; phylum Streptophyta; class Magnoliopsida; order Caryophyllales; family Polygonaceae; genus Persicaria; species Persicaria tinctoria. Next base: position 44,789,277 of record JBANSL010000018.1, read on the forward strand.
CAATCAAGGAGGAGCGGAGATTTCCTAGAGATTCAGAGCAATTGTGAAACAGATCTGAAGCGGAGAGAGACAGATCTGATGGGAACAAGAGAGGGGAGGGTTAGCCGGTTAGGGCTGTTCACTTGGGCCGATTCACTTTTTTTTTTTGGGTTTAAAATTAGACCCGCGTCCGGTTTTACAAAATTTTACACGTTAAGCGGATTTTACACGTTAAGGAGTTTTTACATTTTAAAGCTTCCATATATATATATATATATATATATATATATATATATATATATATATATATATATATATATATATATATATATATATATATATATATATATATATATATATATATATATATATATATATATATATATATATATATACGGGTTGACTCCGGTGAAAACCAAAAATTAGGGTGAAAATCGTGACGAGGGTTTTGATTGGATGATAAATTATACTTACACGCGCTCTCATGTCTGCTCTTCTTTGCCTCCTCCCGCCTCTCTGTTCACCGCCTCAAATCCTTCCGACTTCCTCTTCCGCCTCTCGTCGTCCGATCCTGCCGTCGCAGTCGCCCTCACTCGCTCGCTGCCGGCCTCCAATCCTCATCGCCCTTGCTCGTTGCCACTAGTCCTCGTTGCCCTCGCCCGCCCTCCACTCTAGTCTCAGATCTGGTGGATCTCACCGTCGCTTACTACCTCTGAACTCGCCCTCGTTCACTGCCTCCGGTCCTCGTCGTCCTTGCTTGCTCGCTGCCTCCAGTCCTCATCGCCCTCCCTCGTAGCCTCTAGTCCTCGTCGCTCTCGCACGCTTCCTCTCGCCGCTGAGGTACTCCGTCTATTCAAAATTTGTATGTTCTTGTTGATTGGAATCCATGATAAGTTGGAATTCAGTGCTTTTGGGGGGATTTTAGGAATTGCTTGATTTGCTTCTGGAGTTAGGGATTTGGGATTGGAGAAAAATGAATGCTTTTTGTCTGTTCTTGTTGATTATGCTTTTGTGAGATTTTGCTTCTGTTTGTTTGACCTGGCTTTTTGAGTTTGCTCAATTTGAGATTGTACTGATAGAATTGGAATTTGATGGTTGGGATTTGTGAGAATTTGATTATTGTAATTTGTCAGAATTCATGGATTGATGAACTTGCCCTCGCTCATTACCGAACAGATTAATTAAGAACTGAATGTTGCTACTCTCTATTTGATCTGTCAAAATTCCTTGAATTTGACAGACCATATTGGTGGATGAGAATTTGTTAGCACGAAAGGATTCGTATTGGAAGATATCAGAGGTGACATTGAAGTGTAAGAAATGCGTTTTCGTTACCCAGAAACGCCAGATGTTGTTCTTTTTGACAGATCATATTGGTGGATGAGAATTTTGGCTTTAGCTATTGTTGTAGGCTAACATTGTTTTTTTTTTTTTTGAAGTGGACTAACATTGTTTATTTTTGGAATGAAGGTATTATATTTATATCTAAGGGAGTAAGGGTTGTAGGAGTGTTCCTCTACCTGATGGGTATTAGTTTTGTTCCCTCTGGTTGCAGACTTGCAGCTAGGAAAGGGAGTATGTTGATTTTTTTTTTTTCTGATTTGAAGCATGGTTGCAGCTGGGCAGGAAGAAAATTGCAGCCCTTAGAGCACTATGATCTGGGTTGTTTCAATCAAGTTGCAACTATTACAAATAGTATTGAACACTTCTCACTACATATGTAGCTATATAGATTCATAGAAGCAGCTGAACATATATGTAAATGTTAGTAATTACTAAAGGGGAACAAATTTGTTCAAAGTTTTATATAAAAAAAAAAGTTAAAATTTTTATTAGGTAGGTTCAAGATTTTAAAATCTTGAACCTATCATTTTGAATCCATTGTTATAAAAAAAAATCATAACACATATAAAATCTTAAGCCTACTGATTGCCGTGTATCTTTTGAATTGAATACTATGAGAAAGAAGGTGATTTGTTAGTTGGGTTGTGCATGACCATTTCTTTACTTTTATTCTTGATTTTCATTCAATGATAATGAATGTGCATAATTAATAATTAAGGTTTGTTTAGTGTATAATTATTAATTAAGGTTTATGAATTTAGGGTTGGATATAACTATGGAATCAAAATTTTTAAATCTGGAACCTACATTAAACAGAGACAATATACAATGAAATAAGCTTGAACCTCTACTTAACAAACCAACATGAAATGTAAGACAGCAAGA